>OZ024697.1:16509266-17807653 GCA_964016905.1 Perithous albicinctus | reverse complement strand
TGAAAATAACCACAGCTATATATATATATATATCGACTACCACGCTTCAATTGTCCGAAAATTCGTGAGCACGTACATCCTTTTACCAATACACATAAGCTAATTCGTGTTGCCATGCACAGAACTGAGAACGAGGGTGAAAGATTTTTTAAGTACAACCGCCAGCTTATATTTAAAAAAGAACGTACACTAAAATCGTGAGCTAGTTTTACTACAGAAAAATATAGTCAATTGAGACTAAAATATAAATTAATTTCACCAATGTCATAAAATTCTTCTGAACATTTTTAATTCATTTTGGTAAAATAGTGAAATTCTTTACATTGTAACCAAGTCTGGTTTTTTTTTCGTGCGTTTCAATGGTTCATAAATTGTATGCTTTTTTTTTTTGGTCTTTGAGGCAAGGTTGAATTAATGTAGAATTTTTTTTTCACAGTCTCTGACCTTTCAGAAAGTTTATCATGTTTTCATGTATGAGTGGAAGGGTCTTTTTTTTTTTGGCAAACTTCAAGTCTATGCCAGCTGTGAAGATTGTGACCAATGTTCTCTGCTGATTATGAGTGACAACGGATGATTTTACACGCCAATTCTTTCACCAATTCTGCAATATGATATTGCATGTACGACGAGACTGCTACTTAAGACGTGTAAAATAGTCATAACCACACTTGGCAAGCGCCAATTATTAATACGGCCTTGATGAACCTCATCAAGACCCTGACAATTGACTCTTTCCAAGCTTCAGGGAACTTTGCTCCACGAACGGACAAGCTGATGGGCGACGAAAAAAAAAAGAAGAAGAAAGAAGAAGAAGAAGAAGAAGAAGGATTACTTTATCGTCGCGATAATACTTCACGTAATAGCGGTGTTCAATAATAATCGTGCTAACTTTCGTGTAGTTCGGCAAATTCTTCCAACAGTAATTAATTAACGAGTACGGAAGAAAAAAAAAAGCATGTTACGAGATTTCGTACGATAAAGCGAGCTATCATGTTTCGATTTATCGAAAAAAAAAGAAACAGATTTATGTGCCGAATACAAAATTCAGATTGCGGAGACGCGCCGCGTTTTGTTTTACACACATCGCGGAGCACGACGCCTATAATCAAACTGGACAGTTTGCATAATTTTATCGACTGGCGTAGCGAAAACGACGTTGAACAAGCAGATGGAGAAAAAAAAAACGAAGAAATGTTGACTGAGTTCTCCGGCATCGTGTCATGTCTCGATCTTGTCTAGCGTATAGCAGTTTACACGACAACGAGATATTACGAGAGTCTCCGTGAAACGAGTCGCTCCGAGAGGCCCGTCATGAACATAAAAATAAATAACAAAAAGAAAAAAGAAAAACAAAAGAAAAAAAAGAACGCTATAACGAGGAATAAAACTCGTTTGGCGTACGCAAAAGTTTGCTTGCATACAAAAAAAATCTACTACGTGTGCATGGATGAGGAGACATACAAGCTGAGAAGTCTGGTGAACGTCAATGCTCTTGTAGACAACACAGCGGTTCTACACATCGCGGAGTCTATACCACGACTGTACACAACAGCAACTCTACGCAATGCTTGACCATACACAACAGCAAATTTACGTAATGCTCGACCGTGCACAACAGCAACTGTACACAATGCTCGACCGTACACAACAGCAACTGTACACAATGCTCGACCGTACACAACAGCAATTGTACACAATGTTTAACCGTACACAACAGCAACTGTACACGATGCTTGACCGTACACAACAGCAACTGTACACAATGCTTGACCGTACACAACAGCAACCGTACACAATGCTCGACCCTGCACAACAGCAACTCTACACATTGCTTGGCCATACACAACAGCAACTCTACACAATACTCGACCGTACACAACAGCAACTCTACACAATGCTTGACTGTACACAACAGCAACTCCACACAATGCTCGACTGTACACAACAGCAACTCTACGCAATGCTTGACCATACACAACAGCAAATTTACGTAATGCTCGACCGTGCACAACAGCAACTGTACACAATGCTCGACCGTACACAACAGCAACTGTACACAATGCTCGACCGTACACAACAGCAATTGTACACAATGTTTAACCGTACACAACAGCAACTGTACACGATGCTTGACCGTACACAACAGCAACTGTACACAATGCTTGACCGTACACAACAGCAACCGTACACAATGCTCGACCCTACACAACAGCAACTCTACACATTGCTTGGCCATACACAACAGCAACTCTACACAATACTCGACCGTACACAACAGCAACTCTACACAATGCTTGACTGTACACAACAGCAACTCCACACAATGCTCGACTGTACACAACAGCAACTCTACACGATACTCGACCATACACAACAGCAACTCTACATAATGCTCGACAGTACACCACAGCAACTGTATACAATGCTCGACCCTACACAACAGCAACTGTACACAATGCTCGACTCTACACAACAGCAATTCTACACATGGCTCAACACTACACAATCCCATTTCTATGCAAGCCCAAATTCAATACCAATTTCATTTCTACACAGACACAAACACTCAACACCAAAATGGGCCAAATTCACAACGGCAATAGTCTACACAACCTAACTCTCCGCGGCGATCGGCAATACTCTGTCTGTGTAGAAATTGAGCTGTGTTAAATTTTGTGCTTATTTTCCTTTAGGTTGTAGCCAACAACTATATCACATTCCAAATAAACCAACCTGAACAAGAAAAATACAATAGATAATTCAATTTTTTCTTCAACATTCGGTAGCGAGCACTAAATATTTTTTTAACGTACTCATGATTTAGGATTTTTCTTTTTTAAAAATTATTTTCCAAAAATTAACCACCCTAATGCATAATATATAGTTGGCGATAGGGGACACCGTATAATATTATACGATACTGTAGCGATGTTGAAACCCTCTTAGGTTTCAACCGAACGAGGATATTCAATTTTCACACCGCAGGGGAAAAGCACCCCCTTATTACGTATTCCCATGGTCGATGAGAATTGCCATTCTCCTCTCCCTTCTACTTCTCTTACCGATCTTAAGGAATCTCTCCTTTTCTCGACAGCCTCCCCCCTTCAACTATATATAGATATGTCTCTCCTGACTGCACGAAACGGCAGAGCACATTAGACAACGAGTCGGATATTCGCTAGTTTCGCGTTGAATGTTCGCGGTCGCCACCCAAGCAAAATTACCCACTCGCCAGCCATCCAGAATGCCGCGCCCTCTAACGCGATTAATGTCAATTTGCGCGAGCGTAATCGGCGGCGCCGAACTCGGAACCAAGAAGTTCCTTCCCTCAAATTCGCACGAAACTGGTTCTCCCTCTCTCTCCCTCTCTCTGCCACTTTGTGAACTGATTATGGACAATTACAGATCTTCGGCATCCGTCGATTCAACTATATTTAACATATTTAGCTGCCATTTTAGAGGTAGGATTTAAATAATTTGTTCGCCATTTATTTTCCACCAGTATCGCATAAATTTTCATTTCACAAGGTGTGAAATGGAAATTTTACGCACGCGAAGTGCGCGTGTAAAACAGCACTTTACGCACCTAGTGAAATAAAAGAAAAAGCAAGAAAGAGTAGAAATCAGCTATTTTCCGACCCGTCACAGTCGTGTGTTTCTCCTTAAGAGAATCAACCAGTTTGGCTTACGCCAGAAAACCCCCCGAGGGTTAAGAGACTCGTGTGATCGTAGCAGCCGTAACAAAAATCGAGGTCGAGGCTCGCCAAGACTGAAAACGAGACCAAGCGAAAAATCGACTTCTCGTGGAGTTTTAGCAGCGCGCGATATCGAAAGAGAGCTTTGCTGGCTCTCTCTGTCTCTCTCTCTCTCTCTGGCGCTGTATTCCGCGTGGACAAGAGAAGAGAGCGTCGAGGCGTTCGACTCAATGGGCGTGTAAAAGGCAATGGGTTTAACGTAACGCGACGTAACTGCCGGAGGCGCGGCGCCAAGTCGTCGCGAACGACCGAGAGAAAGAGAGAGAAAGATAGATAGATAGAGAGAGAGAGAGAGAGAGAGAGAGCAACATCTCTGCTATCGTATCGTCGAATGAATCGATTCTCCGGCTGCTGTGTTATGTTAGCTCGTCCTCACTCGCTGTATATACCCTGTTTTGCCTCATTGGGACCGATCTTTCCGCTCTTCTCGCCACTTATTTTTCTCGGCTGGTCCGCACTTGGTCCACTGACATATGAGACAGTTCTCTATCAATTGGGCCACTGTAACGTTTGAAAAATTGTGTTTACCCTCCCAAATCTGTTTTGTCCACTCTGCCATTTTTTTGTTTTTTTTTCTACAGGCTCTGTACGTGCCACTTCAGGTTATATAAAATTAGGAGTTGAATAAAAAGTGTTGGAATTAGTGGGAACAAATATAATTTAGAAAAATGGTCCAGCCGATAAAGAATAATCGCTTGGTTGTCCTAAGCTTTTTCTCTTCGCATCCGTCACTAAATGTCGTCATTGACGTACATCGGTATGACTAAGGATGATCACGTGTCTCATCTGACAAAATTGTTTTCAATCCAATTTGTTTTCAATCCAATGTCTCGTTTGATACGAACAGCAATTCTGGCGAAAAAAACATTCATTGGATGCTGGACATGTGTATTCAATGAACAGTTGAAGTAGTAGGAAATTCATCAAGGTATCCGAAGAGTTGGAAAAGAGAATATCGATACAAAGTTTGCCTTTGTCGAGTGTCAGGTCTCTCGCATTTCTCTCGAAATCCCGGGTAAATCGCAAGAGTGTGTCATAGAGTGAACATCAGCTGCCCGGTTGTAACTTAATTATCCCGGATTGATGTTGTCGGGAGGTCTTCATCAATCCTCATCCGACGACAAAGGAGGAAGCCAAAGATGACGTGCTGCAGGTTGCTGCTTCTACTTAATTCAAAGTATGTGTGTGTGTGTGTATAAAGTATTGATCCACCATGTTCGATACTACTTGTTTTCTTCTCGTAGCACCGGTATCAAGTCATCATACTCAACGAAGAGAATGAGCAAAAAAATCTGTTCTAAATTACTTCAAGTTATACTGTTATATCCACGTAATTCGATATTTTCTTTTTTTGTTTTTTTAAATAAGAAAATCTCGGATACCCAAAGTTTCCAGACGCACAAATCCGAAAACTCGATTACGATATGAATTATTTAGAAAACACAGCTCGTAAACGACTTTAGATTGAACGTAGAATATTATGATGGCTGATCTATACATGATTTACTTAACCCAACATATCTACTCTTTTTCACTGTATACGTTAGAATAAATACTTACTTTATTAACTATATTTCTTGTCACATGTTAGAAACTATCAGGTAATTCTTCGATGGCAAAATTATCAGGCGTGTCCTCCAAAGACACTTTTTACATAAAATTATAATCACATCATATAATTCATCTGAAATTGTAAGAAATGGTCAAGGGGAGTTATTCTACATAATTTGTTCTCAAATTCAACGATGGAACTAAAATTACAAACTTCACAAAAAAAAAAAAGAAAAGGCAGAAAAAAAATTCCCGTGGATCTATTGACGTAAGTTGAGTTATTTTTATTTTAATTCATTTCTATCATTTTGTTTTCTACATTAAATTAAAAAAACAATTTTTGAAATCCATTAATGGAACTTCGTTATTTAAACGTATGTTACTATACGTTTCTCTGTGCTATTCTTTTTTTTCTGTTATTACAACGTGTTATTTTATCATGTTTCATTTCTTCATTTGTATCATTTTCTACTCGTGTTATTCAGACATGTCACCTGTCCAAAAAAAAAAGTGTCTCCCCTAATGAGTAAACTGCTGTGTGATTACTGGAAGAATCGTATACAGTCGTTTTAAGCGCTAAGCCGAAGACGGGCAACATAGAGGAAAGGGGTGTATAGCTCGTAAGGAGCGAGTTACGCGGGGGGTTCCCATTAACCAGGGCGTTTTATCGATTGGCACACGGGACCAGAGAAGCGTGCCGCGCGATGCTTCGCGACCGAGGACAAAGGGAACAGGAGGCCGCGTGCGCCACTGCCACACAAAGAGGCCTCAGGGTTGAAATCCATGCGAGCAACAGCAGCAGCAGCAGGAGGAGCCGGAGCAGCTCGACTTCTCTGTCTGTATAATGCTTAATACCTCCGAATTCAGTCTCAATCTGTCCTTCTCTGTGAATCTCACCCCTTTTCCGGCCTGCAAGAACTTCCCTTTTACCCCACCTAGCAGCACACCACCACCATCGCCACAGGGAAGCTTTGCCCCTTGGCGCTGCTGTGCCGTCATGGCGTCGGCCAATACTTCCAATTCTACGCAACAGTCCGGACAACCCTTTCCCAAACTGGGTGTGTGTATGTATATATTAGGGTGGTCCATTTTCGACTTTGATTTTTTTTTCGTGTTGCAACACAAAAAGAAGTGTCGAATAGTGAAAAAAAAAGAATCCTCCCAAATCAGTAGGAAGTAAAAAAAAAATATTTAGAGGTCACTATGGAATCTAAAAAAAAGATAAATACGAATTGAACATCTTATTTTTTATTAAAGTACCGTAGCGACGTCTAAATATATTTTTTGACTCACTAATGTTTTAGAAGAAATTTCCTTTGAGTATTTGTAATCGTTATATGAATTTGTTGGATTTTAAAAAAATTTTAAAACGCTGTAATATATATAATATACCAGACAACGGATGGAGGATGCCTCCTGGCTAGGAGAAACTGCATCCCCGGCATTTCTCCACCCACGCCTAGTCGCCCGTGTATAAACAAGGCGAATGGTCGAAGAAGTACGAAACTCTTGACACAAAGACGAGACACAAAGACTCCTGCTGTTGCTCTTCTTCATCCATTCTTCTTTCTCTTAATCAAACCCTCCACATCTGGCACCCTGTGCTCGCTGCTAATCCTCGGGCAAGAAAAATGTACAGACACAAAATGAAATCTTGAGAATCACAGATAAAAATGTCCTTTTTTTTTATCACGTGATCGGCCGAATTAAAAAAAAAAAATTTAAAACCTAAAAATATCCAACTTAGCTCCGATCATCATTGTTATATTCTTTGTGTCTTTGTATCGTGTTGATCTATCCGTTAATTGTCCAAACTCCCTTAACTCTGCCTCCTGTGCTGGCATCAAGGAAATTCCACGTCCAAATCTCCGGACACACGAAGAATACTAAAGAGGCAGAGACCTTGATGCCCACAAACACAAACACACACACACACACACACACACACACACTTTCTTAAACGAAATGGGATAACTCTGTCAGTCCTAGCAAAGTTTCACAGATGTGTATCACTGGGTTTCTTTGTTTCGACGGATCTTTAAAGAGAATATATCAACGCTTACAACGAGTGTGATTCAGGATACGAATTCATTCAGTCCCGTCGAGTGATCCCAAACATCAGAGGGGAAAAATGGCTGGGTACCCACTCGACCACCGGTCAATCGATAATAGTTTCCCCCCCCCCCCCCCACTGTGCAGTACAATGCAATACAACGTGTGTTGCATTCGATAGAATAATAAAATAAGAACCTTCGACGTTATAGTTTAAGAGGATAGTTAGATTCGATGGTCCATAGTGAAATCGCGTAGACATCACAAGGATACAGGCAAACCATAATATGTCCCACGTAGCTGGACCGCACGTTCACGACCGTAAACATAAATTCAACAGGGTATTGTGTCGACAAGCATTGTTGTACTATGTATCGTGTGTACCTATTTCTGCGGATGAAGAGGAGAAGCGTGTAGAAAAATATGAGAAAGGGACTGAGGAGAATAGCCGGTGTGGCATGTACGCACAGGAGCGTTGCGAAAAATAGGGAAAAAGTGTACAAGGGCCAATGATCGCTTAGGTATTGCCTGGTCTATTTGGCCGACGGGGGTCAGTTTAGCAGGAGGAAAAGTAGTCACGAAAAGGAATGAGGGAAAAGGACGATGACCCCCGCCACCAATGAGGACAAAGAACCCAACATAATTCACTGGGGTTTTTGTGTTCTTCAGTTATGCTCTCGATGAACCTTTTTCCTTTCTCTCCAACTTCCTCATTAACGAATCTCCATACCAGGCATTTTTTATCAACTGGAATACTTTTCTTCAATTCTAATAATGAAGTCTTCGTTGTCGATTCTCAATAACAACATTTTCGTATCGCGTCAACAGCAGCTAAGTCAGAATGACAGAGAATGTTTACTTTTTCTTCATAGAGGAAGCTTTTTGAACACAAAAAGAAAATCCAAATTTGTGGTAGTAAAAATACTGGAAAATTTGAAAAAAAAAATGACATTTAGGAGATGAATCTTTCTAGTCAGGAATAAGAATGAGGGAAAAGGGCGATGACCCTCCAATGAGGACAAAGAGCTCAACATATCTCGCTTTTGAATTTCTGTTCTCGATGAACCTTTTTTCTTTTCTCCCCCATTTCCAATTTTCTTACTAACAGCGCTCACAGAGCTCACCATAATCTACAAAAGGGTAGTGTGAGCCCTGTCTCATTTTTCCATCAGAGTCTTCCTTCTCAACGCTCGATTGACGTGGCCCATTTGCCTCCACCGACATACAAACACAAAGCGATGATATCCTGTAGCCTTGTACTGGCAAAGGACAAGATTTCCTTGACAGAGAGCCGACGAACCCCAGCAGCAGCAGCAGCATCAGCAGCAGCAGCAGCAGCAGCAGCAGCAGCATCAGCAGAAGGCATCATCTCAGAAGCAGGAGCAAAGACCTCCTTCAAAACGGCACAAGGGGCAAAGGAGGAACCTAGAATTTGTAGCAGCCAGGAAGGCTCCCTTTGTTCCAGGGCTTAAAGACGATGTATCCAGGAATACCCGGGTATTCAGTATCATTGTGCAGACAAAGAAGCAAGCTTACGAATCCTACTTAGCACCTTTTAGGTTTCTCTTGATGGCTCGTTGGCGGTAAAATAAATGTGGCATGGACATTTTTAGCAACTAATTTTTGATAAATACATTCTTTTTTTAAGCTCAATCAAATAACTAAAATGATGATTATAGGAATATTTTACGAGGCTCTAATTGAGTCGTTGAAATTTTATCAGAATTCAAACTTTCGAGATCTCTTCTCCTGGCAAATTAATAAATTCTTCATTTAATATATTTCGATCATTATACATTCTTATTATACTTTATAATTCAATAAAATTTGGATTTTCTTTTTTTTTTTTCTTTTCAATGACTTTACTTTGCTCGCAATTTCATATAATCTAGTATTGAAACTACAAACAAATTGATAGAGTCGAAAAAATATATTTCAAGGGATAAAAAAAATATATAAAAAAAAGTATCTATAATGGTGCTCCAAAACGTTCGTGCATCCAAATTACCCCTGTCCTTAAGCTCGCCTCATGGGGTGGCATCCCATTGCGTTGTCTCTTGGCGTCACTACGCTATCGCCACAGTCTGTAGTACTATATTTCCTTAAACTACTATATACAGCAGTTACTAGTTATAGTACACGCGGTTTTGCGAAAGTTTCGCCATAATCGGCACTGTTCATGGGAACGGGAAGTGGAACGTGCGCGGAACCCTGGAAAACCGGTTTTTCCCTTTCCACATAATACTTCACGTCCTCTTCCTTAATGCTGAGTTCGCTTCAAAAGCCTCTCTCGGCATTTCTCGTTCTTTCGCGCGGTTATTTCCCTCATCTTCGAGCAACGTACAAGCTTGTAAAAAAAAAATTATTAAAAGAAAAACTGAAATTCAATTATTTCTTGATTTTTTTTTTTGTGGCAATTAATCTCGATTATATTTCACGTGGCAATTCCAACCTCATGTTTTTATATTAGCTTGTAAAAATACAGCTAATATCAATTGTGAAGGGTGAAGATTTCCGATGAAAGTATAGTTATTTAGGGTCTGATCGAATTTTCGTTGGCTCGCCCTCCAAAATTGTTCCAAATAAATAAAAATCGATCCTGGAATTATTTGAAATTTTTACTTCAACATTTACACCTTCAACACGATGGTTGAATTTTTCCATTTGAAGTACATGGAGATTCTCAGTCTTTGCATTCATTAGTTTTTTTTTTTAAGCACGAGGGAGTGGACATTTTTTTCCATACAGCTGTAGATTAATTTCTGAAAATTTCAAATTTTTCGACTCATAATTAGCTCCACAATAAACTGATGACTGTCCAGACAGAAAAACTCCGTGTATCACAAATGGAAATTTTGAACCACATGTTTATATAAAAATTTGTAATAAATCCTAGATTTGTTTTTATTTATTTGCAACCATTTATGGGGCTGCTGCCTGGTGGAAATTTGATCAGACTTGAAATAACAGCGATCCTAATAGTGATCTACAAGTAGGATACATCAGAGCGAAAAGAAGTCGAGACGAGAGTGTTGAAATAGAAAAATCGCGAGTCTTGAGGAAAAGAGGCGAACCCAGTCGCACTATAAAACTTGTCCGATTACCTTCGACGTTTTACGAGCCAACTTTTCGATCGGAGGGAGGGGGGGGGGGGGGGGGGACCAAGTTAGTAGTGGGTGGAAGGAAAGAGGGTTGAAGCAGCAAAAGTCTATGCGGGTTGGTGCAGAAAGAAGAAAAAGAAGAAAAAAAAAAAGAAAAAGGTCCAAGGAACCAAGGAATTTGGTAAACAGAAAAAGAGAGGATAAAAAGAAGAGTCGTCATGCTGTGGCCAACCGAGGATATATGGGGTAGATACTATTTTAGTGCAGAGATATCGGAGCTAGCTCAGTGCCACGATGACCCGATTCCAGACATCCCGACTCCTTCGACGAATTCAGTCGATCCCGAAGAGGGTGAATCTCAATGTTATATGTATATATATATATATATATATGGTATTACAACCCAAACCGAAGCCTTATCTTTACGGCACGGGTTATATATGTTATAAAAATAATACATTTACGTGATATGCCACGCAAACCCCTCGCGATACTGAGTGCACGAAATTTTATCGTCCATTTTACAAGCAAGGATTGTTTTATTTTTAAAAAAATGGAATCATCAATTTGCGACTGATTTGATTAGCACGAATAGGCTTGTAAATGAGGAGAGATCAGCGAAAAAAATAAATTCAATCTTAGATAGAAAAAAAAGAACTGGTTTTATTATGAAAATTAGAAGAACAATTCATTAATGACGTGGTAATTAATTCTATAATTATATGACCAGTAGAAATTGAAGGAGAAATATTTTTTTTATTTATGATATCGAAGATACTGAAAAGCGATTTTCTAGTGGCTGCGATAAGACGTGTAGATAAGTATTTTAATTGATTTTTGAGGCTGAGTATTGCAACATAAATAAAAAATAGGATTCATTTTTCATTCCACCATTGATTGGTATCGAAATTTGCAAAAATATGATCATATTAAGAATGTTTGTTTACTCAACGATTTTTTAGAATCCTCTATTTATTTCTCAAATATTATTTTCTGAATAGAATTTTAAGATAAAAAAAATAATAATCTGTTGAAGCAACTAGACCGGTGCTGCAAATAATTTATAAAAAAAAAATAATTTCACGCCTCTACATTCACTGGTCGTTTTATCCTGCTCAGTTTCTTATACAGGAAAACTGGTCGAAGTGGTAGGCACATTTTCTCGCAATAAATATAAGACTAAAAAATATATCTATATCTCCCACTCTGTTAGTTCGTACGTTATAGGGACGCATAAAAATAACATATTTTTATGTTACTACCCGACAGAGGGTGCCGGTTTCCATATATTCCGATTATTACGATCCCTCAGTGGCGATACCGCGGGTGGAGACGCGCTGAAGGTATGAAAATGTTTTTTGAACGACACGCTAACAATTTTTTTTTTTTTTCTTTTTTTTTTTTTACACTGCCGCGGCTTTGAGAGCGGCGCGGTTGAAAGCCATGAAAATCGAGTCTCTCGCGAAGCGCAGCTGTGAAATTGACAGCTCAGCCAGAGATCAACGATATATGAGGCATTTCATATCAGTTCAGCCACTCAAAATAAAAATAAAAATTTCCAATAAAAATGTCGAAAAATCAGATGATATAATTTCGACAGACAACAAATTTTAAATAAAACAAAAATTTTGATGGAACTTTGGATTATTTATTACTTTTCAGTAAAACATAACTCGAAAACGGTTCACACTGTCGAGGATTTAAAAAAGAAAATTTAATTACGTAAGTTTCAACGAAATTTATCGCAAAATAAACAAAAAAATGCATGTGTTAAAGGAGAAAAATATCGGATATTGGCACCGACTTATTTTATTTAAATTATGTTAGACAAAAACAAATTGTTGACATTATTTTTCATGTGATTCGAATTCGATCAAAAGAGACAGCCATTTTATTAAAAAAAAAAAAATAACAAGAATGGCTTCTCATTTTTAAGTTAAAGTCGGTATTAATTAAGTCGATAAAATTTTTTTTCTTAGTTTAAAATTTTGAGTCTCCGTTGGAGTTATATCATCTGATTTAAAAAAAAAAAATTTTTGGGTTTGTAATCTGATATGGAATGCCTCATACGCGGTTGACGTGTAGTAATAGTTCATACACTCGCGGTGTTAATCCGTAACGCAAACGAAATCGTCATTCTCCAGCAGTGCGTCAGACATCCAGACTGATATTGTATAAACCTTTTTCGTCCATATAAAAAAGGCACGAAGGGTCGCTCGAAGATTTCTGCACCATTTTATTTTTTCACGATTTTCAAAATCACGAATTGATTTTTCACGATTTCCAAAATCACGAATTGATTTCTCACGATTTCCAAAATAACGAATTGATTTTTCACGATTTTCAAAATCACGAATTGATTTACCATGATTTTCAAAATTATGATTCGATTTTTCATTTCGAAATGATGGTTTGATTTTTCATGATTTTCATGCTGTCAAAAATATATATCCCATAGAAGAAAAAAGGAGAAAAGTGCAATAAAAGAAAAAAGTGAAAACGTTGAGCGACTTTGGGTCTGTATACCTAAGCCGAAAATAAAAACTATAAGCGACCGAAATTTTTTACGAGCGACCCATAAGGCGAGGATCGCTGGTCTCTCCAGTAAAGTTAGTATAGGAGAGCAAAAGGCGGCTTTGCAGAGTATAACCGAAAACAGACCGGGTGCGTGATTCTCTGTTGTGCTCTCACTCTCCCTCTCCGCCAGAAAGAGAATAATTCGAAAAGTTTTACGATCTCGCACACGGCGAGCTTTTCATGAACGTTTTCCTGGTATTATCGTGATTTCGAAGTATTGCTGCTGTTGAGCTTCTGTATATGCCTGTGAATAGCAAAAGGACCCATGAATCCAGATCCACGTGGCCGGGTCGACAACTCGGTATACATATACCAGGGGCTCCCGGACCTTTGCAGCCAGAAAAAACAATTGGAAAATTTTACGAGTGATCGAGAATGCCCAACCGGCTGTCACTGTTGCTGTCACAAACGAATTTACTGTTGAGGGGGAATCTCACTGTGACGGATCGAAAAAAAATAGCTGATTTCTAATCTTTTTTTTTTCAATTTTATTCATTATTTAAGGATTCGAGAAAGGATATTTTATTAAGCATACTTTGAATTATGTTTACGGTAATTTTTATTGAAAAATATTTTTTGTTTCTCAATTTCTAAGATACGACATGTCCTTAAAAAAATAACAAATTTCCTAATAATAAATTAAATTAAAAAAAAAAAAAGTGAAAAGTCAACTATTTTTCAGCACATCACAGTGATGATCGTCCTTAAGGGAGGAGACGGAAGTAGGGGAAGGGTGAGAGAGAGAGAGAGCAGAAGAGTTGATGGGGAAGGTAAGAGGGGCGGACTTTTCGATTCGGGGGTTGTCAGTGGCTGTATCGCACCAAGGGTAGGTGGGACCAACGTGACCTTTTTTTGCCATCATTGGAGGTGGAGATTCGATGCTCCTCACCCGTCCATAAATGCGTACGCGTGCCACAATTTTTTTTTTTATTCCTCTGATCGTCCATATTATTTTTCAACGATAACATGGATGTCGCAAAATAAATAATGTATATTTTGAAATCTTTGTTTCTTTAATAGGTCGATAAAATTCTGAAATTTCAGTTAAAATGAGTATTCTAACAATTGTGAATAGATGTGTTTAAATGAAAATGTGGGTTTTAAAAATTAGCACGTTTTTTTTTATGGAGATACTTAATGAACATTATTAAAAAAATTTATTTTAATCTCAACTAAATGGAAAAAAATATTTCAAAAGCCTGGCTATTGGAGTATTTTTCAAAACAAATTCTTTTTTTTTTCAAATGTTACAAATTGACGGATAATAATTCAAGCAATATTGGATTAAAAAATCTAAAACAAAAAAAGGTCACTGTATTACTTAAATCTGGCAAAATACGCGAAATATCTCAGAGAACGAGTAAAAAAAGGAATGGCCGAATAATTCACCGCGAAGGTTTCGTAATACTCGGGAATTTGAAAACTTTAACTCCCAGAAGAATGTCCGGGTTTTCGGAAAATTGCTCTCTTCTCGATATTGCAAAAGAGCTGATGCAGTGAATTTTTCGGTAATGCGCGAAGAGAGAAAGAGACGAATAGCGTGAATTCGGATGAACTTGGCGTATTACATCTATAACTTAGTAAAGGACGCCACCACGCGAGGCGCGACGCACAAGTTCTCGTGGCATTTACGAGGTTCTCACGCGGAGCCCGCGAGTTGGCGATGAAAGAGCTGAAAATTCAGGGTAAGAGATGTGATAGCGAAGAGGAAAGGGTTGACGACGACGAGAACTAGAAGAGTTTGGGTATCTCCCGGGCGATTATTAATCGACCCTGGACGACAGGTAATTTACATCTCCACAGGGAACTTCGGCGTTGGCTTTATTAAGAATTACGGGGCCGAGAGATGCGACGACGCCTGTGTGAAAGTAACTCTGTATCACTTTTAGCCCTCTTTCTCCATTTTCGTCTTTTCGTATTTTCCTTCCCTCTCGCCCTCTCACTCTTTCTCTCTCTCTCTCTCTGTCTTTGTCTTCACTGGTGGTGGTGCTTCGGTTGAGCGAGCAACGACGGTCGAGACGCTTCTTACGAGAGTAAGAGAACGCAGCAAACCCAGCAGAAGCAGCAGTCGAGCTCGCGTCGACGCCGCGATAAATCACGATTTCCCTTCGTCCCCGCGACGAGCCAAACTCTGAGGATGTATTGTGCTAGAATTTCGCAAGTTTTCGCAGATACACTTTTGTTAAAAAAAGAAAGAAAAAAATAAAATAAAAAAAATTAGGAACAAGGAAAAAGAAATCGAGTTATTTTTTTTTTACTTTTAGGATAATAAAACTTTGCAGAAGAGACCGATTCTATGTTTATTTAATATCGATGATTATCGTCTATTACAGATTTTTTTTTTTTTTCAGAGCTTTTTGTAAAGTATTTAGAATATGTGCGAATTATTTCAGATTCTTTAATCTTATATTTCTCCCAAAACTAAAAATCGATTTTTTTGTTTCTCAACTTTTTTTTTCGTTGAAAAATTGGCTTCATGACAAATTCGTATCTTCGACAGGTTTAAGTCGATTAATCGCTAAAAAAAAAAAAAATCAATCAATAATAATGATTATAAAAATGTCTCTCTGCATTTCATGTGTCTTTGAGACCGACAGAAAATGTTATCTAAAGATGCGTTAGCTTCTAAACCCCAGAGAATCGGTGCAAGGTAAAAAGTAGAGAAATCGGTGTCCGCCGTTTTTTTAATATCCATAATTCTATAAAATCATCTCTCAGCATTGCTGTACAGCTTATTGCACGATGCACCTTAATGCCAAACGTACCAGCAGAATTTTCTGCGTAAGCAGCAACGACACCGACGATCACGACGACAGGATCGCGAAGGTGCAGCAGCAGCAGCAGCAGCAGCCATTGCACACCAGCACTACGATGCATAATGCATAATGCATAACGCATAATGCACCCTGCCACCAGCGCACGTTGATATAGAAAACGGTAGACGGTGTGAGAGGAAAAAGAGAGTGAGAGAGAGAGAGAGAGAGAGAGGGAGAGAAAGAGAGAGAGAAGTCGAGGACGATGAATTTCGTTATCGGACATATCGCGGTGAGGAGTTAATGCCATTCGTTCGTCGAGCGTGCTCGACAGCCAAGAAGCTTTCTCTTTCTCGTTCTCCTTTCCTTATTTTCTTATCCAGCTTCGCAAGCCTTCGCCGCCCTCAACTTCAATAATAATAAAAGCCAGAAGGTCTTTTATTTACCTTCCGTTTTGTGTTTCTTATTCTGTCGTCGGGCAACCAAGAGTATGAACCTTTGCACCATCCGTTGTCACGATAATAATAATAATAGTAATAATATTTAAAGGAGAGACTAGTGTGAATTAATGTGAGCCTGGATTAAAGAGTTTCTACTTAATGTAGAAAAAATAATATAACAATTTACAAAAATTAACCCAATTTACACCAATAAAACAACAGGTAATTTTTTTTTGCAGCTTTTTTTTTAAATCAAAATTGTAATATTAGTTATATTATATATATAGTACGAATATTTGTCAATGTAGACAGCGGTGCGAAGGGATGGAAGAAGGGGCTTCGCTATTCTCGGATCGATATGTCCTACTGAACCAACTGAGTGAGCTCGAGCACCTCTCTACCGTCGCCTAGCAGTCGGCAATTTGAGCTACGGACGGACAGAAACTTACAGGCGAAAGGAATGTCGACGCTTACATTGCTAAAAAAGTAAATATGCGGCAGGGCTATCGAATGTACGAGGCATTAATTTGTTATCAACAGTCACTAAAAATTTTGAAAAAAATTTGTTGCCCCCTCCAAATACACTCAGAGGACTGCTGAATTTTTTAAAATCGTATTTGCTGTTAGTTTTTGCGAAGACACGAGACGAAACGATTTTATGTAGAACTTTTTTTTTTATGGAGGATTTGAATACGATGCATATTTTTTTTTAAATAGTGTAAAAAAGTACAAAAAAATTGCATCGGTTTGGACTTTCAGAAACCTTTTATTGACTATTGAACAACCTGAACATCAAAGGGACTGGCGCTACGTGCTTTTATGAGCTTGAAATTTTCTGCATCTGCTAAAAATGTACTTTAGCAACGTGTAACGCCTAAACTATTAACTTGAGAGAAAAAAGTCTGCGAACTTTTTTGAAGAACAGTCTAATAAAATTTTGTAAAAAATTCTTTGTTAGCTAATCGAAAAAGAAAAAGAGAAGTCCCCAGACTTTTCTTTTCTCAAGTTAATAGTTAAGGCGCTACAGCTTGCTAAATTAGATTTTTTGCAGATGCAGAAAATTTTAAGGTCACGTGAATTTTTTACATTTTTTCAGACTTTTCTTTTGCATCGAATTTCAAGACTCTCGATGAGCAACAAAATTTTAAAACATTCCCCCATTTTTTAAACAGGTCTATTAATCATATTGGAATTATAAAATCTTGTTGAGCGGTGAAATGTAACAAAAAAATAATTTGCAACACCCTGCATGTGCGTATATTTATCTGCACGTTGCAACGAGTGGAATATAATGATGAAGCAGGATAAGTGGAATGTATCCATAATTTATTAAGATGATTTAAATGATTCCATTGCAATAACGAGAGAGAGTGGAGATCTTTGAAAATATATGCCACTAAAATACACCGTTCGCGAATCTACTCGAATTGCATCCCTGCTATTTCGCTGGACTTTATTATCCGCAAAGTCTGAATTATGGAAACCCGATGAATTGTAAGAGAGAATAGCTCGGGAAAAGCCGAATATATGCTTCACGGATGTATATTTATCCAATCTATGAAATTGGCTTAAGGGGCTTTATTTATACACACCTATATATATTTTGCGTCAGATTAATATTGTCATTTGATAATATCCAATAAGTGCGCAAATGAAACGTGAATGAATAAAAAAAAAAAAAAAAAAAGAAATCTTGGACTCAGCACGTGTTTATAATCGTGCAGCTGTTTCTGCATTCACAGACGATTAGATAAATCCATCAGAATCATGCGATTTGGTCATACCGCAATATACAAAAATCTTCGAATGCGTTTTGTGTAGATCGTGTAGAATAATGGTGATAAAAAAAAGAAAGGAAAAAAATTGCAGCGCATGCTTGTCGATAGTGTATATCGTATGTGACTTTTGACCCCGACAGGAAATTTGACGTTTTTATCAATTCTCGAGAAAATATTAATCTTCGATCGAACGTTCGTGGCTGATCAATCAAAGTCTTCGAAAGCCTTGGAAAATGCAATAATATGTGTACATGTGACTTTTCATGCAAATAAGGAGAAACGAATTGAAAATGAGGTTCAACAAATTCTTGTAGGCGGCGTTAGGTCTTTTAATGCCATTACGAATAAACTTATCATGCGATAATATAATAATTTATTAAAGGGAAAGCTGGTGTTAACTGTATTTGGATATCGAGAGTGCAGAAGCGTGAAAGTTCGATGCAATTATGTGGGAATAATCTCACATTTGTATGTACCGACGGTGCCGAATACGGTGTCTTTTATTTTTCAAACGTGACACACTGTTAGAAATTTTCATAAACTGGTAATATTCGATATAATTTACAGATGGGGTGATTCAGTTTGAATCTTCATGCTTTTTAATCTTTTAACTCAAAAAGCAGTGAAAGAATCCGGCTAAATCATCAAAATAATAAAATCTTGGTTAAGAAAAAATGAGAAGTCAAAAAGAATTTGCGATTTTTTATGCAGAAAGAAAAATGTAGATTTTAAGAATTACGATCTTTTTCCAAAATCGAAAATTTCTCTAAACATGTTTTTTTACTTCAGGATCGTTATTTTGGGTCTGTATGTAAAATCAGTTCAAGAGAAAGAAGAAAAAAAAATTATCGAAAAGATCCCCAAAAAATAAAACCTCCTCAGTTTGCAAAAGGTAGGAATTGTATCAATTTTTGAAGCTAAATAAATGAATAAAAAAACCTAAGGAAACTATAGGATCCCTAAAAAATAAACACCCTAAAGATTCTAAAGATCGTAAAGGTCCTAAAAGGTCCTAAAGAACCTACTTAACTCGATCGCCTCCACCCACGATCTTCGCCTTTCCCAGGGGTCTCATTTCCGAGGTTTTTTTTCGGAGCTTTTTTTTTCTCCAACCCCAAAATACTCGTATTATCTAAAATTACAGTAGTTCTAGTTACCGAAATTTCCAAAATGTGTGTTTAAATTTATCGTATTTTTTGACTCTTACATATACGTGAAGTAGCCACAACGGAGCGACGACACGATGCGGATTCGCGTAGAATAAATATTTTCCAACGATGAGAGAGTTCTCTTTCGTCGTCGTTCTTCTCATACCCCCCCCCCCCCCCCCCCCCCCAACGTTGACGTTGGAGAGATAAACAATTTCAGCTTATGGGGACTTCCGTCGGATGATGGAGCTTGTGAAGTTTTGGTCCACCGGCTGGTGTTCAAGATGGAGCGAGAGACAAAGATCCTCAGACAAAGTGGACTTTCAGAAAGCACACTTAGGCGTCTTGTGAATTTTTTATCGAACGAGCAAAGAATGGGTGAAGATTTCGATATACAAGTTAAAAGAAAAAAAAAAAAAAAAAAAAAAAAAAAAAAAAATACGGTCGATAGGTCTCAAAATTTTCGTGATTTTCAAAAGAATTTTTATGTAAGTTTAAAAAAAAAAGTATATTTGAAAAATGGCGTATTTTTCAAAAACGATATTTTGCTCTTCAACATGAAAATGTTATGAAAAAAAAAGAAAGCAAAACAAAATTTTGATTCTTTAGTGACTCATTTAAATATTTATATTTTTTTTTATATTTTTTTTTTGCAATTATATAAAATTGCTGACATGCTCTTCATAGCTGTACGAATTTCCGACACGAAACTTCCGTTTCAAATGCCCATGAGAGGTTGCCGGGATACAGGCAGTGAGTATGTACAGGGTGTCTCATTTATACCAAACACACCCCCACACACACACACACACACACACACATGCACGCACACGTAGAATCGAAGTCGAAAGATTCTGCGATGCTGCAGAGAAGAGGAACGTAAGAGAGAAGTCGAAACTTTGAGGAAACTGCAGAGGGAAACGTTGGAGTATAGGTAACAAGGGGTAAAAGGGTACCAGAGAGATATACGATCCAGTGAAGAGAGGTACGGTTCTGGCTTCTCAGCTTATATGGTATAACAGTCGTCCCTACTTGTGTCTCGAGGGACTCGTACGTTCTAGGGTTGAAATTCTTGGCGGCTGTCAGAAACTCGATAAATAATTGTTGCCATGGGTAGGAGCAGCTATTGCTACGTTTAGTCTATACGCTCCAGGCGAATTCATCTTCAACAACGATAGCTTCCTTATTCGCATGCACGACATATTTATTCACTTAACCGACACGACTGTTGTATTATTATTCGTGAATTCAATTGACGACATTTTTCTAAAAATCGTAATTGTTTAAAAAAAAACAAAAAAGATTGAAGTTGAAAATTAATTATTCTGCACGACACAAAAATAAATTTTAATTTTATTTTAAATTTTCTGACTTTAGACTGTTCGAAAATGAAAATATCCAAAGTGTCGTGAAATATAAACTTAATTTACCAATTTTATTGTTTTTCAACCCAAACCACTTTTCTGCACATTTCACATCATTTATAATATTAGTTTAGTTTTTTTTTACAATTTAAAAAAAAAAGAAGAACATTGTCACTAAAACAAACCTTCTTTTGATGAGGAAGCAAAAAAAAAAAAAGAAAAAACGAGGTATAAGAATCAAGAGCGCAAGAATAACACGGGAGCTTCGAATAATATTTTACGAATTGACTGCGAGTGTATAAAAGCGCGATGGAATACAAAAAAAAAAGAAAAAAAGGAGACGCGAAAGCACAGAAAAATGGAAAGAATATATATATACACAAGAACAGTCGTCGTGGGTTGGGTAAAACGTTATGTAAAAAAGGAATCTTTTCCATTCAATCGAATATATATGTGTATTCGATATTATTCCATCGTTATACTGGCGCCGGAAGTCCCTCTCGCTTCGCTTACGATTTCTATGTGTTAGGATATATAAGAAAAGCTATATATAGCATGAGACATGGCTTAATATTTTTTCGGCAATAAAATAATCGTAAAATTTCGAAATTGGAGCGTTAAATTTAATATTCACGTGTATATATATATATATACTATAGGCACTATATATATATATATATATATGGTGGCAAGTATATTATCGGCCAAGTGTGCTGTTTCTTGTACCGCGAGATCGTAGAGCGTCGTACAGTCTGAGTCGTTTCTAGCCTACGTAATGCACGACTCATTATGTCAAAGGTTTTGCTTGTCTTTGTGTGTGTGTGTGTGTGTGTGTGTGTATAAAGAGCGCGGTCACAAGTGTATACTGGCTAAGTGAAGGAAGGAGTGAGAAAACGAACGATATCAGCCACGACGCCGGACTGTCTGCTGTGTGTTCTCTCCTCTGTCTGCGCGCGAGTCCACGACCACGAGAGCACAGAAACCTCGAGCGCATTGGGAAATACAGACGGGAGTGCAACACTCGATGCGAAAGACAGTGACAAACTGTGTCGCGAGCGTTAAGGAGGAAGAATAGTTGATTTCAACGCATTTTTATGCTTCTTTCATAGAGAGGAAGCTTCGTTTTTGTGAAAACTTTTTTTCTTTTTTTTCGAGACTCTCATGTCAATGTACTCAAAATGGTCTCGGACGTTGAGAAAAGTTGTTTTGAAAAAGTGTGATTTATCGCCAAAACTTGGGGAGTGCTCAATCGAGTCGTCACAAATTTTTGTGTCGTAAAAAAATTTTCTTAAAAGTGTTGAGAATTATGATACTGAAATTTTTAACTTAAATTATTTTTCTACAAAAATAAATGAAGTACATTATTTTTTTTTTGGTTTTTCTAAACAAAACGTTCCCCCTTAAGATTTAATGCCGCGGGATACGATTGCACAGCACTCGAGCGCGGGAAACACACGAACGTCGACGATGATTAGGCAATGACCGCGACAGCGTCACGTGTGTCATCGCTATACATAGATCGATGATATAGGACTACACCGGCGTGCACTTGGTAACCGTGTCTCGCGATTCTAATATAGGGTAATGCAAATGGAAAGATATGTACTATTTGTTTGAGGACACTTTGCAGATGAGTTTCAGAAGAAATGTTTGAATTTCTTTAGAACTTTCGTGCTTTTAAACGAGAAGAAAAGCAGAACGAAAAATCATCGCTGTTGAATATTCTATGTATTTCTAAAAAAAAAAAAATATATATATAAATTTTTTTATGGGGAACCGAAATTCGATACCTAATCGAATTTCAATAAAATGTCAACCACTTTATCGATTTTGCCCAAATTCAAAATTAAACATTGACACGCTCTATTTAAGTTTTATGCAAAAAATTTCATCGGTTGCTTCAACTGCTCTTGAGTTATACGCATTTTTGAAAAAATCTTTAAAATACGATAAAATTAAAATGCTTCAATCGATTTTTATTAAATATATACCAAAGATACATTAGACTGTATTTTATATGGCACAAAAATTTCAGTTTTTTCGGTTGAGTAGTTTCTGAATTATGGCTGCGCATATTTTAGCTCCTCTATCACGCACACGCACACGCACACGCACACGCACACGCACACGCACACGCACACGCACACGCACACGCACACGCACACGCACACGCACACGCACACGCACACGCACACGCACACGCACACGCACACGCACACGCACACGCACACGCACACGCACACGCACACGCACACGCACACGCACACGCACACGCACACGCACACGCGCACGCACACGCACACGATACAACCTTTTTCTTGATATTTTCGACTATTTTCAGTATACTGACATGAAAATCTCGGGGAAAAAAAAATAATTTAATGAAAACAGAGCATCCTCCATGAGAAAGCAAAATATAGTATAGTAGTACGTACGTTCTCGCGTACTCTTCAGCCGACGACACTAAAAACAGCGGTTACGTGTCCGGGAAATCCGAAGCCCTTGGCATCGCTCCAGAACGAGACAAGCCTCTCTTTCTTTCTATCTCTCTCTAAAAACACAAACACACACACACACACACACCCTCTCTCTTTTGCTATCGTTATGCTGTGGCATTCTTCCGTCCTGCGTGGATATCCCTCTAACCCAGTGAACTCCTGCACGGAGTCATCTTGGGATGGAGCTCTACGGAAAAACAGGCAAAAGCTACTTTGGAACAATTGGCTATTCGTTCAATCGGTCGACCACCCACACATTGAGCTATCGACTGCATATAATCTTTTTAACTAGACTCTGTGCGAGACTTGCCAACGATTATTCGGCGTATCGTGTAACCCATGGACTTTTCGCCAGATTTATTTCAACTCGAAAGTAGATAATAGAATTCAGTACACTCGATAGGGAAATACATTGTTTCCATTTCACATCGTGAAATGAATATTTAATAAACATTGTTTCATATTATTTTAATAATATTTTCGACATGTCACAGCCCAAAAATCTGTGACACCTATTTCGGAAAACTATGGAAATTTTTAATTCCAATCTACATTTAATGTTGAAACATTTTATTTGCACAATGGATCTTTTTTTACGTACAGCGAATTTAAAAAAAAAAATACACACAAGACTAAAATAAATTTGAAATAATTTGTATAATATTCTCGAGACTTTACAAACCCTTTAAAAATAAAATTGAACGTTTTTTCGTGACATCAAGAAGCAGGAGTGGCCGACTTCGTGCGGAATGCGTGTATTACCTTCAATTGATTCTTGTAATCTTGCTTCGTGGCACGCTCGAAGTGAACGGAAGAGTGTACAGTCCCTCGAACGGCCCATTAAACCGAAGGAAACGAAGGTAAACCATTTTCCGGGAAATGGCGTGTTCGCGTTGCTGAGGAAGTCTCACCGTATAGTTGTTCTCTTACACCAAGCTTATGCCCCTTGTTTCACAAGGAGTGTTCAAAAAAATTAAAAGAGGATAGAGGCGCGTGACCGGGACTCTTTGAAGACGACGAAAGGTGAAGTGATCATGTTTATAGGAACAATTCGTCATATTCCATTTTTTTTTCTTTTTTTCTACAAAATTTCACAGCCGCGATGGATTGACAAATTTTGTATTATCAAACATTCGTCATTTTTATAAAGTACTGGTACAAATTTTAAGCTCCAAATTTCATAAAAATTTCGCAACATTTCTAACAGATTCTTGGCATTGAAAAATAGACAAAAAATTGTCAGCATGAAAAAAAATCTTTTCTCTATGCTGAGGAATTAGTCAAAATACTTTTTCCTTCACGCTAATTTTTTTTTTTCAATTACAAAATCGTAATTCCCTTCAGCTGTACGACTATTAATGTATAATAAAAGTTAATGAAAATTGTGAAATTCCACATCACTCTACCCTGGCTTTTTCATGAATAAAATAGGCAAAGTATAACAGAGAAATGGTGAGAGAGAGAGAGAGAGAAAGAGAGTGTGATTCAGGCGAAAAGGCTAATCGGCGTTAAGGAACGAAGTAGTGAAGTGACGAGGGAGAAATTCGCAACGCGTCTGGTCGATAGCTTTAAGGATTATTCGTTTCATTCATTCGTCCTGATGATTCTCTTTCAGGATAGTGAGTCACAGTGAGTCTAAGACTTGGAAGACGACGACGACGACGAAATGAGGTTCCTCTTCTTCCTTTTTTTTTTTTCTTTTTTTCTTTCAAGTTCCCCGATGAAAGGATCAAGGCTGGTGTGAAAAGTGCACAGCCAAGATAGAAATAAAGCGCGCGAGGCTCTTACGAGAGAGGTATAGAATCAGAACGAGAATTAAACTCCATCGTGCCTCAGGGCCTTTCGCTTTTCAGCTCCATCATTCCTTCACTATTCCTTTTTATATATATATATACATCATCGTTCCACCAGCGTTTTTCCTTCTGAATCTTTCTCGGCGAGCTCAGCGCCATTAAACGATTAATCACGAAGGTTATCTCGCTGCCGGAAGTGCTCGCGCTTACCCAAAAATCCGTTCACTGCGATATCGTCTAGACCAAATGCTTTAATCACCAAAATGAAGAACATTGAAATATTCAACTATATTCCATATTTTATATATATATTTTATTATGCTTTGTCACGATGAATGTAAATTTTCCATTCGAAGTTTCGTAAATTTCACAAATTTCGTATATTCTTGAGTCTCATGGACGACTTCAAAAAATGAGGGCACTTGAAGGGAGGCCTCATCAGCGACTTAGAAAAAAATCCTGCGATGGGATATCTCATGAAGGACTTAGAAAAATCAGGCCCTGGAAAAGGGCTCCCACTTTCTAGCTTTCAACAAAATCTTTCACCAAATCAAAGTTGTCATTATCCAAGCAAATGTCTTCCAATATTCAACCACAAAATTTCCAACAATATTCCAATTCCAATTGAAATATTGCTAATATTTCTGTCATATTCTGTGTGATATACGTCGGGTGTTGCTTAGCTGAATAACTTGGCTAAGTTGTGTATATGATTATTTTGAGCAGGTGCGTCGCTCAGGCATACCGAGGACAAGAGAGAAGGCAAATGGTGAATGACTGGGCGAAGGAGCGAGAGGGATATCAACTACGTACTCTGAGTGTCGTCGCTGAAAACGGTTTCGCGAGAATGACAGCTGCCGTGTCTCACGCTAATCTCCGCGTCGGCACGAACCTGATACACCTACCCCTCCCCCCATCCCATCCCCCCTCCCCCTCCCTCCCCGGTGGACCTCGAGAGATACGCGAATTCCCCATTTGCATTCCCCAACGCCACGTCTATTCTCCAGCCACCTCTTCCTCCCTTCGCCACCTTCAATTCCCACTGTTCGTCTTCTCTACCGTAGGCTATGTGTTATGTAAACGGTAGCATCTCATCGCCGCGACGATTTCGCAGCCTGTCTCGAGAGTTCCGACACCGAGAAGGAATGAGATGACGGTATCTTTGGTATTTTTCCAAAAATTCATCTAAATTTCGGTGACATTGAGGGCGGAGCTTCACTATAATGAGTCGAATAATAGCTGATTTTTACGACATTTTTTGGTGATAGACCTGGAATCCTTAAATAATACATTAAATAAAAAAAAAGAAAATTGAAATCAGCTATTGTTCGATCTATAACAGTCCCTTCTTAATCTCTTATCAGCAATCCACATCTGCAAATCGCTTATGGGGTATTTTTAGAAATTCACAAGTGCGCGAAATAGGCGATGAAAAATTTGAAAAAAATTTGAATGACTATAATCAACTATATCGACGATGGTCATAGTTAAAAGTGGTCCGATTGGTGTATGATGTCTTGTATAAGAACTAACTTATGTATACTCAAAGATCAATCAAATACATTTGCTGCTACTATTTCTACTATACTGCTTTTTTTTTCGTAATATAGATCCAGATTCGTACCTGAATTAAATACTGTTCTAGTTACTGTATCTTTTAATCTACAGCTAAAAAATCGTTTAAATGATAATTATCCGAAAATTCTTATACTCTTGCACAACTAATTATTCCGAATTACTTCATACTAATTTAGCTTCCAAATTAGATTTACATTCGAGTCTGTGTCGAACTCCGTATCGATAAAATTGCATTGATTAAACATTCGCCATCAAAAGAGCCCGAGTCGAATTAGTTTATCACTTGAGCCGAAGGAAAATATTCAAAGTTTCAGCATTCCCTTGGACGAAATGGGTAATACTGATGATTAGGTATATAACAGAGAGGGTTGACACGTTGAATAAAGGGTGGAAATCTCCCAACCTCCAATATGCAAAATAGTTCGATTTTCTTTTGTGATCCACGCCGGTCTCCTCAGCTACAACAGTTGGTCGCGGCAGGTTTATCCCTCGTCATCTCATGTCGGTCACGTTCGACGTTAATTATTAATTATTCCAAGCGATTTGCCGCTCGTCGTTTTATCCGGTGGGATATATTCCGAGAGAGAGAGAGAGTTAGAGTAGCTCCTCCTAACATAGAGTAACAGAGTATATAATGAAGTTAGGATCGAGCTAGGCGGATAGCAGCTTCTTCTAGTTGAACGACGCAAAGTCGTTACCGAAGCTGACATGGACGAGAGTTGTCGGGAAACTAGAAACGACATTATATATATATATATATATATAGTTTAGTAAGAGAGGGGAAAGGGAAAGAGCCAAGCGAAGCCGATATGCAAAAGAGATGAACGTGGCGCTTCTACCTCCGAATCACATAGTCTCTCAGCCATGCTGTGGCAAAACCTTCCACCTCGAAGCCAGCCACGACCTCTTCCCCTTTCACCCTTAAACCTCCAAGCCCCCGAACCTTCCGTTCACTGTCTCATCTCTGTAGTATGATAGTATTAATTATGAGCGATGCCGAAAACACCCACGAAAAGCCCAGGTACGAATCTGGAATTTATATGAAAATCCCAGGGACGAGATGGAGAATTCACTAGTTTTGTATTATACAGGAAGAGTCTATGGGATATTTAGTTGGATCGCGAATGGGGACATTTATTAAACAAGCGAAAACCGAGGGAAATATCTTTCTCTTGGGGTTTTTTGCCTGATGGGGAACGACAATTTACAGCTCTTTTTTCAACGTGTCGAAATATTTTTAAGATTTCATTTGTGATTTGTATTTTCAGCTTATCACTAGTATTTCGCTTCCTCATCGAGTAAGATTTGTTTTCGTGAGAATTTGTTTTTTTTTCGAGATTTTCATGTCAGCATACACAGAATGGTCGGTAAGGTCGAGAAAAATGGTCTAGAAAAAATGTCTGTATGTTCCAAGGACAAATAATTCAATCGTCCATAACTCACGAATGGTACGATGGATCGAGCTCAAATTTGGCACGCAAGTGGAGCAGTAACACCTCTTTAATTGGTGTGATTTTTAACAAAATGTATTCATATATACAGATTTTATAGAATTTTTAATTTTTCGAAAAAAAAAAATAATAATTTTTCTGTAAATCACATCGAATACTCAACAAATCGACTGAAATGTTCTGCAGGCGAAAAATAACATACAGCTCTGGCACGTAGCAAATTTGCTGATGATCGGGTAAAGTCGTTGGAATTTTACGGCATTTTTAATTTTCCTAAGAATTAAAATCTTCGCTATGAGTTTCGCAAACGTTAAGAAAGTAAGTGAAAAATTTGTACTAGATGGAAATATGATGTAATCTAATTTTATTGATTTTCGTCGATTTATCAGGAACATAATTGGAGTTTCAAGTTTTGAGGTAGAAGCCAAATAATTTTAACTGTGTTTGAGTGAATTTAACAAGGTAACAAAAAAAAAAACTGTATAACGACTACGTACATGGGTCTGCTTCGTAGCACGGAGCTGCTTATCATCGTTATAGTATACCTAATTTAGTTCACGGGGAAGGGGATTCGATCGCGTTCGGTGTTCGTATACTCTCATTGGTGGTTCACTTCGTGCTCTGTGTAACGCACGGTCAGTGTGCGGTAAACGGTAGAGGCGCTTCGGCCAAGGGCTAATGCCTAATAATTTGCTCTGGAACTCATCAAGCTAATCTCTTCTGGCCCTCGGGGGCTCTCGGCTCGAAATCCTCTCTACGCTTTTCTATATTGCCTGTCGCTGGCAAAGTTTGCCCTCTTTCTCTCTCTCTCTCTCTCTCTCTCGTATGAATCAACCAGCTTAATCTGCCTATGAACTACCGTCAGCCATCCGGTCTTGGTTCTCGCACGTTCTTCTTGCTCACAAATTACACTTGTACACTAAATGGCTGATGCATATCTGGTGTATTTCAAACTGAGACACACGCAGACAGTAAAAAGAATTTTTATCCAAATTTGAAAGAATTTTGTGTGTGTCCAATGAATTTTTTTTTATATTTAAAAAGGTACCACAAAATTTGTGTAAATTTCTCGAATTAATAACAAAAAAAACGTATAAAATTTACAAAAATACTTCGGTTAAATCACAGATGACATATAAATAGTGTAAAAAGAAAATAGCATATTTTTCATGACAGAATTACGCAACAATTTATATTAAACACACTGTGTTTAAACGATTTTTCTGTAAAACTACAATCCGACAAAAATGTTTCTCTTTTTTTTTCTCAAAAATTAACACAATATTTCTGTAGACAGAATTTTATTTCTTATAGAGTTTGCGCGTCTCTCCAGCTCTTTTTAAAGACACCAGGCTTGATGTGTTTGTCAGCGTGGATTCCCGAGAGATTTTGCTTTAAAGAATCGAGGGTTGCAGCCGGCCCGGGACCTTTAAAAGTTTAAAGGGCCGACATACCGCATGGCTCCAGCTGAAGAAGAGAACACGTACACGAACTACGGATTTACTATACACAGACGAATATCCTTCGAAGGCCCCCGAAATTCTTAGAAGAGTAAATGGTCCCCGTCACGAGGAGCTGCCGCAGCACGCAGGAACAAAGAACAGAAGGGCGAGAGCACGTGCTTCTCATTCTGGCCGGGGTCTATATGGCCAAAGGGAAAACGCGCGTACGCTCGAGTGTCTAGACTTCTGTAACTCGGATTCAAAAGAAGCAGACATTTGAAAAGGAACGAGAAGCAATTTCTCAACGACACTTATTCACTGAGAAATGTACCACGTTATAAACCTTCAAAAATTACCAGACTTCGAATGATGCATTATTGTTACTATTATTATTATTATTATTATTATTATTATTATTATTCTTAAGCAAAGTCACTAATAATTGTCACTTTAGTTGTAGCAAAGAATTTTTCTTTATCTGAATAAAAAACTAAATCAGACGAAGAGAATATTTTTCAGACGATCATGAAATGTTGCTGTAAGTGTGACGTAATTTATTTGACCACAATTTAATTTGCTCAGTGTGAAAGGTACAACAGTGTCGTGTATCGTAATTATGTATAGAACATTCGAAGCTGAAAAGCGTCCTCTTTCTCACACAGTATTCTATTTTCATGAAAATTTCAATATCGCTGAAGCGTATTACGTTCAGGGTTCTCGAGGCTGCTTCACACTCCTCCTTCAAATGCGGGAGCAGAATCAATATAGACCCTTTCGCGCAAGGGCCTTTCGCGACGTGAACAGAGAGAACACCTAGCGAAGCTATCTGAGAGAGCCTCGGTAATGAGGTCGCGAACATAGCTGGTAAATGCCTCGGTAAGGGCGATTTAACCAAGCGTGTGCGTACATATCGTTTGACAAGTAGAATGAGAAAGAAGCTGTGATAAAAATGTACAGATAACGGAAAAGCCAAATTAAGGGAAAGAGCGGAGAACGGGTGAGGTCGTTGAAAAGGGTAATAAACGTGATGAAGGGACAGCCTTAAGATATGGCAAAGGTAAGTTCATGTACAAAGTGCGAAGTTGACACTTCTATTGATCATAGAAAATATTTTTCGCTCTAAAATATTGACGCGGAGAATTCGACTAGAAGGGCCTCGAATTGCACGATTTTTTAAAAGTGAAAATATGTACCCAGGATTTTTTTTGTTGGCTCACTTAATCTGAATTTGAGATTAAAATTTGCAAATTTAAAATGGCCGATTAAAAATTTTGAAAAAATAACAATGCATCGATTTATCTGACAAGATTGTGTCTGAAATCGTTTTTCGGATTCAGTGCTTTTCTCGACTCGCTGCATGTAAAAAATAAGATCGGTTGTAAAATGCAGAAATTTCAATATTGTTACCACTGAAAAATATTCATTAGCGCGCAAAATAAATGTCATGCACTTTTTGAAAAACCAAAGTAAAAAAAAAAAAAAACAATTGAATTTCCTCGAAATTTCATCGTTTTATTATACGTTATTACGAGCTGCTACCTGCTGATGGAAAGCGCCGGTAGCTGTATATCGATGCTGTGCGAGAATAGAAACAGAAATAGGGTTGGTGGTTCTGACATGATGTGGCTATAAACGAGAGGAAGGTCGAAAGGGCGGAAGCGCAACAGCCGAGCCAGTACGTGCCGCCAATAACGGCCGTTTTCTCTGTTGCCAGGGGGCGTCAAGCACGTCCGTTCCAGCTGCAACGACAGCAGCACCAGCAGCTACCTATGCAAGCATCGTGAAGAAGCGAAGAGGTAACTCGCAGCTCTGAGTGAAATTGCAACGAGTACCTCGACATATGAGGCATTCTTTATCAGCTGAGCCAATTTTTTTTTTTCTAAATATATATTTTTTTTTCTCTCCACTAATTTCGACACTTTTCATCGAACTCTTAATTTTACGTAACCTGCAGTGATTTACTCGGAGTAAAGATTTATTTCATGAAAATAAAATCAATGTATCAGACGTCCATTTATTTAAATGTAACACATTATTGTTTTTCGGAACAAAATGTTTATTATAAACATAATTTTTGAAATTAAATAGCAGAGTGAGAATTTATTTTTTTTTCAGTATTTTTATAATCATTATTACTAGATCGTTTTTATTTTGTTGTCAAAAATGTTGTCGAAATTGGAGCAAAATCAAGATTGAAATTTTGAAAAAAAAAAGGTCGTTTTATTCCTCTCAAAAATGTTTGACATTTATTCTACGCAGCTATGAAAATTTTTCAATGGATACTACACACAATTGCATTTTATTTAAAAACATTTTGCTTGTAAAATGAATAATTTTTTATATACAGCGAATCATGGAAAAATAAAAAATCTAAAATTAATTCTGGACTTAAATTTATAAATATTCATATTTTCTACACCATTCTCGAAAAAAAAAAAAAAAAACCATTTCTTTGTGTCATAAATACTCGTATCTGAAATTAGAGAATACTTTTATAATATCAATATTTGAATTCCGTATATTTGCCGAATCAAATACGACTTGAAATTTAAAAAGTCTTATTTCAATTTAAACGTAAAAAACATGTTAAATTAAAAAACTATCGTTCAATCTCAACGTATTTGATTCGTGAGAGATATATACGCGGGGTAAATCGAAATTAGAGAGGAATGACAGTTATCTGCGTTTATTTCCTCGTGCTTGACTCTTCGGTTCTCGCTCGCACTTGGAGGCGTTACGACGGGGAGTTAATACGTCAAAAGAAATTAAACGGGTGCGCGAACTATCGAATGAACAGGTCGTTGTTTCGCTCGGTCGACCGAGAACCGACGATTTAACTTTTTAATTAAATTTCCGTGACATTCGTCTCTCGCGGATGCGTCGACACCCCCGTTGTCGGAATAAGCGAGATAAAAGATGCGAATGAGTGAGAGCGAACACGAGAAGAAAGAGGAACGAAAGGAAATGGAAGTCTGTGGAGACCTGCCCTTTTCCATTTTGTATGTTTTTTTTTCTTCTTCTTCTTCTTTTTTTTTAACCCTCGCCTCTTGCGTCACCCTCGAGCGCAATATTCTCCTTCTCATACCAATGCCAGCGCGGATCTCACGCAGGTGTTGCTTCGGGCTACCTGTTTCTCCACGCTTATATGCGGGTACACTCGTAAAACGCTTCCGACTTATTAGCCGTATGGTCGAGTCCGGCGGAGAATAAAGAAAAGCGAGAGAGAAAGAGAGGGAAGGGACAGAAAAGGAAGAAGTTTATAGTGCGGTTTTAACCACACTGTTAAAACCCATTGTTGTCATAAATTCTGTCACCGTGGTGGCAAAGCACCAGAAGCGGATGATGATGAGGGCGGAAGAAACTAACGTGTTGCTATGCGCGCATCTTCAACGCACTTTGAACAACAAGTGTGTTGCTTTAACACGTATATCTGTAGTCGTTTTTAGTAGACGTTAAATCACCACACTTTTCGTGTGTCAATGGACTCAAGTGTGTTGCAAGAACGTGCAATTGAAAAATGATCTCGATCTCAAGATGCAACTTATGACCAAAAGTCCGAGACTTAGTAAGAAATACAAATTTACAGATTACGTAGCTTAAAAAAGGACACCACAATCTTTACTTTCTTCAACCGATGTATTCGACGAACATTTGAAAAAAAAAAAAAAATGAAAAACATAATCTTTTTAAAATGAAATTCCAAGGATTTTCTTCTTCTTTTTCTTTTTTTTTCTTCAGATGAACGCTTTGGTAAGCACGCAAGGAATAATTTGTAGAGGCTGCGAGACTCGAGGCTGGATCTTTCTCCACTCGTTGCGTCCATTAAAACACCGGTGGCAAAGCTCCAATCAGCTGACGGACGTGTTCGGGGGAGCGCTTGAAAGCGGGCTGAAACGCCGTGTCCCTCTCTCAATCTTCTTCAACGTATACGTACGTCTATTTCTTTCTTGCTTATTGCATGCAAAGACGAGAAACAGCAGCATCATTTCGAAGGTCACGAGTGAGCGGTATAAGATCCCGAGCGATGTACATATATTTGTGTATGTATATATATATATATATGTATGTGCATATATACACACTATACGACGTGCTCTATTTCGAGGTTTACGTCCGTCACGTACACGCAACGCGATTATAATGCTCCCGCACGTCCATCTCGCGCTCACCTCACCTCGTACGTATAGCGTGGGCGCGGTGTCAAAATTCTTGATTATCATTCAAAAATAACAAGGAGACGTGACACCTGCTATACCATCTGGGATGGTTCTACCAGTATTAGATTTTACGAGAATTGGTCAACTTGTGCACTGATTCCGCGCACTCGTACATCTATTTTTCCACCTATTGCGATTTTCTTGTCTCTGAAATAAATATGTAAACAAACTGGATTATATGTTACTAATAATAACGTTGTAAGTATATTTAATAATAACATTATTAAATATACTTTATCGCTTACAGAGCTTAGAGGACGCCGCACGTAACGAGAGATTTGCCGCGCCGAGTTTAAAACTCCGCGCAGCCTCCGGTAGTACGAGAGCCTCCGCTATGTGGCGTCCGCGCGCATGGCGCTCCCGCATACGCTTGAGGCGTGCCGTGCTTTCTCACATTTGTGCTTTCTTTATGTACAAATGAGACGCTTACGAAGGGTTAACTAGCTAATATCGGAACAGCTGCCATTTAGTGAACAGAATTATATATTTCTCAGTGTATACTGAGTAATTTATCGAAGAAAAAATTACTTTGTTATTGTAAAATTATTATTATCATTAATAAAACCAAGGTAATTTTCTTTTCTCTTATTGTCCTTTTTTAAGGCAAACTGAATAAGTGATTGTCCAACATTTTCAATGAATAATTGCAAACGATGGCCTGACTCAAATAATATTGTCAATAAAGCTCTTCTTACAAGTTTAAAAATACTTACGTCTCGCAATCTCTATTTCTTCTTCAGTTATTCGTGACAATAACTAATTAAGTTGACAAATAATTCGGTAAAGACATACAAAATATTGCTAACAATAAGTATCTGATATATATTTTTTAAAAACCAATAATATTACTGAATTAGCCGAATTCCGTCCAAATGTATAATTGCCAGTTAAGTGAATAATCACCGTTCCAACTGTACGTTAACTATAGACTTGTCTTATTCAAAAATGGGGTCATTGTATTATTCAGAAGAAGCTTCGAAACTCGCGAAGTCAAGACGAGGCTTTCGGATAGTCGTGTTGCCAAGCGGGGAAATATCCTAGCTGTTGGATAAAAGCACGTGTGCATGAGAAGTAGCAACAGACTCAAAGTCAGTCGTATATAGCAAATGGTACGATTATAAACCACGCGGTCTCCTCGAATATATCGTTATAAAGGAAAGATATATGTCCGTAACAGTTGGATATAGCCGATGTCGATCGATAGATGAATGGCGCAACGTCATCGCGTGTCTATTTAGTTGACGCTGTCGCCAGGCAAGCAGCAATAGAAACGATAGGCGAGGTGAGGTGGAGTGTCAGGAGGAAAGCTCTGGATGAGAGAGAGAGAGGGTGGTTTTTCGCAGACTAGGGCGGACCTGCAGCATGTAGAAACGACGGCAGCAGGTGCGCGAACGCGCCGGGCGAGACGGCGCTCTAGCAAGGACGACAATGAGCGAGAGAAGATAGGTTTTGGTGGTGGTTGGCTGGCGCTCGGAGGTCGTGGAGATTGGGGATGTGCATCAAGGGTTTGCTTGCGCATGCGCTATTCTACCCGGCAACCGGCAAATCAAATATTAACGTCAGTTTAATGCAGCGGGAGGTGGTGTGTTTTTTTTTTGTTTTTCTTTTTTTAATGTAGATGTATATACTCGTTGTTGAAATCATCGTGGAAGATGGACACTGCGAAATGGACAATGCCAAGCAAATTAATAAAAGAAGTAAATTCTGTTGTAAAAAAACGAATGAGGAAAAGCCAGTGGCCGTCAGAGGAAGAACATAAATGTATAATTAACACATCCGTAACTAAGTGCCATTGTTTGGATATTGGAATAAAGGTTTAACGATATTAATCTAATGTGCGACTGCGGTTGACAAACTACATTTTTAGTTAAGACATATTTTAGGCAGGTTTGATAATTGTCATCATTGAGATTGGTTCCAAGATTGCTAACGTTGTTGAGGCGAAGATCAGATCCTCAAATATCGACGTTCGAGGAATGCTCAACATCGACTGCTAATTTCAGTATCTTTTGGAAGTGTTATGTGAAAAATGTTGCATTCATTTTCAAGTTGTTCATTATATAATTAGAGGGTTTTTGAGATAAGCTCCAACCAATTCAAAAAGACTATTTAACGAAAGCTTGAAATTATAATGATGGCTGCTCTAAGACGTTGTAGCGTGTCGGTGAAATTTTGGACATCGATGTAAGACAAGGGTTAGTCCAGAGCTGGTCTTAGATTGATGGAACGGTTGGATGGAATTATGGACTATGTGAATTGATCGAACACTTGCAAACCGAAGATTGATTGGTCAATAGTGGACCAAGTGTCGGTACTAAATTGGCAAACCCAAAGTTCATCGACGAATGTTGGTTTGATGATCAACTTTTTCATTATCAAGTCACGCACTGGTTGGACAATGTTGGTCCAAGTCTCGGTCTTAAATTCACCTACGTGAAATTCATTGATGAATGTTGATCTAATGATCAGTTCGTAATTGGCAAACCAAACTGTTAATGATGAACCATGTATCGGCCTTAAATTAACAGCCTAAGTTTTGACAATTGTGACCTGAGAAAAAAAGTTTTCAATTACGAATTCAAGCAGATGTGGGTTTCGGATCATGGATTAATGACACAAATCCAACTTCTCTAGCATTCAAATAAATATATTCATGTAAAAGGCACACACGATGCAAATGATTAATGCGAAGAAGAATACTAAAGATATAAATCGAGCTCCGTCGGGCCGAGAAAACGACCACAGGTGTTTTATTTTATTCGGTGGTTCAGGTCGGGCGTCGCGAGTTACGCGGTGAACTCAGTACGTTTTGTAATCCACGAGTATCTCATCGTCGGTGCGCTCTGGGCGATAAATACCGCCGTGGAATAACCCGGAACGGGAGAAACGAACCGCGAATAATAATTATTAATTAAACATCATACGTGTATCTCGTGTGTGCCAAATTTATATCCCGAGATCCTCGTTAATTAAGGCTTACGCATGCGCGCTTATACCACCAGCTCAAACATTTCAGCAATTTCACTCATTATTATTTCTTGGTTTTTTATACAATCCTCTTAATTTGTATATGCATATATATATATATATGTATACACGTATTGTTATCTGCACATCGCGATTAAAGCCAAGCGATAAATCGTTAATCTCGTCGCGTCATCACTTATAAATTAAATACAGTAGTGTTTTTTATATATATTTAGCGTTGACTTACCAGTGTTCGCTTGGGCAGTGCACCAGCATTCTGTAATACAGAAAAAAAACATCCATTCATCACACAGATATTAAGATTAAGGTCTGAGTGTACACAGTAAAAAAAAAAAAATTATCCATAAAATCCTAGTGTCCAGATTTCGAAGTACCAAACTCATGTTTTAATTTGACAATAGTTCTGTGATATCTTCCGAATTTTTTTATAAAATAAAAAATAGAAAACTAACACAAAAATTGTGCAAATCTGACATATTTTTAAAAGATCAATTGGGAGTGACACGACAAAAATGTGTCAGCATGACTAAAGTCAGTTTTATTTTTATGGTTATATTGATATATTTCGAAATAATATTTTCGAAATATTTTCGTGCTACAGTAAGAAGGGTAGATTTTTCGCGTTATACTCTGCAACGGCAATGACGTAAAAACGATAATGCAGGCGAAAATGAGAGACGTCTCGACTCTCTTTTTCTCTCTTTCTCTCTGTCTCGTTGCCTCTCGGCAATGCGAAACAGAAGAACTCCATGGCAAGCGCAACGACGTCGAAATAGATTACTCGAGATATATTTTCCCGCTTCTCCGAGACTAATGCACTGCTGGTTCTCTCGTTCGTCGCGAAACGACGCAACGCTATATACTCGATTTCGCATTGTTTTCATTGTTTTCATCTCTCTTCAACGCGAGATACACCGGAAACGGAAGTGAAGTGTACTGCCGAGCTGAGACGCAGTAATAGAGAAGAGAAAAGGAGAGAGAGTTTTCATGGTGTGGCGCAGCGTAAGAATGATAATTACGAGACAGTAAGTGCGTCGTGATGGAGTAAGAAATATTTGAGTCGTTTCAATTGGTGCATTTGCTGCTGTAAGCGGGCTTGTCGAGATTTTCAGTCTTGCCATTACAGACAGCCAATAAGAATATGTTTATAAATATTGAATCCTTCATTCTTACTCTTTTAAATATATTTTCACCACTCTGCCAATTTTATTTCATCGCAGAGGAAGCTTTCCGTGAATTTTTTTTTTTTTTCGTAATCCTGATGTCAGGCCATTATAATCAGTCTAAAACGTCGAGAAAAGTGGTTTAGAAAAAATGTGCAAGTACGTATTTTAAAGCTTATTTAAAAATGCAACTTTTACGTGCAGGCATTTTTTTTCTCTCTGACAAGTCTTCGAGTTACGTAATTTTGAAGATTACACAAAATTATTCAAAACATCTCAACGAGTACGAAAAATTGTTTAATTAAGAAAATATATCTTAGCCATAAAAAAACATATCCGAATTGATGTAAAAATATTCCTTCTTATATGCAGTGAAATGTGTAACAAAAACTTGAAAGAAAAAAAAAAAGAGTCGAGGTTGTAAAGTCGATATGTAAAATAAAAGTGAAACAGGAAAAAGGGGGCGAAAATAAGGTGCGAAGATCAGAGTAGGAGGCGGAAAAAAAAGGATGTGAGACGTCCCGTAATTGCTATGCAATGGGCACCATAAAGCCACACTTTACAATGGACAGCAGCGATAGAATGCAGCAATATAATTCTGGACAGTCTGGTAAGGTTCGTGTTTTTTTTTTTTTTTTTTTTTTTTTTTTCTTTTTTTTTGTTATTTTCTTTTCTGTCGGGCCGTCGTCATGCCAGGCGCCGTTTCGCCTTTTGGGCATTTTCGGGGTCCATCCGTTCCGCCACAGTTGTCTGGGACCGGCGTACCGGAACCGCTTTTGATACGAGTAGGATGCGTGTACACATACATATGCGAGCCTAAAGTTACATATGTATATCAATGCGTTGACTGCGCTCTTGGGACTTTACCAGGACTAACTGATGGTCGCTCGGTTAGTCTCGAGGGAGTATAATTTACTTCGGCCGTGTATACGGTTACCATGGACTCGTGAGCGCAAGGGGCATTTCCTGTCACGGGGCTAAAGTGCCGTTCGCATGTATTATATACGCGTCCTTTATGTTCAATACAACCAGAAACACGAGATATCGCACGTTCACTTTTTGTAGGTAACGAACGTAAAGCAGACAAATTTTAAATTGGATATCGGGCGTTTTTTGCTTCCTCACAGAGGAAGCTTTGTGAAATTTATTTTTTCTCGAGATTTTCATGCCAGGACACTCAGAATGGTCGAAAACGTCGAGAAAAATTGTTTAGAAATGATGCGTGTGCGTGTGGTCGGCATGCAAAATTCAAACTTAAATATCTGAAGAACGGATTTATCAATCGAGCTGAAATTTGGCAAAAACGTCCGGCAGGTAGACACCTTTGTTTGTGATGCTTTTCAAAAAAATTCAAACATAAGATTATTTTTTATTCAATTCGAACATCGAGCTGAATAATTTTTTGCAAATAAAGCTATTTTAAAGGAGGATCGGTATTGAATTTGGAACGAATCGACAAATAGGTTCGGTTTTTATGAGATTCTGGATTTTTCGAAAAAAAAAAAATCATCTTGCTCTGACTCACGTCAAATCTCACTGAATGAACTGAAATTTTCTACATATGAAAAACAATATTATGCGCTGCTACGTACCAAATTTCGCGATGCTAGATAAAACAGTTCGAATTTTACACGAGTTTGAATTTTTTTTTTAAATTTACGTTTTGTTATACTCACTTTTTTTCTTTTTTTAATTAGAACAAAAAAAAAAGATAGCTAAGTTGATAGAGAATTCTTTATACACAGGCTCAGTAGATGGATGTCCACCATCGCCAGGTGAACTAGTAGGGCGCACAATGTATTTTCGCAATGCATAACATTACTACGTCCGCTGCATCAATGTCATTGTTTGCGGTTATCGCAGCATGACGAGTCCGCCGCATGCATATAGCTAGATCATCCACTGTCCACTGCTGACTACTTGGCAACTCCCTTCCTCCTCCAACTGGCCTCAAACCATTCGACCTTACGCACCTATTCACAGATCGCGTGAATTGATTATCGAATTTCGTGTAAAAATAAAGTCCAATACCAATAATGAGATCACTATTAAATTCGAGAAAAAAAATGGCATAGCTCCAGACTGACTTGAACTACGAATCGAAAATTTGGTGAACACACGAGGGTAGCAACTTACCACCTCTTCACCTTGAATCATTGAATTAAAATTCATTTTTCTTTTTTACAGAAATTCAAAATGAAATACATCCAACTGGTGAAAATTTCAAGCTGTCGAACAGGAACTCTGTCATAGTGTGCAGTTACGGCCAAGGTTGGTTGATCCGTTTAATGTTTTCAACGAGTACTTCCTCATAGACAAAGCTTTTCCGAAAGGTCTCCATAATAATGTAGAAGCAATGTGCAGCGTTCTATACTCTCCAGTCTTTTTTCTTTCTTTCTTTTTTTTTTTTTTTTTTTTTTTCTTTTCTTTCCTCGAAGCTTTTTATGCACACGATTTTCTCATTCGTGTGTCTACCTACATGGATAATCGTGCACGCAGAGGCTACGGCACACTTAAACGCATACTTCGTACCCGAGAGAGCGTTCAACTTAATAGCCCTCGCGTTACATAATTGTATAATTGCCACTTGACTCTCTGGGTAGGCCAGAGCAATTCCGCGAATGCTCGCTCTCGCCCCTTCCAATTTCTCTCCCTCTTCTCTTTCACTGTTTCTTTCCCTCCTCGTTTCACCTCCAACCCCCCCACCCCCTCCCCCTTCCTCCCGCCCACCCCTCCTCCCCGACAATCCAAGGAATTAATGAATTAATTGGAGTGTGCCACTGCAACTTGGCTCCGAATCGCGTACTCCTCGCCCCGTCAATTTCGTGTAAGTTCTCGCGTGCTACTCGCCAGCAAGTCAGCCGAGCCACTCGGCATGCCAGTCAGTCAACCAGCAAGCGGCGAGGCAAAACTCACGCGCGCATGCACACGTTACCTCTCTTCCAAGATTAATGTGCCTTGCTTGTGGCCGGTTAGCTGTTGGCTTTAGCGACTTCCTATTATATTGTATCGTCGCGAGACGACGTTTTCACAAAACCCGTTTCATACATACGACATCACCACAGATGGAAGATCATCAATTAGGTTTTCGCAAAAATAAATGAAGGGAGCAAATAAATATGGCAAATGAATGAATAAATAGAGGAAGCTTTGTTTATCTAGAAACACTGTCTTTTTGAGACTTTCATGTGAGTATTCTCAAAGTGGTCTAAAACGTGGAGAAAAATTGTTTAGAAAAAGAGTGTCAGAAATTCGATCAAAACTAATTTGGTTTGCAATCGCTGGAATGTAAAAATAAAAATTAACTTAGATCCAAAAAAAAGTTGCACTTACAAAAATGTTTCATGTCTTTTTTGTGCCCAGAGATTGTGAGAAATAATATATATTCTCAAATTCAGTATACATTAATCTTGTGCCAAAAATTTCTATTCCTAAAACAAAAATAGTAAAATGCACGTTCTAAGAATACGCATCTCGTGTAAAAATATATCTTATTTGAGTATAGATACTTTTTCTATAGCGATATCTTTAGCTTATATCACATGCGAACGGCGGTGATATCACTGCTTAAGAGTCAATGATAGATGTAATATATATGATCTAAATGACGAGGTTAACGTCGTCACAACTGGTCCATCTAGACCGCCATAATAATTTATGTAATTGTCATGCTCCAAGTTGAGACGTAAAAAGAAATAAGGGAGCCTACTGCATAAGTCGTAAAACTAATAAAACCAATAACGAGAATGAGCAGAGGAGAAATCGAACAATGTGCCCAACGATCCAACTGATGAAAGTAGGATAATAATAACAATAATAATAGCAGTAACAATAATCGTGAAGAAATCCCGAATGACATTGGAATCTGTACGATTTTGGTGAACGAAGTGGCGGCACTTCGAAGGGTGCCCCTCTCTCTCTCTTTCTCTCCGTCTCTCGTACTTCAGAAGCGGCAGAACTTTATGTTAACTTATCTTTGTCGCGGATTGGGTTTTTCCAGCTGAGCCAACGAGAAATAGGGAGACGAGCTATGCTGGAGAGCACAACAGAGAGGACGAGACTGGAAGAGGAAGTCGGTCGGGGTATGTTTGGTGCCGCGGGCGGGCCGTTCTTCACTTTTGCTTCGGGTGCGTGCCAAAAGGCGGTTTCCCCGTCGCGCTTTACATACGAAACGCGTCCCTATTGTTTTTTCCCTGAGTTATGGCAGCGGTCCACGGACGCCTTGCATCATGAGAGAGCTCGCGTGGCGAGAACGCGCGCGCAACCCACGAGAAGAGTTTGCGCTTACGCAAGAGCAAAAGCCGACGGCCCAGACGTCCTGGCGTCCAAACACTTTTTCTTCTTTCCTCCCCGTTCGCGTCTCTTCCTGTCGCGACGGGATCGACGCCTCAGCAAAGATTTCACACACTAAATAATGGTCCGCTTGCGGCAAGAGGAATCATCTCTGTCACAAGCGGAATTTTTCTTTGCGGCATTAATGATTCCTCTTTGCTGGCTTCAGTCGGTAGAACTTTTCGATGACGACAGTTGCATTTTAAAAGGTGTCGTTTGTGGATGTTAAGATACAATATTCATTTGTCATATTTAGGAAGCTAAAATCGTGGTTATTATCATTTCAAGATCGATTAGGCAACGCTGACCATCATCGGAGAGACGTATCGAGCTTCAAAAATCTCTTTTACAGAAGGCAACGAATTTTAGTCACATTTCGAAACTTCCATATCCGCATATTAATGACTTCCGACATTTATTCCGTATATATTATGCAGCTATTAGATGCGTTAGCTAAAAATATTACGATTGAGACCAAAATCAATGCTGTAGTTGTTGCCATAACGAAGATATGTTAATTTATATACATTGAAAATCACATTTTTGATTGCATTTTTTTTCTCGTCGCTCGCACGTCAATTGTCCCGCGTGTTTAATGTACGGGTGATAGTATAGCAGCAACGAAACACGAGTAATTATTGTATATCAATTGGTCATTGATAGAATATTGTGTATTTGTACGCCTGTGTCTTATTTGCTCTGTGGAGTCTACTCTGTTAGTGATTAACAGAGTAAGATTCGCGTGCTTGTACACGAGAGGACTCGGACCAGTCGATGTACCTCACTATCTGTTGTATGTACGACTACTAGCACGATTACGAACATATACGTGCGGTATAGAACATACGTCGTGGAGGCTCGAAGGCACGCAACCGGGTCCCTCTCTTACGTTATTTATTGCTCTCCTTATGAGCTCTTATTACAAAGTGTAATGCTTCTCATTACCCGACCGCTAACGAGAGTATACTGCACTGCAATCTGATCCACTCGGTCGTCAGTGTGTATCTATATATATATATATATATATATAGAGTCTTATAGTATATACGTAATATAGCCGATGCGACGTATAGCTTCGGTACTTTACACTTCTCAGCGACCACTATTCTTCGCTTACGCAACCGTCGCGTTGGTGCGCCCATCGACTCCTATAGGCCACCATATATATATTCCTCGCGCTCCCCTTGACGTTGTTATACCACCAGCAGCAATGACGATGCATCGGCGAATCCAGTCGTCCTTCGCGTAGAGCCTGAAGGAATAATTTTACAATATATGCGTACACAATATATAAGCCATTCTCTGTCAATAAAGTCCACATTTTTTTCTTCACTCTACGTGACAATACTTTATGTGCATTTTGCCTTGAAATACGAGAATATTTCTTCAGTTTATCGTAAATGTATTATAACGCGATAAATTTATGTTTCTTGATAACACATGTTGCTGATGTTTTCAGTTTATTTCACAACTTTTTGTACGTATAGACTACGTTTTTTTTTTTTTTTGAGGGTTCAGAATAATAATCACAAAAATGTACGTATCTCAAATTTTCACACGTGCGGCTTTTTTTCGGCGATGCATGTGACGATCACGAGGAAAATTGACTGAATTGACAGAGACTGTCCCATATAATTTACTACACGTGATCGACGATATCCGTGGGTGCAAGTACCCGCGTGGCCTTCGTTCAACATATCAGACTCTTCCTCGTCGTTGCCACGTAAAAGGCTATGGGAACCTTGAAGATCTTAAATGAATGCTCAGAAACGTTTCAGGTTAATACTTGGTTGGACGGAGAATTCAGAGTATTCGTTCATTATTAAACTCTGGACTTTGGACGCACTGAGACGAATTACGCAATTGTATTTCGCTTCGAAAAGTAGTGGACATGTCTGGTTGGCAAGAAATGCTTTCAGGGAAGCCAAAGAATAAGAAATTTCGCTGAAAGATTGAATTCCATAAGACAGTTGGGATTTTACGCAAGACGAAAAATTGAAATCTCGCAATTACCGTCCGATATATATGAGGCATTCTTCATCAACTGGACCACTGTCTTTCACGAATTTCGACAGTTTTGTTATACCGGTCTCCCGTTGATGAAGAATGCCTCACATAGTGAAGTACAAAATGACTTTTTTTGCGTTATTCAGCTGAAAAAAGAAAGATTCTCTGAATAGGGAATCGTTGCGCTATTTCTGTTGTTACAGTAATGCCGTACGTCGAAAAAGCCCATCGGCGAGTCCTTGAGTTTCTAACTTTACGATGACGTGAACGCGCGACGTGAGGTTCCCAACAAATGATGACGATGATGGACAGAAGAAAAGAGCTGCACGTCAATTCGCTTATAAGTATAGAGCGTCGTATAATGGATACATGCTGAAGTTCCACGAATTTCCTAACGACGTGTCCGGACGAACGCATCTAGACAATGAAGGTCGACGGAAGAATTTTCGTTTTTTTCTTTTTCTTTTCTTTTTCATCTTTCCTGGCACTTATTGTGACGCGTTTGCAAGCCACATTTTTGCCAAATATTCAAAGTAAAGCAGCATAGAAGAGGAGAGCGAGCAATGTTTCGACGTGTCTGGGTGGAGTGTCTTCAAAATTGTAAATTTCGTCTTCAAGATTTTCGACAAAATTGTATTATTTCAGTCATGCCAGAGATTATGTCACCGAAATGGACTCAGGAGTCAGAAAATAGGATTCAATTTAAATTAATTTTCCAAAAAAAAAAAAAATGTTCCTCTGTTGAACAAGTTGTGGTTCATAAAAATTCCATATCGATGACGCAGCAATAATCATCATTGTCAGAAGTCTCAAATAAAAAAAAAATGTAGTATTATTCGTAAAGCAAATAATCTGCCGATGACAAGACCGTCCAAGACTCTTTTACAGCACTCGACTCATTTTAGCCACATTTCGACAGGTTCAAATCGTCACATTAATGAATTGCGAGTATTCTGCGTATATTCAATGCTACAGTTAGATGCATTAGCTTAAAATATTTCGATTGGGACCAAAATCAATGCTGTAGCTTTTGGCACAACGAACATATGTTGATTTATGTATTACAAAATCGCATTTTCTTGATGCACATTTTTGTCTTTGTCGCTCGTATATAGATAGATGGGAACAACGATATAAAAAACTGTTGTGGTATACACAGCAAATAGGCTCGCGAATATCGCAAAATTGCAGATAACCGCGCGCTCGATGCGTACACGCAGAAACGAATGCGTTCTCCGGTCACGTAGAGCACGCTGGAGGGGAAGAGCTCTACGTTGCTACCACACGTACGTAACGTGGAAAAGCTCCTCTCTGGCGCTTTCGCGAGCGACGAGGAACGCGCGATTTATCGCTCGTACGCGCATAAATAAGGGAGCGTACATAAATACGGCGTGGTTGGGCCGTTGGCTCTCGTGGTCTATGCTTCACTCGTTGACTATGGCTATATGGTGGCCTCGAGGATTTATTGTGTATCACAATGCGCCGAGTACGAGCTATGGGCCGATGGATGATCAGTATGGGGATGCAGCGATGTCTGGTGGATCATATATGAGGCATTCTTTATCAACAGGGCCACTGTACATTCTTTTATCTATTATTTTTCACCAATTACGACACATTTTTTGCTGTTAATTTTAAATAACGTGATATGTAATCAGCAGACTCGTTATACTTTGCTGTTACATAACAGAGTCATGATTTGGAGGCATTGCTGTTCGCACGTACATTTCACACGATTTTTTTCGAGGGGCAGACTTGATGTCTGGTAAACTTCGTTGTCTTCAGTCCCCCAAATACATTTGGGTCACTTAGTAATGTTCGACGAACGTTCGAGCCCAAATACATCGTTTTTAATCTCGGGATCACCAGAATCGACGCGTCAATCAAAAATCGACACAATGGACCAGCAGCCCAACAGGCTTGGTGCGATTGTCGGCCTACCTAGCGATAAATATATTCAGCAGCAACGCGACGAGAATCATAAACTGGATCTTGTCGGATCAGTCCGTCTGACAAGCGAAAAATCGTGAGAAGGACAGAGTGAATGGGGTGAGATTTCGAGTAAAAGGACACTGAGAGAAGTGCGGAAATGCGAGGGGTGGCATAGGGCCGTGACTAAAAGGAAAAGACAGGAAAATGGGAGCGTTAGAGTGAGAAAAGAACTCTCCATTTTTCTCTCTCTCTCTCTCTCTCTCTCTCTCTCTCTATCGTTGAGGCAAATACACAGACCGAGGGTGGAAAACGAGACAGGATCTCGGCGGAAAAAGGATGTTCCATGCGAATTTTTTGGCCGAGCTGTCACACTTTGGTAGGCATGCGCGGCAAAATGGAACGAGAAGTGAAAAGGGATTGGAAATACTCGGTCGAAATGTAACCATTCAGAATCAGCAAGGGGGCGAAGAGCGAACAAATGACAAAACGGGCAACGGCAAAAAGCGTCGAGAAGATATCCTCTTTGACGAGAAAAGCGTCGAACGAGAGATAGAACGAAATGAAGAGTAAAAGAGGCAAACAGTGACGCGCGTTGTTCACGGACGTTTATTATTGTTATTATTACTATTGTAACAACTACATTCATTCTGCCGCGTACAAAAGTTACAGGCAGAAAATGACCCTCGTCCAGCAGTACAACAGCAATACCACAAGCATACCCCGGATACTTTGCTAAAGGATCTTATCAACCGCTGCTTCGTGGGATGAATTGCGGTTTTAGCTGATCAAAAGACGCGGCAGTGACTCGGTACAAATATTTTTTGTCTACCTTACAGACCAACCGACTTGACAATCCGTCCTCCAAATGTTTTTACATTATTTTAGCCATACTTCTCGTAAGGATAGGAGATCGCTTATGTAAATAATGTCCTTGTCACGCGTTTTTTTTAATACACTGTGCTTTTGCTTGTTTGTGATATCACATTTTTTTGGAACACAATACCAGAATTTGCAAGATTGGACGATAAGAACGAGATTAGCAGGAGAGTTTACCATCCAGTGCAACATTATCTTGCCAGCCACTTCCTCACTATTGAGTCGTAGACGTCGATTATTCAAATTCATTAGGGTACTCATTCTCCCTGTATCCTTCCCACTTCGTTTTTTTTTTTTTTTTTTTTTGAGGAGGAGTTTCCATCGTTACAAACAGTAGTTAGCCGAAAGACTAGAGCCACGTTCATGCGATACAAGGAGGAAGAAGAAGAAGGAGAGAGGTTGATAAGAAACTCCAGTGGAATATATAATCTGAAAGTTGGCTGAGAGTTTCGAGTATGCTGGATGCTATGCACCTAGAAAAAAAAGAAGAAAAAAAAAAGAAAAAAAAAGCTGGTAAGGGGTGAGAAGAAGAGAATTCGAAGAGGAAACTATTCGTTATTTCTCAAGGCGCACTCTTCCAGCACTTCACCGTCTATAGTAACTTTTCGTTTCTCGTTCATTCTCTCTCTCGCTCTCTCTCTCTCTCTCTCTCAACTTCGTTTTTCCCCCTCACTGTGTATTTCTACGGACTTCTTCTGGATCTCCGTGTTCCTGTGTATTTTCAGTAAATTTTACTCCACCGGTCCTTCAAATACTTCAAACAACCAGCAGCTCGCTACGATAAACTGTACAGGGACCCAGCATTCTCAAAGTTCCTTGAACAAACTCAATTTTCGTTTCTTAACGCTTTGGATGGAGATGTATACCCTTTCTTTTTTTCTCCCTTTCTCTATCTCTCAAGCAGCTCTCTTACTGCTGAACGATTCACCAGAGGTGTGGGGACTAAAACGCGTGGATGTAAGATTGTTTGCACTGCCCTCTGGGCTTCGAAAGATGACACGGTCTTTCGTCTTTGCTATGCTTTCGCAGAACTGGCTAATCAGGTAAAACTCCTCTTTGTATGTTAGTGCATGTGTCATCATTTTTTTTTTTTTTAATTCAATAAAAAAATGTTAAACCGAAAGATACGTCAATATTAATTTCCTGAGTGTGACGCTATTGATTGCTATATCTTCCGTTCTAAACTCTTTTAATTTTTATACTTTATATTTGTCTGTGATAGCGTGAATTGGTTCCAGGAGAAAATCTTCCCATCGATCGAATTTATTGACATAAATTTACTGACATAATCAGTGAATTAAACAAGAATTGTGGCTTATTCCGCTCGAATATCTCCTAAACGCATATAATTCGGTTATCAATTAGCTGTTACTTGGTAGATAATTTACCGCAGCTCACACGTGCATCACACACGTTGAATCACGGTCAACGTGACATTCGCCGAGATCATATTCTATCAATTGTAATTATACCCAATAATCGCTGTTCATTGAGCTGCGAACATTCGGTCTGTTGATTTCTATGCGGTGATCGCGTCAGATTCAGGGGAGCTCCAGGTACACCACCCTGACGTGTCCAATCCAACAGAGTTGTCGATAATAAGATCGTTGCGTTCAATATATGCTCGCTCACGTTAGCATGACAGATCAAACGATCGCGATGATTATAGAGCCAAAGAAAATAAAAGTTACATTCACAATATGAGAAGAAACAAATATTTAAATCTATGAAAAATACTCTATAAATTGTTACACATACATTTTCTTATTTTTCGAATCTCACCTCTGCTATTTTCATCGTAATTACTTAATCGTTGAAGAATCGAATGAAAAGTTGAAACTATAGTTTATTCTGATCTGCAGTGACTTCAAAATACGAGTACACGGTCTCAGCATATGAGTCAATTCGAAATTGATACTTATCTAGTCAATAATAAGTCTCTTATTGAACACAAAATTATTGTGAAAAGGGGGGGGGGGGGGCTTTGTGCTGTAAAGCTGTTTCTCTTGACGTCGACGTGTCTCGTTAGTGTCGTCTCGTTATCGGTATCGAGCTTCAGTATTCGCTTCGACAAAACCAAACCCCAGGAGGAACCCTTAAGGACACATGGTCTTACTTCGAGATACCGCCTAATCGGATGTCATTCAAACCTGTTATCGTTCTCTCTTTCATCTATATATATATATAGGCACGCTGTGCTTTATCTGTACGGTTGTGTACATAACTCGGCCAATTATTGGCAAAGGACTTCACCCGAATTGCTACCCAGATTCAAGTTCCATGTGCATATCTATGACAACATCATCATTATGTTTTGTTGGACTTGAAAACTTGAACCTACCAGTATTTCATTGATAACTCGTGTCTTATTAACGAATTTGGAATTCTAAACCATCTTCGTCTGAATAGGCCACATTGAAAATGTTTTGTTGGTGGCTACGCGATTGAATGTCTTCCAAAGTTGTTGTGGCTCTTCACATCTGCCTCAATCAGTATGCCGCAAATTATTCCTGTGATACTCGAGAACTTGCCCAATTTATTGACAAAGGAATTCCTTTATAAGTTTACCTGGAAAACTTTAAACGATATCGTCCCTTTCATCGATGAACTTGCAACGTGTCGATCAAGTCACTTATTAACGAATTGGAAATGCTACATAGCCTCTACTTTGTGGTCTCACAACGTCTGAATAGTTGGCCTGATGTGTCCGCCTGAAACGGACACGGTAATGAACATATTATAAATTCATTATAACCGGAAGGACTACGGAACTTGTCAGCGTAGAGCTTGCGATTCTCGTCTTGGTATAAGACAGTGGAGGAGAGTGACACGCCAACGTTGAATATAGCAACTTCGGAACAGCCTCTGCTTTATTGGCATTGCGGGTATTCACCTGTTCAAGGAATTTCTAATTATTTGATGCTGGGTATATTAAACTTGTCCACGACGAGGGTGAGAATCAATACACAGAGAGAGAGAGAGAGAGGGTACTGCTTTGTGAGACAAATTCTTGCGATGCAAAGCAACACTGCTTTGAAATTTCTCGTTCACGTTGGAATATATTAGGAAAATCAGGTATGTACGAGATGTATATATTTATATGCGAAGAGCGAACTTTTATATCATGTATGAAAGTTCAGTCTTCCTTCAGGTAGACGTTATTTAAAAAAAAAATAATTTTTTGTATATTTCTAGTAGGATATATGTTGCAGATATATACATTGACAAGAAAACACATTTATCAAAGATTATCACACGAGCCATTGGCTCCAACCCGACTCGTCTTCTCATCCCATCAAGTGCTTTCTTCTTCCCCCATTAAAAATCAATACCGAGATAGAAAAATATGAGAGTGTAGTTTTGCGGACACACTGTCTGAGGGAAATATCCAATAACAACAATGACGTAGCCCTTCGAAAGTCTCTCGTTCCCGGTCATAATCAATGGCATCGTCAGATTGGATACCAATTAATCGTGAATAGGATTTTCGTTGTAATTGCGACCAAGTCACTATGATTTATTATTGAGAATTCTTTTGACACGTACACGCAGCTCGTAATAATTGAAAAATTACACGATCTTTGTTTGTTTAAAAAAAAATGAATAAAAGTACTTTACAAGTTGTTCAAAAAGACAGGTCGTGTAATTGTCCAATTGCTAGGAAATTCGTATGTGTCAATAGATAAAAATTCAGACTTCAATAAATTATACGGACATAGCACTGAAATATTTCGAAATTATTTGAGTACAGTTATACCGATACTCTTGACGTTTTGCTGCAGCTGCTCTCCTTTTCTTTTTCTTTTTTTCCTCTGCCCGGTAGCTTTTTATTTTCGATATTCCATGGTGTTGTATTGTGTAGAGGGTTTTCTGCGGGCTCACTGATCGCATGGATGCAAGCTGGCCGATTCTCACATGAAGTGTTTAACCCTTCAATGGCTCGCACGAATGCATCCATTCAGAATCCCGAGCCAATCGGCCGTGGCGTAAACATCGATAATGATCGGGAATGCCTTCCACATCTGTCCTTCTTTTTCTTTTCCCTATTTTGCCACTCTCTGTTTCTCTCTCCGTATCCGTCGACCCAACGACACGGGGGAAAATGCCCGGAAGTCTGAATTCACTAAACTGCACCCCGTCGTCGCAAAAAGCCTTTTCACATCTATGCCAAATGCGATATTATTCGTCATACGAAGAAAATTTCCATTTAGCCTTTTCAACGTCACTGTTTAACACTTCGTTTCTTCTTGCAGATGCAGCCGTTTTTTTTTTTTTTATTAAATTTCGTCGACTGTTTTTGGAGGAGAAAAAGTCGTTTTACAGAGGAGCCTTCTGTTCATCTACGGTACGAAAAATATTTTCTTAATACATTTTAAGAGTTCTACAATAAATCCCACAAACGAAATTTTCTATGAAGCAATTTTTTTACCTGCAAACAAAAAAATCTTCAAGAATTGCCCCTCGAAAAAAGATCCAACAACTGTCGTTCTCCCATTATGAAGTATAAAGCAAATTAGTAAAAATCAGCTATTTTCCGACTGATTACAGCGTCGTTCCACCGTTAAGATAGTATCTTTCTGCAGTGATGAAATTGTACATAATTTGCCGGAATAGGCGAAAACGTGTGCTTAGTTCGCGAGTTGCTGTCTGTAAATTGCCAGAATAGAGGGTGATCCAGGATGGCGTGTAGCTCGTAAAGCAAGTAGCACGTGGCTGCACCGCTCGCGCTGTGTGTCGCTTCCTCGATTCTCTGGCTCTGTGCTATACACACCGAGAAAGAAGAGCTGGCTCTCTCAGTGCCATGAATCTCGGGCGCCCCGGCGCGTAGAGAATTACGGCTCTCCCTTATTTATAGTTATCGCCTTTTAAAGCGTATTTTCTGGCGGCACGGGCGAGCGCGGGTGGCCTGCTGTAGTGTTGTGTAGAGACACCACGCTTCAACGTATACCTATATACGTACGTTGAAAATTTAATACTCAACCCCACCGCAGTTGCCGCGAGCCCCGAGTCCCGCTGCATTGAACGCTCTCTCGCGACACGATATCACAGCTGACGATCTACGCACCATGTGTCAATGTGTGTGTCTGTGTGTGGATGTCTCTAGAGAATATATCATCATGCATGTTATACACATACTTGCTTATACGATGAATCCCGGAAATGGAGATTCTCACGCGTTACACGTGGATTGTGTTAAGGTAAACGGCCCTGTTTTAGAGACTGCTCCTATTTTTTTGATGAGAATCGGCTTCCTCTGCAACATTCAAAGTAGCCAATACCCGTGGAGAAGTCTGTCACGGAGTCCCAGTTCCTGGTCGGGCCCTGGCCAGATTTTGGTCCGGTTGCCCCGATTGGATAATTCTACTTGGAATCCGAATGGATCTTCAATCTTGTTCCGGCTTTGTAATGATCATATTTGCGAGCGTTACACGATAGACCCTGACCATAAGTAGGGAAGTCCAGGCAGGACCCAACCAGTTCCCTGCTAAAATGGGAAACTGAATACTAGTTTGATCCTTAATTGGAGGGATAAACCATGATTTTTTTTCTATCGGATTTTCTTTCCATGGACTTTTTTCATCTGGCATTATTTTTCCATTCGCTCCTTTTTTTCTTTCCTACATCTGTGTGCCATCTTCTTCGCTTGCCCAAAGTATATACCATAATATAGTCTTACGAGTGTGTTATTAGCTGTTTTAGCTCGGATTTCAGGTCGGTGCAAACACCAGATGTACGCGTATAGGAAGGTTTGTCAGCGACGCTTTACCAAATGCAGTATCTATCTCCAGAGTGAATATTGTCTGCCAGTCGTCTTACCATGGAAGGTCCCCATTGTCTGAATAAATGATGAAATTATCCTGAGCGATGTCTGAATACCCATATAGATATAGATATTCATTACAGATACGTTGGGGTACCTTCACGTGCAGTATAATGTATTATATATGAATTCTTGCCGTCTGGAAGTCAATGCATACGTCATGAAGATCTCGTCTGAAGCATCTCTACGTTACATTGAAGCTCCTCAACAATGAACGGCTACATACGAAATATATAGTCGGGGATAGTGTACAGTGTTTGCAAAAGAGAATATTAGTCTGGTAAAAGACGCAGTCCAAAAAGGATTTTGCGAATTCTTTGTGACAAAAAAATTTTTTTTAATTTAAAAAAAAAAAGTACCGAAGCTTAACCCTACAGAAAGAGGTGCATTACTCGTGGTCAGATGTACCAGGGATAGAAGAGCAGAATTTACAGAAGCTCCACGCCACGATGGTTGTTACTCTCCTTAGACTTCGTAAATTTTAAGTGGCCGGCTGGTGGCTTTGAAGCGAAAACGCGAGTATCTTGCTCTCGCTGAGGGCGCCAAAGGGAATCTGTGGAGAGCCTTTAGGCAAGCGAGCCCACGTCACAGGAACCTCTTGTGAGGTTGTCTACTCCAGTGAAGCTTGGAGTGCGGAAGCAAAGCTGACGAGAATAAACCTCCCGACGTCTCAGCCAGTATGAAACCTATTCTACACGAGGCTCTATCAAAAGTACGAACGAAGTCTAGAAAAGGTCTCGAAGCCTCAAGGCATAACACGCCACGATTCATCAAGAGGTTTGAATTAGAGTCCAGGAAGAAATTAAAAGAAAGCGAAATTTTCAGTAAATGATTTTTCTAACCATATAACAGGTAGATATATATATATATTTCTTTCTTAAATACAAAAGTTAAAGTAGCTCAGTCGCTTTTCCGAGCGTGACAAAGCACGAGGTCTCGCGGTTTCGAAAATGTGCAAACCTGATATTTTCTCGTAAAATCGACGAGAGGTAGATAATAGATAGAACACTTTTGCTTTCTTGAGAGAAAACCCGTTCGTCGAGCTAATGCGCCCAGCGTCGAAACTCTCTCAATCGAAGCCCTATTTCACTAAACATATATGTATATATATTCGCTACCGCATCCTACACCCTCTTCCCACTGTTTGTTCACGGTTTTTTTTTCGCGGATAGTCAACTTTCCGTCAATCTTCCTCTTCTCTCTTTTTTTTTTTCTTTTTTTTCACATCTCGTCGCTCAAGCGCGAGCTAGTGAATTTTTACGTGTACGCGGGCGACGAGAAGTGATTGGATCTTGAATCCATGGCGACCAAAGAGGATTCGAAATTTTCTCGATGCCACACACGAGAGGGTTTCCTCCTTCTTGGATTTTGCGGTAAGCGTGAAAATTGAATGAACGAACGAGAGGCAAAGAAGAGTGGACGGAAGAGAGACAGAGAGACACAGAGGAAGAGAGAGAGGACTCGACGGTTTAGAGATCGATGGAAAAAGCAGGAGTGGAATTTGATACTCCCGGACCGAGACGAGAAAAGCCTGTGAGACGGACCAGGAAGAGAGTGGAAAATGGAGTTCGGTAAAAGGGAAAAAAAGAAAATATATATATACACAGACGAAACGCGCGACTATTGGAAAAAGCAAGTATACGGAAATGGAAAATTGTGCGATACCCGGGCGCAATCGAAATAATTACCGCAGTCTCGCACTTCTTTCACGCTATCATCATCGGCCCTTGGTTATGTACTTTGTAGTCGGCGGTTGCCGACAACGATAATCGTTTGCCACTCTCTGAATAATACATGAAGCGAATAGACGCCCGCGACATGTTTGCTGCCCTGCGGGACAACGGCTTATCGTCGCTTTCCTATATATATATATATATATATACCACGAACAATATTTATGCTCGTCCCCTTCCCCGACACGGGCGCACCACTTTTGCCAATGCACTCGTGCGAACTCGCAAAACTCGGAGGCTGCAAATGTTTAAGCTTCTTCTCTCTGTATATAAATCGGATAGACATTATTTTTCCGTGGACTCTCTTGCTGTTTAGGTGGTTCATTAATTTCAATTAAAGCTAAAAACTGATTTTTAATTTTTGCATAGCAAAAAATTCACTAATGAATCAAACTTACTGTAGCTGACATAACTTAAGATCAATTTTTGTGAACTACATCTGCACCGGAAATTACTAATTAATTTTTTGTCAATGCACTCGTGCGAACTCGCAAAACTCGGAGGCTGCAAATGTTTAAGGCCCTTCTCTCTGTGCATACATCGGATAGACATTATTTTTCCGGACTCTCTTGCTGTTTAGGTGGTTCATTAATTTCGATTAAAGCTAAAAACTGATTTTTAATTTTTGCATAGCAAAAAATTCACTAATGAATCAAACTTACTGTAGCTGACATAACTTAAGATCGATTTTTGTGAACTACACCTGCACCGGAAATGACTAATTAAGCTTGGCCGACCCCTTTTTTCCTCTTATTCTCATCAATCCCATTATGTACATGCACCTGTTTGTCGATTTTATATACTTGTCATATACTTTTTAAAAAAATCGACAAGAGAGAGAGAAAAAGAAAAAAGTGTACATAAATTGTTCGGTCAAAGAGAGAGTTCGTGGAGAGTGTATCGGGCCTCGTGTAACCGGTAAGTACGCCCTCGGCCTAGATCGGTACATAGATGTACATCACCGCATGCGTTAAATACACGAGTATATATATATACACATATATATTTGCACGCTCCTCTCTTTTGTCGTACGACATGTCGCGCAGCAACATCGAGCCCGACATTGTGAATAATCGAGGCTACTTTGTATGCACTTTATAATAGCATGTAGATATACGTTAAACCATTGGCGATCATATATACGTCGGGGGGTAGCGGGGGGGGGGGGGGGGGGGGGGGGGGCATCAGAGGTAATACACATGTTGTATAGAGCTACGTTGCAAATTCACCAGAATACATGTATACATGTGTGTGGTGCGTGCAGACACGGCGTATCAGCGGCCAATGGGCGAGCGACTCTGAACCCAGGCGTCGCTCTGGTCCGCCTGGTCGTGCGCGGTATTGATTAATACGATAATTATAACCGGTGGGTGGAAAGGGATGGGTATATAGGGTCGTTCAAGTAAAGAGGGCACCTTTGATATACAAGACACTTTTCGTTAACTGCGACACACGTTTTTAAATAATAATTTATACATTTTCTTTACATCCTCCAAAAATGTTTTGCCAATTCTACCAATTTTTTACCACCTTCCACGTGTACACCACTGCAGGTTACATAAAATGCAGAAAAAAAAAATAAAAGTGTCTCGGAATTAAAAAAAAAAAGAGTTCAACTATATTTTTTGAAATTCGTTTTTACGCCTCCAAAAATATTTTCATCACTCTGCCAAATTTTTTTTATAAGTTCTCTAAATACCACCGCAGATTATGTCGAATTAATATGCGAAAGTGTTGAAATTAGTGAAAGAAAAAAAAAAGAAATGTAATTAGAATAAAAATTGGCTGAGTTGATAAAGAGTGCCTCGTACGTGGTGATGCGTGGGCCGACTGAAACACGTCTGCTTTCCTCCTTGGCCCCCTTGTCATTATATCGATGCAAGCCCCCGTTATTTTATCGATGCGAAGATCAATTCGCGCGTGTCAACTATATATAGCATATATCCACACGTGTGTAAATGCATGATGCATGGATATCCTGCGTATATGCATTACTGAATGTCGCACTTCATCCGCGTGTTATATTCAGAGTGGTATATATATATATATATGAGTGTATGCTCTGGCTGTGTGACCGGCGTGCGCGGTCCTTGCACCTCGTTAACGGGTATTTGCATACTGGAGAACTTATATACGATCGAGCATGGTACGAAGCCGCGTGTATATGCACTCTATATGGGACATGCACCTGGATGCATCACGCGGATCCGTCATATGCAGAACTCGCGACGGCCAACAGCTGACACGATCCGAGTGCCCCGAGGTTGAAATATTATACATGTGTGCGGGTACACTTGTATGGGGCATTCCCCGTCAATTCAGGCAATTTTTATTATCTTATCTTGACGCAACGAGGATTTATCAACTCGGCCACAATTTTTTTTTTTTTTCTTCTTCTCTATTTTATACAAGCTACAGTGGTACCTACAGAAGCTACAGAAAAATTGGCAGAATGAACGAAACATATTTGCAGGAATAAACATTTTTTTTTTTGCTCCTCATAGAATTTTTTCTTTGCAGATTTTCAGGACACTCAGAATGGTCGAAAACGTCGAGAAAAGTGGTTTACAAAAAATGCCCGGATGGGGATGTGTTTGTACGATCAGCATGCAAAATTCTACTCTACTCTACTTTGCACTCTTTTTTTTTTAAAGTAGTCTGCTTTTTTTAAATATTTTGTTTCACCAATTCCGACACTTTTTTTAATTCTCTTCTCAATTTTCTAAAAGCTAGATGTTCAGCAAAAAAATCACTGATTTCACATAGAATGCCTGATATATTAATATACGTCTAGTACTACAGGCTATATGCAGCGTACGCGATGCACAGTACGCGTACCGGTACGTATATTATAGATGAATGACGATATAGACTTGTTCACTCGTGCGGAATCGATCGGCTAATCTGCATAATTATTGCTTGAATATTGGAGTACCGAGAAACAGCATCGAGCCAAAACGTATTCAGTACTCTGTATTAGCGTCCGAGCGATCAAGAGGGTATATAGCAATTATAAGATCCACAGGACAGCTAATTATACAGTGATATTATCATCCCCAGATATAGAGATCGCGATATTGCGTTGAGGAATGAGTGGGTGGATTACCATTAAGAGAGATCTCAGCCAACTGATTACAACCGGTGAAAATCAGATACAGTTATCGATAAAAAGAATTTATTTAACGGACGGAGGAGAGGCTCGTTGAGTCAGAACTTTCTGAGTGGCAATCTCTCTCTAAATTTAATCGATTCCACATCCATATACGTTACAGGTTTATGTACATATATATATATATATATATATATACAGAGACATATCTGATTTACGAATCAAATATAGTTGGTAAGTTTTGGCCTGGTTTACTAATAATATGATTTAACCGACAGTGACTTTCTCAAAAACTTATTAGGACGTGACAGGATCGAATGAACGCAAAACGTTAACCGAGAAAAATTTTGCGGCTGTTTGAGGTGAAAAAAAAGGAGCGAGTGCTCGCGGTTGTTAGCCACAAACTCGTTAAAGATCTGCGCTGCGGTCGCAATGTCTCTCTCCGGAAAATAAACTATTTCTAATAAACATTAACTGAAGAATTTTCAAAGTCACTTGATCGAGTTAAAGCTATTTTACAGTTGATCGTTAAGCAAAACAATTATCGTTAAGTCGACTGCCCGTTGGTTTTTTTGGACTAGGCTAACGTTACTCTCACTGATATCATGCATTTCAATGACATATATATATCGCTTGAGTGTCTGTGAGAGTGTCTGTGAGAGTGCCTGTGAGAGTGTCTGTGAGAGTGTCTGTGCGAGTGTCTGTGCGAGTGTCTGTGCGAGTGTCTGAGCGAGTGTCTGTACGATTGTCTGTGCGAGTGTCTGTGCGAGTGTCTGTGCGAGTGTCTGTGCGAGTGTCTGTGCGAGTGTCTGTGCGAGTGTCTGTGCGAGTGTGTGTAAGTGTGTCTGTGCCAGTGTTTGTAAGAGTGTCTGTGTGAGTGTTTGTAAGGGTGTCTGTGCGAGTGTTTGTAAGAATGTCATGCGAGAGTCTGTACGAGTGTTTGTAAGAGTGTCTGTGCGAGCGTTTGTAAGGGTGTTTTTGAGAGTGTCTGTGCGTGTGTTTGTAAGAGTGTCTGTGCAAGTGTTTGTAAGAGTTTCATGCGAGTGTCTGTGAGACTGTGTGAGTGTCTGTGTGATTGTACCAACGACAAAATGTTGTTCTTTGTTATTATGTAAATAGATATGATAATCTTTAAAACACAAAGGTTGTCGATGTATTCGTCCAGTCTGTCTTCGTTCAATTGTAAATAGAGCTCGTGGGACTCTGTTAAGATATTCTGTTCGTTGATGCGCGGGGCACCTATGTAATATACCTTCGTCTAATATACATTCGTGCGTTATATAGGTCGCGATAATAATTGTTCAATTGTCGATCGTGACCTGCAGTTAAGGTTCACTCGAGACACTGAGATCCAAAGCCGAGGATCTTGACCTCTATTTACAGATCGCATATTTTTATAAAATGAAACACACGCGAGTCAGAAAAAGTACGTGTCATCGTGTGTTATACACTCTCCTACTTGATTTATCACATATCGAGGCGTCACTTCCATGATTCTATCATTCCTTATTTTTCTGGACGCCATTATTTGTAAAACAAATCTTTTTTTTTTACTTATTCTTTTTATTATTATTCTATTGGAATTAAACAGATGAATTTTTTTTTAATTGACGGAGTCAAAATGCAATTATTATTATTATTATTATTAAATTATTATTCCTAATCTTTTTCCTAGCATCTATTATTCCAATTTCCAATCCATTTTCAGCAGGTTCTCTTTTAAAACTTCTCGAACATTAATTGATATTCCAATCGCCTGGAATATCAACGACATATAGAATCGCTAATACGACGATCTCTTCTACGCGAGAATTTCAAGTTAAATTGTACAGAGAGGAAGCTAAGAGACTGCTCGGGGAATCGGACAGGTGAATGCAATCTTGTCGTTGACTTATAGCAGTCACGTTTTGGTAAAACGTGCCCGAGGGTGAGCCAATTCACATCAGAGTAGAGGACTGGCGGTGAGAGACGAAAGACCGGATTCGAGCTCGACGAAGACGACAGTGAGGAGAGAGCGAATAATAATTTTCTATCCGTACCGTGTCGTGTGGAGTGTCGTCGAGTCGCTCCCGCCCTTCTGAACTTCGCTATTCCGTACGTAACGACGGATTTCCGCGCTACCCGTACATTTTCCCCTCTCTTCTCGTCCTCTTCAACAAGAGTAGAAGCGTGTAGAATCGAGGGACGGATATCCCATCGGAGCGGCGGTACAGAAATGCGCGAGCGAGACGCAGCGAGACGATAGGACACGGATTTACCGCTTCAGAATTCTCCATAGTCGCAGTAGATACAGTCGTCCCAAAGCACTCAGGTGATTAGATACACATAAGCTTCTGCAAACGCCTGCAAAGAACTGGAGTTAGGGGAGAAAATTTGCTTTTACATAATTCCACCGGTATTAGATGGACTTTAGGGAATACCAGATTTTTTGGCTGTAATCCAATTAAAAACCATCTGACAGTAAGCCAACGCAAAAAAAACGTGTATTCTGGTAATATGTAGAAAGTATCTAAATTATTTAGGTCAGAAAGACCGAAATTTTCTGCTATTTTGTACCGGCTTTTAGTGCACCGGAATGGTGTGACGTGAAATTTTGGGATCTCAAAGGGTTCCTCAGGAAAATCGGATTCCCCTATGAGACTGATTTCCCTATTAGAATCATAGGACTTATTGTTAGGGAAATCAGGACAGTGGAAAGGGTCTGATAGGGCGTTTTGGAAGATCAGGGCTGCGATAAGGACCGAAAATGAAAGGTCTTAGGAAAATTAGGGCTACGGGAATTCTCATAGGCGGACTTAGGGAAATCAGAACTGAAGGCAGGTTCTTATAGGGGGACTTGGGAAAATCAGAACTGGGAGTGGCGTCTCATAGGGCTACTTAGGAAAATCAAGGCTGGGAGCGGCGTCTCATAGGGATACTTAGGAAAATCAGGACTAGTGGAAGGGTCTCATAGGACGACTTGGAAAAATTAGGACGGGGGGAAGGGTCTCCCCCTGTCCTATGAGACCCTTCCAATAGTACTGATTTTCATAGGGGTACTTAGGAAAATTAGGCTTGTGGGAAGGGTTTCATAAGAGTTCTTAGGAAAATCAGGGCTTGGAGCGGGGTCTTATAGGGCTACTTAGGAAAATTAGGAATAGTGGTAGGGTCTCATAGGACGCCCTGGGTAAATCAGGACCGGAGGAAGCTTCTCATAGGGGGATTTAGGATAATTAGGACTAAGGTAAAGGCAAGTCTCATAGGGGTACCTCGGAAACGCAAAGCTCGAAGCCGGATCTTAGAAGAGACTTAGAAAAATCAGGACTGGGTGCCCTGAACATAGAAGAATCCGGTGCCTGAGTGAATCCAGTTGATTTTGGTTTCCTCAATACTTGCCACGGTTGACGACAACAAGATCTTTTCATAATACAAACACGTGAAAATACACATTTTTGATTTTTTCGCATGTACACTTTTTCCCCAGGCAATATAAATATAATTACACGACATTGTTCCTTCTTCAATAATTTTACGTTATTAACAATTCAGTAAACCTTGCTTATATTGGGGTTGCTCCTTGTAGTATATAGCCGTACGCGTACACCCGGAGAGGCTCTACAACCGGAGACTCATTATCGTTAAGGAAATTGATTAATCTCGCTTATGCATCGACACGTGCCGAGTATACTCGAGCGCATTGGCTCGATCGTGCCTGCTGCCTTGGCTGGGCTCTTGATTTCGGTGAGTACGTGGCCTGTGGCTATGCGACCATAAGCCAGTAGAGGAGCGACTGGCCTGCCTACGTGTGTCTTGCTTCCAATACCAGTACTCTTGCAACAATGCTATATATATATATGTACGCATGTATATATGCACTAGAGAGAAGCGACAGTAGGCACATTGCTTGTGTATTTAATGTAACAATCGGTACAGCGATTGGCCAGTGTGAGACATTGGACAGAAAGAGACAGGAATTGCGCCAATAATCGAGTCATTGGCATTCTCGCCAGTAGTAGTAGAAGCAGTAATAGTACAGACGTGTACGAAGTATATATATATATATATATAGCAGTAGGTGCAGTAACGGCCGACTAGTGGGGGAGCAAGAGGAAAACCAAGTCGCGGGTCAACGAACTCCAAGCTCGAGTACTGTTCTAGGAGAATAGCTCTTTTGCAAAGCGTATGTGTGTCACGTGTACATAGCCGGCCAGAGCGCGTTACTGACTTAGCTCAGCCGAGAGAGAGCTATACTCTCCTATGTATACCGCCCTTACTACGCTATACGTGCGTGGGTGTTTGCTGGCACTGACGTGGCTCCACACGGCGTATACGCCGCGTGAGCGTGCACGGCAAGACTTCGACAACTTTACTACTGTACACTCATTGGTAGTACTGCTGCACTTGGCTTGCTGTTGCTTGATACGTGTACCTCGTACCTGCTTCAAAAATCAAAAATATATATATATATATAAATATATTAAAAGGTTTTAGGGACTTTTTTATGTGCAAGGATACTTTTGACAACTGCCCCGAAATTTTTTGAATTTTTTCATTATTTTTTATTTCCAAGTAAAAAAAGAAGAAATCGTAATCTAAAGAATCTAAGGATTTTTAAGATTCAGTTTGATTTTTAAATTACTAATAGGATTTTAAAAAGTCATGAGCATTCTTAAGATTCTTTATAAAAAAAATCTAACCTATAGGGTGGTAATAATAATAATAATAATTATTATTATTATTATAAATCGCAACAAGTGACGACAGGCAAAGAAAATTTCGAATTTCTTTCCATCTATAGCCTTCCTGATTTCCCGTTGACCTCGTGTGACCTGTGTTAGCGGTTTCCCAGCAGCATTGCACTTTCTCACTTTCTATCGTGTGCTATAGTTGAGGTACCACGCGAGCTGCCCATAATCAGCGCTATTACCCCAAGAGACGTACGCGTCGTTTAAATACCCCAGGAAGTGACTTTTATGAGGGATTCTCTCTGCCATTTTCGACGCTTCTTCTTCTGAGCCTCGTTAATATTTCTCACAATTAACTGAGAAAGTTTCAGTAAATTTTACATAAAAATAAAGATGGCTTTGCTTGGAAAAAGAAAAAAAAAAAAAAAGAAGTTTACTTTTCATGAAAAATCAACATTATGAGGTCGATAACGTTATTTGAAAAATTCGATTAAAAATCTAATATGTCAGTACAATTTTTAATTGGTAAACATTTTTCATCTGCAATTCAGAGTTTTCCGAAATATCTTGGATTTAAAAATCAGCTGAATTTTTTGAAATAAAAATTGTTTTTAATAACCTGAAAAAAAGAATCAAGATAATAAGAAATATCTAGTCAAATATAAAAACCACAGATTTGACAGAAAATTTATATGCTGCAGTAATATATATTACTAACGTACGATGTATTTATGTACCGTGTACTGTAATAAAATTCTATCCAAAAGTTTATGTAAAAGACATTAATTTTATTTTAATGTCCGTTACATTAAATTTGACGACAGATAAAAGGCATTAAATGTAACAGTATCATTTAATTTATATCAATCATTAATATCACATTAAGCTTCGTCATAGTGGATGGTTTAATTCTTTTTTTAGATTTCCATTTGGAGACACTAAAGATGCTAAATATAATCTTGGTAAATTAAAGCGTTCCTGAATTCCGGAATTTTGTATTTTATAACCTGTTCTCATTCATCCGGACGTAATTTGTAAATTTTGTTACGCCAATAAAATTACGTATAAAATGTTCGTATTATAATTTAATGAAAAATTCATTAAATTTATACAACATTCGTTGTCCTACTATTTATTTAGAAATAATTCTTCAAAGTCATTTTAAAAAGTTTAAATCGAATTTTGATGTATGATGTAATAAATTTGTATAATTAACCATGTACTTTAATTTTTATGTTTTTTTCTTTTTGTGCATTTTGAAGTTTTTTTTTACCGTCTATAAGTTGTACGTACAAGAACTGCTTCCAGTTGGTGAAGGAGAATGTACTGGACATTCGGAAATAAACGAGAAGGTAGAGCTATAACGTATTGCAGTGGTGTATATGGGGTATTCCATACAAATTCCACCATATGGTTCAATACTATACCTCTCCGAACTGATCCACGATCTTTTACATCATTGTTCTGGCTCTGAAAGTCAGTCTGATTTTTTGAACATTTAAAAAAATTTATTTCACTGTCTTATAATTAAAAAAAAAAACATCGTGGGTCATAAATAAAAAATAAAAATCTCAAAAATGCAGCGTTAAATATCGAAATTGTTGAGTTTAGGCCCATAATATTCAGACACTCATTTCTATCGCTATTGAAGCTTTTATCGGATGAATAATTTATAAAAAAAATTAGATTCATGATTAAAATTCTTTTTAAATTGAAATAGCTTCGAAAAAAATCTGTAAAAATTCCCACAAATTCTTTGTTACATATAAAAATATTCAAGCAACAGTGTATCGACTGCTGCTTTTAATTTTTTTTCTTTTGAACGTCTTTCAATATTTTACACACGATTTTTGAGATTTTTTGTCACATTTTAAAATTACAACCCTCCGATATTATGATTTAAAAAAATCGCAAAACTGCCAAAATTTTTTTTTTATCTAAAAAAAAATCTGTGTCTTTGGGAGACGGAACAATTATATAAAAAAAAATTGTGGACCAGATCGGCGAGATTGAGGATCAGACCCACGTCGTATTGTCGTGGAAAGCCCCATATACTGTGTACATTATGGTACACTACAAGCGAAGGATTAATGCAGAAGTATCTGGTCGAGTCACGTCGCCTGGATGACCTCCGGCCTCAATTAACGTCCAGCAGGACGAGGCGAGTACTCGCTATCTCTTGAAATAAACGATACGAGCCTCGTTCTGTCGACCTCTTGTCTCGACGTCATTCAGTCAGAGATAGCAGACACACTTGGTAGCCTCGAGGCTTGGCCATCACAGACATATACATGTATTTCATTGTGATACTTTGAACATTTTTGATTCGAGCAAGGCGTCGAAAAATCATGGCGAGACAACAATGTAAAAAAAAAAAAAAAAAAAAAAAAAAAAAAAATACTAAAAAATCGAGTATTTTTAATGTCCCAAAAATGCCTAAAAATTGAACTGCATCGATAGTTATTCAAACTTCACGTATTTTAATGTACATCTTTTTTTTAATTAATAAAAAAATTTGCATAAATAAAAAGGCGTTGAATGTTATTGAGGAGAATTCGCTTGTTGCGTTCCCGTCATCTGCCACGAGTAAAGCGAACGATGGATGTACAGGACGAGATATACTAGAAGGTGTACGAGAAAGGCTTGGGCAAGAAGTCAAGTCACGGTGAACCGGCCGGCGTTCCGCAGCTTCGCTAATCGCATGTTCTTCATAAGGAACATCAAGTCAAACCACCTTCCGACGAATGACTACCGCGATTCAGACTCTCTAACCTTCCCTAATGTTTTATACTCTTTCGCTGATGTCCGAAGAAAATAAATCTATCAGTGCCAGCGACTTTAAGTGGGACCATTAATATGTGACCGGTCGGAAAATAGCTGGTTTTTACAGATTTTTTTCTTATTCATTTTAGCAAAGAAAAATGACTAAAAGTCAGAAGATAGAAAATCTACACATAACAAAAAAAAAAAAAAAAAAAAATGTGACAAGCTAACAAAATGAAAGATAATAATATACGACGGGTTTCAAGTCACGCGTCAATTATTGGCACTGGATCATGCGTGATATAAAACCCATACAAATATGCTAATAAAGCGCGATTAAAAAGAGGAGTTTGAATCTTCCTGATAAAAACAGGCCTCGAAATGGAGTTATCTGCTGTTTTATCTGAAATGCGAAACACTTTGGAAGATCTTGACGAGAACGTAAATATGAGAAGCAGGCTTAGGAGTGGTGTGCGTTGTGTGCTGACTGGTTTTTTTTTGCTTTTATGTGAGTGAGTGTGTGTGTGTGTGTGTGTGTACTAAACTGAAACTGTTCTTCAACACATGTACGGTAATTAGTGACACGCCTCGTACTTCGTTATTTCACGCTGGCGAACGCGACGAAGTTCGTGCTAAACTTCAAACGATACGTCAAAGCACGGTCTGTCGACATAAGACGCGTCGTTTTTACGCAGAATGAGAGAAAAAAAAAAAAAAAAGAAGAAAAATCGTTTTTTTTCAACGTCGTTGACGGCGTCGGTTTTAGAGTCTGGAACTTTCACGCCTGGCATCTCGGCCACGATATTCTTCACGGTGTCATATGTGTCTCTTACTGATGTAGTCGATGCTGACGTACTGAACACACTCAGAGAAATCGCAGTAGTGATGACGACTGTAAAGTGACGACTATTAATTCTCAGTCCATGCAACTATTTTTATACACTGTACTTTTTTTTTTCTTTTTTTTAATTCAAACATTTTTGATTCTACATAAATACATAATGATAATTTATTTTTTATTGCGAGTCTAAAGTTAATAGCTTAGGCGAAGTAAACTAGTTACTATAAAGTAAAGAATTGGAAAATCACGTCGGCTCCGAGGTCAATCGTAAAATCGGTGAAAGCGATAGCCAGTGGAGAAAAACAAAAAAAAAAAAAAAGCCATGGAGGCCCCGTTACAGCGGAGCTTCTATCGTATACGCACAGTAGTTGCGGTGAAACTGACCTGCGCAATGCTCGATCGTATAAGCTGGTAGCGATATGCGGGAACATCAACGAGAAACGACAAGAGTCGTCGTGCTTGTCGTGACGAACGACGAGAACACGTACACGATAGCTACGTACGGCGAAAACTAAAGTAGGCGGATACGCGGTGTACATTCACGATGAGGTGAATTAAGCGAGGGTAGAAAATACTTTGTCAAATTCGAGTGAGCAGGAGAAATGAAGAGGTCGAATTAACGTCATTCTCTTGAGGGGACTGAGTCACCTAAAAATCATGCAAATCATGCTGCGCACATAAAAAGTTTTACTTTGATTAAATTCACTGTTGGGAAACCACGAAACGGAATTTTTTTGATAAGTCATTTTTTTTTTTTTTTGTTAAGTTCATCGATGCAAATATTTTTTTAAATATCTTTTCCTGGTGGTAGAGCTCAGACTGCATTGATGGACCAAATAGGTTTTGCAAGGTACATTTTTTAAAACAGTGTCCGGTTTGAATTTAGAAATTTTTATTTGAACATCTATCGCAGGAATAATTTTCTGCTTTCGCTGTAAATTTTTCCCTGCGGTGTCATTTTTTTCTTACTAAATTTCCTTGTAAATCCTTGGGAAAGATCCTGAAATGGAAATTTCTATGACTCTTTCCAGTCCCACTACAGAAATTTCCATTTGAAGGTCTTTCGCAGAACTTACAAAGAGATTTAGTGAAAAAAAAATGACTCCGCAGAGAAAAATACTTCACAGCTGGAATTGCTCCTGCGATAGATGTTCAAATGAAAATTCCTATACTCAAATCAGACACAGTTTTAATAGAAAAAAAATGGATCTTGCAAAACCAATTTGGTCCATCGGTGTAGTCTGAACTGTAGATAACAAAAAAAAAAAAAAAATTCACTTACCAAATATTTCATAATTTTTTATCTATACGCAGTAGTTATTTTCATCAAAGGCAAAAAAAATTTGATGTGCTACTGTTGCAGCATTTAATATTCATGATTTTTAGGTGACTCAGTCCCCTTAAAGTGTCGTAAGAAACACTGCATGATTTATAGCAGAAAAAAAAAAATATATAGAAAAAAAGAAAAAATGGTAAGAACGGTAAAGAGACCAAGATAGGATGGGTTCATTGACCCGAGATTATTATACCGCGATCTCTCTCAATAAATCATAAATAAATACTCAAGAGGAGTGACTACTACATTGTATTACAATATGGTATCGTGTGTCAGAGCTACTGTACGCGCTCAGAGTTATAAACCATACCCGTTATTCCTCACTCACTATCTCTATTCTCTCGGCGTATCCGTTATCGCAACTGCTTTAAATGTCATTGTACAATTCGTTCTCTTTGTACTCTGTATGCTATATCACGCGATAGCTTATAAGTACAGATTCCGATACTGTGCAATTATAAACGTCAAATAGAGATAAATATATGGTTATACACACGAGAAATTCTTTACCAACCGAGCCAATTTTTTGTTTCTAATTATATTTTTTTTCACCAACCACCACCATACCTTCATTTTTTTCAATTACAGATAGCGTAAATCGTTTTCGAGATATACAAATGTTTTAGTGAAAAATAATAAATAATTTTTTAAATCCAAATTCGATGTCTCTGGAATTATATTTTATCTGATTTTTCAGACATTCGAGAATTTTTTTTTTTAGTGCCTGAACATAATATGGAATCCATCATATTTCAATCTATTTAAATTTAATAGATCTTTTTGCAATAAAGTTTTAAGACGGTGCAAACTTTTGCAAAATTTCGTTAAAAAAAAACGACGACTTAATAATGCAAAAAAAAAAAAAACAACTAGAGCATATCGACCAGCGATCTTTATGATGTCTTGCCAAAATACTTTTTCTTTTTTTTTGCATCACATGTTTTTTTTTCTTCTTCGCCTATTTTCAACGACTTCGTAATTGAGAAGAAACTCGTTTCTCGTCGTCGTGAGACGAAGTGTGTTGAAACCCCCCCCCCCCCCCCCCCCTGCCCGGCCCCCCGCGACGTACTTGTTCTCTTGCCAAAAATTGCCTTCTTCAGCAATTTCTTCAGCATCGAAACTTTCGAGTCTCCAGGAGTTTGAGCCGCGGCGCACAAATTCATCCGCGATCGCGAGAGCTTTTCTGCCTCTTTCTTATACGCTCATCACCAAACCTTCTTTCATTTCCTTTAACGTGAGAGCACCAAAGAGCAACTAGCGTTGACGTACATTCAGAACCAAATTTTGGATTCACGCCAGTCTATTCATACCCGTCTTGACACTAGATGCATACATATATGTATCTACATTATAGTAAAGTACGTATGTGTGTACTTAGACACTCACAGACACTCATACAGACACTCACAGACACACACAGACATTCTCACAGACACTCACAGACACTCGCACAGACATTCTCACAGACACTCACTCACTCACAGGCCTGGGGTGTCTAATAGCGGGAATTAGAAAAATTATGGCGCGGTGGGAGGGGAGTCCATCAGGAGCGAATGTGTTCCTAAAGGGGAACTTATAAAAAAAAGAACCGGGAGGTCTCTTCGAAAGAATTAGAAAAATCAGGGTCTGGTAGCGGTTACGAACGATTTGCAAAAAATCGCGAGGGCGCGAAGCCTCCGAGCCACAATATTCTGCAAGTATATATGTATATATATATATTCCGTTTGGAGGCCTGGAATAATGTAACGAGGTTAATTATTCCACCCCTACAGCAGAGCTATACTGTCGGTGCAGCGTAACGCCATCGAGGAGATGGGCAAGAAATGTTAGGATATATAATGTTGAAACAGAGCTTGGTGTTGCTGATGATATCCAAACGTCTATATACACAGAGCAATGTGCATCATACACTACATATACAAACGACTCCAGCGCTCCTGTCACTGCGAAAACAGACAGGCATACGTTCGCAAGTACTTAAACCGCATAGTGAATTCGTCGCACTCTGACGAACGTTTCCGGAACACCCGGTATGCATAATCGGCGAACTGATTGGAATGGAACGTTGGATTTCAGCCAGCTAAATTGTTGTACTTCACTATTCAGAAACTCGATACGTTTATATTCTGCATTGCTGCACATTTGCCGCGGTTGGTATTATTAAGGGGCGAGGAAGTCAGCTCAAATTTACGGACATTCAAACACTAATTTCTTACTTACGTCGCCGGTAGTGTTATATATAAAAAAAAATTAAAAAAAAAAGAAATGTACGATTGATCTATCAAATAAAGAATTTTTTTTTCCGAATTTTTTAAATCCCCTGATAAAATAAAGATGTGAAGAATTTTTAGGCAGCATGAAAATATCGACAGAACAATATCTGTTTTCCGTGGAGAATTTTTTGTAGAATAATCGATAAAAATGTTTATCGTTCAGAGCAGCGAATTCACTATAGTTTCAGATACTTAAATGCGATGCTCATCTTCGGTACGACTGTGAATACAACGAGATATAATATTTTTCGTTTACGACTGCAATGCATTGTTGATATATAGTGCTTTCCGTGATCTCTCTCAATCGGGGGATAAAACACCGCGGTTGCATAGAATCACAAGTGCATTTTACAACGGGTGTGCAGACAGTGGTAGAGTGGACGCATGCATACCTCGAGTCACGGGCCGACAGTTCGCTTGAGCTTCCGGTCATCGTTGGGTACCGGAAGTCACCTGTCACGTGATCGAAATTAATAGCCCGCGATCTCGTTTCCCGTGCACTGAGCAGTGTGAGATTTTTATTCTTCCTCTTTTTTTTTTTTTTTTTTTTTTTTGTTGTTGTTTTCTTCTTTTTGTAACATGCATCGAAACACTGCTGCCGCGCTCTTTGGTAGCTATAAATAATGGAGAAACTTTTTGGATTTACATGAATCTCCATAGAGGAATGAAGAAAAATGGTAAATCTCGAATGGGCTTCGCAGTATGTGCGATAAGTCATTCGCTATCGATGACATTGTTCCAACATCAATCACACAACCATTTTCATGATACTCGACACAAAGGTACAGAATAATGAGGAAGCAATTCGCAAGGTTCCACCTTGAAGCTTTTCTTTTTTTGTAGAAAAATAACGAAAAGAGATTTCACTTCTTTACTCACTTGCTCAAATCAGAAGTTCGTTCTCCTTGAATTTAATTTTATTCGCAGCATGTAATATTTCCTCAAATATGTATATTCACTATTTCTACTGAGAATATTCGTGGTACGGTGAAATTCAACACTTTTACTTACAAAAAAACGCCCGGCCTTATAAATCTCAGCAACGAAACTATGGAGAACAAACAAGCTCGGTGTTCGTAGGCTCTTTTTTTTTCTTTTTTTTTTTTTTTTTTCTTTTCCAAAACACAAAAGCGGAAAGAACGCGGTGAGTAAGATCGAGAGAAATAATTGGCGGGCATGAGTGGGCGTTAAGGTTTCGTGCGGCACGTCCGAAGCTAGGCGGCTATATGCGACGTCGTGCGAAGAGAGCTCTGGCGATCTCCCGCAATTCTCACTGGGCGTTTCGCGTCGAAAAGCGGAACGATTAATCATTCCCATGTTGGTGGCGCTCCTTCGTCCAGTATATACGCCAGGGTGATGAGGAGAGAACGAGGGAGAGCCATATCCAACTTCACCAAGTTGAAACACGGCCGCGAGTACGTTCGTAAAGTGCGCGAGCTCTCCGCGTCGTTATCTCAAACTCGGGAACGTATTAGTTGGTATTATATAGTCTTTCGTAAGACGGAACGAGGGAGTAAACAGGGGAAAACGGGTAAAGCCGGACGAGGATGGATGGAGGAAAATGAGAATGCATAAGAGCATGGTTGGTACTGGTGTACTAGGGAACGAAGAGAGGAAAAAGAAGAAAAAAAAAAAAAAAAAAAAAAAAAAACGAGAATAAAATGGTGTGCCAGGTCGGTGACCCCCTCGGGCACCCCCCCTTTGCCCCCCTAATGATAATTATATTCGCATTAGGGTTCTCGTCGTGAGTCGAGCTCGTTCATCAGGCCTCTATGTTGCACAGGAGTTAGCCAATAGCCAGCACTGGAGAGTTTCGCTGCTGTTTTTTACGTCACGGCATCGGTCAACTCGAGTTATATTTTTTACAGTCCTTTCGCTACTTCCTTGTATAGATTCACGTGGAAACAAGTCGCGACGGTGAAGGGCCCTTAACGTATGCTCTCGTGATATATTCGATAACCGAGAACGGCGATACATGATTTCTGCAGAATCCGACTTTATGTTACGTCAATTCTACACAATCCCATCTCCACTCAAGCCCAATTCACAGGGATTTCCTTTTTACACAAACCAATTAACGTACGCCGATAGATACAAAATGGCTGCGAATTGGCAATGACGTGCAATCGGGAATGCGCCGAATTTTGCCTGTTTACAGTTTTGCTTTGGATACTTTTGCTCTGTTGTTTTTCTATACTTATTGTATACAACGAATTGGTCCGTGAGAATTCTCCGTTTTTCAGGCTATCCACTGCCGTGACTATATCAAATTCAAAGTGATATTGGATTAGAGCGAAGCGGAGCGTTAGCAGAACGTCGGGAAAGTCCAAACCACCGCAACAAAGCCACTAGAGACGTTTTCGGTATTGCGACTGTGCTGTGTTGCATTGGGCGTGTACACCCTATATCGAGTGCTCTCCTCTATGTACCAGTGCCAATTTCAGAGTGCAATCGGGCAAGCGGAAGCATCCTGCGCTCTGCTTCGAAACGGACGAGAGAGAGAGAGAGAGAGAGAGAGAGAGAGAGAGAGAGAGTCGTGTTACACGCCAAGAGCCTTTGCCTCTCTCCGAATGTGGCCCAATATCTTCGACTGGGGAAATAGTCACACGAATAGAGGAAGCAAACCAAAGCTAGGAATGGAATCCGAGGGTTTGAGAAAGCCACTCTGTCGTGGACAACAACGGCGCGACTGCTCTCTTCATCTCATCTTCATCTCTGTACCTTCTGAATGGGCAAAGGATTTCTCGTGAATTCACGCTTTGCGCACGTCGTGCTTGATATTCTTGAATAGGGAAAAGAAGAAAAAAACGTCTCACGTCACATTCACTTGATTTTTACAGTATCGTCGACCATGCAATTTATTGGCAACCGGAAATATCGAGAGAAAGCCTTAACTTGACAGCAAACGTTTTCGTTTGATTCTTTGTTGAAAGACAAGAAGTTATTGTGTTTGTTGTAATTTGCAGTGGACTCTAACATGGACTGGTTCAACTTGGGAAATTCGTTGGGAATTTAAATGAAGTGTTTGATATCTCAGAAAATTTAGATCCGAAATTTTAATAATCAGAAATTTAGATTATTGTCAATTTTCAATCGATATTCGAGCGGACTTCTTTTTGTTTATGTTGATATTAAAATCGTCGAAAATTCGAGGCATGTGTGTAGGACAATAACGATAGAGTAAGCTACGAAATAGCCTATTTTTACCGACCATCAATTCAGCTAATAAAATCTACTTTCGCATCCACTTCAGATATCGTGATGGTCCAATTTAGTTGTCGATTGCAAGTAAGATAACTCTCCTCTATTCTGCAAATGTGGGCGAGCTGTTATGCATCAGTGTACAGGGTATAAATTCATTCGAGACTGAATGCTCGTCAACGACTTTTTTTTCCTTCCGGAGAGGTTCCTCCTCCATGAAACTGCCACAGAGCTCTCGGTACCACGCCCGTTTGCTGTTTCAATTTAACTCATCCGCCGCCGAATCAACGATCCATTATCACGAATGCCATTACTCACGTACCTGGCGTAAGCAGGCGCCCCCCCCCCTCCCCCTCACTGCAAAACCATTTCCATTCTCTACTTCTAACATTTAGTTTCTTCCACTCTTTTTCCAAGCTATTCTTCTGTCAGCGTATCTGCCTCGATCCTCTCTTTGTTATTCACTGCCTTTTTTTTTTAAAGACGAAATATTATCTGTGTGTGACGAATCGTTTTAATGGAGCTGTGAGAAGGTAATATTTGGTAGTACTAAGAATGAATAATATGTAATTTTCTAATCACATTTTTTTTCACTAATTCCGAGACTTTTTATTCTGGTCTTAATTCTACACAACCTACTGTGTTACGTACAGAGCCTATAGAAAAATTTGCAGAGTGGACAAAACATATTTGGAGGAGGCAAAAAAAAAATGATGAAAAGTTGTAATGGTCCAGTTGATGCTAAACGCCTTATATCCTCTTCGAAAAACAATCTCAGAATAGCTACTCTTCAGATAGGTGAACGAATCGGATTCACATTCTATAATACTACATATACGTACTATAGAATTCGGTTTTATGTTCCGGCATAAACATGCAATAAAGTCACGCGGTGTATTCGAGCTGAGTGCTTGAATTAAAATATAGGAAAAAAAAAAAAAACACGAAGAAAGCGGAGAAGAGGTTGGGCAAGGGGAAGCGATTGTACCATCACGAATCACGCGAGACAGGGGATTGAGCCACCATTGAAGACACCTCAATCGGCATAAAACGATGCACGCGATCGATTTGTTCGACGGATAGTCAACCTCCCGTTCGCCACGGTGCTTTGAAGAAGTAAAATCGTAGCTACTTTATGTATCCTCAAACCGGCACTCGGTGTTCCAATAATAAACCCTTGTCAATAGTGAAATAAAAAAGTAAACGAAAAATATCATAAGCTACGTTGGAATAATAGGAAAGCCGGCAATAATTTTCCACTGCCATTGAAGGTGCTTATCGGAGTGCCATAGAAGTATAACGAGAAAGTCCGTCAATGATGAGATCGCTTGCAGCTCATGATAAATAAATGATAAGGAAAGAGATATGAAAAATCCAGATCGCGCGGCGTGAAGTAAATAAATAATAGAGGAGACATGCAGGAACGGTTGATGCACGAACGCTCATCATGAAATGTGATTGTCGTAATGGGGAAAAAAAAAGAGGTAGAATTGAATGAATTCAAAAATCGTTATTTTCCTTTTCTTAGGGATATTTTGGAAATGTTCAACACTGCATTTTATCTCGTATATTTCATCGTGCGATATACTTTGTAAATGCATTTTCAATTGTTTCTTGAGACTTGCCCAATACGAAAACGATCTTCGGCAATGTTTGGTCAAACCCAGAGAACTCCGTTGTTTTATTTGCAGAGCCGCGCAATATGACGACGTGAATTGGAATAGATGAATACTAATAGTCGCGAGACGTTGAAGTGTGGCGTTGAAGCGGAATTTGGAAATTGCGCGAACGAAATGAAAACAAGAAGAGATTAAACCAACAGACCCATTTTCGATTTGATAGATTTAACATGCAACTGTAACACGAACAAACGAACGTTTTCACGAGGGGATTGCCAGAGATCCTCTTTTCCGCCGCGAGACTCTCTCACAGCGCTCCGATAAAACGCTAGACCGTTCACTCGTTTGCATCGACCCGGTCATTAATCTTCTAGCTGGTCTCGCTAAATGACTGATGGACGCCACGGGTACGGGTGAACCGACAGCTAGTCACGTTTCGAACGAACGAACGGACGGATGGACACGCTTGCCAACCCACGTTTTCTCCCTCTCTCTCTCTCTATCACTACCACACCGTTCTCCCTGCGAAATGCGCTCAACTGCGCTTTGGTACAAGTTGAGGAACGCGCGCACCAGTACATACCATACATATTATACATACCGCGGTAGAGGAGGGGAGGGGGGCACATGACTCTGCATACGGAGGGAGACTCGCGAGTAGGTAAAGGGGTTGAGAGTGGTGAACGCGAGAGTGGTTGAGGGGAGGTTGAAGTGCGATGGAAGTTAACTCTCCCGCCACGTTCTACACGCAGCTCACGATCACGGGACCCGCACGACCCTGGCCGTTTGCCACATGTATCTGCATATACTGGCTGTACGGTATGGTGATTGACATCTTACGGGGGAACAACTGTGACGGCTCGAGAAGTAACTGATTTTTTACTCATTTTCTTTTCTTATCTAAGGTTCTCTAGATGGGTTAGCATCATGATTTTGTTTCCCTCATGAATGATTTGCGATGTGAAATGATGTTGCAGAGTGAATTGGGTGCCAAACGATTCTGGTCAAAGGAAAACTCGCTTGGACTTGGTCTATCAATCCTGTAGTGAAGGTGATTCACCTTGGCAAGAAACCATCGACACCCTTGAAAAAAATTGAACTACAGTTTCCCTTACCGATTGCAGTTGCCACATCACCTTAAAAATGCGGCAGGATTGTTAATCTTAGAGGTAATATGTCGTCATGTAAGCAACGAAGAGTTTGACGCGGCATCATAGTTAGCTCTCGATCTGAGAACAGCAGCTTTAGCCGACTGACGAATATTCAACCGGCCGGTTATATATCGGGCGTGAAATTGCATTAGGCCGCGTTAGGAATCCCAGGAGCGCAACGGCGCAGACTGCGGGCTATCGGTAACGTTAGGCTAGGTCCACGACGGCAATGTTCGGTCGGGATGAGCCTTGGCATAGACCCGTGGCGAGCGGTGCGAAATGATTGGACCCCCAGTTATAGAACGTCCCTGCTCAACGGTAACTAAGTTACCGGTAGATATCCGCCGGGTCAATTACGATGCTGCTGCTGCTGCTGCTGCTGCTGGTTAGTAGCCGTGCCCTTAAAAATTCTCCGCTCAACTTCACTCAGCCTCAAGCGTATTCACTTTACTATAGGCCCTGTGAGCCCTGTGAAAGCGGCAGAAGCAGCATCGTCCGGTGGGCTTCGAAAATTACTGCAGACAATTTCATCATCCTCCCGCTGGGCAGCTACATCAACCATAAAAGAAGCATTAACCATTTAATGGATCGCGTAATTGGCCTGTAATTGAAAACAATTTCTTTGAGCTCATTAATGTTTACAAACAATAATATCGTTCATACCCGAAGCTCATGACGATAATGTCGTGCTAGATTTTATTTCGCAATAAAGTGTGATAGGAAAGAAAAAAGGGGTAAAGAAAGGGATACGGGGAAGGTGTGTTCGCCCTATGACGAAATTACTTCAGGGAACAAACCGGACAACGTAAACAGGAAAGTTGACACTTCCGTTTGAATTGTGTCTTTGTCCGAGCTTCCTTGTAACTTCCGGTCAGCACCCTCTTCTGTGTTCACCCCTGCTCTCTATTACTCTCTTTCTCTCCCTCTCTCTCTCTCTCTCAGCTCGAGACTCCCTTTTTCTCTTGATACGCTTGAAAGGAAGCGAGAAATAAAATAAATAAAACGGAAGAAAGTAACGAGAAATTCAGAGAGTTCGAGATGTCTGCGCAATATCAATGAATGAGACTATATAACTTGGCGGCAGTAGAAGAACACAGCACACCAGCAGAGAGGGTTGTTCCGCAGTCGAGTGTCGTTGGAAACTAAGATTTTCTTACGCTCCGGAGAACAATTTATTACTATTTTAAGGTACAATTTCCCTGTGGAAATTCAATCGTGGTGCACTAGATTGAGAGTCCAGCGCTTGGTTAGGTTTACGAGTCTAAGATTCCTGGACAGTTACTGGACAGCGGCAGTCCAGGATAATTTCCATGCTTACTGCGCCACCATCGATAATCTAATGTTCAACAGAGCCGCGAAACGTAATTTTCACACGAGAATGTGTTTCGACTTTATAGGGACAAACGAATTGTCACCAACTCTATTCGAACAAGTCAGGATAGAGAGCTGCGCGCGTGTAGATTTCCAGGGATTTCTCGTCGCTTTTCCAGGGTTTCTAATTCAGGAGGAGGGTTGGACTATATGGGTATATAACAGGGAGAGGCGCGCGGGCGCGCGACAAAGGATCGCCACCGGTGGGCGACAGGTCGACATCGGTCAGACGGGTCTCTGCGCGTGACAGGCTACTTACGCCCCGGTGCTCCCCGTTCGTTCGCTCGATTAATTATACAATTAATTAGCTCGGTTCTAGCACCACTTGCCGTTCCACTTCTCTTCCTCTCACTTTCTCTCTCTCTCTCTCTCTCTCTCTCTCTCTCTCTCTCTCTCTCTCTCTCTCTTCCTTTCTCTCTTAGCCATCTCTCGCGCTTTCACTTTGCCTCACGGTGTATATTTCGTTCTTGTCTTCCCGGCATTCGTCTCATCTTCGAGTATCACGTGCCGGTTCTCACATCCTTTCAACCACGGATATTCGTCGGGGCACGTGACGCTTCCGTCGTCACCACACTCCGGCTACAATGTTCCGCAAATTCCCGCAAAATGTTCACCCGGCTAGGCGCACTGCTGAGAATTCACTTGACGAATGTCGTTACATTCGCACCAGTTTCCCTCTGGAGTCCATATATAGTTTCTCTCTAAAGTATCATCCCCGTTTAGTACCCTCGGACTTTTCAACCCAAAGCTTTCCGACGATTCGGAGAAGTCGTTGAATACAATATCTGTTATATTGTAAATGCGTAGATGATATTTTACTGTAAGGACAGTGTCTCGATTATTTTAGTCACATTAGAAATGCGAGCATTTGCGTTTATATTTGCACGGACGGAAATAAGAAATTGTGATTTCCCAATAATTGGTATCAGCTAACTAAAATCTTGTCGTAGTTGTCTAAAAAAAAATCCTTTGAATCATTATTAATTTTGATGGTTTTGACATGATTTTTTTTCAATACTTGAAACTCGTTTTTCAGTTGGGATATTAAAATTAAAAAATTAAATTCATGAACCACCCTTATGTTGCTGTTGGGATTTTCCAAGATATCGGTAGGTCGAACCAACGATTGGCAATCAGGACTACTCATTTTTCTCAGTGCGCACGAGGAGAATCGAGATCGCGAAAGTGTGTCCCTTTGGACCTATTGGACAAAGATATAATGCACACAGAAAGGGTGCACATAGCTCGGTAGCTCGAGGTCACCGAGCTGACGGCAAAACCAGTTCGGGAATTGATCCTGCCTCGAACTTTGAACCACGATACAGGCTTTATCTCTTTTTATTTATCTTCGCTCGGACACCAACCGGTTTCAACGATCCGAATCACGTTACTGTAACCAGTTATGACTGGGAAGAAAGAAAAAAAAAAAAGAAGAATTCTCAACAAACGAGCTGAATGTATACGGCAACTTTGAGATGAAACTTGAATGCTCGCGTGGACTCATTGATTACGGAATAATGGTTATTTCGTCAACAATGAAATCCTGCCCTTGTTAATGAACCCGGTTATAACGATAACTGCACTACGTAAATATACATATATATATATATATATATATATTTCTGTTAGACTAAGGACAATATACGCGGTTTTCCAGGAATCGTATTACGATAATTCCAGTTGAGAATAAGAGATGGAGAAGCGAAGAAAGGGGAAGCAAAGGCTTTTGGGTGCAAAGCCGATCTGCCGAATAGCGGATGCAATTTGCAAATGAACACCGAAAGCGGATATTCATAATCCCAGAGGGAACGCGACGATGGACTACGCAGCCTAAAGTATCTTTATCCTCCATTCCTCTTTCGCCTCACATTGGAATAGTACGTGTCTGTAGTCTAATCCTTGCGGTTACAGAAACTCCCATTCTCTGTCTATTTTATTATTGGACAAACATATCCTCCTGCCAGCTTTCACCTCTACCCTGAAATTTAATTCTACGTCCATTTTCCACGTCTGTCTGGAAATTATACGATTTGTCAAGAATATTCCAATGAAGATCTACGCCTTCGAGTTAATGATGGGTTTAAGCTGATCAACAGTTTGTGCATTTGTACATTTTATCCAGGATTTTGTATGTATCCTCTCAACAGATAAATAAATGAACGAGCAGATTATCTCGTATCGATGTCACAATTTTATTTTATTATTCGACGAATTTTCACATGAAGGTTTCATCTCTTCTGGAACTCTCGTCTGGAAATTATGTAGTTTGTCAGAAATATTCCAATGGTGATCTACGACTCAAGTTAATGATGGGTTCTACGCTGATCAACAGTTAGAGCATTTGTATAATCGATCCAAATTTTTGCATCTATCGTCTAGACAGAAAAAAATTAACGAGCAGAGATTACCTTGTCGCAATTTTACTTTATTATTGGCTGAACATTCTCATATGCACGCTTCACCTCTGCGCTAGAATTAAAAAAAAAACACACACACATTTTCTACGTCTGTATGGGAATTATGTATAGTTTGCCAGGAATATTCCAATGGAGCCCTCAAGTTATTGATGAGTTTAAGCTGATGAAAAGTTCGAGAGCATTTATACAGCTTATTCGGGAGTGTGTATTATCCACTCAACGAAAATAAATTACCGAGTAGATTTATCATCCACCAACGTTAAAATTTAGTATCTTCGACGCTTACCGAGTGATGAAATCTGTCGGAAGCCTTCGTGATTGTCGAAGAGCTCGAGGAGGTACGTGAACTCATGGCATGATCCGGTGACATTGATCTGTGATGACTGCTGTTCGTTCTTGACGTGATCGAAGCTTTCGGTGACGTGAAACGTGATCTCAGGAATTTTGTGCTTGGAATGAATGCCTGGAACAAGGTCGAGAGTTGCGAGATATATCATCTGTGAAAACGTATAGAGAAGTACGCTGTAAACGACACGTGTGTCAGCCTCAATGTCTGAGAAAAAAAAACAAAAACTGATAACAAGTCGTACGCATTGCGAATTATGCACGCACTGTTGGACTGGACAGACACGATAGCGGCAAAAAGATCGAAAAAGAAAAGAGGGCAAAAGCATTGGGCTCGATAAGCCAGCGGAAAATGTTGGCAGTGTTAGAGATGCATCATTGGGAATCTCCGGTCGCGAACGCTTAAGAGCAGATTACATATTGAATTTGGAATTTGGTAAAACGCCAGTATTCCGTTTATACTTGATATAATTTACCTAATTGACGGCAGCTTTCGAAAAAAAAAAACAAAAAAAAAATACAAGAGGAAATATTATACATTCTACGAAAGCTCTAGTTCAAGTTCGATCATCCAGCACCAGCTTGTTTATTTAACAGACGAATTGTAGAAAAGTGATTTCTGCTGGAATTTCTGCAAAAAAAATTTGTGCACCCTTCTCAAGTTACAGTAGTTAGAAGAAAAGAACGAAAATTTCAAAACTCCATAAAATGCGAACCCCAAGAAAAATTGGTCTACCCATTGACGCAAATACATTCAGGCAAATTGACTATGTGCATTTTCATAATGGAAATAACTTCTGGAAATAGTGAAATACGAGAATCGATATAGGAAACTCTCTAACCGCAAAAGCCGGGGCATTAGAATCGAAGCTCCTCTGGCTTCGTGAGCTACGTTAGTATACGTACATACAGTGTAGAGACTGCGAGTTACATATATATATACTCGAGAGTAAAGCCGAGTAGCACGCGCAATCGCATCCCAGGACCGTCATAATTTAGCTAATGGAACCCCAGATGTCATAGAGACTTTACCACTCTACCACTATTACAATTATTCGACAGAGTATATCTCGTCCATTTCGCCTCGTTCTCTCAGCCGGTCTCGAGACTTAGACGCAGGATGAAAATCCTCTTACTTAATTGACAGATCGTGTAAGTTACGATTAATAATAATGATATATGCTGGTGGCAAGCGAGCACGTTATATCATATGCTTGAGCTGCAAATTCCGTATTGCAAATTTCTTGATACATTGCATGCATTCTGATACGTTAACATTTAGGCATCATGCACATTGATGACAGAATTACGCAATTTATCTTTTGGGGAATCGTAACTGGAGACATTTATTAAAGGCAATTTTATTGGATATCAGTTTAGTAGAAAAAAATTTGCGAAAACACTGAAAGTAGTTTCTGACGTTTTCTTATCGTGTTTGTATGCTGTTCGTTGAATTCGAAATTCAATTTATCATCAATCAGAGAACGTTTGATTTAAAAGTGACATTACAGAAGATAATGCGAAAATTCGTAGCGCTTCGAAGGATCGCGATTATATGTAAAGTTGGCATGTAAAGCATATGGAGGAAAAGGAGAACCTGGCACAGGCAGAAATAATTCGGTCTTACGTAACAAAGATTTCTTCTACATTATCGTCATTTAATTCATAGCATAAAATCTGCGGACGCTAACACAATTATTTTCCGACTGTAATCTCGTGAATCCAACAAACTAACCAGAATCCTTGATAATTCCGCCTGTTATCAGCGATATTTCGTAACGGGAATAGCGAACAACGAAATTTTGGGAATGAGCCAATGGGCCACCTTCGCAAACGTGCCTTCATGCATATACACTCCACTCATGATTTATTTAGCACTCTGGTACATGGCATGTTTTCCGACGAGAGAACCTCTAACCTGCTACTGCCTAAATTCTACAACGATAATCCAACCGATGATTTATTGCTCTTAGCATTTTTGAGGGTTAATTGTAAACTAATCGATTGTCCGTGTATTGATTCGGTATTTATGTACACTGTAAAAAAAAAAAATATGCGGTGTTGAAATTAACATCAATAGCTAGTGTTACATCTTACATTTTGAAAACAAGTGTGACGTTTCAACAGACTTCACGTACGTAAATTCTGATGTCATTTCTGACATAGATTTTGATTCTCAAAGTAATTTGAGGCAAAGTAGAGTCTTAGCTAATAACTGGCTATCAAAATATGAATCTTATTGCCATTTTTAGAAAGTCAATAATCTGTAACTTTCTGTAACTAAAATGTTTTGATTATTCCATCAGATGGATCTTTTTTTCTTTGATTGGAATTTTCGAAATTGCAACGACACATACCAGAAATGGAAGGGTACGTATTTTGAACCAGCTGGATATTGCCTTCATAATGATCTCGGCGTAAAGGATCTGGGAGCTTTTATAGCAGCTCATTCATTCGTTGTTAAATTGAAGAGCGCATTTTTTTTGTCTGCAAGAAAAATGACAGTAGCTTGATAGGACTAAAGCGACGTTAAAGCATCGATGAAGGCCAGTTAGAAGGGATAATATAAAAGTTGTAAAGGGTGAGACTCGGTGGGAAAGGTTAATGCGAGTATTTGGAGACAAGCCAGGGATGGAAAGTGGCGATACCATAATTTACCTAATGGAAGTTGGCCGCACATAGCAGTTTGTACGATGCTCTAAAGGAGACCAGTGCTGTACCGTCATCGTCTATTACTAAACCTTGTCTATCTATATGGTTTTCGTAACCAGAAGACGAAGCTGAGTTTCTCGGCTGGCGTTTGTCGGCAGTCTCAAGCCAAACCTTCGTTCCACGTTTACTCTCTGGCAAGGCAGTGAACTTTGCCCAAAGCGTTATAGAGAATAAGCGAGTCGACGCAACGTCCGGAACCTCAAGCATCCTTACAACACCCAAGGCCAAAGGGTCTCACAGGAGAGAAGACGCTAGAATTTACCGAGTATAGTTTCAATGACATCGCGATAGTAACTGCGTCTTTCTCTCAGAAACGAGTGAATTAAAAGCCATTAGCATTATGTCATCAATGTGCTTTTGCAGACTAAAAAGATGACTCTCCAAGAGTCAAAAGAATTAATGTGATTAATTAAGAACAAAAAGTATGACGGTGATATATTTCAAAATATCGCCTAATCAATAAATTGGTTTTGGTAACTAATAACTTGATTAGTCTAACCAATTGATTGTCTAGTTTTCGTAGCCCACTAATATTTTCTTGGCATAATCAATTTTTTTTTCCCCACGAAGGAGTTGAAACTTTTAAAATCAACTCATCGAGTCATTTACCTGGTTACTACATACTGAAAGCCATTGGCTTTCGCACAAATATTTGAATAAATTTATTGATGGTGTATGTCTGTGTATTGCTGTTAGTTAGTAGTTTCGGGTGTGTGTGTTGCGGGCCGATATGAAGGTAAAGGGTGTATTACCAGGTCTGACCAAAGGGTCGCCTCCGGGGTTGAAAGCGACACAGAGCAGAACCCTTTGCGCTTTGCGTAAAAGGCCTGAAACAGCAGCAGCTGTAGAGCATGGCTGGGCACAAGGCAAGTCGAAAAAGAAGGAAGAGCCCCGGGAGGCCGTTCTACACCCTCTCTCTTGCATTATTATAAGCGAAATATCGCACGCGTTCATCGTTCACACAACTCCACGCATTATAATAGATATACAGTGAAGTATTTTACATGTATGTGGGCCGGTGTGCTTGATGTCAGCTGGACAAGCGTGCTTCTGTCCAGGCATCTCTCTCTCTGTCTATGTCCGTCTCTATCTTGACGCACACAATAGAACCGGCCGTCAGTATGGGTTCGCAATGCGCCCCGAAAACCGGTCTCATTGTCCTCTAATTGGCCACGTGGACCACCATACGACAATCCGTTAGTCGAATTTTAATACGCCTATACTATGATGTGTCAGTTTTGCAATTTTATTTGGAGTCGAATATATTGCCAACAAGATTCTATTGGCATGTGCAAGAATCCAATTCGGTTTTCTCGTAAATATGGGCTATCCTAGGGGAACTCGGACTGATTTTGGCTGAAGGTATACGAATCTGATGCCTATCGAGAATTTCGTTTCTTCATACGATGAGGGAAAGAATTTTCGCATAGTTGTAGGTCGCCCAACAAATTTTTTATCCTCCTTGAGACCCGAGGGAAAATGATCGGTAAATCTATGTTTCGTAGTTTCAAAAGGTAACCACTGCATTGCATCCGCAAAAATACACTCTTTTCAACGAAGCAATCGGAATAGTAATTAACGATGATTTATACATTGTCATTTGGTATACAGGCCATGTTTGATACAATCATTTAAATATGCATGAAATACCAAACACTGTTTTACTTGGGATGAAAAAAAAAAGGAATAACAGGAATGTTTCAAAGAACTTACGAAGACGGATTTCGAAGGATACGGAGCACACGCTTACCCGTTCTTACCGATCGGAACTCTGGTGTTTTCTATTCCAAACCGCGAAAACAACCCTGGCCGCTACTATTGGAGAGCAGAACCAGCAAATTTAACTGGAACAGCCACCGGACCGATAATTAGTCGACGAGCGCGGGTTGTCGAGTTGCACCCCCCCCCCCCCCCCCCTTCCCCATGCCTTCCATGTTCCGTTCACCGTTGTTTGTCATCGCAAGCCCCGGGCGAGTTAAAATTGACGAAGTTTCGTTGGCAAATTTTCTCTCTCTGCGAAAAGGGAGTGCAAAGGGATGAGTTTTCACCCCCCCTACCCATCACTGGCCAAATGCCGGAGTTTTGCTCAACCCCTCGACCCCCGAACTCCGCAATACCCGCAGGATTAAAGTTTTTATTTTATCGAACGACGAGCTGAAAGCAACTTTTGAGACTTTTTCAGCCCAGAAATTGCTAGCGATAATCATAACCACGTTTTTTTTTATCTTTTTTTTTTTGGAACTTTACAGCAGGTATAAGTTACAGAAATAAGAATAATACAGAAAGGATTCGGTTTGTCACGTGGAACCAGTTCTTATCTGCAATAATGAAATCTTATCTTTCTTTAAATCAACTTCTTTTCAGCTTTTAGAAGCTCTTTGAACGAGAAAAATGCAGCAATGTTGCTACGAATAAATTAATAATATTGATATCCCAATCTAAACAAGAAAACTAGAATATCTTTTTCCATTACAAATCCGGTAGCAATGTCCGAGTATTTTTTTTTTTTTTTTTACGTACTCATAATTTGGGACAATTTTTTGAAGACCAAAAAAACGTTAAACTGAATATGAACCACCCTATTAAACACACAGAATATACGTGTACAAATCAAGAAACACGAGATTTAGGGCGATATATAATGACACCTGAGACCAATCTCACGGTCATTAACATTAATAGATGAGTACGCGACCGCTCTATCATCACGAAGTGGATTGTTCTCCATCGTCGAGGGAGACTGTAAAAGCGAGTGAAAGACGCAGACAGCGTACGCAGTCATCTGAGTGGGTGGATATAGCGCAACCCTCGTGAGAACAACCGAACGCTCCGGGTGTTGCGTGCCGAATAACGCGCGCGTGCTTTCGGCCACGGGAGTATTAGACTGTTGGTGCGTCCACGAAATCTCGTGTACATAGATATATAGTTGTTTAGTTACGGTGGTCGGGTTACTCTTGTGGGCTGGAGGGAAGAACCCCGAAATTCGAGCACACACCGCACCCACAATACACACGCACGCGAGACAATCGGCTCGCGTGTGCTACGGTGACAGAAGCGGACGTTTCGTTGTGCGAACGTGTCATTGTTCCCTTCTTCTTTTTTTTTTTTTCAACGACATTGGGAAATCCTATTCATCTATGCAATTCTCATCGGCTAACCTAGTGTTATACACTCAAAATCTATGGTGTGCCGTAACATAATGCGTCAAAGACCAGCAAAAATATAACTACGATGACAGCTGACGACGCGTGATCGAATTGAGTGTGTGTGTATGTCATGTGAACGGACAATAAGGCACACAGTTTAAGAGCCGTAGATGGGAGCAAACGACATGGCTGAAGCTAAGCTAGAAAGTTCACAGATGTTCATTCCGCACAGCTTGTTAACTTTTATGATCTATCGCATATTATATGTAGGAAGACTTAAACGTGCATTCAGCTATCTAGACAACGTTGAAACGGACGTAAAATCCTGTGTGGCGACCTGTCAGGGAGTCCCAGTTTCCGATGGGATCCTAGTCGGGCTGTCCCAATTGGGGTGATCCTACTTGGAATTCATTCCGGACTTTCAATCATGGACCAGTGTTTTAGTAATTGACAATTGGGCCTCTAATAGATTAGATTTTTTGGCAGTCCAATCTACGGATATACCCCGCACGATATATCCGTTAGGGATTCCGTTTGGAATTCAATTTACAAGCTTTTTACATATCCCATGCCTGAAATCCAAAACCCGTAACTGACCGGACTCCGAATTGGTAATATCCAGGCTATTTCCTGTCAATGTTTCTGCATGAAAACTCCTGAATTTATTAATCACGAACTGGTAGCTCCAATTCCCAAGGCCCATTTTCTTAAGCTCCCTGTCGTGTCATTTCGTTACGCCTGGCCTGAATATCAAGAGTTATCATAAAAGCACACAAGCATAAAGGTCACGCACGCATGCGTTAGAGCTGTGTGTCAGTTTACGAGAGCTAAGCCGGAAGAGTTGTACGTTCTCCGTCATGGAAATTCTGTGGAACGGCAGAATCTTCGTGAGTTCGCTTACTTTAACCGGCTAATTGCGCGCCCTGTGGCAGTACCTCGTAGTAGTCTGCACGTCGAGTCTCTCGTGCTTCCATCCACGTTATTTTATTTTCTTTTCTTCTTTTTTTTTTTTCTCTCATCTTTACCTCAGTCCAGCGTCGTTTTCCACGAGTTCTTCATCCTCATCTTCGTGGAAAAAAAAAAAAAAAAAAAACGAAGAGTTACTCAGTGCTTTGACATGACGACTGAGGCAGCAGAACAGAAAAGAGGCGCGGGTACATGTTGAAATGAAACGCGCGTTAGGGGAACGTCCCGGACTTGGTATACGTACGATCGTTGCTATGCGACCTCTTTTCCAGGAGGTTCCGTCGTGTGCCGTCACTTCTTCTCCATTTACCAAAGCGTATCTCGATGCTCCACCATTTCTCGGAAAAAGCCAAGCGACACGGTAGATAATGAAAAGGGAAATCCTCATTTGCTCTAGGTTTCTCTCTTTTTTTTTTTTTTTTTTTGGTTTTATCTTCTTCATCCACCATTCAACAAACATCTCTCAAATCTGCACTTGATTATCCTCGAGATAATAAATCTCCTTTGCAGACACGTCTCTTTTTTTTTTCAATGTTTTATTCATACTTTATACTTCTTTATTTATACATTTATTGGTCTTGTCGCTTTGTGCACATCATTTAGTATATTCAAAGCTTTTCCACTATACCCAAAGCCCGAATGGCTGGTACTACTACTACTACTACTACTCATCTTTGTCAAACGCAAGCGTGATGAATCACTCGTCAGGCAAAATTCAACAACCCTTGCCGTACAGGGTGCGCCAACTCCGTCAACTTCTTTTTTTCTCTCTCTCTCTCTCGCTATGCCGTACTAGTGGTAGTTCCCAACAGTTTGTAGTGGTATTATGTACTCTCATGAGTTTCCCCCTAAGCGCTTTTGTTGCCTCACGCTGCTGGTTTCGTCCGAGGGGGTTGAACGCATCGTACATAGCTTCTCTCTTCACTCTCCTCTCGCCCCTTCTGGGTCGAGGCATGCACGCGAGATCCACTTTCGCAAAGTCCAAGCGTGAACACGACTGCCTCTTCCTTTCTATCCTCGTGTGCAGCGAGCAAATTTGCGAATCCATCTTCGCAACCCGTCCGGATTTTCAGCTGCCGGGTATGCGCGCTGAGCACCCAGCAGAAAGTCATCGATCAATCCATTGACACGAGAAACTTCTACCCGAGCAGGCACGAAAGAAGAGGTTGAAGCAAGTGTAGGGAAAGGATGGAGAACGATGATCGTTGAAAAGTTTTCGTTTGGTAATCATGGTGACGCACATCATAAATAATACAGATATGTGTAATGTCTATGCGAAGTCATAACGTCAATTTTATCGACTACTGGTTCTCTAACTTTAAATTTTATATAATGTTAACAGATTTCTCTTTTCTTTTCCTGTCTTTTTTTTTTTTTTTGTTCGCTAGAAATCTTTCAGCACGACTTGATGACAGCTCATTCGGCTGGAGCGTTGATAGGAAGACTAGAGAAGGGGACTCCGACTCTCGAGTAACCCAGCGCAGGTCATCAGTCATAGTTGTTTGCCCGAAACTTGCACGCTTGTCAGACAGAGTTTTCAGCCGAATATCGCGCTTCTCGCTCGGTTCGTCGTTTGGCATTGGCGCTCTCTACGGCTCCAGTCGCAAAAGAACAAGAGGCGAAGTTATGAGTTTGTGTGAAAAGACGACGTGATAGGTAGAACAACTTTTTGAGGGAAGAACAAAAAAAAAAAGGAAAAGAAGACAGAACAGTAATGGTCCAAGATAGAAGCTTAACTTCCTTCAACGAATGATGGTGAATAGGAGAGGGGAGAGCGGGGCAAAACGGTCCGCACGAGGGAAACGTACAATAATCGACACGACTGGAGAAAAACAGGTACCTTCAGGTAATATTAATAAAATAAAATGGTATAATAAAATGATTCCTACAAATTTTTTAGATTTTCTACAGATAAGAAAAAATGTAGAGTTTGATAAGTAAATCATATTAAGATTATATAATCCAAGAGAGATTAAATATTTTTCTGCTTCTTCGAGTACTTTCCTTTCGATTGCAGATCTTTTCGTCTTTTCTGTTTTATCTCTTGTCCGAAGTAAGAAGTTTTTGTCCCACTGTCTAACACACAGCGAAGCCTGAAGCTGATGAACCTCGGACTGTCCATGCTTTCTGGTAAATCAAATCCATAAAGCCTTTCAAAGTTATACCTAACGAACATAAAACGAGATGACGGCAACAACGACAACTATACGACTACCAGGAGTGATGGTAGAAAGAACGGGTTTCTATAAGAGAGCATAGAAGCTGCTAACACAGCCCACTACCTCTTTGATTAAACGCTTTCGCCTGAAGGTTCTCGTCAGCTTGACTGTCTGCTTGCCCGCTAGCTCTCGGACGGTCAAAGTCAAGGACTCGGCATCGTCTAGCGGCAAAGCAACGCGGTCTTTCAAGGATCCAAGAGGACCATCAAGAGAACTGCTAGACGTTGGACCCGCCGAACGCAGAGGGGTTAGGAGAGGAGGGGTGGGGGGGGGGGGAGGGCGACGAGAGTTGAAAGGAGTAGAATGACGAGCGTCGTGCGGAACGTGAGGAGATAAGGATCCCTGCGTCGCTGTCTAAGGATCCTTTCCTAGTTCCACCGCTTCACGAAACCTTGGATCCGCGCGGACGCTTTCGCTCTGTCTTCACGCTCGGACGGTCCCGTAAAAAGGACATCCATAGGTGCATCGTGTACACAAGGAGAAGGAAGACGGGGGAGGGGAAAAAAGGCAAGCGAGGGGGAAAACCGAGAGGTTCTTCTCTCGGCTTCTGCATTGATACTACCAACTTCTGGAAATCCTATCTCTCGTCACTCTACACGTGATTCGCCTTCTCTTTCTCATTCCTCAATCCGGCGTTCCTACCTTCTGATGTCTATCAGCCTTTCGACCGCTCAGTTGAATTGCTTCGGGGAAGTTGACGATACTTCACCGTGCTTCCCGAGTAAAAAAAAAAACGATAAATGCTTGAGCTTGATACATGAAGGCATGCCTTTATCAACTGGGCTACTGTGAATTTTGGACTTTTTTTTGTATGGCTCGAAATATGTTCTACCCACTTCGCTAATTTTTCCAAAGGTTCTCCACCTATCGCTGTAGGTGATATAAAATTAAGAAGTTCGTCACACATTCTTTAAGTGTACTTAATATTATATTTATTCCCATTCATGTTAATGCTGAAAGTACGTTAACGACGACGTTTGTGTGTTTGCCATCGTGGATGTTCGTGCCTTTTTCATATTCATCTAATTTTTTTTCTTTTCTGTAATGCGATTTGCGCGTTGTCGAGATTGCTTCAGTGAGGTAACGACGACGATGAAATCCTGGCGAGTCTAGTGAACTTTCAGCAAAAATCCCCTAACACCGCGCCTCTCTCTCTCTCTCTCGTGATTAAGGATACATTCAAGCTCTTTCGCTGCAATCACGCGACGTATATACGTACCTCGGTGTACTCGTTACCTATGCTGTTGTACTATGGTCATAGAGTGCATATCGCGTTGCGCGCTTACACTACTGCTCTCCTCGACAACGCTCAGTGGAAACGCACGAAGACGTGGAGTTATCGCTCTAGCAATAAAGCGTCATTCCGCGAGCCGAGCAATATATTCAGTCGGTGCTGTGTGTTATGCGCCCGGTGGCCACGGGGATTGAAATACTGCCAAGCTGCATGCTCGCCCACCGTTTCCTGCAGTCGCCCTGGTGCTAAAACCTCGACCTCGACTTCCTACCTCTTTCTCTCACCTATATACACGGATCATGCTTCGTCGCTGTCGCTACTACTGGATGTATATACTTTTGACTCTCCGAAGATCGATCGCAAAATCTCCATTCTCGTGCTTGACGGATCTCGCTTTTTGACACCTCGTTATATCGCCCACGAGCTATTGCCCCTTTTGTAGCGTGTCCACGAATAGTTTTTTCGAGCATAGTTCTTAAGCTGAAACAATAAAGACTTGGTCTGGAAGATAATGGAAATTATTGCCGGGTTCATATAGCCGAAGGTGATTTCTTTTTCTTTATACTCATAGGCAAGAATTCAGCTTATACTGGAACGACTGCTGAAATTATTGAAACTGATACTGTAGACGTCAAAAAGTACAAACACAGAAATACGAGAAGAAATAGTTTCGTTTTCATTATGTCCCCTTCTTTTCAAAGGAATGCGCTTAAAAATTGTGAGCTCCTGGTTTTGTCGTGCTGATCTCAGTCTACCCAACTTTTAGAATATATATTTTTTTAACTACCTACGCCCATGTTTCCGCCGCAACGCGAATCGACTTATATCGCGTACGCATGCTAATGTACAAAACGCGCTTCGAGCGTCGAAACAAGCTGAAGTGAACGTGCCGTGGATCATGCTCTGCCGTTCGTTCAGACGCGAAGTAACCGAGCTCGGAGAGAACCCCTCGTCAAGGCCTAACGATGTTTTGGCTGGCGTTTCGAGGTAATGGCATGTTTTCGCGCGTCAGCCTGATATTAATTACCGTGAGCGAACCGACGGACTCTCGTCAAAATCCCTCGGCCCTTTTATCGCTCATGGGAAAACCCCCGGAAATTTCGTCGTCGAAAGAAAAACTGTACAGCATTGATCTAAGAGACAGACGAAAAAAAGGTTCATTCTTCATCAAACTATCGAGATTCAAGTTGAACTCTCAATCGATACCGCATCATAAAAATTCGTGAATCTAATCAGGGAAAACTTAATGATGCCAGATCCCAGGTCAGACCGAAATTTAGTGGGCCGGATTAGGCAACACGTAACAATGAAAAATCCAAACCAGGTCAGATTGACATGCAGTGGACCTGATCAGGCGAGACACAACAATGCCAGATCCGAACCAGATTAGACTTAAAGCCTACGAACCTGATCAGGCAATACGTAGATACCATATTTGGCCCAGATATTACTATAATCCGATCAGAGTAGTCAAACATAGCTTCCTGCTACCTAAAACAGTCCTGATCTAATATCAATCGAGACTCGGCTATGACCCACTCTTCCCAGTTCCTATATTTCGCTTACTTCGCTGGACTCTGTCTGGCTGATAATGTCAGTGTACAAGAAAATGTGAAGACACTAGTTTAAAAAAAAAAAAACCGTACTTATACAGCAACAGAAATGAACGTTGTAAAGGTGAAAGAAGAGATGAAAAAGAGCATAAGCTTTACCAGGCATCGTGGGCGAGTTTACTGAGTGGGCTAGAGTCTGTAAATTACAGAGTAAAAAAGAAGATAAAGAAACGTGGCGAAAGAGAGAGAGCTTGAAACAGGTCGAGTGTGATACACCGCTCGCAAAGATTCATCGGTTAACCAAAGCTCCATAATCTTTGCATATCGCGTGTATATATAATGGTGAGAGAGCGAGCTACGAGAAATAAACGTGAACGATAGGAGGAACGGAGGGCAAAGCCAGGAAATAAGGATGGCCTCGTCTTTGACATCTTCTTTTATGCGTGGCAGGAAAAAAGTAAATCGATGTTTCTCTCTTCACCATCAACGAGGTTGCTTCTTCAAGAGATCTCTCGAGTATTTCGCGTGACCCACATGCGGGACAAATATAGCTTGGGAAACTACGTGATGCTCCGGCTTGTACGAGCTTTAGTGCAATGCAATATCATTATTATGGTGTCAATGACCGCATGCGTTATTAGTACTATAAAAAGATAAAGTTTAATGGGTTGCTTTGTCGAACATTCTTGATAAAAGTGGAAAGATAGGAAACAGAAAAAAAAAAAAAAAAAAAGATAGGAAACAGATGAAATAGGCGCAGACACAAACTTTTAATAATTGCACGTTATGCTCGACAAATGGAAGAGAATCAATTTAAAAAAATGAATAATTTGGTAAAAAAATTTCAGTATCAACGTGCAAAATATCGCAATTTTGCTTTTCTCGGTAATTACATTTCCGTTCTGTTAATCACAGGCAGGAATTTATTTATTACGCTTTGTTTGCGAAACATTGTTCGATTCGTTGTCGCTCCTGAACACTTCAGGAACTACTGTGGCTTTTGCATATGCACACACACTACACACCTTGCGGATTGTCATCGTTAAATTCATGTATCTCTCTGTGTGTATGTGTGTGTGATCTATAGGAATCTAATTATAGTGGTATTTTCGATTTAATTTGAAAGGCGAAAGGAGGCAAAGGGAGGCGCACAGAGAGAGAGAGAGAGAGTGCTGTGTTATTCAGCTATTTGATAATATCGCTTCTAGTGATGCCGCGTTCACACAGACGCAATAACGTGCACACGAAAAAGCTATATTGAGAGCTTCGTGACTGAGTGGAGAACATGAAGTTGCATGTTTGTATGCTCCTATAACGATTTGCATACCTATCACCAGGTTATGCCGAGTATTGACAAACTCCAGAAATAACATGTGGTATTATCGACTTTCAATCTGAACAAAAGAAGCTCTGGTAAGCAATTTATCGCTTGCGTTCTTGTCAAATTTGTAAAGCAAATTTGAAAAAAAAAAGAAAAATAAAGATCATGTATCATCATTAGGATGTGTTGCGTTTATTGATTTCTCTTTTTCCTCTCCGGGGAGAAATGCATACACATTGTCGTCTTAATTTTCCACCAAATTTGATCAAAATTTTGTTATTATGTATAGAAACTACAAAAAAAAAAAAATTGGCACGATGGCAAATTTATATTTTCGACAGATTTAATAATAATAATTTCTTCTTCTTTTTTTCTAAACCACCATCGCCTCTATTTTTTTTTCCTACTTTTGTTTTGCATTCCAAATATTTCTTTTACATATTTTTTACAGTAGACAGATGAAATAAAATTCTTCATCTGTCAGAATAATTCTTCTTTTTTTTTTTTTTTTTTCTTTTTTTTGGCTTTTATCGAAATTCATCTGCGTCTCTGTTTCCATGTATCGTTCGCACTTTGAATCACTGCGTTTACAGAGGACGCTTTAAATTCACTCGAAATCTTGTAGAGTAGTAGCCAGAGACAGAGGCGCAGAGGAATAATCGGCTCGGTTACTCGGAGATTGTACGCGAGAAAGGCGAAACTAGCAGGTAACCGATTGGCTGTAAATCCTCGACGGATTCACGCTCACAGCCTCGACGCTGCTATTGCAACTGCATCGACCGCTATATGGTGCAGCTTCTCCCAGCAACTGCAGGAGAATTGCATGCCCACTGCTACGGGGTTTATTGCCGAGTTCTGCGTGATTAAGGGTCCCGATGCATGCTCCGCTGAGCAACCCTCCGATAAATTCGAACGGTGTACAACCGACCTGGAACAATAGCGGTGAGAGAGAGAGAGAGAGAGAGAAAGAGAGAGAAGCTGCCGAGTAAGCGCGAGTACGCGAGGCCGTGATATTAATTGACCAAAAAAGAATTGAACAACGGGTAGATAGATACATATATCGGTTTCATAGATCTTTCGGTACCTCGCCGGAAGTGAAGCATTTTCGTTCGAATCCAACTACGTATCTTCGCAAAGCGTGTGAGCAATTATTTACAAGTGTCAAAATGTGAAAAACGTTAGAAAAATATTTAAAAACATTATAAAATGTTGGAAAATGTTATAAAAAATATATATATAATTTTGCGTTAGCACTTTGTTTTTTCTTTCTTTTTTTTTTACTCCATCCAATTTTGATTTTCGATGCTACGAGTCTACTGGATCCCTCTCGTTCTTTGCCCGGTCTTCGTTCTCACCGCTGTATATACAATAAACTTCAACGTTGGTCATGAAAACGGTGATTGATCGTTAGTTTGGAGTTTGCGGTTTCTGTGGAACCAAACTACGTGAGTTCCCTTAGTGGCCGTGCGAGAGAAGCGAGGAGCCATGGAAGGCGAGAGAATTACCTCTCGTACCGACGACACGGTCTTCAAACCGAGGTTCACCCGCAAAATGGACATATGCCCGCAAAGCCCACCGAAATGTTTGAAAATATTGTGGAAATATTCATTCTTGAAATACAGCAATTTTGCTTGAATATTTTTTTTTAGATCTATTAATAATAAATGTTGAAATATTGTAGAAAAATATACCAGCAAAGCACCGAAATTTTAGAAAATATTGTGGAAATATTGATTCTTGAAATACAGCAATTTCGTTAGAACATTTTTTTTAGATGTGTTAATATAAATCTTGAAATATTGCAGCAAAATACCGAAATTTTAGAAAATATTGTGGAAATATTGATTCTTGAAATACAGCACTTTCGTTTGAATATTTTTTTTTAGATCTATTAATAATAAATCTTGAAATATTGTAGCAATTTTGCAATGTCTGCTCAAATATTCTAATATCATTATTGAAAAAAACATTGGAATCATATAATTGGAAAAACTTGTTGAAAACTAAACATCAATCCGTCACAAAGTTGCGACAATATTTCAAATTCAATTAAGCATTAGAAAGATTTCTGACATATTCCAATCGTATGTGGATATACGTTTAAATGAGCGGAGAACTTGTTTAACCGCTGCAAGTGTTTCGTTCGCCACGACCGTGTGTCAATTTTTGTTGAAGTCACACATCTGAGCAAGTATCCTACTTTGTATGTGCACTGTTGATAATTTATTAAGCCTTATCAGCGCAATAAACGCTCTCGCAGCTGGTCGGATACTCAGATATGTTAATTCATGATTTTTGTTTGTTTGTTTGTGTTGTTTCTTTAATTTTTTTTTTTTTTTCTTTCTGTGATTCAACGACCACTATCGAAGAAATAGTGATCTCGTTCTCACTTGTCTTAACGAATACGAAATAGAATATTCTAATCTGCATGAAATCAACGTTCACCCGGTTATGTCTTTCAACGTGAAACAGCTTTTCACATTTTTTTTTAACTTTTTTTTTTTCCAACTGTTTCTTAGACCTGTAGCCATTAAATTATTTAGTATACCCATAAATTTCCAAGATAGGATATCAATACCGAGTGCAGTTTTAATACAGACTGACTCACTTTTTTGGTCGTGTACAATTTCCGTCCCTGAAGCAGCATGTAAGTCTTTTTCCATGTACTCGAACTCTCGTCGCGTATCCAAACGAGACTGAATACTTGTGGACATTCAGCATCGTTACGAGCCAAATAACTCTGTAAATAAAATTTTTTTAAATGTATTAAATTTATTCTATAAATATTATAAAAATGGAATGAATTAAACAAAAATTCTTACCCTTAATGTCTCTTCGACATCACCGGACAATCCTCGGTCTTCGTCATTTGGAAATGCCACCATTTCCGCCGGAAAGAATTGCTGCAACAGACAATGACAGAAATGTGTTCATATCTTTAATTAGGGAGCAAAAGTAGATTTGAATAATTGAAATATAAATACTTATTTAGTATCGCTGAGCAGCGTAAAAACGTTAAACAAGTCTCAAGATTTCTTAATAAATTTTTGATGGTTTTTTAATTATACGATCTTTTATTTGGCCATTCAAAAGTTGATAGTTGGTGAATTAAAGCGTGACTCTTGTTGAACATTAATGTTCTTTGGCTGTTAAAGGTGTGAGTTAGAGCTTAATCGAATTTTAATAGCCAAAGAACGCCACGAAGAGCTTTGGATCACTCCTCCTGTTAATTGATCACTTTGTAAAAGGAATTCTACAGCACGTGAGTCTCAGGTGAGTCCCTGTGTTATTTATTATCATTATCAAGTTAGAGCTAATTGGCTTAATTGCAGTAATCTTGTGTGAAATATTTCTTGCAGATCATTTTTTTTTTTTTAGCGCAATAGACGACAGATACAAATGATGTTTGAGGGGAAAAAATTGAGATACAGGAGCGGATTATATGTGTCATGAAATTGTCATGATTAAAAGGAGGGTTGCGTCAAAATTATCTACATGAAAAGCTTGAATGGAAAAAGTTGAAATGCTTTTGCTTAATCATAGAGGAAGTTTTGTTTTCGTGAAAAAAAAAATGTCCGAAATTTTTATTTGAGCATACTCCGAATGGTTGAAAACGTCGAGAAAAGTGGTTTAGAAAAAAAATGTCTAAAATTCATATTGCCATAACTCAGGTACTACTCAACCGAATCATCTCAAATTTTTGTCCCATATACAGTACAGTCGAGTGTCCCATTGGTATACATTTTGAAAAAATCGATTGAAGAATTTTGATTTTATGGAATTTTTAAGATTTTTAAAAATGTCCGTCAACACTAACTCGAACGAATTACCAGCTGTCCGGCTGGAAATTGGAACAAAACTTCATCAGGGTGGTGCGATGTTTTGTATTCAAATATTCAAATTTTATAGAAATTCGCATTTTGGTTTTTTTTTTAAATTCTATAACTCCAGAACGGTTCAAGTAACCGATCTTAAATTTTGTATAAAACTTAAACAGAGGCTGCCAATGTTTGATACAAAATTTGGGCCAAATTGATAAAGTACTTCAAATTTAATACAATTTTGCAAAATTTTGCATAAATCTTAAAAAAGAGTTTTTCAATATTTGATACTGAATTTGGTGAACATCGATAAATTAAGCAGATAATATATTACAGAAATTTGCATTTTCGTAATTTGTATCAAAAAATTTTGCAAACTCGAACCTTGCTTCATCACATTTTTTAATCCGCCATCCACAAAGCTTCCTCTATGAGGAAGCCAAATTAAAAAACGTACTTTATCATAGAGAAGAATGTGTGACAACCCAAAAAAAAGAGGAAGCAATGTGCAAGGTCCAACCTTGCACCCTTTTTTTTCTAAGTGTATTTAAATTCACTGCATATTTCAAATGACTTTGAAAGAAAATCGGACTTTCAACTCAGGTAAATCAGAAACTGTTTCCATAAGAACATTTACTTTTCATGATTTTTATCAGATGACTCGGTCCCCTTAAACTTCATCGTGATACAAATTTTTTTTTTTTTTTTTTTTCTTTTTTTTTAATTGTTACATATTTCGTCCTCTTGAAAACCTGAAGTAATCTTTCTGCTTCTGATTATTCATGCATAATTGTTCTCTGCCGAAATACAGGCTTTGGCCCGAGCACGAATATATAGCAAATCCCCCTTGCGACAACGTCCCCGACGTTTTTACACAAAGCCAGCGGTGCTCGTCTAGTCGTAAGGGCGGCAGAGCGCGCGAGGCGGAAAACAAAAAGAGGCGTAGTGAGAGAAGAGGAAGAAAAAAAAAAGAAAAAAAAAAAAAAAAAGAGGAAGAAAAGAGAAAAAGGAGAAGTGAGTCTAGGACCCTTAGACGTCTTCGTAGGGGGGCGTCGTTGCAGTCTGGCAAGCAAAGGGAAAGAGTGGGACCGCCTCAAAAGCTCACCAAGTGGGAATGGAAGGCGTAAAGAAAATGTCACGGGAAGGGGGAGATTCCGACGACAATTACGGAAATTAAAAAGCAGGCATGGCAACGCGTATGCGCATTGCAGACAGTCTGTCAATTCAGCCACTTTTATTATAACCCTCTGAGATTTTTTTTTTTTTTTTTTTTTTTTTTCTCATAATTATACAGACTTCAGTACTCCTTGAAAGGACGATTTGATTTTTTAGATTTTTTAAAATCTAAACAGAAAATTTGGTATTTAAAAATTTTACAAAAAATTATAACTGGAAAAAAAGTTGTTGCTTCGTAATGTCTTTTCAATTAGATTTTTAAAGACATTTTTTTTTTGTTCGAGGAAAAGTAATTTTTTTTTGAATTTAAAAAATCGCAAGTGTGAAAGCAATCGAGTTTTCGGAGCAGAAAAAGTTAAATTTGTATTAAATTATTGAAAGTGTTTTCTTTGAGGGAAATTATTATGATGTAATTATTTTTAGTTTCTCAGTTTCATGAGATTTTCGATGATTTTCATTTTATTTTTACTTTTTTTTTTAATTGTGGAACCCTCGTCAATGGGACTAACTCTGGGAATTATATTTTTTTTTAATATTATTATTAAGGAATAGGAAATTGGTTTGAAATATTAAAAAATTTCAAACTTGTTTCCCTTATTTCTATTTCTATTGCCTTTATCCTAATTGTAATATTTTACTAATAAAAATTGAAATATTACAATTAGGATAAAGGCAATAGCAATAGAAATAAAGGAAACAGATTTGAAATTTAAAAAAAAAAAATTTTAATGACCAAACAGGTAACTGCTGACCTCGTGTGGCAAGTAAATGCAGCAGAATGTGGATTTGCGACAGCGATAACAGCGGTTTCTACATTCAGAACTACCGTCGGTAATGCAGGTAACGGCTGGTAAGAGCCGACTGGCTATCGGTAAGTCAGAAATTGCAGTTGCTTGATAACTGCGATTTAACTCCTGATCAACAGTAGGTAAAAACGAACTCTACAAGTCGTTATTACCAAAATAATACAGTGTACCTTCCTGACCAACATCTGGTAAATTTGCTCAGTCGGTAAAAAAAAAGGATCAGTTTACTTCTGTCGATAACTCACCTTTGGACTGACGAAGAATTCGTACTTCAGGAAATCTTTGCGAAAATAAAATTTCCTCTCGTGATGGGAAGCGAACAATTCCATTTCTCTGTGAGTGGCGAGAATGTCTTCGTGATCCTCAAGTGTACGTTCTGAAAATGAAATGAAAATTAATTAGAGACGTTACTGATTTAGATAATTAGCTTTATTTGTAAGAATAGAAGAAATATTAATATTAAATATTAAATATTAAGATATTTAGTACATTTTTTTTTTATTTAATTTATTATTTAAGGATTGAGGGAAAGATATTTTTTTAAAGCATAATTTGAATTGTTTACATTCATTATTATTGAAAAATATAGTCAGATAAAAATCTAGTTGAAATGACTAAAGTCGTATATTTAATTCTTTGTAATTTAAATCAATAACTTTTTTCATTCCGTCTATGGGGCATTCCACATAAATTCGATCAGAGTCTGATCAGAGTTCTGCGATCAGAATTTGTATTATTTTTTTTTAATCATCGGATTTATTTATGATTATTTAAACCCAACATATCTAAAAATCATTAAAAAATCTGAAAAAAAAAATTCTCCAAAATTCGGTATCAGAGATCAATACTTTTAAGCTTCGACCCAAAAACAGGAAAGACCAAAAAATCAATCATACTGAAGAGTAAGAGACTAAATTTTATTTTTTTATTTTACTGTAAACAAATTTCTGTCCTATAATTTAAGGAGTAAGAATATTATAAACCCCTCCCAAATTTTTTTCTTCTAGATTTTTTTCTTTTTCATAATTTTTTTTTTCCTCTTACATCATTTGCAACGTTAAAAAAAAAGGAAAAAAAAGAAATTTGATTATAACACCATTTCACATGGCAAATAATTCCATAAAAAAAAATGCCTGATACTAACCCGTCGAAAAAAAAAAGAAATAAAAAAAATCGTGACAAATCGTATTACACATCTTATATTAAAAAAAAAAAAATATATATATAGCTTGGCATAAAAGTGATTGATTATAAACCAGTTGAAGTCTCGCAATGAAAAAACTGATATGCACTGCTATATTTGTTATTATAAAAACGACGGAAGTACGAGTGAGATAGAAAGATTCTGACCTCCGAGAGCGATTATCGGATATTCATAATCCGAGGTTATCCTCAGTATATTTTAAACGCTGGGTCGGCGCCTCATCGGCCCAACCGTAGGGTGTATAATGTAGATAGGTTTATACGAACCTCGCGTGCCGCGAGTAAATAGTCTCCCTGATCACTTGCTTTTCCTTGTTTTTTTTTTCTTTTTTTTTTTCTTTTTTTCTTTTTTTTTCTCAGGAGCTAGCTGCAGGCTTTTATTTTCGAACTTCGTTTACATAATTGGCGTAACGATTTAATTGGCGCCGGTCGATTCACGGAGGAGCGCGTCCCAGGACTATCTATCATATATATAGTGCCTCTCACCATTCCCGAATGACGTTACTATACCGATGAGCCTCTTGATTACATATCGCATTTGTCATGATCCCCATTCGAGATAAAAATCAATTACGCCTCTTACTTTTTTTTTTTTTTTCCTATGCAGAGGATTTCAAAGATTGCAAGTCACAGACGGGCCGTTTTTTATTTTATTAATTTTTGGTAAAATTGTAAAGCTACAAAAAATATTAATTTTTTTTACTTTCTTTTTATTTATCTTACAAAGCAATAATTTGTAAAATTAAAAAGTCGCTTAGCTCAAAGATAAGTACGAGTTGTACGGATTGAGAAAATATTTGAGTTTTTTTTTTTTCAGATAAATTGCTATCGATATATCGAATGTTAGGAGACGATTTTTTTTTTATAGATCACCATTTCGTATCTTATAAGTTTAGAATTATCAAATATTTTTTCAATAAAAATTGGTTTGAACGTAGTTTAATAAGATATTCTTCATTTGATCCTTAAATAATAAATTAAATACGAAGAACGAAATTAGTAAAAATAAACTATTTTTCGAAACTATTGTTTTTTTTTTTTTACTTTTGCGGTAATCAAAAGATTGTCCCACTTTCCGTCTATGCTTAAAATGTTGGTATTTATGAGTAGAGTTTTACTGATTTTTTTCGAAAAAATAAAAAATGTCCGAGTTTTTGAAAAATCGATTTTTATGTTTATTGATTAAAAATCAATGCTTCAAGAGAGTTAAAGAATTTTTTAAATAAATTTGCATCAAAGTATATTTCAAAATGAAAAACTTTTATGTAGATTTTTTTACGATACGACTCATATCCAAGTACTAAATTTTTCGAGCGTTTTTTAGAAATTCACAAGTGCACGAAATATGCGATAAAAAATTAGAAAAAAAAATGGAGCAAGCTCCGTCCATTGAAGCGAAAGACTAAAAAATTAATCAACTATATCGACGACGGTCGTGGTAAAAGGTGATCCGATCGGTGTACAATGCTCCCTATAAATTAGTGATCATTCGAGGTAAATCTTTTTTTTTTTTCGAATTTCAGTCAAACTAGCTGCGATTTAAAAAAACGAAAAAAGTACCTCGAAGGAAATTAAATTAATTTTCGAATGGTATTGATTTTAAAAAAATTGATTAACAACTTCTTCTGATTATTTAAGGCTTTCTCCTGCCCCTCCATTATCTTTTCCGCATGGCTTTTCCTGGCTTTCTTTACGGCTTCCTGGATTTTATGAGTCGAGGGAGGCCCGCGTGACGACGCCCGCCGTTTCGTCGCCCCTTTTGGCGCGGGTTCTCCTGCACAATGCAGGCCGTGAATCGATACCCGGCGGCACCAACAAGCACCACCACCACCAGCAGCAGCAGCAGCAGCAGCAGCAGCGCAGTGTCGGCCTAGCAAGCTCACGAGAGTTGGCCCAGGTCGTGGCATCCTTTATCCTATATATATATGTACGAGGGAGATGTAATACGAGAGCTTTTGCCCAGAGTTTGCAACGCAATACTGCGACCTGACTGCAACAAGCAAGTGCTTCCGAAGGGGAAGAGAGGCCGAAGCATCAAAAGGTATAGACCCCTTCGAGGTGAGAAGAAGTGAGCGAGATAGGGAAACAACCAAGTACCAAATGAGGTTTCACACGAGACGTCTGTTCTCTCTTGTACCATCGTCCCGTGTAGAAATTCGATCGCGGTACATTTACTAGATTGAGTCTAGCGCTTGGCTAGTTTTCCGAGTCTAGGATTCATGGACGGATGCTGGACAGCAGCTATCCAGGTAATCTTGATATTGATGACTGCGCTTTTGCGAGGCTAAAATTATTCGACTGCTGATGGAAAACTAGGAAAAATATGAAAAAAAGTTTTATTTTATGCTACTACATTTTTTTTTGTATGAGACAAATATTTCTTTCATATAAAAAAAGATTGGACTGAAATACATTTTTTTCCTAAATATTTGTAAGATGGCTATTTGAATTACAGTTTGAGAGTCTAAGATTATCGGACTGCTGATGGAAAACTAGAGAAAAATCTGAAGAAAAGTTTTATTTGACTCTGCTACATTTGTTTTGTATGAGACACAAATATTTCTTTCATATAAAAAAAAATTGAACTGAAATATATTTTTTTTAAATATTTGTAAGATGCCTATTTGAATTACAGTTTTGCGAGTCTAAAATTAATGGACTGCTGATGGAAAACTAGAGAAAAATCTGAAGAAAAGTTCTATTTGACTCTGCCACATTTTTTTTTTCTATTCGACACAAATATTTCTTTCATATAAAAAAAAATTGAACTGAAATACATTTTTTCTAAATATTTGTAAGATGTCTATTTGAATTACAGTTTTGCGAGTCTAAAAATATTGGACTGCTGATGGAAAACTAGAGAAAAATCTGAAGAAAAGTTCTATTTGACTCTGCCACATTTTTTTTTTCTATTCGACACAAATATTTCTTTCATATAAAAAAAAATTGAAATACATTTTTTCGAAATATTGGTAAAATGCCTATTTAAATTACATACGTATTTATTATGGTGAGGATATATTTCTTCTACTACTGAATAGCAATGAGACAATATATTTGAAATAAATAGAGCTCCATTACGTCGGCATTTAAATAAGAAAATTTGTTTCCGGTGACTGAAACTTAGTTCCATTAACTAGATTTTTTTCCTGGGTGTAGGACTCGCGCGGCGTTATTATACGCCTCCTACTAATTGGTCCCTTCGGCGATGGCGGCGGAGCCGGTTGTTTCTCTTGCTGCTTCCGGTTCGCGTCGCCTCGATGGACTGCTACTGTAATCCACGCCGACGGTTCGCCTAAGCGTGAAACGTTCGACCGAGAGAGAGAGAGAGACTGGATGAATAGCAAGAGGAGATGAGCAACGAACACGAAAATGAATATATACCTACTTTGCATCATGCACATTTTCTTCCATATCTGAATTTTTTTTTTTAATTTTATAAAATGATTGATTTGGAAATAAAATCAAAATTCCTTCATAAAAATTACTATTGGGCATGCACGATAAATGAAAAATTGTTGCAACATTTTTTTTTGTAGCTAACTTCATCAATGCTAATATTTAAAAAAAAAAATTTAGGACTTGTAGAGTTTAGATTGTTACGGACCAAATTAGCGAATTTTTAATTGAAGATCTTACGCAAAAATAGTTTTCACTTTTATAGTTAATTTTTTTCTGCTGAGTAATTTTTACTAAATTTCCTTGTAACTTGTGCGAAAGATCATTTAAGTGAAAATTTCTGTGACAACAACTGAACAGAGTTTTCCTACAAAGGTGAATTGTCCCTGTAAAACAAATTTTGTTAATCAGTGCAATTTGAACTCAGCGATAAGTGTTAAGTATAAAAAATATTTGCCTCAATGAACAGATCCACAAAACAAAAATTGCATTTGGAAAAATGTTTCATTTCTTTTTGGGTTTGTGCAATAGCAATTTTTATCAGCGTAAAAGTTTTTGTATGTGCCATTGTTGCTCCATTCTAATTTTCATGATTCCATTCCTTCCTCTTTATTAAAATATTTATCAGAGTCGCCGAATGAGTGAGCAATAATTTCCAGGTGTTTTAGAGGCATATACACTTTTTTGTTTTAATAACAATCTCTGTATATTCTTCAGTCTTTCTATCTCGGATGTGGAGAACGTGCGGGTGGGTCGCAAAAACCATTCCAGAGACCGTGGAGGATCGACATGAAGGACGGAACGATAGTGGCCATGCGAGGGAGTCGCTCACCAGTGGTGTGCCATTGCTCCTCTCTGTTTATCAACAAACCGTGCGGAAGAGAAGGACCGAAATGCATTGGTATAAAGCGAAGAAGAGTCCAGAGAAGAGAAGGAGAAAATAATATAAAATGAGAAAAGAGCGCGACCCTGAGTTGGAAGGATAGGAGGAACGCTGGAATTCCATTGGAAGGTGAATTTTTTTGCACCCATCTGAGTCCGCCGGAGTTCTTGTCTCTTTATCTTTATTTCACGTTCCAAATTTTAGTAGCGATCATAGAGAGACGAGAAAGAGGGAGAGAACAATATTCGAAGGATTGAGTAGCCGCAGGATTTATTATCTGCTGGAATATTCGAGTGCATGGGACACTCGAAGACACATGGTCTTTGGTCAGATTTCTTTTCGTATTCCAATTAACAGAGATTCGTGCAATTTAGTTGAGGCTGGTTTATTATTTTTGGGGAAAATTGGATTCGACAGAATTCTCAAGTTTTCCTTTTTTTATGTAGATGCAAAATTTTATCATTTGCAAATGCAACACTGTGCAATACAATAGATGAATAATTGACAGTGTGAACTTGGATTGCACTGAAAAAAATCTCAAGTATTCTGACCCAATTGTGAATTACTGATACTCTGGTCGATGACTGGATCCATTCAGATTGGAAGCTGGATTATTCATTTAGAAAAACCGGAGCAAATCGTGACCAATGTAAATTTGGTGATCAGAGCAAAACTGGAACAATATTTCAGATCCATTGAGAGTCCAAGTAGATTCCATCTATTTGAGGCAATCCGAGTAAATCCGGACCAACGAAAAGCTGGTGAACAGAGCAAAAAACCGGAACAAGACTTGAAATCCATTTTCGGATTCCAAGTAGGATTATCCATCTATTTGGGGATAACCGAGCAAAACCCGATCAGGACCTGATCGGAAACTGGGATTCCTTGACTGATTTATGGACGTGTGTAGTATCTTCATATTCATATTTATGTCCAATGGTCTTACCAATTCCGAGTTCGGGCCACGTTTCCACTATCGACCACGCGTTTCCAGTAGTGTTTCTTTTGACTTTGAGCAGCTCGCAGAGATCCATCGTACGCAAATTCTTTTCCACGCATATTCTGGTCCACGTCAGGTCGTCGTTGTAAAACGTTAATTCCGCCTTTATTTAAGAATACAAACGAACATTTATTATCAAGAAATAAGGAAATGAGATATTTTTTTTTTTATCAACAGGACGATTTTTCTTTTCTAATTATATTTATTTCACTAATTTCGAGGCTTTTTTTTTTGCTCTTGATTTTATACAAACTACAGAGGCATGTAAAGCGAATATATAGAAAAATAGGCAAAGTAACCAAAATATATTTGGTGGGATGAAAAAATATTAAAAAAAAAAGGTGTAACGACCCAATTGACAAAAAATGCCTCAAATACATTGGCCGATAAAAAAATGTTCATTGATGAGTTTTCATTGCAAGTTTTTTTAAGAAGACCAAAATCACTGAAAAATTGTAAAAATTAAATGACGCAGCAATTGCTCATAAAAAAAAGATACTTTCGTAAAATTTATATATTTTCTTTTAAACCTGAATAGTAGTAATTTGTATCTACGTGCAATTGTCGCATCATTTAATTTTCACGATTTTCAGATGATTCAGTCACCTCAAAGGAGCAGTAGTAATGGTCAATAAAAAGTGTATCCATCTCATGCCCTTTTTGCAAAGTAACTCATCGTCAGTCTCCTCAATTAAAAAAATATAATAGCACATTCAACAGAAACAAGATTTTGAAATAGCTATAAAATTCTCAATCACACCTGTTTCTCGTTGTCAACGGACTCGTCGGTTTTGTTGGTCGCTCGTTTTCGCGCTTTTTGTACCATGCTGCTGAACTCAAAGAGGGTCGGACCAGATTCTAGACGCTCGTAGCTTCTGGTATTGCCGGAGTTACAATTGCTCGACATTGTGGTGCCTCCTTCGATACATGAACACATCTTCGGAAACCAATCTGTAAAAAAATCAAAGCAACGAAAAATATCTGTTAATATTTATGTTTCATCGATCGTTTGTCATTATGAATTATTTCGATCTATGCAGAAAGCGACGATACATAGAACTGACGATATTAAGCGACAAGCATCGATATATACACTCACATATATATTTATGTATATATATATATATATATATGTGTTATTAATTTTTTAGTGTGCCGGAGAGAGCCCTTATTGTGCTCGTTTTAATTATTCTTTTACAATTCGGGGCTCGACCACAAATTGGACTCGACGTGATACGTTATATTTTAGTACGCAAGTACGTTAAGTGGCCTTTGTGCGGCTCGTGCCATAATCCATCCATACTTTTTTTTTTTTTTTTTTTTTTTTTTTATGGATGTCCAAAATTACATTTCAAGATTAAGAGCGTGAAAGATAGAAAATAGATAGAAATACAAAAATGAGTGAATGTGTGGAATTTTATACAGTTTGAAGTAAAATATACACGGAGAGAATTTTTTTTTTTTTAGAAATCAATTAACAGACGTTAAGATTTGTATCAAATATATGGGAATCTATTTGGATGGAATAAAAATCGAAACTACTTTTTTCTAATTTAATAAAAATAATTAAATTAAAAAAAAAAAATTTAATTTATAGGTATCATATTAAATATAGTTGAATGAAATAAATTCTATCAGATTGGCATTTAAAAAATTTATTTAAATTACTACATTTTTAAATTTACTTAATTCGACTATATTTTAATTGATTTGAGTCAAGATTTATTTGATTAAAATGAACTCATATAAACAATTTCTCAGGATGTGTCTCTGCTTTTTATCGATTTCAGCGTTATCATAAAAAGTGTCTGCCACTTCAGATGACTCATTCGAATGCCACAATTTGTCACGAATAATTGTGTGACATAATTTTGAGTTTGACACATTTCGTTACTTTGAAATGGATAATGATTGTTCATCCTACTATTTATTTCGTAGCAGCTATTTAATTTTTAAGTGACCTAAAATATCTATAATCGCATTTATTCGAAATATTTTTTATAATAATTTTTTACTTAAGCTTCATCAGCGTAAATATGAGATTACTGTAAAAAATACAGAGACATCTGATACTAAAAAATATAAATGGTAGGTTCAAAAAAGAAAAAAGCTTAACTATATTTTTTAGTTACAATTTAACAGTTGTTAAACATTCATTTATTAATCTAAAACATTTGCATGGATCAACAATTAAAAATTAATAATTACCACTCATATGGAATTTTTAGAATTTTTTTTCATTATAAAATGACTGAAGTAAATTATTAGCTAGACACGACGAATGAAAGCCACTACATTTAAAAGACAAATATGCAACGAGACAGAACGAAGAAGAAAAAATTCATTACAATTAATATGAAACATATAAAATGTAAATCTGTGAATATATTCTCAGACCTAAACTAAAAAAATCGCTAATAAAATATTAGTACTATTATTTCTGGGCTTCATGAAAAAATTGTTAAAATTTGTGGTACCCAATAAACTATTGTTACTTTGTTAAATATTCTGTGAATTTTTTTTTCATGAGATTAAGTACAAAATATTCTAACATTGACGAACAAATTTTTTTTATTCAATATTATAAAAATATCAATAATACTTCAATTGAAATGAAAGTATAGAAATCCTTTTTCAAAGTAGCAAAACGTGCTTAAATTTTTTATTCCATTGCAAGATCATGTTTCGAAAATTTTCAAACATTGTCGAATTACTTTCTCGTGTAGATTCTCTTCGCTTAGATATCAAGAGTATGCAGTGATATATTAATATAATTATAACCACTATATATACAGGAGGAGACACGTATAGATAATATGTAGACGAGACAGAAAGAGATAAGTGAATGAGTGCGTGTGGCGTTCGATTCTCCTAATCGAAATTACGATCAACACAATAAAACGTGTAACTCTTTATTGTTACAAGCTTCCCGGTGGTGTTTTACATTTTTATTGCATGCTATGCGTGTCAACATCTCTAGCTTCCTGCAATTTTATTACCACCTGAATTAATTGGCTAATTTTCTGAATACAAACAGCACTGTGACGAGTCGAAAAATAGTTGCTTTGTCACTAATTGTTTGTTCTTAATTAATTTTTCATTTAAAAATTGGGGAAAGGATATTTTATTTTTTTAAACTTTAAACTATATTTACACTCATTTTTATTAAAAAATATATACAAATCGTAAATTAGAAAGACACACCATGATGGTCCATAAAAAAAATCAAATCCGCATAGATTTAACTAATAAAAAAAATCCAAATGTTTTTTAAAAATCGGTATGGATGTAGCTAACGTCAAGCAAAGTCGGTTTTTTTTAAATAAAAAAAATGACAAATCTATGAGATACCTTGAAAGAAAAAAAAATTCATTGGGCCGGCATTTTATGAAAAATCAATAAAACAAAAAACGGCCATGATTTTTTGATACAAATTTTTCAATACAAATTTTTGGAAAGATTATTCAAACTATGCTTAATAACACATCCTTCTCCCAATCCTTAAATAATAAATTGAATAAGAAGAAAAAAATGGTAAAAGGTCAACTATTTTTCGAGCCTTTACTTTAACGCCTTACTTCTAAAGATATATCTTAGAAATGCGAGATTACGTCAGGAGGTTGTGACGTCTGATGTCTAACATCCTCGTAACTCCGTCATCGATGTACCCTTGTCGGAATCTCAATGTCAGAAAGGGTCGCCGAGCTTTCCCAGGTAAAGGTCAAATCGTGCCACGTTTCGATTCACAATTATCGAATAAGTGTTCGCACACATAGCGAAGATGGTTGCGTTACATAAGCGACTAAGTTTCAGCGACAACGTCAGAGTTGTAGCTAACACAAGGCATGTCCAATGATATATGAGAAGAACATTCTTCACCAACTGGGCCATTACAAGGTTTGGAGCATTTTTTTCCCCCTTCAAATATATTTTGTCTGCACTGTCAATTTTTCTAGAGGTTCTATAGATACCACTGTAGGTTCTATAAAATTATATAGTAATTCGAGACAGAGGAAATGAGAAAGACATTCAGTTCATCGACGTTGCCTCGTCTCGTTGTCGGAGAATCTCGACGGAGTAGACAAACGGTGGCGGTGCGGTGGCACTTGGATATAACTGGAAGGCCGTCGTGAGTCGTTCTCGAGGCCGAGTTTCTCACGACTCTTGCGTGTCACGAGATGCATTCAAGTCAACGTGCGCACGGCATATGAGGCATTCTTTATCAACTGGGCCGGTATAACTTCAAAAAAATTGTTGTCCCTCCAAATTCGTTTTGGTCCACTTGGCTAATTTCTCTGAAGATTATGTGTATGTGACGAAACATGTCATGTCCGTCACCTAATTTTTACAAACAATTCTGGACCCTCCATGCCGGTTTTCGACGAAGTACAAACGAAAGGAAGCTACTACAAACAACTACAAACAGTTCTGGACAATCCGTAGCTGTTTTTGACGAAGTACAAACGAAAGGAAGCTACCACAAACAACTACGAACAATTCTGGAGGCTTCATACCTGTTTTGGATTAACTACAATCGAAAGGAAACTATTACAAACAACTTCAAACAGGTATGGAGCCTCGATGCCTGTTTTCGATCAACTACGAAACGAAACGAAGCTACTACAAACAACTACAAACAGTTCTGGACAATCCATAGCTGTTTTTGACGAAGTATAAACGAAAGGAAGCTACTAGAATCAACTACGAACAATTCTGGACCCTCCACACATGTTTTCAACGAAAACTGAAACTTCGTCGAAAACCTGTCTCACTTCCTGTGGAATATCCCCTACATTTTTTCTTACAATACCAGCAGACATGCGAATAAAATATTCTCCAATGAATATCGGCAATTTTGATCCAACGCCCTCTCCTTAACAGTTTTATCTTTCTCTCCGCACAGTTGGTTTTGTAATTAAACCCAGTAAATTGCATTGATCCAACTGACTAAAGCCTAGTTTTGTCATATATCCAATCTCATCCATGACGTTCAACCCCAAATAATACATTCAGTTAGCCAACTGAATTTAGTTGGCTCCAACTAAATAGTATTTTCTCAGAGTGTATTAAAAGCAAATGGGGTACACACGAACGTGGGCGAGGCTCGTCCGGGTTGGGGGGGCTTTACTATCCCGCAATTATCGGTGCTAAAATTTTACGAGCCTGGGATAAATGCATCGTATGGAACGGGGCTCCGATCGAACCAGTCCAAGCTGTTCGGGACCTTCGGCTGTGCAGTAACGTTCGAGCAGTATACGTTAGTCATCCCCGGGCGTATTGAACACCGCCTTCAACCGGCTACACACAATGTTTATCTGCTGCACTCTGTTCTGTCGTGCCGCATTTGTACACTGGTGTACGTACACACCATCAGTCAAGCCCCCTCACCGAAATTGCATCGTCCTTCTTCGAATCATCGTAAAGTACGTGACTGCACCGGGAGCGGCATGCGTATCCTTTCCTTTTCACATAACACATGTCCAGTAGACCTGGGGCGATAGTTTATTTAGCATTTATAGCCGATTTATTCATAACCATTGATTCTGATGACGTTACTAAAAAAGGAAAAGAAAATGTACAACAAAAATGGGCATATGAATTACTTTTTGGTCCAATCAAAATAGTGGTATGCTATTTACAATAGTTAGATGCTTGTGTCGTAGACTGAAACAGTAGGTCTTTTCAACCAATATTCGAATATACGTTCAAGCATCTACGTTGATATTACACTTGTGCACAATTTGAATAATGAAATTGGTGAAATTTTGATGTCCATCATCAAGTTTTTCCATTGTATTTCCTATTCTGGGCTCTTAAAGAGTCAGAACAATCGATACTGAAATGATTTGAAATCACTTCGGGTGCATCGTTAGCTTGTTTGAATTAGGTGGAAGAGTTTTGTGTCGCCGAAGCCAAATGTTGAGGACCACCGAGCCACGTCCGTTTGGTGATTTCGTTTCGTTGGCCCTCCTCACTAGGAGAATGACTCTTTCGACCAGATGTGGGTGGTCATCGGTCACAGTACTGGACCGCCGACGACGTTGTTGACATTTCCGATCGTCAAACAAACGAAACCAAGAGCCCAAGCAAGAGGGGCAAATACACATACACACACAGAGATAGAGAATAATCAGGAGACCCAAAGGATAGAAAATAAGCAAGAGAGAACGGAAGTTGCGAATTCAACGAGATAAAGCCTTTGAGTAAAAGAAAGATGTAAATAGAACCGAGACAAAGCAAAAGAGATTGGGGTTCGAAGCGAAGATACGATGTACGGTAAGAGAAGATGTGTCGGGCTACAGAAGGATATTGGATAGCAAGAAGTAAAGAATAAACTTTGGGAACATTTAGTGTGAGGATAGTAAAAAAAAAAGCGAAAAGGATCGTCATGAGGTTCGCCAAGAATACGACATGCAATGACGCAGACGAGCTATATTCGAGACACGAAACCACGAAGACATCATAAACATGGGGAATAAAAGGTTTGGTGAGAAAAATCCAAGTAGTTGGTTAATATGACTTGGTAAGAGCTGCAGCGTGAAAATACGTTTTTTTTTTTTCAATATTCCAATATGCCATAAAATATATACTCTTTGACTGATTCGCACCAAATTGTTAGCTGATAGTCACCTTGTCTACCAAATTTCAGTACGCTATCTAACAAAATTTCAAGATCCAGCGTGCTGACAAGGAAATCCCTATATACTCACATACACACGCACACACATACAGACACCTTCTTCTAAATAATTTTTCTCGGCATTTAGTACCTTTCTAACAATCCTGACATCAAAATCACGAGAAGCAAAGCTTTGTCCATGAGAAAGCAAAATCAAAAAAGTAAAATCAAGCCACTAAATGTTGCTTGACTACCTTAAGAGGAATCTTATACTGTCCCAAGTAAATGTTCACGACCCGATGAGGTGAAAACAGGATGGAAATGCATTAAAAAAGATAGACGAAGAGAGAAACATTGCGAAAGTATTAAAAAAAAAATAATAATAATGAAAAAAAAAAAAAAAAACGAAGGCAGCCTGCGTTGAAGTCAATTTTGCAACGGTAAAAATATTTGGCTGTTGGATGTACGAAGCATTGTATATACGTGAGTATGGAATGGACATGCCGTGTGTCGGCAGACGCGCAGCGGCCAGGAGAGACAGCAGCACACACTTACATAAATAAAGGGCATCGGTCGTGGCACCGAGGGGTGTAATCATGAGCCATAACCCGATATCACTGGCGGACAATCTGGCGTTGAGTGAGAGAGCGCGAGATAGCAAGGTGCGCAGAAGTGACTCGGGTATCTACACCGGTCGCCCCGAGACCGAAACGTATGCCGAGTCGAGAGCCGATCATGCACGCGCACCAACATCGTTATTCAGCTCGTTTGACCCAGTGACGTGGCTAATTAAGGTGTCCAAGCGGCATTGAGGGAGTAAGACGTGGAAAAAGAAGAGAGAAAAAAAGTACTAGATCGAGAGAGAAGTAGATGGGAACCGCGACGAAGCCTTTGAAGAGAGTTACTGGAAATCCTGCGAAACAATATTCCACGACATCAATTGCATTATAGTCTTCCAACGCAATCAATGTGACGTCAATGACTTCAATCTTCACTAGAAAAATAGTACTCTTTTTTTGTAGCATTTCATGGATAGTGAACATTGATATACTTTCTCTCTCGTGCTGGAGGGCAAAAAAAAAAATGGTTCCGCATCATAGAAATTCGCATGTGGACCAGCACAATAGAGGAATACATTTTTGAACGTCACGTAAAAGAAGGAATGAAAAGGGGAAAAGGGTTAACCAACAAAAGAAAAAACACGTAAAAGTAATGACGAAAAAAAAAAAGGAAATGAAAATGAAATGCATTTATTGCGAAATATAGAATTGTGCAGAATTACATATAGTATGAAATACAAACGATCGAAGAAAAGGGCAGAGACTGACGTGACCTTAATTACAGGAGAAGTGTAACATATCGAGTCTCTTGGAATAGCACGTAGCTTCTTTTCACAAGGAGTTATTTATAGAAATTGTAAAATAGTGAGTAACGCGCGCGCGAGAGAGAGAGCGAGAGAGAGAGCGAGAGGCCGCTTCAGACACAACAAACGCGATATACCCAGCCAACGTGTGCGATTCTTCAAGAAACGCCTACGTTCATTCACGGCTCCGACCTCGTATAGTGGCAAAGCGCGGGCTGCTCTCCTCAGCATCTCTCGGTGACCTTATTTATTTCTTCTCTCGGCATGAGACCACGCTATACTTTTACTACCACTCGCGTAAACAGCATCGGTGATTGGTAATTCCTAAGAATGGAATCAACACACTATGTCAAAAGCTTTCAATAGATTTTCCATCAATATTAATTGTCGGCTGATTGGTTCTTATTTCATATTCAGTGGTGTTTTCCCTTTAGAAGTGTATAAAACAATGAGGGTTTTTACAGGCTTCCGGTAACGATGAGAATTAAATGAGGAATGAAAAAGGGAATAGAAAGCTTTTGCTATCCAGAGGCTGATGGGGAGCCGTATTTCACTTCCCAGACAATCCATAATAATTGTGCAGCAGAGGCCTCCGTCTGTCCAGAGATGTTAGCCAGTCAGTCAGGAACTGATTTATTAACAACTAACGCTAAATCGTACCGGTAAGGTACGATGCTTTTTCGATTATAAATGATCCCTCAGTCACGGAGGATTACTTGTTCGGGTTTCCTTCTACGGTAATAAGAGCCGACGTTTTGTTAGACTGACCGATTGAAGCCGCAATGTTCACCATTGGGGATACATTAGGTCATACGTGATCCATTTGCACGAGCCATGCCACGGCTTCAAACGTAATTGACCTCTAAAGAAGCATTAAACGAGAGACTTACAATTTACTATAATGCTATAATTTCGCATATTAGACGAGTGAGCACAATAAGTCGTGTAGCATCACTTATTTAAAAGAGGATATTTAAAAAAGAAAGATCGATGTAACGAGTAAGCCTAATTCTAGGCCCTTATTTGGTACTTCGATTTAGAATATAAATGTCTTGGGATACACAATATTCATTTCATTTTTCTATTTCTGCCTTCAAGCGTAAAATATTGAATTAATGCAAGCGTAAATGTAAATACACACCGGGAGATTACAAATATGATGAAAGTATGTTAAGTATGAAAAAAAAAAGATGCGTTCGTAAATTCGACAAGCGAGAATCGATTGTGTGGCGCGATAGGCTCAAGGACCACTTGAACTATCACAGGAGACCATTTCGCGCCTCTGAATCGAACCATTACGTCTCTTAATAGCACACTAGATGAAATTATGTCCACGGGCTCTGGTTAATTGTCGTAACCGTGAATCTAAGTGCCTGAAGCAAATATCGACGTGACCGTTGCCGTTGCGATCGATTGGACGCACAGAAAAAAAAGTTCGGCTAGAGGACAATCAAACGATTGGTTATATGTGGGTCGGACGATTAATTAATTAGATTAACCAAGTTATTGCTTATCATAGATTAGTGTTCTTGGTTGAGCAATATCTTGGTTGGTGTCACCAATATCTTGGTTGATGTCACCAATATCTTGGTTGGTGTCACCAATATCCTGGTTGATGTCACCAATATCTTGGTTGATGTCACCAATATCTTGATTGATGTCACCAATATCTTGGTTGGTGTCACCAATATCCTGGTTGATGTCACCAATATCTTGGTTGATGTCACCAATATCTTGGTTTATGTCACCAATATCTTGGTTGATGTCACCAATATCTTGGTTGATGTCACCAATATCTTGGTTGCTGTCACCAATATCTTGGTTGGTCTCACCAATTTCTTGGCTGGTCTCACCAATATCTTGGCTGGACTCACCAATATTTTGGTTTGCCTCACCAATATCTAGGTTGGTCCCACCAATTTCTTGGCTGGTCCCACCAATTTCTTGGCTGCTCCCACCAATATCTTGTTTAGTCCCACTACCATCTTGGTTGCTCTCACCAATTAATCGCCTGACGATTTTATAACCAACTGCTTGGCTATCATTACCAAGCTTCTTTCTCCGTGCTTAAAAAATGTTAAAAATCAATCGTATAGACAAAACGAATCAGGCGTATTTATTAACATATGCGCAAGAGAATGGAATTTTGCAAGAGGTCTCGAGGTAACCGGCCGGCAACTGTGCCTTTTTACATTTAATTACAGCGATCAGTCGACGCCACGAGACTCCTGATAAATTACCATAAATCGTGACGCGTTAACATATCATAATTAATTTATCACAAACCCACGCTGAAAGTCGAACCTATCAATCACCCTGGCACTACATTCGATATCCATATCGAATTACATTAACACACACATATATATCCCTCATAGAAAAAAAAAAAAAGAAAAAGATAGACGATAAATCGAGGGTGCGTGCGCGCGTACAGTGCGATAACACTACGCGATCATCGTTATTTAAAAAAAAAAAGAGAAGCAGAAAGGGGCGCCAACTACAATAAGTAACAAAGCACCTCGATACAACAATGTGCCTTCGTTATCAATACTACAGAGTCATTTTTTTTTCTCGATGCTTCGCGACTCTGCATTAATGAATTAATTCGTTCGGTCACTATAAAAAAATATATATATGTTATCAAAAAGTTTAAATCTTTTTTTGTTTTTTTTTTCTTTTTTTCAATTCTACACAGTGAACAACGATACAAAAATAATGGGTAATGAGGGTGTTTGTGTTCAAACAATATCGAGATATACTTTTTAAAAAACACATTAATTTTTATCACCTACAACAGCGTAAAGACAATTCATTTAAACGACAATTAAAGTAATATCGAGATATTTTAATGATACTATGATTTAATACTCACGGTGATGGGTGGGATAATTATTGTTGTTATTCGACAAGAGTCTGTAATCCATGACGGCGAATCCTTGTTTACAGAGATGCAGTCGTTATAAATATTTATATATATATATATATATATATATATTTTTTTTTTTTTTTTAAATTTTTTACACTATTGAACGAGCCTCCTAAATCACAGTTGTGTACGCGCGTGTCAAACACACGGACGCACGCACGCACCGCACGCACAAACGTAGATTATCTTGTGGTGTCAAGGATCGATCGAGTGTGTTAAGGGTTTTAAGGCGCGTTGAATTGCCAATTGAGAAGCGGAGAACGACGACGCGATTTCATCGATTTACCGCAGACGAAGATGCCACGTTTCGTGACAAATCAGCCATCTCATTTGAATTTTCATTTCATATCCCAATTATTTTTAATCGTCGTTAAATAACAGACTGAAATTAAATATCGAGATATATATTTTCATTGCTATTTTTTTTTTTCATTGTTATTCGAATAAATTTGCAATTTTTTTTTTTTAGTTTTTATTCATCAGATAATATATTTCGTACGTTTTTTGGTTGGAGCTAATGTTGTCGTTGTGCGATTGAAAAGATTTCGATAAAAGTGGACGAGAGAAAAGTCGAACCTTGCTAAATTCCCATTACTTCCAGCTGTTGCTCATTTTTGAGGTTGCATATTAATCAACATTTTTATTTTCATAGAGAAAACTTTATTTGCTATTTTTATTTAACATTGATTATTATAAGCTACATTTAAAATATATTCAGAGAACCGCGTCACCTAAGAATCATGAAAATTAATTCACATACAAAAACTTTTAGACTGCTAAAAAACTACTACTGTGCAAGCACTAAAAAAAGGAAATGGCAAAACCTGAATTCCTGGACAAGTGCAAAGTATTAAAAAATATTTGCATCGATTCAATCAGCTACAAAAAAAAAGTTTCACTCAAAACAATTTTTCCTTTTTTTTTTTCGTGCTTGTTCAGTGTAGTAATTTTTATCAAGATTAAAGTTTTTAATTGTACAATTGCTGCACGATTAAATTTTCTTGATTTTTCGGTGAGTCAGCCAGATTATATTTTATTGTCTCATTTCAAGGTTAATAGTTAATTATTTTAAAAAGGACGAGATAAAAATAATTTTGCAAAAAGTCAGAAAAAATTACTATAAAAAAGGAGTTTAATTAAAAAAAAAAACACACACACACACACATATTGGATAAATAAAACAATTGTGAGATGAAAAATATTATAGTCGGAAGATTCCCAAACCCGATGATGATGAAGATCACTATCATGGATTACTACAGCTACTGAGAAATGGAGAACGACGAAATAATGACTTTTACTTATTGAGATGATAACCGGTGTGATTCACGCCACGAGGCTAGAGTATGCGCGTGTCTGTAATAGAAACTCGCGGGTTCTGACGTCAAGGCGTGTCGTGTTCGTGCATCAACTACCAAACGAGCTCTAAGCCATGTATATTTCTTCTCAGTCTCGAGCGCGAATTAATAAAACCCCTACTTGTTTGCTCCACGTTCAATGAAACCGGTTGTAATTAATAAAATTCGGTGTGTTCGAATATCCACGAAGCTGAAGCATCCAATTAATATGAAACTTCTCCATGCTCAATTCTTCAAAAAAAAAAAAATTATTTCATTGATTTTTTGCTCAAATTGCGTGCTTAGAAAAAAATGCATTTATTTACACTTTTTTTTTTCATTAATAAAAAAATTAAGAAATAGAAATTGAAAAACAACAGATGAGGAAAATTATAAATTTAAAAGTTTTCAATATTTTTCGATAAAAATTGGAGTAAAAATAGTTCAAAGTGTGTTTAATAGAATAAGAATTAAATAAGAAGAAAAGAAGATTGTAAAAACCAACTATTTTTGACTTATTATTATCGCCTAAATAAGATTATTTTTTACAATTTTTTCACGTCACATGCCAAGTGTTTCTGCTGATCGTTATCAGGTGGTTTGCATAAATGGATCGTGTAAATAAAATAAAAAGCCTTTCTCGTTTCAATGCGGAAACAAAAACATTGCTCAACCGATCAGAGATCACCAAAAGTTGCAGACCATTGCACTTTTTTTTCTCATTAATCCGCATCCGTCACGTGTTGTGCAAACAAAAGAAATATCGTATCATCAAATTGTAAGAAGACAGAATTTGTAAGCAGCAAACAGTCAGCAGAAATTGCAAGGTATTGGAATTTTTTCCTCCCTCATTAATCGAAACTTGTTTGTCACGTGAAATTCCCAGCAAAAAGAAATCAAAATTAAGATGAAAAAAAAATGAAAAAATTGTATCATCGAGTGTTGGAAGGCAGAGTTTGTAAGCAGCGAGTAGTAAGCAAGGCGTTGAAATGCAGTGTGTATTACCGCGGAAACGCGCGCGCCAAACGAAAACGCCCAGGCGACGCACACGACGCGTTTCCACCGCCTTCGGGCGTATAAGACGCTTTGGAGAACCTCATAATATGTATCGAACGATCGATATTGCCGCAGACTTCGATAGCTCTACCCATCGTCTGACGTGCGTTCCAAATATTCGTGCGGAAAAAAGAAAAAAAAAAAAAAAACATGTGCGTTACTTTTAACAATAGGACAGAGGCGAACCTAACGAAAGTTATGATAAGGCGTAAGTTGCGGAAAGCTTTCAGTGCTGCTTCAACAAAAGAAATAGGTAGATATCGAGTAGAATCGGAGCGACGTTTAAGTCTCGAGTGCACTTATTCGAATTTATCTTTGAGACGCGTTGTTGTTGTTCTTATTTTTAATTTTTTTTTTTTTTTAATTTTTTATAAGCTTCAAATCAAGTTAGACGTAGGAAATACAGTAATTTCCTTACATGCTTCTCTCAATTGGCGTACGAATTAAATATTTTCTCCTTGGCACCGAGAACACGTTTGTTTACACACCGATATTTCATAACTTATCACCATCGCGTAATCGTGCACATCACCAGTATACGCAATTTCTTTCACGAACTTCAAAAACACATCATCGTCGTTTATCCGTGTACAATCGGCGGTTTGGGGGTCCGGCGAGCAAATAAAAGAAAAATAAATAAAAAGAAACGAAATGCAGATGAGAAAGATAGCCAATGAATGGACGCTGGGTCGCAACACTACCGATAAAGATTCTGATAAGATTCACTTGCTGGAGAATACGATTCGGGATGTATGCTGAATCACAGCGACATTAATTAGTACGAAAAATTCGAAACACGAGCTTAAGTGGACACGTTTGATTTCGGTGAACGACAAACATAAAACGTGCTTCTCGCGTGGTGTCCCGCGTAGTACTAAAACCCGAGCGATTCAAGCCGCTAACGCGCACACCACTCACGCCGGCATCTCTCGCTTGCACTCCCGCCAAGTTTTGCGCCGTAACGTATACTACGCCTTCTGCACACTATACTCGATACTACTACTACTAATATTATGAGGGCTATATCGTCACAACGTAACACGGGCCCGGGTCTGCTGTTCTCCCTCACACACATAATAAAGCATTCGCGTTGTACGGATATAAAATACTTGTATAGGCTGTATACGAGGCAGCGACGACACTAATACAACGAGAGAATATGAGATCTTCCTTCTTCTTCTTCCTCTTGCTCTTCATCCTTTCTTCCTCTCCTTCCCCTTCCACCTCTTCTTCTTCGTCCTTTGTTCCTCTTCTTCCCCTTCCTCCTCTTCTTCCTCCCCTACCTCCTCTTCTTCTTCGTCCTTTGTTCCTCTTCTTCCCCTTCCTCCTCTTCTTTCTCCTCTTCCTCCTCTTCTTCTTCGTCCTTTGTTCCTCTTCTTCCTCTTCCTCTTCCTCTTCTTCCTCTTCTTCCTCTTCTTCCTCTTCTTCCTCTTCTTCCTCTTCTTCCTCTTCTTCCTCTTCTTCCTCTTCTTCCTCCTCTTCCTCCTCTTCCTCCTCTTCCTCCTCTTCCTCCTCTTCCTCCTCTTCCTCCTCTTCCTCCTCTTCCTCCTCTTCCTCCTCTTCCTCCTCTTCCTCCTCTTCCTCCTCTTCCTCCTCTTCCTCCTCTTCCTCCTCTTCCTCCTCTTCCTCCTCTTCCTCCTCTTCCTCCTCTTCCTCCTCTTCCTCCTCTTCCTCCTCTTCCTCCTCTACCTCCTCTTCCTCCTCTTCCTCCTCTTCCTCCTCTTCCTCCTCTTCCTCCCCTTCCTCCCCTTTCTCCCCTTCCTACCCTTCCTCCTCTTCCTCCCCTTCCTCCTCTTCCTCCTCTTCCTCCTCTTCCTCCTCTTCCTATTTCTGAATGATTTATTCCTAGTATATTGTACTTGAGTGATTATCTGTCAAATTCAACACTTTGCTTCGGACCTGCCCATATATTTATCACGATTATAGGCAATCTTGATAACTTTGATAGCAATCATTGAAGCGAAACTTATTTAAGGATATAAGAAACATGTACCACGTGACATATGAAGCAACGGAGATAAGTGCATTTTTCGAATTAATGCCGTATAAAAATGGTTGACATTTCGGGTAAAAGCGAAGCATCATCGGACGCGGAATTGAATTCAACATTCGATAATATTTCGCTTTTACCCGAAATGTCAACCATTTAATACATGGCATTGATTCAAAAAACGCAGTTATCGCTCTTGCCTCATATGTCACGTGGTACATGTTTAACCTCGCCTTAAGAACGTTTTGCGATTTCACGGTATAGTAAGTCAGATATCTTATGCGTAACGCATCAGTTTGTTGTAAAATTTCTGAACCCCTTTGAAGCACACATTTTTCCTAACGCAAAATGCATCTGAAATTTGATATTCGGAGAATTTTAGAGTCGATTTTAGAGCGATTTTAGAATCGCTAATCATAACAATCCGAGTTCAACATTCAGCAATTCAAAATGGCGGATCCAATATGGCGGACCAAAATCCAAAAAGTTACTTGACCGGAATGAAATTTGATAGCTGAAGGTTTTTGGTGTCGCGGACTACGAAACCTAGCTCAAAATTCAGAAATGCAAAATGGCGGCAATACGACGGGTCCAAAACGCAAAAACCTACTTGACGTTTTGTCCACTTTATAAATTTAGAAGGTCGCGCGGTGGCGGTATCATCTTCGTCGTTAGTGCCGTGCCTCGCACATTTGCGAGAGGTGAACGCACCCGCAAACGAGAGACGCAGCAGTGGCTGGGTGCTCTGTGCAGTGTGCTGCTCTTGCCTCGGCGCCACACACATTTTCGCGCTGCGCACGACGTCTCTGTCCTCTGAGCGTGAATGAATGTGTAAGTAACGGGGAGGGGATAGAGCCGAGCAAGCGGAATATATAGAACTCTCTGTATATATACGAGGCATTCTCTATCAACCGGGCCACTTTTTTAATTTTTTTTTTTTTTTACAAATACGAATATTTTTTATTTTCCTCTTAACTTTATAAAACCTAGACTGGTAAGTACAGAACCTATAGAAAAGTTGGCAGAGTGGGTGAAACATATTTGGAGGAGTAAATGAATTTTTTCAAAAGTTATAGTAGCCTAGATGCTGAAGAATGCCTTCCCTACTACTTTCATATTTTAGAAGGTGATTTTAATGGCCTTTTTGTTCTGTTTTAAAAATAAGTAAGTGTCCATAAAGAGGCAATTATTTTATTCCCTCATCGAACGCTAAGTCGTGACTTCCGGATGAGCGAAACAACACGCAGAGCGGGCAGCGCGCGAATGCGTGCGCCTGATGGTTTAAACGTTCGTCCAATTAGAGTGCAGACATAACATAGAATAAAAATGTTAAACGTCCCGCGTATTTATCTATCGCTCGATCACTTTGCAAACAGACGTGTCGTTATAGCACGTGACGCCTCTGGCATCGTAATCTATGTATTCGCATTCGTATATTGCACCGACGAAGAAATAAGTCGAGAAAGAACGTTTCCCGTCGGAGAACGCGACGGGAAAACAACATTCCCCAAGACCCTATCTTTAATGTGTATACATTGGACAAACCGGGGTTACTTGTCACACGAAGTTTCTTCGAAAAAAAGCACCGATAAACAGCAAATAACCAAGAAAATTACCATAGAAATTATTGTTGTTTGATAATCTTCTTCGTCCTTTGATTTTATTCAATTATTTTCAAATATGCTGATGAAAATCACCGGTTATCAGACTTTGTAAAAGTGTTCGTAAAAAAGGAAACATTTTGCGTGGTACGTGGGAGCAAATATTCTACGTGATACGTGGGACGATAGAAAACATTAAATAAGGGCGTAGGCACGAGATTCTCCACGTTCACGCAGACATACGATCCGTGAAAGGAGGATTAAGTCCGAAAAGGATGAAAAAAAAAAAAGAAATAATAATATAAAGAAGAAGGCGCAGTAGGTAAGTACAAAAGTGGGGAGGGAAGAGCGAGTGTAGCGATTCGATGCAAACGCAGTTGTAGTGGTGAAATCCGTGAAAGAACGAACCGGATTACTCAGAGAAGTATAAGAAGAAGCGAGAGACCAAGATTGTAGACTCACGGGCGTAAAGCTTGTGCAGCCGAAGGCAAGCCTGGCCGAAAGCCGAGCTCGACAGAGCCGGCAGGGAGTGCGAGAGCAAGCGGAGAATCGGTTCAATAAATGCAACCGGCCGCGTTGGCCGAGGTGGTGGCGGCTGAGACGAATGGGAGAGATAGTCTTACGCTTATGGTGGTTAAGTGCGAGTGAGAACGAGAGACAACAAACCCACGCCTGCGCCACGTGCTGGCGTATACGGCGTAGTAACGCCGGCGGATAACCGAGTACGAGAGAAATGGCGGAGAAAGAGGGATCGCGGAATGGCGTAGAAAGAGAAATCGCATGGAATACTATGCACTAGTTTGTAGTACAGTGGAAGCTCTCATATGTTCCACGTTCGCGTGGCTTACGAAGGCAAACGGGTGGGGACAATCTGAGTGTTTTCATTGGATCTGGCGAGTGGGAGAAGGGGTGCTTCGTGAATCTCATTGGTCCTTCGCATTGCTTACTTGTTCCCTGCATTAATTAAGATGTAACAGCTTCCACTGTATAGTGTAGATACGGTAGAAGCGAATTGCAATAGGTTGAAGAAGGACGGCGAGAGAGAGAGAGAGAGAGAGAGAGAGAGAGCGAAAGAACAAATCAGCAGAGAAAGATAGAAAGAGAGAAGGTGAGAGAGAGATAAATGATAGGAGTGAAAGAGACGAGAACGCGCTCGATGTATATGTTATGAACCGACTAAAAGAGGGAAGGTCTGTGCAAGGCTGAATGACAGAGAGAAAATCGTTGTAGCCTTGTGTGATAAAAAAAGAGAACCGACTCGTAGACAGAGATAGAGAGAAAATAGAAAGGGTGGCGGAGAGAGAGAGAGAGGGAGAGAGGGAGAGAGAAGCAATGTTACGTACTATCTTTCTCTAACATCGGTCGATAACACAGAGTAACGACGCCAGCGTGGAACGAGTGAGACAGAGTGATAACAATGCAACGTGCTCTGCTACGTAGCAAGTTGACGCGACTAGCGGCTGAAACCCTGGCGGCAACCCCTGCTTCGCGGCCTAATGCCTGCTGTTGCTACTACAGTCGACTCCCGATTTTATCGGATACTCCTTCAGAGGGTAGTGCTAATAAAATCGAGGTGCAAGAAAAATCGGGACTCCACTGTACTTACTGCCCGGTACATCGTATCGTTTTGTCATGGCTTCTGGGAAATGGGATAAAATAGAGACCACCATTTTGGTATTTCGGTAGCTTGACCGCATCGCAATGTTGATTACACTTTTATTTTATCTTTCGGGAATTACTTTATCATTCGTAGACACATAACATAGGAATTATTTCGATAGGTCTCGAAAACATTTTTTTCGAAAATATGAATAATTCATATATATATATATTTTTTTGAAATGTTTATGTAACAATTCAATTTATATATGGTTTACATGGTGAGAACAATTATTTTGTTGTATGTCATAGAAACGCTTCCGAAATGTGTAGATTATTTAATGTATATTTTTTTAGTTTGACAGTACATTTTGTTATATCGCTAAGATGTCTTTACTGCCCCAGATAATTTTTGTTGGTAAATTTCTCGACGCAGCTTCAATGCTCTCGTGAGCCACGCCTGAAGCTGTCGCGCAACGCCACGACAACCCGGCGGGGGCCACAGAGTCTGGGTGAGAACTACGAAGAGACCGAGCGAGAGAACGACACGAGGGTGAAAGCGAAACAGAATGATAACAAGAGGCATCGACCGGTCATGAACGTTGCCCGGACAACATATATACGTAACGCGTAGGTATATCGCACACCCCGATAATGCCTCGGGGACTTTAGTCGAATTATTCGTTAATCCCAATCCACCGTCACCAACACTGGACCAGCTGGATGGTGCGTTGATGCTTGAGTGTAAATTTCAGACCCTTCCTTTAACCGTATGAAATTCAACTTTTTGATAAGCCGAGGGGGTTGAAAGGAGGTTCTCGTTTTTATACACATTAAGACCCGCATTTGAACTTCAAGTACATACTTATGTCTATTTGAGAACAGTTCATCGTCAAATACAGTTGAGCGACTATCGCCTCAAATCTTCCTCGTCATAGAATGAATGAAACATTGTTGATCCACCATTCACCTTTGAAACCTTCGCGCCAAGGTTTCGAAGACAGAATATTGTTCTCCGTCGATAAACAGGATACGACCCGAGACCCATTGGCATTCCGAGTGAGACTACCCTTTTTGGGAATACCTAGGCAAATCTCGACAAACACAATGTTGGTAATCACAACGAAAACCGGAACAAGATTTGGGTTCTATTTGGATTCCAAGTAGGGGCTAACCAATTGGGGGAAACCCGAGCGATTTTCACAACCAATGAAAATCTGGTGGTTAGTATAAAACCGGAAGAACATTTGGAATCCGTTTTAATTCCAACTAGGATTACACAATTGGGACAAACCTACCAAATTCTGACCAGGTTCCAATCCGAAACTGGGACACCCTGCCAGATACTCCTAGAACGACTACAGCCCGTGTGCCTAGTCGGTCCAACGCCGTTATATCAGGTTGATATACCGAAGGGCCAGTTTATACGTTTCGATCCGGGTCGTGCCTCCACTATTTATTAATACAGCCACTACCAACTGCCCAAAGTCGGTGGCCCCTTATCGAGCAAAGCAGTACTACGCCTACGTGGAAACAGTTGGGTAAGGTCCGGTACGGGCTTTCGAGGAACTCGAGAAGCGTGCGGAGTACGCGCGGGGTTTCCGCCCGCTCGTTAGTCACGAGGGGTTGCTAACCCTCTATCGTTGAGATCACACATTGCGGCCATTGGGAAAAGCATGGGGGATTAGAAACCCGATATTTTCGGCCCTATGACTACCGCTTTGTCTATGCTACCCTCGTTCTTCTCGTTCTCGTTCTTTCCGGCTCAAATAACGAGAGGAATATCGAAGCCGGATACGAACTTAGCTTACACTGTGGATAACAAAAAAGCAAAACCAAAAAATATTTGTCCTCAAATTGGAATCTCCAGTTTATTTAATCATTCTTCCGCCCTCTGAGACAAAATATCTTTTACCAATTTTCCTCAACAATTTGATGAGGATATCCCGAAGAGGTGTGTACAACGACGTTCCCACGCGCATGAAGGCGGCGCAAAACGAGCGCGAGAGGTGAAAAGATAAAAGTAGTAACCGACGAATGAGTGACGTACCAGACGAGAGGAGAATGAAGATTTTAAATAAGGCGCCGCGAAATTGCCTGCTGACTCGCTTGTCGAGCTCTCTGACCACTGAAATATCACACACTCAAAGTGCGCGCACACGGTTTATTAGCGGCGCATGCAATACTCGAGAATAACATTATATCGGTAATAAAGTCGTTGGCAATTATCTCCTTCTGTCAAAGAACTAATACCCAACGTGGATCGCGAGATATTTTTTTTTTAAATATCGACAGTGTATTTAAATAAAAAAAAGCTCCAACTGAAATAAATCAAAGGCATTTAGAAACCCAAATCAATTTCAAATTTATAAATTAAAGATCAAACTTTTATCTAGAAATATTATTTTTATTTTGTATCTTGCGAGTTTATTTCAGAAAATTGATTTAAAAAAAAAATCCTAAATAATTCCTAACGAATTAAAAATTCGTAAATGAAGTAAATAGACACGCGGAGACGATCGAATGAAAGCAGGCAAAAAATTATACCTTTAACTTTGATTTCTCTTCTTTTTTTTTTTTTTTTTGCACCATAACTTTTTCATCTCAAACTGTCAGCGCATACATGAACGGGTTTATAATTTGTATTCTTATTTTCTTTTTTTCGTCATGTCGAAAACTTGATGACCGCGATTAAGAGATCATATCAAGTTGGCGGATGGTTTTTACCAGCCACGAAGGAGGAGAAACAAGCGATGGAAAGAGACGGAAATAGGAAGGCGAGGTAACGAGCCACGAAGTCTACACGACAAGAGACGGCGAGATGAAAGGCAAGCCCAGAGTTGAGGCTTCTACTTGGCGAGCCGAGACCGCAATATTAATACATTGCAGTGGCTCCGCGTCCAGTCTCGTGTTTCCCTCTCGTACCAACATCACTTCGAAAACGTTGCACTATGCGCTCTACTACCAGAATCACGCAGAAGCACAGAACCACCACAAACCAATACGAGCAAAGCGTTATATACCGTATTGCCGCTGCAGTGCCGGCAAAACCGCGTCTTCCGCGCACCGGAAGTGCGGACCTAATGCAACGCGGTTTTAGGGCCAGGCCGCCTTAACCTGGTATGCGCGGTTAACGAGCAATTAAGGGCTCCCTGTCGTGGAGAGCATGGCGAATATGAATTATGCCTCAAAATCTTCACGGCCATATATTTGCGGATTTTTCAGAGACTATAATATCTCATTTATCCGCTAGTATTTTTTGAAGAAAAAAAATAAATGTATTATCAATATTTACAAAAAAGAAAAAAAAAATACTAGTGGCCAAGTAAGTGAGATATTAGTCTTTGAATATCCGTATATTTTGTATCTTGGAAAAAATGGCCGTGACGAATAAGACCGCATTTCCATTGACTTTTTCTCCGCGATCATTTATTACGCGGCTATTTTTTCCCTCGGCCATATCTTCCGCGTCCATTTTTGTCTGCTACCATAAATTTCTACAACATTCATTCCTAAGTAAATTATTGTAGACTGTATTTTTCATTCAAACCGGGGAATTACAGTCGAATCGTTTACCGGAAAAAAAGTGTCACCCGAAAATTCGCATAAATGTGACTGTACTGTAGAAACGTGTTTGTTAATATACGCGCCACTTGTGTCAATATTGACACTTACTGTATAATACATCCGCTAAATGCTTCACTCACCTGTCGGCTTGTCATATCTTTTTATACAATTAAACTACATTCGATTAGAGTGAATAAAGAATTTCGCCCTCGAGGCTCCGAGATAGTCACTGAATTTAAAGTGGAAATATTTCGCGATAATGTCGAAATATAAATCAACGTATCTTCCAAACGACTGAATATACAGCACTCGTAATGGTCTCGATCGAAATATTTTCAGCTACAGAATCATATTCCACCAGTAAATCGTTCGAAAGCTCGATAATTTCATGAGTACAACGTATCAGCATGAAATAAATGTTGCTAAAATGAGTGAGAGCGTTTTGGAGCGTCTCTGGATATTGCCATAAGGAAATGCGAGTACCACGTAATTCGGAATAGCAAAAAGGGACTAACGGTTGGAAAAGTTTTTCTACGTCGCGACTGAACGAATTCTCTTTCTCTCCGTCGGTGGAAAATGTGGCAACGTCGGAGATACGAGAGCGGGAAACCATAGTGGGTGGTGGAAAAGAGCCGAGGAGAGCGAGAAAGTCCTCCCTTACTGGTGTCGCTTAAATCTGTCACGTTCTTCTCTAAAAACGACTATTTTTTGAGGTACCTTGAACGAAAAAAAAATCTAGATTTTTTTTTAACCGTTCCGCCATTTATTCAAAAATATTAAAAATAAAAAAAACGCACATAATTAACAATATTTACAGCTATACATATCAATAAAATATTTTGATATTTTCTTTAGATAATTCACCAACAAGATACTGATGCACCATGTAGAGACGATTGTTTTTTGTGGCATATTCTATTTTATAAGTTTATTATTTTTTAATATTTAAAAATAAAAATTGTTTTATACATATCCTTCCTCCAATCCTTGAATAATAAGTAAAATAAGAAAAAATAATTTTTAAAAAAGTGGATGAACTGACGGAGAACGTCTCATGTATAGTGTCCGTTTGTCTCGTTCCGTCCTTTTATTTCTGTCCCGTTTTCACCCTCGTTCACCGATATATATATATATATATCAACCGGGGGAGAGAATCGGCCAAGGTTGGGCTAGGTTCGGGTGGTAAAATGGCTGCACGAGGCGGCAACGTCGGGAATCGACCTATCGATTCTTGATTTCCGGCAGCCCAGTTTGCGGCCTCTCTTCGTATTTTTTTTTTTTTTTTTTTTTTTTTTTTACTTCTGTCCCTTTTACCTTTTCGATCTGAAACTTTCTCGTTCGCTTCCTCGTTTCCATTCAGACGACCCACTTGGATTAGTATTATCTATACACGTCGTACTGCCGTAATTTTAGTACATGCTAATGCAGTAGTTGCAGTTCGTTACTGGACGGACGGCTACAATAATAACTGCACGTTTGTTTTCTCACGTTCATTCCGTTATCGATCTGCTACTATAAAATTCTCATGCTGCTATATTCGTAAATAAATTGGAAATTAAATATTTGATGGAACGGTTTTTTTTTTACTCTTTTTTGAAGAATGAATTTAAATGAATTCTACGTTTTTCGTTGAATTTTTTCTGTCGACTATTTTGCTTCCTCGTAGAATTTATAAATCGTTTTTTTTTTTCATAAAATTAGCACATTCTTTTCTCGATATTTTCATATACACTCAGAATCGTATAAACGAGTGATTGCTCGATACGCAATTACAAAAGGTTTAAAAATAACAAAATGTCTTCACATTTCTTCAGGTTCATTTCTTCACGTTTTGTTGGCATGAAAAATTCGGCCGACTTGACGTCTTTTGCCTCCATATCTAATTCAATTACCACATTACTTTAAGCATTCGTAATTCTGCAAAGGATTAAGCATTTATCTTCATTCCTCATCAAATCCTCTTGGCCGACTTTCGTGTAGACTTTGCCTATTTTCACTCGACGAATATTAAAATCCACAGCCCCTTCATTTTTGCAGCCATTTAACCGAGGCCGTAATGCGAGTCGAATGGACAACTGGGCGCGAAGAACGTCACCTCTTCGGCCTCTCTTTGCTGCAGCTGCATTTCATGGATGAGCTGCTGCTGATTCCGCTTGATGCGCTTTGTTACTGGAGAAAAACGTGGACAGGTAGGTTCGGAGACCATCACTGAGAGTCCTTTAAACGAGTACGCGTGCACACAAGCACTGACGTCAGCGGGCTTGCCGCAGGAACCATGGAATGCAAACCAGGTTCTTTCTCATGGTTCGCAAGCTGGTGGTTGTTGTCTTCACGCATATTCAACTGACTCGTCGGGCTGGAACCCCTAATAATGGATATCGAATGCAGGATCAACGATACATCGCAATCGGTATCTGGGATTTATAAAGTGATGCTGATCCACCTGATACCAACATTATCAAGTGGACAACAGCACGGTTATCGAAATTTTGATAAACACCGAAAAATTCGCTCTTGAACGGAATGTTACGTACGAAACTCCAGGCATTTACGAGCAGTTTTGGTGGAACGCAAACCCAGAGATAGATGTCGAGTGAAATAGAGCCATAATGCAGAGAGCAACCCTTGCCGCGCTTAAAGTCTCTCATATGTGCCTTCCACGATGATCAAAGCCCACTGTCATGCGGCTTGTATGCCTTTACTGTCTTGCAACCGTTTTCTCTGTGGCACGTGCAGTCGCAGCTGTCCTCTCTCATTGCGCTCTCCTGCTCTGTTTGCATGGATGCGTAATATACGTTTCACGTTTGTGTGTTGCCGATGCGCATACGTTTGAATCTCTCTCTCTCTCTCTCTGTGCCTCTATCCCGCGCTCATTCCCAGTTTTATTGCTCACGCGTGCGTGCACCCCGATTGTACACTGTACGCAAAGTCCTTGTACACTTCTACTCTCTCATCTTTTTTTTTTTTTTTTTTTTTTTATTCTCCCCTTTTATTTATATCAGATAGGGTGTACATGTGTATTTGAGTTTTTTTTTTAGGCCCACGAATGTATTCAGAAATTGAGGCAAAAATGAGGTGGTTTCGAATTGAATATTTTTGGTACTTTTATGACTAAATCGTTGGGAATTATTATAGTCTCGATTATTAGATCGGTTTAATTTTTTAGCGATTAAAACGACTACATCTGTGAAAGATTTGAATTTGCGATTAATTCTTCCTTTTTTTTAACTTTATTCTTGTCAAAAATGCATAGAATTTATTCTAGAAACTTTTTAGTAGAAACTACGTCGAAACGTTGTCATTTTATGTTTGAACATTTTGTTTGTACAATAGATCGTTTTTCATACAAGAAAATCGAAAAAAGAAGAACACTAAGATCGGTATTTAATTCTGAATGAAACCTAAGATTAAAAAATTGAAAATAATTTGTATGTATTCCAGATATTCCAGACAACTCTCGAAAAAATTATAAACTTTTTTTTGTAATATTTCGAAACAGAAGTGGCCCAGTTTGTGCGAGAATGCCTCATGAAATAAAGAGCAAAATAATAAGTGTCGGAATTGATAAAAAAAAAAAAATCCCAGTTGTTAAAGAATTCCTGATACATATATATACACAGAAGCATATGTTCTAATACATGCAAATGCAAACAGACTTAATAAATAATTCGAGACCATTACAGTGACACTGAGAAAAAAAAATAGAGTTGGATCGAGAAAATCTGCGTTTGAATACAAAATCATCAGTTTCAAATAAATCTTTCATTGACAACGAAAACTTTTTTATTTCACACAACAGATGTTGAATTTTATCAACTAAAGATTTATTTGATTCTGTTAAACCACAAATTTCGTTGATTCAATCGTACTTTCTTCTCAGTCTGCAGTTATTAGATTTACCAACTTGGCGGTGAACACGTTATGCCAATGTAGCGATATAGTTCGCCGATGCTGACGAACGGGAAATGAATCGGTCATTGCTACCCGCATGATCGCGAGTTATGTGCTTGCGTCGTCGTTTAAGGAGGTCGTCTCGTGGCATTTGAATCAAATGTCGATTTAATCATATGTCATAACTGGGTGAAAATGGATAAATACGAAAGATTCGAGAATTGCAAAAAAAAAAAAAAACAAGTCACTAATCGAGTCATATACTCACGCATTGCAACGCATAAGTGTGGTGTATTTAATTAGAGATAAATTATATATGATTGCAGTGATATATGCTTCCGTTTCGATGAATTATAAACAGCTGTTTCATTTCAGTTTATAAATTATAGGCATCGTGACAGCACCGCTTTTTTTTTATTATGCGCACTTGATTTAACCCTGATTTGAACCTGCGAAGAACGATCGCAATCTCCAAATAGACCTGCTTTGGAATATAAAATATAATCGAAAATTCACACTCATCCGCTGTGTCGTGTAAAAAATTCAATCTCGATTTCCTGAATTTCAGGTTCTTGCCCAGCAACATGATTTCTGTTTCCGATAATGCAACTAATTTATGGCAAAGTAAATCGCACCCACTGAGCGAGAGAATCTCCTTAAAATTGTCTTTATCTTCTCATCTTCAATTCAATATTTCTCTGCGAAAACTTCGGTAAGCCTATTTTTTAATGATTTCATTGAAATCTGGAAAACATAATGCACAAGTGGGAACTTTGTTATACGAGCTATCTAATCGTCAAGTGTATAAAAATAGTGCTTCAAGCGCTCACTGAACGCCATAAGATCCTACGTTAAATTCGTGAATTTTAGTATTCCTGTAATCCAACTCTATAATGGATCCGAAAATTTAATCATAGTATAGTGTTCGTCAATCTGAAACTAATTTCAAATTTGAAAGCTAATCTAATACCTCGAGCAACGTCACGAACTCCTTAATTCATGAGAAGAATGTTCGAACATATAGTCGAATATTTTCGAAAGTACACCTAAGAAAGCTTTTTGGAACCATTTTTCTTTACCTAGGTTCTTTAGGTTCCTCAGGTTCCTCAGGTTCTTTTGAAAAAATTGAGATATCGAAGTTTTTCCTTTGCCATTCGTTCTACGTCGTATATTTGCACACTCACAGTACTCCTAACACATTTTTTGCAGCAATTTTTCGTTACTTAGGATCTTTACGTTCCTTAGGTTCGTTAGGTTCCTTAGGTTCTGGAGCAATTTTATTTCGCGAATAAACGTGAAAGATTGCCAAAGTATAAAGGCGACGAAGGAGAGTGAATACAAAACAAAAAAAAAAAAAAAGGAGGAAAGAGCAGCTTGAATCAGCTGCTCCAACGACTACGAGCTATGAGTCAGCCCGAGGTAAATGTACTCGATGGTGCTTGTTTGTTTACTGCGCAGTTCACGTGGCCAGCCACGCAACTATGGCGAGGTGGAAAAAAGAAAGGAGATAGAGAGTAGTTAGATACCAGCGTGATGTATATAGCAAAGTGCCACCGGGGGACTCGAAACGACAGGAGTGAATGACCCGGGGCATTTGCTTACCGGCGAGGTTCGAGACGATACCCTAAAGTACAAATTGTCCGGGAAATACTCTGGCCGTTTTTTTTTTCCCCCCATTTATTTAATGTCGCATCTACATCTATGGTATTTAGCGACAGTTTTACAGTGTTGATCAGTCATTTCATGGGTTTATGATGACAGGAATGAATGAACGAATGATCACTTTGAAATAGTCATAGTGGTGTTACACTTTTTCATATAATTCGGTAGCCACGAAGAATTGCGCTCAAATTAGTCAGTAAACGTGATATCAAATCGATCTGAATTTCGTCTTATAGCGTCTCAAAAATGGCACTTCTTAAGATATGTCAATTTATGATCTCAATATGACATAATTATTTTTAGGCGGGTGATGTTTGAGTGTCCTATTCTTAATCTTGTTAGGAGCCGCTGGTCTTTCCTATTTTTTTCTGTCTGGTGTTTTTTGCCATATACTATTTCCGACAGAGTGAAGTTTTGTTTCTCGGCCGGTCGTCCAGTTGTCGTCCCATTTTTTTTCTAAATTCCACTGAAGTACATCGTTTTCAATTCGTGTTTTGAGATCGGGATTTTGTCAATTGGAATGGTTCGTTCGGTGGTAGCACTTTTCGCTACTAGGTCAGCTAAAAGGATCCTAGATCATTTTTCTCGCATGCACATAATTTTGTGTTGAATTTGTTGGATGTATCAATTTGTACATGTTTGATTTTGGATGGCCATGAGGATCTGGTCGTTTTGCTATTCTTCCTTTCATTCTTTTTTTCTTCCCAGAACGCATGATCTCAATTAGTATTATTTAGCTGCAATGAACCCGAAGGAGAGAGAACCCAAGAATTTACTGGAACACATGAAATTCATGTCCCGGCCCTATTGACCCGTTTCCTTTTCAAAAGTCGAATAAGAAGAAAAAAAAAAAGAAAAAAAAGAAAAACGATGATGAATGTTGTTGAGAGTCGTGTCACTTGCGAGTATTATTGCGACTACCAAGAATTCTATTCCATGTCCAAATAAGGCATTACGAGATCCCTAAGGTGATACGAATTGTGCCATATAGGCGAAGAGGCTCGCTCGCGCGCCTTTTTTCGTATTCACCGTCGAATGCTATTCAACGGTTGTCGTCGTTTGGAATGCGAGAAGAAACATTGTATAGCATTCTGCTCTTTTTGCCCCCGGAACACACGGAGCAATGGTGTTAAAAAAGAAAAAAGAGAAAAAAAGGTCTGTCTTTCCCTTTCAGGCTGACTGTGATGTTCCGCGGCCTTGAACGACAAGATCATCGACGGTATTACCTAATGGAGAATGATCGACCATGACCGGTGGTCACTCTGTTATATCAATACGAAGCCTCTGATGCGTCAATACGGTTCACGAATTGTAGGGGAAAAAAAAAAAGTAACGAGAAAATGAAGGTACCGAAAATAAAACTACCCTGAAAAAGAGGACACCAGGAGAAAAGGTCACCGGGTAAAAGTGTCACCGGGTAAAAAGGTCATCAAAAGAGACCGGAAAAGAAGTCACTGGAAAAAGATGAATTCTTTTTTCTTTGTCATTCAACGAAGAAAATATACAAAAATATATGATTATACACTTTCATGGTCGATGAAATGGACTATCTCGTGAAATAACGACGACTGGCAATCCTGAGAGTCTTTTCCGGTTACAACTTTATCGGCATTTACTGCAGAACCGTTACACTATCACCAGTTAGCAATGGTGGAGAGCAAAATAGCCAAGTTAATCTGCGGCTGGTTTGCAGGTCTGCTTTCGCGGTTAATAGGTATTCCGGGGGAGGAGGGTTTGCTCGTTGAACCCGTTAGGATGTTTTAGGCAACCAGCCAATATCGATATTCGTTGGTGTGTGTGTGTGTGTGTGTGTGTGTGTTTAACCCGGTGCCGCAACTGCTACAAAATCCGCAGGGCGACTGTATGAAACGAAATAGGAGAGCACGATGGTAAAATGAAGGAACGGGAATGAGAAAACGGTGAATAAGGAGAGCGAAGCAGAGGGGGTGAAAAAAAAAAAACAGAGATAGAGAGTACGAGGATGGGATAACATAGAAACGAAATTACGAGAAGGGACGAAGGAGAGACTCATCTCATTAGCTTTTACGGCCCTTTACCTTCGCGACGGCTTTTTACTGGCTTGCCATCTCTTGCGACGTTAATCGTAAATCCATCGACCTACGCTCTCTTCTCTCCTATTATCTTAAACCATTCTCATTTTCTTCTCTCTTTTATTATCTTTTTCTACCTCGTTTAATTTCGCCACGAAACGACGATGAATTTTGCGTCTAATCGTCGTACTTTGTATACCTTTTTCGTTATTCGGACATTTTTTTACAATCGTCCTACAGCAAACGAAAAAAAAAACACACCTCTTCTTTCACGGTCATTAAGGGAGCTCCCAGCAACGAAAAATTTATTTTTTTTCTAGATGGATTAGCATCATGATTTTTTTATTCTCTTCCATCATTTGCGATTTTAAATGATGTTACAGAGTTGATTTTCTTTTTTTTTAAATCCAAACAATGGGATTTTTTTGTACGAAACCTTGTTTGGCAAAAATTAAAAAATCCAGAAATCTATAAAATCATTTCATTGAAGGAAAGAAAGGAGCCAATTTTGAACATTAAATTTTAGTTCATGCTTGTCATATTAAATAAAAAGAAAAATCAATGAGGGAATCCCAGTTTCCGATTGAATTCTGGTCAGATTTTGGTCGGGTTACCCATCTGGGTGATCCTACTTGAAATCTGAATAGATCTCAAATTTTATTCCGTTTCTACACTAACCACCAGATTTTCATTGCTCGGGATTTCGTAGGGTTTCCATTAAACTGGTAGTCTCATTCACAAATTCAATGGATTCTGGAACGTGTCCTGTTTATTGACGTTCAACGATATTCCGTCGTGTCCTAACTTGGAATACCGATAGATCACGAACTTCCAATAAAATTGGCAAATGCGTCATAACATTTTACATTTTTTTTTTCAGACCAAATTCGCGTTGTTGATTGATGGCTGCTACATCCAATTTTTTACCTGTATATTATTGATTTTTATTGTCACGTATTAACGCGAATAATTTTGTATTACAAGACGGTCGATCGATCCTTGTTATCTCACCACTGATACAATATTTATTATTCTGAAGAACAGAATAAGATATACATACGGAAAAGCAGACGAAAGAGACTTTAGAGCGAAAGAGGCTGCGATTGAAAAAAAAAAAAAAAAAAAAACAAAAAGAAAATTCGCAAAGAATTCTCCTTTTCATTCTATCAGTACTCTTCGATAAACCTGAAATACCTGGCATTACCGGCGTCGCGAAATCGCTTCGTAGAAGCGAGACTACGATATCGAGGATGAGTCTTGGCACTTGACGTGCGTCGACGTAAAATCCTCCACGTCAGAGTCGCCGAGCCGTTGTCATCGTTACAAAACTTACTGCATTTCCTAAAGCCACGACAGATTCTCCCTGACACAACGCGCCAGAGCCTTCTGGCGCGTCTCCTCGTCGACACTTCTCCAGTACTTCCAGCTGATCCTCCGGCTAAGCTTGGCGCCGGTATGCTCGAAAAAATGACTTCAACGTGGTCCGCAGTCTCAGGATCAAAAAACTCCATGTCTAATCTGGATATAAGATCAGTGGCTGACAGTGTTGTTAGTTTCTCACCGTCACCCTCATTTTCGTGATGTTTCGAACCTTCCATGCTCTTTCGGTCATTCGTTGAATCGAAAGATCTGTCATTACCTTCCTCGAATTTTTCAATTTCATCTGATTCGCCCTTAGACTGATCTCCATTTGCTTCGCATTTTATTTTATTTGTCTCTTTAGTTTCCTCGCCATTTGTAGAGTTTTCATGATTGTCGATTCTTTCAGGAACTTCAAGATTTTCCATGATTATTCGGTCATTCGTCGTTGAATCGAAAAATCTGTCATTACCTTCCTCGAATTTTTCAATTTCATCTGATTCGCCTTTAGACTGATCTCCATTTGCTTCGCATTTTATTTTATTTTTCTCTTTAGTTTCCTCGCCATTTTTAGAGTTTTCATGATTGTCGATTCTTTCAGGGACTTCAAGATTTTCCATGATTATTCGGTCATTCGTCGTTGGATCGAAAAATCTGTCATTACCTTCCTCGAATTTTTCAATTTCATCTGATTCGCCTTTAGACTGATCTCCATTTGCTTCGCGTTTTACTTTCTTTTTGTCTTTAGTTTCCTGGCCATTTTTAGAGTTTTCATGATTGTCGATTCTTTCAGGAACTTCAAGATTTTCCATGATTATTCGGTCATTCGTCATTGAATCGAAAAATCTGTCATTACCTTCCTCAAATTTTACAATTTCATCTGATTCGCCTTTAGACTGATCTCCATTTGCTTCGCGTTTTATTTTGTGTTTCTCTTTAGTTTCCTGACCATTTGTAGAGTTTTCATGATTGTCGATTCTTTCAGGAACTTCAAGATTTTCCATGATTATTGAGTCATTCGTCGTTGAATCGAAAAATCTGTCATTACCTTCCTCGAATTTTCCAATTTCATCTGATTCGCCTTTAGACTGATCTCCATTTGCTTCACGTTTTATTTTGGGTTTCTCTTTAGTTTCCTGACCATTTGTAGAGTTTTCATGATTGTGGATTCTTTCAGGAATTTCAATTGTTTCCATCGACGATTCCAAGACTCTAGCGTCGATTTCCACATTCAAGCTACATTCAGCTGCTTCTGGAAAACATGACAATACATCTTGCACAGAATTTTTGTCATTCTGATCCGAATTTGCGGAAGCGTTACATTCTAATTTGTCTTTCTCTGAATCCGATAGAATCTTTTTCTTTATCAATTTAGAGGCGGTCAATTCATTGAAGCTAGCATCATTCTCGTGATTTTTTGGTTCCTTGACAATCTCAGGATGCTGCGTGATTGATTTCAAATCTTGCGGGGATGCATCATGATTGACCGGAAGAGAAGCGTTCTGGAGATTGACGACATCGGGAGAACATGCCGGCAAACCTTGAGACGAATATCCGTTTCCGCGCTCGATGGCGCTGATCTTCTGATCCTCCTGCTTGTCTTCCATACCGACCGCCAGTTTGGTTGCAGCTGCTGCTGAAACACAGAGAGAAATGCACGATAAAATTTCTTCTTACCGTCGTTCGATCAATCTGTTCATGTACCAACACGCGAACGTTTCGTTATCGTTTCTACCCACGGCGAGATTTTTCAAGGAAAAACCTCTATACAAAAAAAAAAAAAAAAAATTTAATCACGTTTGAACAGAACATGGCAGAAATATTGCAGAAATATTCCCAATATTTCATTACAATTGAAATATTCTCGCAACTTTGTGGTGAAACATTGCAAGCCATTCATTTAAATTATAAAAATTAATTTATATATAAAGAAGCTGCAGAGCAAGCTTCTTTTTTTTCACAGAAAAACTTTTTTTACATTTAATTGTCAGAACAATAATCCAAAAATGTTGAGAAAAGTGGTTTAGAAAAAAAAAAATGCCTGGATCAAGATTAATATATCATTAAAATATGAAATCACAATAAAAATGCTGCGGATTACAAAAGCAGTTAATTATGTAATAGATGTGTAAGCCACGTTAGGCATCGTGGTTTTAATCTGATAAAAATACCCAAGATTCTCAGCATATTTGGGTGAAAACATTGGCTTCTATCGAGCCAGTATCAAGTAGATGAGAAAAATGAACAAAAATTCCAACCACACAGGCCAAATAAAATTCCTGCGGACAATCGGACTGGTATGGAATGTTCAAATGCCTGGAATAATCTGACCACCCTAATTTCTCGCGTTGTTTCGGATAGCATGGACCGTATGGACGTGGAGTGAGGTATACATATTCCTCTCACTCGACTATAGATGATGTATATTAGAGGGCGGGGTCACTTGTAACAGGAGATGGACCCTCATCGTTCATCAACGAATCCCAGTTTTAAGTCAAAAGCACATATCGCCAAATGTAATTTCGTCCAATTATCAAACTGCGAAAATTTCGTAATATAACATTGTTGAATTGAACAATGCGTCATTATGAAATTACGATAATTCGACGATTCGTTGAAATTACGTTCGACAATGTGTAATTCGGGAAAACCGACGATTCGGCTGAATAACTTTTCGTGAAAATATGGACCCGACTGGATGTCTCCAGTGCATTCGCTATATATGCCTATCTCAGCAAACCTTGACTTTGGAAACTCCTTAGGAGATTCCGCGGCAAACTTGGCAGTTACCATTTGGCCTAAATGCTCGGCTGACTCGAGTGGATCTAAAGGCTGAGTGCTTTCTCGACCTAGACAACGGAATCCGAATGGAATTCGTAACAAAAGTTAGTTCCGAGGACTGCCATGAAATGTGGACTATGTTGGATTATCGTCTTTTGAGTAACGTTTCACAATCTTGCTTTATAGAGGAAGCTTGTTGCGATAATGAGACTTTTCACATTTTTCAAATAGTCGGAAAATTATATTTTGAAAAAGGACAAGGCTGCAAAGTTGAACGTTGCATAATGCTTCTTATTGATCTTCCATTTTTCACAGAGCTCTGAGATAGCCATAAAGACTCATATATAAAGAGGTGGGTTGTTGAAAAAAGGAAAAAAAATGGAGAACCAATGTTCAACGCTCAGTTTTGCAGTCTTGTTTTAATATTCTTTTACTTATTTAATCATAGAAATATCCTTCCAGGATTAAAAATTTCCAAAATACGTTTTTTCCATTTCTCTGCACTTTTGCAATAATCCAAAAGAAAATGTGAGTACAGTTTAATAATCATACTATTTCCCTTATTTCGTTACTACATCAGGATAAGGTGCCGCAGGCTTCATGCTTAATAAGAGATGCAGGTACGTGTGTCTTGTGTTACAAGGTCTCAATTTCTTGCTCCAGTAATATTTGTGAAAAATCATGGAATCTCCAAGAGCAAGTCTACTTTTGCCTTATTTTCTCAGTTTCTTTTCTGAGTTCGTGAGAGAAGAGCCTGTGCAATCTGGAATAATTCTCCGATGGATCAATAGATTATCAGATTTTCTAGAGAACGTAATTGCTGTACTCGAAACTAACGAGCGAATCCTTTATTAGGGCGAAAACGACTTTGGCAACGAGCCCAATTGCATGGTAACGCAAACTGTAGGCTGTGTTTGTTTGCAAAAGTTTAGACGTAGGCAACAGTCGTGATCAAACGGTCTCCATTGCTAATCAAAATGAAATAATTGCTCATCACGATTATGCTTAAGAACCAATTGATTCATAAAAACTTAAAAACACATAAAGACACATAAAAAGTAATTTTATGTGTGTCATCACGTCGCTGTGATATTCTGACGTGCTATTTGGTCATGTGTCTTATTTTTTTACCTGTGCTAATTCAGAAACGTTCAAAGCATTGAAGACTCTCTACTCACCATCTTATCAGTAAAATGTTGGTGAATGATTCAACGTCTCGTTTTCAATACATTTAATTTCAATTTCATGTCTTTTTGACATTCATCAGTCAACGTAGAATTATAAATTCAATGACAATGGAAAATCATCATCGAAATACAAAGGCAAAAGGGTCTTTTGGTTCGAACTACCATTTGGAAAATGAACAGAATGGATATTTTAATTTGCCTACACCAGAACACCTGCGTTCTAATAGACTGGAAAGCGCACAACTGTACGAATTCCGCAATATTGCCAGACAGAAAATCAAACGGAATTCGGGGTCTTTCAGGAAATTCACATTGAGCACTTTTTTTTTTTTTTCAAATGTCCTCTCATCCGAATTCAGAGTACAAACAGAGCTGGTGAAGCCGTTGATCATTGCATGTTTAAAATGATGGATTTGAAAAAAAAAAAAAAAAGAAAAAAAAAACTTGGTTCAAAATATTGCCACGAAATACAGGATATGACTGAAGTAATTGATAGGACAACCGAGAATATAATTGTGTTAACCAATTACTCAATTTTCATAACATTTCATATTCATTATTTTCGTTGTTACAATCAATTCTTTTAATCATCCAATGAACAGCCGCTTGATCTCTCGATTTCTGCAATTCTTCGATAGCAGCTGCAGTACGATTTTATCGTCGAATCAGATGGATATATATATATATATATACACTGACGAGAAATTAATCGTCATATTCGCTCATATTTCGGTTCAATAAAAAGATCGTAATATCAGCGTGTGTAAACGCGGATGGACGTTATTGACATATTGAAGTTCTCAAACTCCCCAATGGCGAGTTTTCTCATAACGCTTTATGGAGCGAAAACTTTTTTTTTTTCTTTTTTTTTTTTTGGTCCATACCTAGTGATGCTGCATAGACCGAACAACCAGCGATAGAATGAGAGCACGTTTAAAAGTGCCCAGAAATTCCATTTCCCTCGAGTATACCTACTTTTGTTTCTCCACGCTGTGAAAGAACAGCGATAATGAATAAAGATTCCCTTTTCACAAATTCGACGATAGCATTAATGTATGATTTTTTTTTTTTTTTCTGGCAGGAAACGAGGGCTCGAAATTCCTGGCTACGTTGAGTCAACTATCTTTGAATATTGTAAGAGATTGTTAGAAGTAAACAGTAGAATGTTTTTGCAGTCGCGGAAGCTTAAGAGTTTTACAAGCCGAGAGAGGCAGTCTCGTTTTTCTGTCCATCGTGAATTATGGGACAGCTTTCTCTCTTTACACTTTTGATAGCGTTAAAAAAAAAAAAAAAAACCGTAGAAAAATATGTCAAGATAAACATTTATTTTTAATGTATTCACAAAATAATTATTCGTCTTCTTCTATTGCTACTCAGAACAGAATTAGTCTGAATTCAATATCTCAACAAAAAGGCAATTAAAGTTTTTTAAACCGTAGAATTTGGTTGGACTATTTTGGGCATTGAAATGAGTCAGAATAATTAATCTACAAAAAAAGATTCTTATTATTACACAAGGAAAACAATGCAGGTAGACTTGAACAAACACCGTGACTTTTTATATTGCAAATAAATTATTTCACAGGTCTTTCAAATTCTCACGAAATTTTCATTTCAAGTTCACGAAACCCTAACAGACAGGGTGCTTCTGTATTAATGAAGTCAAAGCCGAGTACTCGTGTATTTACAGCTGAAATTTGCCTGAGACAGCTAAGATCAACAGCACACGTAAAATATATATATATATTTGTATATTGTCTGGGTATTAGATGGCAAAGTGAACCCAGAGGTAATCCCCTATGGTCAAATTACCAGGGAAGCGTACACACTTTGTCAATATGGTTGTATTTCCCTTGAAACATAAACGTACTTGCTTGGCTGATACTATGACTAATGATAACACGACTATTTTGATAACATAGAAGAGGTTCTAGTCTACAGTAGACACAGCGATGCTCAGATAAAGCCACAGCTTCATTTCAATCTCAACCGTACGTTCGCCAATTCACGTTTATTGTAACAGCGAATATATACATCAACGATCTTCCAGAGTAAATATAATCGACGCAAATATTATGGCCGATTTTGGCAACAAAATTGAATTGCCGAACGTTAAAGGGGATCGGACATTTTCTGACGCGAGGGCAATGATGCCTCGGGCGTAATTCATTAATTAAATGAACGCAATTCAAAATACTCGGATATTGATTGCAACGAAAATGCATCGGGGAATCAGTGTGCGAATGTTTATTGGATCGTAAATTTTACTTCGATTCCGTGCATTTTTCTTTTGTCATTGTCATGTCAACCAGCTGACGTAATTTTTTTAATGTCGTGCTCAAGTTTGGTACACAAGTTGACTGTCATATAACATTGCGTGGGATTTTATTTGGTGCGAATCGGTCAAAGAATTCAAATTTTATGGCATATTAAGATTTTTTGAAAAATAAAAGGGATTTCACAATTTTAATTTTTTTTAAATGGAGTAACATTAAATCATGACAAATTTTTGTGAGAATGTATCGAGTAGTTAAAATTTTATCAGAATTTACATTTCTGTGTGTGTGTGTTTTTTTTAATACTGTTTAAATTGCTGATTTGTAAAAATATCGTGTGGATAAAGTTAGAAAGTAAAACCTTGCAAATTGCTTCCTCATTATCTTGTACCTTTGATGAAGTTTCTCTCTCTTCGAGGAAGTCAACATTGATCAATATACTTTCCCCATAAAGGTCGCTTTGTCAAAGGTACAATATATAATGAAGAAGCAATTTGCGAAGTTCCACTAAGCTGGTTTGCTTAATTGTGTGAAAGAGGTATCACTGAACTTCTCTTATTTATGTTAATTAAAAGTAGATACTTTATCGTTACAAGAAAAACAGCCACTTTTATACATCATGAATTATTGTAACCAGAGTTGTAAATCCATATTACTTTCACAAATAAATTCGTTGGTATAATTTGCTCTGTAATTATGATATTTCATAATAATAATATATTATTATGAAATAATGTGTAAAATTTTGAAGAGAAACAAAAAAAAAGTGTATTTTTAAAAATTAAATTTGGTAATCTTTTTGAAATAAAGGAAAAATATAATGAATGCATTGCGAAACTAATGGAGCTCTTCCATTTCTTCCACAATTTCTCTATATATTTGACTGATTTTTTTTTTTCTTTTGCAGCTATTCAAAAGTTTACACATCATTTTATAATCGCTGCAGGTTATTATTATGAAATCAAGATTAGAAAGTGAGAAGTGAGTTGTACAAAAAAAATGTTATTCCTTGAAGTAATGAGGATTTACAATTCTGATTGTAACGTCTATTGTCACGTTTCGATGAATAGACAGTCGTCAAATTTAATGACCTATCGTGGATTTTTTTTAATTTTTATTTTCCATTATTCGAAAGAGACATTCGTTATCCGAGAAGCCAACTGTAATTAACTGACAACGTGTACTGATCCTTCAACGTTGATACGGAAATCGTAGAACTTGTCGGCCACCAGATGAGAAAAATTCACAAATTGATGGATGAACTTGCTAATGCATTAACGAAGGCCACAACGAATAATAATACTACAAAAAAAAAGCTTCTTCAAAGCTAGATGGGAGACTCTTATTAAAGGGGACATTCGCTGTGACGGATCGAAAAATATCTGACGTTTACTAATTTTTTTTCTCAAATTTAGGACTTTTTATAACAATCGAGGGAAGGATATTTTCTTAAACATGCTTTCAACTACATTTACAACAATTTTCATTAATTTTTTTTTTTTTTTAATTCTAAACTTATAAGACAAAAATCTCTGCAAAAGGTACATTCAATATTTCAGTGTTGGATTATCTGAAAAATATATTCGAGCCAAACTTTTCACTATACTTTATGTTGATAAAAATTGTAAGATCGTCGAAGCTTTAAGCCGAACACCGCATTTTCTAGTAGTAGTTTGCAGCAGAAGTAGCTACTCGAGAAGCCAACTGTAATTAACTAACGACGTATATTGATCCTTCAACGTTGATGTGGAAATCGTAGAACTAGTCGTCCACCAGATGAGAAAAATTCACAAATTGATGGATGAACTTGCTTAATGCATTAACGAAAGCCACAACGAATAATAAAATTACAAAAAATAGTTGATGTTTACTCATTATTTTTTTTCTCAAATTTACTACTTTTTGTAACAATCGAGGGAAGGATATTTTCTTAAACATGCTTTCAACAACATTTACAACAATTTTCATCCATTTTGTTTTTAATTCTAAACTTATAAGACAAAAATCCCTGCCAAAGGTACATTCAATATTTCAGTGTTGGATTATCTGAAAAATATATCCGCACGAAACTTTTCGCTACAGTTAATGTTGATAAAAATTGTAAGATCGTCGAAGCTTTAACCCGAACACCACATTTTCCAGCAGAAAGATCAACGAAGTTTTATTCACCGTGTAACTTCAAACTTTGTAGCATTATTCGGCGTAGAATGGTGTTCAGCAACCTAGGAAGAGTACTCACAGAGTTGGTCTCCCTCGGTCCATCAACGTAGGAGAGCGTGGTAGGTTGAAGGTGCTAGTAGGAATGAACGAAGCGTAGAAGGAAACACAGGACCTTTACCCACCTTATTGGAGCTGTCACAATCCGTTTACAGCATCGACAAAGCTTAACATGAAGTTGGAAGAGAGTTTGTTGGGAGTAGATGCAGCTGCCAATGGCCACGAAGCTTCATGTCTCTCTCAATTTCTCTCTCTCTCTCTCTCTCGTAAACATCCAGCTCTAAACCATTTTCACCCTGACCACTCATGTTTCGTATAGTGGGACGCAATGGTTTTTGTTCTAAATGTGGTGATGGTTGGTCGCGCGGTTTTTGGTGAATTAACGTGGACTCTCAAAGCTGTTCAACCTTAAATGCGGTTGGGTCGAACAAAATTAAAATTCAACTAATTCGTCAACATAGTTGAGAAACAAAATTACGATTACTGAGTTACAAAAGGAAATCTGAATAAGCACAATAAAATATGTAGTTTGCTGTAAAAACTACAGCTTACCAGAGAATAAAACGACGTCACAGGACAATCCAGTCGAATTGTTTAAAAAAAATTTCAAAAAAATCATTATCACACAATTAGTTTATAGTTTCGTCTTTCGGGTACTTTCCTATTATTTCAATTTAATCGAAAGGAATTAAATTACTCGCGCGATGTAGGATAGAACATTTGGAATAATAGAAACGTTAGTCAAAGAACAAAACCCTTCTTTACGAAAGTAACAGTCTGCCTGTTTCGTTAACCGAATAAGACACATTCAACGCCTATGCATTAAACATGTATAGAAACTACGAGATCCGGGAGATCCTTTTCAAAAACGTCTCTTATACCTCTGTTACAAGACATCTTAGTATGTCGGTCTTCTCTCGCCGCTTTGTCGCATTCACCCTCGAGGCGTTATAGAATTAGTTACATTTAGTTTGTCGGTATACTGACAATGCGTCTGATGTTGTTATCTGCTATAGGTATAACCAATGTAAAGACGATGTACCACGACTTGCGAAACGTCTGAATTTATTATTATTATTATTATTATTATTATATATAAAAGAAGAGCGTTATATACGTCTTTAAGTCGCTGGAGACACACGGGAGTACTTTTCTTTGTTCTAGACTACATATCGGGCTATAAAGCTCCTGCAAGAGCACCTGTATAATAAAATACTTGCAGAGAAGAGAATGACGCGAGACACCGACGAAATTTACTCCAACGTAGGGATTGTGAATGATGTCGATGGAGAGCTTCCCTCAAAGGTACGTCGAATGAGTTGAACCTCAGTCGTGCACTGAATGTATTATCGACAAGGACAGGGCTTCGTAATCTTGACACAATGCACCATAACCGCTATTGCATTATTCTTTATCGATATTTGATATTTATACTTTTTCTTTGCTGTATAGAGGAAGCTTCGTTCTAGTAAGAAGAAATATTTTCGAGATTTCTCTGGCAGGGTACTTACAATGGTCGAAAATATCGAGAAAAATTATTTAGAAAAAATGTTCATGTTCATGTTCATGTTCATGTTCATGTTCGTGTTCGTGTTCGTGTTCGTGTTCGTGTTCGTGTTCGTGTTCGTGTTCGTGTTCGTGTTCGTGTTCGTGTTCGTGTTCGTGTTCGTGTTCGTGTTCGTGTTCGTGTTCGTGTTCGTGTTCGTGTTCGTGTTCGTGTTCGTGTTCGTGTTCGTGTTCGTGTTCGTGTTCGTGTTCGTGTTCGTGTTCGTGTTCGTGTTCGTGTTCGTGTTCGTGTTCGTGTTCGTGTTCGTGTTCGTGTTCGTGTTCGTGTTCGTGTTCGTGTTCGTGTTCGTGTTCGTGTTCGTGTTCGTGTTCGTGTTCGTGTTCGTGTTCGTGTTCGTGTTCGTGTTCGTGTTCGTGTTCGTGTTCGTGTTCGTGTTCGTGTTCGTGTTCGTGTTCGTGTTCGTGTTCGTGTTCGTGTTCGTGTTCGTGTTCGTGTTCGTGTTCGTGTTCGTGTTCGTGTTCGTGTTCGTGTTCGTGTTCGTGTTCGTGTTCGTGTTCATGTTCATGTTCATGTTCATGTTCATGTTCATGTTCATCTTTGAAAATCCCTTTTTTTACAAAGTTTCCTCTATGAGGAAATGAAAATTGATCAAAATAATTCCTCATAGATTTAGCTTTGTAAAAAAAAAAAGGGTATTGTCAAAGATACTAAATAATGAAGAAACAATTTGCAAGATTCTACTTTGCAGGCTTGTTTCAATTTCCTATCACTCCTTGAATTAAAAAAAAAAATGACTCTTTAGAAATGCATTGAGTATCGCGACTGACGAAAATTCAGAAACAAATTTACGCGTTTAATCATCGATTAAACGATCGGTGATGTTTGAAATGGGCGAGAGAGAGAGAGGGAGTGTCATAAACGTTGAACTTAGCATCAGACGTACTCCAGGACACGAGAGGATAGAGCATCACCCCCCCCCCCAAATTTTCTATACCTCATGATCGACGGATCCAATTATAACGCTAGCAGTTAGCAAGGGATATAATCGATCGATTAACCAATGGAATGTCATTGAGCGTACGTGGGATGTTTTTGGTGGAATGGATAGGTCGCCGTGCGTTTCCACTAAACCCAACACATTTCTCCTCTCCTACCCTCTTTTCAATCCACCCTTGAACATTGCGTACCAATGATCGGCTGTTCGAAGCAATCACCAGGATTTAGGAATGACGTGCGGTCATTGATGTCATTGAGATACGATGAAGGCTATGTATGGTGAACAGCTCTTGTTACCCTAAATGAAACACATGGCTATGCATAGAACCAACATACCAAAAGCCCAACAATCTAACTAGTTCTATCTCTACCTATCAATATATTCGGCAATCGACGTTGGAATATACCAACGAAAAATAAGCACATGTTTCAATAAGACTTTGACTGAATCGGTATGACTATGCAGTTTAATAAACAATCTTGTCGAATAATTGAATTCTGTTTTGTAATTTCATTGTTGCAATTGTCAAAAAAAGAGAGGTTCAAAGCAATTTACAAAATGACAGATCGAAATTTGAAAAAATGACCGAATTTCTATGAAAATCTATACCTTCGAGTTTTTGACGTGACTGAATACGAATTTGACATCAGAATTTCCAAAATACGAAGTATACACCGGAAACTGAAAATATGAAAGCGAACACACTTTCGTCGTTTGTTAAAAAAAAAAAAAATTTGCAAAACTACTTTTCCCTGCCGTTACCGTGATCTCGTGCCTTAATGCAACATTGCAATATGGAATATGGTGGAGAAAAAAAAAGTTTTATGGACTGAGGCAGTTTATCCCTGATGCGGTCGTATTTATGCGTCCTCTCAACAACTATTTTACCCGGGGGAATCATCAAGGAGATAATATTTTCTTCTACCCCAAGGTCCGTCAGTAAACGTAGGCAACACAAACACCCCCATACTACATATCCAAGAGATATATGCTGACGTATGAAGTTCACAGCGTGGCGTATATGCACCGAGGCCTCGTTCAGGTATTTCGATCCATTTTCATCCACCTCCCACAATAACAGTAGCAATGTTGTTATTTGTACTTCTGACTCGATTCCTTTTATTTGTATAATACGTCATCTCTCTCTCTCTCTCTCTCTCTCTGTCTCTCTCGCATCGGGACTGAAAATGCCAGTTTTCATCAACTCGAACATGGACGAAATTTCCCATATAAAACCCTCAAGGGTATCAAGCTCTCAAACAAAAATTCGATCACGCTTTTGATTAGAAACACCGAATGGAGTATCTCGTTACCGTAAGTCCATGCGCCAACGATTCTCAGGCACAATTGTATCCCTTTACCTTTTGATGTTAAAACATCATTAGCGAGGCTCTTACATTCAAATATCCAGAAATAAAAATGAAAAATGTCCCCAAAAAGCGTTATCAACGTTCTGGAAAATAAATGAAAAGGTGAAGAATGTCCTCAAAAAATGTTACACCAATTCTAGGCATTGAGTGAAAAAGTTTAAAATGTCTTTAAAAAGCGTTGCCAACGTTCTGGAAAATGAGTGAAAAGATGAAGAATGTCCTCAAAAAATGTTACACCAATTCTAAGCATTGAGGGAAAAAAATTAAAAATGTCTTTAAAAAGTGTTACACCAATTCTAGACATTGAGTCAGAAATTAAAAATGTCTTTAAAAAGCTTTGCCAACGTTCTGGAAAATGAGTGAAAATATGAAGAATGTCCTCAAAAAATGTTACACCAATTCTAGGCATTGAGTGAAAAAATTAAAAATGTCTTTAAAAAGCGTGACGACCCTTCTGGAAATTGCGTGAAAAAGAAAATAAAAAATGTCTTTAAAAAGCGTGACGACCCTTCTGGAAATTGAGTGAAGAAGAATGTAAAAAATGTCCTCAAAAAAGTGTTAAGATCCTTCTGAAAATTGAGTGAAAAAAAAATTTGATGAAACATTCTGATTTCAATCCTGAAAATATTTTAACATAAATTTTTCGTGAGTACTACTTATGTTTTGTTTTTTGTGCAACAGGTCGGATCAGAACCCTCGAAATTTGGGAAAATAATTACTCGATGGTCTACGTTCGAGTGTGGATCTATTTATAATTTCGCCCAACAGCTCCATCCCAGAGAAAGCTTGCCAAACTAAATTTAGAGGCTTTCAGGACATGATAACCAATGTCACACTGCATTATACGTTTAATATAAACCACCTTTCATAAGCATACAAATAATTTATAAATCCGTATCAAGCTACGAGGAATTTTCAAAAACTTTTCACGGGTTTTCGCGAAATTTTCTCAGTGTATGAATTAAAAATACGTCGACTCTAATTTGTTGATCAATTTAATTGAACGATTAATCAATTAGAATCAATGTTTATACTGCTTCTTGATTCCCAAAATAATTCAAACTTTTGATTTGAAAGTAGAGTACAAAAATATGTAGATTTTATCAAATAAACAAATTTATTTCTAAATAATATCTGGTAAAAGGGAGGAAAAGTAAAAATAAAATACATGAAAATCTCAATAATCGATCGAACGCCACAAATTAGAGCAGCAAAAAAAAACCTCTTAAAAAAATGTACATCAATAGAAGGAGGTTTTATTTTTTCAAAGTATTAAATCGAAATTACATCTATGAAAATCTTTGTTCACGAAATACCGAATATATTTTCCTTGTTAAAATGAATAATGCTTCAAGGATTTATATCCGAAAACGTGGACAGAAACTCAATGAAGGATATATGACGAGATGCACAAAAGCTCCGAACAAAACCGACGAGCAACGGTGAGCACAATTTCTTTGCGGAATATTCGAGTTGCTTGTTCAAATTGCCACACAGAAACCGTCTGCTAACGCGACGTTCGCCATTCATTCATATTCAGCGTACGACAAAACTCTTTTTCAAAGGGATACGAGAGTTTCCCAACTAAATACTGCAAAGGGATTGCGGATTTGCCTCGAGGCATATTGTTGTGATTCCCAGTTGGAATATACGACTGATGTGTGTACGGATATTGAAACGTATATCGGATATAATCGTTTTCAGCGATAAGGGAAGTGGAAGCGAGAAAATGAGAGAAGAATGTTGAAGAGCTCGAGATAAATATATTAATATATAAAGCGTACGTACAAACTGTTTAAAAAAATATTCGACTGAAGTATTATTATTATATATATTTTTTCTGTTATATTTATAAATTTGTAAAAATACCTGTTTGATCGTAAACTGATTGAGTAAATTTAAATGCAAAATTATGACAGAGCAGAGAAAAATTTCGAAAATTTAACAATTTTAATTTTAAATCACTGTGATTTCGGAGTAAATTTTGGAAAATCAATTTTAACTGTAATTTTCCATCAGACGTGTATATTGTATTTAATATATATATATATATATATTTAATATATTATATAATTAATATATATATTAAATATAATATATACGTATGATGGAAAATTAAAAAAATATATATACCAGTTTGGGTGTAATTAAAAGCTCCGAAAAAAGGACTGCAATTTTCCGTACATTTTTAATATTGCAGCAAAATTGTCTCTCTAGATGGAAACTGATAGACCGGAAAATATTGTCAACTGTATGCGTATGCATATTTTATTTGCACAGCGCACCTGTGCTGACGTCAACGAAAATCATCCACGCCAAGTATCGAAAATTGTACATCCACTCGCTGACTCACAGAGTTACGACTATTTCAACATGCTGTGTAATCAAACATCCTGAAATAATATCAATACAGCCATGAACAATAAACAGTACACTGATTGCATCGTTATATTGAAGTGAAAAAAATATGAAGACATCGAAAACGAAACGACGAAACAATTTTACTTTGAATACACTTTTTTTTTTTGTTCAGATTTTAATATAAGAATTCTCAACATTATCTGAATTTAACGTCGATACGTGTAAATTTAAATATTGTATAAAATGTGACCAAAACTAAATGTAGTTTTGTCAAAAGTCGACACCGTGTGTTCAATGGCTGACTGGTCAACAGCTGATGCACTTTGAATTATAACCTCAAAAAATTTTCGACCCATTTTACGTGAAAACAGCTGAATGAAACTCATTGATTTTTATGGCTTTTATTCGTGCCATAATTCTGCATAGATCGCTACAAAATTTATTCATTCTCATCTACTTATCCCGGAGATAAATGGGTCCAAACTTTTGAGGTGGAAGCCAAATAATTCTAACAAATTCATTTGTGCGAATTTAGCACTGTAAAAAATGTTACCAACACCAAATCTGTCAAAACTTGTCAAAAGTCCGCAGTAAATTTTCTCTGAAATATTTACAACAAGATATTGCAAAAATAACAAGGTATCCTATCGCGGGATATATATGACAAACTGAAATGATAAAGCTGAATAACGTGAATGTAGCACGTATTGATTTTCTCATTTTCTACAAATGCAACCACAATTTCAAATATACGTATATCAACTGATTGGTCATCATGTATATATGGCCGCGTGTGTATTCTATATACATGTATGGCGTTAATGACGAAGAAATGGCACTCCGGACAAACCGCATACACTTGAAACTCCCCGACCATGCTTCATTCTATCGGCAACCTCAACTTCCGACGCATTTGCCCACTCAATCGCTCAGTTGGGCGATGCATCCACGAAACAGCAACCTCATTATAGGCACTAAACAGTCGATGCCCATTATTCGCTGATAAATTACTTCAGCATCGTTCACAGCCTATTCGCAAACTGGCCCAAATAATTTTTCTTCCAAAAGATTAAAAATTATTTACCTCTTAGAATATGCTTTGGCCAGCCTGCTAATTTTTTTGCAGGTTCCGGAATTAGTGACAAAAAAAAAATTAGAAAAAATCGTGGCCTCGTTGATGAAGAATGTTTCACGTATGACAGCATGCTCAGATTGTTCCTCATTGCTCTCGCGTTGATAACGCTCGAATGAACGATCGAAACACCATTCTTGAGGCACTGAGAATGTTTAACATTTAACCTCACTACGAAGGCAAGTTGGTATATCAATGACAAATGGAATATGAGATCCAAATGTCAGATAAGGGAAATCGTGGTTGAAATGCTGCGACACAATATATTTCAGTAGCAGGCTGCGATGTCATGCGTGGTTTAGCCCCTAGTGAGCTTATGTATATTATAGAACGAAGATGCAAATGGACCGGAAGTTACCCTTTCCGCGTTGAATAGAAAGCAACTATCACTGTTTGTCATAACCAGTCGTTGCATTGTGTTTCTCATGGCGAAGCAAATATACCGACCTCATAAAATTAATATCACGATGACTTTTATTTCGGGGGGTAGTATTTCAATCTATAAATACATTTTAAGAATTTACCAGAAGGTGGAATCTCCCGAATTCCAAACTGTACTGATTGTATAGCTGCACTATATTTAATTAAATAAGATCAAACACGCAATTGACTCTGCGAACAAATGATGGATGAAAACATCAAACGAATTAATACATTCCTCGTTAATGAAAGCGTAGAAAATGATAAATCAAAATAATAAAAAGTGGTCAAGAGTCTTCGACGGCAATTGAACGCTACTTGATACGAAAAAAAAAATTAATTCACCGCGAATCTATTTATTAAGGTGGTTAAAATATTTGAAAAAATATTTTCGCTTTATTCGTCTCAAAAATTGCGCGACATTTATTCTGCACAGCTATGACATTTCTTTCAGTTGAAACTACATTCAAAGACCTACATTTTATGTCAAAACATTTAATTTGTGCAATGCATCATTTTTTTATATACAGGGAATCAAGAAAAAAAGAAAAAATACAAAAAGAAAAAATCGATATTTAATTCTGGGTGAAACATAAGATTATAAAATCTGAAATAATTTGTACATATTCTAGACACTCTACAGCGACGACAAAAAAATTTTCGACTTTTTTTGTAATGTCACAAAACAGCGTTGGCTCATTTTGTGGGTAATGCCTCTAGAATCGGTGTAGCTTTTTGCACCCTGGAGACTGCTAATTTTAATTGCAATGAAAACTTCGGTTAAGATCGAACTATTAATTATAATTTAACGCAGTTTCTTTTAATTACCCTAGGGACTTCATCAAAATGTTTTAATGAATCCTCGATATTTCGACGATAAAACGAGACACAGAGATAATTTTGAAAGCCTGTCCATACAAAGTCGTTTAGAATGAAATCCATTCTTCTTTTCATTGATCGAATGAAAAAAGCATCGTTCGCAGATATGAAATGGAAGGATAAATTATTCCAGCGTGAAAATTGGAATTTCTCCAATTTATGTGACATCGCTATGGGATTGTTTTTCAGCTAATGTGACTCAGACGATATATATATATATATATTTGTGATGTTGAAAAGTTTGCTGCATCTCGTTGTACCATAATCCACGAATTTTCTTGAAATATTTAATCCCGTTTGGCGAGATGACGGAATGTCTCCATCCGTCAAGATAATCATTCCCTCGTATTTTCTACCCCTATTCCGATCCAGGTTTTATGTCCTACCTGGACGAGTTACTGCTACTGGCTGAAAATACGTCGTAACTCCGCGTCCTTCTAATTTCATCCGAGGAAATTGGTCTCGTGGACAAGGTACAGAAAAGTGCAGACAAACGAATGGTATATAACTGTATATACCGACGCAAAATTCTTTTCATTTAAGCTCAAGTAAGTTTGACGACGCAGCCAGCCGTACACCTTCTTTCTTCCTTTTTTTCTTTCTTTTTTTTTTTTTTTTTTAAATTCTTTGCAGAACTGAGTAAAGTCTTAGGCGACGTATAAGAATAAATAATTAATTTCACGGCTGGGTTAACGTCATTTCAGACGTTTAAAAAAATTCCAGACTCTATTGTACGTTCTAATTGCGTCCTGTTTTCCGTAAATTGACGAGACTGGTAGCGGCAAATAATTTCAAAGTCATCGCAACCTGATAACGGAATTACAAATACACTGTACATATACTATGAAGATTCTCATCCATCAGCGATAGCTTTGAGGAATTTCAGTTATGCCATGAACTAGACGTAAATTCCTCGTATCCGTGCAGCTGCAATGCGCTTTCGTTATTAATTCTCCTGTGGTAAGAGAAACTCCTGGCATCTACTGAACTTCTTCATTATCACGACGAAACTGCCACCCACGTCATCGCGTGCGAAAATTCGCGCGTATTCTCTTCAATAAAGTTGCTGTCTCGAGATATATCGTATTCTGTAAAGTTTCAATTTACCCTGCAGTCTCCGCAGGATCTTCTTCTACGATGCATTTCCCTTTTTTTTTTTTTCTTTTTGCCTTTCCCACATAAGAGACGGTATATGAGGCATTAGGATGGTTCATTTTCAACTTCATTTTGCTTCGTCATAGAGGAAGCTTTGTTCTTATGAAAAAAAAAAAGTACTTTCAAGATTTTCAGGTCAGGACAGTTAGATCGGTCGAAAACGTCGAGAAAAGTTAGTTTAAAAAAATATCCATGTTCATGTTCATGTTCATGTTCATGTTCATGTTCATGTTCATGTTCATGTTCATGTTCATGTTCATGTTCATGTTCATGTTCATGTTCATGTTCATGTTCATGTTCATGTTCATGTTCATGTTCATGTTCATGTTCATGTTCATGTTCATGTTCATGTTCATGTTCATGTTCATGTTCATGTTCATGTTCATGTTCATGTTCATGTTCATGTTCATGTTCATGTTCATGTTCATGTTCATGTTCATGTTCATGTTCATGTTCATGTTCATGTTCATGTTCATGTTCATGTTCATGTTCATGTTCATGTTCATGTTCATGTTCATGTTCATGTTCATGTTCATGTTCATGTTCATGTTCATGTTCATGTTCATGTTCATGTTCATGTTCATGTTCATGTTCATGTTCATGTTCATGTTCATGTTCATGTTCATGTTCATGTTCATGTTCATGTTCATGTTCATGTTCATGTTCATGTTCATGTTCATGTTCATGTTCATGTTCATGTTCATGTTCATGTTCATGTTCATGTTCATGTTCATGTTCATGTTCATGTTCATGTGTGCAGGGTTTCGAAAATTGAATCGCCACTTATTCAGTAATCGTTCGAATTAAAAGCTCAAAGCTCCCTCTAGCTTTGTAAAAATTGAAAAATAATGAGGATCTTATTTTAAAACGAAAACAATTCATCAATTAATATGAAACTTTGCGTATACGTCTATTGAACATTAACGTAAAGAAAACATTTTTTTAAATGTCTTTTAGTAATTATGTTGGAAATAGTTTAAAGAAATGGAAAAAATGTTGAAGTACCGCTTACGTTCCCCTTTGGTGAGAAACTAATTAAGACATGAGAGAAAGAGAGCCCAGTGACATTGTACGCAAAAAAGGTGTGAAATACCTTTTTAATTCAATCATAGTGGCGACAAGCTTCCCCGAGGCAAATTTTTTTCCAGAGCCACGACGATGCAGCGGTATCTCTTTTGTCAGTGTGTTGCCGCACTTTTCACCGTATGTAGAGAAAAAAAAAAAAGAAAAAAAAAAAGAAAAAGCTTTTCGCAGTCTTCCTCATTATTATATATACCTATACACATGTGCCGTTGTTGCACTCTACTTCCCCACAAATTCATGAAAATCTCTCAGCGTACGTAACTGCGGAATATACTTTATTTCAGGAACGATGAAATAGAGAATTCCGAATGGTCACTGGCACTGAAATTCTTTCTATAAACGACTGAAATCCGAATTCTCGTGAATGCGAGATAAAAAGAATTTTCTTTTCCCCTGATTTGCTACAGACGTATATTATTCGAATTATTTCAACTAGCGTGATGAAAGCTTTTGGAACGTTTTTTTTTACTTAGGCGATTTTTTGTACTGAATTTGGAGAGATATCAATAAAGAGGGTTCATACAATTTTCTATTTCTTCAATATTCAGACACGATATTATTGATATTAATTTTTCTCAAATAATACAAAATTTGAAGAGTCAAATTCATATTACATTCATTAAAAATTCTATCCCCAAAATTTCATCACCAATTTCGACGAATTTAAATCTCGTAAATTTACTGAAGCACGTTATTGACTGACAAATTTTTCATTACAAAATACAAATGTCGTTTCGAAGCGCGCCAATTGTGTCGTGCTTAATGAAATTATTAGTCTCTAAAATTTAATCACAACTGATGTATATTTGGATTTAAAATGAATTTTCTCTATTTATTTATTCCTTATGAATTTAAGATTAATTTATTCTAACTATGGCCTGAGCCAAAGAAATGATAAAGAATAATCATAGTAATTCACAAAATTTTTTTCCAAATTCAATTTTGGATAAAATAGAAGAAATCTGATTAGACCTAGAGAAAGAAAATTGAGAAAAAAAAAAAAGAATTGAGAGCGACATCTTTCTCCTACGACGCAGGAAGTACCAAACATTCTTTTTTAAAAAATAAATCATATATGGCGCTTTTCTTCAGGAGACGAAAATGCCAGTGGCTTCTATTCAATTGAATAAGAACTGTATATATATGCAATCTCAAGAACTACGGAAGGTGCTTCAAGATAAAGCATCGTTCGGAGCGACTCGGAAAAGTGAACGAGTATAAAGGACTTCGAAGACTTAGATTGTAAAAATGGTCGAAGGCAAAAATGATGTTGAAATATATATATATATTCGTAAGAGAGGAAGGTGAGAGTAGATAGAAAATACAATATTTTTTCCAAGTAGAGGTTCGGAATGCGCTTGGAAAAAAAAAAAGCTCCAAGAAAGAATTATTTGCAAATTTTATTCGAAGACGACTATTTTTGTTTAATTAATTATTAAACTAACTGCGGAGTAATAAAATTATATTTAAAAAAAATATCTCTTTTTTTTTAATTTTGTTTTTTTATTCGAGGGACCTTCAAAAATAGTAACATTAAAAATAAAAGAGGAAAAGTTAAGAAAAGCCAAAATTTTAAGAGGCCCGTGTCTGTAAACACCAACATTATTTTCTAAATTTGTAAATCTGTTGATATCTTTGGTCTGCGGACCAAAAAAAAAAAAAAATCTCCTCGCTGAGTTGGTGTAGAATGTCGTTCCAAACAAAATTAGATGCCATAGAGTTCAGTCCTATGAGTCCCTTAATTGAGGATCATTCGTAGAGTAGAAAAAACCTAAAACTGATTTTCATACTGACAGAAAAATAATTTATTCTAATCCTGAAATGATATATTTATTTCACATTTATTGGATGACTAGAATAAAAAATATAAATATCTGAATTTTTCTTTTTTTTTACTAACTCGTCTCCTTTAACAATCATTAATAATGAAACACCTTTCGTAGTTGCGGAATGAAGAACGAAAAGAGGGTACAGAACGACATAAGCTAGTTAATTATATAACGAGCGTCTACTTTCAATTCAAACAGAGGATCCAACAATGTGCAAAGACTTTTCTTGCTTAATCCAATACTGTGGCTGGTAATACATACGATACTAGTATGTACATACATATGTAGTACATCTAGTCTAGGTGTTATTACTGTAGAAGACGGAGTGTCAGTGGAGTTTCCACTATTTGTACTCTGAACACGTGCTACACTACTACTACTACACGTATACTCTTTTCATTGCGATCAGACCGTTATATAAACTTTCTCCACCTCTTTCTCTACGGTGGACCAATTTCACAAAGCGGGATGACCGGGACCGGAAAATGGAGAATCCAACACAGCACCAATTGGTCTTTTTTTTTTTTTTAGTACCCACATCCGATAGAGCCAATTGGAGTGGGTCCCTCGTCTGTGTTAAATTGCCTCCCGTTCTTACAAACCAATCATTGTATAGACGTGTATCTTTCACTATCTTAGCATTGTTGACCATGCTTCGGCACTTTTTATTCGTTTCCTTTTAGAACACAACTTTAGAAAAGAGTCTACGGCTTTTCAGGCTTTTGGTAATGATTTACGGTCCCGCGCAGAAATCTTTCGGTTTCTAACCGGGTTCTGGTCGGATTCTGATCGGGTTCTGGTCGGGTTGGGAAATCCTACTTGGACTGCGAATGTATCCCAAATATTGTTTCGGTTTTCAGTGGATTCCTCGTCTGTGTTAAATTGCCTCCCGTTCTTATAAACCAATCATTGTATAGACGTATGTCTTTCACTATCTTAGCATTGTTGACCATGCTTCGGCACTTTTTATTCTTTTCCTTTTAGAGCACAACTTTACAAAAGAGTCTAAGGCTTTTCAGGCTTTTCGTCATGTTTTACGGACCCACAAAAAGAAACTTTCGGTTTCTAGTCGGGTTCAGATCGGATTCTGGTCGGGTTCTGGCCGGATTCTGATCTTATCGGGTTCTGCTCGAATATATGAGAGATTGTCTAAAATTATGATACAATTTGCGTTTCCCATAACAGTGTCGACCTTTTTTGATAAATAATCTTCGCGACCTCTCGCCGAAGGCAACGCTAAAGACATTATTTCACAAATAACGAAGAAAGACTTCTGAAGAAAATTCAACGTAGCGTTTTTTTTTTTATTTTCTTTATGTCCTTTTGTAATGTCAAGAAAACTTGAGAAACTCGCATCAAGTAACGGGTAAACAACCCAAGGAAAAGATTCATTAGAACAAAAATAACGCGACGGAAAAAAGTGGAGGCTGCAACGCCTTGAAAAAAGTTTGCGTGGAAGAGTGAAGTTCGATCGTGCAAATTCAACTGAGCATACTTATATATATATAAAAATGGCAAGCAATTGGCGTCGAACTTGTAATTCTCTTTTGATTGGACAAATTAAATATGACGAAAAAAATAAACTAACTACATCGCTCTTCATGTAAAACGTAGTTTTACAGTATCAGAACTAAAACGATTGATCAAATTAATTAATCAAAACCTTCTCGTAAACATTCCTTTTAGGGTCAACACTTTTTTAACGTAAATTCGAACCTACTCATTTTTAGGTCTCTGGGAAGACGTTTTTCAACACCAAATTACCATTTTTCAAGTAAATGTTTTTCTATTATTTCGCCACAAAGATGCGTCAATATTTCGCCAAAAAAAACGATACTCTTTTCGCAGTAAGACAAAAATAATTTAACCATTCTTTCATATCACTCAATTTTTCGTTGACTTTCTCATTACATACAGAGTAAATTGAAAGTAATTAAAATTACGAACCTGTAAACGTGGCAATTGAAAGTGGAATTGTCGAATCCATCGTTTTTGAATTTATAAATCCGGTTAAGTCCAAGGCACTTGCTTATCGATGACGCGCGCGGTTTGTTTGTAAACATTCGAATGGCGCGCAAACGAGACAATCCGTGTCAAGATGCTCTATATACACAACAACAACGACGACAAAAAAAATCGCGGGAACGTAAATTGAAACGCGCAAAAATCCGTTACACGAGAGAAATATTTCGCAAACTGTACCAAAGAACTAATCATCGAAAGAAAAAAGAAAAAAAAATTTTTTTAAATCAGTCTGCGTTTCGTTGATCAAAGAGAGCGAAGCAAAAATAAGTGAAATATTTCCGGAAGCGGAAACAAAAATGGTACCGAAAAAAAAAGAAAAAAAAAAATCAAACAACACACAAGACATCAAAACAACGTGAAAATTTAAATCAAGCTACGCGATAATGTTTCAACTTTCGTCACATTTTGCGTCTTTTTTTTTTTTCTTCGCCGAAACTTTTACACTTTGTACGTCATTTTTCTTCACCCGTAATCCATCGGTTTATCCTTGTAACTGCATTTTCACGGTCACGAAGACACTTGTCGAATGCGTCAATCATCTTCCGTCGTTATCAAATGAAATTCAATTAGCTCATCATCGAGTGTTTGTCAATTGTAAACATTTTTTTATTTGTTTTATTTTTTTTTTTTTCGTTAAACGTCAAAATTAAAAAGTCTTTTGAATTGTCAGCACGTTTAAAATAATACTAAATCAAAGACGAATTTGTGTGTAATATCTATATATATACAAAGATGACAAAGTATAAAATGTCTATAGAAATTCGTCGTGTCTCCGTGCGAAACAAACGTTACGAGAACGCAGCACGGACTGTTGGCAGAGGATTGAGCTGAGGGCGTCGCGCGGTGAAGAGCCAGCCAACGTCGGGACGCCGGCGCTTTTCGCAGAGCCCGCGCTTTCGGGATTCTCAGCGTTCGTCAGCGGCGAACTCGAGCGTCGAGCGTGGCCGTTCCGATGCAAACGCATAATTCGCGCGCGTTATACTACTATACACACGCCAGAAAATCCACTTGCCCTGTGGTGCGTCCCTCGATCGATTTCTTTCAGGAGAGACCTTCGTGCATTCTGGTTTATCCGAAGAAGGATACACAGCGACAATAGCAAAGAAGACGGAGGGTAAAATTCCGTTTGGGTACTTCTCTCGACCTCCTCCAAGATTAGTTCTCGCGGATTCTTTCGACCCGTTAATTATTCGTCATAAGATCGATTTCTCTCTCCGCTAGACTGATAATGTAATAATGATAAGTCACGAACGCATTACACCGGGGATTAATATTGCGGCACCCCTGTTACTTGACAAAATCGATTCTGTGTATAGGGTCAGTTCTACATGCTCGATTCAGCAATGAGATAAGTGGCTGTATAAGGGTTTAAATTGAGGAGGAAGAATATGCGAATAATCGAGAAACTATTCTACAAAGTTATTCTCCAAACATGGTAGAATCGATGCATTCACTTTTCACACATCGCCGATTCTACACAATCAATTATGACACATTTCATTTATGGGTATCATCAATCCTACACATGTGCAATTCTACCCGACATCCGCAGGCTTGCGTGTTTAATATCTGCGCGTAAGCAATCCTACACATTTAATTTTTCCGCATCATCAATCCTACACATTTAATTTCTACACAAGTGCAATTCTACCCGACATCCACAAACTTGCGTGTTTAATATCTACGTATCAGCAATCCTACACATTTAATTTTTGTGCGTCATCAATCCTACACATATAATATCTAAGAATGCTCAATTCTACACGACATCCACAATCGTGCATGTTTAATATTTACGCATCAGCAATCCTACACATTTAATTTTCCCGCATCGTCAATCCTACACATTTAATTTTTCCGCATCGTCAATCCTACGCATTTAATTTTTCCGCATCGTCAATCCTACACATTTCATTTTTCCGCATTCTCAATCCTACAGATATAATATCTAAGCATGCGCTATTCTACACGACATCCGCAATCTTGCATGTTTAATATCTACGCGTCAGCAATCCTACACATTTAATTTTTCCGCATCATCAATCCTACACATTTAATTTTTTCCGCGTCGTCAATCCTACACATTTAATTTTTCCGCATCATCAATCCTACACATTTAATTTTTCCGCATCGTCAATCCTACACATTTAATTGTTTGCGCATCATCAATCCTACACATATAATATCTACGCATGCGCAATTCTACACGACATCCACAATCTTGCATGTTTAATATCTACGCGTCAGCAATCCTACACATTTCATTTTTCCGCATCATCAATCCTACACATTTAATTTTTCCGCATCGTCAATACTACACATTTAATTTTTCCGCATCGTCAATCCTACAGATTTAATTTTTCCGCATCGTCAATCCTACACATTTAATTTTTCCGCATCATCAATCCTACACATATAATATCTAAGCATGCGCAATTCTACACGAGATCCGCAATCTTGCATGTTTAATATCTACGCATTAGCAATCCTACACATTTAATTTCCACGCAGCCGCAATCCTACACATTCAATCTCTACACATCTGCAATCGTACACGTTTAATTTCTACACATCATCAGCCCTGAATACTTAATTCCCACACATAGGCAATCCTACATATTTCATTTCTACGCATCACACATCGTATGCGTTTAATTTGTTATTTCTACGCATCGGCAATCCTACACGTTCAATTTTTACACGTCCGCAATCCTACACATTTGATTTCAACAGATCCGGAATCCTACATGCCTAAACCGTACACATCGGCAAATCTACACGTCACTATGCTGAAAACTGTAAGAATGGTGCACCGACAGAAAAATCTATAAACCAGTTTAGTAGTTTAAAAAAAAAAGATCTCTGTAACATCAGAAGACTTTGCTCAATGTCTCGCATAACGCTCCTCAACAATCAATCAACGATCGACGGAATAATCTCGATTATTGTCAAATAAATCGAGAATTTTTAATATCAGATAATAGAAATATATGCTGCACACACGACATTATGAAAAATTACCATAATGCGCTTTATTATGAAACATGATTTTGACCTGCACTGACGTACTTAACGTACTATCGCCGATAAGACGTTGCGAAATCCTGACGCTCTATAATCGCTCGCTCGACGAATGATTGAGAAGCTCACGATCTTTTTACTCCAGCGCAACGAAGAATCGCAGTCGAAGGCACGAAATTTCCGGATAATATACTCGATGAGTAATTGCGTATTTGCGCCTCGAAGCATAAGACCTAAGCTGTCACTGTGATATAGCGGATGGGCTCGGAATCTGATGGTTGTAAAAGAGTTTTAGGGAAGAGAACACTTGAACGTTCGGAGTACCTTCGTGCCGAAACTGGGCGTTTCTCGGACGTCCTCGCTATTTTCTCGACGAATAATTGGTCTGGAGTGCCATTCGTGCCACCGTCAGATCATTGATAAGACAAATTTAAATTTACGACCCTAATCATCTGTAGATACTGGACTCTCGGTTAATTCACGCTCACAGTTGCGAGACCCTCTCTGTCTGGGAGAATTATTATTGTCACTTTGTTCACCGTTTGGCTGACAAATATGACGACAATTTTGCACGGAATTACTCTTTCGTTATTCGTAATTCCATCGAAATATAATTACAGATATTAAAACATTGTACAGAGCAAGAAATAATTATTCAGTTTCATAATTTATTGATTGTAAAAAAAAGTGCATTTGTTTTTTTTTTTTTCGGTGATTTGGTAAATGGCCAATTTATTAATTTTTTGCACTAAATTGTTGCTAATTCCATCGAAATGTAATTACAGTTACTTACAAAATTCCGTCCTGATTTCTGGACATTCGTACTTAGGAATAATAAAACATTGTATACTGTTATTAAAAAATATTCAGTTTCATAATTTATTGGTTGATAAAAGAAAATACATTTTTTTTCGCCGATTTGGAAAATGGCCTATTTATTAATTTGTTGAACCAGACGTTGATTTTGAAAATGATCCCTTTCCGTGGAGCTCGACTTGGTAAAAACAAGCAACGAAATTCCGTACGTAAACCTCAAGTATCGTCAATATTATGATTTACAAATTATACAGTATAATGTTTTCATATATAATCATATACGAATTCTGTCTCTGTATAATCATAATATGCAGATATTTGTATTATTGAATTTTCTTATCTATATTAATTTATCAAAAGCCATTTCATCCGCATTGACAACAATATTTGTATCTTCTGATTGTGAGTAAATGAAGCTGATTTTTTTTTTTTGTGGTAAATAAAATTATTCGTAAATTATATTATTAACATATATTATTAAATCTATTATTCAATTCAATTGGGAAAATTGTTCCAGCTTGACAAAAAAAAATGTGTTCAAGTTTTACAATTTATTTATTTATTTAATACCAGTATTTAAAATATTAATTTTAAGTAACTATTGTTATTACTGCAAGCTTTAGGTGACACAAGTTTCTTAATTATAATCATTTTGCATACATGTTCATAATTATTATTTTATTTTTATTTTCAATAAATTATCTTGCATCGATAATTGTCGCAGCGTTACATCTCATCCGCATTCCGAATGCACGCAGTGTACGAGTTCTTATTCTCGATGATATGGAAGACGGTGAAGGATACCGGCCGGCGAGAAACTCACTTCTCGAGACGAAAATAGTCATCTTATGTTGGCTACGACGACATCAGAGAATTGCGGGACGAAACGTTGTCTAAAATTACGACAGCGCAATGAGGTACGGATGCTTCGATCGGATCAGAACAGTTTTCATGCGCCGCGAGCTCGAGCCGGTTGTTTCGCGTGTCTGCATTTCATTTCGCTTAAATGCATCGATTAAAATGCAAAAAATTCCTCTTAACTGAGAATTAAGACACTGATAAGTTGGTCCATAAAAAAACACCTCGGTTGCCAATTTTTTTTTACTCCTGATATTGGAAAAACAAGTTCGAACCTTTACGGACAACATTATCCGAAGTTTCAGTTTTTTTAAATTATAAAATATACTAAAACAGGTGAAAAGCGAATTTCTTTGGTGTTTTTTTTTTTTTTTTGTAATCAAAGTAAAAAAGAGAATTTTGTGTATCCAACAAAAATGGATGAACCCGATCGATTCTATCGAGCACTATGCTCGTCGGAAACTCTGAGATCAGGCAGCAAAGGATTCTTCAGGGACTTCAGCGAGTCGGTGACGGACGACGCTGGTGATATTTGGATCGAGAAAATATTTGGAAGGCTGGTCAGTGACGAGGAACGCGTTAGGATTATTCTCACCGATCCTAAAGTCAAGAGGATTGTCCTGGAGACTTTGGGAAGAGTGAAGCATCTGTACAGAGACAAGGACGCGACTGTGTCGAGGAGCAAGAGACTCGAAGGACTCGAAATAGCTGCCTCTGGAGATCATGAGAAAGCTCTGTTGCTCTTCAGCCAAGCTGTACTTCGAGCACCTGCAACAGGTTTTTAATGCTGTCCATAAGCTTTATAAATAATCAAATGACAATATTTGAAACAAACACGCACACGCACATGCACAGATATCGACATGAAGATCTCGTTACCTTTTTTTTTAAAAAAAAAAAGCTTTCTCTATGACGAAGCAAAGCTGGAGACTATTATTGTTGGAAAACGTTTGTGTTTAGAAATCAGCTTCATTTACTGAAACCTGAACGTATACAAGTTCGAAATGCTCACTTTGCGTATATATACAAAGTGAGCATTTTGTAGCATATAGCATTATATATATATATATATATATATGTATATATACAACGGTTAAATGGATAACCAGACGTAGTGAACGTTTGTTGATCGATCCGAGTAAGCCGAGCGAAAAAACAACATATCCGCCGAGTTCAATATAGGGGAGAATGATTTTCAACGGGTTCTACATGTGAACGATGCGAAACTCGAAAGCACCTGTTAGGACTCATTTTTAAATTGTAATAAAAAAAAAAATTTTAAACAATTCACGGATTTTTAATGTAACAAAAATAAATATGCAATGTATTGAAATTTAATGCATTTTTTTCGCACATTTAATGCGAACATTTTATACATAATTTTGTTGAATTTTTATTTACAATTAAATAAAATTGTATGTTTACATAATATTTACAATTTCGTTGTAATAAAATTTACAAATTACGTCCGGATGAGTGTACATGAATTTTTTCGAAAAATTAACGTCGTTCGACTAATTTTTGCAAAATTTGATGAGCTGACAATTGACAACTTTTTTTTTTTTTTAGAGTTCTTAAGTGCTTCGTTTATGAGGATGTTAGAGCTAGAATTTCTAAAATCCGAAAGCCAAATTCGAAATTCAGAATTTTTTTTTTAAATACAGCGAAATTTTTGTTAACATTTCGAAAAGATGGATATCTCAACGCTGTCGGAGCAACGAAAAATTTGTGAGATCATTTTATAAGATTTTGCGGAATTTTTTTCCACCTTTGACAAAATAGTGGCTCCAAATTTTTTTTTAGAAAAATTGTGTCTTAAAATCGAAGCACTAAAAATTTTCATTTTATTTTTTTTTTAATTGCCATAAAATTTATTTTAACATGTACGTAATAGATATAAAAATTTATATATATAACTACATACAAAATCTATTTATAAAAATTTGGAGCAATTCTAAAATTTTCCTGGGACTTATTTTTTTACTCGAGATAATAATATTTCGCCAAATTACGTCAAAACCCTCCTCTAATATTTCGCTAAATTAGCCAGCTGCAGACGAAAGATTAGTGAAAAGTAGTAAAGCATTTAAATTATTATTATTATTATTAACATAAGTGGGATTGTACAAATGAACATATGAACATATTATAATCCGTTTGGGTTTCACTGTTACAATTTCCTGAGGGACTTCATTTTACTTCAATAATATCTTTTGGCTTATATCTCAATCCTTGACTATGATGCTTATAATATTCGTTGCAATATTATTATACAAGTATATATATATATATTATCAGTATTCCTCTTTGATGCTTTCAGGCAAATTTCTACCAGTTGACCAAGGATTTAGTTTACCTTTGGGTTTACTTGCCCGAGCTGACGCACTAATGGCACTTGGGGATTACGACTTTGCACTCGAGGATCTGAGACTCGCTGCTGAAGAGGATTTGCCTCAAACGGCGAGGTAAACCCATTGAACTCTTTTTTTTTTTTTTGCCCATTGAGCTTTAAATTCTCAATCATATTATTCATCAGACTTCGCATAAACGATGAACAGAGAAGATACTTATTTTCATGAGATTCTGTTACTTTAAATAGTTTGGATATTTAAGGGATCAGAGTCATGTAAAATAGTAATAATAATAATAATCATTTTTTAGCTTTTAATTTTTAGGACATTCTTTTAGAATGAAGACATTTTTTTGTCTAGAAATAATTTTGTCAACAGCAAAAAAAAAAAATTATGCCGCTGTAAAAACAAGCAGTGCTTAATTTTTTTTTGATGTTGAAGAAATAATCATAGAAATTGATATATTCAGTGAAAATTATTTGGAATTTATAAATATCAAAGATTTAACAGAAAATCAGAGGACTAATGTCGAAATTTGAGTGGTAAATTATAAAATCTCGATTTTGATCTTTAATGTATCAGAAAGAAATCAAAGTAGCTTCAACTCCCTTTAATCTATATCACACCAACAGACTCTCAAATAGCTTGTGTGTGTCACGAGTGACTGCAGCCAACGTGGCTTGCCTTTTATACAGAGTCGCTTGTGGCGTAGGTTCAAAGCTCGAATATGCAAAAACTTTGCAGCAGTCCAGAAATTGTTAGAGCGACAAGGATGTGTATAGGTATAGAAAACTCGTCGACGATCCAAAGGCAAAAGTGCTTTAAGGGTAAATTCCACTGTGAGTCCTCGGAAAATAGCTGGTTCTGAATTATTTTTTTCGAAATTAAAGTTATTATTTATGGGTCGAGGGAGGAATGTGTTATTAAATGTAGTTTAAAGTTTATTTACACTAATTTTCATTGAAACAAATTTTAAAATGTCCAAAATCCTAAGATAAAGTGGCATAAAAAAAAGGTTCACTTTTTTGAATCTCTATTTTTATTCTATTTAAAAGAAAGGGTTCACTTTTTTGAATCTCTTTTTTTATTCTATTTAAAAAAAAGGGTTCACTTTTTTGAATCTCTTTTTTTATTTTATTTAAAAAAAAAGGTTCAATTTTTTGAATCTCTTTTTTTATTCTATTTTTAGAAAATAGTAACTTTAAAATAAAATAGTGTGAAAGGGCAACCTTTGTTTGTGATTATTTTCCAAAAAAAATTCAAACAAAATTATTTTTTATTCAATTTTTAATTTTTCGAAAAATGTCTCTGTTCTCTACCTTCAGCAGATTTTTAGCTGTCGAGTTAAATAATTTTTTACAGATGAAACTATGTTAAAGGAGGATCGGTATTGAATTTGGAATGAATCGACAAATAGGTTCGCTTCTTATGAGATTATGAATTTAAAAAAAAAATTCATTTTCCTCCAACTCACGTAAAATCTCACCAAACGAGCTCAAATTTTCTACCGATAAAAAACAATATTAAACCCTGCTGACGCGTACCAAATTTCGTGATGATGGGTAAAGCATTTCGAATTTTACGTCAGATTGAGTTTTTCCAAAAAATTAACGTTTCGTTACAACTCACAAATTTCACACAAAGCCTTCCTCCATGAGGAAGCCAAAATTGATAAATAATCTTCCTCATTGAGGTGGCTTTGTGAAAAATCGAAATTAAGATTTGCTACCTTTTTATCTTCTTATAAAAAAAAAACATAAGCACGCCAAAGCGAACAAATTTCAAGCCATCGAACTAAAATTTTGATGGGAAGAATTTTTGCATCCAAGACTGGTTGCATTTGGACAGAATTGACAAAACGTTTTCAAAAATTATCACATTCTCAGTGAAGCAATTGATAAAAATCTACAATGTCATAAAAAAAATGTAGACATTTAAAAAAATTTTTTTTTCAAAAACTTGGATTTATTTATTCGCAATACAATTGAATAAAATCCATCGACAAAATCAGAAAAAAAGAGCCACGCATCTCTGCCAATCTATGTACATCTTCTTAATTAGCATTCATCTCAATGCATCCAGAGTAAATGTATTGTTGGCAGTAGAAAGTACCAAAGTACCCACAAATATAAGTATCAGTCATTGTATTAGTGTCGATCGATGGACATCTGCAGTATAAACTTTTTTTTTATTCCTCCCTTTCTACTTCTGCATTTTTACACCACACAGCCCGACGCTTATTACAAGCTTTTGCAGCGGTTTTTATCTTATTTTTTTTTTTTTTTTTTTTTTATGGTTTCCCCTCCTTTTTCTCAATCTCATTCATTCTCTTATTCGAAGTCTTATCGGCTACGTCGAGAAGTGCACGAAATTGCAGCGGCTCCGTTAACGAGTATTCTGGCAGTTCGGTCACGAACGTCACGAACAAGCGAATAAGGAGCTATCGATCCATCACGTACACAGAATGCCTTCTATATTTGTATATATAGACGCACACATATATATATATATATATATATATTGGCTGCACACAATGTTAATATGACAAACAATAGCCAGTTTTGCGAATCCTCGAAGCGGATTTAAAGGTGTCGTTAATTAATGATCACAGCTGTGAACTTGGAGCGATGGGAAAAGCTCTTCAATCTATAAATCCATTAAATTCTAAACGATTTTTATCCAACGCGAAAGAATGATGAATCATTGAACGATGAATACAGTATTTGGATTATCCTTTTGCTTCCTCGTAGTGGAAGCTTTGTTTTCGTGAATTTTTTTTTTTTTTTTTTCAGGAAAATAAAATTGGTTGAAGCGTTTTCATTTTGGCTGGTTTTTCAAGGTTCTGAAAAAAATGTCTGATAGCACTCTAAATCGAGCAAATTTCCAGCTATTTTTTTTCAGCTTTTCCAGCTTTTTTTCATGAAAACAAAATTGGTTGAAGCATTTAGATTTTATCTGGTTTTTCAAAATTTTGAAATAAATGTCTGTTATCACTCTAAATCGAGTGAATTTCCCTCTGTCAGGCTGAAACTTGGCACAAAACTTTAGCAGAGTGGTGTGGACCTTTGGTATTGAATTTAATATTTGGTAACATAAAGCTACCTATTGAGGTAGCTTTGTAAAAAATTCAAAGATCATGAGGAAGCAAAGAACAAAGTTCTACATTGCATCCTTGTTTTTTCGTTCTAACATTGTAGCAGATAAAAAATGACATTTTCTGTAAATGAATATTGGGAGAATTCTCCCTCGTCATCGTCAGGAGTCAGATTAATCTGCGCTGTCTTCTCAATAATGTGCTTTGAATGAGCATAATTATAACAGGCACTTGGGAGCTACCCTGAATAATATATGTATCGGTTATACTCAACCTGAAACTGTAGCTAAATATCGATTAGTGGCTTGTTGAATACAAGTTGGTAACACGCAGCTTGACTTTACAACAAAAGTACAATGTATAATATTATTAACATAATTTTATTCCTATACAAGTGAAATTGTAGTCTAAAACTTTTTCTGTTTAAGATCATTCGATCGAAAATTTATTTCTAAAACATTCAACATGAATGAATGTAAAATATTTCTGAAGCTCATTAAATTTTGCTTCCTCATGTGACATATTTTTTTTTCATCAAAATAGTTTTTCATCAAATTCATTCAAAATGGACTAGAAAAAATGCTAGAAAAAATTTGTGAAAAATCAGATTTAATGAGGAAGCAACGTGCAAAGTTCTACTTTGCATCATTTTTTTTTTTTTCAAATTATCAACAATATTTCACAAAATTAAATTTCGAACTTTTCCATCAAGTGAATATTTCGCAATATTCCAGCAGAAAGTAATTGCAACGTATTTGAGTTCTAATGAAATATTGGAAATACTTCTATCATATTCTCTGCCATATTGGAGCTCTCAACGTTTTACCGCACCAGTGTGATTTCATTAAAGAGCGACTCTCTCTCTTTCGTACCGCTGGACCCTATAACGAGTTTCCAGAACCGATAGTTTTCTCGAATATATATATAACTCTCGAGAATTCGTTGGTCCTCTAGGAGAGAATCGAAAAGAAAGAGGGAACAATGTGTATTGGCAAAAATATTGCACGATAACGGGCTTTTGTTTCTCACCTTTATTAACATTGTCCAGCTCTTGTTCACCCAGTTTCAGTACAGCAGTTGATTGGGTACTCCGGTACTCTTATCGTTCACCGCTATTGTTCAGCTCTTCATTCACAAAGCATTTACATTGTCGAAAGCATCGGATAACGAACGAACGTGTGATAAATCAAAAGGTATCGATGAATATACGTGTCGAAGCAAGGATATCGATAACAGAGAGCAAACCAGTGCTAATTGATTGTCAACCCATCAACGCGACGGATTTTCCCAACAGACCGCAACAACCACAATTTATATGCCGGATATTTCAGTGACGAGAAAGGAAAGAAATAAAAGCTGCTTATCGGACTGTTACATGAAGATGAAAATGCATTATAAAAAATACTTCGTAATCGTGTTGATTTTTTTTTATATTAGAAAAAAAAGTTTTATATTAGAAAAAAAAAACATAATGTTACAGCGATTATGACGAGCAATAACTTATTTTTGTTTGTGGAAAAATGTTCTATTGATTGGCTGGAGAGAAATTTTTATAGGGTCCTTTGCAAAAAAAAAAAAATATATTATAAATACAACCGTTTGTTCATCGTAATTTAAAGTGACACATATACATGGTTGTAACTTTTGAAATACTAATGTGATTTGAAAATCTACTCGGTCAATCGATAAAGCATGTTTTTGTGAAGAAAACAAGCTATTGTTCGTGATAATCTGCCTGATATTATAGATTTTTCGTGCAAAAAACTGAATTACGAAAAGCATCTCATTGGAGATTTTTATATTATCAGTGCATTTTATTTTCAAAGGACAAAACTTTTTTTTTAAAGAAAATATACCGATGCACAAATTACTCTATAAGACTGTTAATCGAATCACGAAGAAAATGTGAAAACGCTTTTAAAAATTCTAAAGCTTTTTTATTTTTAAGAAAAGGAATTTTTTAAAATTAAAAAAGTGGCGAAAGTGTCTATTCAATTCACAGATTCTGTTCGTCGCGTCATTAAATTTTCTTTTTCATTTTTTAAGCCAGAACAAAATATTTTATTCTCCAAATTAATTCGTAAAGATTAATGATGCAACAAATTGTTGTGAAATGCATTTAAAAAATTCACATTGTACACCTTCCATCATTGAAAATAAATATGTCACCTGCAATTATTCCAATACAGATATAATTCACGTTACAGACAGCAGCTTTTGGAAAAAATCGAAGAATGCAATCGGCTTCTGTCCGAGTCTGACAAATCTCTAATGCTCTATGGATCTTCAGCAACGAGGAGTCAATTAAAAAAACAATTTAAATCACGTAAGTTACCCTTTTCGATATCTTAGTTACTTTAAGAAAATTTCAATGAATTCCAAAACGAATTAACGAAAAGAGACGATAAAATAGACCATTATCGATATTTTTTTAATTCTTCAAAAAAAATAAATAAAAAATTTTCATCCTCATACAGGAAGCTCTGTTTTCCTGAATTTTTTTTTTTCAAAACTAAAAAAAAAATATTAACAAAAAATAGTGTAAAGTACAAAATCGGTAACAAAATCTACCCCAGCATCCCATCAAGCTGCAACTTAAATTATTAATGAGAATCAATAAAGCAAAATCGACGCATCAAATGATTGATGGTAATATTAAAAAAAAAAACAAAATTGGCTACTGATCATATTATCCGAGCACGCCTCGAATAATATGGTCTATGTAGACAATTTTTCCTCATATAAACGAAAATCAAGAAAGTACACTTAGCGTCAGACGCAATAAACTGACAAGTGATGGTGATCATAGTTACATAATCGACAAGCTGTCGTGGAAAATATATTACCTGACAGGCCCAATGAAATTTGTTCAACATCATCTATACTTATCGTGATATAGCCATGAAAATCGATATTTCCTGTTACCCCACTTCGAGTTTTGTAGCTCTCACAGCACTTTCGTCCTATCACCGTATCTCGGATTCTTCAAATCTCCGACATCCTGACAAGAGATGAAAAACTGAATCTTCGAGTTTAGTTTCAGTTTCATTGATCAACACACTTTTTCATACAGGTGGCTCTGTCAGAGATATACAAAATAATGAGGAAATTGCAAATTTTCACTTTGCAGGCTGCCTTGTCAGAATTTTTTTGCCAGATGGGAAAAAGCATGCGGGTAATTCGGGTCACCTACAAATTTTTTTTTTCTTTTTTTTTTTCATTTTATTTTCTGTAGACTTTTGAAACAGATAAACAATAGGACAAATATTCCTAAATAATTCTCATTTGTACTTGAGCGATTCGTCTTTTCGGCAAAATAATTTTTTTGTGTAATTATTTTGAATTAAGCACTGAAAATAATTGCATAAAAAATAATTTTCTAAAATAAATTATGACTTTACCAATTTTTTTTTACAAATAAATTCAAAAGCTACTGACCACATATGTCGAATAATAAAATGCAAACGATATACGTAACTGAAAATCGATCTAGCGCGCATCCAGTTATTCTCCGTTCGTGATGGTCTCCATGGTAACCGTTCATTGATTCTATACCGTGAAGTTGAATTAATGGTTAATACGATATCCCTCAAAAGCCAACGACGACGACGACGACGACGACGACGACGAGGACGGTGACGACAAGTGCATGTATAAATAGAGAACATACACCCCACGTATGTGTATGGTATATTGCACGCGGAATTCTCGAGAGACATGTGGAGTCATAGGGTGGCACTGCCAGCAAAAACGAAGACGAGAGAATTTTGTGCGAGGAATACAAAAGAAGTAAGTGCCGCGGTGACTACGAAAAGAAATAGAAGAAAATGGGATCAGACAGCTTAGTAAACATAAACGTGTGGAATGTGATGTCAAGGGTTCAATTTGTCCTAATGTCGAAAATGGTAATGAAAAATTCTTCTTACGTTTCTAAAATATTTTTTAAAAAATTTGAATATTAAAAATATTAGAAATATTAAAAATATTAAAAATATTAGAAATATTAAAAATATTAAAAATATTAGAAATATTAAAAATATTAAAATTATTAAAAATATTAAGAATATTAAAAATATTAAAAATATTAAAAATATTAAAAATATTAAAAATATTAAAAATATTAAAAATATTAAAAATACTAAAAATATTAAAAATATTAAAAATATTAAAAATATTAAAAATATTAAAAATATTAAAAATATTAAAAATATTAAAAATATTAAAAATATTAAAAATATTAAAAATATTAAAAATATTAAAAATATTAAAAATATTAAAAATATTAAAAATATTAAAAATATTAAAAATATTAAAAACATTAAAAATATTCAAAATATTCAAAATATTCAAAATATTCAAAATATTCAAAATATTCAAAATATTCAAAATATTCAAAATATTCAAAATATTCAAAATATTCAAAATATTCAAAATATTCAAAATATTCAAAATATTCAAAATATTCAAAATATTCAAAATATTCAAAATATTCAAAATATTCAAAATATTCAAAATATTCAAAATATTCAAAATATTCAAAATATTCAAAATATTCAAAATATTCAAAATATTCAAAATATTCAAAATATTCAAAATATTCAAAATATTCAAAATATTCAAAATATTCAAAATGTTCAAAATATTCAAAATATTCAAAATATTCAAAATATTCAAAATATTCAAAATTGAGGATAAATGTATTCTCATCGTAATCGAAGATTTTTCAATATTTCAGTATAATAACAGGTCGCGAAAAAATTGCAAGCATATAGAGACAAAAATCACATATGATTATAAGTGGTCTATATATAATTAGTAATTACATTAATTATGTATAAAAATCATACATAATTCCTTTCTAAATTAGAAAATGAGTTTTTCATATATTATTACATTATACTAAAAATATTCTGCAATAAAATACGAAACTTTTTAGCCATATGTAGAATGTTGAGATTTTCATTAGTTCAATAATGAATTAATTGATAAATAATGTGTAATAATTTTTTTTCAAATGCATCAAATTTGTATACAATTCGATGTCTTTTTGTTTACGTAAAAAAAAATCTATAAACTATTAATTTTAAAAACTTACATTAAAATTAAATGCATTTTTGTTACAATAAAAATGCTTGACATTATTTTTTTTATTCACATTATTAATATGCAGTACAAAACCAAATAGAGAAAACGTCGTGAGAAGCAGATAAATAATGGATGAATAAAGGGAGACAAGAAGTTAACTTTTATATTTTTTTCCGAATATATGCTCGAAACGGAATCCAGTACCCGGAAAATAAGTACTGTGATTTTATGCAACGTCAACATAGCTTCGAGTTCCAGCTGGTGCAAAAAGCCAGACTGTATTTACCCATCACATCGAAAATTCTATTTCATTCGCAAGAAATCAACCCCCGGTGGTGTGTACATTTCTCGCGAAACATTTCATCGTATCAACGTATAAATACGTCACGCAATGCAAACGTCATTTTTGAAGCTTCTGATTGTCATCACTCGCTTTTTGCAGACTGTTTTTTTTTTTTTAATAATAAATAATTATACGGCTAATTAATACATCATTTTTTAGGGTAATGTAAAATAAATTAAATAAATAAATTCTTAGAAGTCAACGTTTGACATTATAGATTTTTAATATTTTGCATTATTTTCTTTTTCTAAATTTCGATAATGAATTGATGTGTTATCTTTAAAAAAATATATATTTCTGTGCTTTAACTCAACTTTAGAAATAAATTTAAAATAAAAAAAAAAATTCTGCAGAAACGTGGCATTTATTTTTTCAAACTACGATGCTTTGTATATTTTTAACATCTGGTAAATAAATATATATTTTATATATAGAGGTATATAAATATTTTTTTAAGGCGATGCAAAATAAATGAAATATATAAATTCTTAAAAGCAAAAACTTGACATTATAGATTTTTAATATTTTGCATTATTTTCTTTTTCTAAATTTCGATAATGAATTGATGTGTTATCTTTAAAAAAATATATATTTCTGTGCTTTAACTCAACTTTTTAAATAATTTTAAAATAAAAAAAAAAAATAGTGCATAAACGTGGCATTTATTTTTTCACACTACGATGCTTTGAATATTTTTAACATGTGGTAAATAAATATATAAAACCAGATCGGTGCTATTAGTTGAAAGTTTGAGTGTTATATGTGCCTGCAAGCAACAGAGTGTACAAATTGCTATCGAGTTTTCAACTGATCCTTGTAGCTTTGTTCTCGACACGTTTTTTTTTTTTTTCTTTTTTTTTAATTGAAGTAGATTCAAGTACAGTACTCGATGTGCATAGAGACGAAAAATTGAGAGATCGGACAATGTATAAATTCGCGACCGAACTGCGTACCATATCTACCATGATACTGTTATGGATTCGCTTCGAGCTTTTATATTAGGCATTCCACGCGAAGTGGACCACCCCTGTGTGTCGTAATGTCACGAAAAATGTTCAACATTTTTTTGAGACCCATGTAGAGTCAACGAGCCAATGTGCAATAGAAAATGTGTACAGATTATTTTTGAGATTTTTAAATTTTTGTTATGGTCGATTCTTAAAAGTCAATCAAAAGCCAATTAATCTGTTCTCAGCTCAGGATTGGAATTAGGATTATTTTGTCGTATTCAACCGAAATCAATATTTCCTCATGATCAAGAATTGTTGAAAGAAAGCTCACAAATCGAGAATCAAAAATGTCTCACTTCACTTTTTATTTCAACATCTCATTATTAAATGATTTTCTTTTATATCGATTAAAAAAAGCTTCAAGAAAAATCGCAAAATAATTTTGAATTTTGTGTAAACATTTTTACGAAACAACCGTCCGTGAACTGACGTCCCATTTTTTTTCCATTTTTTAATGAATTTTTTTTTCGAAACGAATGGTTATTCTGAGTCAAAGCTCAAAAATTTTTATTTCTCTTACAGTATTTGTCTGAGAATAATTGCAAATTTTTTAATTGTGGCGAAAAATTTAAATAAAAAAAATGCATGAAAAAGTATGAGAAAAAAAAAGATCTAAAAAAATGTAAAGCGTTTTATCGAACATCCGGAATAGAATTAAAAAAATGATAGAGGGAATGCGAAGAGGTCAGGGTTGAAAGCTTACGGAAATGGCCCAGGAATACCTCATATTTGAAAAATGAATTAATTAACGTTACTGAAAATAAAATCAAACAAGTTCGCAAAGTGGATCCTTCCTCATTATTTTGTACCTTTAACAGAGCCTGTATGAAAAAGTATCCGGATCAAATGTTGGCTTCCTCACAAAAGAAGCTTTATCAAAAGTACAATAATGAGGAAGCAATTTGCAAGGTTTTACTTTGCTGGATTTTTTTTAATAGTGCATGCCATAGTTTATCGATATGATATTTGTACAAATCAGCGGACCAACAAAATTTAAAAAAATGAAAACACACGAAAAATGTAAATTCCAATAACTTTCTAACATATTTTTAAAAAATTCAATATGCAATAAAATATTCACCTCTCCGCCGATTCGCGTTAAATTTATTAAAAATATTGTAATTTTTTTTTTTCCTTACAGCAATGTTTTTTTTTATTTTTAGGAAGCATCACAAATAATCGTGAATTTACATAGAAAATTGCAGCGAAATATCTGAGAATTTACAAGAAATCGAGTGTTTCCAGCGACGATTTAAAAAATTGTATTTTTTGTAAAATTGGAATCTCTCAAAATCGATTCCTGCCAAATACAATCTAAAACGTTTCTTACAAGATAGCTGACTTTCGTACCGAATAATAACAATTTTTTTCCCAAATCTGGAGCAAAATCAAGAATTTTTGTCTCTCAACAAATTTTTCTCTTCAATATTCATTTTCACAAAAATCCACCAAATTTATTCTACACAGCTATGAAGATTTTTTTACTGGAAACAATATTAAAATTGTCTACATTTTGAGTTTCAACATTTTGTTTGCACGATGGATTATTTTTTTATACAGCGAATAAAAAATAATAAAAAAAGAAAGCACAGAGATAAAAAATCGTCATTTAATTTTTTAGTGAAATATGAGATCAAATTAAAAAAAAAAATTAATCAATATATTCAAGATATTTTACATCGAGGATGGCCGACTTCTTATACAAAATTAATGCCGCTTGTTTTAAAACTGCGTTTCCAGTGCGACGTACAATAAATCGCAAATTCAATATTATAAACTGAAGAAAAATAAAATATAAACGAGATTATAAACAAACTTTAGAATACTAATTGGTCCACAGAATGACGAAGTCATACGACAAAAAGCCGGCGTAAGAAACGTAAAGTTAATGAGTCGATGAGATATTGTTTGTCATAAAAAGTACGTAAAAATCCATATTTTACTCAATTTATATTTTAATAAAGAGCATTCTTCATCGACTTTTTTTATAATTTTTTTTTTTCACCAATTCCTATTCCACGAGAATATTTTATCAATTCCAGATTAGATGATTTTTAGCTCCAATCAGGAATGGCAAAAAATACAAAGTCATCGAAGTGGTCGTAAATATATTTACAAAGTATTTTTAAGACAAAACTTTCTTCGAGCAGTTCGATGCTAAAAGTTTTCGTCGTCAAACGCTAATAGGATCAAAGAGGATAGGACGAATGAGAAAGAAAAGCTTACGAGATGAGTTTTCTTTAATTGGTCGCTTTCATTAATGATAAATGTTATCACTACAGCGGTACCGCCTCCGGTAACGGAAGGTCCGAATAGGGATAAGAAGCTTTCCGGAACTTCGAAACTCATCGCTGTTCGAGAGACGCCCAATGCTGGAAAACACGCGATTGCCGCAGCCGATATTCGTCCAGGCGACGTACTGGCGTCAGAATCACCACTGGCCTCCTGTTTGCTTCCCGAATTTTATGGCACCCATTGTCAACACTGTTTATCGAGGTGCGTACTGAATAGCATATATACGTGTTAAAAGTAAAATCTGCTCCCCCCGAAAACGTAAAACTGTCCCCCAAAGCCAGTAAACTTGTATGTAAATATTTCACGGCTGTCAGGCAGAAGTTTACGATTTCCTGGACCACACGATTTCATTTCAAGTTCATAAATTCTCAGCGATGAGAATGCATATTGGCCGTTTCAATTCAAGCCGGTGGGACGCGGATCATCGAATATTTAGTCAGCTTGTTGCATCTATTTTTCACACTCCACTGGTGACTCCTTTTTCCCCTGAAATGAACGTGTGAATTAATTAAATTATGGATTACTAATAATTCCATACTCGTAATATAATGTTATTGCGTAATAAAATCCATGCGGAAAAAGAAACAAGGCGCGCCGAGTTTAAACCATTATTCAGTGTCCATTAGTTCGCCAGTCTCCGCTACGCGGCGTCCGCGCTCGAGTCGCTCCCGCATACGCTGCAGCGCAGCGTATAAGGAGTGAGCTAAAAGCTTTTCCACGCCTCCGAATCCTCTGAATAAGAGGATTCACCCGGGGAATTATACTAAATAAGCTTTTACCCACATTTTTACTTTCTTACTGTACAGGTGAGGAATTTATCTAGCAGGGTAATTTCATTTTCTTTTCCTTCTTAAGGAGAAATGTCTTTTAATTCTCAAAGGAGTCTGAAGCTATTTTAAATTGTAAGCAGGTCTCGGCAAACTCTACGGAATGAAAGTTTATCCAACATTCTTAAATAACAATGTGACAACTTTGTTCAAAGTCAAATAACATCGTCAATAAAACACTTTTGTAAAATATACAAAGATGGTATATTCGATTTTGCGATCTGCATATGGATTTTTTAACTTCTGAGAATTTTCATTAAAACTCAAACTAAAAAGAAAGGCTTGACAAAAAAAATTAAATCTCTGTCCTTAAAAAAAATGTTTCGTATGTTTGTTACGAAAACTTTCTGCTAGCATTCACTTATATTTACAAGCTGCAGGTACTAAAAGCCATGTAATAAAACTTTGCAATCACCTCTCCAGCTCCTCCCTTAAAATGTTTCCCCAATTTGTTCCTTCTATCCTCAAAGCTAGACCTCCACTTTAACGGGCCTCATTTTCAGTTTGTTCGGAGTGTCCTTGTTCTCGTGTACTAGCACTTCTGCTTTATTGTCCTTCTTCACTCTCCGTCGACTTTCCACTTTTAGAAATATTTCGTACTTCCGCGGCAAAAAGGATAGCAGAACTCACGACAGGTGTTTGTGCGGCAAAAACCCGGAATACCAGAATTCTCAGGAACACCGAAATATTCAAATTTCCTGCTGCTATTAAAGATGCAAGAACGCCGCAAGGTTTCTCAAGGTGCTGCTAAAGGGTGTCTTAAGGGGGTAAAACTCTATAACAGGTCGAAAAAAAATCTCATTTCTTTTTCTTATTTAATTTATTTTTTAAGCCAACAATTATTATTGACAAAATATTAAAAAATTCATTTTCTTATTCAGAAAATTACTAAAAGTATTTTTTAATTATTTAGAAATTCTTTTTACAGGCACGTAATAATAATCGATCAAACCAAATCATACAGATTATGAAAATATTTGATTTTTTTTTCTTTTTCAAATAAAAAAAAAATTAAATCTACATTCTTTCTAACAATAATCGAAATATATATTTTTAAATTTTATCTTGAACGCATAAAAAAGCATGTTCATATTTTTGATTTCCTGTCAGTTGCATTTAAAGAAAAAAAATCTGATAAAACGTAGAGTTTATTATTTCGGCAATGTAGACAAAGGAGCGTAATTGTGGAAAAAGGAATAATGAGAATGAGAAATGTAGACGTAGAAACCGACAAAAGCAAAACATTCTCCACGACTCTTCGCATTTCAAGGGAATATGTGGAGAACTGTAGAACATGTAGGAATGAGTCGGAAGAGTAACAAGAGGACGATGAGTATTTTCAAGGGAATAACACACGAGTAAAGCCGAAGGGCATATCGTCTAGGATTACATACAACAGAAACGTCCTACTGGTTTTTTTCGCGCGATATTAACTAATGAAAAAAAAAATATATATATATACACAAACATATTTTAATATGAGAATTAATAATCATTAAAAAATTAAGCAAAAATTGGGAGAATTAAAATAATTATCAGCAATCAATAAAAAAAAATATTGCATTAATCACTTAAGTCTGAGAGCGATAAAATTATTAAATAATTTTCTGTCAATTTTCTTATCTAATTTAAAAAAAAAAGAGAGAATTAAATTTACTATAAAAATAAATATTTTTTCTAAAATTTTTTAATAAAAATTCCAAGACAAGTGTAAGATATTTCAAATATTTCCATCGATGAACTTAATTTTTTTTTTTTTTATTAAGCTAAAAGTTTTCTATACGTACAAAAGCGTGCAGCATTTAATTTGTATGAATTTTAGATAAATTGCTCACCTTAAACTGCGATTTAAAAACAAAATATATAAAATCAGTTTTTTTTTTTTGCTCCATTGCCCACAAGCTCTATACTTTATTCCAATCGACCAGCCACCCCCTCATCAGAATAACTAAACTTGTGTTGGATTCTCGGGGTTGTCTACTTCGCAAGGATTACAGGTGTTTCGTCGAAACCAGGGGGATTAAGCGCACGTACAGCCCGCTTGATTTACCCGTGCGATACATGTTAACCAGCAGCCTTTAGCAGTTAAATTATCAAGAAATCCGATAATCCCTCGTCTAATCCACGTGGATTCATAAAAATGTACATGCGATTGAGGAAGAAGCTCAGGGAGTACATTGAATATAATCTTCTTCATTCCCAATAATTTTACCGGAAAAATGAAACTGTTTGTGCTGCATTTTTTTTTTTTTTCAAGAATATTGTCAGAAATACATTTTTGCAAAGTTGTACTTTGCATCCTTTTTTTTTTTTTAATTAGTATATATATTTGTCATAGTTGAGTAAATATTTTGTTCCTACAAATAATAAATAAATTTAAGTAAAAGTAGAAAAAATAAATAAAATATTATACATACATACATACATGAGCGTTTAAAAATTAAATAAAAAATCGGGAAAAAATTGTGCCACGATGAGAAATTTTTTTTTCCAAAATTTCATGAGAGCTTTCATTTTTTATTCATTTTTTAAACTCTCATAAAAATTGTTAAAACCGATTTTTATGTTTATTTATTAAAAATCATAGCTTCGGAGGAGTTGGAGAATTTTCAAAATAAATTTGCACAAAAGTATACTGTAACGAGTCCCTGCCCAGTCCCTACTTTTTCCCTCATTTTACCGACTCTCCGCATCTCTGGCCCACGGGCCTACATACCTAATTTATCGCTTCCTGACCCTCGGCTCAGCTCGAAGCCGCGCATCATAGATCCCCAAGATGCAGCTGTTATCGTCTGCATTACGATGCCTCCACTTGCCTGGCCTACGTGACTTTTTCCGAATTCCTTTGCCGCGACTCTTTTTATCGCTAGTTTCCCATGCACCGTCCACCTAGTCAAACAACTGCGTTTCCCGGAATCCAGTCACACGTGTGCCTGTCTTCCCGTCGAAGCCTCCAGACTCTCTCCCAAAATTCCTCCCTCCACTACCATTTTCCCACGACCAACTCCTTAAAAACACCTCCCGCGTTATTTCGTTAGTCAGTAAGCCCGAAACTCTGCGCGACGACATTTGTACCGGCGATCCTTAATAAACGTCCATTTTTGGACTCGCAACGTGTAAACCGCGTCTTTCGTTCCTACAACCGCGCTTCGTAGCCGAGTTGGCCATCCCTCCCCACGAAAAACATTCCCGACATCACAAACTGGTGCTAAGTGTGGGGTGTGCCAGCTCAAAGTGTTAGAAGCTTGGGATCGATCGACAACACCGAGAGTCTACAAGGACGTCAAAATCAACGCTGGATCATCAGAATAAAACGGTGAGTAAAAATTCATTTACTCATTACCGTGAACCGTCTGTAATTGCAACTGACTCTGACTCGAGCTCCATAACCACGAACACTATGTCGCTCTCTAACGTAAACGAGTCTATCAAAAACGCGATGAGCAAAGTATTCGACCGTCAAGGTGAAAGAGACGGAGCCGCACGTGAACACGAAGAACCTTCGCGACCGCAGAGTGTAATATCCGACGAACAATTCGAGGAAATCTCGCCGAGAGAAGCGATCGAACTTATTAAAGAATTCGATGGTAAAAACATTGGTGTTGAGGCATTCATCGCGTCAATCGAAGACATTCGACAACAAGTGACGCGACAAGACTATCTGCGTCGGTTGATAATCGCGAAGAAAATAGTGGGTGACGCGGCGCGTGAACTGCAGGAGTACGAAGTCGACACGTACGAGCGACTATACGAAGGACTCCGCATTTTATTCGGTAACTTACAGCCGGTTAGTGTTTACCGTGACAAACGTTCGCGCATGTTTCAAGGAAGGAGTGAAACAGTCTCGAAATTTACAAACCGATTCCTCGAAGTACAAAACCAAGTACTCGCCGTGCTCGCTAACTCTACGCCAAACGAGAGTAAACGAAAATTAATAATCGAATACGAGAGAGAGCAGGGCCTCGAGCAGTATTTGTTGGGACTTCGAAAGGAAATCTCCACCGAAGTGCGCGCACAACGACCGGAAAACATCCGAGCAGCCATCGCCAAAGCTCAAGCCGCGGAAGCCTACGATATCACGCGCGAAATGATGACACGGAACCTTAACATCGTTGAGCGTAATCCAAGTACGCAACAACACCCGAGACGCTCGCAGAGCAGGCCACCCGCCGCTTCAGCTTCAACGCAACGTCCCCAAGCTTCCTGCAATTATTGTCAACGGCCAGGTCACTTCGAAATCGACTGCCGCACAAAAATGTATGAGACACAACGAAAATCGAACACTCCTGCACAGCCTTTAGATTTTCGAAGAGATCAGCCGCCACCTCGTCCACCTTTTCAAGCACATACCAACGAGAGGGACCGAGGAAACCGACACATCGGATCTATCCCCCAAGTTAACTCCATTGCATCAGCAAAACGAGTCATCGAACTCTCGATGCCTGACCTACGAAGACCAGGAAGATTTTTATTAGATACTGGAGCTGCCATCAACCTCATCAAACTTATTAACCTCAAAGGAACCTCACTGGTTGACAAAAAAGTGAACACCGAGTTCAAGATGGGCAATGATTTACATAAATCATTGTTCGTTACGCAACAGGAATACGAAGGACGAAAACAAATTTTTCACGTCGTTCCAGACAACTTTCCCCTTGAAGAAGATGGACTGATTGGCATTCCTTTTATGGAGAAATATCAGACATACATCGGTATTGGAAAGGACAACTTCCTGCAGCTCAACGGAAAACGACTCAGCTTTGAACCATTAATGATCACAGTGACAGCAAGATCAATTAATTTTATCTCTGTACCAACAAACATCGCGAATGGACCGGCAATTACCAGCGAAGAAAACGCAGATTCCATAGTGCCTTGTGTGTTCGAAGCCAAGGACTATGAAGCCCGAGTGCCAGTAATAAACGACTCGGAAGAGCCTAAACGGTTTACCGTGGACCTGGTGCGTGGGCTACCATTCAATGGACCTACCCTCTCACCGCCGGAGGTGCGCCAAGACGCAACGACGGACGCATTAGGGATTCACCACATTAAAGAGCACAATACGGCAGACCGAATCCGAACGCTCAAAGAAAACGTGCGCCTGCAGCACGTGCTACCTGAGCTAGCGGAACAGGTGTGGGACATCGTGTCGTCCTACCCTGACGTGTTCGCTCTACCTGGCGACCCACTCCCAGGTACGAAGGCGGTCAAACACCGCATCATTACGACGGATGACGTTCCGATAAACGTCAAGCAGTACAGGTACCCTCCGGTACACAAGGAAGAAATCGACAGACAAGTCAACGACATGCTGGAGCAGAAGCTAATCGAGCCCAGCGACTCGCCGTACAACGCCCCACTCTGGGTTGTACCGAAGAAATCCGATGCATCGGGGAAGAAGAAGTGGCGAATTGTCATCGACTTTAGAAAGCTCAACGAGAAGACTTCTCACGACGCCTACCCCCTCCCGTGCATTGACGAAATATTGGATCAACTAGGAAGAGCCAAATACTTCTCCGCCTTCGATCTCGCCTCTGGATTCCACCAGATACCGATGGACGAACGAGACAAACAGAAGACAGCCTTCTCGACACCATCAGGACATTTCCATTACAATCGGATGCCTTTCGGTCTCAAAAACGCACCTGCAACGTTTCAGCGAATGATGAACAACGCCTTGCGCGGCCTGATCGGCAACACTTGTTTTGTTTATCTCGACGATATAATCATTTACGGCAATACACTGGAGGAACACAACAAAAAACTAGTCGATGTTCTAAGCCACCTACGTGACGCAGATTTGAAACTGCAACCGGATAAGTGTGAATTCCTTCGACCAGAATTGGAATTTCTAGGACACGTTATTTCGGAGGAAGGAGTAAAGCCAAATCCAATGAAAATAGAAGCAGTCGCGAACTTCCCAACACCAAAAGAGCCGAAACAGATCAAACAGTTCCTTGGACTCGCGGGGTACTATCGTAAATTCATTAAAGACTTCAGTAAAATTGCGAAACCCCTAACCGAGTTATTGAAAAAGGATGCGGCGTGGAATTGGAGTGAAAAACAAGAACAAGCGTTCCAACTTTTACGTACGGCACTAACGACCGCACCTGTGTTGCTCTACCCGGATTTCACAAAGGAATTCATTCTGACCACCGATGCCAGCAACCACGCGATCGGTGCTGTCTTATCGCAGGGACCGATCGGAAAGGACCGACCGATCGCCTATGCCTCTCGCACCCTCAACAAGGCGGAGCAGCGCTACTCCACCACAGAAAGAGAAATGCTCGCGATAACCTGGGCAACGAAGCATTTCCGTCAATATTTGTACGGAAAACAATTTAAAATCGTCACGGACCATAAACCGCTAATCTGGATTTTAAAGGCAACTGATCCTCCAACTAACAGCCGCCTAATGCGCCTACGAATGAAACTAGAGGAGTACGAGTACGAGCCGATTTATAAAAAAGGTTCCCTCAACACTAACGCAGACGCTCTGTCCAGAATTCACGCAGTGACCACCCGAGGACAACAAAAATTGAAGCTCTTGAAAGAAAATGAAATCGCCCCACAGAACAACAAAACGGACGACGATAATCCGGCGGAACTACCACAGGAAGAACCATCAGTAGAAGACCCACCGCTATATATGGAATTTGAGCTCTGCGAGAACATCCCTCTGGTGCTCGAAATTAGTGATGAACATCCACCAAAGAACATCCCGGCGCTGAAGATAGTGGACTCTCCAACCGACGCTGTCGATTGTTTGCACGTGGACTTCAACGAAGACGAGATCGACTGGTATAATCGGTTGGCAAACGCTTTAATAAAAATTGATGAAGCAACTAAAATTAATGTAGGTTGCGACCATCTTTGCGCCCATCCTGGAACGAAGTCTCGCATAAAACAAATGATTAATTTCATTTGGTCATCACGAAAACACCGCCCACTGTTGTATTTTTACGACAAAGATTTATACGAGCCAGGCACTGAGGAAGACCGCCAGCGCATTATTAAGGAACATCACGGCACCAAGGCTACTGGACACTTCGGGATCTCCAAAACCCTTGACCGCATAAAGGCCGTTGCTACCTGGCCAAACATGCAGAGGGACATCGAGGATTATATCCGTAAGTGTGACACGTGCCAGAAAATTAAGTTGGTACGTATACGACCGCAGGCAGAGGCCGTCATCACAGATACGCCAGAACGACCCAATGATAAAATCGCTTTAGACCTCGTGGGACCCATTCCAGAATCAACAGACGGATTCAAGTACATATTGTCCGTACAAGATCAACTGACAAAATATATCACGTTGATTCCCCTGAAAACACAGGATGCTCAAGCAACCGTAAATGCACTGGTCGAGCATTTTATTTACATTCACGGCGCACCAAAGAAAATTCTCACCGACGGAGGTCGCAACTTCATCAGCCAGACGTTTAAACACTTGGAGAAACTCTTCAAAATCTCACACATGACAACTACAACGTTCCATCCTCAAAGCAATGGCAGTCTCGAGAGAGCCCATGGACCGATTAAGGAACAAATTAAGGCTCTCATTCACGACCACCGCGAAGATTGGGACAAGAAATTAAAATTCGTCTCCATGGCTTACAACACGGCGAAACAAGAAGGCATCGGACTCACACCTTTTGAGATGCAGTTCGGACGGAAACCAAATGTCCCGAACAGCATCCCCATTCATCGAACAAATGCCACCATCGACGAATACTTCGAGGGACTACGCGCGGACCACGAACGAATTCTGAAGAAAGGACGTGACCACCTGGTTGCAGCAAAGCAGCGTTACAAAGCCAACCAAGACGCTCACATCTATCGACCTACTCCCATTTTCAACAAGGGTGATGAAGTTCTCGTTGCCCAAGAACGAGATAAATCTCCACTCGCTCCGAAGTGGGAAGGCCCCGCGATAATACTCGATCGAATGTCTGATGTTAATTATGAAATATTGCTAAGGAATAGGAGAAAATTAATTCACGTCAATAAACTCAAACCTTACTTCCGAAACTAATATTTCTTTTATGTCCAGGTCACCGGTTATACACCGTTCATATTTTCATTCCGACAAAGTCTAGCGCATCAACAGGCCGACCAAACCGATCATTTGCTGTACCGAGCATCCCGGAACATCTTCATCTCATATCGTGAAGACAAGGGGATCAACTCGCTCAGAAATGCTGAAACAACTGCAGCCGTATATAAAACGACAAACAGCACAATAAATTAACGAATCAAGAAAATATTAAAGAAAAAATACCTCATCCTGCGTCACAACTATTGAAAATATTGGTCAAATGTTATTCGAATCCTCACCATTCTCAGTAGTAATAATCTGCAAGCTTTTTGTATTTCAGAAAAATTCAATTATGACCCTGTAAACCTTCTACGTTCCAATAATACTCGCCACTCCGTAGATTCTTGTATATTTGTAATTGTTACTCCGACACGAATGTAATTTAACATATTGGGATTATTTAAGTTATAAGCGACACCAAAGTTGTTCTATCGTTGAGAAAATTCATTTTTTTGTTTTATGAATTTTCTAAAATAAGGGGGGAGGTGTAACGAGTCCCTGCCCAGTCCCTACTTTTTCCCTCATTTTACCGACTCTCCGCATCTCTGGCCCACGGGCCTACATACCTAATTTATCGCTTCCTGACCCTCGGCTCAGCTCGAAGCCGCGCATCATAGATCCCCAAGATGCAGCTGTTATCGTCTGCATTACGATGCCTCCACTTGCCTGGCCTACGTGACTTTTTCCGAATTCCTTTGCCGCGACTCTTTTTATCGCTAGTTTCCCATGCACCGTCCACCTAGTCAAACAACTGCGTTTCCCGGAATCCAGTCACACGTGTGCCTGTCTTCCCGTCGAAGCCTCCAGACTCTCTCCCAAAATTCCTCCCTCCACTACCATTTTCCCACGACCAACTCCTTAAAAACACCTCCCGCGTTATTTCGTTAGTCAGTAAGCCCGAAACTCTGCGCGACGACATTTGTACCGGCGATCCTTAATAAACGTCCATTTTTGGACTCGCAACGTGTAAACCGCGTCTTTCGTTCCTACAACCGCGCTTCGTAGCCGAGTTGGCCATCCCTCCCCACGAAAAACATTCCCGACATCACAATACTTTGAAATGAAAATCTTTTATGTACATTTTTTTTTTTGCGATACGACTTATATGCTAGATACGTAAATTCGAAAGTTTTCAAACGCAATTTTTAGAGCAATTTTTAGAAATTCACAAGTGCTCGAGATACGCGATGAAAAATTTGAAAAAAATTGAGCATGCTCCATCCATTTAGGTGAATGACTAAAAAAAATCACACAACTGTATCGACGATGGTCATCGTGAAAGGTGGTCCATATACGATCTTAAATATGAATTAAATAAAAATATTAAAAAGAAAAGTTTGAAGCAGTATGCTATTGACTCCAAATGCTTGAAAATTTAATAACTTCTATTTCCACTGGTGATTTTAGGTTGAGAGCTCCAGTGGGCTGCCCATTATGCAGCAGTGTAGCCTTCTGCGGAAGAAAATGCAGGGATCAGGCTCTCGCTACCTATCACAAATTTGAATGCAAAGTTCTTGCGCTTCTTATAGGTAAGCAAAGCTCCAAGAGCGAAACAGAATGTGTGCAAACATAATTTCCCTACTGGCACAATGAAAATATCAATCCTCTATATTCCAATTAAATTTATACCATTTTTCGCAATCTTTTTTTTTTTTAATTTTACAATTTTTGAATAATTTATTAAACAGAATAATATTAAACGTTTTATTCATTTTCTAAAGATAAACAGCTCATGCTTTCTGTGTTTAAGTGTAACAGAAAATTGATATTGCAATACTGCGAAATAAAACGTGAAAATTTTTGTTTTAAATATAAAACATTTTCATCGTGGAACTATCTTTGAAATTTTGGATTTTCGTTGCAGAATTTTCGTGAATGTTTCTGATAAGATTTAAAATTAATGAATTAGATTAAAATTAAAAGTTTGATTTGAAATTAATTAAAAATTATAATTAATAAAAAATAAAATTGAAATTACTTTTACACGACGAAAAAAATTGGCCATATTTACTTACGTCGAAATCGTGTTTTTTTTTATTCCACATAAGCATTTTTTTCTGTGAACGTTCACCATAAATGCCTTAATATTTGTAAATTGGTTTAAAAGAAAAAAAATCAGTGGTCTGATTTAACATTTTAGGATCAGGCATGAGCGTTCTGAGTACATTGGCCCTGAGAATGGTGACTCAGGAGGGTCCGGATCGTTGTCGTGTGATATGCGAAAAATTGCAAAAACAAAATTCTGCATCCAACGACGTAAATAATGCCGATGAGGATGATGCATTGGGACAAAAAGAGGAGGAGAATCTCAGTAAATCTGCAAAGCGTAGACTGAGAAAAAAGAAGCTCAAAGAGAATTCTTTAAATTCCGGCGAATGCAGTACGAAGACCGTTGAAGGATCAAACGTGAATAAAGTGGACACGAGAGCCTACGATCTTGTGACACTTGCGACGAAAAGATCGGCCAAAGACTTTCTTGAGAGAAGTCTCATGGCTGTTTTTCTTCTCAAAGCACTGCAAAAAGTGCATTTCTTCAAGACGCCATCCAAACCTGAAGGTAATAATTAAATATTATTCAGAAAATTTCGCTAAACGATTGTACTTATAATAACTGCACTGTTAAAAATATAAAAATTTAATGTTTTTTTTTTCTCAAAAAAATCCAAACCGATAACAATAATAACAATAATAACAATAATAACAATAATAACAATAATAACAATAATAACAATAATAACAATAATAACAATAATAACAATAATAACAATAATAACAATAATAACAATAATAACAATAATAACAATAATAACAATAATAACAATAATAACAATAATAACAATAATAACAATAATAACAATAATAACAATAATAACAATAATAACAATAATAACAATAATAACAATAATAACAATAATAACAATAATAACAATAATAACAATAATAACAATAATAGCAATAATAACAATAATAACAATAATAACAATAATAACAATAATAACAATAATAACAATAATAACAATAATAACAATAATAACAATAATAACAATAATAACAATAATAACAATAATAACAATAATAACAATAATAACAATAATAACAATAATAACAATAATAGCAATAATAACAATAATAACAATAAATTTATTTGAAGAACCGCCGACAGAAGAAGAGATGAAGATTGGTGCTTTGCTCTTGAGAAATCTGCAATTGTTGCAATTCAACGCTCATGAGATTTACGAAACACGATTGGCTGAAGATCATCGTTTTCGCGGCAACAAAACCGTCTACGTCGGTATAGCGATTTATTCGAGCGTCGCGCGCTTCAACCACGACTGTTATCCAGCGGTTACGAGGTAAGGGACTGTTTGCATAAACTCCCATATATATATCCGAAACTCAGTTCCGGGAGTTTACTAATTAGCGTTGGAATAATTTCCGTTTACTATCCGGTGAATCCGCTCGTGCATTCCTCTCGGTCGAAAATGTGCACAGTTGCGTTAACGCATTTAAACCTCATGAGGGTGTCATCCAATTAACGTGTTTAAAACAAGACATTGAGTACAGTGAGAACACACAGTCATGAAATTATACTCAATCGAAAAGTCTTTTTTTTTCGATTGCGAATATTTTTTATTTAATCTCTGTAATCGGAAGACTAGTAGTATTTAGTGATTTACCGATTTATTGACTTACCGATTTACCAATTTATCGATTTACCGATTTATCGATTTACCGATTTATTGATTTACCGATTTACCGATTTACCGATTTACCGATTTACCGATTTACCGATTTACCGATTTATTGATTTATCGATTTATCGATTTACCGATTTATCGATTTACCGATTTATTGATTTACCGATTTATCAATTTACCGATTTATTGATTTACCGATTTATTGATTTATCCGACGTAAAATAAAAACAATACAAAATTTTTTTTTTTAATATTTACTTTGAAAATGAATCACTCTGTTGTTTATATATTTTTACGCCAGATATTACGCGGGTCGAAACATCGTCATACGAGCATTACGTCCACTGAAAATCGGCGATGTTGTAGCCGAAAATTACGGTCCCATTTTCACGAAGAGAAACGTGAAAGACAGACAGAGATCGCTTGCGGGAAGATATTGGTTCAAATGCGATTGCCTTGCTTGCACCGAAGATTGGCCCAGCTTCGATAACTTGACGAACCATTCGCCCAGGCTCAGGTAAACTTGATCACGCAGTGTAAACATCAACAGAGCGCTCACACGTCTATATGCCATTATAATTCGTCAAACCTTCAAAATATTTGAAGATACGACACACGCGGGAATATGATGAAAATAGATAACAGAGATGCGATTTTTTATCAGTACAGTAGAACTCCCATTCATTTCATTCTTTCTTATCAAAGCCTCATTTTTAGTTTTCTTTTTATTACTATCAAATATTATGTTACACAAGTAGAATTTTTCATAGAATTTTTTCAATCTCGCCATCTTAAAAACTCTTTTTTTTTTTTTTGAAATATTTAATCACGGTTTTCTCAATTCAAACAATTCCATCTAAAAAAAAGATAAACAGTATTTAAAAAAATGTCCAAACAGCCTTTGGAAAAAATGGTGCAATTTGGAAAAATTGCTACTCGAGCGCTTTTAAGATTCCTTACTTAAAATATAACATTAAATCTTACAAATAGAACTCCCATTAATTTCCTTCCTTTGCATCAAACCTAATTTTCGTTTTGCTCTGTTATTATCATATATTAATTATATGATAATAAAAAAAACATTTTTTAGATTTTTTAAACACTTTTCATCTGAGATTTAATTTTTCGAAAGTTTTTTTAAAAAATGTATCTTTGATAGTTATGAAATCTTCGCGTAAGGCTCAAAAATTTTGTTATATTTTATAAGGTTTTTCAAAATTTTTTCAAATTTTTAAAAACGTAGATTAAAAAAAAAAATTAAAAAATTAAATCTCTGTATAAAAAGTAAGCTCCAAACTGCATCTGAAAAAAAAACAATGATTTAAAAAAATGTGCAAACTGCATTTTTCAAAATTTCGTTTTATCGTAACCGCACAATTAATCGGGATTCTACTGTGTATAATAATGAAAGGATGAACCAGGTGCGAAGATTTTTACTCCTCTTCTTCTCTTTTCTTTTTTTTTGCAGATGCCCGACCGATGGATGTAAGGGCTTGTTTGCACAGCCGAGGAAACGAGATCGTGCAATGAAGTGTTCCAAGTGCCTCAAGATGAAAAATCTCGATGAAAGCCTTGGTATTCTTGAGGAGTGCGAGACCGAGTATACACGCGGTTTGGATCTTATGGAAGCGGAAAAATCGAACGAAGCCATAGATATTCTCAGGAATGCACTGGAGAAATTTCATCGGGTAGCTGCACCACCACATCGCGAGACTCACCTCGCGGAAATTGCATTTGCAGCGTGTTTCGCTGATTCAGGCAACACCTGGAGACCCATCAAGTAGCGATCCTTCGTTTTTTTTTTTTTTTTTTTTTTATGTAATTTATTAGAAAACAATAGGTAAATAATTGTGACTAATTATTGTGTCAGAAAAACAAAGTATTGATTTTTTGCAAAAATTATGAATAACAGTAATTATTATTTAACAGTAGATGCTATTATTTGTGGGTGTAAAATATAATTTTTTTTTTTTGTTAAACATGTAAAATTATAATTATTCAGATAAATGGTTTTGTTCTTATTTTTCTCTATTCTATTAAGTGATTCAATTTGTATTCCAGCTCTGAAAAAATATTTCCAATGTTTCATTTAATTTTTATTTCAATTATTGACTCGCTAAAGTTTGAAAAAGAATTTTGAAAAAAAAAAATGTTTGTTCGTATGCTTTTAAAAAAAAATTGCAAACCTTTGATAATTAGTCAAATATTCGATAAATTCCAAAGATATTTGCAATCAACTAGGGCGAGAAATGTTCATAACGAAATTCCTTAGTTCTTCGAAAGCTTATTACGGAAATTCCCGGCACTCGGTACCGGAAATCAATTATTCCTTCCTGCATAAGGATTTTTTTTTTTTTTTTTTTTTAATATTTATGCATCTTTGAATATCTCAGGAAATAATACATAATATGCTCTATAATATTTTCAGGGGCTTCTAAGGGGATCTAGAAAAAAATGTGCAGGCTTAAAAATGCTCGACAAGGATAGTGTTAAAAATTGAGTATAAGCTCATTTGAAAAAGGAAAAGAAAAAAAAAAATGTAATGCATTAAACATTTTTTTAAATACTTCACGTCGATATTTAAATTGCATCTCATGATTCGATGCACACACGGTCGATCGTCGTCGTGATGGAAAATCACGAAATTTCAAGCTTTTTTATTTTTCGATCAAATGGAAGTCGTCCGGTAATAATCCGATGGATATATAATCGGATTATGAAGCTTTCGTTGCGTAGCACCAGCAGAGACTCCCAACGTTCGAGCATCCTGAATATTTATTACTTAACTTGCGCGTTTTCCCCTACGGCAACCCTATTTCATGTGGATTGCCTCTACATATAGTGCAGATAAAGTCCTTTCACGCTTCACTGCTTTTATACGTGAATTTTATTTTTTACAATATTTCCCACAATTTTTCCAGTTTGCACATTTTTCGATTTTTCGATCTCTAGGATGAAATATTTTGATGATTATCCACGAAATCAAAATGCATTTCGTATGAAATCGATGATAGGAAAAAAGCCCTCCAAAAAAATGAACCTGGAAAAAAAATTTGATATTTTTAATTATTTTTTTTTTTTTTTGTTATAGAGGATATTTTTTTATGTAAGAATGATTGTATTTTTTGTCGAATATTTTACGCTATTTTTTAATTTTTTTCCGAGTCACTTTTTTTGTAATTTTTTTTTTTTAGGGGTTTCCACGCAAATAGCACCGAAATATTTCGAAAGTATTACTCCAAAATATTTCAATTTATTGTAAAAATATATTTTTTTAATTTGTTAGCAATGTTTTTGATATATTGCAAAATCTTTTCAAATAAATAAAGATCATTTTCAACATTGGATCTTACCACGAATTAAGACTGTTCTTTATATTAATTTCAAATTAATTACTATTGTATTATACGAAAAAAGTGCAATCTGCAAAAATTGCTAATCGAGCGCTTTTAAGATTCCTTATTTTAAATATAACTTTGAATGATATAAATTCCACAAGGATTTTCTCAATCTATTGAAATATTTAAAAAGCAAGGAATAGAAAGCCTTGTCGCTACAGTTTCCTACATTACCTTGATTGACGAAAAAGCGATTTCCCTTGAAATTAATCTTTGAAACGTAATTTCCTATGTCGTAAAAAAAATCTTTAGCATTCTAAAATTTTTCTGAATATAATTTCTGTAATTTTGCACCAATGTTTCACAAAATTAAAATATTCCAAATAAACTTTTTTGCAATATTCCACCAAAAAGTTGCGAAAATTTCAGTTTCGTGATAAAGAAAAAAATAAAAATAATAACATAATTATTATACAGTAATTAAGAAAATTTAAACTAATGATTGAATAGCAAATTGTCATTTTGTATAGTTCTCTTGTTTAAGAAAATAGCGCTATTAAGGCGCTCCATATTTTTTTTTAATTTACTTTAAGCATAAATAGTTGCTTTAATTTCCACTGACTTTTCCTTCCTTTTTAGTACACATGACAATTTTTTAAATGAAATTTATTGACAATAAAAATTGTCAATGTGACCTGCTTATATTTGTAGCAGAGATGAAAATATTGCATTAACAAAATCAATCAAACATTAAATTCCTAATTAATTAATGAATTAGGAAAACGGATGCGCCTAAGTAGAGTTAAATATTGTACGGAGAAGTGTCAGGGAACAAAAGGATCGCTCGATAATAATAACAAAGTTTCTGTCTTTTTTTTTTTACAGTTTCATCAGTTTTTACGATTTTTTTCTTCGATTTATTTTTTATAATGCACATGTTTCGTGAAAAAATTAAATTCCATATATGAAATTAGCATTAGCATTTAGAGCTTCACGTTTCGGTACAAAATTCACTGGGCAGTCTCGACGGGCGGCCGACGCGAGTTACGGAGACGTCTCGGTTCCCGCCCGTTATATTTTTATCTTTTTTTATTTTTTTTTTTAATTTAATTTCTCTTCAATTTTTTTTTATAATAAAAAAAAATTGTTAATCGATACTGAAAAAAAAAGTGAAGAACAGACGGGAAATTTCGGCGTACGGTTCCTCGCCAGCCCGTCGATCTCGTTACGCGGAGATTCTGTTCGAAAAAGTGAACGCCTCCTTCACTCCGTTTTTTTTTTTTTGTTTATTTCTTATTTTTTTCTGTATCTTTTTTTCTTCTTTCATCAAGCCACGCTTCGCTAATTCATCATTCGCTCAATTATGCCGATTTCTCGTTTAACGCCCCCTCGGTTATTATGCTCCGTCTCGTATCGAGAAAATTCAACTTGTTTCTGACAACTAATTGACAACTGTCGCATTTAGTAGGTTTCGCGTAAATAGTTGCTTAAAATCGGTTTATTATTGCAATTCGATTTTTCATCGTTATTCACCATTATTTGTTAACTTCCTTTTTTAACGTTTATTTATATTCTCGCGTGCGCGGATCTAAAGCGGAGCTTCGAGAGGATCCATTCACTTTCTCCATCGAGCTTTTCTCCATTCACGTTTTAATACAATTTTTCAGAAGACAATTAGAAAAACAAAAACGATTAATAAATCAATTTTGCGCCAAGAAGTTTATTCTCTCTCACTCTCAATTTTCTTGGTCCTTCATTGCCGATTAAATTGTTAACTTGAAATTCCCCATCTGAGTTGACAAATGAATTTTTGCTGTTGCTATCATTAAGCGTTTATTTTTCTCTTTTTTTTTTTTTTTTTTATTTAAGGAGACGCGAGAGACCGGGATCTCGTTCTTTCTCCCGTTTGCTTCTACGTTTTATTTTTTTTTATTTTTTTTTAATGAATTTCCTGGAGACTTTTATTTTTAACGAACACTGATCTCGAATCACGTTGGTAAATATAAAGCGGCGCGCGTGTCATATGTCTCGAAAATTCGACAATCATCTCTCAAGGTGTTGACGGTTGTTCTTTTTTTTTTTTTACGCTCCTTAACAAACTGCCTTCTTTTAATTCAGCGCGCACACCACCCGCTGGACATCGACACACTGGCTGACTGGTTTTTCTCGTTACAACAAATGTATCGCAATCACGTGTACTCGTTTCTAATACACGTTATCTCAAAAAGAGCTTGATTCTTGAATTTTTGAAAATTCGTTAGGATGAGTTTTCCGGTTCTCTCTCTACTTTTTTTTCTTCTTTTTCGTTCAACACACTTTCACATTCCCTCGTAGCTTCGATTTCAGTCAACACATGCATTGTACTTTTGTCGCAGTCAGTATTACATAATTTTCTTCAACTTTCTTTTTTTTTTTTTTCTATCCTTGCCTCGACTCACACTCGAAGGTATTTGTTATTTAACACCTTGCCCCAACGATTCTTACATTTTCTTTTGCAAGCCTGACGCGTTATTAAAATGTTTAGTTATTTCTTTTTTTTGTCTGTTTTAACTCTGGTTTCTATGGTACTTTCTTGGACCGCGCGGTTACGTTAAATCGCACTCGGCAAATTCACGCAAAGCCCTCGATTTGTTAAGTCGAGCATGTTTAATAATTTGGGCTCGATCGCAAAGGGCGAATCAATTCTTACGGGCAATAAAAATCGTGCGATTTTTCTTTCATTTCTTTGTCGTTATTATTTACGGCTAGCTTTTACTTTTACTTTTTGTCACGAGCGTTAACGTAACCGCGTGTCAGCAATTTCTTCATTTCAGCACTCTCGCACTCGCTCTTCTAGATATTAAGCTGCTTGCTGCTTTCCGTCTTCTTGGTTATTAATCGTAATCCCTCAAACATTTACTTAGACACAAACAAAGATATTATGCACATCACAAGGACTCAACAGGGGTTGTTCTTTTTTTTTAAACAAATTAATCGTCTGTTAATAACAGGACATTATTTTGCCGAAAAAGTATTTGGATGGATCATCAAGTTGTCAAAATTCAATAATAAAAGGAGCAAAGTTATTGAGCAAGATATCTAAAGAAAAAAAAATACGGTATAGATTTTCCTGATTTTTTTTTTGCTTTTTTTACAAGTAAAAAATCAGGTGTCTGATCGTAGGATTTCTTTTCATGACAAAAATCCTTATTTTTGTGGTCAATAAAAAAAGTCGCAAAAATATGGCCATCCCCCCTTAAATTAAAGTCGTGTTTTTTTTTTCGGCAAAATTATGTCGCCTCATTAATAGCTACTGAAACGCAAAAAACGAATTCTCTTATTGCGCAAAGAACGTAAATTGACAAGAATAAAAAATCGCCATAAGTTACTTGCGCTTTTCTTTCTTCCTCGATGTACGGTGTGTATTTTTTTTTCTCGCGTTTCACGCAAAGGTGTGAAGTGTTAGAGTGGACATTGTCGGAGACGAGACAAATTTCGAGATTCGCAACAAAGACGGGACTTCACTTTTTTAAAAAATTGCCTTGACGAGCAGGAATATTAGCATTCGCAAAAAAAAAAAAAACAACAACATTCCTGAACATCAAAACTTGAGATAAGAAAAATGAGACGAAAAGTCGTTCCAATCGAAACTGGTCAGATTACAAAGAAAATTGTATACTTTATTTCTTGGCGGCACTACAAAACTAAAAATTTTCATTTTAAAAGTGCTTCTCTTTCATGCAAAGTTATATAAATCGTTTTTTTTCTCTCTCTCTCTCTCTCTCTCTTTCTCTCTCTTTATTCTCTCTCTCTCTCTCACGCACTCTCTTGACAAGTCACATATGGATTGTCACTAGAGCAGTTACAGAATAGCATTTTCGTCGAGTTCTGACGTTTAAATAAATCACCGAATTTTCGAAAAGTTGGTTTTATCGACGTGTAAGACTACTTTGAGGCCTTCGCACGTTTTTTCCGGCGTATGTTTTTTTTTTTTACGATATTTAAACAATAGTCAGGACTCGACTAAACGCTCTGATTGTCAAACGGTTAAACAAACGCGTTTAGTCCAATCAACATTTTTTTCTTTTTTTTTCGACAATCGCCATCGTCCGGCGTTTGCCTTGTTTAACCCGCCAGGGGTCCGATTTATATTTACGCTATTTTGTTAACGATAAAATCACAAGATCACGTCAAAGAATAGCGCAATTACAATGATCCACGGGACTATTAAACCCAACTTAAGCGAAACGAATTGACTCGCGACGCCGAAACATAAATTATTATTTATTATAAATATTGCGGCGTCGAAAATATCTCGAGTCTCGCGATTTTACATCAATTTCATTAACGCGATAAGAAAAATTTTTCGAGCTAAAAAGCGTCGAAATCTTAAACCGCAATTAACGCCACGATTTTAACAGGCAAATTGTGCATCGTCTTTCGCTCAATATTCAAACAGCCAAATCGGTCAAAGAAAACGAACACTAATGAACAAAAATATATATAAATATATATCTCGCTGACAAAATATCTGATTAATCGCAGAAAACGAAAATGTGACGTAGCTAGATCGGAGTTTGGGTTGCAAAAAATTATGGTGGGGGGGGGGGGGGGGGGGATGAAAAAACGTATGAAACGAATAAAAAAAACCAAAGAACATAATTCGTATATCGCTGCCTCTTTGATCCTCCTCTCTCCATATTCCGTCTGTTCGTATGTCTATAGCTTTGTGTTTCGGCCGTCTGCGAATTTCGCCCACTTTCTCCTCCCTCCTGGCTCTTTTATTTCAAGCCGATGTGTGTTTTGTTCGCGAACGCCAAGAAAAAAAAAGTTCCAAGATAATCCGCGAAGGGAAAGAACGCATGTTATTTTACCCCGTCTCGACTCTGTCCTCCGTTCTTCAGTTACTTTTTTTAGCAGTAACCTTTTCAATCACTCCCACCGCGTGTGTGTTTGTAAGTTTTTGTTTATCGTCACACCGCACAATCGTCAAGTAAGGTATGTAAGGTGGTCTTTGGGGGGGAAAAAAAATCAAGAAAACGCGTGACGTTGATTTCGTTCTGAACATTGACATTATTTAACGAAGATTAGAATGGACAAACGAAAAAAAAGGAAAAAAAAAAACGCGAAGAAAAATTTACTGTCCGCGGTGAATGTTAAAACTCCACTTTTTTTGTTTGTTTGCCGTTATTGTTTAAACACATGAGATTCAGATTCGCGGGATTGGATGAACTCTCTTTCCTTACGTACCTTAAACTTTACTTGCTTTTCGTGGGGAGAGTGTTGAGTAAGTGTTTTTTCTTGTTGGTAATTTTTTTTTTTTTTTTAGTTTTTTTAGATATTTTTTTGTTTTTTTTTTTTGGATTTTCTTATTTGTTATATTATGCTGTTGTTGCTTTTTTGCTGTTGCTGCTGCTGCTTTGCTGTTACTACTGCTGTTTTTTTTTTTTTTATTTTTGCCGGCTTGCTGCTGGTGTTTTGATGTTTAATCGCTGCTGCCGGCTGCTGCTTAAACTTTCATCCTCTTTTTTAGTGTATAACGGGTGTTTGTGTTATATAGCTGATATTGTTTTCTTTTTACGGAGGTTTTTATGTGTGGTAGTAGCGTTTATTCTGGCTTAAGCAGTGCTCTCGGTGACGGTGTTCTGCACCGGTTGGCTCTCCTGAAAAGTCGAAAAAGAATATTTCGTTAGCCACGACGGCCAAGAGATTTTACTTATTCAGCGGTTCGGGGAGAAAGAGAGTCCCAAACGGCCATTATGTTAAAAGGGAATCCAAGAATGGAGGGATCATGCGCAGAGATTTTTGGAAATGAAATATTCATGCTTCTGCCTTGTCGAGATTGGATACCGTGAATGAGTTTAATGAAGTTCATTGTATTTTGAAGGCATTGTTATTTTATCACAGACAAGGGATATTATCTTCTTTTTGTTTCGCTCTCTCGAGAGCAAAATTGCTCTCAATGTCGAACATCGCAGGGCAAGAGAAGAAACGATGTATTAGCAAATAAATAACTGTTATCATTATTGCCTATAAAAACTAAATTTCGCATGAAAGGAGACATTTAAAAAATTACGTTCGAACTTTCTTTTTCGCGTTCTTTTCGGTGAAACGAGGTGGAAGTCGCCTGTTATCGAATTTAGTAGAGTTGAATAAGGGAAGATAAGATAGGAAAAAAGAAGAAAAAAAAACTTTAAAACATGTTACCTGTGGAGCAGGGGCAATGGCTGGTACATCCTGATCTTTAGGTGCATCCGATTTCTGCTCCGGCTGAAACTAGTACAACGGAAAACGTGCAAAAGTGTGTGCCAAGCGCTACTTCTATTTTGAAGATTACTAGTTTATGGGCATCGCGTATTTTGTTTATGTTCTAAGGGGATGAGACCATTAAACGAGTATTCGAATTGTCTCGAAATTTTATTTTTTTTTTCAGACAGTCATGGTTTTTTTTCTCGCATCATTTGCGACGTGAATTTATATTATAAAGGTTTTTTTTTAACCATAAATTTAGATTTTTGACAGGGTTTTATTTTATTCAAAATATTATTTGAGAAAATTGCGTCCAAATCAGTAGAAAAAAAAATGTAAAATCAGTTTATGACAACACAGAAAATAAGTTAAGGAAAAAAATGCAAGTTTGCAAAACTAGTCAGGAAGTAAAAGTAAAAAAAAAAACAAAAAATGCAAAATTATTTTCAAAGTAAAATTTAAAAAACACATGTTTACGTTTCCGATAAAACCTTGTTTGGCATAAATAAAAAAATCAATATTCGTTAAAAAATAAATTTGACTAACACCGCAAATGATGCTAGAAAAAAAATCAATATGTTAATCCGACTAGAAAAAAGGACAATTTTCTTAAAAGTACCCGTTAAATAATCACAAATGAAGATCTGTCCACATACAATCAGGTTTTACTAAATTACGTAATGTAATGGAAAAGCTATAGAGATGAGCATTTTTTCTTTCTTCTTTTTTTTTCGTAACATTCAGCAGTGACCTGGTCCATAAAGGAAAACTACAATGTTCGTGGAATGAATCAGTTAGAAGGATCTAAATGTGGAAAACGGTATCTCCGTGGGTCCATCGAAAGCGCACGGTTCGTATATATCACGGTTTTCGGGACACTTGTCGCAACGTCAAACGTTTACTTCTCAGAAAAGACCGCGACTAAAAATAGACCAAACCAACTTGGGAGGAAATTTTCAAAAGTCTCTGTATTGCTACTGTCGAGTGGATATTACGATGTAAAAAGTAACTACCGTGCACAATGTGCCGTTTTGCTCACTACAAACACAAATACGACAACACAATTTTGCCGAGGGATGCGAATTTTGTCGTTCACAGATTTTTCTATATATTTTTTTTACAGAAATCATGAAAAAAAAATGTAACTCCTATAATTTATGTTCGGATCCGGAAATTTTTTTTTTCATATTATAAAAAGACTGTTAAAAAATGTAAATTTCGTGAAAATTTGTGTAGACACTTTTTCCCCCGTTACTAATAAATAAACATATTTAAAGAATATTTAAAAAATCGAAATTTTTGTTAAAAAAAAATGCCATGAATTAAAGAATGCCTAATAAATTTCTTTTTTTCCGGCAGAATTAAAAATTAAAAGAATTTTTTAAAAATCGGACAAATAAAAAAAAAAAGTCGCCTGTATTCGGATCAGAAGTACAATAAAATTCTGTAAAATCTGTAATCTCAAAAGGATCCTAACAATTTTCTGCATTTCTCCAAAAGCTCGACGTGATTTTCTTGCTTTTGCGGGTCGTAGTCTCCCACAGCACTTAATAACTCGATTTACGAGGTGAAACTCGTGATTTAGTGTGACGGCGAACCGCAAATTCATTTACCAATTACTACTAACCAGCCTGGGTTTACTCCAGTATAGTCAAATACGTCGACGCGCTTGGATACAGAGAGGTGGAGTGAGATAACGTTATAGAGAAAACACGCCGGATTCAGCGTACTAGGGTAAATTCTGAGAGTTTAGACATTTGGGACACTTTGGCGTTACGCAAGGAAAACCTTCGTTCCACGAACTTGTAAAGTGACTACTGAATGACAATTATATTTCGTAAATTATGCTAACATTATACCGAGTGGAAATAGGAGAACAACTTGTGTCCCGGAAAGTGGTACTTCAATCAGTGACTGTCCCTGGTGTAAATTATCGCTGGAAAATATGATATGAACAGTCGACGAGAAATTAATAACAATTATTTACCAATTTGTGTCACTCCTCCGGCAATTAATCTCAAATTTTTAAGCGTGTAATAAATAAAAAAAGGATCTTTGTTCAAAGTAAAAAAAAAACCACAGTTAGTAAAATAAAAATACAATAGAAGCCAATGTTTAAAAATCGTAATTTCAATTATTCCAAACTAAAAAGGAGAGACAAATTCTATTTACTTATTTATTTATTTAATAAGACATAATTCTGATTTTTTTAAAATCAGTGTACGCTTAATAATTTTACCAAAACTTGTATTTTATAGTTGTATTTTTATTCTACTAATTCTGACCATTTTAATATATTTTTTTTACTGTTAACTCACACAAATACTTTTTTTTTTAATTCAATTACAGATGTGAAATAAATTGCACCGAAGCGTCGCAATATTAAATTTAAATTACCATTTATTTCTCATGGACTCCTTAATGAGACTGAGTAAAAGAGCAAAAAAATTATTTTCAGAGAATTATATTTTGTATTCAGGTCAAAACGATAAATATAAAATTTCTCTATCATTTAACCGACTGCAACGAATAATTTTTCTCTCAGTGTTAAAACCAATGTGATTAACAATATTCTATTGTAAACAAAAATTTGGGAACTCAACGATCATTTACACGAAACTTAATACTATCACCGAAGAATTTCACTGATTGAAGGGCACAGCTCGGAATAACTGTAATTCCCAAATTTGAATTTGCTATGAAAAATTTCCGTAAACCCGTGAATTATTAAAAAAATCGATAAATCTCCAGTGAGAAGTATCATTAGACACTCTTGCGCGCTGAATTACATTTTTTTTTTTTTTTTTTTCAGTAACGTGATTTCAAAACGGAAGTAAACGCGTTTACGTTTAACGGTACCTGGTCAGATTTATCGCAAGCCCCGGAAAGGATATTGGCAGATTTAATAGGATCGGCTACTTTGGAGATGGGAGTTTGATCGTTTTTGCTGGAAATGTGGAGGCTACTGGACGAACGAGGCTGACGATTTGATCGTCTACGATATCGAGGTCGCGGCGGTCTCTGGGAACTGCCATTCTGGCCACCCTCGCCAACGTCATCATAATCACTCACCTGTATCGATTTCTTTTTTTTTTAAATTTTTCCCGTTACGGTTCGTCGTATCATAAATCGTAGGAATGTACGCGAAAGAATTTATAAAAGAGAAAAAGGTATGTATATATTTTTTTACCACACAATCCTGGCTTCTCGGTCGGACAGAACGGCCTCCTCTTCCACCGCGAACATTGCGACGGAAGAAACGACGCGGTGGTCCGCCGCGTCCACCGCGACTACCACCACGAGGAGCTCCAGAATCGAGGGCTGCACCAGCAGCCTCGCCGGCCTGTTCGCCCTTTGCGTAACGAGCCTCACCACTCTCGCCACCGTTCTCACCCTGCGGCGGCGCTCCACCTGGGCCACCTCGACGCGCTCCACGGTAATAACCGTCGTAATTCCGACGAGGTCTGTAGCGTCTCATTTGACCGCCAGTCTCACCGGCATTTGCGTCTTCGCCAGGTTTGCCTTCACCTGTAGATTGAAGGAAAAAAAAAAAAAAAAAAAAGAATATTGTAAAAAAAAGTCTTTCAAATAACTAGTAAATGTAAATTTTGCTTCCTGGCGGAAAAGCTTTGTTTTGAACATTTTTATATACTCTTTTTTTGAGGTAAAAACAAAAATGTTATCTTTTTCTTTTTTTTCAAATAATAATTCTCGTTAATAACTCACCGGACTCGTAGCCTTCCTGACCCTCGCGTTGTCTACGCGGAGGTCTGCCGCCTCCGGTTCCGCGTTTCGGGTAGAACCACTGGCGGTATCCACGACGTTTGTCTGCGGCATAGGGTGAGCCCTTGACTGCTTCGCCCTCCGGCCCGGTGACATTGGCCGCCTCATTACCCTTTTCGCCGATAACCACGTCGAACTCGACGACTTCGCCGTCGCCCACGCTGCGCACGGCCTTCTTCGGGTTGTTCTTAACAATGGCCGACTAAAAAAAAAGGAAAAAAAAAACATACGGTGAGTTCACATTACGAAAACACTTCTTTGTTTTCGCTTTGTACGCAAATTAATGACGACCTTTTTGCACGATCCGGGAAACACAAGTCACACGTGCGGCACAAATGTTTCGCAATCGAGATTTAGCATATCAAAAGATAGTCTGCAAAGCTCTGTTGAATTGAGGTCAATGATTTCCCACGACAGTGCAAAAAAAAAAAGGTCGTGCATTAACGAACTCCCGGTCGAACTATACTCACTTGATGGACAAACACATCCTCCTTGGTGTCATTCCTGAAACGGAGAAAAATAAAAGAATTTAGATAAATCGTAATAATTCATACGGAAATGTGTGTATATATATATATATTTAGAAGGACTCATGGGCGCACATCTCTATAAATATATTACTAAATATAATATAGTAAATGTGTCCCTCTCTCCCAGTAGGGAAGCCACTAATAGACAGTTAACTATGGAAATTCGGAGGAAATTATATTTAAACATCTGTTCCCCCAAACACTTCATTCGATTGATATCCCTGTGACGATTTTTTAAATCGTTACTGTTAGATTATATTAGATTTTTTTAACATGCCTTAAAATATAAGTTTTCTTTTAAAAAAAATGTTTGAATTTTTTGGTGCAAAATTTCTTTTATTATAAGCTTGTTAAGTAGATTTTGAATTTTATATTTTTATAAATTCCTAAAAGAGGCTGGGGACCTGTAAAAAAATAAATAAATAAATAAATAAATGAATGAAAATAAACATGATCAAGGCAATAACATTCCATTTACTATAAAAAATCTGATATAATTACAACTTTTATATCGAGACTTTTTTTTTTACTGTAACTTACAGTTTTTGATGCAAACTAAAAAAAAATACATCTTTTTGAAAAAAAAAATTTTACAAAACAAAATATTGCACAGGAAGTGCATTCTTCCTCGACGTACTCGTACTCAAATCTTCTTATTTGAAATATCTGAGGTAAAAAAAAAAATTTCTGAATTCACAGAGAATGTCTCATAAAACAAAAAAAATAAGAAAAAAACAAAAAATCCCTGGGACACACGTGAGCGGAATAGAAACGCAGCGATGAATCTCGTCTGTAGATTCAAAGCTCTAGGATGTGTTAGTGGAATATGTATTGAATTCTTTATATAGGACGAGACACGAGATGCCCACACGAAAAGAGAGACTACTCCAACAACGAAACGCGGCGCTTCCCTCTCAAGCGGCTATACTGCTGCTGCTACTCTCGGCTGTATAGATCCGCCGATATATACATATGTATAACAAGGGTCCCGGCGCGTGAAGCTGAGGAGCAAAGCACGGAGTCGAGAGGTCGTTGAACCCAAGCGCGGATCCTCGGCGTAGTGCGCGCCAAACATTCGTACGGGACGCTCCCGCCAGCTGCTGCTGCTGCTGCTGCTGCTGCTGCTGCCGCTGTTTGCTCCTCGCCTCCCTTTAACACAACCCCTCTCTCACATTGTTTCCGTACGCCCTAATACCAAACGTAACTACGCTTCGTGGACTTTCCGATCAACTTTTCTTTGTTATTCGTTTCAGCACATTGAACGTAATCTTCTTTTGTTCACACAAATGGAACGCGTAGAAGGATCTATTTATTTATTTTATTTATTTTATTTATTTTATTTATTTTATTTATTTTATTTATTTTATTTATTTTATTTATTTTATTTATTTTATTTATTTTATTTATTTTATTTATTTTATTTATTTTATTTATTTTATTTATTTTATTTATTTTATTTATTTTATTTATTTTATTTATTTTATTTATTTTATTTATTTTATTTATTTTATTTATTTTATTTATTTTATTTATTTTATTTATTTTATTTATTTTATTTATTTTATTTATTTTATTTATTTTATTTATTTTATTTATTTTATTTATTTTATTTATTTTATTTATTTTAAATCAAAACGTTCAAAACTGATACTATAATTTTCCATAAATAAAAATTATTTTTAATTACAGTGCTTATCATGCTCAAATTTTACAGAAAGGTAAACAAATGGATTCTCGCAAAATCTCATGTCGTTGGTAGCATTTTAATTTAAGTTTCTCGTGGCTCGAATCGAGCGATCTCGCGTACAAAAAAAAAAAAAAAAAAGCCACGAGGTTCAAGCCACGTGCTGCACGGATTCGGTTTGCTGCACGACAAGGCGTGCCAAAGCTATACACTGTATAAAAGCAGTGTAGGACGATATACCCGTTGCCCGTTGTGCAAAGACTTAATCGGTACTGCTGTTCCTAATTGCTCTCTCTCTCTCTCTCTCTGCTTCGCCGCAACGGCTTCCCCGGTCGCGTGTACGCTCTCCGAGGGTAGACGCTAATAAGGTTTCCTTACTACTTGGCCAACGCTACGTTCAAATACGAAGCTTCGTATACTGAAGAATAAGACGAAGATGAAGACCCTCGCGTACCACTCGTGACAACTTACCAAATCTAATTCCTTCCTTCTCGTTATTCGAAAATCGACAGAAACACGCCCGATATTATCTTGCACAAGTTCCATCTTTTATATTACATCTTGACGATTGAGAGCTCATTTTGTTTGTTAAAAAATGCGCTATAAATTCGCCGATAAATATTTTCAATAAAATTCCTTTTTTTTTTTATTATAGCCATTTATTTATTTTTTTTTAATCTGAAGCTACGAAAATAACTTTTTTTCGTTAAAAAAAAATCTGGCTATCAAATCGTCAAGATCGAAATAAAATCGCAATTTTAGCATTAAAAAATATATATGTATTGAGCGTTTAAAGAAAAAGTGAAGCAAAGAAGATGTTTGATAGAGCGTCTCTGGTTGGTCGCGGGCATGACCGAAAATTGTTGGCATACGGCCAGATAAATAGAGAAACCAGAAATAGGTACGAACTACGTGCTGGATGGAAAAGACACGTGCGCGTTGGAGCACCAAGAAAACTCTGTACTCGCGCGTTTCGTCGACGGGGTTATTAGAGGGGTTGCCCACTCCACGTCGCTAAGGGTTACTAATGAATCGCGTGCTTTTCTTTTTCTTCCAACCAACAATAACACTACAAATTACCATTCTCATTGTATTTCGCGACAAATTACATCACGAGAAATCCAACCAGAGTGGATTTTGGAAAATCTCGAGCATGAAATACCTCGAATATTCCAGGTGCAAAATCTCGTAGATTTTTTCTGTACAATTAGACGAATTTTTTTTTTGGCTAAATTCGTAATTTTTGTTTTAAATCTAAATATTCAGAAATTTGATTCTTTTAAATTAACGTATCTTCAAAGTCACAAATCGCGAAAGAATTATTTTTTAAATTTCCTTATGTGTTTGTAAATCGTATATTTTCATTGCTGACTAAAAGCAATTTGTAGATTGATGAGATTAAAATATTTTTCTTCCAATAATGGTCAGCTTTTTATGAAAATTTACAGAATCTTAATAAAAATAAAAAAGCATTTTTTTTCTATTCATGGAAAAATTATGTCTATTTTTTTAAATACAAATCAACGTTATGAGATCGAAAAAAATAGTTAGAAATATTAATTGAAAAGCTAAATAAAACTACAAATTTTATAGTTAGTTTTTTTTCTGAGTGTCATCAGTTTTGAGTCACGTTGATCATTAAAAAATATATTTTCTATAGGATTTAGATTAACAAATCAAAAAAGAGGGCACAGAATGAATTTTTAAGCAGTAAATTGTCGAATCTAATCGTGAGAAATATATGAAACGAAAAAAATAAATTAAATAACCACTGAATTCATATTAAAAAGGATTTTAAACAAATCCGTCAGAAATTTGACCCAACTTCATAAAAAAAAATGTAGGAAAAAATCAAATCTAACTATGAATTTACAAAAAAAAAAACTAAATGTAAAAAACATTGTTCCTACCGATTCACCTTAACTTACACTAATTTATTAAAAAAAAACTGATATTGCAATTTTTTTTCAAATCTCAGTATTCGATCAACTTGATTGTACCGACAAAAAAAACGACCTTAAAATTTCCTTGTAAATTACTAATTTTTTCTTTTTTATGAATCAACGATTTCTCCGGATTCTGCAAAAGGAGAAATGACTGCAGCTGTTCTATGAGTAAGCGATCTCGGAGTATGCTGTAGACGCAGAAAGTCCCGTTTCAATGCTATTTTAACCGATGATGATGCAGGTGAAATAAACGTAGGTGTCGCGAGCGAGCGCGCACGCCTGTGTGTGATCTCAACATGGCACAAATAGTTGAAAAAATTCAAGCGAATTGAAGGATCGTTGGTTGCCATTTAACACTGACCTGTTGATGAACCCGTATCCACTCTTCACGTTGAACCACTTCACAGTCCCGGTCACTTTGTTAGCTGCAATTAGAAATAAATAATTAATTTAAACAAACAAAAAAATAACATAACAGCAAATTGGAAAAAAAATGTGTTTAATCAACTTTCAGCTCACGTTTATTTACTAAAAAAAATTAGAGTCTCGCTGAGATGGAGTTAATTTCGGGATTTTGTTAATTAGGTGATTTAACGATCATTGGCTCGTTCGAGAATTCACAGCTCTACCAACGGAATTTTTTTTTTTTTCTTTTTTTTTTTTCAGTGAATGCGTATGAATTTCGGTCAATGACATAAATTCGAGCCACAAAAAAAAAAGAGTTGGAATGAAAAAAAAATAGAAGCGAAGCTGTACCGACAACTTTTTTCGCAGGCTTTCGAACTCTCGAATCAATAGAAATTCTGTGATTTCGCACAATGGAAGAACGCCTCTGGCTGTAACGTCGAAATTTGCGGTGGATGATTCGATCAATTCTCTCCGCAAAATTATGCTGCGTTCCATAATAATAATTATAGTTTTTTTTTGTAATACCTCTTCAGTGATTTCCAGAGGATTTAATTATCGTGGAGAAATATATATATATATATATATATATACATTTGTGATTCAGGCCAAGAATTGCAATAATTATTCCACTTTTGCAACGTAAAATCCTACCGTAAAATATTGGTGTTACACGAAGCTGTCGAAACTATTTCCAATAAGTAAATCCTATTAAAGCCCAGTTATCGGGAAAAAAAATATACCAATTTTCAGATATGGAATGCAATGAATAATTATTGATAAAACCACCAACAAAATTTTCGTAAAGATTACACGAATTTTTAGCGGTCCTGCGGTTTACTCCAGAATTTATTTATCGGAAAATCGATGTTTTATTGGTGAAAGCTTCGGTTAGGTTGAAAATTATGGTTTTAATACCACTTCGATTAATTCTAGAAATTGTTTATCAATAAATTAACGGATGTTCGTTAAACTGAACAATTTATGTAAAAAATATTAACGAACAAAGAATTTTCAAATAATAATAATCGTATTACACTGTTTGTTTAAATTAATTATCTGATATTCGTTTCGTTGCAGAAACATAACAATTTTAAGACTCTTCGTTTAAGTCCAGAATTTTATTTATTTTTATATAAAATATAACAAAATTGTTCAATAACGATTTGAAAAATATTTATCGCAATATTCATTCTATTCTTTCACTCGATTAATTCTCCAACAAATTCTAATTTAAAATGCTTCCTTCCTTCCTTCCTTCCTCCTTCATTAAAATCCAGAATTTCTTTTGACCCTTTCGTTTCCTCTCAATATTTTTTTCTATCGCTCTGATGAAAAATTAGAAAAACAAAAAGTTTTGCAAATGTTGATTGCAACATTCATTACATTATTTTACTGGATTAATTCTTTAACGAATTTATTTCGTTCCACAAAAATTATACAAATATTGAAGACTCTACTTCAAAGACCAAAATTTCTGTGATAATTTTAATTATTTATTTAATTTTGAATCTTGAATTTGAGACTTTAAAATATATTTTATACAGAGTTTTATATAGAATGAAATATATACTCAATATTCGATTCTATTATTACACTCGATTATTTCTCAAGCGAATTCGTCTCGTTGAATAAACATAAAACAAATTGCAAAGGCTTCTCGATCAAGTCCTCAATTTATTTGCCAAGAAAAAAAAAAAAAAATAAGTCATCTGACGAATGTTCAAATATTGATTGATATTAATATTCATTTTGTGTGTAATACACAAGTGTTCAGAGGACGCGAAGTTCTTTCCTTTGTTTTCATTGTATATACAGTTTTTCAACGCAGAGAGATTCAAATATCAACGATGAAGAAATTTATGACTCTAAATTCACGTTATATTCGCTTTCGCGTTAATCTCGTTCGATTTTCGAAGCAATTATCACGGATGTAAACAACAAGCGGTATTTATGACTATAGAAATTGTCAAACGGAAGATAAACGCGTAGACCATTGAAATGTTTTGAAAAATTTTGAAATCAAAGGAAACAAAGGACAAACGACGCGTGTCAGACCAAACATCCCTGGCGATATCTTCTATTGTAAACTAATGTCTCGTACGACTCGGGGGGCAAATGACCTCCTCGCAATATGTAAACAACCAAAATGTCGTCAGTTGGTCAAGTAACGATTAAGAGCAATTTTATCACTACATTTTTTTTTTTATCCGAATCAAAATTATTTTCACGTTTCGTTATTTAATTACAAATTTGAGTTGAAATTAAAAAAAAAAAAAAAAAGAATCGAGAAAAATCTCTTAATTAACGATGTTTGAAAAATAAGTAAATAACGAAAATATTGTTTGTTCAAATAACGATTAACAGCAATTTTATCAGATTTTTTTGAGCCAAATCAAAATTATTTTCATATTTCGTTATTTAATTACAAATTTGAGTTGAAATTAAAAAAAAAAGAATCGAGAAAAATCTCTGAATTAACGACGTTTGAAAAATAAGTAACTAACGAAAATATTGTTTATTCAAACAACGATTAACAGTAATTTTATCAGATTTTTTTGAGCCAAATTAAAATTATTTTCATATTTCGTTATTTGATTAAAAATTTGAGTTGAAATTTAAAAAAAAATCGAGAAAAATCTCTGAATTAACGACGTTTGAAAAATAAGTAACTAACGAAAATATTGTTTATTCAAACAACGATTAACAGCAATTTTATCAGATTTTTTTGAGGCAAATTAAAATTATTTTCACATTTCGTTAATTAATTACAAATTTGCGTTGAATTTTCAAAAAAAGAAATCGAAAAATTCGCCAAATTACCGATGATTAAAAAATAAGTAAACAACCAAAATATTGTTTGTTCAAATAACGATGAAGAACAATTTTATCACTAAATTTTTTTTATCCGAATCAAAATTATTTTCACATTTCGTTGTGTAATTACAAATTTGCGTTGAATTTTCAAAAAAAGAAATCGAAAGATTCGCCGAATTTGTTTGTTCAAGCAACAATTAAGAGGAATTTCCTCAGTAAATCGTGAATCCGAATCAAGATTAAAAGTTTAAATAAAACAAAAAAAGAAATCTCAAAAATCTCCGAATTGCCGATGTTTAAAAAATAAATAAACAATCAAAATATAGTTTGTTTGTTCAAGCAGCGATGAAGAGGAATTTTATCACTAAATCGTAGATCCGAATCAAGATTATTCCAATATTTCATCACTTAATAACAAATTCAAATTAAAGTTAAAAATATCGAGCAAAACTCTCAGAAATTCCGTCTGTTAAAAAGAAACTAAAAAAAAAAACCCCTAAACGCGATAAAGCGTACGAAACACTTGGCGCTCAATTTGCTATTTGGGAGTCACGCTTCCTCTCCCAATCGAACAAAACCGCATAGTAATATTTTGAAAAACTATATTCATTTAAAACGCTGTGATAATCAAATAAACGAATTGCCACATTACGATAAAAGTGGTTGAAAAATCGTATTTTCAACACAAATGCTTGCAACGAATTTAGCGAACGCGAATAAGTTTCCTTAAAACAAAAGAGGCGCGCCATATTATTTCGATGAAAAAAAAAATCACCCCAAACACTAAAATCGCCACAAAAAAAAATCATCCCAACTAACAAAAATAGTCGTAATTTCCGTGTAAAATAATATTGTCTGAAAACGCGCGAAAGAAAAATAAATGGCGTTATTTTTTTGATTAGTGGATAACTTTCCTTATAAAGCAAAAGAGACGCGCCATATTATTCCGATACCCCAAAAAAAAAAAAAAAAAAAATCATCCCAAATACCGAAAAAGCCGTAATTTCAGATGTAAAACAAAAATCTCTGAATAACACGGCGAAAGGAAGATGAATGGCCGGTTTTATTTATTTTCGAGATTCGCGTAGAATATTCGCGTTCCCGGCGCGCCGGCCACATGGTCATACGTCTGCTGGTCATGGGCGCCATTATACGTTTTTAGCTCGCGTGAAAAAAAAAAAAAAAAAAAAAAAAATTCAGTGACGACGAAAATATTTATTTTTCTCGTTGTTGGTAATTTGGCAAAATGATTATTTTGTTATTCACGAAAAAAGTGAGAAAAGCGGACTTACCGATGACCAACTTTTGCTGGATAGCCTTTGGTTGTTCGGGCTGTTTTTCCGGGTCAGCCATGGTGGTGGTGTTAAGGTGTTAGACACGCCGCTGCCGAACCTAGATGTTCCCGTCCTTCTGGTTGTACTGTTGGTTCCCTTCTAATGTTCCCAACATGGCTGCGCCGCCAGGCGACCGGACAAACATTCGACTACGCTGAGACGCGTTATTCAATTGGCTGTAAATGCCCAACACTGACCTATCACGACCAATGAGAAACGTAGTTTTATGATTGTGAAAAAACTCACGCAGCGGTGCCGTCGTGCTTAAACCGCTCGGATTTTGCTTAACGTGACTGTGGCGCCATCGTTAGCTACGATTCAGGAACGTACGCGGTTTTATATTTTACCCGATGCTTTGGGAGTAAATCCCCCCCCCCCCCCCCCCCCCCCCGAGATCCGATTTTTAGATAGATAGAAAAGTCTATATAAAGCTGGGAAAAATCTTGGCGTGGGTTTTTTTTAGGATCTTGGTTTTCTTTTTGCTTTGTTTTGTTCTCGATATTGGGAAGGGACGAATTTTGGCGGGTATTTATGGCTTTTTTTTTGCCAGGTCAAAAGTCGCGGTTTTATTGTTTCACCTTTCCAGAAGGTGTCGTAAGCGGCTAATTGCAGAAACGAATTTCGATCCCGCCTTTTTTTGTAAGGATTGAATTTAATGGAGGACTTTATCGTTTTTGTCTCTCTGAGAATTTTGTTTATTAATACTTCCATATGTTTGTTTATACAATTTTTTAAAATTCAACTTTGGAGTATTAATTATTATATATATAACGAGATTTAATTAACGTTTTTTTTTTTTTTTTTTTTTAATTTGTAAAATTGTCATTTCGAAAAGAAAAAATGAAATTTAATTATTGTTTTACTGATGCGAGACTTTCACTTGTACTTAAAATTTTATAGCTGTTTATAAAATCCTATAAAAAATTATATAAAATGTTTTTAATTTGATTTATTTTTTTCTAGTTCAAAATAAAAGTTAGAAATTTTGCTTTCAAAGTTTGATTTTTTTGGCGTTAAAAAATAACCAATGATTATTTTGAGAAATTTTTAATAGCTGGAATATGCAATAAAAAAAATCTGAAAAAATTCCAACGTTTTTTCTTCAACTAGACCAACATCCTGAATAAATTTGAGCACGTTTTGTTAACACGAAAAATTGGGGTGGTCGAGTTCACATGGTTTGCCTCATAGGAAAAAAAAAGTGAAAATCTCAGCACTCTTAAGGAGTAGCAAAATCTGGCTCAGATTGGACGATATTTGAGAATTAAAAAAAAAATATGCGGTTAAATCAAGGTCGCTGGATGAAGAGAGATCGGGAGCGACATTCCGTAACAATAATTTTCGTCTCTAGAGTACGAGAATATGATTTATTACTCCTCCCATATGCTACAGTCTTGCGTAATAATATATTACTAATCACCTCGAATTCCGTTTATGTTAAAAATTAACTTAAAAGTTATCAATTATTATACATACATTGCAAATTAATCACTGTTTTAATTTCCTTTTTTCTTTCTCTAATCTCCTCGATTCTCGCACGATAAACTCCTGGAGTCGGTCTAGTCGCACCGAGTTTTAAACATTCGGCGTATTCTGGTCAGCACTTTCTTTTTTTTTTTAAATTATTTCCTTATTATTTTTAATACCTATGTTTTGACATGATACTGATAGGAGACGGGCAAATGGGATTTCAAGTACACGTGTCCCTCCTAATTTCGTATACAAAATTGTATTACGAACCTTTGACAGATTTTTTTTTTTCCAGATTCATCGACAATTCACAATTTGTTCGACGAAATATTCAAAAGTTCAAACTCAATGATTTTACTTTTCGCTCTTTCTCAAAAAGCGAGTTCATATAAATCCAAAGCAACGATCCTCAAGTTTAAAAACGAAAATGATATTATTTTTAATTTTCGGCAAACATTCTTTTTACTATCAAATCCTGATTATAAAAAACATAAAAAAAAAAAAAAAAAAAGAAATCGTGATAACTGATTGCCGATTCAAAAACTTAGAGCTCTGAAAAACAATCTGATTTTTAGAATCAAATCTTCGTTTCGATAAAAATTTCAAATGAAAATGACAGAATAACGATTTAACAATTTAAAAACTCTCTAAACATTTTTTTCTTCAATTTTCTGGATCATTATTTTAAGTTTGTATGAACTCAATTTCTGAGGATTAACGAAAAGAAAAAGTTATTGAATTGCTAATTTACGCTGTTAATGCATTGAAACTATAGTTACAAGGATACATTTGCCATACTTAACATTTTAGGCGCCAAAATCACTAACGCATCTTTTAGAGCTACAGGCTGCCAAGAGTTTCAAACTAATACGACAATTCATACCGCATTCCCAACAAGGACACGCCGATGTAAACGAAGTTAAATGAATGAAAAGAAGAAAAAAAATAATAATAATAATTCGAATGTGCATGAAAGGTAGAGTTCGATAACTCCGCGCGTTCTACGTCTGAAGCTCGATGATAATAAGCATTAATTCTATCTACGTTTTACAACTGTCTTATCATTTATAACCGTTAAAGTATCAGTCGTTACGTGAATCTCTCTTATTTTCCTCATCTATTTAAAAAAAAAAAGAAGAAGAATCCATACGAATAAAAAATTTGGCAGTTTGCATGTTCTTTGCGTGAGATATTACATTTGTAACACGAGCGCTTTGTCGTTCTTCTCGAACAAATCGTGTTTTTCTTTTTTTTTCTTGTAATTTGTGGACAACATCGGTATAATTCGAAAGAAAGAAAAATAAAAAAAAAAAGTGGTAAATTTAATTTACATCCTCCACTATCTTTGCCTTCTTCTGCTGGGTCTCGATCGCGGTCCAGTCGATCCTGAGCCTATGCTAAACATTCCTCCGGTTGCTGGTGGTGCGTTGAATGCATTTGCACCGATCGCCGGTGTTGTGAACGAACTAGCGGACGCTCCGTCCCTGGAAAAGTTGAGCGCTGGGACTGAAGAAGCTCCGCTAAAGTTGAAGCCACCTAAAGAGAATTGCGAGAAAAATGTGTAAAGCTATTGGTACAATATTCACGATAAGTCAGTGATTTATTGCAATGTAAAAAAAAAAAAAAAAACAAAAAGAGTTAAAAGAAGGAATGCGAATAAAGAAATATAGAAAATTGAAAACTTTAGATTTTAACAAAATCACAATTTTTTTTTGTCACCTCGCTAATTTAATATACATTTTTTTTTCCTTTTTTTTAATATGTTTATGCGTGGAATTTGTTTATATTAATTAATGAATTATATATAAATATAAAACATACCAGTTTGCGGTGCAGTATTGCCAAATTGAAATGGCGCATTTGCGCTAGCGGTATTATTTCCCGAAGCTGGAGTGGCGTTACCAAAAGCAAAAACACCGCTCTGTTGTGGCTGTTGTGGTTGTTGAGCGGTTGGCTGAGCAGCGCCAAACGTAAAAGAGCTATTATTCGCGTTGCCGGTGCCAAAAGTCGGAGCAACGGAGCTCGGTGTGCCGAAATTCGAAGCAGCGGGTGTAGCTTGAGATCCAAAAGGTGAAGCGGCATTGGGTGCACCGCCAAATCCAGAGAAGCTGCTATTAGAGCTGCTAAAAGCTGGCGGTGGATTGTTAGAGGCACCAAATCCGCTCGTGGCTCCAGTATTTCCGAAACCAGAGGGCGAGGAAATAGTACCAAAAGCCGGTGGTGCTGTCGTGGTAACAGCGCCAAAAGCCGGGCTAGTTACGCTAAACGCCGTACTAGTGGAATTTTGATTAGCGTTCGTCACCGTCACTGAACTTTGAAGTCCAAATGCGGGCGTTGGTGTGTTGCTCGTTCCAAAAGCCGGTGGAGCTGAGGTGATGGAAGCTCCGAAAGTCGTCGTTGTCGCGGTATTAGTTGCACCAAAAGCGGGCGGCGGCGCTGTATTTGGCGTGCCAAAAGTTGGCGCATTTGTGCTTGAATTACCAAAAAGTGAAGTTGTTCCACTTGTCGTAGGATTGCTGGTGCCAAAACTCGGATTATTAGACGTTTGCGTGGCAAAAAGCGAAGTTCCAGAATTACCCGTAAAGCTTGATGTTGTATTGACACCAAAAGCCGGCGGTGCTTTTGTTTCGCCAAAACCACCAGTGCCAAAAGTAGCTGGAGGATTCGTGGATGTTGTATTTGCATGAACACCACCGCCAAACAAATTTGAGGCGGTCGAAGCAGTAGCAAATGACGTGGCTGCGGTATTCGTTCCAAATGCCGGAGTTTCCATTGTCTTTGGAGTACCAAAAGTACTCGCGGTGTTTGTTGTACCGGAAAATGATGGTTGATTCGTGGTGCCAAAAGTTGTGGCAATTGTGTTGTTTGCAAAGCCACCAGCGTTTGTCGCTAGAGTACCGAAAATGCTCGATTGTGGCGCTGCGCTCGTTGTGGCTGTTGTTGTAACTGACGCTCCACCGAATAACGGTGGCGCTGTGTTATTCGTTGCTCCGAATGTTATTGACGGTGCGGCAGTTGTTACCGCTGTTACTGTTGTAGTTGCGTTCGAGCCAAAAGCAAAACTGGGCTTTGAAGTTGATGTAACGTTCGAACCAAAGGAAAAAACGGCTGTGTTTGTTGCTGGCGGAAATACTGAAGTTGTAGATGAAGTTGTCGGTACAGTTCCGAAAATGTTGTTCTTCATTGGAGCCGAATTAACAGCGGAGAAACTGAAGTTTCCAGAAGCCGGTTGCGCTGGAGCAATTGTCGTTAAACCAGATTGACTCGTTGTTGTATTTACGACACTATTTGTACATGCTCCACCGAATGTAAACGCTTTTTTATCCGTTGTCTGTGACGTCGCCGCATTGTCACCAAACGAAAACATCGAAGTTGTGGTGGTTGTTGTTGCAGCTGAAAAATTGTTGGATGTCGCGCTGCTAAAAGCCGGTTGAGCTACGGTTGTTTTATTCGGGATTGCAAAGAGGCTGGAAGCTGTCGCTGTCGTGGTAGTCAGTGCAGCAAAGCCTTGACTCTGGGTCGACGGAAAAAGTGTGCTCTGGTTGATCGCCGAAGTCGGCGCGCTTGTCGTTGTACTAAATGAAAAGTTTATTGCTTGCGGTTGAGAATTTTTCTCCGAAACTTGCGCAACGTTATTGAAATTCGGAATAGGAGTAGCGTTGTTTTTCGTTATTGTGGAAATGCCGAAAGCAGATGACGAAGTCGTCGAAGCGTTGAAATTTTGCGTAGAAGTGAATTGAGGTGGTGACGTTGTTGTTGTAACATTAGCTGTCGATGGAACGCTCATGGAAATTGTTGATACAACGACTGAAGCTGGAATTATATTCGTTGTCGGTGATTTAGTTGTTTTTAACGAAGTACCGAATGAAAATGCGGAACTCGTTGTGTTTGGAGTATCGAAAGGCTGAAAAATCGTATTCGTCGCTGGTTTCGAAACAGCGAGAGTTTCAATTTTATTTGGCTCTGACACGGATGCGCTCGTTAATTTTGTCTCGACAATCGGTAACTGAGAAGATTCAACGCTGTCCGTTTTAACATTAGAATCAGCTGTTGTAAATTGAAAAGTAACGTGTTTCGCGGGTGTCGTGCTGGACTTTGTTTTACCGATTATAGGCACAATGGCGGATGTCGCAATTGGCGAAGTATTTACGTTTGTCGTCGAAGTCGTGGAGCTCAAACTCGCGGCAATCGGCGACGAGATCGTCGTTGATTTTGGTTCCTCCGCCTGTATAACAACTTCGGGATTAATAGCGTTTGGCGCTTTACCAGATATCGCATCGAACATACTCTTCAATCGTGTTTTCATGCTCGTTTTACGCATATTAACGATATCCGATTTTTTAATCTCGTCCGACTCGTTAGTGACAAAACGTGGCTTTATACTACCGTGCTCTTCGATCAGTGTTTTAAGCTTATCGATATTCTGCGGTTCGGCTTTCATGAACAAACGATCAGTCAATTTTACCGCCTGTACAGCGTTTTCTCCGACAATACGGACTTCTCGTTCCTCTGTTACGCGATTCCATTTCTCGTTAGCATCACCGCTAGCGTTATTAACAATTTCTTTGTTCGGCAAAGGTTTGAGAATTCCTTTTTGCGCAACAGACTCGAACTTCTTATTCGGACTGCCGATTTCCGAGCTCCGCGACGTCTCCAAATCATTGAGAGAACGTTTGTTTGGCTTTGTTTGCTCGACAATCGTACGAGTTACATTTGCCTGCGTTAAACCATCGCCATGACTAGAATCCAGAGATTTAAAATGTTTGCCCAAATCGGGCGTTCCACTTCTCGATATATCGATCGCCTTTCTCTTCACTCCCGATGAAACATTTATGCTCGAACTCAGCGAGCTGAGAATGTCGTGACATGACGGCATTTTCGTTCTCTTTGCTGGCCTCAATGATTTATTTTGCGGTGATATTTCTTCCTCGGATCTTGACGAATCGTCTCGCGTTCGTTTTTGCGTCATTTCCTCGAGATTCTCCAAACCGTCGCTGAACACGCCTTCGGTACGTTGCTTCTTCGCGAGCTCGAATGTCACGTCCTCGCGTGACGCGTGCCTCTTCAACGAAATTTCCTTCAACACCTGAACCACGCTTGGCGATGACTTTATCTCCGCGTGACAAATGTCCGAGAGAATTTTTTGCCGCTCCGGCGGACTGTATCGCGTGCTTTCCGGCGGCGCTACTCTTACTGTTACTGGCGTACGCATTTTTCCCGTTTTAGTGTTTATCAACGGCGTTGGGCTTGAATTCAAATTTACTCTTGGAAATTGACCAGTTCCGTATTGCGACTGGTGAGTCAATTTTGTGTTTGCCTCGGTTGCGTATTTTGTTAAACGTGATGTGAGTCCTGGTGATGTTACATCCGAATATACCCTGTTAATAACAAGAATTATTATTATTATTATTATTATTATTATTGTAGAAAGGTAAGATTTTGCTTATATAAAATCTGCTTTGATATAAATTATTAAGATCACATAGATTAAGGTGTTTAATAAATTTTCGATAATTCAACAAAAAATATATTTTATCTCCTTTCCACAAGAATTGCTAATACTCTGCTGCTGCTTATCACAAAAAAACAGTCAACTTTGAGGTGATCTGCCTAAATTCAATAAATGCGAAAACATCAATATTTCAATTGGGCAAACTTTAAAGTTAATCATCAGAGTCCTCTTTTCAGAGCGGCAATAAAGTATTTGTCCAGTCCAGTCTGTTTTTCTTTTGTGCTTGTACAGTTGTAATTTTTGGTCAATGTAAAAGCTTTTTTGTGTTCAATTGCTTGTACAGCATTTTAACTTTCATGATTTTTAGGTGACTTGATTGCCTTGAAAATGTTTGGAAAGTTAATAAACTGTGTAAGCAGTTTTTTTGCAGTTGCAGATATTGAATTGAATTAATTTCAACTTAAAATACAGGCATGTTGTAAAATTCCGGTATCATTATACATTAATCGTAATCATAATTTAATATCATACTTGCATGATATAAAATTAGAACTAAGAATTAAATTCATCTTTGATAATCAATCATCGTGAATTCGCATGAAAAATTGCAGCCAGAAACCTCAGAATTTACAAAAAAAAACTTCTGTAAATTTCTTGAAGATAATTTACGAATGATACTCTAAGCTCAAAGCTCAAAAATTTTGATATCTATTACAAGACTTTTAAGAAAAATTCCAAATTTTTAAATTGAGGCAAACAAATTTTAATTTACAAAATTCATGAAAAATAGAAAGTTTGAGTAAAAAAAATCTTTAAAAAATTACATGTTTTTTGGAGCACATAGCAGTAAAAATTATGGAGCAAATTACAAAGTATCACGATTGAACGCCAACAGATTTGAGCAGAAATACCTCATACATAAATTGATCAATTCCCAATATCATAAATAATATTAATAACAAATATTGACTCCAAAAAATTAAAACAAGAAAAAACCAAAATTTCTTCTACGAGTAATTAAAGCATATAAATAACAAATTCATACTTAGGATCTATGTTGTATCTGGTAGAGGCTAGAAGAGGTCCAGCCACAGTCTGTACAGTTTTAACGCCCGCTGCTCTCGATCTCATTTTAGGGCTGATACTGGTTCCCCAGGGTGAGCTTTCGTTATAATTAACGTCGTCTCCTCTGGACGTCGTATGATTTTGCAAAGAGGACGACGAGCCGTATTTCGTCCAGTTGGATCGACTGGCTCCGAGATGATCGGTTTGAAAGATATCGCCGTTTCTCATTTCCTCCTTTCTCCAAGGCATCGGCGTCGACGTAACCTTGCTGGAAGAGCCACTGTGCTGGAAAATTCTGGAGCTCGACGACTCGACGTAAGGACTATTTTCCACATTAGAATTATTGACGCACGTTCGATGATTTCCTCGGGAAATTGGACTGAGACCAAGGCCAAACGTTGCGTTTACGGAGTTTGGATAAGTTTCGGCGCTCAGCTGATAAGCACTTCGTCGGCGTTGTGCCATTCTCTCGTGAATGTGAATCCGATAAAAACGCTTGACAACGTTTGTGATAAACGTGAAATACACGCGAATATATTGATAAACGTTTTTGAGTAAATCGTCTATTTCACGAGCGGCTTCTTCGAGATAATTGAGGGCCAGCAATGCGTGCGGTGTTAACGGCGTGTCGTCGTCGATTATTACGATTGTTAACCAACCGCAAATCACCAATAGCAATGTTATCGTTAACGCGTAAAACGCTCCCCAAACGTTGAAGAGGATCGCGCACCCACTTATCACACTTACCAACACGATAATGTCCCGATTTCCTAGATTCCACATATTATAATTCAACGAAATAACCTCCCCATTTTTGAAAACAGCACAATCACCGAGAGGGCCCCTAACGGAACATATCGCCACGTTCGGGCGCGCGAGATGCCTCGATGGCGGGTTTAACTCTGGCGATCAACATGGCCGCTCCGGAGAGGAAGGAAAGGTGATTGATAGATCTATAAAACGTGGTTTGTGTTAGTGATGCGAGACATGGTAAATTACCGGTTAACTTGCTGGACATATAACCGGGTGATACGAAATCGTAAGCTATTTGTAATATTTTAACGGAAACTGTTGTGTGGTTTGAATTACTGCAAATGGTAATTTCTTGTTTTTTTTTTTTAAATCAAAAATACTGCATTTTTTTTTTATAATCGATAACAGGGAATTTTTCATTTTTCAAGGCGAAACAGGAATTTTTATTTTTTCAGTCGAAAAAACAGGGTTAGATAGATAAAATCAAATTCAATTTCACTTCGTCTATTTACAATGCAATGGAAGCTAATTTGTTTTTATCTGAAATATTAACCGGTTTTCAGTAGATTGATTTACAGTTTTAGATACCGACTGAGATCGGAATTGACGCAGAGGGATTATGCGCCACACATCTGTACCACGTGACAGGAGTGCGAGAGAGAGATAGTTGCATTCTTCGAATCAGTGTAATTTAAAAAGGGCTGACATTTCGGATAAAAGGGAAGCATCATCGGACGCGCTATTAAATTGTACATCCGACAATGCTTTGCTTTTCCACGAAATGTGTATGGTCGCTGGATATTATTTATTACAGATTTTGGTTACCGACTGAGTTGTTTCACATGCATTTAAAGGTTGGCAGCACGCACTTTACCAAAAAAAATGGGCAGCTACGTTACCGGTTATACGAGTAAGTAAACGTAATTTACCGGTAAATTTACACACGAACGACGACATTGGCTTCTGTCGGCTATAAACAGACCGCACTATAGATGAATAATCCAGAAACGTCGGTAAGCGATTGTGCGCTATAGGATAGTACATGCGTCCTATTTTTGATCATACATCGGCTGTATTGCCTTTTCAAAGCCGATTTCAACCGGGGTAGTTTAAAATAAACCTTCTACACGCCACCGAGAACACTCTAGATTATTGCCATCTCACGTTTTAATGTGATGCAGCGCCCGGTTAGCCCCTCAGTAAGATTTTGACCACATGCAAAGAAGTTTTGTGAGATCGACGAAATATTAAGGTTGTGAAGTTAGTCATCGAGGTATGTGTACCACATTGTACATTATAAATACAATATACAGTAAACTAACCAATTGTTTAAACTTTCGTATTTTTTAATTAACAGTTTCCGCATTTCATGTGTATAAAAAAAATTATTGTCATATACTTAGAAACATGCATCTTTTGCTACCCCAAAATATATAATTTTCGTTTATCTTACAATTTATTTGCTATTAAATAATAATAATAATATTTATGGAACTGGTTTTGCAGTAAATTCACATTTAAACTTTTGAATTTTTTAATTAACAATTTGAGTATTCATTTGTATAGAAAAAAAAATTATTGTCACATATCTAGAAATGTGCATTTTTTGCTACTCCAAAATATGTACTTTTTATCCTACAATTTATTTGTTATTAAATAATAATAATAAAAAATAATAAAAATAATGTGTATTGAGCATGTTTTGTAGTAAATTTACATTTTTACTGTTTACTTATGTAGTTTGTTCTGGTTCCAGCATCTAATATTTAAATTTTACAACCAGAATAATGCAAAAATGCAACATGTACCTGTTTACAATATTTAACTTATATATCTAAATTTATTATTGTAGATATTTATTAATTATTTATTTTTTCATGTATTTTATATAAACGTAAATAATATTATCTAGTAGATCCCTCGGAATTTTTATTCCAAGCACTTTTTTCCAATTAATTTTAGTTGAAAAAGTGTTAAAAGTTGATGTAGCAAGTAGCAATGTTACTTTTTATAATAATAATAATAATAATAATAATAATAATAATTTATTGGATGCTTGTATGCATTAAAAAAATTCAATATACAATTTTATGTTTTATTAGTTTCCGTTTTAATGCTTTTTCAGAATTGAAAGCAAACTGTGTATTATCTGTTACAAAAATTTATCCCCAAAAAATGTGAATAAAGAAATTTATATTATGTTCAAAACATTGCACTCATGTAAGAAGCTCATTTTTCTCAAATATTGAATAGCAAAATAATTTATAGGATAAGTAATACAAAAAGTACATATTTAAAATCAAAAAAGCTTATCATGTGGCTCTTGTGTTACATTATAATTAATTTAAAAAGAATTTTATTAACAGAAACAATTTTTTTTTTCCTAGAATTATAAGACACCACAATGACGAAATCGGAAACAGCCCAGGAATTGAAGGAGAAGGGCAATCAGGAGTTTCAGAAGGGCAATTGGGACGAGGCACTGATATTTTATACACGAGCTTTGAAATTATCCACTGATGATAATGCGGAAAAAGCGATATTCCATAAGAATCGAGCTGCCGTGTATCTCAAACAAAAAGAGTACAGTAAAGCAATGGAGGATTGCGACGAGGCTCTTAAAATCAGTCCCAATGATCCAAAAGCTCTGTTCAGAAGATGTCAAGCTTTAGAGGCATTGGAACGCTTCGAAGAGGCTTACAGAGATGCCAGAAAAATCATCAATGTTGATCCCAACAACAAAGCTGTACAGCCAATTCTCGGCAAACTTCACGAAATCGTGCAAGAGCGTTTCAAGGAAAATTCACGAGTTAGCGCAAAAGTTGCGCAGATGTTTGAACTAGCGTTTGACTTAAAAACCGACAAAGAACACAGAGAAACAGCACTGAATAATTTACTTGTACTATCGCGTGAAAACGCGGGTTCTGAAGTAATGTTCAAAGAAGGAATAACGCAGAAATTGATGAAACTCTTTAAAATTGAGAAGAACAACGAAATCGTAATACCAGCTATAAGAATAATCGCGGAACTATGCAAAAATCGTGTTGATAGAACGGAAAAGATTATGCTCGATATAGGAGTGCCTTGGTTTTTGGAGATGCTCAACAGCGCGAATGAGGAGAGAGTTATGGCTGCTCAACATTGTATGCAGGTACAAATTTCTTCCACTAATTGTTTATGTAATAATAATAATAATATTTATTGTGGATACTCAGGTATACCTTTAAACAAAAATACTCAAAATTCGGCGATCACTTACAAGACTTCGAGGCAATTTTTTCGATGACGAAACCGGAAGTTCCGCTATTTAAAAAGAAATGTTTTTGTTTTGCCATAAAATGTGGCACAATTAATTCGAATACATTTTTTTTTTGGCTATGAAAAAAACGCACATTATCGTTTTTTTTAAAGTGATTTCGATACGATTAATCGTTTCCGAGATATTAACGATTAAATGAAAAACGAAAAAAGTTGGCATATTTCGGCAAAATTTTTTTTTTACTTTGATATTTGGTGCGTCTATTGATACCACTAAATCGGATTTTTAGCACATTTTTGAGAATTTTTTTTTTTAGTGGCGAAATTCATATAGAATCATTTGAATATTCTTATGAGAGACTACTTTTTTTCCCAAAGATATTTCTTTGGATTTAAAAAAAAATGTACTACATTTATTGCACAGACTGGTTAGAGAAACCGTGTATACTTATCAAAAATCATAATTATTCAAGTAATCAATTAACGAAATTTTAAATACACGATATTCTTAATAAAAAAAACGTGATATAATAAATTATGAGCTTGGCTTCATGTTCAATCAATTTCTTGCAGACTATTCTCAACAGCTACAGTGGAATGGACAACAAAACGGACGCAAAGCCAAACCAAGAATTGTGCGAGAGATACAAGAAGGAAATCGACACTTTGCTTTCGTGTCTCGTTTACAGTATAACAGACCGAACGATAACAGGCCAAGCGCGTGACGCTCTGGTAGAATTGATAATGCGTAATATTCACTATACGACGCTTAATTGGGCAGAGCGTTTAATCGAGATTCGTGGATTGCAACGTTTGATGGAAGTTGCAAGTGAATTGGAGGAATACAAGTACGAATCCGCGATGAAGATAACTCCATCGACGCGAACAGTAGTGAGCGTTTGTCTCGCGCGTATCTATGAGAATATGTATTACGACGCGGCAAAAGAGAAGTACATGAATGCCATTGACGAGTTTATAAAGGATAAATTGTTATCGCCTGACATAGAATCAAAAGTGCGGGTTGTCGTCGCGATAACGACACTTTTGCTCGGGCCGCTTGACGTAGGAAATTCGATAATCGCACGCGACGGTATAATACAAATGATACTAGTGATGGCTGGAACGGATGACGTGCTGCAGCAAAAAGTAGCTTGCGAATGTATCGTCGCTGCGGCATCGAAAAAAGACAAAGCCACAGCTATAATAGCGCAAGGCGTGAATATCCTCAAGAAACTCTATCAATCGAAAGACGATGCTATTCGTGTGCGGGCTCTCGTTGGGCTTTGCAAACTCGGTAGTTCCGGTGGCTCCGACGCAACGATAAGGCCATTCGCCGATGGCGCTACGAAGAGACTAGCCGAGGCTTGCCGGCGTTTTCTCATTAATCCAAAGAAGGAAAATGACATGAGAAAATGGGCTGTCGAGGGTCTGTCCTATTTGACATTCGACGCCGAAGTTAAAGAGAAACTTATCGAGGATAAAGAAGCCGTTAGCGCGATGATCGAAGTCGCTAAAACAGGCGATAAATCGGTTCTCTACGGTGTCGTAACGACGCTCGTTAATTTATGCAACGCTTATGACAAACAGGAGATAATACCGGAAATGGTTGAACTCGCGAAATTCGCCAAGCATCATATACCCGAAGAGCACGAATTCGATGATCCGGATTTTGTGAATAATCGTTTGTGCACTCTGGCGAATGCCGGTGTAACAACCGCTCTCGTGTGCTTGGCGAAAACTGACAGTCAAAACAGCAAAGAACTAATCGCTCGTGTTTTTAATGCCATATGCAGCCAAAAAGACGTACGTGGAATTGTCGTGCAACAAGGCGGAGCTAAAGCTCTTTTGCCGCTTGCTGTTGAAGGCACGCCTAAAGGCAAAAAACAAGCATCACAAGCTCTCGCGAGAATCGGCATTACGATCAATCCGGAAACCGCATTTCCCGGACAACGCATGATGGAAGTGATAAGACCACTTTTGAATTTACTCGATCCCGAGTGTTCGGCACTCGAGAATTTCGAGGCACTCATGGCACTCTGCAATCTCGCCGGTGTTAGCGATAGCGTCAGAAAACGTATACTCAAGGAAGGCGGTTTCACGAAAATCGAGATATACATGTACGAGGAGCACGATATGCTGAAACGCGCCGCTACTGAAGTTATCACGAATTTAATGATGTGCGAAGACACGATAGCATTTTTCGAGGGTGATAACGATAGAGTTAAGTATCTTGTCATTCTCAGCGAAGATGAGGATGAATCAACGAGTCTCGCTGCTTCCGGTGCGCTCGCCATACTCACATCGGCGAGCGTAAAAGCTTGCGCGAAAATTCTCGACGCGAAAAATTGGCTCGAATCAATACACTTTTTGCTTGCTAATCCGAATCCCGGTGTTCAGCATAGAGGCGTCACGATTATTCATAATATGATTAGAAGCACGAAAGACGTCGCCGCTAAACTCATTGAAACTGATGTTATGGAGATCTTAATGGCACTTGTGAAAAGCGAACTTGTGCTGGATAAGAAGATCAAGGAAATTGCTTCAGCCGCGCTGGAAGAAGCTGCAAAGTGGGATCTCATTCAGAAGAAACCGGAAGAGAACGGCGGAGAAGAGAGAATTACCGTTGCGCCGCAAACAGAACCGACGACTGTAGAGAACGTCGAGAGTAAAGAGTGAAAAATTCCTTTAAAAAAATAAGAGACTTGAGAGATATTTAGGATTATTTAGCATTTTTGTGCCTTAAACGGAATCGGTGTCTTCCCGAAATTCTGTTAACTTTTCAACGAAAATCTAAAGACTCACTTCATATTTTCTTATTTCAACATTTATGATAAATCCTGGATCTTTAAGGTTTTTAATGAAAACTGTAATCGTATTGAGAACTCAAGTAGGATTATGTGATATGTCTTTTTTTTTCTTTCCTTATTGACTTTAGAATACTTGGCTTTTGCCATTTATTTTTATTTGACAAATCTTGCATTTTCTTTTCCTTTTTTTCATACATTTAACTATGTTGACAACAATTTTTAGTGACATTTTTTTTTCAATCCGTCAGAAAAAAAAGAACCAAGATTTTTTTTTATAAAATAGCGGTCCTATAAAAAAAAATTCATTTAAACATTTTTTGTCATTCAAAGGACCTTAAAAAGAGTAATTACTAAAATTTAAAAAATCGGAAACAATCTGTTAAATCCCATAAGATTAGAATTTCCTAATACTAAAAAAAATGGTGTAAACATAGTTGAAAGTATGCATAATAACATATTCGTCGCCCAATCCTTAAATAATAAAGTAAATAAGTATTAAAAATAATGAAATATTAGCTATTATTCAACCCACCGAAATGTTCCACTTAAAGAAAAATTATCATAATTTGCTTGTGGCGCGTTTCACACTTCCACCACACGTTTCGCTAGAATGGAACGAAAATTATGTATGATTTTTTTAAAGGGCGCCACGAAGAAGAAAAGTCGAAATTGTTAAACAGTAAAAAATCAATTTTCGCCAATACTTTTTGTGAACGAAAATACGGATCCAGGATTTATTTTTTTAAGCCACATAATCAATTACCGATTATCGTAAAGTTATGCCATTAGAGTGTAAAACATTTGTTTGCATTTACGCAAGACTTATCGTGTACTTAAAACTCTCGGGGCCGAGTGATTGTCAAATCAAAGACCCTCAATTTTAATTGTAAATCTTAATACTTTATTGTACATAGAAATATTACTTAGTATTAAATATTGACATAGTTTTAATATATTAATGTTTATTTATTAAAAATTGACTGATTTTCCACTTTTTTTGTTTTGTTTTGGAAAATAATAAAAAATATTTGAACGTATCTGGTTGGATGATTGCGCGCGTAGATTCACCACGTAGGTCATAATTTGAGGAACGGATGGTTGAGAGCCTGCTCCGCAGTTATACGCGTTTTATGATCAATATCCAGCAATCTAATTAACAAACAGTACGCTTCCGATGGAAATTTGTCCTCCGTGTATCCCTTCAAAAAAAAAGTACAAGAAAATAATTAACTTTTCCGAATAAATAAATATTTACAATTGTTACGGTGAACACTGTCTTCCAATGTGAAATAAAAAATATATTTCAATAAAAAAAAAATAATAATAATAATAATAATAATAATAAAGCATAAACAAAAACATAATACCTTATCAAAGACACTCTGGGCATTAGCGCCTTGACAACTTTTCTTCCTCCCTTGCAATTTTTGACAAAGAGTCGGGAGATCAATGCCTGGCACATTTTCACTAAAGATAAGCTTTTTGCCTGTATTTTTCGTTGTCGTAACGAGAATAAATTAAATTGAAGAATTACCAAAAAGTAAATGAAAAATCATTAAAGAGCAGATTAACAAAAATACCTCAAGCGCAGCATTAAGTTACTCGAGAACTCGGACTCCGATGACTTACCTAACTTTCGTGCGCATTGTTGCATTCTGGTGGAACCGAATATCGTGGTGATTTCGGCCAACGCAGTACAGTCGTCGGGGCAATAAAAAAATGGTTGAGTACCGCTCAAGATGCACAGCATCATTACACCGCAAGCCCAGACATCAATTGCTGAAATTTAATTGATGAAGTTGACTTTTCAGCCTTCATGGAACGATTATTAGCGTGATTTGAAGTGGCGATTTAAAAAAAAAAAAAACTAAAATGTACTACATTTCGTAAATGCAAAACGATTTTTATAAACAATTAACAAATTCGTTTCTAACGGTTGTAGAATTTCGTTTAACATTTAAGAATTTTGGATTAAAATAATAATCGGGCAATAACAAAAAAAAATGTGTTATATTTTATAAAAATTACTTTTTTTTAAATCGCTCATTTCAGAACCAACCTAGTGATTTTTTTTTTTTTTTCGTTAGCGTACCTGGTGTTTGGGATGCGTATTTCAATAAAACTTCAGGCGCTCTGTAGCCCGGAGTTCCGGCTCGCGGAGCTGATTGCGCCGGGCGTGTAAGGCACAACGAACAAATTCGCGGCTTTCCAAAACAAAAACACTTTTCCTCCGACGATTTCTTCAAACTGCCAAGAGAGCCTTTCACGTCGTTCTAGACGATTTCGACGAGATTTTTAATGTTTTACTTTCATTTCAAACCATTGTGAATAATTGATTTCAGACATACCGATATTACCTCGTCTGAACGTTTTCTTTTTACTGACTGTATTTCCGCGACCTGTGATCTCGCATCGCTCGATTGACTAACTTCTTCTTTGTACTCCTGAGCTAATCCGAAATCTACTAATAGATATTTACCGCGTTGTCTGTCGTATAAGAAATTACTAGGCTTAACGTCTCTGTGGATTATGTTAAATTTGTGCACTTTTCGTAGAGCTATTAGCAGCGCTCTCATGTAGCGTTTCAGTTCTGAAACTTCCATATCTTTCACATAATCCTGTAAGAAAAAGAAAATACAGTAAATCTATGATTTCACAAGTTGTATCTTTTATTTCAATTTTTTTTTTTTTTCGCTTCCTCATAGACAGAAAGCTTTGTTTTAGTGAAAACTTTTTTTTCCAAATTTTTATGTCAGGTTACTCTAAATGGTCTAAAGCATTTGAGAATAGTGGTTCAGAAAAAATCTATTTTTTTCTTTAAGATATATTACATTTCTTGACAAAACTTTGCAAATCTTGGCAAAAGTCTGCAAACTTTGCAAATTTTAGCAAAACTTGACAAAACATGACAAAACTCGGTAAATCTTAATAAAACCTTGCAAATTTTAGCAAAACTTGACAAAACATGACAAAACTTGGCAAATCTTAATAAAACTTTGCAAATCTTGGCAAAAGTTGGTAAAACTTGTTGGTCTCAAAAAATTGCTCCAAAAAAATTTGTTAGGGGTACTTTTAGTGCAGTTCGAAAAAAAGGTGGTCGTTTCCAAATATTTTTTCTTTGCAAATTTTAACTTTTTTTCAGATATCTAAAAAAACAGTATTTTGTCTCCACAATTTTTCATTTCATAACATTTGAAGCCATCTGTCATTGATTTGTCAAAATCAGCACAAATTCTATATTACGAACGATCAAACACCAAGCTGCGATACTCGTATCATTTTTTCTTCCAGACTTACACAAAACTTATCGTGCCTCATATAAGGCATAACAAAAGCCACCGAACCAGCGTTACGAAAGCACAATTCAATTCCTACGACATTGTCGGCGCCGCTGAAAAAAAAAAAAAGAAAGAAAAAAAAAACACTACAACGAAAGGAACTAAAAACAAAATCGAGACAAGTGCACTAAAAATGAATACCCAATTTCTTGCAAGCATTGTAATTCTCGCTCCAGTCTGCTTGGCGGATACGTGGCGGTGAGATATTTAATAGCAAATTTTTTTTTCTCCCCCGGTGCTTTCAGCGTCGCCAGGAACACCGAACTGAAGGTTCCCTCGCCGACTTTATAATGTATGTTGAAGAGATCATTTAAAACAGGCAATGCTGTCACGAGAGCCGTTATTTTCTCCTCATCAGCTCCCGAACGCGAAGCGTCTGAAAAAAAAAACATATTTGTCGCTAAAAGTTTTTTCAATCCGATAATAGGATTGTACGATTTTTAACAATTTTTTTGTTTCTTACCCTCTTCGGGAACTGATTGCGTTTTTACGTCGTTCATGACGCTTTTTTTCTCGCGACAAACTCTCCTCGATTACTTACGAAAACATGTTTACATTGGACGGAACTAACCAAATATTTATAAGCCTTTATCGAACATGGAGTTTGAAAAAAAAGTGAGAAACGGTACAGAATTTGTAGGAAGTAGCGTTTCCGAAAATGACCGTGGCGGCGCTGTAATTCACTAGAGTTATATTTAAAGAAGAGAACTAAATTGAAGAGAATTCGAATCATCTTGAAGTTAGCTGCGAATAATTGAGATTTTTGGAGTTGCGTCATCTGTCGGAAAATGATTAAATCTCAAGGAAAATCCGCGCCAATTTTGTTTACATTTTTCTTACCGACAGACTTTCAATTTTATCACAAAACCAAAATTTCAATCAAAGTTCGAAAAAATTGAGAATCATTTAACTAACGTACTCATAGTATAAAAACTGCTGATATACACATTACATTTGATCGAAGCAAAACGAGCAGAATTACCGAAAAAAAAAGTTGTTTCATTTTTTTACTTTAAAGCGATGTGAAACCTGAACGAGTGCGAGAGAGATAGAACTTGGGATCTCGTATTTTCCAGCACGGTTGATCTTTTATCGAAATTGGATCGTCTTAAAATGATGTGCTACATATCGACAGCCAACAACGCTTTACAGTTTTCATTACCGACCGAGCAGTGGCACTAAATGACGCTACTACTACGTTAAATGCGACCTATTGCCGATAGAGGGCGCCACTGTGTTATTCTACATACGATCTGCAGCTACCTTCAAGAGCAAGTCGTATTTTGCAGTCTTGCCATTGGTTGTAAGTTTATATTCAACAGAAATGCCAGATTGTAAATTTCCTAACTATGGAATATCCCCCACTCTTTAACTACCGGCCGGTGAGATCATAGAGCCGTGATCACTACGTAAAGTGGTGGGATAAAGCAGCTTGCTGATTTGGCAACAGTTTTTATTCCACGTGTCCGACGTCAATTGACGATCGAATCTCGAGTAGATTGGAGCTTCGACATTTCCACGACTGTTTTTTCACCATTTCACGTTATATTCACGCAAAGGTAAGGAAAATTCATCATTAAATAATAATAATAACTACTGTACATTATTTAAATTATTGACTAAAAAAGGGTTTTTCTCATAACACGTGCATGAAGAATGTTTCTCGACAGTTTTACGGGATAAAAGTGAACAATTTCACGCAGTCTCCACTTTTGTCTCCCTTGGGATGAAATTTTGTTTACATTTTATCCCGCGGAAATTGTTATGAAAAGCATCGATTTTTACACAAGTTGTTACTTAAAAGTATCATTCACAGCCAGAAATTGGCGATTAAAGAAATAATAATGTAAGAATATATTATTTTTATTAAAGATGCGTCTCCCGACACTTGTTGCTTGTGTCCTTTTTGCCGTTGTCTCGTCGGCTGACGATGATATAGATTCCAAGCATTTACAATGCTTAGGTAAGTATAATCTGCACGAAAAAAAAAAATCGGGCATATTTTGCTGATTTTAAATCTTGATAATTCGGATGTTTATTGATACATCGACATTCCAGTTTGTAGATCGACGGTCGAAGAGGTGGAAAATGTGTTGTCGAAAATCGATCCGAAACACGACATTGAAATCGGCAATTACCGATTGGACGATAAGGGCAACATGATAAGAAAAAAAGTAAGATAAAGTTAATCTTTACGTGACTTCAAAAATTATATGAAATTATTCGGACGACAACGAAAACTGTAATCCGTTTTTTTTTTCGTCGGATTACAGTCAGTCGAACTTTTTCGTTGATCTTTTCAATTTTTTTCGTTTTTTGTGCAAAAGATGGCGTAAAATTGCGAGATCGCAATATTAGTTCCATCGCTATCGCACTCGCTGTCGTTTCACAAATTCGAAATCTGCAATCGGTATCAAAAACTGTAATCAAAAATACTCGGATCCGGTTAATTTTTTTGGAAAAAAAGCAAATTCGGTTTCACTTAATTTATCCACGACACTGTGGATACTAATTGGCTGAAAAATGAACAGACATTGACGAGATTGGATCACAGTTTTTGTTATCGACTGAGCGGGTTTCCTACTCAGTCGGTAACAAAAACTGTAAACAATTCGACGATGTACGAGATTGAAATAAAATCAATAAAAAATGTTCATGAGATTTTTGTTAGGCGTCTCGTCTCCTCAAATTTATTTAGATTGTTGGTCCGGTTGAAGAAAAAACGTAGGAATTTTTTTACATTTTTACGATTTTCAATGGCAGGAATGTGCAATAAAAAAAATCTGAAAAAAATTCCTACGTTTTTTCTTCAACCAGATTAACATCCTGAAGAAATGTTAGGACGTTTTGTCGACATGAAAAATTGGGGTGGCCGACTTGACGTGTTTTGCCCCATATAATACTTTTTTTTCGTTGGTAAAGGTACCTCTGGCTCAATCGGAAGTCCATATATCCGAGATTTTGGACGATATCTGCGAGAAAATGTCGGACTATGTCAGAGCTAGATATAAATCTAATGGTAGATTAACTATTCTGAACTTGGTCACACCTGAAGGTGGTATGAATCCAGAGATGAGCAAGGTGGACATTATACAGGATGGGGACTTGAACAAAAGCCTCAAGTTTTACGTGAGTATATGCCAAACATAGACAATTTTTCATTAAGGCAGTTTTAGCAACATTATAAAAGAATTTCGCTTGAAATTTTCATTATTATATCATCTTCAAATTGATGGTAACTGCTTATTAAAATATACAGTGATTTGTGCAGATAAAAATTGAAGAAAAAAGTACGATTAAGTTAACAAATATTTAAACAAATCTGCAAAGCTAAAATCTTCACATTTATTTTTTTTCTTTTTATCTTTTGAACTTGTCTTAGTTGAAATTTTGCCATTTTTTTTACCTAACTTTATGCCCATGTTAATATGTTTAACGATATGTATTTGTATGATTTTAGTGTGAGGAGATAATTGAAGAACACGAAGAGCCTATAATCGAACACTTCCGCAAAGGTGAACGCGATATTATCAACAAAGTGTGCACACAAGCGACGAATATTTGCGAGGAAGCTATGCCGAGCGACGAGGATGAAACGGCATACGAGGAAGACGATTTGAGCGACAGAACAGAATTATAACAAAATCCATATAAATAAATGGATTAATATTATTGTAAATAGCCGATAAGGGAGAGAAAGTTCAACATCAACCGATGTTACCTTGCTTTATCGTCCAGCAAATTTGCTCGATTATTCGGCAAACGCGCATTCATCACTCGCAAGGATAAGAAATTAATTAGAAAAAATAAATAAATAAAAAAAACACCACCGATGTTGTCAGAAATACGAAAAGTGTACTTAAACAATGAAAATACATATTTTTGTTCTACGCGAATTCTCCGACTTCGAAGTGAATCTCATTTTGGTTACGCTTTTTATATTGTTAAACCAGATACTTTACTTTAATCTTTCTTTGTTTTTTCCGTCTTTTCGGTCGTTTTGAAGAATCCGGTAATCCTGGAAATGAGTTTTCCTCGCCAATCTTTCTGAAGATGCTTTAGAACTAATCGCTTTGTCGAGATATTGTGCAGCGGTCCAAATGCCAACGCGACTGCGGTGCAAGCGAGACAAATTACATTGTAAGGCATACTGAAGTCCGGTGTCGGTAGACTTATCAGAATAGATTCCGTTCTCATTTGCACAAGATATCCGTCGCGCGAAGCGTTGAAGCTCGATGTAATGGTACTTCCGTCGAGCGGCAAACCCGTGTAATTTCGAGCTATCGGAAGCGACGCCGTTATTATCGCCGGACCCATATAAAAACCGTGATTCGCGTCAGGCGGATATTCCTGCCATTTCAGAAAGAGATAATCCATCTCAATGGAGAATTTTGTCACTGAATGCGCCGGTAATCGCAATATTAGTTCCAAATAATACGGCTGCTTTCGTTCTTTTCCTGGCAGATAACGTTGGACCACTGAAACAGCATGGATAAATTATTAAATTTAGCTTTTTCATGAATTAAAAAAAGGCTGTAAAGTAGAGACTTGCAAATTGCTTTCTCATTATTTTAGCATTTTACAAAGCTATGAGATGAGAACGTCTGTTAATCGATTTTGAATTCCTCATAGAGGAAGCTTTGTACATTAGAAAAATTCGTTGTATATAAAAAAATTAGCTAAAATAAATCATTTTTTGAAAAATTCGAAATTTTATAAAATCCAAACAGCTTCACCGATTTTGGCCAAATTCGATATGAAACAATATTACATGTATCTGCATTTATGACAAATTATTTAACAAAATATCCGAAATTTTACGAAAGTTAGAGCGACCACAGCCTTTTTTCAAAAAATCAAAATTGTTGTATACATTTTATTGAAAATTAGAATAATCGAAGCAGAGAAACAGCTTTACTTGCGCGCCAAATTTCAGCTCGATTTTTCGAACGGTTCTTGAGATACAAACGATTAAATTTTTGAAGCCCTCGACATACCCACATACATACGGACATTTTTTCCAGATCTCTTTTCTCGACGTTTCGGACAATTCTAAGTATACTGATATAAAAATGTCGAAGTTTTTTTTCTTCAAAACAAAGCTTCCTCAATAAGGAAGCCAAAAAGGGGGAAATTCACTTTTACTTTTCCGCTGTATTCCAGAAAAAAAAATCCTGAATTTTCCCTGACGAATTAAAAATTTTCCAAAAAATAAAATAAATTCTTCCAGAAAGTCCCTTTTTTATTATCACTGAAAATTCTAATAAACTGAAGAAAAAAAATTACACTTACGTGGCTTTACGATCTCGCCGTTTCGAACGATTTTTATGGAATGTAGATAGACCGACAAATACCAGGGTATATTTTCCAACAAAATTACGTCTATAGACTGCCAATGATTATTGTACAATTTCGTGACTAAACTGCCCTTCTCTTGGCCGTAACCTGGAAAAACGAAAAAAGGTTTTTTTTTTTCAGAAACTGTAAAACAAATATATATGTATATATATAGTCAATCGATTTCTATTTATTATTCACCGATAATATATCGATTGGCCGAGAGAATCGATGGATAAGTTACGGCACTAGTTTTCGTGGGATTGTGCAGAGTGGCAATATTAAAAATGCCTTGTTTCACATGCTCTCTAATATCGTATACGGCAATACGACTTCTCTGTCCGCCTCGTAAACTAGTGATAATTGCCGAGGGCACTGGAAGCATGCGATACGTGTGAACTGTTCCGTTGCTCGTAGTATCCACGTATACGTTGCTCATTTTTGCGAGTGGACACGCGCCTTGCAAGCCCATACCAAAAAGTTTTCTCACAGACCAATCCTGAAGGATCATTATACATTTTTAAAAATAAATCACATAGAATTCTTAATACACGGAGGATATTCTGAATCTTTTTTTTTACCTGCGAATCATCGGCCATTGTATCGTATACTAGAGAAATTGTCTGGCGCAGCTCCAGAGAAGATCTCGTGCAGGCCGCGTTACGACATACAGATCGAAAATGAATTCCTATAGAATGATAATTCGTGTTGTGTATTGGTGCCGAATTTAACAAAGTTGCCAGGCCCTTCTGAAAAATCAAAGAATTCATTGGTTTTCCACATTCTTGGGAGTTTCACAAATAAAGAAAAAATCAATGAACTTTTTTTTTAATTAAATAAATCAAATGAACCTCAATTAAAATAAATGATGATCACCAAAAACCATTAACCATTCTTAGACCATTGAAACCATTGAAAATAGGACGAGTAATTTTCTTTTTTTTTTTTTCTTGATCAATGAAACAATTTCATTAATTTGATTTCTTCTCCTCAAAGGTAAACAAAAAATGCAATCGTACCCTGGAGTCGCATGGCAGCAGCTTCTTGAAAGGCGTTAAATTCTCCGTACATACTATTTCTCTCGGCAATGAGGAATATCTCAAGTGACTAGAGTTGGGCTTGTCCTCGACAACGCCGCTAGGCCGGAAACTAAATTCCGGCGACATACTGTTTGATGGATCGACAAAATTCAAGGACGCACAGAGCAATCCAGCCAAGGCATTTGTAAGCCCTTTCCATGATTGATCAACACTGCAAAAAGCGAGATTCAAAGAAAAAATTAAACACACAATACTGTTTTAACCCACTTTTTTCTTATCTCTAAGAGATATATCATTTTGCAGAAAAATTTAATAGAATGGGTGGTTTCTTGATTCTGAATTTGGTGAGCATCCAACAAAGAGTTTATAATTCAGAGATTTTTTTTTTCTTTTCAAAGCTTCCTCTAAGAGGGAGCCAACATTGATCAACGTACTTCCTTTGAAAGGTTTCTTTGTGAAAAAAAAAAGGATACAAAATAATGAGGAAGCAATACGCAACTTTCCACTCTACATTTTTTTTTTTTAGCAAATCTTCCCCTCTTCGAGATTGCCAAAATTGATCAACATGCTTCTTTGTGAAATGTAGCTTTGTAAAAATTCATAAATAATAAGGGAAACATTGCGCAAAGTTCCACTTTACATCGATTTTTTTTAACAATTGTAAATTTGAGATTAAAAAAATCTCACTCTGTAACATTTTTGTTGAACCATGCATATATTTCGGCTCCTGGGCCAGCGTCGTTAGCCGGATATCCCCAGTTTTGATATTTCCATAATCCTTCGGTAAGAGAAATATGCAATTCGTCGACTTGATGACGATCTATTATGACGGCTAATCCACGTGGAAACAAGTGCGAATGTTGAACTGAAAATAAAAAGTATTTAAAAATGTTTTGCGTTGCGTTGATCGAATGTTGAATTTTCGTAAAATTCGACAACTTACAGGACGGCGAATTCTTTGGAATGTCCCACAAAGTGGTAAACTGGAAGTACGCATAAACATGACCGCTTGGTAACGGCTTTAGCAGCAATTCCTCGTCGAAGGAATCCTTGTGTGATTTAACGATTTCTATCGAGCTTAGGAGAATCGTGAATAACAACAATAAATACATCGGTAATAGCATCTTTGGATGTGGAATATACGGGTTTTTAACCCGAATTTTAGTGTCTAATTGACTGAAATGATAAGCACCAACATTGTCTTATCTACCGTTTATTCATCGGAAACATTTTTTTTAATTCACTTGCTCAAATTCACTGTATTTTATATTTGAAATAAAAATTGTGTGATATCAAAGATCGAGCACTACGATTAAAAATAAAAGCCGCTTCACTTCGGTAATTTAGTGACAAATAGAATCACCGCAAATGTAGAACGATGTGAAATTACTCGGTCGGTAACGAAAACTGTAATTCGATTTCTTTTTTCCATTTCACCCAAACCATGTATCATATGACCTTCTGGTGGATACAGCGAAAAGCTACACATGGAATGGACAAAGACAAAAGAGATCTTGTTGTCTTTTTCTTTTGCACGTTTCGCGCGTATGAAAATTATTATATTCGGCATTAGTTGACAGAGAAATAGATATCTAATGACGCTCGAAACGAAGTTTGAAAAATTATTTTGCGACTAAAGTGTAATTTTACAACACAATATTTCTAGAATAAAAGACGACGTCAGATTACGGTATTTATTCGGTCATTTTACCAGATTAGAAACTGATTTAGGTTAAGTTGACCGGAAGTGATGACGCCTAATTGCAGATTTTAGTTACCGACGGAGCCGTTTCACATGTCTTAAGGTGATCTGCTACACCGACTGAGTCACTGTAAGTGCGTTGATTTTTCGGGTAAGAGACGAAAACGGTTCACTGCAGAATTCTAAAACGCAGTGAACCTTCCTCATCGTTTGTTCCAAAGATCAAATGGAAACGAGAACAACGCTTTACAGTTTTTGTTACCGACCGAGCAGTAGCACATCACCTTAAGGCGATCTGAACTTACTCAATCGGTAACGAAAACTGTAAAACGATTTTTTCCTTCCCGATTGATCTTGTGAATAAAAGATGAGAAATTCGACATCCGTCTTACGATTGTGCATGTCGAGTTTCTCACTTTTTTTCAAAAAGATTAACGATGACGGACAAATTTGGGATCGTAAGATTAGATCCATCTCTCTCGCACTCGTTGAGGTTTCACATCACCTTAAGCCTAGTTCGAAGCAATTTGAAAAAAAAAAAAAAAAAAAAAAATCATTATTTACGTAACTTGACGTCATTTCTCATTTTTTTTCTTAATAATTACATATAATTATATAATTGACCACCAAACGATTGGTGGTAATAAAAATATATGGTTACCGACTGAGTCATTTCACATGTCTCAAGTCTACATCGAAGCAACTTGAAAAAAAAAAAAAAAAAAAAAATTGTTTACCTAGCTTGACGGTCAATTTTTTTTCTTACTAATTACATATAATTATATAACTGACCACCAAACGATTGGTCATAATAAAAATATATATTTTCAATCTGGCACATCTAAAACTTTTACACAGCTGCGATGCTGAAGTAGATTTTTTTTACCGACTGGTCGGTAAAAAAGTACGATTTCGTAGTTTACAAAATTCGTTGTTATTGTATTACAAATATGTCTCAAATTGCGCAGGATTATAATATCAACATAGGCGCATCGGCGTGCACTCTCATCTTTCAAATATGATTCTTAGAAATGTTTATATAATACGAAAGAGGTGGCAGTTGACAGATCGAGCGGCCATGTTGGTTTTCTATACGTTTACAAATGTTCAATTTTCTTTGTTTTTCAAGCATTTTCACCCAAAATTCGAGTGAACGCAGATATGCCTTTATTGATATTATAATTACGTGCAATTTGAGACATATTTCTAATACAATAACAACGAATTTCGTAAACTACGAAACCGTACTTTTTTACCGACCAGTCGATAAAAAAATCTACTCCAGCATAGCCTTAAATACTTAAATCAAAACGTCTCTTTCCGATCAATCGTAATTGGACGACAAAAACAAATGAATACTTACCACAATCGTAAATATTAGCTCAACGTGTCGCGTAAACAGCTCCGAAGAGAAAAATACGAGCAACATTTCGTTCTGTCGAAGTTTGAGCATTTTGGGGTAGAAATGTGAGTTGGCTGCAAAAGGTTTTGGAAATAAGAACAAAATAAACCATCATCGTTGACTTACATCTTCAATTTTATTTATAATTATTAAATGAAATATGAACGATCTATACTTTTTTTTTTTAATTTACTGAGTGATGATGACGTGTTCAAGATCAAAACGTGTGTATTTCCATTGTTTCAGTCAACATGTTATTTTTTTTTTTTTTTTTCTAATGCAAAAATAGGTATGTTTGTTTTCAAGGTCATCCAGAGCTCAGAGATGCATGAATTATGTGTTTCGCTTAACCGGAAGTACATATTTCTGGCCTTAAATCGGCGAGTCGGATGTCTCGATGCCCGAGACGTAAAAACAAACAAACCTTGTATCATATAGCTCTCTCTCTCTCTACACTTTCTTTCTCTCTCTCTCTCTCTCTTACTTTCTTTCTTTCTTTCTCTCTCGCTCGCATCGCTATCTCACTGAAATTCACGAATTATTGTACGAAACACGCATTAAAAAATAAATTTTCCATTTTTTTGATCTATCACTTGCGACAATTATTCAACGAAGCATACCGTATATTTTCTCATACTATTGTTTACTTTATCTTTTCTTTTGCTTTTTCAATTTTCCTTTTGCATCTAGTCCCATCATATATATACATATACACATATATATATACATATATATATATATGATTCAAAGAACATTTTGATCTCACACACATCATTATTATAATATAAATAAATATTATTCTTTAAAATGTAAATTCGTTTCCGTTCGCTCGCGTTATACTTTCTGTGCACTGCCTCCCTCAAACTCAAATACCTATTTGTACCTTCTTCATTATCTCGTTCAATGACACATGCATGCGTTTATGTAGAAAATTATATTCACAAAAAAAAAAATAAAATAGAATTTAAAAAAAAAAAAAAAAAAAAATGAGGAAAATCATCCTGTCTCCACTTTAGGCGTAATTCCGGGCGAATTCCAAACTACATATCGTGAACTCAGGACTCGATTAGTATAAAATGTCTGAGCTTAAAAAACCGTGTCAACGAAATTTTTTCTAAGATTGAATCAATGATTTCTTTTTTTTTTTTTTCTTTGGTGATAACACTAAATAATTTTCACGCAAAGGCCTATCTGTCCTGGTTTACAATAATAAAGTCTGAAATATACGAAATCGAACACAAATATATATATCACGTCTGTTGACTTTTTCGCGGCAAATACAAAATTCATCGCCAGAGTATTGTTGTGATCGTTGAACCGGAAGTACAACAATGAAGTGCCTCCAGGGTGCATTGAAAGATTTTAAATAATTCAGATTGTGCCCGTAAGTGGCGCCTTTATCTTTGAATTATTGATTATTTTTTTTTAATGCCCTGTAAAATATACTTTGGAACTTGACTTCCGGTTTAAACGAACGCAATATTGTATTTGAGTTTGTTCGTTTTCACGGTTGTTCAGAGCCAGTTTTTTTTTTTTTTTTTTTTTTTTTTTTTTTTTTTTTTTTTTAAATTTAATTGTGTCTGTTTAACCGGAAGTATCATTTCTATTTTATGTACGAGGGCTTTGAGTCAACTATGAAAACGAACAAACCTATTTTGGGTTTGATAGATGTTGGTCGATAAGGCGATTAAAAAAAAATATCTTCATTTTCATATGTTCCTGTGCTCACTTATATTTAGTTATCTTGTGGCTAAAATAGTTGTCTAGCTTGAAAATTATATTGGGAAGTCGTAATTTTTTTTCGACCATTTTTGGTGTTCGAATTTTTGTGTTTGAAGACTTGGCTCGTTTCTTGTTGGTCTTGGACATGATAAAGAGAGGATTGTGTGGAAACGTAGGCCTCTAGGATAATATTTAGCACTGCCGCGTCGATATTAAAATTCCTGAAATCGAACAAATTCATTTGTGTTAATAATTGAATAGCTGCACATTAAAAGTTCACATTGTTCTTTTTTTACCACAGAAAATGTATCAGAGATATTTGAAATATTTCATTGAAATTGAAATATTGTCGTGACATTGGAAAATTACAATTTTCATTTTGTGAAACATTGTTGAAAATTTACAAACGCTTCAGACACTTTTTAGATTCTGTCTCTATTTAAAATTAATGAAAAAAAAATCTTTAGACAATATTAAATCAGAATCATTCATACGAAATCTTATTAAATTAATTATTTAAGATTTTGTCTATATATCTTTTATTTTAATATTCAAATCAATTATTGTTGTTTATTATCGTCAGACTAAATAATTAACTCATTAATTATATTTTAATTAATTAATTAAAAATGTTTACAAAACTTTGTTCCAACATCTGCCCTCAAATATTTGGGCTTATTTCCTTGAGATGCAATGCACGATGATTAGTTTGAAATAATATATTTTACTCGTATAATATATTTCTCATTCATTGCAAATAAAATTATTTCTTTCTCCTTTTTACGTTTTCCAACTCCGCCTTTCTTTCACTCGAAAAATATAACAATATTGTTATATTTTGACTCATAATTTCTATAATTATTTTTCAAATATAAATGACCGTAGGAATATATGAAAATGTTTTTTTTTTTTTTAAATTTCAACCGCCCTATTGCGAGAAACGTTGAATGCAAATAATTATATGTATATATAATCAAAATCGCGCAACATTTATTTACAGATTTATGCGTGATCGGACAAATGTATTAAATGAAAAGTAAAAAAGGTTTCATCGGACCTAAATGAATGAAGGATCGAGAGTGAAAGAATGAAACGAAAAAATATAATGAAAATAATACACAACAATTTCATGGAAGTTTTACGACACAGAATTTTTTTTCGACTCGACGCTACATATGGCAAGATTTTTTGTTTGTTTGTTTGTATTTTTTCTTTTTTTTTTTTCGTGGCTTGTCCTCGAGCTATTTTGTTTTGTTTTTTTTTTTTTATCTCTTTACAACAGTAGCATTACTTACAAAACGCAAACACCCTCACTCTGCGGTTACCTCAGACGTTCCATTTGTATTTTTTATTTTTTTTTTATTTTTTTTTTATTAATAATCAAACTTTCAAAGTTCGTAACCAACATCAAAGTTCATCATGGATATTTACAAATTCCGTACGATCGCTTCCAAATCGCTTTGCAAGGCAACTCTTGAGCAACGATTATTTTATTATTATTTAATTCTTGTTTTTTTTTTTTTTTTATTTATTTTTCATTTATTTTTTAATATTCCCCTAATCCTAATTGACTTAAAAGATTATAGTACACGGTGAAAAATTCTTAGTCAATTGTTGATTAAAAAGAAAGCGGATAGTCGTTCGATGCGAGAAAAAAGAAACAGCCGGGAATCGTCAGAATTACAATTGATATTATAAATATTGACCCGGTTGATACTGGAGAAAAAACATAATCGTAAACTGTTCAGTAGAAATGTATTGTATAAACGGTTTGGAAGGGACCGAGCATAAATTGTTTGCGAACTCACTAACGGTTCTAATGTTTGTTAAAAGTTGTCTTAAACTACAGTCTTTGTTTATCAGCTGTCATTTATGTATTTTTTTTTTTCTTCTTTTTCTTTTCTTTTTTTAAACAACATTTGGCTATGTAATCTAAGCGACTTCATCATTCCTTTTCAAATAACACGCTTTTACTTTTATTTGTAGTATAAACACTCAACAATCTTCTCAGTCAATAGAAAGAAGAAAAAAAAGAAAAAGTTAACAACGAAAAATAAATCAGCAGCACACTATTGGTGTCGCGTTTATTTATCGGCATCATTCATTTGTGTGGTATTATTTTTCTTTTTTCTTCTTTTCTTTTTTTTTTTTTTTTTCCTCTTTTAAATCATAAAACTCGCCGTTCATCTCACGCCAACTACTCCATTCATCGCAACAAAGTAGCGCTAGAATCCTAATTGATACAGCTCTTCATTCATTTGATAATCTGCATTTTTTTTCCTTTTTTTTTTTAATTTATTTCAGACAAACTTTCGCATCTGTAGTTCTGAGACGACCATTAACAAGTACATTCAACCGACATACTCACATAAACACCAGCATTATTCAGTCCAGTCTGCCACTTGTGAACCCTCAGACACCATGAAAAAGAAGCACACTATGCCATTCAGTAATCCCTTCCACTTCCAAGTGAATTAAAAAAAAAAAATTAAAAAAAAAAGAAGAAAAAAAAAAATTAATATATATGAATAAATAAATAAGAGAGAAATTAATGGACGTAAATTGTCACGTATTTTCTTTTTGTTCTTTTTCTTTTAAAGTCGGAATTCCGAAGCAAAATCGTCACGGTTTATTGATAGTATCTGAAATTTTCGAAATATTCCAACGAAAAGAAATATATTCGTGTAACAAAATGAAAGATAACAACGGCACACATCACGTATTAAGATATTATTTATTTGTCAATAGTTTTGTTTTTTTTTTTACTCATAAGATAATCTGTGATTTGAAGTAGTTAATGTGAATATTAATAATGCAGCATACAACGATCTTATGTAACAGAAGTTTTTTTTTTTTCTTTTCTTTTCTTTTTTCGTTAGATACCACAATATTTAACGGTGATGTATGTTAAAGTTATTGACTACAATTGTGAGTTGTGATTCTCATAGTTTATTGCAAATTATATATTTACGATCAAACGAATAATGAGCCAACGACTTTTTTGTTTGCTTGTTTCTTTTTCTTTTTTTTTTTTTAAATAAAGAAATATTATGGACGATAAACGCTGATTTTTTTTTTTTTATATACCCAAATTGGGTTTTCGTTCGGAGCGTTTTACCGGGGCTCTCGGCTATTTTTTTGCTTTTTTTTTTTTCTTTTTTTAATTCTCGAAGGTAACAAAATCTTACTCACTCTTGGGGGGGATTTTCTCGTACACTTGCAAACCCATTCAACTTAATAACTGTATACCAATCAATTCAAATATTTTCTTTCGCACACACAACCGATCAATAATTTTTACACACCTATGCACCAGTGCAAAATATTCATACACAAAAAGAAGAAGAAGAAAAAAAAAAAAAAAAAAAAAAAGAAGAAGAGAAGAAACCTATTAATGTATACACGCTAAGTACCTACGAGAGAAGTCAAGTTTGCAAATTGGGTGTCGGGTAGCTGCGATCAATCTAACATATGCATCCTCGTTAAATTCAATTATAATTTTTCTCATTTGTATCTCTGTGTTTTTCTTTTCTTTTTTCTTTTTTTCTTTTTTTTTTTTCTTTCTTTTCATTTAGGATTACTTAGTCGTTTTTCTATGTATAAGTATGTATAATATTCATAGATAACTCCGATCGAAAACGAATTCGATGCACACTTTGCGTATTCGTTTTTTTTTTTTTTTTTTGTCAAATATTTCCTCTAGTATTTTACCTACTAGTCGCTATAATCTCAATTGATCAAAGCTAATAAAGGGCGGAGGAGAGTTCGTGGTTGGGGGGAGGGAGGGGGGGGCCCAAAGTTTTTGTACTAGCTACCTTCCAATCCCGATTAACTTTTAATGCACCAAGCATTCAAAATTCAAAAAGTCTTTCTTCGCCCTTAAACATTCGTTCTAGTATTGCAAATGGTTTGAAGGGTATTTATTTATTTATTTTTTGTTTCTTTCCTTACGTCGGTTAATAAGTCGAGCGCAAAACGAGTGGAAAAATCTCGTCGAAGGCTCGCAAGATCATTGCGAAAAAAAAAAAAAAAAACTAAACGAATGCTTGAACGATGCGGTTGCTCAAGGGAATCGAGTCATCTTAAAATCATGAAAATTAAATAGTGCAACAATTGCACGTACAAAAAGTTGTGCATTGATACAAATTACAACTGCGAAGGCACAAAAAATTGAACTTTTGTGTAATTGCAGAATCTTACATATTTTCCACTGGTAGAGTTAAAGTTGCAAGATCGCCCAAATTGCTTTAGCAGGAATTTCGATTCAAGGATCTTTAGCAGATAAAATGAAAATTTAGTTGAAAAAAAATTAGACTAAATCGGATTTATTTTCTGGGAAAGATCGTCAAATTAAAATTGCTACACTCAGTCTGGACAGTCATTCTACTAAAGACAATTGTCTTTGCAAAATATTTAAAGTATTCATTTTTTTTTGTGCCTGCCCAGTAGTAAACATTTTTTTGAGATGCAAATGCAGTAGCATTTAATTTTCATGATTTTTAATTGGCTTTTTCTCCTTAATGAGCAAGCACAACGATATTATCAATCCACTACGTTTAATATAAGAAAGAGGAACTCATGCGCGTCACGTTACTTTCAACACATCGTTTCGTCCATGATCGTTCTCGATCCTGTCGTTCCTCTTTCATTACTCGGATTTCCGTTGTGTGATTCGAAAATCGTGAGACACTTTTAATTGAATAAATCGGCAAAGTACAAATCTCCTAATACTTGGTGCACACGATTGAAGTAGTGACTTTACTTCTCATAGCGATGACTTTATTTTATTTTATTTTCTTTTCCTTTTCTATTTGCAAACATTGTCAGCACGAGTCTAAGTATTTTTGAATCCACGACCGGAGGGATACGTTAAAAATCTTCAGACTCGCGTACAGTGTTGAAGCATGTATGCAACAATTAAGCTCTCAATCAATCAAAGATCTACTAATCTTGTTAATCTACACTTATCAATTATTTCAATTAGCATAGCTTATTTCTTGTTATTTCTTGTTTTTTTTTTTTTTTTTTTTTTTTTCTGTTTCTTTCGTTAATCAATTTGTTCATTGTCAATGTTACAAATACACTCACGAATCAGTGACAACTATATAGACCTCCTAAATAGCCCTTGAATATACAATAACTAACTCTCCCATCGTCACAATCATCAATATTGGGAGCGGGGGGTTTGGGGGGGCAGCTAAAATGTATTCAATCACATTACACTGACATACCTCTCATTAAATATTAAACACACTGCAATAAACTTTCAGTAAATCCAAGCACATATACGCCGCCTTTTTTTTCTTCTTTAAACATTAGAATCTTACAATATCTCTCCCGAGCGCTGATACACATTCACATTCATTGACTTTATCGTTCCTGGCTTAAGTTTAATAATCTTTTATTTAATTTTTTCCTTTCTTTCTTTCTTTCTTTCATTGCACCGGTGTTCTATTTCGTAACGACTATGCGTTCGTCGTTCCGCACGAATAATATCGCGGTGCGGATGCACATTCGGATGATCGAAGCTAACCGCAATTCATAATGCAAATGAAAAATCCTATATCAGGGGGGGGGGGGGATCTGTGATGATACAGTGTGAATGAAAAACGAAAATAAAAAAAGGACGAAAAAACGTACTTGTCTAGCCAGTAAGAGAGGTGATTTTAAAGGGGCCAAAATCACCGGAAAATCATGAAATTCAAATAGTCCAATAGCACATATTAAGACTTTTACATTGATTACACAAAGAAAAAATGAAATATTTTTGTAAGTAGAGTCTTTTTTTCTTTGTAGCTAAGTTCATGGATGCAAATATTTGTATCAGTGGATTTAGCTACAAAAAAAAAAAAAAACGCGTCACTTAGAAACTTGTCATTTGTTGTGTTTGTGCAGTAGTGATTTTAATCAAGGTAAAACTTGCGACATGTGCAATTGCTGCACCATTTCGTGATTTTCAGGTGAGTCAATCCAATTTAAGGAAATCGGGATAGCGGGTGGTGGGGTTTATGGCCCTCGGAGGTCGGGGAAGGACCGGATGGGCATTAAATCTTTAATGTTCATTCGAAGAATTGCAAAGGTTAGGGAACCGTCTCCCGTTCACACGTTGTGTACCATAAAAAGGTACGGACAGAGACGTGAATATGAATGAATCCGTTTTACAGGAGACACGCCGATACGAAATATCTACGATATTATTTCAAAGAACTTTTTTCTTCGTAGCCGTACTAGTATCGATAACAACAAGAGAATCGGTATTTCTCGTGGTGTGCTTTTTGCCCTTAAACTCGTGACCTTTGCAGTTCTTCGATGCCAATGCTTCGGGACTAAGGGAACGCGCCCGTCTTTTACGAGTAGACTCAGAGTCCCGTCTAAATTTACTCGTATTTAAGAAATGTATTCGACTTCTGATCGCGCTGTCCAGGATGATTTTGCCATGCCCCTTGCGAGTTGTTTGGATTGTTTGGTCCCGGTCCACCGGTACCAGGATTGCCGGTATTACCATCGCCACCGCCCTGATTCATCCAGCTGAGAAAGCCGGAATTACCGCTGTTACCGATGCTGTTGTTACCCGACGGCTGTTGTCCCGGTGGTCCAGGCTGATTCGAGTAGCCCTGATCGTTTCCCTGATTCTGTAGATTCCCGGATATCAAGCCCCACGATGCCTGATTCAAGGCAGCCGCAACCAGCGCCGGATTGACTGGTAATCCGGATAGATTGAGTCCGCCCATTGCCAATGGATTTGACATACCGCCACCGCCACCGCTGTTGTTCTGTCCGGTTATCCCGAGTGCCTGGAGATTCGGCATATCGAGATTTCCACGATTGCCTTGATTGTTCCACCCGTTCGGACCCATGTTATTGCCTGAATGACCCATGTACCTGTTTCCCTGATAGTTTCCCTGCATGTTATTGTCGATTGGACCGGTCATACCGCGACCCCGCATGTTCGAGTTTATCTGATTATTAAAATTTCGATTATTACCCTCGGACTTTGGGGCCGCGTTAGACACGTGAACCGACACGCCCTTTATAATGTGATCCTCGCCGCACAATGATTGCGCTACCTCGGGATCTAAGAATGTTACAAACGAGAATGCGCGGAAAGGTTTTGGGATGAACACGTCCGTAACTTCACCATATTTGGAGAAGTAGTCCCGAAGATCATCGGCCGTTAGGTCTTCGGTACAGCGTCCCACGAATACCTTGCAGGGCACTTGCTGAATCATTCCCTCCTAAGCACAAACGCACAATCAAACTTTTTTTTTTCTCTTTTTTTCTTTTTTTTTTTTTTCTTTACAACCGATTCACCTTCTTTTTACAATCATTCGGACTTGCATTCAGTGCACATTGCTCACGATTGCTCGTTCCAACTGCACAACTTTCGTAAAACAACGGCGTTTATATTCACAAAACGAACTTTATATTTATCAACAGGTTGGTCATGAGGATCATACAAATTATATAGACACGTAATCTCATTCGAACCTAAGCAAAACAGCCAGAACAATCACGATCAATCTGCACCAACATCAAGTACCAAATGACCTTCCTCAAATATATATATATATATATATATATATATATGTGTGTGTGTTTTTTGTTTGTTTGTTTCACATTAAAAGTCTATCGAATTCTTTGTGCCATAGTAAATACAACGAGGCCATGGTTATGCAAATTTATACAATACGTACAATATTTCACATCCAGTCTAATTTATCATTGACTTAAAAGAAAAAACAAAACAAAAAATGTCTTATCTTACACGGAGAACACATAAGTAATCGATAATATAAGAGTGTATAAACGCGTCATTCGTCACCTAATATTACTAATTAACCAACAGGACTCGTAAGAATCACAATCGCATGACTCTATTGAGGCATTCTCGCTGATAACTTCATCGTTTCAACCTGAACCACTTCAATAATTTTCATAATTCTTTGTCGTAATGTATTTTGAAAAAGAAAAAAGTTAGCACTTTTTGCCCATTTTTTAAATATACAGATATAACATTTTATATGACGTTTAGAGCAAAATATAGTTAAAAAAAAATACGGATTTTTTAAAAGTTGCACAAAGATTCGATTGAAAATTACGATTTTTTTTTTTCAGAATTTTTTCTTTTTCATTTCTTTTGCAAGATATTAACAGTTTAAAATAAAGTCACAAAAAAAAGGTCGAAATTTTTGCAATTAACGACAACAAAAATTCGTGCCTTTTTCAAAATACTTTTCGAAAAGAATAAGTTATAAAAATTATTGGAGTGGATCAAGATCAGAACATGAAAATTTCAGCAAGAATGCCTCATATGTTTGTGTATATATATATGGGTGTGTGTGTGTGTGTGTGTGTGTCAAGAAAGGCGTTGTACAGCATGTAAACAGCCCCAGCTTTTCAAAGCTTACATAGATAATGCTTGTGTAAACGACAAAAGATTAAACTACATTCCGTTACATATTAACTATGTACACGCAAAACAAATGTCCGATGTATCGCGCAATTCTCTTGTTCCAAATGTAAATACTCCCCTGAAAGGTGCATGCATGTTACGAAAAATACATCGACATTGTAATATAAAAAAACCGGTTACGAGAGAGAGAGCGATTAAATAGTCTGTATTTACGTAAACTATTTCTTGATAATATCCGCGTCACGCGAACTCAAAAATACATCTCCCAAAATAATGTATATTTAGTTTTATCCGGCTTCGAGTGACTCTCCAATGATTACATTACCGCGGTATATATTTCGTTCACTCTCTGCGACATTTACCAAACATGATCTTTCGATTTCAAGCTTGGAAAAGGATATCGTCGATCTCTCGATGTCTTTCAGCTGGATCTCCATCTTTGTTTGTTTCCTCAACAACAAGAAAAAAACCGCCTTAAAACACTCAATCGCCTAGTAGAAAAGACCTCTCTTCATGCTTTGTTTTTCTTTTTCTTTTTCTTTTTCTTTTTTTTTTAAACGTGTTACTTCATCGTGAAAAAAGTGTTAATATCTCGACGTTTCCGAGACATGATGATCCCTCGATGGTCGATGCTTGTAATAACGATCGTAATAATTTTCCTTCTGTGGATAACGGGAGGAATCCGCGAATCTGCCATCGACACCACGTCCGTCGATGGCATAACGCGCATCGCCGTCTCTGCCATCCGAAACATATCGCTCATCCTCTTCTCTACCTTCGACCGGATATCTTCTCTCGGTTTCACGTCCTTCGGTCGTATAACGGAAATCAACTTCACGATTTTCCACGGGATTTCGATTATCCGCGTGCCTCGTGTCCGAATATCGTACTTCGCTCGAGTGTCTGCTATCGGCGCTCAAGTATCTACCATCAGTCTCGTAATATCCGGTTCGATCGTAACCGTAACCGCTGTATCTGGCTTTTTCCGTATAATCAGGATTATCGGCTGTCGGATATGTCGCGCGTCCCTCGTAATTCGGATACCTCGAGTATTCCGCTTCCGCTGGATAATTCGAGCTCGGTGCTGTTGGCGCGTGCGACGATTGCACGTAATTTCGAGTGTCGTAATTCGCGTCGTCGTAAGACGCGTAAGTCGCCTGTTTCTCGTAATGATTGTAACCCTGCGCCTCGTACTTGTACTTGTTGTCGTCGTACGGATAGTTGGACGGATATGACGGATAGTGGGTTGTTTTGTAATCGTACTCCGAGTCGTATCTTGGCGATGTTGCTGTTTCGGAATTTGTGTTCATATAGGTTTTGGCAACTGGTAGCCGGCGGATACTCGGCGTGTGAACCGGTATTGGCCGATAGCACTCGCTGTGCTTACCCGTATCAAACTGACGAGCCATCATAATGCCGTCAATATTCTGGAACCAGACACACAACCATCCATCGACAATGACACAGTTTTTATTTTTATTTATTTTTTGTTTTTCTTTGAAGTGAAACTTTTTTAACGGACGTTTTGCCATTTTTCTTTTTACGGCAAGTTAGATTTCATGAAAATTGTAACCGATGTTGAAAACAATTATTTGGTACGGTAGCGGCAATTTTTTTCGGTCGATGGAGATGCAGATGGATCAACAATCTCTAGAACAGCGTTTCGGCTCCGATCGGAAATATCTTCGAAAATGGTTTATTCAATTTTTTACTTATTTTTTTTTTTTACAAGAAATAAGGAAAAGATTTGTTATGTTGAGACAAATTTTTCTTTGCTAATACGAGGAAGAAACTGGACAATCAGGATTAAAAATTTCGTAAAATTTCGTTCGTAACAAATGGGTAAGACTTCGTCTGTATGAAATGAAATCTAGATAAATCTAAAATTCTTTTCTTATATTTTTTTTTCCAATTATACAAATACAAAACACCGTTTTCTTTTATCGACGGGTTTACCTCATTCCGGCAATATTCACCTAATTAGATGCAAGACATACCGATTATCCTTTTTTTTTTCAACACATTTAAATTGAATCAATGCAGTGGAGATTTCTGACCAAGAGGTAACGTTAATTTTGTTGACAATCCGCTTTTTTTACAATCAAATTATCGATCACATTTACCGCTCGCAACTCCAACCCAAACACTGCGTAAAACCTCAAGAATTCTCAATTAACAGCCATAAAAATAAAAGCAAATGAAAGTAAAAAAGTTTCACTTCAACTGCGCGTAAACACACGCACCGATTTTTTAAAATTGTATTTCATTCCTTATTCCTTCTTCGTCTTTTTTTTCTTTAAATTACCACCCTTTGCGAATTGGACACACAGACACACACTCGGATCGGAACCACACATACGCAAACCCACACTCTTTCACGTCATTCGTCCACACTGTATGTTCGTTAAACGTTTAACTTGGTAATAAACAAAAGTTAAAAAAAAAAAACTGATTTTAAACGTTGCCATCATTTTGCCGAAGCGTAATTTCGTCGTATCACCAAATTGCCGAAATGTAATAAATGCCTCGTTCTCAAATTTCGGTAATTTGGCGATTCAGCGAAATAACGTTTGTCAATTTTTCGGCAAAATTATGTGCTTAAAAAAAAAAAAAGAAAAAAAAACCAGAACGGATTGCCAAAAAAGACTTATCGCGAAAAGGATGTACGTGCTTCATCATCTTTATTCTTCGTTTTTTTTATCCCGACGTCGTAATTCACATTTGCGAGACATTGCCAACGTAAGATACGTTGTTCGTTTTATTTTTTTATCGCGAAGATTGCCCGTACGCGCCAGCACTCCCCGACACCCGTACAAGAAAAGCTCGAGATTCGATTAACAAGTCCGGTATCCGAATACCAAAATACCATACATCGCATCACGAAATTACAAGAGATATTTCGTCACGCACGCTATCACGCTGAGTATTATATTCAACAATAGAGGCCACATCATTATCCCAAAACGTTATTCAGCCGAATCGTTTTTTTGCCGAAAAAAAAGAAGAGTACACATTGCCCAAACGTAATTTTGCAAAATCGTCAGATTGCCGACTCATCAAACTGCCAAAATATTTGTAAAAAACCGCAATTTCGTCTATTTGACGATTCGACAAAAAAAAAATAGACAATTCGGCAAAATAACGTTGGACAATGTGTGTTTTTTTTTCGGCAAAATAACGATTCGGCTGGAATAATTTAACGGTAAAATAATATGGTCTCTTAACAATAATACTGCTGCTTTGACAATTAAAAAACGCATTCCATAAACTACTTTTTTGCAAACATCAATCTCTTTGTGTTGTAATGTTGTGTTGAGCTTTTTGGACTTTTGTTTGTTTCTTTGTTCTCTGCTTTAGTCTCCTATGAAATCAGTAAAGTGTATTGAATTGAGTTTGTCTTTTCTCTCTTTCTCTCTTTCTCTCTTTTTCTCTCTCTCTCTCTCTCACTCTCACTTTCTCTCTCTCTGTCTCTCACCTTTTTTTTCCTCAATGCTCGCAAGAATATCCTTTTTTTTTTTCTCTTGATAAGCAGCAGATAGATCCGGAAGGGACGTTCACAGAACAACAATGTCCATTCATGTTCATTCAACCCAGACACACCGACTCGTACGAAAAGAATAGGAGCGACACGTTTTCCATACTGCGTCGAACTGTTCACAGACCGGTCATCATCATCGCGAGCGGATCAACGATTCATACAGAAAATATACGGCATCGCAACGATTTTCTTTCTTTTCTCTTTTTTCTTTTTTTTTTTTTTTTTTTTTTCACGTTGAATCATCAGACTCTCATACATTCGATACATACAAACCGACGCGCATCAATATACATTCGCTCGATACAGTTTCGTTGTTTATTTCCCGACTTTCCAACCGCATTCATCTATTTATACCATATACGTTTTCTCATTCAATATAAAACATTGCCAAGTCACTCCTGAGAGATAATGATCGATTTTTTTAAAACCTCTCGCGGATACGCGAAGGAACTATTCGATAATCAACGATTGAAATTTCTGTAACGTTCCATAGTTTCTTAATTATGTTTTAAAAAAATGTTTACTATTAATTTAAAAAATTTGTATTGAAATTTAATGTATAATACACAAAGTTTGTATAACAACTGATGTACTTCAATTTTTTAATATTTTTTTTACATTAAAAATGGATCAACCATTACAGTCAATTCGAGTTTTATATTTGCTATTAAATTTTTAAAGAAAAAAAGGTTTCTTTATAAGCGAAATAAAATGCCTGATTGGCGTGACGCGTTTAGTGTGTATTTAGATCTTATTATTTTGAATCTTCGATTTTGGAATTAAAGCAATAAAAATATCGATCTCAATCTCGTACATGTTTATCGCTCACAGATATATATGTATATATATTGTTTTTCTTTCAACTTAGGCTAAGATCTGAACTATCAATGAATCCAAAAAAAAAAAAATTGTAATGTTCTCGTGTATCTGCTATCGCATTATTTCTTTTTTTTTATCACGTGCTTACCTTGCTGTTGGGAACTTTGACGTCGCACCAACGACCGTCGATCATGTGTCTCTGTGCGAGACATCTAAGCTGCGATTCGTAACTTCCAAATCTGATGAAACCGAAACCCTTGCTTTGACCGGATTTCGCATCTTTCTTCACCTGAAATACGCAAACGAAAAAAAAAAATATTGTCTAGATATTCGAAACTTGAGATATTGACAAGAAATTTCATGTTTTTTTTGTTGTTGTTTTGTTTCTGTCTGTGAATAGATTTTGTATTTCAACGTCATGAAACAATTTCTTTTTTTTTTTATTATTCGCAACCCGTAAATTTCAATATAGAAAAAAATGAAGAAAAAAAAAAAAAAATCTTTAAAATAATTTAAAGATTTTTTTCTTTTTTTTTCCAATTCTTGATTTTGTATTTCAAACTCATGAGACGATTTCTTTCTTTTTTTATTAGAATCCCATAAATTTCGATATAGAAAAAAAATTAATCTTTAAAATAATTTAACTTTTTTTTTTCGTGTAAACGAAATTGTCTCCCGTTCTCGATATCTTCACGTTTAAAAGAAGAAAAAAAAATGTTATGTCTAGATCTGCTTAATATTAGTTCAATTTTGCAGTAAATTCCAGACAAACTATTTGAAGTTGATGTAAATTATATTGACTATAGTTTTTAAAAAACTTTAAAATTCTATAAAATCCAAATTTCCTTAAATATTCATGATCTCATTAGCCACGTTTTTTTCATTAATTACAATATTGCTGATTACATAATTTTCCTTTTTCTCCAAATGATGATTTTTTGTTTTTATTGGAAACAATTGGCTCACCTGTGCCATCAAGACCTCGCCAAAGGTCTCAAAATATTCACGCAAATTTTGTTCTGTAGTCTTCCATGGCAGGCCAAGTACAATCAGATCGGTACAACGCAACTTTGTTTCCATTCTCTTAGTCTTTGCTGTAGAATTTTCCAAGTTGTCGTCTGATTTGCGTTTATTCTCTGAAAAATTAGAAAACCCATTGAGGGAATTTATTAGTATTTTTCATCTATGCAATCTCTATAATAATAATAATAATGAGGAATCAAAAATTATGTGAATTTTGTAGACATTAAACTTTCTTTGTCTAAAAGAATGGTTCGTATCATTTTTTTCAATTAAATTTAATTCTGTATCAAAATCAGTGCACCTAATCATTGAAATTTTTTTTTATTATTCTTATTTTTGTATTTCAAATTCATGAAACATTAAATTTTTTATTAGAAACCTACAAATTTCAACAAAAAATAAAATGAAAAAATTTAACTTTTTTTTTAAACCTTGATTTGATTCCTCAATATTTTAACATAGCACAGAATATAGCAGAAATATTGTCGAAATTTTGTTGTGAAATATTCCAAAACATTTAGAAAATGACAATTTTCATTTTGTACAAAAAATATTACAAATACAATATTTTGAAAAAAATACTTCAAAGTTATATTTATATATTAAAAAAAAGAAAGTTCCGTGCTATGTAGAAATACGAAATAAAAAAAAAAGTACTCTACTTTTGAATGATCAATTTTTTTTTCAACAGGAAACCTATAAATCTCAATATAGAATTTAAAAAAAGCAAAAAAAAAAAAAACGTATATAAATATATTTTTAATCCCCCGTAATTTGAGTCCTTGAAATTGGTCCTAAAGTTCATCTCCCATGTTTGTTTTCATGCAAGAGGATAAAACAAAATGGCGGCTGCAAGTAGAGTAAGGAATGTTTGGGTCAACAAACGCGAAGACAGAGCGTGTACGGCCAAGGAATTCGGCATTTGGAATTCATATATATATATAAAAAAGAGAGATATCCAAGATCCCGAGCAATGAGTACTCATATACATCATAATCATAGCTGATACAACATATATAGCGCGGACGTGAGAATGCCCGAAGGAAAAAAAGAGAGAAAACAACAAAAAAAACGGAAGTTGTAAGTTTCGGTGATGCTGCCGAGGGTCTTTGGATTAGATTGGAAAACAAATAAAAAATGGCCGAAGGCGTGTGTGTATCGTTTAGCGGGGGCACGCAGCCGCCAAGGCGCCAACTATTACACGATAGGCGAAAAAATACGATAGCGAACCTCCTGTGCACATATCTCTGTCTCTGTTTTCTGGCGTAGCGAGAAAAAAAGAGGGTGTATGCTAAAAAGGAAGAAAAGAAAAAACAGGAAAAAAGTCGCCAGTATGCATATCGTAGGAGGGGGGTGGGTGGGGGGCGGAGAAGGGGGGTATACCTTTTGGAAAAACGCAGAAATAGACGGCTTTGCCCCATCCACTTTCGGGTTGATGAAGACGACCGTCGACGAGACGGACGCCTCGCATCGCCCTCGACTCCGGATTGCGATATTTGAGTCCGCAGGTACCGGGAAATTGGGCAGATAGAGTGGTCAACGATAGTGTGCCATCGTCTTCGGTAGGCAATTCTATCGGCTCCTCACCCTCATCCTCAGCAACTTGGATGTACGACGACATTTTCTCCTGATCCACAACACAGTCTCTCCGCAACGAAAAAAAAAAAAAAACAACGTAACAAAGGCGCACTCTCTCGTTCACCCGAAAAGAGGTGTTAATTATTTATTATTTATATATATATATGTGTGTATATATATATATATATATATATATATTTATTTTTTTAAAGTAATACCCGTACGAACACAACAAACACACACGCTCGGACTCGCAGGCAATCACGCAACACTCTCTCTCGCGCTTACAACGTCTTCTGTTTTGTGGCGTTCGTGCATCGAAAACGATGAGTCGGTGGTAAATGGAGTGGGGGAACGGGGGTCGATAACGGAAACGGAAACTAACGTGGACGGAGACGAATGAACCGAGGCGTTGCTAGAGACACGGGATTTAGGGCTCATTTTTACTAAACACATCGCACGTCGCGTCGTAATAAGAGCCAATGAGCGACAGCCATTCGGTGTTTCTTATGTCCGATTGGCCGGTCATTTTACCGCTTTTGACCATGAAAATACGGTATGTAAGCGCTTTGAAAATTACCGCACTGGTGATAAAATAATATGACCTCGCAGTGATTTAAAATCTCGCCGACTTAAGGTGAATTTAAAAAAAAATATTAATAATTTCACAATTAGCTTGGGTACCGCGTAACTTGCACAGCCAATCGCGAAATAGCAATTTTATTTTGTTATCTATCGGAAAGCTAACGACGATTTGTGATTAGCTGGACCAAGTTGCGCGGTACACAGTACGCTCATTTGCCGGCAATTTACCGGAATTTTTCGGCTGGTCACGTGACGGTCACATGACCAAAACATCGGATGGGACAAATCGGGCCGAAATCAGCTCTCTCATTATCTTCTTTCATCAGACTCGTGTTTCGAAATTTCCCATAGCCCCGCGTGAGGAGATAAATGACGGGATACACTCTAGATCGCTTGATATCCTAGAGAATTTTCATTTTTTAATTGCTAAAGTATTTAAATATTTTATTATACTTAAGTACGATGATAACATGTACCGTACATTACCTACAATTTTTCGCGTTTATTGATTACAGCTATAATTTCATTTCGTTGGATTGCAATTAACGCTGTGGATTATTAACAAATGTAGTTTTTTTTTTAAGACGCACAACTACATGTGTGCAGTTTCGAAAATTCCGTAAAAAAATTGTCTAACAAAGACAAAATGATGACATTTATTTTCAATGATGAATGCTTTTATATTTACATTTTCGTAAAGTACAACAGGCATTATATAACGTACGCTCCATCCGAAGCCATATGCGGATCGATTTTATAGATCACTCATCGTCATATGTCCGACTAAACATACATTATCCGCGAAACATTTTCTCATGGTTGCCACTATAGTCTCTTTTCTTTTTTCATTTTTAATGGACTATGAGATGATTCGAGATAGAAAATACCTTAAACTACCATATACTACTATGTAACAGTCTGTAATTCGATTAATCAAAAAGAAACAAAAAAAAAAAAAAAAAAAATTCATGAATGCAGCTTGAAAAAAGCCACAGGATTGCGACGTAATGCAACTGAGGCGGTATATACTAAATGATGCGCTTTCATAAATGCACCCTCGCATCTGCTATACCAATATATTCAACAAAAAAATGACTTTATATAAAAATACCTCGCGCTCAACGAGTCCGAGCCGTTCTGATGTCAAACACATACGTAGAAAAATCTTTTTTTCAACTGAATGATAAATCGATTTTTTTTTTTTTTTTTTTTTTTTTTTCGTATGAAATTTGATACACATTTCCTTTTCTTACATACACGCATACACACGCAAACGTCGTTCAAGATATGGGCTAAGTTTTCTCCGAGGAGAAGGTCTTCAAGGCAGAGTTGCAGCACTTCTATTACTTTTCGTATCATTCTATTTGTTTATTTATTCTATAAATTATTCCACAATAATTGTCTCATTGAAAACAATTAAAGTATTTTCTGCGAAAGTTTATTTAAAGAAAAGATCATAAAAATTTCAGATCAATGAAAAAAGTAATGGATGATTATTTTTCATTTGTGGCGATTTTTCATTAACATTTTCTTTTCCGTCGATGGAATAAACCGTTCGAAAAAGAAAAGTTTATTATCGAACAATTTATGGAAGCAATAAACAATTACAGCGAATTGAAAAGTAATGAAAAGCTCGCTAACTCTGCTTTAGGTTCGGGTTACCGATGTTACCATATTTCATCTGGAATACTGTTTCAGCGTATAACGGACGTATACAAAAATGACTGAAAGTGGAGATGTTATTGATGAATCCATTTGATGAATTAGATTAACAGTGAAAGGTAAAGTAAATTAATTTGAAAAAACTTTTTGCTTTCTTTTCTTGTTTATCGTAGTTTGTTGTAAACTTTGAGATGGAAGACTACCACTATTAAAAATCCGGGTAATACTGTATTCACAGAGCTGCAACGGCATTCGGTGTTGCTTGAGTTCATTGTAGAAAATAAAACGTCTGTTAATCGGTTATTTGTAATCAATTCCACTTTGGACCGTTGGATACAAACGTTTATAAAGCATCGTTGGAACCCGCGGTTATAAGACTTTAACATAAACATTTTGTTAAAACAAAACGAAGTGTTCTTTGTTAAATATATCTTCTTCTTCCTCTTCATCTTTTCCTTGTCTTAATTAATAATTATCGTGTTCGGGCTTGTCATGAAAGCTCTTACGTTCGTGAGACATCGAATGAATTTGTTATTTATATCTACGACATTAGATATCATCGCTCGCAGAACTGGGGCACTCTTGAAAACGAGAATTCACGTGCGTAACGCACACACGCACGCATTCGTGTCCGTAACGTATAAACAATAAATATTATAACAAACTTAACGCGTATACGATAAAAATGAATGTCGCAATCCGTCCGGTATATGTGTTTGTTGTGTTAAGGTGTGTGTGTGTGTGTTTTTTTAAAGTCACCCGATGATGATTTGTTTATGGTGCTGGCTTGAGAATTGGTGAGAAAGAGGTACAGTTTTCTAGGACAACGTTGCCGAGGCATTTGTTGCCACACTTGTCGTTGTCGTCGGTCAGTACATTGTCGCGTAACCAATCGCTCGTCGAATCTGCCGGATATACGCAGGGTTTCGATCGATATTTGGTGAGCGCGAGATTCTTCATGAATGTTGTTCTGGCGCTACCACTTTCCGTGGTACGCATTGGATCTATATTTTCGTCGGACGAACAGGGCAGCGCATTTTCACTCTCTTCGTCCGATGAGCAGAGATCGACTATGAGGATTTTGTTTGGTGGTTCTGAATTAATTGGCGTTGATCGCGTTTGCTTCGGCGATTCTTTTATCACTGTTATCTCAGCCAAATCATCGAACGCTCCGATTTCGGATTCACGTTCGATTGGCTGACTCACGGGCAATTCTTTGATCGTCACCTCCATTATTCGAGGGAGATTCGAGTCCGGTTTCTCCGCCGGTAACTTACGTTTTAACGACACACTGCGAAACGGTGCTTGGCGAACTTTCGACAATGGTCGTGGTCGCGTTCGCGGCGTTATGCGACGAACGGGCGGGCGATATTTCGAGGGATCGCGTTTTAATTCCTCAATCCCGTCGGGACTGAGGCGCGTTAGGACGACGTAGATTGGTTTGCAGGCGATGTACAGCAGTTGGGACCGCAAGCTCAATACTGAAATGCACAAACATTACTATATAGGTGTAGTGTTGCGAACAAAAATCTCAAGCACAACTGAGAATTATTTTGGGAATATTTGACCTGTCTGTTGTTTTTTCAAAGTGGGCAGTGTAAAGACGAAAAAAAAAAAAAACAAAAAAATTGTAGATGACTCTCATTACCCACATGCTTTTGCCACCTGGCAAAATATCCTTTGATACATCAAAAGTACATATTTTCTTCAAATAATACTAGCAGCCAAAAAGGCGAGATAGTCTTTGAATATCCGTAAATTTCACCAGTCTCCCTCCCCTTACTCGATTTTCGATACTTTTTTTTTTTTCGAAAATTCGGAAATAAATCGATTTTTCGATATTTTGTTTTATAATCGATTTATTGAATCAATTTTTAAATCCACAAAGTGGCGAAATTTTCTATATATTTCACTTCCCTAATAAACTTACAATCGAAAGGTATTAAAATAAAACGTAAAATTAAATACAATAAAATAAAACATCATCGGATTAATAAATACAATTGATAAAATAAAAGAGGCTCCTGGAAAGCCGGAAGATACTATTAGCAAATGGCTAGTAAAAAAAAAAGAAAGCTGCTTAGAAACTGCCGAGGAAGCTTTGTTTTGTAAAAAAAAAAAATGTATTTTTACTCGTTACAAAAGTGATAAATACCAGGTTTGCCTCTCCTTGAGCCGAAATTATATTCGTGTGCGTGCTGCTCCTGTTGCTGTTGTTCCTCCGTCACTGTTCGATCGCGACTAGGTTTATACGTAACGACCCATCTGTTGTACTCGATAACTCTGTCCAGCCATTTTGGGCGAGCGGATTTACCGAGCACCGGTGCGTGCATATGCCGTTCTATCCTCTCTAATCGTTCCTGTTGCGTGCCCTCCGTCATCATTTTGGATTTTTTCGCCATAGCGAGACCGGCAGGCGAGGAGAACGGTATCGTGGGACATCGTGTTAAATTCACCGAGGCTCTCACACGACGCGATGTTCTGTTACCCTGTATTACTCCCTGATTATAGCTCACAGTTTCTCCCGCAGTTATCGCCGGCGTTTTACTCGGTGGATTATCCGAATACAAGCTAAAGTATTCGAGAAATTGATTTTGCGCCAGTTCCGACTGTACCGGCATTTCGTAAGGTGTTTGAGGCCTCGACACCGAACTACTCTGCATCTGTTCGCCGCAAGTTTTTTCATGATCCTGCAGAATTCATCGAGATAGTAGTATAAAACACTTTAACAGAGGGTAAATCCTTTCCTCGCGTCACAAGCCGATCAACTCGTTTTTTTTTGTACCTTCATTTTCTCAAGTCCCACGAATTCCGCATCGCAATTGTCGCACAGATAAATCTCGTCCGATGGCGGTTGTATGACCACCAGTGATTGCGATTGCTGTTGTTGCTGCGGCTGCTTAGACTTATTTGCGGAATTCGATGACGACCCATGTTGAGGTAATAGAGATCTTCGTGGACTCTCTGCGACTTTGTCATAATTCTGTAAGCGGATGTTATTTATTTTAAATGCTTTTATGTAGAATAGACGGTAAGTGATTGTGGAAAACCTCAGTTTTGTTTCACTTGAACGCCAGGAGCTGAGAAAGATGTTTCAACTTTGCAATGTTTCAAACTTTTTACCTCTACATTAATATGCTTTTTATGAACATGCACAATAATGACAATTTTAAGAGTAACCGAGACAAAAAAAAAAACTTGCCATATTTTCGTTGCGGAATGTGACCAACAACTTCCCAGAGCTTTTGTGGTAGAGGCTCGTCGTCGAGTCCCAATTATTGACATAGTAAAGCTTATCGTGGGGATATTGTGCGAGATAGGAACAGAAGCGAAGTAAGTACTCGCTACTGTGGTACGTGTAGCACCGAAATACTAGTTTCTTTAGATTTGCCATCCAGCTCTAAAATAATGCGGAAAAAAAATCGTTGAAACTTTAAATTTCACCCAATTTTTTGTTGTGAATTTTGAGTAGCAAATATATATATATTTTTTTCTTCTATAAAACTTACGTCGTTTATCTTCTTAGGTCGCACCAGAGGATTCGAAAATTTTACTTCCTTAGGCCACCATTGGGGCTCGCTTATCACCTCTGCTGTATCATGGCCCAATGAACATTGAACCATGAATGTTATGAAACGCTCGAGTTGTTTCTACAAATCAAGATTTCGATACAGTTGAGCATCAATGTTTGACAATATCTACAGTATATCTCTGTTTAAAATGTCTGACAAATTCCAACAAGAATCAACAAATACACATTGAAATCTGGTTCCTGCAGCAGATTCTGCTTTTTCTTTTAAAAAAAAACTGCTCTTGCAGATATTTGAAGAATTTTAAAAAAAGACTGCCTCTTCAATATCGTTACGTATATCTTGGCACTCTAATTTTTAGCATTTTTATTTATTGGAATTGACAGGATAAAACAATTCACATAATAATGAATATTAGAAAAAAGCTTAAAGTAAACCTACTGGGATAATAAAACGAATAAATTGATGAATTTAATAAAGAAAAAAAATCATTTTCAGAGTTTTTTTAATTCCAGGCAACCGATAATTATGAAATTTATCCATCATTTAAGAACTGGAACAAAATGTTTTAGTCAGTATTAAAATCAATTTGACTTAATTGGTACTCTTGTAAACCAGATCTGGGGTTTTTTTTTTTTTTTAACACCGCTTGATTCAGAATTAACCATTCAAAGGATTTCACTCTTTGATGTCTTATTTTGTTTGTGTATACCGGCAGACGATCCCAGTAAAAAGATCCGAAGACAAAATACCCCGGACGACATCTTGCGACATAAAATCGTGCCGCACATAAAAATTCTATGTTAATTTCTTTGCAAACATACATTTCTCTCTCAATATTTCTTTCCAAACGTTCGATTCTTTTTCAACATTTATTTCTTCAACTTCCTTGAATCTTCGATTAACGAACAACCACCTCACGCTTTTCCCGGAATAAAACTCAATCTCAGACAAGGCCTGTTTATTGTGAGCCACATCTGGCGTCCGTAAAGGCCCGCCCTCGTACTCTCGGGTTTTCTAAATGATTTTCAGTAAAACTTTCCTTCCCTCCCTCCGATAATTTTCCCTTCCATTCGACAAGCAAAGTGTCGGATTTTTCCTGAAGATTCATTTGTTCCAAACGAGCCGGCGTCGCGACAACACGACCGACTTTCCGCTTGGTCAACACTCTTCCTACGAGTCAATCATTGCAAATATTAATTTCAAACATCAGTGTAAAGTTCATTAAATAAATGATTTAATTATTTTTTTGTATAATAAATCGAGACTTTTTATTCCACGACCACCCGCGAATCATCGCAAACGTCAATAATTAATGTAAATTAATTAATTAATTAATTTACAAGGGAACCAAATTGGTTTTAACACTGAAAAAAAAAAAATCTTTCATTATGATCCTTAAATAATAAATTTCATACGTATCTGTTGACTGGAATAAAAGACATAAACAGCTGCAAAATAATTTTTTTTTCTTTCCGACTGACTCTGTCCCTTCGATATAATGTTATTGTACTGTTCTGTTTACCAATGAAATTTTATCCAACGACGTGGGATATCCATTTGCAAAGAGAAGAGGAAGGTTTGATATCATAGAACCCTCTTCGACCCTAGGAAGCCCATCTGGCTCTGTGTCACCAGTGGCAGCCATCATGCTCTCATCCGCGTCATTAGGGATTCGTTCCTGCGCCACACCTACCCCATACCCATCTTCCTGTACCGCTAAGAACGTCATCTTTCCAGCTTCAACATCCTCTCGTGGCTTGCCAAACTTATGATGTATCAATGGCCACCATTGCTCTCGAATACACAGGTTTCACAACATGTGTTCTTCAATTATCCTAGAAAATGAAAAATCAAAATTTATGGAATATTAACTAAAAAATAAGAAAACAAATAAATAATATCAGTACTATGCAAAATGACCACAAATGGTCAGTTGCCCTTAAAAAAAAAAAAAAAAAAAAAAAAAAATGTAAATCTGGATTTAAAAAAAAAAATGTAATTTTAATTACTAATAATATTATACAGTATAACATATATAAATATGCAGTTGATACAGGCACCTATTTTAAAAAACTCGAATTTTTATTATTATCTCTAATGCTGCATCTTGCCTCTCATTTTTTTAAAATATTTTACTTTTGCCACTTTTGTCCTGTTACTATTATTTTATAATAAAGTATGTGTGATAAAATTCAATATTGACGATTTATTTAACATTTATTTCATTGCAAAATTTAATTTCGAAAATTTTCTTATATCTCTCCCAACTTCTCCTATTTTTTTGATATATTATGATTGAAAGGTTTACATAATTAAAACAGTAATCAATTTTATGACTCAGATGAAAAGAAAATTTTGAACAGGATTCTAGAACAATAATGAAGAGGTGAACAAAGACTCTAGAGGCTAAAATCTAGACAAATCCCCCTCCCCTTTGATTTTGACAACAGAAAGCCTATTGCATAAAGTACCCAAAACAGAGAATCTTGTGGAGTCCAATTTTCGATTGACAAAAAATCACGACTTTCCATCCGAAGAACAAACGATGCAAAGTTAGCCAAAAAAAAAAAAGAGAGAAAAAAAGACGTAGTGATAATGCGCAAAAAAAAATGCGAGTCTGCCCGTATTTCCGCTGATACGACAATCAGAATGTTTTGGACGAAGCTCAATCTCTAATTATTATTTTTTTTCCCTCTCGAATTGAAAACAAGCAAAAAAAAAATACGTTATTTCTTATGTTTCGACTGTTCGAATTTGGTGTTACGATGAATTTCGTAGAATTAGAAGATAATCTCGTGAGAAAGAAAATCACTTAAGTAGATCATTGTGTTGATTTAATACCTACTTGTGTGAGACGCTTTGTCAATGTTGTGCGTAGAGTCGTGATCTAGAAGTACCTTCGCATATCGCGGATCGTCGAACCCCCGTTTACTCCTTTTGCTCCCCTCCACCCCACCCCACGATTAAAAAGTCACACGCTGCCCAAATGTTTACCACAAAAATATTCCCATAACGTACGCACGTACACACAACACACACGAAAAACACGCACACTTCTCGGTCACGAATCACGAAATTTCCAAGTCAGAGAGGAGATGGAAAAGAAAACAAAAAAAAATTCGTCCTAATTAAATGGACGACAAAGTTCACGGAATTGAGTTTCGAGGGTCTCTCTTTAACGAGTAGTCTGACCGTGTAGGCAATATTCAACCCCGTAATATCACAAGCGGTTGTACTCGCAATACTCAAAAGCAGAAAATTAACCTAATCCCTGCTTTATCCGAGACTATCGATTCGACTAACCTCACTTGACCATGTAACGGAAATAACGAATTCAGAAATACCGCCGTTTCGACCTTAATGAAAAATGGTGAGGTGAGAAGAAAAAAAAACACGTTGCAAAATGCGTTGATTGACTGACAGCTCCCTCCTACAATCGTGTTATAGTGGAGCTGCTACACTAAAAGCCAAGATGGCCGCGATTACAGCGCAGACAAACCGCCGTTTGTTTCCACCAACACGATTCTACTTGCTTTGCCGTTTCCCTCTGCTCACTACGCAAGGATTTCCTCTAGTGACTCACCTTTTTTCGGGATTTCTCCGCAAGGCCCACGATCCACGATCGAATCTAAGCGAGAGACTAACAATAATAATAATAATAATGATAATGATAATGTATGACCTTAAGAGGAATGCAAGGGCTTAAGGCCCCTTCTCCCTTTCCAGTACTAGACGAACAATAGGCAGTCGATTGACTAGAGCGCCACCGCAAGAAAAAATACAGGGATTACCCAAGAGTATCCCGAATTATTTTTTTTCTTTGGAGAGAATGTTTTACGGTTTTCGATGATTGTGTAATGTTGATGATGTCATGATTTTTTCATAAATAGGACGGGGTGGACAGGGTAGAGACTGATCGTGTCGTACATATTTTTAGAGACTTTTTTTTCATGTTTGTAGATTCGTTAAGAGCTGAGTTGACTTTCAGGGTGGATCGAGCTTTGATGTAATTGTATAGTTATTTATGAATGATAAGCGAAAATCGCGCAATGTTGCTAAGATAAATATTGGAATTTGATGGGTTGTTTTGAAATAGACTTGGTTCGGTTTATTGAATCACAAAAAAATTTGCCGTACGGCTGAGGGGACGCGATATCGAAGTCTGTGACGCAATATGTGTAACACGAAATGGCCGCCGAAACAGATTGGAAATGAACATGACTCATGGTGACTCAGTTTCAGCTTGAGCAATGATTGGCTGTAGGAAAAAATAAACAACCACACATAAGAAAGCTTTCCAACATGGATTTCTGATAGGATTACGTTGTTTAATTTAACAGTCTGTGGCTAAACTATATTATGGGTCGATCTTGTGGGCGTATAAACGAAAAGATGACGAAAATATTTACAGTTTTCAATGATTGCGTAAAGTTAATCATGGAATGGTTTGTGCATAAATAGGACAGCGTAGAGATTGATCGTATAATTTTAGAAACTTTTTTTATGCTCTTTGTATATTTGTTAAGAGATCAGTTGACTTCCGGGTAGATAAGACCTGTGACGTAATCGCAATGCTTATAAATCATAAGTCAAAATCGTACAGTGTTGCTGAGATTAACATTGAATTTTGATGTGCTGTTTTTAAACAGACTTAGTTCGGTTTATTACATCACAAAAGAATTTGCCGTTTTGGCTGTGGATACGCGATATCAAGATCTATGACGCAATCGGTGTAACACAAAATGGCCGCCGAAACAGACCGGAAATGAATATGACTCATGGTGAGGATTATGAGTCAACTTCAGCATGAGCAATGATTGGCTTTAGGCAAAAAATAAACAACTGCACGTGATAAAGCTTGCCAACCTGAAGTTTCATTAGGATTACTCGTTTAATTTAACAGTCTGTGGCTAAAATACGTTATGAGTCGTCATACCTGGAAAAATAAAAGCCTTACAAAATTCAGAATTGAAAGACTCATTTTATCCGGAAAGGTTCGGTATCGTCGCAATAATTGTCTGCTGTTTTTGTTACCGACTAAGTAGGATGCGCCTCCTCTTAAGATGATGCGCTATACCGACTGAGTCGCCGTGAGTGCGAAAGAGACAGCTGAATCTTCCCGAAGTATTGTTCTCGGCCATGGTAGATTTTTCGGATAAAAGACGAGAACCGTTCACTGTAGAATTCTAAGACGAAGTGAACCGTTCTGATATTTTGTTTAAAAAATCAAATAGGAATGAAAACAACGGTTTACAGTTTTTGTTACCGACCGAGCAGTAGCATATCACCTTAAGACAATGTGAAACTACTCGGTTGATAACGAAACCTGTAAACCGAATTTCTCCGTCACGGTTAATCTGTCGGATAAAAGCTGAGAACGATGTTCTCCGCCTAATAATTCTGCAGGACGACGTTCTCGTCTTTTATCTGACAGATAAATGCAGAGCTGAAATCTGGGATCACAAGATTAGCTCTGTCTGTCTCGCACTCGTTGAGGTCTCACAATCAGCCTAAGGCGATGCTGGAGTAGATTTTTTTACCGACTGGTCGGTAAAAAAGTACGGTTTCGTAGTTTACAAAATTCGTTGTTATTGTATTACAAATATGTCTCAAATTGCACAGGATTATAATATCAACATAGGCGCATCGGCGTCCACTATCATTTTTCGAATGTGATTCTTAGAAATGTTTATATAATACGAAAGAGGTGGCAGTTGAGAGATCGAGCGGCCATCTTGGTGACTTAAGGGCATGTGAAACATGTACCACGTGACACGTGAGTGCGAGAGGGATAGCTGAAATTTTTGAAACGCCATTCTAAGACTATTGTTATATTGTTTCGAAAATCAAAATTCTGACTAATTCATTCACGAGATTCACATTGCTGGCGTCTGTATTTCAATTTTCGCTTCGATCCGTTCATAATTCGAGAAAAACGGCACTTCCGAACTTTTGAGGTGCAAAGTCGGTATTTCACATGCTCTTAATATGAGTCATGTTCAATATAAGCAAGGATTGCTTTGGCGATGAAATCAGGAAAAAAATAATCAAGTACACATGGTAAAGCTTGCCAACCTGAGTTTTTATTAGGATTATATCACTTAATTTAATAGTCCGTGGCTCAAGTATGTTACGAATCGTCCTCATGGATTCCAAAACGAAAAGATGATTTCTTGCTCGTTGCAATGTCTGTAATGTGAACGTTCAGACTCGCTTCCGTAAGATCCGTGTCGACCTTGAGCTTTCCACCGTTCGAATTGAGGGATATCTGTAATAATCGGGATCATCATAGGACTTTCAAATGTTGGTCGAAATTCCAATTCGTTGAAGAAAAAAATCTGCGTAAATTAGTTTACTCAGGGCAAGAAATACTTTCCACGTCAACGCCATATCGGCTGCGCAAGGTGAAGTTGACATGGTTACAACGAATCGCTGTTAGACATGCTACCGTAGAAGTAGAAACTGCAGCAGGCAGGTCATTTTCACCGTGCGACGTCCGGAGCGTATAGCCCAAAAAATTGTTGGGTATACTCTTAGAATAGTCAGTCCAATAAATTAAGGCAGTCGTTTCGTCCAGTACTAGTCAGTTTTTGGTATAAGCTCTCTCGTGGAAAACTTACTACATTCACACTTCGGATCGAAAATTAACGTCTGTAAATGTTGAATTTTTCCGGTCGAATTGATACGAAACAAACCGAGCAAGGTATATTAATATTTTAAAGTTAAAAAAGGAAACTGATTGCTGGGTCCATGAATTATTCGTCAATCTGTTAATCGTCTAAAACTTACCAATCCAATTTTCTTCGATTCACCGCCGTCTTTGCCGTCCCGTTCAAATATTTGAACTTTTATCTTGCTATCCGAATTTTTTGGTACGTCGATCGTGGTCTGTATTCTAATTGGTACAATTGAGCCCTCGGGTAAGATAATCGGTGTCAAATCTTCAAACTGAACACCGATCGCCTTATCCAAACAGTGTAGCTTGACATTTCTCGAGTTGAGTTCCCGATCGTGCATCCCGTGCGCAAGCAGCAGTGACGATTGGATCGCAGCACCGATCGCCATTGTCTCGTCGGGACTCCACTTGTTATTCAATACTTCACCGTTTGGAAAAAGCGAACCGATTTTCTCTTGTAACTTTGGTATCTTCATTGTTCCACCGCATAGTATAATTTTGTCTATGTTTTCGGCCGTATGCGCCGTAGCTTGAAGTATATCCTCGATTGGTTTTATGTATTCGGAGATGCATGAACCGATCAAATTTTCAAATCTTGCCCGGCTAATGTTGTAACTGAAGTCAACGCCGTCGTAGAGAGACTCGACGAAGCAATGAGCCGAAGACATTGTCGATAATATGTGTTTGCATTTCTCCGCTTCGGTAGTCAATTTCGATATAGATCTCCTACTCTCGGTTGGATCCAATTTGAATTTGTTGCTAAATTCGTTGCCCAGATATGTCGTGAGTATTTGGGTCAACTTTTTCCCGCCCAATTCTGGATAATATTGAGTGGCGAGAACCGTGTAAGCTCCGCCAACTGCTTTGATGATTGTGACTTCGCTAGTCACACCACCTATTCTATAGACTAAAACCAACCTGAAGAATTGTTTAATTGATTAAATAAAAATACTGCTCAGAAAGGTTGTTTTTCATAACTTTTTTTTTGCCGGATAATCAATTATACTAACTCTGTTTTCTTTTTATCCTTGCCAATACCATGTGCGAGACACGTCGCAGTTGGTTCACCAATAGTTTGTAATACTTTAAAGCCCGCCGCTATCGCCGATTGACTCCAAGCTCTTATGCTGTCTGCGCTAAATCTCAGAGGCACGCATAGAACTACATTGTGTTCCTCGTCGTCGTGGGCCGCCGTTGTCGATATATTGTACATAGCTTCGAAGATCATTGTCGATATTGCGGCTGGAGTTATTTTCTCTTGTCTCTCCCCGCGTTTGATTAAATAATGAAGACGCTTGTTTTCATTAATTAATTTGCTAGGACTATTTTTCATAGCTAACTCCAGCTCTGCTGGATTTATGTCTTTATTCATAAGACGTTTATTGTGTATCACCGAGACTGCGCCGTTTCGGAATAGACCAGCTTTAGCTGCCAAACCGATAATCTGTAATCGTCAATGTCGAATTTGTAAAATCTATACGATCAATAAAAGTCTTGAGAATATCGCGTTGTGATTTTTTTTTTTGAACGTTAGATCAACCAAATTAATTTCTGTTGGTACGCACATGATTTCAGATTGGTTTTCGATTTTTGAAAATCTTATTGCACCTAACTATTTTAGTAGATAGTTGGTAGATATTTTTCATTTACTCTTTAATTGCTCTTAACTTTTTTTTTTTTTTTTCTAGTGAAAATTTTTCTGTGAAACTAATTATTGGACAATGGAAGTAAAAAAATATTGGTTGCTCAAATGAATTTTCTTTTTTTTTTTTTAAATCTTCATTCTATCTTTGCCACTACCCCTTCACTAGAAAGAAAATTCCATGAAATTTAAACTACTTAAATTTTTCATGCATAAATATTGAATTTTTTTCTCCTAAATTTCATGTCAATTTCCTGTGAAATATATCAGCTGATTTGGAGCCATTTTTTGGGAATTTTTTTGTGTCTTTGAGTGGCTGAACGGATATGAAATGCCCCATATTAAAAATAACAGCTATTCTTCCAATCATATAAATTTATCTGAAGACTCATTGGCTTCGTCGCGAAATTTTCTAGCCAAACAATTTTTCATGCCATTTTTGTAGACATCTGAAAAAATTACATTTTTGCACGCTGTAGCTACTGTATCTTTGAATGTACAGATTATTCTCAATTGAATGAAAATGAACTTGAAAAAAAAAAAGAAAAATGCTCATCTAATGAATTTCATAGTGAATAAAATGAAACCTGAGCAAAGTTAACCAAATGAATGAAACATCAACATGCCAAACAATAAAAAGTGAATTAACGCAAATGGCAAAAAATCTACAAACGGAAAATAACTGCTGAAGAAAAGAATCATAAATTTGAAAATAAAAATAAAGAAGCCCGTTATCGCATAACGAAGAAAAAAAAAGAAGTGCAAATTGTCATGAATTTTTGCTGCACCGACTTGGATTAAAATTCACATGTTTTCGAATATATTTCCACCATGGAACCATTAATTAACAAGCGACCTAACCTCAAAAACGCGTGTATATAGTAAATGAAGAATCAAACCTTTTCCGAGTCGTTGAACGCAACAACAGCGGCGGTAACTCTGTCGCCGGCATTGTTCGCCACAACATCGACATTTTCATCCTGAAAACAATAACGATTAATCGTTTTTTTTTTTTTTTTTAAGTAAAGCGTTGAAAAAGTTAACACCGGCAAATAAGTTTTGTCGTTGTTGTACAAACGTGACGCGGAGAACGTGGTTTTAGCGTATTTTGTAACACAATTTTTGTTCACTGTTGCACAATAATTCGTGACATTTACTGTTCGCTTAATATTTATTTAACTAAGAATCGTAGTGAAAAAATTACCTTGTATATCGCTAAACACGAGGACGTGTTGCCCAAATAAAGACCAAACGATGCGGCCGCTGCCATCATGTATATACAAGATATACAAGTGCAACAGGCGCTGCATGCTTAGCACCAAAGAGGAGAACTAAAGAAGCACTGTCATGGCGGCTTAACGCACATGGCCGATTGCGGTGCTGATTGGCTGACGACTGATGTTTCTTTTCTCAACTTTTTCATTTTCATTAGTGTCTGATTTTAAGCTTTGTTTCACTCGAGAATAGATTTTTTTTTGCATTATGCTGAGAAATATTGTTGTCGGCATGTCTGGTGGCGTAGACAGTGCTGTGGCTACTCTTCTCTTGAAACGGAAAGGTAATTATTATTATTTGAGGTTAGAGATGTGCGGTGACGGTCATTTTTCTTGTGAGGGTCAAATGACAATAAAATGATCGCCAATTTTGCTCGTCTATGTAAATTTACCCATAGAGCTGCTATTTAAAAAATGTTAAATGTTGTGTCATTCGATTTTTATGCGTTTTCACACGTTTTACAATTTTAAACGTATTTGTTATATATAAGCAACGTATTCTGTAAATTACGAGAACGAGCATTCTTACCGACCTCAGTCGGTAAAAAATCTACTTTGGCATCCTCTTTAAGGGAGACGAAACCTCCGCGAGTGCGAGTGAGATAGCGAATAATTTTCGGAACAATAATACACGGAAACTAAACCGATTCCTGAAAAAAAGCGATATGTCACCGGACGCAGAATGAAATTCCGCTTCCGTTGACATTTTTCTTTTTTCCACAAAAGCGAACGGGGTCTCCAAACTATTGTTTACAGTTTTTGTTACCGACTGAGTCAGTTTCGCCTGCCTTTAAGTTGATGTGCTCGCGGGCCTTCAAACATTTTTAATTTTTTTTTTCATTTTCTTTTTTCATTCTTCATTCAAGGGACATAAAAAATAGTACTTTTTAAAATAATTGAAAAATTTATAAAAATCTTTAATAAACATATGCTGTATAATTTTTAAAAAATAGTTATCTTGTTTAATACTTAGGCTTTAATGTCACCGCTGTGTTCATAAAGAACTGGGATACTGCAGATGAGAGTGGTCAGTGCTTGGTTGAGAATGACTACAATGATGCAGAATGGGTCTGTAAAAAATTGGATGTACCTCTAGTTCGTGTGGACTTTGTTAAAGAATACTGGAACGAGGTATTCAGGTACTCTGCTACTAACATAAAAACAGTATTCTAGTGGATTATTGCATGAAAAAATTAATTGAAAGTCACTCTTGCTTTTTGGTAGAACATCAAATAATAGTAAAAAAAAAGTAGAAAAATAGAGAAAAAAAAAAATATAGAAATTTACAATTCAATTAGCTTTGAAAGCCAATTTTTCTTTAATTTCTTAACATTTTTCTTTACAGATTAAAAGAAACTGAAGCATCTCATTCAAACATAATTCAATTAGTTTTATATTTTGCAAATATTTTTTAATTGGAATTTACAACTTGCATAAAGCAATCCTTAATCCTTAATTTCCATTGTTTTTAAACTGAGCTTTTTTTTATGATAGGAAGAGAGTCAATTGATATTGACGTACAAAAAAAATATGCAGAGAAAATAATGTACTAATTTTTCTTACACAGATCAGCTCTAAACATACTCATAAGTTTGATCCTAAATATTGAAAAATTGTTTTTTCAGCTATCTGTTGGAGAGCTACCAGACTGGATTCACCCCAAATCCTGACATAGAATGCAATAGAAAAATAAAGTTCGACAAGTTTTACCACTTTGCTAGAGAAAATCTTAAAGCAGATGCTGTTGCAACTGGTCATTATGCTAGAACATCCTTTGGACCTTATCTCGAAGATTACAAACCAGATACCAGTGAGTTTGCAAAATTTAGAATAATTCCCTTGTTTCGTTTATTTTCATTGGCTAAATCAACATTTTTTGTCGTATTTTAGAAGTAAAACTCTTACAGAGTATCGATCGCGAGAAAGATCAAACGTTTTTTATGTCTCAAGTGCCTCAGAAACCTCTGCAGAGATGCATGTTTCCACTTGGAAATTATCACAAGCGAGACGTGAAGAAAATCGCTGAACAAGCTGAACTGGATTTAGTCTTGAGAAAGAAAGAAAGCATGGGAATTTGTTTTATTGGATCGCGTTATTTTAAAGAATTCATTGCACAGGTATGAGCTACGTTTTCTTTTTTAAACAAGCAAGAATAAAGGGCTGATTAGAGGCAATTATTTTTTGTTTTTTATCCAAAGTATATTGAGGAGAAACCTGGCGTTTTTATTGATTTTGAAAGCGGTTTGGTGGTCGGCAAACACGAAGGTATTCATCAGTGGACTTTGGGACAGAGATGCCGGATCGAGAGCGTTAATAAGCCGTATTTTGTATTTCAGAAAGATGTTCGAACAAATGATATATTGGTGGTGAGTTGCAAAAGTAATTTCAATCCAATATCAGATGACGTGGTTGTGGACAACATCGGTTGTATTTTTTTTTATCTATCCGAAGTCGATTTGAAATATTCAGTGAATATTTCTTTTTGATTCACAATATTTTTTATGTTATGTGTTCAAACAAACGCTTTAATTTTTTAAACACATTTTTGTTTAAATTCGAAAAAAAAACAACATAAAAGTGCTCTTAAAGCTTCAGCATTCTCATGAATTTTAATTAAATTTTTCACAATGTAGTAGCAGCTGCTTCAAATGCTCACCAAATTTCAATTAAATATTTTAAACCATTCCGGAGTTGTAAGAGAGTCATTTTTTCTATGAAGAATCATAATGAAATTATTGAAGTTAAAAAAAAATGCTGAAACGTAACTACAGCCAGAGCATCGCTGCAGAATTAAAAAAAAAAAAGATGAATAACGTTGTGCTTTGTCAGGTGAAAGGAACGGATCATCCGGCGCTGTACTCACAACTAATAATAGCATCAAAGCCTCACTGGATTTGCGAGGAACCGGACGAGTTGAAGGACAGTCGAGGAATTTTGCATTGCAATTTCCGATTTCAGCATCAATTTCCCCTGTTCCCTTGCACCGTGTACAAAAGTCTCAAAGATCAATTGATCATTCGCCTTGATATTCCACAAAGAGCTATTACACCGGGTCAGGTAATGCAGGAATCGTACAAAAAAGAAACTGACTTATCAGACGTATCACTGCCTATAGTTGCCCAATTTTTTTTCTTTTCTTTTGCAGTTTGCCGTTTTGTACTCCGGAGAAGAATGTCTGGGCAGCGCAAAGATACTTCATCCGGGTCCTTCGCTCTTTTCGCTTGGACAAGTGCTAACACAATCTGTAGAAAGTAAAGTTCGTACAACCAATTGCAGGATATAAAGTGCAATTGGAATAAAATATTGTAAATAAAAATAAAATAAAATGTACTGTGGATGGTTCAATGAGATTTACGTATTTTCCGAAACTCACACCTATTTTTTGGAGCATCTTTTGGTAAGATTCGGACTTTATTAATTTTATTTTTATCATTTTGACTTTTTTTTTTACAGCATTCCCTCTCTTAAGGATTTTTATCTGTACTTTGGTAGGAAGTGCTTCGGCGAATGACGGCTTATGACTTTTTTTGTTTTGTATTACGTTTCGTCCTGATCAGGGCCTCTTCAGGGCCTCTTTTTATCTGCACTTTTGGTACAGATATTTATGCGATTTTATTTGTGATCTCATTAACTCAACAAAAAAAACTACGCACCATCGTGAGTGAATCAACAGAATATTTCAATAATCCATAAATTCCATAAATGAATAGTACAATAAAAAGTTCTAGTGAGTTAAGAAAGTGTACCTATTTTCACATTCTACGAATCAGGCAATGAAAAATGAGGTGATCGCGATTCTAAAATCAGCGATGACATCAATCGCCAGTCGCATGTGTGTTCATCGATGATTCCAGAAAAATGACGTTGCGATGGTTACTGTACGTTCTCGATGGATTTGTTTGAAAGATGTTTAAATTGTACTATTTCATGAAATTTCCAAGTTGCAGAGACTCCGCCCAGCTGGCACTGGTTACTCGAATTGTGTCGCTCGTTTCAACGTACAATGGAATTGTTCCATTGGTTTTGAATGTCTCTTTGTCATCCGAGTGCAATCCCTTTTCACTCAAACCCTCATCGATACTCAATTTACTTCCCTTTAAATTAAGCTGTACGTTGTTCTCTCTCGGAACGATTAGATGAATGGGACTTTCGGAAATTATTTGGGATTTTCCCGTCAGCCTCACGAGTTGAACCTTTATTTCACCGTCCCGCAGCTTTGCTTGTAATGACCCATCCAGGCAAGCTACAAATGGATATGACTCATGAACGCAAAATTTGCCGCTTTGTTTAACGCAGAATATTACGGTTTACGGTTTAATGCGAACTAAAGAGAATTTTTTGGAATAAACACATATTTTCAAAATATTTCGGTGCTATGTGAAATTTTTTTGCCTTATTCAATTCATTTCTGAAATATTTTTTCTGTCATAGAAGATAGAAAAAAAATGGCATCTGTGAGTCTCCAAAAAGTTTTGCTATCAAAGGACGTTGAAAAAAAAAAGTTTCATTTGTCGGACTCTGAGAAATTTCGCTATGTGGGACATAAAAAAAATCGTATTCTAAATAAAAATCGTATATAAAGATGATATTACAATCGTGGAAAATTTCGTCCAAAACTGGCCATAAAACCTTTTTCTTTCATACTTACAAACATTGAGAGACCCTTTGCCACTAATATCAACAGTGGCATCCATGTGAAGATTATTCAAACTTAAATTGCCATTTGTCGTAGCGAATGTTGCCTTCTCGCAATAATTGCTGCCCAAACTAACATCGCCGTTTTCCGTCGTAATTTCCAGACTCGTACCCAAGCATTTTTCAGCTTTAATCGACTGAGAGATTCAGAATGGATTTATTGTCAATTTGTGCACTCCATTTAAAGTCCCAGCAGATATTTCATTTCTTTTCTCTCCGAGATTTAAACGTACCCCATTTTTGGTAGTTTTAATTTCAATATCACCCTGCAGACTTTTCCTCAGATCAATTGAGCCACCCTGACTAGAATTAAGTATTATCTTTTTGGCCTGCAACTTTTCAGCACCGATGTCTCCTTCTTCCGTCTTTACATTAATAAAATCCGATACAAGGCTGGAAATTTTTATACCGGAATCGCCAATGGTTTGTGCATCGACGTCTGAAATAATAAAAACATTTTATTAAATGTTGCTTAAAAAAAACCTAAAGAAAGTGATAAAAGAATAAATTTGGTAACAATAAAAAAAATTCAGTACTGATTTTGATTAGTGCAAAAGCGTCCCAACTTCCTTAAAGCGCAAATCATGAAAGATATGAAAAGAAGAAAAAAATATAAATGTACCATATTGAATAGGAGTTTCTATGAGGCAAATCGCATCGCTAGGACGACCAAGTTTTTCAACATTACTTGACGTTACTTTGCACATCTCGTCTTTGATTAAAACCGACAAAAAATCTGTGCTTTCTTTGGAATAATCGTTTTTCGATAAAAGTAGTTTTACGATTATCGTGTCCATGTCAGGATAATCGTGTGGATCCGTCGGTTTGACTTCAACGTTCCACGGTACATCGATAAACAATTTTCCGTACTGCTTTACTTTCTTCGTGATCTCTTGCACGGGGCTATGCGACGAGCAGTCGGAGATACGTCTGACAACGTTATAATCCGGCAGAGAATCGTTCCACAGTCGATTCATAAGCGGACACGGCAAAAAGTGTCGTATGCACCATATCGTTCTCGTATTCATCGCTGTATTAAAAAGAATAAATAAATTATTATAAAGAATAAATCGGCTAGTGAATAAATAAAATTAGTTCTATCTTTAAATAGAAAAGAAAAGTATACATCGTAGATAAATAGATTTGTGACTAAAAAATTTGAAAAAATTCACCTACGTGCATTTGGGTTCTATAAATAACATATTTTGGAACGAAAAAAAAGACAAAGCTTTTTGAGCATCGTAGATTTTTCAGGAACGAATGGCGAAGGAAAAAATTCGATATCTCAATTTTTTCGAAAAAAGGCCAAAAAATGGGGGTTTCGAAAAAATCACTCTAAAAAGGTGTTTAGATGTTTAAAAAATTCTGAAAAAATATTTCGAAAAATCTGTTGTTAGGTTATCGAAAAACAAACAAAAAAGTCTTATAAAATGTTTTTTTTTCAAGCAATATCTAAGATGTAAACCGCGTGTCAAACCGAAAAATTGACTCTACTTTTTCGAAAAACAGTCTAAAAATTTTTTTGAAAAAATCTGTTGAAAGATAAATGAAAAAGGAAAAGATAAGTCCCCAGACTTTTTTCCCCCAAGTCAATAGTTTAGGCGCTACAGCTTGCCAAAGTACATTTTTCCAGATGTAGAAAATGTCAAGGTCATAAAAATATGATATAAAAAATCTGATACGATTGATTTAAAAAATTAGTATACAAAGCACGAAAAAAATTGATAGGTCGGAATATTAAAAATTCTAGGAAATACATTTTTTTCAAATTGAAGGCAATATTTTTATTTTATTTTTGAGAACCATTTTTTTTTCTTTTTTTTCGTAAAGTGCAGAGAGCAGTTAATACAACGGAAATTAGGTTCTATAATGTTAGTCGTTTCGAAGCATATTTCTAGAGATATAATTTTTTGCAAATTAATTATTGTGACCCAGAGTTTTTTTCAGAATGTCTGTAGACTAAAAATAGGAATAAAATGAGTTTTTACAGTTTTTATTACCGACCGAGCAGTAGCACCTGACCGACGATGTGAAGCTACTCGATCGGTAACGTAAACTGTAATCAAGTAGACGCTCTTTTTTTTAACGCGATCCGATTTTCTCCACGTTTTAACAATTATGTAGAATTAACGGACTAACAATTATGTAGAATTTTCCTTCGGATCGTACTTCGAACCCACAAAACTCTAAAAAATGTATTTTTATTCTCCCTAGCATTGAAATGTAAAATTTATTTCACACCTCTAGTGACTCTGACAATCCGTTCATTCGCTCACACTCATCGGTTTATCCAACTCACATTCAGTTTAATACCTGATAAGCAGATATACAAACCTTCCGTTTATTGCTCAATCCGGCACATAAAATAGTAGATGATGAAAAACGAGGTAACGCCGGTTAAAGTAGTGAAGGGGAGGGGGGACATTCGATCAAGTGGGGGAGAGAAAAAGGAGGGGTGGGGGTATCGAAAAAGTGGGGATGGCGTTCGCGCAATAGCTCTCCAATTGCATTTGCCGCGATTCCGCCGGAGTAGTTGCTTACCATCGTGTTTGTTCGGATCATAAAGTTTGCTTTTAACCCGCCGCCGTACAATTCGCATTTCTCTCTTTCCGTCTCAATCGTCATTTATCTCGCTTCGCTTGCCTCACAGCCAAACTGTCACAAAGAAAAAAGAAACAAAAAGAAAACCACGCGCTTAGCTAAATCGTATAAACATATATATAATTTACCGAAATCTTCTCAAGTGTGCCCGATGCGGTGTTGTTTTATCCGTACATAACTCACACATATATATATATATATCTATAGTTCTCTCTCTTTCTCTCTCTCTCTCTCTCTCTCTGTTATCGTTTGCTGTCGCTTTCTGTTGTTTAAGTATCAATAAAAATAAAAACAAAGTACGCACGGTTGGTAATAATGGCAGTGGTGAGCGAGGGTACGTTTTATCAAGCTAAAATCGCGCCTTCTTACGTATCGTCGAGCGGTTATTACGGTTACGTGCCGCCGTGCCCGATTGCGGATTACGAGAACGTTGTTGTACATCAGCATCAGTTTGGCCGTGTTGGCGAGGCCAACGGCCAGGCTTCGATAGCCGCTAAAAGTGGCGGTTTGTCCTGGAGCTTGTCGGTGCCAAATACGATAGAACAACAACAACAACAACAGCAGCAGCAGGAACTGGAACTGCCTTACCAGCAACAGCAACAGCAGCTTATTTGCTTTAACGGTTCAGCTATGGAAACGGACGATGACGATAACAGTCGTTGTGATTACGTTCGTGTCTCGCGTTGCGAGAATAACCGTTGCGTGATTCCAGAGGCCGCGGGGCTGCGTCCAGAAGGCGGCGTTGTCGGCTACGAGAGCAGCGTCTACCGGGTGTCTCAACAGAACGATAACAGCGCTGTAGCAGCGAGGAGACGCGCCAACCGGAAGCGCAACAGTGCCGGTGACCCCGCTTGTCTCTTCGCCGGGCATCCGGCCAATAGCAAGAAATCGAGACAAGGTAGGAGAGAATTCGATTCGATTTAGAGCACACAAAAGTCTACGAAGATGGATTAATCGATGATGATTGTTAAGGAGGCATCTACCGGGTCGTGCTAGTCAATTAATCTACCGTTATTAATTTTCATTTAAATGACAACATTCAAATTTTCACGGTGAAAATATTTCTTTGAAATCTGAAAAAGATTCGAAAAAACCCGGTTTTACGTCAATAAATATTTAATCAATCGCCTGTGGTAGATTTTTTTTCTTTTTTTTTTTTTTTCTATTTTTTAATAATTTTTTTTTACTCGGAAAAGCTTGAAAACTGTGAGAAGAAAAATCTTGCCCACTTTGGCTATAAGCTAGAAAATTTTGATATTGAACAAAATTTTTTTTCAGAATTCTGTCAGATTTTTTAATTATGGCATTTGATATGTTGCTTTAAAAAATATTTTTTAAAAATTGATGTAGAAAAAAAAAATTGCATTTGAGGGTCTAATGCTACAAAAAATAATGAGCCAAGTTGGAGAGGTCGAGGGTCGGACCCAGGTCATTTTTATCACAGAAAGTTTCAAAGTCAGCTATTTTTTTTTTTTTTTAGCTCCACGTGATTGCTTAACGAAACTATGATTATTTCTGGTTATTTTTTTTTTTTTATTGTGAAAACTTTCTTTGAAAAGCCTCGATTTTTATTGAATTTCTCATACAACTTTTAGGAAGCTTCAAGGAAAATTCAAGTTTCCACTGAAAATCTCAACATGCGTCGTCTAACTAAAACGCCGAAATTTGATTGAAAATCTCTTAATTCGTATATCAAATTCTCTTAAAACACATTCAAATCTCCTTCATTTTTTTGCTAATTGTAAAAAAATTTTTTTTACCATTTCCTTTAAACTTATAATATTATTAACTTTTTTTTGTTTATGAATATTATCCGGTGTCCTTTAAGTAAATATAACGCGTATATCAACTGTTTTTATACTATCAGTGTGTTAATTAATCGATTTGCAATTTTTCGAATTAACATTCAGATTTGGATTTTGTTTATCGGTCTCACTGCGTTTGCGAAAATTGCCGGTAAATCATCCGATAAATTTAGAAACAGTAAATCAGTTCAGAAACATTTTTACACTCATTTTGTTGAATGCCACTTTTCCCAATTTCAATAATATTTCAGAAGGTTTTGTATCAGTGATTCTACTTTAATATTTCTAAAGATTTTCTTACGACACGGAAAATTACGTTTCAAAGATAACATTGAAGGGAAACTGCATTTTCAACCAAGGTAATTCAGAAACTGTATCGATAAGAATTTGTTTCAGTTGAAAGATCGATCTTTTGTTACGTTTTTCTCCCAAACACGCGATGACGCTACTTACAATAATTTAAAAAAAAAAAAAAAAAAAAAAAAAGTCAGTAAAGTGTAGTGTTGTTGGGTATTTGGAACAAAAACATAATAAATAGTAGGCTAGAACCTAGATCGATATCTGCGCGACTACTCCTCGAAAGAATAGCCGAAAAACGAGCTTTAGAAATAAAAAAAAAAAAAAAATTAATTAAAAAGTGCAAAAACAAACATTTTTTTCATTGCCAATTTTCATTTCAATGAAGATATCTTATTAAACCCTTTCGAGTACAACAGGACAATAGTTGTCCCATTTTCTTCCCTTCAATTTTTAATGTCTTAACAATAAATACCGATTTTTCGTTTTACTAAAAAAAAAAAAAAAAAAAAAAAAAAAATTGTATGCCTCAAATAGTTACTCCAAAGAACTATATATGCAATATCTATAATCAAAACAAGTATTATTCTAATAAAACTTGCCTCAATACTCCAATAATATCGTTTACGTTGACTCGTTGAATTACGATATTTTATAAACGGTAATAAAAAAAATAAAAAAATAGAACTAATTTGATGATAAGGTAGAAAATTTTCCTTTCAGAGACGGTGGTAACGGCAATGTTCGCCATGATGCAGGGAGTTCAGGAAAGCGTGGATCGCCCACGTTGCATTATGAGCCGTCATCACTGAGTCACATCGGTGATGTTGGATTTTGCTGGGTTAGCAGCAAATTTTCTGGCTCTAAGAGCGCGACGATAAGCTGCGGTACGACAGTAGGTAACTATGATACGATTGATGAGGCGGATCTGGAGCGTCCGTGCATCGTAGAGTCGAATGACGACGATAAATTTCCCGAGAGTTACTTAGATTACGAGAGAATGTTGATGGAGACGCACGGATGCTCCGCGTATCATTACCACTGTCACCGGCACAAGGATATCGGTGTTTTAGAGGCAGAATTCTAAACTGCCTTGCGTGCGTGTCGATCTCTCTCACGAAATTGTGCCTCGAGACAGGGAGAGAGAGAGAGAGGGAGAGATCAACCACACTTTTAACTTTAAGTTCACTGTTTATACCGACTTAGCGCGCAATTGCGCATTTATGAATAATATGTAAAAAAAAAAAAAAACAAACAAACAAAACTTAACTGTTAAGCGTGTATCGAATGAATAAATATTTACTTTTCTATTTAAATATTTTATCGACTCTTTTTGTTTTTTTTTTTCACTCGACCTCCAATTCCCTGCATTATTGTTATTGCTATTGTTGCTATAGATGCGTGAGAGATAGACAGATGTTAAGTTGTAGCATTTCTGCGCGTTTGGGGGATTTATCAAAGAGTACTAAATAAATAAGTTATGACTTGCTGCGGCTTCGTTCGATACTCTTTTAATGAAAAACTTAAAATTTTAAACGAAACGTGAAAGAAGTTTTTTTTTTAGCCGCAGCAGGTCGTCACTTATTTGCATAATTGGCCATATATCTATTCATCAAGTAATAAATAAATTTCTTTGAATTATATTTTAATGTAGTCAGCGTCATTGAAAAGTTGCGAGTAGGAAAAAGAAAAAACTTATAAATGATTCACGACGGGACTATTGAAGTTGTTTCTGGGACGAGTCTTTTATTTCAGTCTCGTCGGTCAATCGATGAGTACTGCGATACTTTGAATACAAGTACTACAAACTCGGTGACATAGATGTTTTTTATGTCGTGTTAGCGATTTGCCAAATCAGTCTGTGTTTTCGAATTACTGATCTTAATAGCTATTGTAAAAAATGAAAGAAATTCTAACTAAGCTCGTGAATATGATAAACAAAAAACGCGTGTGGCGAAAACGATGTGAATTTTAAAGCGAAACTTTGTCAGTTTTTCGTGGAGACGATAAGTACTCTTCCCGGGAAGATAGGAAGTATATAAAAGTCTTAAGGTCAGTCGTTTGGTTCTATAAAATGTGGAAAGTTTGTTGAAAAAATAAAAATAAAAAATAAAAATTGTTGGCCGTACTTTGACGCGGCTGATTTGTTTTGTTTTTTTTTCTTTTCGTAGCGTTAGGAAGTTTCGCAGCGAATACTTTGCGAGTTAGTGATGAAAAAGACGCGTTGGTATTCGATCGAGTACAGAATTTTCCATCGTTGCTCCCTCGTCTACGTCATCTACGCCGTCTAGTAATTCGCGGGCTGTTTCCAACGCACCGGCACCCTGATGAGATAAAGAACCGTGGCTTTCCTCGTTCTCGTCGCCCACGTTATTTCCATCCTCCGGGGAACCCTTAAAATACGTAACGAAACAATAAACAGCAGTCTGCTATTACATTCGCAGAGACGAATTTCACGTTAGATACATACTTGTTGACTGCTAGAGGCTTCGGGTCTCGATTGATCGGCCTCCGCCAGATCCTCGTTGTAACCCGGCGTAAGAGACGAAGACACAGGAATGGAATTAACATTTTCAAGGGGCATCATCGACTGCGAAAGAAAAAAGAATCGATTGTTTAGCAATCTATCGACTTGAGGAAGATTCCTTTCAAATCGATTTAATGAATCGATTGTTTACGAAAATCGATTCAATGAATCGATTGTTTACAAAAAAACGATTTAATGCATCGATTATTTACGACAATCGATTTAATGAATCGATTATTTATGAAAATCGATTTAATGAATCGATTATCTATGAAAATCGATTTAATGAATCGATTATTTATGAAAATCGATTTTTCGTCACAATCGTGCATTACTAATTTAGACTTAAGTTCTCACTTCAAATTCGAAGTGTTCTACTAATTGAGAAGGTCCGGACTGCTGGATTTGTGCTGATGAATGTAGAGGCATCAAGAATTCCGTAACTAGAAATTGATTGGTAGCATTTGAAGTTGGTAATGCACTCGCTTGCGCCCCAAAGTCGGAGTCTTCGTCGCTCGATTGGCAACTCTCGCTCGCCGTCTGATCGGTCACTTCATTCTGCAGAAACCAAAGAAATGCGTATAATTGCAGATTAAAAAAGAGGGAAAAATTTAAAAAATCGATCACAGAGAAATTGGTATATTTACGAGAGGATTGCTCAGCGATTGGGTATCCTGAAGTGCTCGGAGAGAGCGCAGAAGACGCGGACGTAATCTGTGATCGTCGCTGATGGCTTTTATCTCCCTCAGGATTATTACCAAGTAATCGGGTCTTCTTCGATTTGCAGCTACGAGTGATCCGAGGATGTCTCTCATTTCCCCGCTAAAAATCGATTGCGTTTAATAATTTAATTTAATTTTGTTTTTCAGGTGCCCGAAGAAAAGTTCTATCAGTATACCTCATATGACGTAGGGAATACAATTCTTCGTTGCTGTCAGCCACCGGACGAAATGTCGAGTGAGCTTCCTCCCAAAAATTCTCAACTTGCTGTTGCTGCGACGCGTCGTTCGACAAAATATTGCTCCTTGCAACCGGAGTTTCTCTCTCTTGTGTTTGCAAGTTCGATTGAAGCTGTAAATTCAGTGAATACTGAGCATCGGCACTCGAGATCGAAGCCAATGGCAAATTATCCGCTCCGTGTTCTCGATTTCGTTTGTCCCTTCTTGAAAATAAAGCGTTAATACAATATTTTACTATGTATTAGGATGACAGTATTTAAATTTTCTTTTTTTTCTTTTTTTGTTATTTCTTAATTTCATCCGAGAATTGTCGTAAAATAAACGTGAGAAAATTTTCAACGGGTAGCTAAAATATTTTTGCAGACCTGCGGTCTATTCTGACAACAAATATTATAATTCTTGAGTGAAAAAAAGAAGAAGAAAATAGAAATAAAAACATTGTCATCCTACTTGTGCACATAATAATTTATTTTAACTCACACGTGGGAACTGTTGACGCTACCGCTAGCGGTATTAGTAGAGGTGACTGAATTGCCCGACGGACCTTGCGCGGCATCCGTCACTGTCTTCGGATTTCCCGACAATAGATTTTGCCGAGAATAGCTGCAAAAGCGGAAGGAAGGTATGCGAAAAACAACCACATCACACAATTTCTCTGTATCATGCTCTTTCGAGTGTCATAATCGTCAAGCTCGCGGTTGCATTAAAACGAGTAAAAAAAAAAAAAGAAAAAAAAGAATTCATCACGGTATAATCAAGGGGCAAACAAAAAGAAGAAAAAACACGTTTTTTTTTTTGTCTATTTGTAATTTGTCATGAAACTTGTTAGTCGTTAAGCGTCATAAAAAAAAGAACACAAAGCTTAGATGGATTTCGATTAGAGTGCGAGCTGTTATTATGAGTGTTTTGTAGTGATTTTTTTTTTTTTGCTTTTTTCCCCCGAAACTCACTCTTATCTCACGAACCCGTCTACGTACCCAATCGCTACCTACCCGTCAATTCTCTCAACGTTCTTGCACTTGCTCGAAGAGTCGAATTTCTCCTCCGATAGTTTCGTAAATGGGTTAAATAATGATTTATAATACGAAAGAAGGTATGAGACTTGCAGATTAGAGCACCGTGAACGTTTATTGCTCAACGTAAAACATTACAATTAGATGATCGGGATGGTTTTTGTTTTTCCTCTCTTTTTTACAGAACGTAGCCGAAAAACCGAAAAAAATCCGTCTTAAAGTAACACGGAGAAAAAGACGAATAACGAAAATCAGGTTTTACAGAAGAAGCACGAACGCGTTTTATTCTTTTCTTCGCGAATTGCAAGTACCGACGGTGTCTGTAGTTTTTACCTTCTAAAATTGTCCCAGTAGTTGTTTGCCCGATTTCCAGGTGGTACCTGGTTGTTTAATTGTTGATGATGGTGATGCTGCTGCTGCTGCTGCTGCTGCTGCTGCTGCTGTTGTTGTTGTTGCTGCTGATGTTGTTGTTGTTGTTGCTGCTGCTGCTGCTGCGAGGAATTCGCAGGTGCAACAACAGGAGTGTGCGACGGTGCAGGCGATGAATTTGGTAGAGAAACGAGATTCGGTAACGACGAACTTGGCGGCAATGATGCGTCCAATGTGCTGCCTAGATGATGTACCGATCTACTCAGATTCGAGTATTCCTCGCGATTCTCCGGATTCTCATTGACGCGCGGCTGACTCTGACGAAATTGTTGTTGCAGCTGTGTTATTGCACTCCTCATTGATTGTAATTCCCGTTGCTGTGCCCACAATAACTGACAGCACTGTTGCATCGTAGTTCCCATCATTTGCAGCTGTTGAGCTTGCGAGCCCATCAATAGCTGACGATAATATTCCGCGGAACCCGCCGGACCTACCAAACATTTCGGTTGACATGACGAAAAATATCCCAACGACGAAATATATACCAAAACGAAAAGAATAATTCTTAAAATCGTTAAAAAATCGTTAGAACACGAACGAACGGTGCTAAAATAAATAAATCCCACGACAAAATACCTCGATCAAAAGAGCCCAGATAAAAAAAAAATTCAGAATATCCTCAAGAAGAAAAAAAAACTCGAATTTTTATACATTATTCATGAATCTAATAACACCGGAGATATTTTTGTTGAGAGATATTTTATTCGGGAATAATATTTTGTGGGATATTTTGGAAAATTTAAATGCAGTTGCAACACTTATTTTTACGTACGTTTTGATATTCATATTTTTATGTGTTTGGATTTTTTCCCATTAGGATATTTCATCGTGGGATCTTTTTTCTTGGGATATTTTTTGAAGATATTTTGTTCCTGGGTTATTTTGTCAATGGGATATTCGGTCATGATACCCAAACATTCGTTGTTTTATATCTTTTCTCTTTTATCATCTCTTTCTCTACGTTTTCGTCTCTGTTTTTACTTTTTTTTTTAAGTTTTCTTTTCCGACGAATGCAATTATTGACTTTTTTTTACGTGCAACGGGACGCAGAAACGTTCGTTATTTACGATCGGCTTGCCCAAAATTTCAAATTTTTGCGTGCGCTCCGTATCTGGGACTTTATTAGTTTTCATTACCATTCTGGGGTTGGGTCACCGGCGGTGTAGGTTCGTTCCACCAATTAATACCAAAACCATTCTCAACCGCCGTTATCTGAGGTCCGATGTCTAATAAATTCTCCGAAGACGATATACCGTCGACGCTCGGCTCGTTTGAACCTCCTGCGGAAAGTTCAATGATCGTTATATGTCGTGGCCGGTTGATTTTTGACACGAAAAAAAAAACAACAAAAGTGTAGGAATGGGCGATGTTTTTCGATTAATGAAAAATCGATGATTTTGGTCGATTTTTTTAGTACCAATTATCGGTCGTCGAAGCTTTTTAAAAAAGAAAACGGAAATTGTAGCCAAATCGCTAAACGCTTGACCTTGAACCTGCTGAAAAACACACCCTGAATTTTCTAAGATTTTTTTACCGGTCAATTTTTTTAAACGTTTTGTTTTTATTTAACATTTTAGACCTATTTTAAAAATCTGAAAAAAAATTCAAGGATTCAGTAGCAGATTTGAACAGTTTTAAGCCTCGTAGATTCAATGAATCGATTATTTAAAAATCGTTCTTTTTTCAACATTGCCAATTCCTGCAAAAAAGAAAAGACCTTTCGATCGAAGATCAACATACCAGCGACGTTGGGATGGGGCCAAACGTTTGCCGGTGTGCTTGTGTGGCTCATCTGTGAATTGGAACCTCTTCGGCTGCTCCAATCCGGGCCAGTTACGTCTCTGTTTACACTAGACGAATGGCTGTGTTCCTGTACAAAGACATGCAATCGCTGTTAGAAATAAACAAAAAAAAGAAGTCTCCACTCGGTTGAATGTCAAATGATGGAAAAAAATAGATCGGAGACCTTTCGAACGAGTTCCTCCATCTGGCGTTTCTTCGTCTGTGCGTGCTGAACGTCACCGTTCGAATGATGATTATTCGCGTTGTTGTTATTGTTATTGTTGCTCTGCTTTTTCTCGGTACCGGGAAAACTACCGACGGAAGACGGTGGTGTTGAGCCAAGAAGTGGTATCGCCGATGGCGCTGCCGTATTCACACACTGAAGACCACTCGCCTGTTTTAAACGACGTAATTCTGCTCTAGCGGCTTGTAGCAGTGTCGATTGTTCTTTGAGATCGCGAGTTACAGCCTAAAAAAAGAACACAAATCTAAGTTAAGTAACATTAACAAGAATGTGGAATAATCTTGGTTAGTTCCAAATTTTTTAATTTTATTTTTACATATTTTTTAAAATTCAATTTTGCATTCGTAAAGACAAAAATTGGTTGCGATTTTGATACAAACCTGAATCTGTTCTACGGTTGGTCTGTCTTTAGAGATTTGCGATTTTCCTTGAGGCGACTCGTCAGTCTCGCTTTGCCGATCGAAAGAATTGTACGAGGCTCCAGCTCCGCTCTCGTCCTCAGCAACATCCGCGTTATCGGATACAGTTGCATTTGCATTAGGCTCTTGCTCTGGCTCGGGAATCGAATTCGTGACTTCGCGTACTCTGGTCGCCTCTTCCATCAACGATTTCAGATGGGCCAGTTGCGCCTTAAGAACTTCCAGCTCCGCGGACTTGTCGCGTTCGGCATTTCGTGAACTTTCCGAACTCTGAATAAAGTGAAGCCTAATTATTTAAAACGATATGCGAAAGGAAATTTTCCTTTCGAAATGGATAAGAAGGCTCGAAAAATTAATATAGCTTAGTAAAAAAAAAAAAAATGTTCGAAATTGGGAAGAAATTACAATATTGTAATTGGTTTTTTCTTTTAAAAAAAATTCCTTTATGCTCGATTTTTTTAGACTCTGTAAAACTGAAATTCATGAATCTGGAGTTAAAATATTAAAATTCCGAAAAAGATGAAGATAAAAGTTGACTCACCACGCTAGCTCTGTCGGAGAGTTCTACGGCATGAAGCTCAACCATAAGCTGATCCATGTGTTTCTTTTTATTCTGAAGATGGGCGAGTTTGCTTCTAAGCATAGCGGTCTCCGAGTCAATATCATCAGCATCCCCTTGTGGAGGTTGAGAGCTGCGGCTCGATGTCTCCCACGCGGGCGACGATGTCGCGGTTGCGACGTTAGCCTGAGCCTGATTCTCTTGCTGAAGAAGTGCCTGCTGTGCTTGACGTGCGGCATTCAATCTTTCTCGGACTTGAAGCTGCATGCCCACAAGATTAGCCTGATGTTCCTGCAGCTCGGCGAGTTTTCTCTGTGAGGCTTCCATTTTTCTGCGCAACTGAGCCTCGAGCGGCTCGTTACCGTTCTCTTCGCCGTCGTCCTTGCCGCTCTCGCTGTTCTGTTATTTATTAAAACGTATTTACCAAATAAATTTTGTCGTCAGGGAATTCCTGCAGTTAGTCAAACGTGATAAGTTCACACTGAGAATAGTATTGGGCGACATTTTGCCGATTTAATCGAATATCGATATGGTTTTTTTTTCTCTAATAATCGATTTTTTTTGCGGTTTTTTTTTTTTTTTTTTAAGATCGCCCAACCCTAATTTGGCGCATTAGATTAGAATGTTGCAAAAGTAACGCACCCGACTATTAGAGTTAGTCACGAGAAAACGTTCTTGGGAACCAAGTACATCAAGCAGTTCGACAAAACGTTTCATCTGGTCGGTTCGCAGAGGCTGATGATCACCGGACTAAACATGTTATGCTTAATTGTTAGTAATAAAACAAAACAAAAGGAAAACAGAAAAATGTTATTAGTAGTAAGAAATATTCGTAAATAACCTCCACGGAAATTCCGCGAACATTGTAGTCCTCCAAAAGTTTGGCAAGTTTCGTCTCGCTGTCGCAGAGATCCTCGACCATTCTACTGAGTTTTTCGTGTTGGGTGCGAGCGCGCTAAAAGAAAATTCGATGAAAAATTCGATTAGCGGATGAGTGAACGGCTTAGGCGTGACTTTTCGATCGGTCAAGGAATTAAATTTACCGGGTCCGAGGATTGATTCAACGACTCCATCATCGTAGATGTGACTCTGATGTAATCACGGATCTGATAGAGACGGCTTTCGACCTGTCGGCGATCCGGCTGCGATAAAAATCAAATAAACATTAATTTTGTTTTCGCGAGAAAAAAAAATCTCAATCACTTTCACAACTTTTTTACCATTTTATCGACATTTGTGGGTTTCGTTCCCTGAAGTTGAGGCGGTGATTGAGTTCTAGAATCGACTGGTTGAGCCATTTCTTGCCACTGCGAGCAATCCTCACTCGTGTAATTATATTGACGACCGCTGCCGTATGAAACTGAAGAACATGAAGATAAAAAAATATAAATACAAAATGCAATCAATTGATAGTGCAATAATTTACAAGAAGCCAATAGAGTAATATTATCATGGCCACAAATAGGGCGACCATGTTTATTGAAATCGACCATTTATGGCCATCTTTATTTTTAGAAATATCTAAATTTATTTTGGACTTTTAGTAAAAAAAAAAAGAAACATCCGAAAAAAGATTTTCAGCCGTGATGCGTGCGATACCGAAAATATACTTTAAGTATGCATCGAATTTTTATCAAATTTATATAAGGAGGGAAGTATTTTATGAAGTGGATGATGATTATTTTATTTTTTTTTTTCGAACAGTAATTTTTTTTGTTTCGACAACAAATGTTTTTTAAAAAACACCACGCTTTAAAAAATCACGATGTATTCAACATTAAAAAAAAAATGACACAAAAAAATGTACAAAGTGATTGAAAATGGTGAAAACCGGTGCAACGATAAAAACCGGTACTTTTACTCCAATATGTTTTGTATTTCATGCAATATTTTATGTAATTCTCTGTAATTATTTATACAATAAATTGGAATTTTTATTGAAATATTCACCAATATCAGCAAAGTCCTGGTAGGAAATTGAAGGTGCAGATGCTGTTGACCTGGTGTTACTGTTCTTAGTAGTCCTGACTGGCTCTCGGTCACTCACAGGCTGCCAATCCAGCTGCAACACATTTCTGCTTAGCACGCTTGGCCAAAAGAACCATTTAACTATATTACCCAATTTCAAGTTATGCCTCACATATTCTTTTCAAGATGGTGAATCACAAGTTTTTCAGAGAGACATGCCAGTGGCAATGCTATCCCTACAGCTGTAATGAATCGACTTAGAAGTCTCTGGATATGTATTCTTAGATCCAAACCCTCCCCACTGTTTTACACCCTATTTATAGATTCTTCAATCCTAAAACTCCCCCCTCGAAGCAAGAACCGCACCATTTGTCGGTCGACCAACAGTATTGGCTTGTATCACTTACCCAGCTCAATTGTTGACACAAATTCAACAAGTTATTTAATTGTACTAATAATAGAAAGTAAAAATTATATAAATCTGACTTTTTGAATCATTTGCGTAATTTTTAAAATGATTTTTATATCACCCAGGAAAAAAATTTTTGGAAATTTAGAAAAAAAAGTTTTTGGAATTCAATTTAGAGAACAAATGACTTTGTTTCTGTATTTGTAAAAAAATTTTAATCGCTCGACCAATTTGTATGAAATTGGTAACCAAACTATGTTCTAGGATAATTTTATGAAATTTTCACCAAAACCACGAAAAAAATTATAATCTTTTTTTTTTTACTACAGCGTAAATTCAGCTCAGAATTTACAAAAGCTTGAGTGTTTACTGACATAAAAAAATGTAAAATTGTCATAGAACGGAAGCCACTTGATCAATTTTCGGAAAATTTAATCTCAAAAATTGTTATATTTGAATTACATTTAAATCAAAGCATTTTTTTTCTCATCAGTTTATAAAAATATAGAGTCCCTATGAAAGTAAAAATCTTTGCCAAGTGCAATTATTTAAAAAACATGTACTTGTCAACATTTGCTTCCAAAGTTTTGAATTTATTTCACAACTTTTTGTACATAACAAGATTAATTAGTGTATTGTTGCTCGCGTGAAAATAAATCTGTGCTATGAATAAAAATATCAAATATTATGTGTTATTTTTGTTTTAAATGCATCAAATTAATCGTTTTACTACTGCAGCACAACTTCAAGCTTATCTTAAGTGTTATTATTATTTTTAATATTTTTCTATCTTCTTGTAAATTAAAAAATGTATGTAAACTCTTATCTACAAAAATATTATTATTTTGTACAAAAATTAATCTCATCAATAAATAAATAAATAAATAGATAAATAAACAAATTAAAAAAAAAATCTTTAATACAGATTCTCTTTAATTTCCATTTACAATTTGTAAAATTAATAAATATTGAAATATTTGTTGTGAGAAATTCAGAATAAAGTGATCACAAAAGTTTACTAGAGAATTTGGAAGAATTCATTATTATTACCACTTGTTTAAATACTAATCGATATAAATTATCAGACTCAGCTATTTTGGCGAGAAAAATATTTGACAAATTTCAGAAGTCGGTCTGTAAGATTCATGAAGCAGGAAATTACTAAAAATTGGCAATCTACCAGATTATTTGGATGTTGGGTTCTGCCATGGTAAACTGCTCTTGATACAGTTTGTGGACTGACAGTGGGTGCCTCTCTGTTTCTGTTGTTTCTTCGATTGCTCTTTGGCAAAGTTCCGGTGTTACGCGGCCCATCGTTGACCCCTGGAGCCATTATTTGACTGTCCAGGAGGCTTCCAAGTTCAAAAATTATTCCTCCGCTTCTAAGAACAAAATATATATTTTTTAAAATTCTTGAGAACATCATTCGGCACAGAAAAAAAAAAATCTTAATTATATAGCAAAATATATTATCATTGTTATTTTGTTACTTTTATTAATTTCTAATACTGTAAATAATGATAATTATGAAAATTATTTTTTTCAGAATTTGTCAAATTTTTCTTCTTTTTAACTTGTATTTTATAGCACACAAAAAAAAGTGTTAATAATATAGCACAATACTATATTATTATTGTTATTTATTTCTAATAATGTAAATAAACATTCAGTCTACAAAAAAAAAAAATTAAATTTTACTGCAAATGATTCGACGCACACAAAAAAAGTTTAAACAATGCAGTCAAACATTTAATTATTATTGTTATGCAAAGTTATTAATTTCTAATATTGTGAATAATAATAACAATAAATATTTATTCATTCATTCATTCATTCATTCATTCAGTCTCAATGAGATTTTTTTTTTTTTTTTAACCACAATTTAATTACCGTTGAGTCAACCGATTTTGTTTGAACGAAGAAAATATCGTTGAGCGTAAAAGAGACGAAGCAGCGAATTAGCATCGGCGACAATTTGCGAATATCGGAAGAAGAAGCGTTATTAGACGGGGCGGTCTTGAAATCGGCGAGACGTCACTCACTTGAACGCTTGCGTCAAAATAGTTGGCAATTGAATCGCAAAAGAATCGTACGTGCTATAAATAAGCGCGAAGATTGACGCATTTCGCGTGCGTATATCGGCCCTTCGCTATCAGTTGAAATTTTGACAGAAGCCTCTTAAAACACGAAACCGCATAGAGGTACGCGGCCATTTTTAAATGCCGCTTGACATCTGCTAGTAAACTCGTGAAATTCTTTAACGGTAAATATATTCCGACAGTTGGGACGAGTGCTTTGAGGTCAGGTGAAATGAAAGCTCCTGTAGGGTGTAAAAATTGTATATTCATTTAATAATCGTAAACGGAGCCATAGTGCCGCCATTAAAGGCATAGGAAGTAGATAATAACAATTTGTGAACTGTTTGCCGCCCGGTTATTTGAATTTGCCGCCATATTGCATGAGTTAAATAACCGGATATTTATTACCGGAAGCTATTTTATTCTTCATGTCGAGAAAAAACATGATATTCAACTTTTTATACAAAGCTTTATTATCTTATCACAATTCCCAAATTATCAAAGCAATTCGCGGTGTTAATCGCAATTTTAAATTGAATAATATCGTGAAACACGTTAAGAAAATGCAGTCGATAACAAAAACTGTTTGTTAGCTTTCTCAGAATCGACGAATTTTTTAGAAAAATACAGAGAACGATCAACTCGGCATGACGATCTTCCAATTGGTTGATCTCAGTTTTTTCCGAAATTATTAACAATCTTCGAAAAAAAAACTGGTAAACAGTTTCGTTTACCGACTGAGTTTCTGGGCGCCGTCACATGGAGCGTATTTTGTGTACTGCGTATATTGCTCCGGCCAATCACAAATCGTCATTAGCTTTCCGATAGATAGCAAAATCACTGAAACAGCGGAATTGCGGATTCGCGATTATCTAACCCTGCTGATCATAAATGCATAACCTGCGAAGAACGATCGTAAAATTCAAACTGATTCAAATTAACCGACTTTTGAATCACACGTTCTCCGTCATTCTCTAACCAGACATGCGATATTGCCAAATCTCATTGGCAGTTTCTGAGCGGGAGATTTTCTTTGTTTACCTTTATTTTCTCATCTTCAATTCAATATATTTGTCCCAGAAACCTGGTAACCCTATCTTTGTATGATTTCGATGAAATCCGGGAAGCATAATTCACAAGTGGGAACTTTATTATCTGAGCTATCAAATCGGCAAATGTATAAAAATGCTGCTTAAACTCCTCACTGATGAGGGCCCGTCACATTTGTGATTTTTAATATTGTATATTTCATGTAAAACAATTCGATGATGGATCCTACAATCTATTTAAATACAAATTAAATAGATTCTATTCATTTAATAATTATCATTATAATCATCAATTTTCGATCCTAATCTCTGAAAATAATAATCATCGAAACCTCCTCAAAAGTAACGTAAACATTTGGCGCGCGGTTAAATCACGAAATCTCAAAGTGACGCAAACTTTTTTTTTCGTTACTTCAACGGTAAGGTTTCAACCGTCCAGTTTATTTTCTCCGCGTGTGTGTTCACGTAGGTGAATATAGCCCACACACTGGTAAATCCATATGAGTTGACTTCCTAGGTAAAAGAAACACAGCCGTTGGTCCCCTCAGTTTTCAGGTTTCCACTTCCACTTACAACACGTTTAAGGCCACACACAAGCCCGAGGTTATGTTTCCAATCTGTGGGTTAATTGGGATTAAAATTCGCGTCCGCAACCGACCTTTCAGTCTGTAAATCCAACGAAAAAAAAAAAGAAAAAAAAAATCTAAAACATCCAGGAATGAGAGAAGTTCGTGCAGCATCATTCGAGTGCTTGACGAAAAATAATATGCCGAATATTCGCGAGTTCGCAATAGTGCAACAAAAAGAAAATACAATAGTTTGACGAATAAGTTGTGTGCGTAATACAGGACGTAATAGTTTTCAAGGCTCGAAGAACCAACGCCTTAAACACATGACAAAAGTACGAGATATTAAAAAATTTAACTACATTAAAATTAACGATCGCCTCGGGGTCATTTCGATACTCTCAACTCATACCTTATTGGTGCACCTTTGTATGTGATATGGATATCAACTCTCGCTGTCTATTCATCTTATTCGATTCGATACGCTGATAATGCTATCTTCGTCTCTCTCTCTCTCTGCTCCCGAATAAGCATCTCGCTGCCGCTGCTGCTGCTGCTGCTGCTGCTGCAGCAGTGGAAACCGAAAGTTCGATTCAGTCGTGCACCTGTTGAGGTGTTGCGCGTACGCTTTTACCGAGCTACGCGTTAGTATTCAACATATTTTTTTTCTTTTTCTTCTTCACCTTGAAACCAGGCTACCGAAGCTGTACTATTTTTATAACGTAAACTTATATATGCCAATCTACATAGAGATTAATGCAACCTAGGTGCGCGGCTTCTACGATCAAATATTACTGTTTTTATTGGCTTTTAATGCGATTATTGGATTCGATTCGATTATTCGTTTGTTTTGCTTTCTTACAGAGAACAATTTTTTTTTTTTTCTTTTCTTTCGAGATTCACGGCAATGTGCTATCAAAATTGTGTGTGAAATGTCGAAAAAAATTGTCCAGTTTGCGTGTATGTGTGTCTTGTGGGTAAAAAAATTGAGAAATGCTTCGACAATTTAGCTGAAATTTAGCATTTTTGAACAGCCTTTGCTGTACACCTGCATTGCTGCAAATTTTATTGTAATTCATTGTTGCATTAAAATTTTACTAGATTTTGATTTTTCGTTTTTTATGCAAAAGGACATGAACACGATAACTGCAGCAATTTTTTTTTGTTCTGGAAACTAAAAATAAGCTTTTACAGAAAAATCTTTGGCTGTGTTTACAAAACCGTGTGTTTCACTTTTTATTGCAGGAGAACTGATGCTGCCTGAACTTAACAATTCATAACGCACGTGAGTTAACAATGGAAAGCTGCATTCTTTAGCGTTGAGTTAATAGATTTTACTGCATTTGCATGAGAAAACATCTGTAGTTCATTTATTTAGCATTGTTTCGCCATACGAGGGACATATGTAGGATAGATTTATGAATAACCATGCGTTGTTCTTTTCAAAAACATTTTTGTTCCGTTGGTAGACACAGTTTGCCCTAATTTATGGTTTTTCTTTTTTTTTTTAATTTACAGGCTGAAGACAGCGGTATGAGCAGTGCCTTATCCATGTACGATGGATTGGAGAAAGAGGCAACTGCTAATAATGCCACATTGGAGAGCACTGGAGGAGCTACCAAGAAATTGGCCAGAGGAATTTCTAGAGCTACCGAGAATGCCGCCATTGTATCCCACGCTCGATCCCATTTGGCTTCCATGGGAGCTGTAGATACTCCTGAATTTACATTCTCGCTGCCAGACTTTTCTATCTATCCCGGTAAAATTTAATATAAATATGAGGCCATTCCATATGAATTTGGCCATAAAAAAATAAATATTTTCGTAGTTTTTGACATACAATGTGGCATGAAATTACACAATTAATTCTGAATACATTTTTTTCTTAATGGCCATGAAAAAACACACATTTTTGCTTTTTGGTCATTTCTATACGATTAATCGTTTCCGAGATATTACAGATTAAATGAAAAAAGAAAAAATTGGCAAACTTTTATTTTTTTTATTTCGAAATTTGGTGCATCTATTGATACCACTGAAACTGATTTTTAAAAAAAATTTGAGAATTTTTTTTTTAGTGACGAAATTCATATTCATGACGACTATTAAGAATTCTTGTTCCTCAAATAGATACAAAGAATCTCCGATAAATGTAGGTCCCAATAAATTTTTTATCCCTCCTCAAACCCGAGAGAAAATTATCGAAAAATCTTTGTTCCGTAGCTACTCAACTCCATATATTGTATGTGTCAATTGGACAAAACCAAAAGCTGATATTTATCGATTTTTATTCAGATTCATTTCGTCAGTTTCTGGAGAAGGATTTGATTGAGGGAGGATGTCTGAGCTCCTTGGAGTCGGCAGGAAGACTGAATTGGTGGTGCGGCGGAAAGAACAGTGGAACCAGAGTTCTTTGGCCTTTGGCTACGCAAGGAGATGGAAATTGTCTTTTGCATGCCGCTTCACTCGGCATGTGGGGCTTCCACGACAGATTGTTGACGCTACGAGATGCCCTGCATAATACTCTATCACGCGGCGAATTTCGACACGCGTTGTTTAGGTAAATATGAAATTGATCGCATTTGTATCGTCGCACTTCCGTTCTGTAACGTTTTCTAGTGCATAGGAGGCAAAACACGTCAAGTCGGCCACCCCAATTTTTCATGTCAAGAAAACGTCCTCAAATTTATTGATAATGTTGGTCTGAAAATAATCTAAGATTCTAGATGTTTCAAAGAACAAACTGTGAAAATTTCAGCTAAATTGGAAATGCCGTTTCGGAGGGAAAAAAGTGGCAACTTTATTTAATTAAAAAATAGCATAAAATAAAATCGGAAGGTTTTACAAAAAATGTTGTTGAAAAGTACGCTGAAAATCCAAAATTTAGTATTGGCATTAAAACTGCCGTAGTATTGGCATTAAAAAATAAACAATGATTATTTTCAGCGATTTTCAATGGCTGGAATATACAATAAAAAAATCTGAAAAAAATCCGTTTTTTCTTCAACTAGACCAACATCCTGAAGAAATGTGAGGACGTTTTGTTGACATGAAAAATTGGGGTGGCCGACTTGACGTGTTTTGCCCCATAGACAACATCTAAAAATTTATTACTACAAAGCCGAATTAAATTATTACAGATTTTCAAATGATAGTCACGAGATTTTCTGTTTTTAACATAATGAACCAAAATTCAATTTTTCGATAAATCTTTTTTTTTAATTTCAATATAAATTATTTCGCATTAAATGTTAATTAGTCTAAAAAAAAAAGAAGAATGTAAAGCAAAACTTTGGACATTTGAACAATCGAAATTGTGTGATGCGTTGCAGGCGATGGAAATGGCGACAAATGGGTTTGAACGCCGATGCTGGACTTTCTTATACGGAAGCGGAGTGGCTAACCGAATGGCAAAGTATCGTCGAGATGGCATCGGCAAATCCGCGAAATCCCACAGCAACATCATATCAGAGCCTCGAGGAAGTGCACGTACTCGCTTTGGCTCACGTTTTACGCAGGCCGATAATAATTATCGCGGAAACGATGCTTCGTGACTCGGAGGGTGTTGCACTTGCGCCAATACCATTTGGCGGTGTTTATCTTCCGCTTGAAGTATCACCGTCACGCTGTCACAGGACTCCCCTATTATTGGCATATCATTCGGCGCATTTTTCACCGCTCGTCACTGTCGACGGCGGAAATGAGTTTGCTGAGAATGGCGGCGAAGGCGTCAGCATACCTCTCGTTGATCCGGACACTGGTCAACTTCTTCCTGTTCTTTTTGCTGTCGATCCGGGACCCGATTGGGACTGGAGCGCCTCGCAACAACTCCTACAGTGTCAGCAAGATACCGTAAACAAATATCAATTAGTCAGATATCGCATTCTTTGAAAAAATCGCAAATCTTGTGATGGTCAAGTAAAATTATTAACTGCGACTTTCTTTAATGACTAGACAAAAAATTTTCTCTTTTCGAGAAAAAAATTCACAAGTATATTTGTCATTAAATTTCTTCTAAGATTGCCCATATACAAATTCGTAATGATTTTTTTTTCGTGGTAGAAATGATGATACAACTATTTTGATTATATTTTCACTGTAGATGGAGATATTGGTACGCGATTATCTGGACTGTGAATATCAGACTCTTACGTCCGAGGACCTCGACAGGCTATCCGACGCCGATGGCTCATCGTCGAACAAGAGTAAGGCGGCTAAGCAATTGCTAGGTGTTGCAAAGCAATTTGGCTCGATCGGAAAATCCGTAAGTAAAAGACTGTGGTCGATGGCGAAGAGACCGAAAAGTCCGCCGGCACTCACTGCTGGTCCTTATGCCGGCGGCGGTGGTGTTCTATGCGTAAGGATAAAAAGCAGGCCTCATCAATTCGTCGATCAAATGCTACAGAATTATCTTCAGTGCGCTCACTCAAGGTAATTTACCTTTCTTTCTGCATTTTTTACAATACCTTTCTTTTTGCATGTAAAAAGTTTTTGGTCGGTAAACAAAACTGTTTCCCTACTTATCTCAGAGATTGTTGATATTTCGGGCAATAACGAAGAACATTCAACTGCAAAATCGTTTGGCTATGTTTACCATTCTCTGCGTTTCTCCGGGAAATCGATCATCTCTGTGAAAACTGGAAAACAATTCATGTTACCGACTAAATTGATTGAGTATGCTGCTCAGTCGGTAACAAAAACTGTAAAGCAATTTTTTTTTCTATTACTGAGTTTTCGGATAAAAAATGAGAAAGCGGCTGGCTGTAGAATTTTAAGGCGCAGTCAATCGATCTAGTCTTCAATTGCGGCCGAAAAAAATCGATTACAGTTTTTATTACCGACTGAGCAGCAGCACAGAATATTAATTTTTCATCAAAACATTAACACCGGCTGCTTCTGGTCATGATTAGGTACTTGGAAGATCACAGAAACGATGGATCAGGCACTGAGATGAATTACGGTGCAGGAAAGTCGCGATTTTACGCAGCTAGCGATAGTGGAAGTCATGCAAGTGTTAGCAAGCTTCAACCAAAAAATACAAACAAAGATCGTACTCTCTACCTTTCTAGGTAATTACGGTTCCATAAATCCACTATCGAGTGGTAATAATTTTGTTTAATACATGCGAAATGCAAATTCCCACAAATTTGGACAAATAATTTTTCATAATTCTTCCTACAGATCAACGTTTTACAACAATCAAACGACTTCAGATGCTTCCGAATCCGAACCCTGGAAAAATACTGACGCCCTCGATGTACGTTAAATAAAAAACATACAAACAAACAAACAAAAAACAATAAAAAAATTCTTCGTTCTCTTAACAGCGATGAATTTTATATTTCTTTTCGTTCCAGGGTATCGTACGGGAATGTCGGAGCGAGCACTGCCAATTCTTCGGCGCTCCGGAAAACCAATATTACTGTTCGCAGTGTTGGGCGAACCGCAGACAGCGATAAAAACTTTCCCACTGTGCTTATTTTTTTTTTTGTTTTCTTTTACTTTTATTTTTCTTTATGACGGCCCGGCATTGAATATAAGTAGACGTCGTGAACAAGAGAAAAAAAAAGATATGACGAAATTAACGCAGCGCGTTTTTAGCGCTTAATCATATATTTTCTCTAATCAATGAATCGATGGGGGCAACGTCAGTACGATCAATACGAAATATCTTCGGGTTTCCGCTCGATCGTCATATATTCTCCCTCCTTCCGCGCGCTCTCTCTTCATGACAATAACCTATTTCTTAAACGAGTTTGCGAAGCTCCGAGAGGCTGAGAACCGCGCGACGCTCGAACGAAAGTTTTCGCGTCAATCATGAATTTATGGGACATTTCATACCATTTCAACCTGGTTCTCACCTTCGGCCTTCGATTTTTTGTATGATTCTTCTCACTCTTCAAGGCATTCATTTCCTTTTTTAAGGCTTTTTTTTTCATAAATTAAAAAAACGACAAATATGAGTTTCCTATAGATTAACAGTTATAAAAACCGATTAGAACTATAGAAATAAAACAAATTATTTATAAACCCATACATCCGCTATCGAATGGTAATGTTTTCAGAATTTATGAGAAAACCGTATTCAAATCGATTTTATAACAATCCGAAAAAAATGCTGATTGCCTCGGAGAGTCGGAACAATCATATAAAAATTCATGGACCCAATTCGAGACGTAAAGATTCAGAACCAGGTCAAAGTGGCATGAATTGCCCTTTAATGCCAGATTAAAAAAAAATGACTGTACGAAATTCTGCCGTAACGTTTACCAGCAAAAAAAAATTGACCTTTTTCTTGAATCTCTAGTCGCAACTCTTGTTGTAACGATCGAAAACGACGACTCGTCTAACAGATTCTTACGATAAACCTAGATTAAAAAATGACGTTGCCTTTCGCGTTCGAGCATCGAGTCCATTTTCTCTCCACTCTCGTCGTTACATTTTACTTTATTCTCGCTTTATTTATAAACATTAACAAATTTTCGAAGCTTATCATTTAATCACGAAGGATGCTCGGCCGAGGCAGCATGACGGACGTTACCCACTGATTTTGAAATACTACATAGACACATAACTTTATATGCATATATATTAATATATATTTATATGCGAAGGCAGTTCTAGGGATATTTTCCAGTTTTGGGGACTGTCCTGCAAAAATCTAAGGTTTTTTTTGTCTATAAATAAAACGAACTTCAAAAATCTATGGGATTTTATCATCTAATAATTGGTTTTAAAACTACTACAGGTTTTTTAGTTTAGGTTCTCTTCTTTTTATTTATAATTTAAAAAAAAAACCAAAAATCCCTAGATTTTTTTAGCACAATCCTCAAAACTGCCTTTTCATATTAAAAAAAGTTCCGAAAACTGCCTTTTAATATACGTATATATATATTTATCAGAGATAATGTATTTTCGAGTTTAAAAAAATGCATTTTTTGCCTTCGAGTAACGATTCTACAGAACTCCCAAATACTTATTGTGAAGAAAAGAATAATCGAATATTTCAGAACAACGTAAAAAAAAAAGTTGTCGAGCTCGACAACGTGCCTTGTCTCGTGCGAAAGTGCGGTAACACGCAATACTAAGCAGCAATGTTATAAATGGACAAAAAAAAAAAAAAAAAAAAAAAAAAAGAACAAATAACCGATGTATTTTTGTGATCGGGTAGATGTCCGTTTCCTCATTTTATTTTATATTGCTTGTTCTCGATGCTTTGTCATTGCTAATATTTTTTCATAATTGTCTTTTCCTACATCACGCTTGGATTTAATATCGCGCTTAATGAGATTATAAAACGCGTCGTTGTGACAGACGAATCAATGTTAAATAGTCGAAAAAAAAAAAAAAAACATAAAATTCATGCTTCACGTTAATTCCGGACACGAAAGTGAATAGTTTAAAGTTGAAAGTTTGACTAGAATCAATGTGACCCAACCGTCGTGTTCAAAAGTTTATTAGACTAAACTCCTTTTTTTTCTTTCTTCTGTTACACATTATTATTATTATTATCCATCGGTTCCGATAATCTCTCATGAGCAGCGAATAAAAAAGGCGTCGGTAATTTATCGTCCCAAACGCCCGTTCGTATTCAAGTTCTCATGTCAAATTGTGTGAAAGAATAAAATGCAAAATATTTTTATAACAAATTACACGTAACACGTTTATTGCGTACACATCCACTTTCAGCTGATAAACATAATTCAAAGTATGCTTGATAATATATCCTTCTCCCAAATCCAAAATAATAAATTTAATAAAAAGAAAAAATAGAATAGCGTAGATAAAAACAAGGCTAATCAACGCGAGAAAATACAGTCATTAAAAGTGTGAATGCTGGAAGGGAAAAAAAAGCGTCCGTTAAATCTCCACGATCAATTACGCGAGCTTCGTATAAGGATATAATAACGTATACACAAGCCTTCCAGTATACGTAGAAAAAAAAAATGGAATAAAAGAGAGCTTGCGATAGGGTGAAACAGAGGCGCAACGTTCTTTGGGGAGTTAACGTACGAGACCCGGGTGGCCCAATTGCGAGCAAAGTAAACGCGACGGGGTAGGTGTTTTAGGATGGAACGTAACATGGAAATGCGAGGGTCTATCGTGGACTGGTTCGTTCACTTCGCGCTTTTTTCCAACGTATAGTAACGGTGGTGTGTGTGTATATATATGTATATATATATATATATCCACCAGCCCTTAGGGCAGAGTCACGTATAAAATATACAGGAGGCAGGGAGGCGACCAAGCAACTCCGCGTATCGTGAATGCTACGACTTTTCTCGAGGGTCCTACACTCGTAAAAACTAATGTTACACGTATAGCATGTGTACATAAATATATATATTTAATATATATATATATGTATATATCGCTTTTTTTCACATGCTGTAGCCCGGAAAAAAATTATTATTATATATAGTAATATGTAATTATACTGTAGGGTGGTTCATTTTGAACACAAAAAGCAGTGACGAGTAATGAAAAAAAAAATCCTCTGGAATTATTAGTGCGTAAAGAATATATTTAGAGGTCGCTGCGGTATTTTAAATATAAGTTAAGTTCTTTATTTAGTTGTCTTGTTTATTGAAATTTTGTTGTATTTCGTATGAATATTATTTTTAGGATTTTTTTTTTTTTTTTTTTTTAGTATTTTACACTACTTTTTGAGTGCAAAATGAATGGAAAATGAACCACTCTGATATACAGCTATATCTATATATAACATCATATGTACACCATCGAGTGTTTTTCTTGGAAAATATTGTGAATCCAATGTTTCGTTTTTTTTTATTACGTATTCTTTATTTTTATACATGGCGTACATTTTTTTTTCTTTTACCTTAAATTTCGATGCCTTCACACTGAATTAGGATTTCAAATATATTAAAAAAATACAAGTAAAAAATGTTACTAACTAAAGATTGATGCTTTCTGTCGTTGTTCATATATAGTGAGAAAGTGAAATTCCCCATTTTTGTATTTATTCGAATAGCCAGTTCCTAATTTATCGTTTTCAGCACACGTGTGGCATATGTCTCTACGCTTCCACTATATTCAGCAAGAATTGCCTAATGTTTGGCAATGAAAGTGGGCTGAATCGTCACACGAGTTGACTCATACCGCGGACAAGGTGGTTCGCAGTAGACGAACATTTAGGAGAGACTTTTACGAGTGAGAGAAAGCTTTCAGGTTGGACCCTCTGGGTCTTCCCGTTATTTCCCTTCCAATTTCACCCGGTAACGTCGCGAAATTGGATGGTATACAACAGCAAGACGCGAGAACGTACAGAGAGAGAGAGAGAAAGAGAAAGGGAGAGAGAGAGAGAAAGAGAAAGGGAGAGAGAGAGAGAGGGAAGGATGGTTTGGGCTAGTCGTCTCGGGAGGCATTTGTGTCGTCAGCATTTGCCAGAGACAAGAACAGACAAGAAAGAGCAGGTAGAGAGACATCATAGCGTGTATGAGAAACAGAGATAGTAACGAACAGTAGGAGCAAGGGTTGCTGCTGGGCGAGTTGAAGAGGGAAAGCTAGAGTCAATAACGGGATGGCCAGTATGATTCTGCGAGGACAACGATGAATAATTGAGTGAACGGAAGAGGATGCTTTTTGCTGTTCGGTACTTTCAAAATGGAGAGAAACGAAAGGACCGAAAGCAATTTCTGAGCGGTTCGCGTGATGAGCTTACAGGAGAATAAAGGTAAGTTTGACTTTTCGCTCTGCGACGCATCTTTAATTCCTTGAGCAGCAAGAAAAATATCATTGTTTTTGTGCCCCAAGCGGCGGAAAGAAATATATTTCCATTTTAATGAACCATTCTTTTGGGTTGCTGTTTACGAGCTGTTGTGAAAATTCAGAAATTTCAAAATGGCGGATCCGTATGACGGTTGAAACTTTTAAATACATTTGTTGCGAATGAAAATCGGCACTCGGAGGTTTTCGAGATCGCTGATTACGAATATGCCCTCAAAATTCGGAAATTCAAAATGGTGGATCCAATATGGCGGACCAAAATACAAAAATTTTGTTGATTCGCATGAAAACTAATATTAGGGGGTTTCCGAGGATGCTGATTACGAATCTGACCGTAAAATTCAGTAATTGAAAATGGCGGATTCAATATGGCGGTACAAAAGTTTATTTGATTCGCAAGGAAATTCATGTTCCGGGGTTATCGAGGTTGCTGATTACGAATATCTGCCCTCAAAATTCAGAAATTCAAAATGGCGGACCAAAATATAAAAATTTAGTTGATTCGCATGAAAACTAATGTTAGGGGATTTTCGAGGACGCTGATTACGAATCTGACCGGAAAAATCAGTAATTCAAAATGGCGGATTCAATATGGCGGACCAAAATACAAAAGTTTATAAGATTCGCATAAAATTTGATTTTATGGGGTTATCGAGGTGATTATGAATATCTGCCCTCAAAATTGAGAAATTCAAAATGGTGGATCCAATATGGCGGACAAAAATACAAAAATTTATTCGATTCGCATGAAAACTAATATTAGTGGATTTTCGAGGTCGCTGATTAAAAAACTCCCCTCAAAATTCCTTTAAAACGCTTTTAAAAATTTAGCACTGATTTAACTATCTCGAAGTACAAAAAAAATGCTTCAGATTAAAAAATACATTAAATTAAAATCAAATTATCTCTCACAATGCAAATCACATGCGTGACATTACTACGTGAGCAATTCGCGACTAGGCAAATCATATCCGCAAATTGTAGTCCTGACTCACCGCGAACCTAGTGCGATGTCTGTGGTTACAAGACGACGATACGAACCCCCGAGGGATTGTAATCGACTCGGTCTCCAAAGGCAAGGCATCGAACGATACATGATGATTATTCGAAGTTATATGACATTCAGTATTCCACAAAATATATGTATAGGTATTGTAAGGCCCTTACGTTACCTATATTGCACAAATGTACGTGCTCGTGCGCATATAATGTAGAATGCGCATTTCAAAGTCGCTGTAGTAATAACATCTAGCGAAATTCGCTCGCTCGCTTTGCCTATTCCCGCTTCTCTCGTCTAAGGTATTACTATATTATAGTATATTCTATAGGAAATGGTTGTGCCCTCGGGCAACTCGTGTAATACATATTACGCATTCTCTGTCAATTCCCACAATTTTTTTTCTTATCCTCTCAAATATTTATATTTTACAGCTACTAAGTGCCACTTTGGAGCTACTTCCTGCGGAACTTTTCAGATTTCAATTAGATAATTGATGCGAGGCCGTCTATTGGTACAGCGGTGAGTGGAGCTTTCTAGTCAGGGAAGATGTACACTTGCATCGTCTTTGAGGACGCTCAATGCACCGAGGGATGCCTCTCATGTCGCGGTCTGGTACTAAGCAGGAATTGGCAAATTAGCAGTTGGGCAAACACAATTTCCAAATTTCGATGGAGTTGGTAATTAATTTAGATTTAAATTGAAATTTCGATGGAATTTTTAATTAATTTAGATTCTAATCAAAATACCGATGGAATTTCTAATTAGTTCAGATTTAAATTGAAATTCCGATGAAATTTTTTATTCATTTAGATTTGATTACAAATTCCTTTTGGGATTATATTTGAATGAAAACAATTTCTAATTCTGCTGAAATTAAGATTTAAACCTAAATACATTACTAATTCTACCGGAATTAGAATGTTAACATAAATACATGATTAATTCCTCTGGAATTAGGATTGAAATCTAATTAAATGGTTAATTCCACTGGAATTTGGATTAAAATTTAAACAAATTACTTTTGAATAGTAATTTTAGGGTTGCATATCCGCTTGTTATTCGTACAAATTCGGAATTTCCGCTGTCCTCAAATACGCCAGTGATTTCGCATTCAATGTATTATTTCGTCTTTCATAGTTTCCCAAATATCCGAAAATTACTATTTTCTAAATGTTTTATTTTTATTAGCTGCAGCAATGAACGTTTCCTCGATCGTCATAAGTCTAAATGTTACAGAGAATTCGTCTGGGTCATTGTGTGTACAACAGTCGTTGCTGAAGGAGTTTAAAGTAGCGGGGCGAAGGGCGGGGGGGAATGCACCGCGTGGTGTAAGGGAAATTTAGTGGATTCGATTCTCGATATTACTACCCCTTCTGGGTAGAGGAAGACAAACAGTGCGAGGATCGAAGAATGCAAGGGAGACAGAGAGCGTTGATATACCCTGAGGAAATAGCCAGGGTGTACGATGGGCAAAAAAAAGTGGGAATCCTCAGGGCGCGTAATAACTCTTCTCTTATTTCACCGTCGTACACGAGGCTGAGACCAATATCCAGCACGAATTCTGGTGAATGTATAGAATATATACAGTGGAATCTCTCATATTTGACGTTCACGTAGCGTATGGAAGAATGTAGTGGGGACAATCCGAGTGTTTTCATTGGAGCAGACGAGAAGGGAAGGGGCTGCTTCCCCACACGTGATTGGCTCATCAGATATCTCACTTGTCTCCGCTGCATTATGTAAGATGTGAGAGATTCTACTGTATTATATATTATTGTATAGCAGCACTAGTTTATGTCTCTGTATCCTCGATATGTGTGTGTAAGTTGTAGACTAAAGCTCGAATGAGGTGTGGTATGGCTCTGGGAGTGGCTTTATGACCGTAGGAAACGTGGCTACCTCTCCGCAAGAACCACAGATGGAAACCCTCGGCTCGGCTCGCGCGATATGTAATAACTCTCCATTCTTGGCTTGCAGCCGACGTTATTAATTTTATAATGAATTTCCGGACGAAGAGAGATTCTTCACGGCGCGTCGAACCGAGAGACTCGAGAGAGGCCACCGTAAGGGTCGTATGCACAAGTAATCTGAACAAACGTTGTTTTTCCTTCTTCATAGCGGAAGTTTCGTTTCGGTGAACATTTTTTTCGTGTTTATTCTTTTCGTGTTTATTCTTTTCGGGACACTCAGGATGGTCAGAAACCTTGAGAAAATTGGTTTAGAGGAAATGTCTGTGATTTAAATTTTGTTGCTCATCGAGATTCTTGAAATTGGATGCAAAAGAAAAGGTTTCGCTAAAAACGAGAACAATTAAAGCCAGAAAATTGTATTTAAGTCTTGGGAATGTCCAAAACCAATATTTCTATCCTACCACAACTATTTTTCTATGATCCTCCAACTAACAAACCGAATTTCTTTTGTATACCTCGAAAAGTAACATGTATATAGTGAGCATTCATCATATTGAACATCCCTTTATAGGTGAAACAAGGAAGAGGTGGTCGTGGGTGTATAACACACGGGTCCGCGAAGCTATCGCTCGACCATGGGTGTAATTTGCGGCTCGTAATACCTACCGCGTACCCGTCGTTTGTAACCTGGCTGCGACAGGTCGGCGTGGTAGAGTGGAGGAGAACGCGGTGCAAGGGGTGCATGAAGTAGTTCATGGGATATCCTCAGGTTGAAGAGGTGGGCACCTCGGGACCAGCAGTGAATATAGTGGGAGGTACGGAGCGGTGGCAGAGGTTGGCGGGGAAACCAACGGCGAGAAATATACACACCCGCTCCGGCGGAGAGAAGTAACTACGTAACCGCATCGTCTAATCGAGGGGGTGTGTTCGTATTCGTCGGAATAGCGGTGGAACAGAACGTAGAGGGTTCGGTGGTTGACGTCGAGATGTAGAAGGTGAGGAGAGAGAAAGAGAGAGAGAGAGAGGAGAGGGAGAGAAATCGCATACGAAAATTCCACCTGCTCTACGGACGAATGGACCATTAATGCGTAAACGGTGGTATATCAAGCTCTCTTTCTCACTCCTCAGGCTTGCTCCTACCGATCTCACTCATCTACGCCCGTTATAATTTAACCGTGGCAATTATTGCTAATGGTGAATTGTCAGGGAGGGTTGACGAATCGTCTGGCTGCGTTAATTTAATTGTAGGTAACATTACAACCGGTATAACTACCTTGACTCTGTGGAATAATGGTGAAGTGGGTTGATCTATGTGTGTGAGCTCGATATTCGACCACTGGATTACGAGCCATCATATTTCCAATTGTTATGCATATTTCTGCAAAGATTTACGTCTGTTTTGTTAGCGCATTTCATGAGATGTAATATTTCTGAATTGTCGCGATCAAGATTTACGTGGCAAAGCACGTAGCGTTCTTTGTTGCTCGCTAGGACCATTTTGAAGATAGTTCAAACGATAGTTCAAGTCATGATCGGAGCCCTCTTATGTTTGTTAGGAGTCTGTACGATGATAAATGCAAACAATAATAGAAAATATAGAAAATTAACGAATCTTATAGACAATTGCATCCCGTTTTTTTTTTTTAAGCTTTCGTGAATAAAATATATAATTGAAAAAAAAAATGTTTATCCAGTACGACTAAACGAGGGAAACTTCAGGATGAGAGGAGAAAAGGTCGAATAGCTCAAACATGAAAGAAGCAGAGAGCAAAGCTATGTGAACGTAGAAAAAGGACCATCGCGAAAGTATGTGAGCTGGAAAATGGTTTGCCCGTAACGCTTGTCCGAAATATATCCAATTTCTCGGTGATGTCAAAAGTTTTGCGCGAGAGTTACACTCGTGAAATGTCGGGGATCTTGCTCGCTCGGGTTTTGGAGCGGGCAGAGCGTCAGTGGTAAGGTGAATGGCCATTCAGAAGTATAAGGAGTTGAAGGTGCTAGGAAAACCCGACGAGTGAAGCAGTTGCGAGGGATAAAGTGAGAAAAAGAGGGTCCGAGGGTAACGCGAGGAAAACGTAGGATACTTGGTTGGAGATGAGGGCGAGGTGAAGCAGAGAGAGGAGACACCCGCGAAAGATTTTCCATAGGGCCAAGCGAGATGGAAATACGAGTGGTAAGGCTTACGGGGTGGATAACTCGTCCCCGAAGTGCAGTAACCTCGGCGAAAGAGACTCACCTCTCTTCTTGAGAAGATGAAGAGCAGGAGAAGACCTTATGACCCGTGGAAAATGTATGCCTCTCACCGTTTCAACTCGTACTCGTGTCGTGTTCTCACTCCTTCCTAGCAGACCTCATCTGCTTTCCTTTCATTTTCCTGTGCTGCGCAACCGGTTAAATCGACCGTGTCCACCGAGCCGCCACTCGGAATTTTCGGTTCGGCAAAGAGTACTACTATATCCTTGCCTTTTGTTCAACGAGTGGCGCCTACGCGATACTGTATATCAAACCATGGAAGAGGATCTCATGGGGACTTAGAAAAGGCAGGCCCTGGCAGGGTGTGTCATGGGGACTCAGTCGATTGTCCTACGCACCGGTAGCGACGGCGAGATATTTTTATAATATATATAAAACTAATAAAATTCATTAGTTTTAAGCTCGCTATCGTTATAGGATTACGCCTTCGTTTAAGATTTCGTTTCATTCTGACCCTAAAAAATCTCAGGCTTAGTGAAAGTCCATATAAGAAGAATCGAGCTCGTTAATGAATTTCATTACCATCAATGTAATTTCGCAATGGCTCCTTGCCCAAGCTCTCGTGAAGAACGAAAAAATATCCAGAAAAAAAAAAAAAAAATAGAGCGTATATAGTATGAAACGAAAACAGTCAAGTGCATACATTTAATGAGACCATATATGTCGCGGCAGTTTACACATGCAGAGTCTACAAACTTGCTTTCGGTGTACGGATTCCCGTACGTGCGCAACAGTACAGTCGAGTCTCTATAATACCACTCTCTGTATGTGTAGCACATTTCCCCTCAATCCGCTCTGTACAAACAACCCGAGAGAGGGGTAAGCGTTATCTTTACTCAACGGATCTCGACAATAGAGAGATTGTCAGTACGTGCATAAAATAAATATCGAAGTATAACCATAACTTTATTTTCGCCGGACGCACTTAAACATTTGTACATAACATCATAAAACAATGGTACAGGTTAGACAAAAACGCAATACGTATTAAAAAAAAATAATGTAGGATCTCAGAAATATCAGGGAGGGTTCTTTTTCGTTGCTGCCAAAGAATTCGGTAGTGATCATGTCTAGGATTCGTGATTGGAAGACAACAATGCCAACAGTGAATTAAATAAAAGTCAGTTGAGTTTGTTGCGACAAGTATTGGTAATAATACCGTAATTGGGTCCCCACTGTATCCGCATCGACAGCTGCTATTGGCTTTTTGTCCAATGGTGGGGAAACTGTCCATGCTATAGGTACGCTTATCGCAAAGACAACGAATCAGCATTCAGCTTTTGAATCCTTTCATTTCGTATAATGTCACTACGTGGCGCCTTCAGCGATACTTCGATAGAGTATTATGGAGAGTCGACTGTAGTACACTATACACCTGAGAACTTATTACACGTACATATATACTATACAGGTTTTTGCATTTCGAAGTACGAACGATAATAACTTGGCAGCCAGCAGCGTCGTCAGGTACACGTGAGAAGCGTTGGCTCTTTCAAGAGCGAGAGGGTGGTCATGACTGGGTCGGGGAGGGCTGGTGGAGGGGCGGGGGGGGGGGGGGGGGGGTGAAGTTGAAGTCGGATATGTACGAGAAGCAAAAATAAAAAACACCCGGTGCAGGCACACATAGAGCTGGAGAGTCAGGCAGTGGTACAGTATACACTCCGTAAAAAAAAAACCATTCCAGTCCGCGTCAACTGTGTTATTGCGGGACGAATAAATTTCAAGTTGAGATGAAAAAAGGCGCACATTCATCGTTCGAGACGTTGTGAGAACGGTGTTGCATCACGTATATCGTATATTTCAGAATGCGGAAAATTCTGCAGAAAGGGCGAGACAAATGCGAGGTATAAAGAGGTGGTTTACGGGGATCAAGTCTTCTATAAACCATGAAAATTAAATGGTGCAGTAATTGGCACTGTAATCAAATTTGTACCTTAAGAAAATTGCGCTTTCATAAATTTTCCATTATTTTTATACTCGCGAAGTAGTAATTTTTATCAACGTAAAAGTTTTTATATGTGCAATTGCTATACGTCATGTAATTTTCTTGATTTTTACAGCGTGGGAGAAGAAGATAGGAAAGGTAGAATAGGAAGAAGAACACAGAAGGAGAGGCGAGAAGAAATTGGGTTTCGTGTGACACAGTGGAAGTAGCAGGAGAGGAAGAAATAAAGAAGAAGAGAGACGGCATGGAGGAGAGGGAGTAAGGCTGCTTTATGAAAGCATCTTTTGCAGCCGAGGACGGGATGATAGGGAGCGGGGGACGAAACTTTGTCCCGGAGTCGAGCGAATCGCACCGTGAGTTTTGCCCTGGTGGCGCGTTATATCGCCGGGAAAATTGATGACCAGCCATTTTGGTAAACGCTTGGAGAGGAAACGAGAGCCCGTGGGAGTAACGCCGATCGGTATCGAATCGAGTCTTCCAACTCTGTTTCAACCGACGCTGATCTCGCACGGTTTTTTTTTTTTGTTTTTCTTTTTATTCTTCAGTTGTATACGCGTCCACGTTTCTTCACTCAAGCCCGTTTCATTTTTCTGCGGGTGTATGTGGCGCTCTTTTACCTAATACTTCCTTAATCCGCACGCTTAAGAATCATCTGACTTGCATTTAAACCACATGAATTACATGCCAAGCAATCATCAATCAAAATGTAAATCCACATTTTTATGCAAGTACAGCCATTATGTTACCAGCGCCCCTTCGAATTTTTAATAGGGCTCGGATTTGGATCGAATTTGATGCTTCTGATCCGTATAGTTACGGGAATCCGGGAAGTTTCGGAAGCTTTAGTTTTAAGAGCTTTTGCCACCCTACTGTCAAAATGAGAAGGACGTAAGGGCCTCCCTCCCTTGCTAAGGAAAGGTGCGCTCTAATGAATCCCGTATCTTTAGGGACACGGGATTCATTAGAGACAGGAGGGTTCCCTAGGAATAGAGGGGCTTCACTAGAGATAGAAGAGCGCTCTAAGTCTAGGGGGTTTTCTAATGTCAGTGGGGTTTTCCTAGGGATAGGGGTTTCCCTAAGAGTAAAAACCAAATCTGCTAGTATTGGTATGAAGTAATATTTTTTCCCCCGGGGTTTCACTTATAACTAATGCTACGATTATCTATCAGCGTGATTTGAGTTGTCAATTGAGTCTTTTAACAGCAGGGGCCGATTCGACGGATGGCACGAACGCGCTCCAGCACTCTAGGAGCTACGTATGGTGGGAGGGTGAGAACTCCCGATAATCCCAATAACGCGCGATTGTGTTCGGTTCAGCAGCCTCGGGGTTGACGAGGTATAGAGGTACGGACCGGTGGAATTTGGGAATCGATAATATTGGGAGGAAGCCAATGCGCGTCGAAGCCCCCTGATGGCACAGAGACCAGAAGGACGCGGAGAGGGTGAACATGTCTGACAATTGGCCGCGCGCGTGCTAGTGGCAATGATTTCCGACGAGGCTGACGTGTCGGCTAAGGGAGGCGGGGGGAGGGGGGAGGGGCATTCGCGTGAGCACCAGGATAGATAACGCTCCCGCGCCCACGCGGCCACGGGACAGTAACACAAACGATGCTGTTGGAGGTGGAGGCCGTACGACGAAGAGAAAGGAGAGGAAAAGCCAAAGGGAGAGAGAACGAGAGGGAACAGAGAGCTTGCTAGAGAGGTACAACAACGCCACCAAAGGGGTGACAACGAGGGAGAGAGAGAGAGGGAGAGAGAGAGAGATCTGGCATTTGCGGCTGGCCGCACTCGGATTGCACCCCTTGATATTCCTACCTTCTATATCTCTCTTTCTCGGTCACTTACTCTCCCTCTCTCTCTCCCTCTTTCTCTCGACGCATAAACTCTGTTTCACTTTGGTCGCGTTACTCACTCACTCTCCCTCGCACTTTCCACCCAATAATTTTGCAAACGGCAATCGTTTGCCTTGCAACCAGTCATTCCAACGTCGAGCCCCCGTGTTTACAAAATACGGTGTTATGAATAGCGAATAGGGTAAAAGGTACAGTAATTGACAGTTTAAGCTACAGTGTATATACTGTTTTTGATGTTGATGATATTTAACGTATCAGGATTAGGCAGACCCGAGCGCTGTAACGCCCAGGATCTGTTTATGTGAAATTTGACATAAATAAAAAGTTCGAATACGTGAATTTGGTCCCGATCCCAGTGACCACGACCAATCACAGCATGAATGTAGCGGCAACAATAGAAATCTAGAACTGTCGATCTATTTCGAGATAGAATATCGTTTTCATCATGACCTTTTTACGGAAAAACACTCCAACTCTGTAGAAGGGAATTGTAACGTGACTCTGTCAAGCGTACATTGGATGACTACGTGGCGTGTGTTATTCATATAATTTTATATTAGTTCTCTTTCAGGCTTGGAGAAAACTTTACAAACATATCGAACTCGACCTAACGAACTTAAATAACTTGAAGTATTTCACAAATCCAAAGAACCTATCTTAACTAATATTTCGACTGATTTCAGGTTTGCGTCGGTCCGAATGACGATTCAAATTAGAGAAATCAATATGACATCAGCGCCGGGGTTGGCACTCTGGCTTAAGCACAGACTATTCCGGGGTCGACCCCGGTGATCACCATAATCTTTTCTCTTTCCGATTCTTCGTCTGGGCATCGGCACTACCATCCTACACACTTACCCAAACGCCCGGTCCAATCGTTACAGTCTATACCCAAAAAGCTGGATCCTTTTGGATACAAAGAAAATGAGCATCAAATGCCATTGCCCACCCAGAGTCTAGACCCTTTTGTTTGTCGTAGAAAAAATCGGATCCAAGGGAAATGGGATTATAAGGAAACTTAGTAACTTGGGTGATCAGGGACTTTTTCCTTTTCTTCCCCCTTATTCTCTTCGGGTTTGTCCATGCTTTTCATTCATGCTATAACATACCAATCCTCTTTCCATACCTTGCTATAAGCCGTATACGATACGTCGGTCTCCCTTCCAGCAGTTTGGTGCTGGCCAAATGAAATTTTAATTTTTGATAAGACGCCAGACGCTCCTGCAACGTCTTATCTCTCGCTATCTTGTTTCTCCTCGCACCTATTTGCCAGACGGTTTCTCTATTTTTCTTTTTTTTTTTTAAATTCTTTCCATCCTTATCCCGGTGGAGCACAAGTGCCCTGCACGCCGTACTGTGATATTTAATATCGTTGCTGTTTTGCTGCTGAGAAGGTAACGGCCTGGCGCCTCCATGTTTTTTTGTTGTTTTTGCACTGAGACAGCTCTACCTACGGTATAGCTATGAGACTTCGTGGGGCCAGTAATTTCGTGAAGACGTCGGTACGGAAGTAAGCGACGATGGAGATAGCGTGGATCTGAATGGGGGCGCGGAGGCGCGGATTCAGAACGTGTAGAGATGAATACACTCTCGTGCTGCATAAAACTCAATGAAATTTCGATGCGAATGGAAAATATGAATTGACTGTATTATAAGCTACTGCTATACGCAGCTCAACGTGCCCTTTCTTATCCTCGAAGCTGATAATGTACATGAACATAATGGTAACAAAATACTTAATCTATATGAATATTTTTGCTTCAAGAATTGTGTAATGTATTGGCTAATCTGAACAATACGCCCCGAACTTGAAGTTGACCGCGAATAACTGAGATTAAAAAAAAGTCTAATGGACCAAAGATTAATTTATATAAATATTTATTGAGGAATATAAAAAAATAAACTTACACGACACAACATGGTGATACATAAACCAAATATTTTCAAATACACTTACACCGTACTTTGAAGTGTACTTAATAAACATATCCTCTTGCCCCGACCCTTAAACAATAAAATTAAATAAAAAGGAAAGAAAGATTGGTAAAAATGAGTCTATTTTTCGAGCCGTCACAGAGTATTAAGAGAATAATTTAATCAGTATACTGGCGACAATGAATATGGTGCAGTGTCGGGATATATGGTGTAGCCGAGCGAGGGCGCTCGATGGCTGCGGTTCGGCAAAGAGCCGAGAGAGAATGTTGGGTTCTCCGGAGCACTAACTCTATCTTAGTCAGAGAGCACGAGCGCGAGAGAGCTAGACAATTTATTATATTATACTCTCTCTGTTGCCAGCGTCCAGAAGAGAGAAGGGCGCATCACTGCGAGGAAGAGAGGATCCGGTGAAAATAGAAGAGAAGCTCTTTCCTGTGGCGCGATACATATACGTAATACACGGAAGCGGAAGTGCACACAGTAGGAGCGAGAGAGGGCCACCTACCGGGATCAAACGAAAGCGAAGAGTACCGCTAGCGCGAAGGGGTGAGTCACGTCATGTGTGAAATTACACTCACCCTCCCTCATAATGCGTTCGCTCGACCTCGAACTATACGTGACTATGCCACAAACATACATATTTATATATTTGTGTGCACATATGTATGCTGTGCGTATGTAGGAAAGCGAGAGAACCCAGGACTTTTCCATACTATCTATGTGAGTGCGTCTACGCAACACTCCCCTGTTTAATTCTCACAATGTGTACGGAAGTACTATATTATGAAGAAAAAGCTGTGCTGGAGAGCCGCTGATAAACATTTGCTCATCCTACCAAGATACAGTGGAGACTCTTCCATCTTACGTTCGCGTAACTAAAGAATTCAAGTGGTGGGGACAATTCGTGTTCGTATTGGAACAGATAAGAGGGAGAGGGTTTTGCTACTTGAACGTGATTGGCTCTTCGCGAAGCTTATTTGTTCTCGCATTAAGTACGATTTGGGAGCTTCCACTGTACATGTATGCGACAGACAAGAAGCGTGCGTGTACGAACCCTTCGGAGCTTTTGTCGTGTCTCCCGGTTTGAAATTTTATATAGAACTAATAATAGTAATGTGTATGTCACGAAAGGGTGTAAAATTTAATTATTACATCATATTATGAAAACACCGCGTTGCCGTCATCGCCACCGTCAACACACGGAGGGTTTTTTCTTGCGACGTCTCACATATATTGTTAGAAATCCAGTGTTGACTCATTTAGTGTAACACTTCCTACGGTGTTAAATTCACATATGTGAGGTTCGGCTCCCACCTCAAAATTTTAAACCCGTTTATGTCCGGGTTAAGTCGATGAAAATCAATAAATTTTCAGCAGTCAATGGAGAATTATGGCACGAACAGAATCCACAAAAATCAATGAATTTGATTAATCCATTTGAAAGTAAAATGTGTTAATAGTTTTTGACGTTATAATGAAAATTGACAGCAGTTGTTGAGGGTCGGCCATTTATAGTCAGCCATGAGGGCCAAATCATTGTAAATAATAGTTTGAGAGAAAAAAAAGCGAGGATTTCCACGACTCGTCAGACGTTGATTGCAGTAAAGCTTTTTGTCATCGAACATTAGAGCGACACCTCCAAGAGAGGAAAAGATTCAACCGTCTTTTACTTTTGTTGAGGTATAATTGTCGGAATTGGGAGACTCGAAAGCGCGAAAACGACGTGCATCTCTGCCAACTGGGTCGCACCAAGTCCTGCGAAAGAGAGAGGGTGGTGTTTGTGCCCTTCTGTCGTGTAATTGTATGCGGTGCGACGGATGTTTGTGGTTGTGCATGGGAAACCAACGACCAAACGATGCCGTATGTTCGTAGCAGAGAGGCAAAACGGAACCGGAACTCATTGCAGCCCTCTTTGGTCGTTGGTTTCACCAGCTCTCTTTCATCCAGGTTTTACATTTTACATCCCCTTTGCCTTGTATTATTTTTAATTCATCGTGCAAGCCTCTCGTGTATTTTTTTTTTCATGGTACGTATGCGGAACGCTACACGTGTGTAGATAGAGCATGTACCGGTTTTGGCCATCCTCAATACTTTAGGACGTTTGTTGGGGATGTAATTGTTTTTTGCCTCTATTCAATCGTGATTTTCAAAAGCGTTGTGTATTTTGGAAACGGTTGTGTTAATGTCAATTTGTCCCCAAAGAGGAAGCTTTGTTTTCGTGACATTCTGTTTTTTTTGCGAGAGTTTCATGTTAGGATACTCAGAATCCTCCAAAAGATCCGGAAAAGAGGTTTAGAAAAAATGTACTTTGTCTTCCAATTTTTTTAGTTGGGAGACAAAAAAAATTGAAGTTGAAAATAAATCAACCTTCACGAGTCATGTACGTTCTTTTCTGATTACATCCGAAAGATTCTGTTGGATGTCAATGAATAATTTCCACTGAATGCATCACCGACGAATTTTTCGATAGAGACAATTGACGAGTTATATCAGAGACAATGCATTGGGTTGTGCCATTGCGATTCATTAATCACAAATGGCCATCATCGATCATCCTCGTCGCTATTCGAAGTCGGGAAGAATACGTGAATGCTTCGGAAAGGCCACTTGGTAGCCGTTTCCTATCGGTGAAACGAGAGCATTAGTAGCGAGATTGTAGGTGAAACGAGCTTTTCTTTCTCACACTTTTGTTGCTATACATATATATATATGTAGCAATGGTAGTCCTTCGCGAGTCAACACTTGGCACGCTTCGTCCTCCGCCTCGACGAATGTAAAATTTTCCTCGTCTCGCTCGTTTTTCTCGTTCCACGATTCTTTACCCCGTTGTCACCTCTTTCATTTCACACAGCGTTCTTCCTCGTCGCTCCCTTATTCGCTACTATACACCTATTCTCACTTCGGTATTCTCTCTTTCTGCTTTTTTTTTTTGTTCTCTCCTCGATTTTGTCGTTTCCTTCCTGTTAAAAAGCAACGGGGGGTTCTCGTTTCGCGGTAAGTTACCTCTATTGTGTATTAACCATTAACGAGTATTTTATTGTCGTCAAGCGCAACCCCTTCGTGTACTCTTGCGCCCCTGTACAGCCCTTCTCATACCCTTCGAAACCTTCTGCTCGAATATGAATTTCCAATTTCACCCATTTGCTACTCGATTAACTATAACCCGTCACTCTCAACTTCTACATTTCCTTCCATTTCTGTCACAATGGTGGATACAATAAACATTCTACCCTTCGGTATAGCGAAAAACCTTTATCGACAGCTACCAGACGACCAGCCATGTATCAACGAATTTTCGTTCGACGAGATAACCATAACAAGGTATCACTGAAAAAAAAAAAAAAAAACTTGTATACAAAACTTTATGTAAAAGATATGAAGTTTATTGTAATGTATAATTACATTAAGTTTAATGCAAGATGCATGGCATTTATTGAGTTTTTATTCATTTTAATTAATGTCAAGCATTAATATCTCATTTTATCAATAATTTAAAAATTTATAAAACGGCTACGCTGTTTTATTAATTTCTGATAAAATAGTGGCGTTGTGGCGTTTTTTTTAAATTATTAACAATTGCAATTTTTTATGGCGCCGAAAATGAATTTTTTTTAATTACGTTCTTTTTTTACAGGATCGCCATTTTAACAAAAATTAATCAAATATAAAAGTGGCCAAGCTGTTTTATTGATTTTTGATAAAACAGCGGCCCTATGAATAATAATAAATAATAAAAAATTCATTCAAGGGACTTTAAAAAAATTTGTGAAAAAAACCGGCTATGCTCGACGATAGTTACAATCGTATAGTTGGTCAAATTTACGGGCATTCAAATCTTGATCCAGCTTACTTGACCGCTAGTATTATTTAAAAAAAAATATTGTGTACCATTTTTTTTTTTTTCACTCTGCACACTTTTTAAAGAGAACCAGTAGGCCAAATATTCTCAAATAATTCTCAGTTGTGCTTGAGATTAGCTTTTCTGGAATGAGTGTAGTGATTTGAGATAGAAGTAAAACTAAAGCAAGGCCATAGGTTTGAATGGTTATTTAAAAACACAGATTGTTTCGATTCTTCAGGTTCTTTATTTTCGCACGGGTTCTTTAGTTTCTCTACGCATTTATTTATTTTCAAAAAATTGTACAATGGCAAACTGAGGAAATTTCTTCCCGGGATTCATTTTAATTTCTTATTAGGTTCTATAGGTTCTCGTCAGGTTCTTTTACCATTGGCTATTATTTATAAAAACGAGATTATACTGTTTCGAAACTCCTTAAAATTGCCATAGCACATTGTGCGTTATTTTGCGTGTTTGTGTTATTATGACGTAGAAGATATTCACAAAAAACATACTAAATTAATTGGTGATGGCCAAAACTATGGTGCAGAGTGGCCAAAACTGGTACTTCCACCCTACACTATTTATATCTGACAACTTTTACTTCCGGCAGAACTGAGACAAAATATTTGGCTTGATTGCAGGTACTGTTGGGAAAGGCTATTAGGAACAGAATCCTTAAAAGGGTTAATATTATCATCAAACGGACCTTATAAAACAAGGTCAAAATTGTGGGTACACCAAAAACGCATGGCGCATGGCCAGAACGATTCGTCCCTGGGATTTCTGGCGTTATAGAGCGTCATGGAGGGGTTGTTCGTGTCGGTTGGTCGTCGTGGGGGAGGATCCACGTGGGGGTGGGTTGTCCGTTTGGCTCTCTCTCTCTCTCTCTTTCTCTCGCCAAACTCAACTCTCCCCGATTCAACCCCAGCGCCCCATAACGCCCTCCTCGCGAACTAGACAGTCGAGGCGCTTTACAGGCTCTTATAACCTTATCCTGGGCTGCGTGCTTCGGTGCGAAGCGACACGTTTTCCGTGTCTCTCCCGCTCGCTCGCTCCACAGTCAGTTATTCGGGTTTCTCTCATTATTTCAACCTTTTTTCCTTTTTTGTTCTAACGTAAATCCTAATTCCCGAGAAAATTCTTTCGTTGCAATTGACTATAGTTAGAGAGTCGACGGGTGTTTTCGGCGTTCATTAAATCGCGCGTTTTCGGGCGCGAGAGACGGAAACAACGGGTGGAGGGTGCAAAAAAAAAAAAAAGAAGAAAAAGAAGTAGTAGCGAGAAAAACTAGAATAAAGGCTGTTTGCAACGAATGAGCTTCGTCTGGTTGTAAACGAGAGAAAGAAATACATAGAACAAAAAACAAAAAAGAAGAAAAAAAAAAAGAAACGAGGAAGCCGAATAGTGCGGAGGAACTTGACAAACTACCCCAAACGTGTTTTCGAACACAAGGACACACGTAAGTGCGCTGTGCGGGGGGGATTGTGAATTGTACAGGTACCAGTTGTTGAGTGTGCGGCAAACTGGAAAGTCTGAAGAGCTACGGGTGAAAAGAGAGTGAAGAGCGAAGAAGGAAAGAAAATATAGTCGAGAACACCAAACGGAACAAGTGGTAAGTATATTCGTTACGGATGTAAGCGACTTTTTTTTTTTTTTTTAATTACAAATTAAATATTTTTTGATTTCTTATAATTTACTGATTTTTTTTGTTTGTTTGTTGTTTCTTCAGGTTACTTTGTCGATCGAAAGCCAGTACGAGTTTTTAAATAATTCGATAATTTTACGTTTCGGCTCTTTGGACTGATAAGGAAATAATGCCAAGGTGTCCCACCCCGATTTCGATAATTCTCATATTGCATACCATACCACAATTCGCTCGCCCAAATTTTTTAAGTTTCGGGATAACTCCGAAAATTTTTATGTTTTATTTCTCCATCGATGTCTCGATTATTCAAAAAATCGTAAAAATATTTTTTAAAACCGAATATTCATGTTTTTAATCCTTTTTTTTCGATATATGTATATGAATTTTTTTGGTTTAAAATAAAGATTTTTTAATTATATATATTTTTTTTTGGGCTTTTATGACACTTCGTATTAAAAATCGTTCGATGTTTGATGCGTATTTTAATTATGACGTTTGTCAAATATAAATATTTCTCAAATATTTCTGCAAAGCAGTGCGATGGCAAACGCAGCTGTATTTTGAGATATAATCATTTTTGTAAAAATAAATTCAATGTAAGTTCAAGACAATGTAAAAAAAAAGAAAATCAGTGTCTTTTTCGAATCCATATTTTCTCGAGAAAGAATTAAGAAACATCATTAAAAGCAAAAAAAATCATTAAAAAATCTTAATTAAAAGACCAAAGCAATTCAATATACTTGTTTTCGAAAGAAGGACACGTTAACACGATTTCATGTTAACACGATTCAAAAACAATATTGTCTGACCAAGGTTCATCTACTTAAATAGTTAAACTACCCTTAAGTTAATTTTTTTTCATTCATGTCCTGAAAACTGCAATAATTCTTTAAAATTCCTGTAGATTTTTGGAAAAAAAAATTGATAATTATTTCTGAGTCGTTCTGAAAAATATGTTCACCCGGGAAACATTAATATATCACTCTATACTCCCGTCTTGACAATTTTTTTTGTTTTTGTAAAAGAACAAAAATATAAATATATAGCTTACAAGAAGATATTGCAAAATTATATTCAGTCGTCGTAAAGTTAGCTTTTTGCGGTTGCTGCTTTCTTATATCTTCCTTGGCGGAATAGAGCGGCGAGTGAAAGACTGAAGAAAAAAAGAGAAGAAGAAAAGATGGATTGAATCGTTTACCCATAAATCTTTGGGCTATGACACACGTGAGCTGTTCTTTTCAGAGCACGTTTGTAGTAGCAGTAACAGTGTAGAAACGGTGGCAGAGAGAGGCTGTATCAATGTTTTTTTTTCATTCTTTTATTCTTTCGTGTGCAGACTCTCGACACGCCGGTGTGACATTATCTCGATGATATAGTTATACTCATATGGGCTGAAGGTTCAGCAATAAAAGACCCTTATTATTTTGTATGTAATATTTCGACCCAGAAGTTTATTGATTTCTCAACAAAGAAAAAAAAATATATATATATAAATAAAGATTGTCCACATACATAATATCTAGATTTTTATATTTTTACATATAAGAAAATATAAGTCCTAATTAGTTTTTTAATTTTCGTGCGACATTATGATTAGTTATATATTTTTTTTTGATTGGCTTATTTTTTAAAATTAATTCGTGTTCGTTTATTATTATTAGTGTAAATAGTTGTGTAAATTATTAGCAGTTGTGATGTACGATTTGCCGTATGACAATTTTAATTTCACGCTGTTATTAGATTTTAAACAAAAATGTAAGAATTGATCTGAAACTATAGAAACATATGTCATTTCACGCCTATTCCAGCTGGCCTTTCGACTTTCTATAGTGTACTTTCGTTGCGGCAGGTCGATACGACCAAGTTTCCGCCGCGTTTCTCAGCTCTTCTATATCTATTTGGTATCCTTCGAGCAACGTATATCGCTGAATTACGAAACATACAACAAGGCCAGCAATCGACACGTCGAGTCAGACTTGTAGTGTCTGTTTTTTTCTTTTTTTTAATTTAGAATAAAGAAACGAAATGTTCAAAATATTGCTGCATCTGAGCACTGAGATAAATTGACATATATTTAATTAATCTTGCTACTTTTAAATAATCATTTTTCCAACATAAATATGTTAACTATACATTATACAATTCCCTTTATCCACCGACAACAATTTCCTTTGATAGGAATACGAGCTATCCATGAATTTTCATCTTATCGCCTTACTTTTATATGGCAAACGCGTTTACACCCTTAGGACGTTTTTTACTCGTTTTCATTGAGACTCGCTCGTCTCCTTAGAAACCTTGGGGTAGTTATGCGACGTTCGGCTCCGCGTTTTCTACCGAGGGGTGAAAAGGGGAGGAGGCAGGAGCAGGGTAAAGGTGTGTCGGTGGCACAGCGGGGCTTTCGACGAGGGGGAGTGTGCGGAATTGCGGATACGGTCCTGAAACGTGACTTGGATGCAATATTTAAAAGCAGCCCCCGACGTCAATACTCTTCTCTTCCGAGACGTCCTTACGCATCTCGAGGAAGAGCGAAAAAGGAGGGTAGGAAGAAATGACGGAGAGAAAAAATCCCACACTGCGCTTTCTTGTTCTGCTAAATTTTATCTCTTTTTCTCTTTCTGTTTCTTCTCGTTCATCATTCACTGCGTCTGACCTTAACCCGAAACAACAACTTGAATTCTGCACTAATTATTTTTTGCTCTAAAAGTCTTCGTCATCTTGCTGAGGAGACGAGAAAATGCCGGAATATATGACAATTACGTGTCTGGAAAATGAAAATAGGGTAGATGCATTTAACATTTTCAAATGCTCATGATTATGATTAAAATTCATAAAACAGGTGTGTAATGATATATTTCGTATTTGAGAAGGGAAGATATGTAGGACTGAGACCGAAAGTCAAGGGTTGGACGTCCAACTGCATTTGTTGCACATTACATTAGCTACTTAGTCCATTTTTTTCGACCAAAAAGAATCGGCGATAAGTACAGGCTAAACCGAAAGACATTCGAAAGATTGTTACATCTGACCCCGGCTGTAAAGCCAATACGTTCACTTACGTACTCTAATGAGAAATTTCACAGAATTGGATTTCATTTCGGCGCCATTCGCTACGGCTGCTAGGTGAATTCGATCAAGCAGTCCCTGCAACGTTTATTGTCTAAATTTCGAGTTTCTGGACTCCTGGGAAAACCGAGTAAACCAATACACACTACATCGACGTAGACACGTGCAGTACTAACGGTAACGTCTGAGTTCTCGGTTTCCTCTCGAGGCGGCCGTTAACAGAACGTCGACAGGAGTAAAGTTCCTGCGGCTCTTCTCTATTGGTACTGCCGGGTTGAAGCAAGCTTGCGATTATTGAGGAAGTTTGCATTGGCCAGTAGGAGCAGTAGTAGCAATAGCTGCACCAGTCAAACCGACTGACCCGAGTCTCATCTCGTTTTCCCTCCCCTTGGTTTAACCTTCTCTTAAAGACTTTTCTGACGAGCCCGACCATCCCCTCGACTTCTTTTCATTCCAAGTTTCCGATTGAACGGCGCAAACCAATCCAATTAATAGTTAATTCATTCATGTCCAAGTGAAGGATTGGCGGATGATATTAAAGCTTATAACAACCAACTACCTGGCGTACTCGAGACATTCCAGTCGTTCTTTGCTGCAATCGTTGACGACGAACGATTGGCCATTAAATCCAACTGCGGCTGAATTTAATGAGAAGAGCGTCTTTAAATAAGTGGTACCGAACTACCAGTAATTTATTGCACTTAAGTAATCAATTAAATAAGAAAAGAAAGGTAGAATCTTACACATAGGTTCCTCATTATTTTTCACCTTGCCCAAAATCTTCACTATGTCGATCAATCTTTGGCTTCTTCACAGACGAAGCCAAAGTATTTCAAAAAGATGTCATCATTTTGAAAACCACTCTGTCGATTCTGGATCAATGCAAAATACCGATCTTGGTCTCAACTCCACTTTCTGTGGCAGAATACAAATGTACTTTAAGCGATCTCTAAATATTAACCGATTAACTACAAACTTATATTCCATGTTTAAATCCTAAAAAAACATTTCAACACCCCCTAGGGTTTTGTCGCTGCATCCTTAAACGAGGAGATCTTGGTGTTACAGTCGACGTACGAGTGTAGGTGCGAGATGGTGTTCCGGCTGGGTGGTTGGTCCGTCTGTGGATTCTGGGGTGAGCGTTAAGGTGCGAGGTACCCGCCTATATATATATACATACTATATATACGTGTGCCACATAGTTGGTTACGTCCAAGGGTCGTATATTTATGGCGTACCTCGGGTGTGCCCGGGTGCTCCTACGCCTTCTTGGAATTTGCAGAAATTTCGAGCTCACCGAAGGCAAAGTGGGTAGCACAGTTCTTGTAGTGCGCTAGGTGGAACCGCGCTACCGCTCCGGTAGCTTGCTCTTGCTTTTCAGCCCTTTTCCCTCTTAGCTTACTTTACATTGCTCGAATGCAGCCTTTCCTCTTTCGCTCTGTACTTCTCTCTATATACACACACACAGAGAACCTCTCGAGTCAGGGGAAAGGAGTGTTAAAACCTTAACACCCTGGCCGCGAGGACCTCATGAAGAAGGAAAGAGCGAGATCCGAGCTCTCGCCAGAACTTTTGCCGGCTCCTCTGCGGAAATTATCCGAACCAACTCGCTTACTCGGGCGCCCGACTCTCAAATTTAATGAGATATATCGTGAGAAGAGCATCTTTCTACTCTGACCGGGGAACCTTGTGATCTTTGCATAAAGTGCTACAAAGATGTGCGATAATAAATTAATTAAGGGTCTTTTTTCAAGGAGAAACATGGGAAATTAATGAATTTCCTTTTTCGCTGTACTCGAGATTTTTCTTAAAATACGAGTAACCGTAGCCTCTTGTACGTGTAAATTCGTTTCGTGATAACGGGTGCGCCTCTTTTGCATGGTAAGACCACCGGTAGATAGGCGAATTAACGTTGCCTCGATAAATCACTCGAATCGACCTTTCCACCCTTTTCTTATAGGGCAAACGAACGTACCTTGAAGTCGAATGAAATATTTATTCCAATACATTAGCAGTACCTTCTTTGAAGTACCCCTTATCTTTCCATTTTTTTAACTTCCTCGACGCTTCACATTCTATTGTGTACCGTGAGCGCAGTATTAGGAATAAAAATAAGTGAACTGCGGTTGGCAAAGGAAGAAGGTGACGCCCGGAGGTCTGGCGTCTAGGTCCTCCTATCGCAAATGTCTTATACGCAATACATGCATACGTAACCCAGGCACGACGGTTGGTTATACCTTCGCGACCGGGCGTACTAACTGGTACGGTGTCTCGCGTCTCGCCCGTCGTTTCTACAGAATAGAAACCGCTACCACTACAAAACCCCCCGTGGCAAACCTCTCCGTACCTCTTGTATATAGAATACACGTGTCCGGGTTTTACGTTCTACGGTCTGCCGTCGTCGTCTCACGTACGACACAGACCTTGCGCGTGCCACTATACCGAGGCTCTCTCTGTGCTATACACGAGGATAACGCCAGTTTATGTCCTCGGGAGGTCGTAAAGATACCGGGTTCGGGTCGCCGTTGCCGTCTCGGTTCGGGGTAAAAGAGGGATAGGCCCCTTTGGCATTGCAGATCGCAACGGGAAAAGACTCTGCTAGCCAGACACAACGCAAAGCTTCACAGACAGATAGATAGAGGGAGACAAAAAGTGGAGCAGAAGGAAGGACCCTCCTCTGCGCTTTCAACGTTTGGACTTCCGACGTTTGGACGCCATTACAGCGAAACGCCTTGCCCGACGTTCCCATACTCCCCTTCCTCTTCACTATACCTTCCATCACTATCTTTTCGCTAGCTATGTTCTCGATGTCTCAAACCTTTCTTCCGATCGATCCTAATCGATTGTTCGTTTGCGAATCACGTTCACCTAGAATCATGTCTTTTACCTTCTGTGCCTTTTGAATTATTCCTTAAATTCTGTCCGCGCAGACGTTTGCCTTCTTTTTATTTTTATTGTTTTCTTTGGGGACTTTACGGGACATGAAATTTTGGACACAACTATTTGGAGGAGCAGGTGGTCTTAATTAACATTTCAAAGTTAAGTAGGATCTTTCACATTCAGGAAGTATTGGTGGTCTCGACTTTGACTCCCTTATTGAGGATGCGTTAACAAAGATGAAAAATTTAATGAGGATCCGATGCCAAATGTTCGGTTTGCAAATTTGTTTTACATAATAAGTTCCATAACGTTGGAGTTTCATTGTTGACGTTAGTCCAAAATTATTATTAAGCAACTTCGTTCGTAGCTCTTATGTAAACAATTGTAGGTGATGAATAGAGACAATAGTTGAAGTGGTTCATGCACAGACCCAGAAACACCGGACGTTTTTGTTCACACTATTTTTCTGGACGTTTCAGACCGTTTTCAAGTATTCTACTAGTATTTCAGTAACACAAATCTTTCTCTATTAAGAAACAAAGAAACAAAAAACACGTCAGCTCGCAGTTTAATCAGCCAGGCTCGTTCAACAGTATCAAAAACACGATTAGTTTGTATCAGAGATTCGCTATGTTAATTTTGAAGTTGAGGATTGCATAGAAACGAGATCCAGTCAGTAACCGTCGTTATAAGCAGCTCAAATAGGGAGAGAAGGAGCGAGAAACGTTAACGTGGACTTTCTGGGGCACTGAGCTAATTTGGGCCGAGCGCGGATAGACCTGTAGGGACTCTGTTACTTTCGCAGACGGGTTAATGTTCGAGTTGGTTTACTTGGGAGGTGGGAATTAGTGTGGAAGGAAGGAAGGATGAGGTTGGTAGTGGTATAGTTCACGTTTACTTGTCCCTTCTCTCATTCCTGTATGTGTGTTACTATACTGTATCTATGTATTGGCAAGTGCCTTCTCTGTACTATGTAGACGTGTCGGTTAAAGGAGATACAGAGAGAGAGAGAGAGAGAGAGAAGGAGCCAGTGGTAGCCCAGTCCCGCAACAAAGCCCGATTCTCCTTTGCTTTGGGCACCTGTCGGCGCTCGATACTCTTCATTCGCTCACTCACTCGCTCGCCAAAGGACATCCGGCCAAGCTTTACACTGTCCCGAGTCCAGTTCTCAAAACCCATTTCCCACCCGTCCCTAATGGCTGCCTGTGTATACCGCCTCGTTCTACTGGACAGTGCACCGATAGAAGTGCCACCAATACAATATACATGATGAACGGATGCAGTGATTGGCCTCGTAAATCAACGATGGATAGAACTATTGGCACAGCATCTTCTCCTTCTATATTCAAAACACTTGCAGACACAGACAATCGCTTCAGTGTTGCTCGAGTCTGTCCCGCCTAACGATTAAACGTGAAAATAAAGTTGTTACATTTTTTCAGACTCGCCGTTACACTCAGATCCATTATCGTTATCACGAAATTACCTGTACTCTGTATCTTACGTTGGTAGTATATTGTGATATACTCTATGGAATTATTAGCCGTTTCAACATCAGAGGCGATGAGTACCAATTTGGAGCGTTGTTGTTACGGGGAAAAGCAGGAGATTATTGGATTTCTCAGTGGAAGGACGGAAGATACAAGAAAGAGGTCGAGATAAATGTTTGCGACGATGCTCTGCAAGCCAATATATGGACAAACACCAAAGATGCTCTCCATACATGTTTATCGAATGGATAAAATATACTGTATGTGGATAGAGGAGTGACCGAGATTAGGGCCATTGTTTCCACGAGGTCGACCAGTCTGAATGCCAACCAACTGCCTGGTTCGCAAGCGCCACCTCAACCCCAATAGTTTAACTTTGCTGCATTTCCACTGAGAATATGGGAATCTGCACACGTTCGATGCGTTCGTTTGCTGCGGAACGTGGAATAAAAAAAAAAGCCTACGAAAAAATAACGAAAAAAACGCTGGCTCTCGAGGATTTTGAGGGAAAAAAAACTCAACTGTATGGTAAACTCTTCATCGGGAAAGGACTCTCGCACTCTCCATTGGAGGAATTGTGAAAGGTTACGAGTAGAATGGAAAACTATGGCTTTTTTTTGTTGTTTTGGGCACACATGAAATATTCGCCGTTGGTTGTTGGCGATGAAACGCAAACTGCATACTGGCTGTGACGCATACAATAGCCAGATTTTGAAATGTTGCTCGGGCCGAGGCACGAGTTTATTCGAATGCTGGAATTTTGGGTTCTCGGGGGTTGCGCGGAGAACACAGAACGGAACACTGGAGTTATGGAGTGGTTCGCCATCCCTGGTTAAATGAAGCTCTTGAATCACTCGACTCGATTTATTGTCGTCGCTACGAATAAACTGCCAACTACCAGCTAATGGTTGAAGCGAAACTTTGATCATGGACCAGAGAAAATGTATTTTCACATACATATTACGGCTGCACTATTATTGATCGCTTGAATAAGAAGCGATTATTATTTAATCGTAATAGTCTTACTAACATTAGATCATCAGTCTACTGTTGCCTCAGCATAAATTACGTATTTCCAGTTTTCCTCAGTGGGGATTTCGCCATCCTATCGAGTGCAGAAATCTGTCGGGGAGTCCCAGTTTCCGATCGGTTCCTGGTTAACTTTTGGTCGGCAGTGCCCCAATTGGGTAATCCTATTTGGGATCTGAATGAATTCCAAGTTTTGTTCCGGTTTTGCTCTGAACAACAGATTTTCATTGATCAGGATTTGCCAGGGTTTATACAAAAAGGCTCACTCGGAAAAGGCTCACTCAGTCATCCTCTACTTGCAGTACGAATGGATGGATCCCGGAGTTCCAGTCATTAGCCACTCTATCCAGTAATTGACAATCAGATCATGATACTTTAGATTCTGTGACATCCACCGTGCTGCCTTAGGACTTTACAAATCACTGACTCCGACTACAATAGATCGGCGATCCGATACGATATCCGTTAGGGATTCAGTCAGGAATTCCGTTTGGTATCTAGTCCAGAATACTGATCAGAATCAAGTTTACAAGTGTTACATCCCCTGCATGGAATTCAAATCCCATGACCGACTGGACCTCGACCGTAGGCAGGGTAATCCAGGTAGGATCCAGCCGGATCCCTGTTGAAATTTCTGCACCGGACGATACAACCTATCTACGTATATATTCAATCCTATACGACAAGAGGTTTACCCGTTTTGACAGTAGCTAGAGCAAGATGTCGTGGTCTTTTTTTTTCTCTTGTAAACATAGTACACCTGTTGATTCAAAGGCATCGCGTTACTTCCAGATTCCCGATAGAAAAAGAATGTGACAGAAGTCCTCGAGCCTTGCCGAACAACGTGATGGAGTGCGACGAAGCATAAAGGCCAAAACGAAGACGTATGGGAATAAGGAAGAGGCATTCAAGGGCGATAGAACAACGACAAAGGAGACGCGGACAAACTGAAGTCATGAGAAAATTTTGACGTCCCTCGCGGACCTAACCGATTAACTAACAACCTAATTCCAACTAGTTGCTTGGTGCAAAAGATCAATTCATAATCAACTGATTTTCAACAATTACAAAGCGAGAGCCCATGTATGAATCGATCATGGGTCACAGTTGGTTTTCGTGAAAGTGGTCTTTGGAATTCGGTCGGTTTTCGAAAAACTAAGCGTCAATCTAACTTTGGGATTGGTATTTTATGATCGGAACTCGGTCATGGATTGGTTTACCTAAAAATCGACTGAAAATCAATCTGTCTTCCGGCCCTAATATTGAAATCCAACGAAGATTCAACTGAAACCCAAGCAAAGTAACCGTAGGACGACAATTAAAGGCAAAATTGTGAGGATTGTAGAATTGCGTTTACGTCTTCAAAAAGTGATGAAACTAAATAATATGCTTGGTGCGAATACACATAGTAACCGTTATCATTCTGTTCTATTTGTTCTCACTCGATGCCGCATTCTCTGTTTGTGCCACGTTATTGTGTTCGCTATTACCTTGTTCTCTTCGACTTCTTCACTCTCATGAGTTTTCTCTGCTATGTAAGCTTTAGCCTTGGAGAGTAGGCGGTAACGTGGAGCAAAGCGAAACTTTCCCTCGGGAAATCAGAGAAAGATGCACTGCGACTTCCGTAGCTTCCGTAGAACCAGTAAAACCAGTACCTCTCTCTTACATATATTTGTATTCGTGGTTCTCTTCGTAGCAACGTTACGATACTCGACTTTTATACGAAGATTCGAGCTCTAACACACGAAACACCTTATCTCCTATACTAGTGAAATTCGAGACACCACCTCGACGCAATCTTCGCGTCTTGGCTTGGCACGAAGGTCAAAGGGCTGTGGAAAGACTCTTTTGAGATTTAATTCAAGTTATACCAGTAATTATACATTTTCCACGTGATCAGTTAAAAGAAAAACAAAGATTAAAGGATGTTTATAGTGGCTTTACGTATGGTTTATAAATGTGAAACGTAATTAACTTGGTTTACGTTCATTTTGTTTCTTTTTCTTTTTCTTTTTTGTTCATTTACATTCCTGTAGTGTAGATTTGGAATCTTGCCGGGGTCGGACTTTTAACATTGTTAAAAAAATTCCAAATGCTACAACTTAAAATATGACTGAAAATATGAGGAAGCAACATACAAGGTTCTACTTTTTGGACATTCGAAACTTGATTGTTATATATTATCCAATTTCATCAGATTTTTCGTGACATCCCTTCCTAGGGATTTTTTCCAAATCAAACTCTCACGTGTCGCTTACGACGTTTACTTCTACGCCTTATTGCTTTTTTTTCAAGCCGAGTGCGAGTCGAGAATAATAATAATAATAATAATTTACGTACATCTGAACTTATCATAGTCTGTTTTTTTTATTCAATTTTTCTTTTTTCATGATGAGTAAACATTCTGTGCGGACGTGGAAAATGTGGAAGTGAGACGGGAGTTGGTTATCGCAGGGTTGCCCTGTCAGCCTGCGGCTTCCGGCCAGACAGCTGCATTCGTTGCTGACTGCTGCGCCCATGCCTGTTCCGCGGTAATTATCGGAAAACTCTCGCTCCCATTCTCTTGCGAAAGTGCGCGCCCGCCGAATAATTGCAAATTCGTAATTAGCGGTCATAATTTATAAACGGCTGTGCGGCTTGGATTTACGATAAACGCTGACATAGGATTTATACAAAGGTACTGAAAATATCCTGAAACTTGGAAGAAAACCAATTATTCTTTTAAATTACTTTTTGCTCTACTTTTATTTCGATGCATTAATGTTGAACACAATGTTTGCAGTTATGAAGAATAATGAATATTAACATAAATGATATACTTCTTATATTGGGAATCATAGATGTGTAAAAAAACACAAACATCAATAATCAAAATCTCCGACATGCCAAATTTAGCGGTGTAGAATTTTTAATAATTTTTTAAATTATTTGAAATGTTACGTTTATTCAATTGCACGAATGATGAAGGACACTGTTGTAATTTGGACAAATGATAAACATTTCATAAGAAATATACATTTTTATATCAAGAGTCATAAACATATTTAAAAAAAGATGCAACGTATGAACCATCAAAAAGTTCGACATTTGTAGCAGCGATATCAGTGTGCTAGCTTCGTAACAAAGCTCATTTAGAGTGGTTTAAACTTGATCCACAATCCTCCCTCGACGGCTGTCAGTATAGGCGTAGCTTTTAATTTTAACGGTACTTTAGTCTTGGACGACACTTCAATAATATATTTACGCAAAATTGTAGCCATTGCCGCTTTAATCTGAAGTATTGCAAATCTCATTCCAACGCAAATCCTCGGGCCTTCGCCGAACGGTAGGAAAGCGGTTTTTGGCCGATTCTTCTTGTTCTCCTCGTTGAATCTATCAGGATCGTAGACATCGGGATTTTCCCAATATTTCGAATCTCTATGTAAACTGTAAATTGGTATGACCATTACTGTTCCAGGTTCAACGATGCATTCGATGCCATCGCTACCAACAATCGTGCACTGATTGTTGCATCTTTTAACGAGAAAAAGCAGTGCTGGATATAATCTCATTGATTCATTAAGAGCCTGATCCATGTATGTCATTTCACTTAGCGCCTCGTATGTAATTTCACCGTCGTACTTGTCCAAAATCATTTGAACTTCGTTACGCAATTTATCCTGAACATGTGAATTGGCCGCTACTTGATAAGCAAAAAAGCCCAAAGTGATAGCTGAGGTTTCGTAGCCATCGAGAAAGAACGACGTTGCGCTTGCTGTTATCCCGAATTCGTTGATTTTATCACCTTTGGCTTTTTGCGTGTCCACCATAATTTGCAGAAAATCATTGCCCGTAGAACCGTCTTTTTCTCTTACACTTATAATTTCAGTGACAACACGTCTGAAGAAACGATCGGTATGTTTGGGAATAAAGCTGGCACCGAGAATTCTATTCAATATTGGAAAGAAGAAGAGGACGTTGTGTTTAATGATATTTACGAATGTTGGTTCGAAAGCACCAGTTACAGCCTCTCTGAATGAATTTGGTCCACTGCCGTTACAGAAGAAATCGCCTTCAACACCAAAACCAGCACTTGCCACCACTTCACCGGTGTAACAAGAAAACAAATCCTTTGTATCGGTTACGAATGAGCCATTGGATCTCTTCACACTGTCATCAAGATATTTTTCAAATTTCCTGCAGACATTTTTCACAGCACCAAAGAGAGCTTTTAATTTCTTGCTTGACATAAGTGCGACGGTTAGACGACTCCTCTCAGATTTCCATTCATCAGCGTCGGTGAAAAATGGATTTCTCGCTGCCAGTGGATCCAAAACGGGATCTATCGCCATAACGTTCACGTGGAAATTTGAGAAACCACTTATGAGAACATTTTTCACTATTTCGGGATCTCTGATCAGCAGATTTGGCTCGCGAAATTGAAAGAATCCAACTATACTTTGTTCACTGTGAGCCTTGTAGATTTCATTGCAGAAATCACCGAAACTCTGACGTAATGTGATAACGGAAAGGCTGTTTCCGACAAAGGGAAGTGCACCTTTCACGTATGGTACCCCTTTCTTACGCCAATGATCGTAGATCTTGATGAAGGAATTGTTGAAGAGAAAGGCGATCAAAACCACCAAAACTCCGATGATAATGCACTGCGTGTCCATCGTTTATTGTAATCCAAATTGATGTACAGCAAGCCTTCGTGCATATAAAGTATACAGCAATTTTGTGTGCTGTATCGTGACCCGTATTTTTCAGACTGACTGATACACTGTCGTTTGTGGACCCATCGCTCGCCATGGGTTGCATCATCATTATCAAAAGTTTCATAATTCCGTCCGGTCATTGCCACCGCCATCATCATTGGTGGAGTACTATGCGATTTAAAAGGCTGTTATTGTCAGAGTCGATTGCGTACAGAGGGGAACAAGGTTTGGCTGATTGTAAGTCTTGAACTTTGGGAGAGATTGTACACAACAGCACAGAAGATTTGTTGAAACAGCTTTTTATTATTGTTAGAATGCTTTGATGTAGAATCATCATCGATGCAGAAAAGTGTTGCAATTACGACAATTAAATGAACATTAAAAAAAAAGGATGCAAAGTGATATGATAAAATTGAAGTTGTAATTTTCTAATTAAATGTTTACCATAAAGTATTTTAATTGGCATTGAATATTGCAAACATTTCTGCAATGTTTCTGACTTACTCTGCTTTTTTTTTGTGGGATAAAACTTATCAAATAGAAATCCCCTGACTTTTGTACAGCTCGTTCATACACTGTATCTTGATATTCTTGACATTTACTGATCTTCTATGGCCTTTGACTCGGATCAAGTGGCACTCCGAAAAGAAGATACATGGTAGTATCTATTTAATGACAAGTTTACTTTTGTATCGTTAAAACAAACCAAACAGATAAGACAACAGCAATAGAAACGATTTTTTTTTTTGTTTTTTTTTTTTTCATTCACTGCCTCTAATCAAATAGACGTAATCTGATAGTACATCAGACTGATATAATAATGAAACTGCAGAGAATTTAGCGACTGAAGGAATATGTTCTGTTTGCCTTTCAGTTTATCATCTTCCTTGGTAGGTTTAATCGGCCCTGAGAACGTCTTCTGGAATCGATTGATGATGCCCTCACGACCATCGAAGCTTGATGAGTCCTCTCAAACCCTGGCAAAGCTCGAGCTATAGTTTCGATAAGGCACTCATCGAGGCCTTGGGGTGGTTTACACAGCGTTTCGTAATTAAGTCGAGCCTGCACCTCGACGTCGGCCTCCATTGTACCGGGCAAATGGCCTGTTTAGCCTGGATACACGATTCACAGTAGAGCTAGTCATTGTCATTGCTCGGTTCACCTACATACATCCAACGCCTCATTACGATCGATCGTCCAATGATTGGTCGTAATGACCTATTTTTTTTTTGTCTATATACAAATGCAGCCACAGTCTATATATGCTCTGTTTGTATCATTTGTATGGTAGGGTGGTGGTTTTTATTTGGGGTCTGGATATATTTTGTCGTGATTTCATCAAGATTTCTATTTTGAGATTCAATTCCCTCTAAAGGGTTCAATTGTACCATTTAAAATACATGGGGTTTCGCTATACGAAAAATTGGGGTGGCCGACTTGACGTATTTTGTCCCATATATAAATCGATTAAGCTCAAATTTATAGTGTATGTTCTTCTAGTTATAATATATACATATCTGACCAAAAATCCATAAAAAATATCTCATCTCGCAAAAAAAAAAAGAAAAAAAAATGAAAGAACATATGGAAAGTGATACGTAGACTAATCATGCTTTGTGATTGATCGAGATGTATGTTTCCCTTCGGAAACTATTTGTACGAAAAAACAGCCGGCACACCACAACCTGATCAATTTTCGGTCATGGTTCGATACTCCTCGTACGCGATCAATCACAGAGACGTCACACTTCGTCTCTTCTTTCCAACGTGCTTCAACCCAGTCTTTAATCGTGTTTTCACGCACGGCCGAATATAGGATTTTTAGGCTGTGGTCAGCCTAAAGCTCTCTTCTTCCAGTTCTCGTTTTTGCTGAAAATAGAGAATTTCATTTGGCAGTCTGTGGAGATGGATAAATTATCGCCGGATTATATTCGAGCCTTTTCCACTGAATAAGTCCACCTCGATGGAAATGATTATTTATAACGGATATAAAAAAAAAAAAAAAATGTCTATTGTAAATAATATGTAATTAACATATATGCCATACATACTACATGTATTTTAAATGTATGTAACACACACACACACGATTCAGTTTGAAAAACTAAATTACTCACGGAAACGATGTGGAAATGCATCCGAACAAAAAGGAGTCAAACCGAAAGAAGTAAATTCAGCTGAGCTTTTAATTTCATGCAATGCAATTTATAAATTTTACGATTCAACAAACTTAATATATATACCTGTTATTTTTTTGCAGAGCAAACTTTTACTGCTGACAATTCCATCTCCGGCTCTCATCCTGTCTCCGTGCTCGTGCCATTCGTTTCATTTTCTCGTGACCCCTCCCCATCAGCAGTGAAATTCAAATTTCCTCTCGTCACCCAGGAAACTTCTCGGTTTTACGATTCGCTGCAAAAAAAAAAAAAAAAACAAAAAATAATAGCAGTCACTCACGTTAGTTGACAACGACACATTTCTTTTTTTTCCGACTAATTTTCCCTCACGAGATTTTCCGTCACTTAAGCCGGTTAAGTAAGCGAAAATAAAAAAAAAATTTATTGATTTTTAACAAATGTTCTCTAATTCCTTGAAAATACAAATGTTGAAAATTCGATAAATTGCAGCCAAAATAGGATTTTTTTTCTTCTATATTTGAGTGCACATATTCCCGTAGTAATAATAATAATTAGTAATTAATAATAATTTATAATAATTTTCGGTCACACGACTTTCGGCGATACTCATGAATACCGTCTTCTTACTTGCAGCTTTTTGCCTGGCATTGGAAAATCGTGCGGAAAACACAAGTGTAAAAGCTAAGAGGATGATGTGGTACGTCTTATCTGAAGCTTTTCTTCTCATACCAGGACCAACACCCATTGTCAGATGCTTTGCGCTACACCTCGTGAGGCACAACGGGGAATTCTCTTGAGTTGCCACGTGCACATTGCTTCCCGTCTATGCACAGAAGCTGGCTGCTGGTTCTGCAAGTCCAATTGTCTTTCTCCGATTCTCGCCAGGCTTTTGTTCGACGACATTCATAGACACACGGATGCGGTCTTCGTCGTTTTCGACACATGCCCGATTTCCTTCTACCATCAACTTCTCTTTAGTCGTTGTCTCGAGTTTCCCATCCGACAGCGTTAATGTACTGCGTTCTCTTTCTGATATCCCATGACGAGCATGAAGTTTCTTCGTTGAGTTTCAAGACTCGAGGAACTGCACGAAAGACACTCTATATTTCTTCGTCGTACGTGTTTGCCATTCTTAGGGAACTAAAAGAGAAGTATCATTTTTCAGTTACCGTCCGTCATTGAGGAGGTGATTGAATTAATTTTATTTCGTTTTTTGCTTCTTCAAGAAACATTGAATTTCTAAAAAATGTCAACAACATTGTTAATATATTTGAAAATAATATTTCAATAAGATTTTCGAAATATTTCGGTACTATATAGAGGTATTAGTAGTTACGATGTCCGTGAGGGGATTGTCGCGTATTCGAAGTTGGTACGATAAGGTGGGAAAGGGTTGAGAAGGGGGCTCGTGTGGCGTCGCAGCTTTATCGCCATGCACTGACTTCATTACGCGGCAGTATTAATAAAAGGCCGACGTAAAGCACCGTGCGTAAAGCTCCTTTCTGCCTTGCTGGCCAGGCTCTGCCACCTCTGTCGTACACTTTGCCTCTTTCGCTTCCTCCTCCCTCGCCGCCACCTCGCTGTGCTTTATGCTTCTCGCGCATAAAATAGGGGAATGCCTGTATAAAATGTACGGTTTCCGCGTTTATACAGACGGTGGAAATGCAATGGGTGGGTGTGCCCAACGCTGGCAAGCGAGTAATAATCGTTACCGAAGGATAAACGTTGCTCGGAAGGATTAGTATGTTCTGGTTGAGCATAAGCACCGAGAATTTTGGCTCTGTCGTTTTGCGGGTGGGAGATCGTTAATCAACCAGCAATTTACAGTGTTGCTTTATTTCGTACCATATATTTTAAACGATAGACGATTATGTGATAAATCATTAATAGGATTATTCGAAAAATGTCACCTGAGAAGGATTAAAAAAAAAGTAATAATTGCTGAATTTATCGTTCACCAATAAGATAGCTTATTTTTTAACGAGAAATTATGCATTGAAATTTCCATAAAATCTTAATTACAGCCGAAATGGCGTTTAGTCCAAGTCGGTCCGGGTGTCATAGAGCCACTGTACGCTTAGTGATCGGATTCCTTATAGTGTGCCCACTTCTAGGTTTAATCTTGAGTCGCGAATAGGCCATGCTAACCCCTGAGTGAGTTCTCGGTGAGTTTCCACTCGGTCACTTGGAGTCTCGTGAGCTTTTCCTCAGCAGCGTCATACAGATGAGCGTTGGGTACACAGGTATAAATGCATAAAATACATATACTCGCCGGTACAAAGGTAGTGAAAAGGTAGGTGGATAGAGGCTTTGAAGCGAGGGAATAAATCTTTGGGGGTCTCTTCGTTCCACCTGGCGTTATTCGTGGCATAACATAGACATAGAAAGACAGGAAAAGCCTCTGACGAAGAGGAGTGAGCGCACCGGGGTTGAGGGGTCCACGTGGGGCTCGTTTGAGAACCGTCACTCGTGTAAACTAGACCAAGCACTCCTACCTCACTCTTTCCAGACTTCCCTCGAGCGTGACGAAGTGGTCTAAGTCTCTCTCGCAGTCTCGCGTTCAGTCTCTCTTTCCCTTTTCGCCCCGACCCTCTACGACAACCCTTTTACTTTTGCTTTTCCCACACTGTGTCATCTGTATTTTTTTCTTTTGCAATTTTCCATTCGTTCGCCAATTTCCTCATTGTAGCTCTTCGAACCAATCAAAATACCTTCTATTTACTTGGGTAGCTCTTTTTCTCCAGCATAACTTGAATCACCACAATGTCGATCCAAGACATTCGTTACTCCACGAAGCTTTAATTAAACACGGTTTTTCCTCTATTTAAAAAAAAAAGCTCACATTGCTCTTCCACGACGTTTCGATTGCAGACATTTTGAAGTTTGAGAATTGTCTGTTATCCCTCTGCTGGTTCTTCTCTTCCACCCGAATCCTTATTTCTCTTTCTTTGGCCTCTCCATACTTCACACTTCTCACTTTACCCATCACGTCTCACTGGTCGCTGCAACACGGTTTACGAATTACGAATTCGCAACGGGAAACCCTTGGAACAGCTGCGGCAACTTCTCCGTACAAGGGAGAGCCTCGACTCGAGATCTCGTGTTTCGACTTTGAACGAGCAACTTTAATTACTCAACTCTATATCGTCTTTTCTGCGCTTCTCACGTTGTTCTTATATCTCACCGCGTCGTATATTTGTCGTTTCGTGAACGGGGGTGAAGGAAGGGAAATAAATTAAAGTGAAGAATTGCATCTCAACGTGACAAATCTTCACGTTTTTTTTCATTCAAATATTTATTGACTTTAGATATTGTTATTAATAACATCTCATTACGCACTTTAAATAAGGATTTTTCTTTTAACTTCGTACATTTCTGCAAAGGCGTAAAGAGAATGAAGATTTTTTTACAAATAATTTCCGTATCAAATTACCACCACCAAGCTTTTTTTCTTATGAATAGAATTTTTTTCTTCCACAAGTATTTTGACAAGCGTGTACCCGGCAGTTTAATAAATTGGGTGTTCCATGCACTGATGCACAGATACCTGCATCGTTCTACTAAAGTACGTACAATAGTGTAAAAAATATTGGCGTTTCTCGTGGCAATTCTATAACAGGAGGGTTGAAATCGGAGGCGTGAATGTGAAAGCTTCAATGAGATCGTTTTGGCTCACGTTTATTGGTACATACTCCACCGCTGTACCGTGTACAGCGTGAGAGGGAACGATGTCGAAGAAAGACAGTGCACAGAAAACAGGAATCGGTGATGCCATTCCCTCTCTCGAGTTCTTGGCTTGCTCTCGCGAAACGGCAGTCGGAGTCCTTATCGTAATTGCATCATAATTGCGAGGCATAAAGTTGGGCGTATGGGTGATGGCGGTGGCTCTCCAAGTCTGGAGAGAAGGGAGGGTGTTCGGGTTTCGATGGGGCTTACGCGTCGACGCCATCATCACATTTTCCACTTGGGTTGTAAAGCCCTCCATGGCTGTACCTGATGAAACACAATTAACATATATAATATGTTTGAATGTGTAAACGTGGCTCGGTAATGGGCGACCTTGTTAAATGATTTTGAAGATGGTTTCGATATTTCAGTTGATGGTTGGAGCTCTTTTCAGTTTATTACACATCCTACTATTGTTGTACTTCCTAATCATCATGGCGTCCAAATGTTGAATGCATTTTTTCACCGGAGAGTCCAAACATAAGTGTCCAAAACATTTTAAACTGGATCACAAGCCTTGAACCTCAACACCAAAATCACTTGACTATAACAGTCATGGGTCGTCGCAAGGCTAGAAATTTTGAGTATTACATACAAAGACCCTACGATGAATAGGAAGACCAAGCAAAAATAGTAAGACTTCTAATAAACTGCCTAAAAGATGTCTCAACAATCATCAAAATCATTTGACGAGGCCGTCGCTGCCAATCCACTTGCGAAATTGAAATCATACGACCAACGCAAACCCTCGATAATCTCATACTATGCCTGGTACGCTGTTTTGGTGGTGGATGACCCTACAATTGCTTCAAACCAGTTCGGTCTAGCACCTGCCGAATTCGCTAACTGCTCTCGTAACTCCCATTGAGAACCCCTTGAGCTTTGGCGCCAGGTTGGCTGGAGCCTCTGACGCCCGATCAATCAACCTGCTGCTAGCCTCCTAGCTGGTTGGTCTGCCGGTTGGGCGCTGTACCTAATGCCTGCTACCGCCGCCACTGCGCTCTTTACTATATCCAGTTGCCTATCTACGAGAAACCTGCCCTCGAGCGTACAGAATCACCTGAACGCCGCGGAGTCGATACGATGGCGAGACACGTTCCTTGCATGCGAAGGGTCGAATACGTTTTGCGTGCGCGATCAGAGGAGCCCCTAAGTGGTCAGGGCCGCTGAACTCTTTGGCTTTAACGAATTAACACTGGCGACGCGGTGCTTCGACTGCCATTAGGGGATTATACTTACTTGTTGACTTTAATGCTAATGCTTCAGTTTTTATAATAGAATTTCAGGATATCTTTCTATACGTATATTTGGTACAATTAAAACTCTACCATTATCCGCTATGTAGGGTTGAAAACATATTTGGCAGTCATTTTAAGACAGGTGGGACTTTTATCGATTTCCATTATGATCATTTCATTCCATTTCCAGAAGGAATCAATCTGCAGGGCAACAGTAATCCTACAGTATCGCTTTTAAAAATCATTTTCCTTTTTTTTTTATTCAGAACTCATTCATTTTTGCAGATTCTTGTTTATGACGTTACACGTGCACAGACTAAATTTTCCTGGCGAAAAAAAAAATATATTTTTTTAGATTTTGATCTGGCACTTTAATTTGCTATTCTCTGTTTATTTCGCAAAATATATTTCTTTGCTATTTGTTTCTGGGTTTATTGTTGCCACGTTTTTGTACCTGACGGAGCTTTTGTACATACGTAAAATTCTCTTTTATGTGCACTGGCGTAGACGGTCAATCCATCTCTTCTCTCCATTCGTTTCCCTCACCTGGCCAATATAACGCAACGATATATGATGTATCTATCGGTATATCGATTATATTTAAATAGATATTGGATGTGCTGTGGCGGTAGCCAGACTGTGGACACGCTCTTGCAAATCCTCGTGTAAATCCTCCCTTACGAAAATAAGCCGCTCTTCCGTCCCGCTCCCCAGTCTCTCTTGTCCCCTTTCCTCAATCACGTTGAAATTCGATCGACGCCATAGCATCTTCGTGTTCTCATCGTTTTTCCACGTAATCCTCTGTATGTTTGTTACCCCTGTATCCATTCTTCGCCTCTATTCCCGTGGAATGGAAAAAGCACGTTCCCGCTTCTGAAACCAATCTCATAAATTAATAAAGAAACTTTGTCACCCTTCGATATCTGTACTGGTGTCCTCGCTTTTCCATTCTCTCTCTCGAGAACTTTCGCATTAAATTTAAGAAATTCACCCTGTTTAGGTAGGTCTGTCAAAAGCCCTAATTATGTCATTTATGGAAGACATTCCCTTGCAAACGTTCTTTTCCTATTTTCCTTTTAAGTCCTATTTTTAGTTTTATTATTTTCATTTTTTTTAAATCCAATTCTAGTTTCGCGACCAATCTCAAAATAGTCTCAAAAATTTAGTTTTTCCCGAAACAAAATAGAGTAAAAAATTTTAAAAAATTGTTGACGTAGATTTAGTAAACAACATTTTTGATGATTCAGACTAAATATATTTTCGAAAGAGTCTAAAAATTCGTGTGAAGTGTTTTTTTTTAATACCACACTATAATAAACTAGGAAAGGGGGGAAAAAAAAATGAAAGTCACGACCCCGTTGATTTGCCATGGTTGCTCTTTATACAAGAAATGCTAGCTAGGATAAATTATACTCTGGCAAACTACGCGTTCTTGATGTAAATCATCGTCGAGGAAGTTTGAAGGAGTTCATCTCTCGCGGCCGGAGATCGACTGCCTCGCTCGTCGCAGACGATGCAGCGTATTATCCAAAGGGCTGCTGTATACCTATATAGACGAAGGCCTCTGATATGTCTGTCTATATCCTGGAACCGGTTTCCATTACTAGTTTCGCGGTAGGAGATCGGCGATGTTGGTAGCACTCTCGAATCTCCGGCAGGTGATATCGAGAGCTTTCACTCTGTTCTATAGGAATGGGGGCTTTTATAGGGGAGGCCGGGGTCGAAAGTAACATGGGTTAGTTTATGAAAGACGCCACTTTAGCGCTACGACAGTTCGGATGATCAAATGTAATGAAGCAGAAATTTGAACCTGGTACTGTTAGAATTAGTCCCATAACCGGGGTCAGTTGTATCAATCTTTTGATTCTCTTTCGGTTCAGTTTGTACCGAAATCGGTGGATCTTTTAGATCGAAAAAAAATGGACTAAGTAATTAATATTACGAGCAGTAAACGCCATTGGACGTCCAAGTCGTAGACCTCTTTATTTGGCGTTAAAAAAATGGCATCTAATTTTTGGTTACTTTTTGCCCCGGTCTCTTCCATGTTTTACGCTCTCTCTTTTGGCTGTAGAATCCGTTCTGCCCGAATCTCAAGGATTCCCCGTGTTTCCAAGGGCACAGCGCCGAGATTGGGCGTCTCTCCTCGTACTATAAATACCCAGTCACGATGTTTACCCAGACGAGAAAGCGAGATGGGAAGTAAGAAAAAGGAATGCGAATAAGCAGAGAGCGAGATAGGAAAAGGGCGCTGGAGAAAGAAAAAGGAAATGGAAGAAAAGGCGAAGATTCGACCTCGTCCAAGATTTATATGTAGTCAAGGGGCTTTTCTACCGTGAAAACTTATGACTCCGCGTTGCAACGTTTTCACGAAAAGAGAGCCTCGGCCACATAGTCACGAAAAAAGAAAGCAGCACTCGCGAGAGACAGACGAAGAAAGAGGAGTTGAGATAAAGCCGAGAAACAGACGACGAGAAATATTTGAGACTCTCTGCTTGAGACACACGTTGGAGCTAAAGAAATAAGGACCCGGAGAGATGAACGTGTGGAGATGGAAAAATGGATGTTTTTTCAACGTGAAACCTGAAATGGTAGAGTCCACCATGGAGACAGATATCAGCAGGAAATGTGGCGTACTTACAAATGTATACATTTCGCGAATATTGGTCCCATAGATAATTACGACTGTGCATGAACAGTGAAATACATAACTTAGTTATGACACTATCTCGATCGTACACATTTCCCATTGGCCACATTTCGTTAGTCGCTCAAGTATCCGGCCAATCGGGATTTGGATTAACGGAATGTGGCCAATAGGTAGTAACGGTGTTTGTGTAGTAAAACTGGAGTGAGTGGAATCAAGATGTCTCGTAAAACGTGTGTGTGCGCAATCAATACAATCGAGAACGTGAAGAATCGAGTTGTGTCGTAAAGAGCTTGTGGAGTGTCGGGATTGCGGTGAAACTGAAATGTGCAATTAAGAGTGAGGTATCGATCGAATTCAGTGAATCTGGTTGTGTGGAATGTCAAATCTAAATGTGTTGCAAGAGGAGTGTAAGTACAATCGAGAATGTAGAGAATCGAATGTGTGCAATAGAGCTTATGTGTAGTATTAAAAAGTGGCGTAAAGAGCGTAATGTGTAGTATTGAGAAGTGGCATAACGAGCTTGTGTGTAGTATTGAGAAGTGGCGTAAAGAGTTTGTGTGTAGTATTGAGAAGTGGCGTAAAGAGCTCAGGTGTAGTATTGATATGTGGCGTAAAGAGCTTATGTGTAGTATTGAGAAGTGGTGTAAAGATCTTATATGTAGTATTGAGAAGTGGCGTAAAGAGCTTATGTGTAGTATTGAGAAGTGGCGTAAAGAGCTTATGTGTAGTATTGAGAAGTGGCGTAAAGAGCTTATGTGTAGTATTGTGAAGTGGCGTAGTTTATATGTAGTATAGAAAGGTGACAAAAATATCTTATGTGTAGTATTGTGAAGTGGCGTAAAGACTTTATGTGTAGTATTGAGAAGTGGCGTAAAGAGCTTATGTGTAGTATTGAGAAGTGGTGTAAAGAGCTTATGTGTAGTATGGAAAGGTGGCAAAAAGATCTTATATGTAGTATTGAGAAGTGGCGTAAAGAGCTCAGGTGTAGTATTGATATGTGGCGTAAAGAGCTTATGTGTAGTATTGAGAAGTGGTGTAAAGATCTTATATGTAGTATTGAGAAGTGGCGTAAAGAGCTTATGTGTAGTATTGAGAAGTGGCGTAAAGAGCTTATGTGTAGTATTGAGAAGTGGCGTAAAGAGCTTATGTGTAGTATTGTGAAGTGGCGTAGTTTATATGTAGTATAGAAAGGTGACAAAAATATCTTATGTGTAGTATTGAGAAGTGGCGTAAAGACTTTATGTGTAGTATTGAGAAGTGGCGTAAAGTGCTTATGTGTAGTATTGGGAAGTGGCGTAAAGTGTTTATGTGTAGTATTGAGAAGTGGCGTAAAGGGCTTATGTGTAGTATTGACAAGTGGCAAAAAGATTTTATATGTAGTATTGAGAAGTGGCGTAAAGTGTTTATGTGTAGTATTGAGAAGTGGCGTAAAGAGCTTAAGTGTAGTATTGAGAAGTGGCGTAAAGAGCTTATGTGTAGTATTGACAAGTGGTTTAAAGAGCTTTTGTGTAGTATGAAAAAGTGGCGTAAAGCGTTTGTGTACTATCGGGTTGTGTCGTAAAATTAAGTGTCTAAAATCGTGATGTGTCGTAAAAGTAGTGTGTACAAAGGAGCTTGTGGTAAATTCGATTGTGAATCTATGTAGAATCGACAGTCTGAAGAAACGAGTTGTGTAGTAAAGACGGAGCTGCCGTTTTCATGAGCAGCTGGTGTTATGGCCAGAACCGAGTGCGACGACGGCGCCCGAGCGTCTGCCGGCCCTGGCTAGCCTTCTTTTAGACCCCTACGGCGCCTCCTGTCCTCCTCCACCGTCTCTCTGTGATATCAAGCGACCAGTCGCAGCGCTTGTGGCCTCTCAGTACCGGTATCGCAGTACTCGCGGCCAGCTCGATTCAACGCGACGAGCAAACACAGCACCACTAAAACCCTATAAACCCTCGTTAACTTACAGTGTGTATAATAGGCGGGCGCGCGCAAGCCACGTGGCTCTTCTTTACTGTCACACTCTCTCTCTTTCTCTCTCACTCTCTCTCTCTCTCTTTCTCTCTCTCTCTCTCACTCACTGTGCGCGATAATACTTATATTTTCTGTCATCCGCATGCCGCCTCATCTGGTCCGACGATAGAATGGCCACGTGGTTTAAGATAATCGTGGAAATGGACAAATCGTGTTACAAACGTCAGTGATTTAAGTTCGGCAGCTGAAGGTCTCGAGATCACTTACTGTTTTTGAGTCATTTTCTTTTTGCTTCATTTTTTCTTCTTCTTCTTCTTCTTCTTCTTCTTTTTTTGTTCGCATTCTCAGCGAATCCGAACTGGTAACTCTGCTGGAATCTTTGTTTTCCCAACGAATTTCGTACCTCTTGGGTATCTCAAATTTTTGGAAAGTGATCATTTTTGTAACGATTTACGTTTTTATGCCAAAAAGTGGGAATTACCTTTCGTCGAGGAAATTATTGGTTTGTCCTGTTTGTGTTTAATTGAATTAATATTCCCAAATGTACCAACGTTGTCAGTCGCTGCAGAGTCATACTGTTGATGGCATCAGAGAGTCTCCTGACATACGAGAAAAATATAGCTTCGGCTACCGTTTATCGATCGCATTGACAAATGTGGAACGAGTCATGCGAGTCTGACTCACCGTGTAATTGAACTAACCGAGAGTGTTTTTCTTTTTCGTGATTCTCCCTCCCTCTCTGGGGGGGCTTTTTTTTTTACTCTGATTAAACTCGGTACAAGAATGCTGATGCTTGTAGCAATTGACGACGATGATACATTTCGCTAACGGTTCACTTTGCAAAATTATAGTCGATCGCCTGTCGCATCTTCGAAACGATCACGGTATATTTATTCAACTATTATAAAGACCAAAATCCAATGAAACACGAAGCGTAAAATTATTCAGGTCTCGCTTGACGTACCTCGATTTCATCGTAATCGATCGGGCGAACTAGTCTCGTTGGTTCTTGCGAGAGTGAGAGAGAGAGAGAGAAAGAGAGGGAGTGAAAGAAGGAGATGCCAAGGAAAGAGGGAAAAAGAAAGAGTATATCATGCTTTTTTAATAGAAGTCATTGCAGCTCTTCTTACGATTTCAATGAAAATCTGTTACCTTTATCAATTATTTCTGACAATATTCATTTACCTCACAGAATTCTTTTTGGGCATATAAATTGAGCGTGCAAACACGTTTCCAATTTATCGACGTTCAATAAATAGCTAGAAAATAAAAAAAGTCAGGCCTTGCACCTTGCTTTGCCATTTCTCAATCTTCACAAAGCCGCGAAAGTGTCGTGAGACCAAATTTTGGGCTTCCTCATAGTGGAAATTTTGTGAATGGGGAGAAAACACAAAACGTGTAGCCAGCATTGATTCAACCGAACAACCTTCACTAAAATAGCATTTATTGACGAAGTTTCGATTCGACAGCTTGACTTTTTCATCAGATATTTACATCGTTTTGCATTTTTGCAAACAAAAAAAATATGTAGATTTTTTCAAAGTTTTAAAAATCACATAAAAATGAATTAAATTGTTCCACTATGAAGAGCTGCTCCACATGTTGAACAAATTGAGAAAATAAATTAAATCCAAGTAAAAATGTGTTTTTCTTAAAACGAATTCATTTTTCTAAATAATTTTGAATCACACAATATCAGCGACCATCATTCATGTAAATTTATTTTTTGTATAAAGTTTCAGTCCAATCACCTTAAAAATTGTTTAAGTTTTCCGCGTTTTCGCCGGTAAACGTAAATAAAATTCATATGAATCATTTCACCAGATATGAATTTTATGGAATTTAAAAATTATTTTAAAAATGTCTTTTTGCAAAAAATAAATGTACATGAATGATGGTCGCTGGTATTGAGTGATTCAAAATTATTATTTAGAAAAATGAATTCATTTTTAAAAAAAACTCATTCTTAATTGAATTTAATTTATTTTTTCAATTTGTTGAACATGTATATATATATATATGACAGCGTTATTTTGCATATATGATACTGGCAAAGTGATGCTCTCTGCGCTGCCCGAGTCTCTCTGCATCTGTCGTCACCGTGTGCATCTGAACAGTCGTTCATCCCAACAAGCCTGTTCTGTGGCGCGCACCCCCCGGTGTCGTCTTACACGTTTTCACAGTGCCGTTTCAAAGATGTTCCACACGCTTTGAGAATGCACTCTCAAGTATTATCAAGTAAATGCATCGAGGACAATCGTACATTTTTTTTTTTTCGAATATTTTTACATTTAATTTTTAGAAAATCTTTGACCAATTTTTGTCAAGAAAATATATTGATTTCTACAGTAATTGAATATCATGTTAGCTATTAATAGACGGTATTAAAGACCTCAAAATAATTATTGTCTCACAAACGCTCGTATTTTTATTCCTATACATTTACAAAGAAATTTTATAATTATTAATTGACAATTACTAATTATTATTTTATACACCCATAGAGAGAGAGAGAGAGAGGGAGAGAGAGGGAATGCGTTTGTATGAATAAAAATATTTTTCAATCAAAAACACATTTATATAGTTGAATTAAATAAATTCTATAAGACTGACCATCACATAAATGTAATTATCAGATTAATATAAAATTATTTCTTAAAATGCCGTAATAATAGAATTTATTAAAATGAAATATATTTTATGTGATTTAAATAAATCCCCTTTCCACCTTTAGTGGCTAATTAATTCATAACTCAAAGAATTATAATTCATATTTCTTTTTTTTTTTTACAAAGCTTCCTCTATGAGGAAGCCAAAATTGTTCAATATATTTCCTATTACTTCCAAAAAAATTATAAGGAAGCAATATTCAAAGTTTAACTTTTAACTTTGTTGTTTTTAACTTAAATTTAAGTAATATGTTAATCTACAGAGTACATACTTACGGTCCTGACTAGTCTGACATCATTCCACGAGCAGCGGCGTCCGCACCCACGTTATCCGCGCGGGCTTTTGCCTGTCCAGCAGGCGGCTGATGACGTCACTCCCTCTCTTTTTCTCGTTCTCGGTGCAGTCGGGATAGAGGTTCGCATTGCAAGCATATAGGGAAAAATCCATGGAGAGGAGAGGAGTACGTGTGGTTCGTGTCAAGGCGCCGGTGTGCCGCACCGGCTGTCGCGACGAACGATGCAGCTTCGTAGTCACGCGCTCTAAAGCGTTCGCCAAAAGCGAAATAGCACGTTCTTCTCTATCGTAGGCAAAAGTCCGCGAAACTTTTTCCAAGCAACGACCATCGAAATATTTTTGGCCTTCTCTGAATGCCGATTTATAAGGTGGCACGTGAAACATGTTGAAAAAAATTGTGTCGATAAAAAAAAAAAAAACTGATTGCCAGTTTTCTCATAGCTGATTGATTTTTGTGAGCACACACAGAGACAACGGTCAACGAGACGTGACGATTCCGTAGTTGGCTGTTCTCAGGTTTTTTTTTCTCGAATTATCAACAGTGTTTGAGAAAAGTGGTAAACAGTTTTTGTTTTTTTTTTCACGTGTAGAGAAAATTAATAACAATCAGCAATATTTCGAGCCATTGGTACTTGCCCTTAGGCTGTTTTCGATCCAAATGTTTGCCTAACTGCCCTGTTCAAGGTGAGGCTACAGTGACTCTGGATTTTTTTCACCCTTATGACGTGATTTCCAGTAAAGTTGGACAGTCTTTTGAGATTGTTTTAGACTCTTTGTCAATTCCAATTAATTTCATGTATTATTTGCTGAGATGGCCAAATAAAAAGCGAGAAGCAGAGGCATGATTACAAAAAAAGATTTGGCTTATCAAACCTTGTCATATAGGATTAGGACTGATTAAGGGTTTTAGGTATATTATTTCTCGAAATAGGCGTGCAGAAAGTTTAAAGAATCATATTTTGAATGTTCGTCAACGACTTTTAAAAAATTTGTATGAACTTACAAAAAAAAAATGCAATATTAGTTGGAGCCCTTTAAAATTTCATAATTAAATTAATCTATTTTCAATAAAATCTTAAATTAATTATCTCTTGTTACAGGTATAGAGACGTTTGGACACGAAGGAGGCGCGCCAACTAAAAGGCATCGACCGTGATAAAAAAGCAGTCACTGCTCTGCTACCTATGTTGTGCGGTGAACTCTTGAACGGTGGCTTCGTGAGTGCGGGAGCGGTTCCTGCGGTGCCCTGCGGTCTTCTCGGGCTCTGGTTACCCGGTTGCCTGCGAGCCACGAGTCCACGTTTGCTAACCTCTCCGTATTTGACCCTCCTTGCCGAGCTCCTGGCTGCCGGTTATCTGGAGCAACATTTACGCCAGAGCACCGAACCCGAGTACCATCAACATAAACAAAATCGGGAATTATACGATTGCATCGAAGCCATGGATCTCGCGAGGCGAAATCAGCATACCAACACCACCAACGGACAATCCGATGATCTTGACCTCGATCTCGACAACGACGAGAGTGTCTTTCTCGGTGAGTCATGAATATTCAGCAATGTTATTATTATCGTTATTAATTACACGAAAAAAAATAGATGCTGTCAATCGGTTGATTAATTAGGATTGTACTTTTTAATGGTTATACAATTTTTTTTTCAATTGATCTAGATATTAGAAGAATAATCGGGAGCGTAAGAATTGAACAAGAAATAATAATCTACGTTAAAATATCTAAAAATTAAAATGAAAGATGATGCAAAGTAGAACTTTGCACGTTGCTTCCTCATTAAATCTTATTTTTCACAAAACCTCCTCTGTGAGGAAGTTTATTTATTAATTTTGGGTTCCTCATAGAGGAAGCTTTGTGAAACATGAGATTTAATGAGGAAGCAACGTGCAAAGTTATACTTTGCATCATTTTTCATTTTAATTAGCATTTTTTACATTTTGTTAAAAATCACAGCAATTAAAGAGGAGTTACTGCTCCACTTGCGTGCCAAATTTGAGCTCGATCCATCGGATAACTTTCATTTTTCCCTACAAAGATCGGAGAGAATCGGAAGTAAAAAAAATATCAAAAAATCCGGAAGCAAAGGCTGAGTATCAATAATAACGAATTAGCGAGAACTTGATTAATTGTGAATTTTTATGGATGAATAAATGTCCGAATCTGAAACAGAAAGTGAAGAGCGCGAAAAAAGTAATACGCTTGATGGTAGACGAAACACGAAGATACATAGACAAAAAAAAACCCGTAGCACATATAACTCAAAATAGCAGCTACGAACAATAAATCATATGGACGATTTCATACTTCGAGGGAGAAAAAAAAAAAATGAAAAAAAAAAACTGGTAGCTCTGCGCGTTTTTCCAGTCAACGAGGATTTATTGCTAATTACTTTCGTCTACGATCGGTATCGCCTCGCTCATTCCCGCTTCTGAAACGATTGCTGCCAGTCAACTATAACATTTTTTTTCTTTTTCGCGAAATATACGCATGCGAAACAAACGGACTGTAGAATAGCAGACTGGTGAATAGATGGATAGTTGCGGACAGATTTCGAGTGTTAGTCATAAATAGTACAGCAGAAAAAAGAAAAAAAATAAACCGAAAAATAACGAAGAAAGGGGTTATAAGCAGAGGGAGGAAAGCCGAGTGACAGAGTCAGAATAAAAAAAAAAAAAAAAACAAAAAAGAAGAAGAAAGATTGCAGAAGAGCGAGAAATAGTGGAGAGTGAAAGCCTCGTAAATCTCGACAATGGTGGAATCCTAGATAGAAGCACGCTCTGGAGCGTCGTTGCGGTATGCATAGTATGTACCTTACGTACATGTGCATATGAGGCATTCCACGACTAATCGACAGGGTAGTGACCCTCAGATCTTTTTCATTATTTATTGGGATGTTGTAGGGCAATATGAAAAAACACTCTAGAATTTTTTTTTTCACATTTTTTCGACATTTCTTGTCTTTAAAATCACCCAAAATTTGAATTCTCTAAAACTACGTCGACGATTTGTTTGAAATTTTTACAGCAAATTCTTTGTTCAAGGACAATATTTTTAAGACTCCTCGGAAAATGGACGTGAGCCTATGATAGCAGTTAAAAAATAAATAAAAAATTTTGTATCACCAAAAAATTGGATCACTGAAAAACTATAGTCTTTTGGGCAGTGTTTCCATATCACACCCATCTTCGGAGTGGTGTTAAATATTTCATTCCTGAACACGGAACTTGCTGTAAAAGTAAAAAAAAATCGTCAATGCAGTTTTTGAGTAATCCGATTTTTTTCATTTAATTGTATAAATTTTAATTAATTTTTTTACTGGTGTCGTAGACTGATGACGATTTTCAAAGTAGTCTTAAAAATGTTGAAGACAAATTTTGAAGAATCCTTGACATAGTTTTTGAGAAGTCAAATTTTCGGACATTATAAAACAAAAATTTTCGAAAAAATGTTAAATTAATTCTGTAGTGCTTTTTCATATTGCGCGGAATGCCCCATATACATCCAAGCAGTACTGCTCGAAAGTGGCACAAGCCGGGCTAGGGTAGCGCATATGCGGAATGGTTGAACCGAGAGACTATGAGACGACGACGAAAGCAGCAGAAGCAGCAGCAGCAGCATCAACTAGAAACGAGGCACAATGGGACCTCGCGGTATTATTTCGCTGTTTGCTGCGTCAGGTTGTATACCGTCGGTACCATCATCATCGGCGAAAACTCCTTCTCTCAATGAAAGCTCCTATACCCCGCGGCTTCGTTTTCTCTACGCCACATTTCATGAATACAGTTGTATAAGTTACTACCCAGAGTAGATATATATGAGGGATTCTTTATCACCTGGAACACTATAAGTTTTGAAATTTTTTTTATACCCGATTAAATATGTTCTGCTCATTCTGACAATTTGTCAATAATTTCTGTACACATCACTGCAAATTATACAAAATGAAGAGCAAAATAAAGTATCGGAATAGAGGAAAAAAATATAATTTGAAAAAAAAAAATGAACTCGTTGATTCAGAATGCCTCATTAGGGTGACCCAAAATAATTCGATGATTTTTCTTTTCACTATTTCTTGGGAAAATAATGATCCTGAAGTTAAAAAAAAAGAATATTCAGAAGCGATTGAAATAGAAATCAGAATTTTTTTTAGTCTGATCGATCGAGCTGATAAAAAAATCATTTTTTTTTTTCAAAAACTACTTCAGGATCGTTTTTGTAGGTCCATATGAACTCAGCTCCTGAAGAAGAGCGAACAAAGAATATTATTGAGCCTTCCTAATAATGTTCAGCCCTCCTAACGCCTTATATTAGGCATTCTTCATTAACCACTATAAATTTTGACAATTTTTTTACACCTCCAAATATGTTTTTTTTTAATTTTTACCCACCCTACCAATTTTTCTATACCTTCTGTTCATACCACTGTAGATTATCTAAAATTAAGAGCAAGGTAAAAAATATTGGAATTAGTGAAAAAAATATAAATAGAAAAGAAAGTGGATCAGTTGATAAAGAATGCTTCATACGAGTATAGTCAAGCCTATACCACTTCTAGTATTACTACTATTACTACTACTACCACCACCACCACTACTACTACTACTACTACTATTATTGTTAGTAATATGTAGCATAGCAATCCGACCCTATCGGGTTTTGTAGATACCGGAGTGGTAGTTAGAGATGGCTCGTTAACCGACTCCCCTGCCCTTCCTCTATTTCCATCGTCTACAGCCATCGATTTTGCTGCGTAGCGATAAAGAAGGAGTAAGAAGCGAGAGATGGAACAACATATTGCCAATGAAGCTTGAAGCAAATATTGTCTTATTTACGGAAGGAGGGTGTCGACAAGATATGGAGCCACAAGGGCTAATATAATTGTCTACAACCCCTCTTCATCTTGTACTTCCCCTACTTACAAATTCTTGTATATTACTGTAGCAAATTATATATAAATACATAAGGAAATATATTTGCAATATTTCAGCTACATTCTGTGCAATGTGGATCAATTCTTCAGTGACGCGAAACTCCCTTCCCTCTAATCACCGAGGCCTAGAAGGGCCGAGAAATCAAGTATACACGAGGATAATTCCGTCCTTGATGTGGTTTCTGTGTATAGAAGAATTCTCCGTTCCTCTAATTTTCTTTTCATATTCGAGTCTTGGTCATGGAAGATGAGTTTCTCTGGAGCAATGTCGTCGTCGACGACAACGACGACGATAAAGCAAAAGAAAAGGAAGAGCTAGAGGCATCCCGAAGCACCGGCGCTTTGAATATGCCCAATCGCGGGAATACTCTCGCGTTTCCAGACGACTCTGTCGAGGAGCCACGTCGAGAACGTAGAAGAAGAAGAAGAAGAAGAAGAAGAGACAGGGCTCTCACGGAAGTGATTAAACGACGGGACGAGAGAACATCCATCGAGGTCTGTGCCAGGCTATAGAAGAGTGGCGAAAAAAAAAGAAACGAAACTGAAAAGAGGAATGAGAGGGATAGATCCGAGATAGAGGATTTTAAAAAAAGGTGGAAGAAGACATGATAAAATAGAGTAGAGAAAAGAGGAAAGAGCGAGATACCTACTGTGAAAGCCGAACGAATCCACTGCTCTCTGTGTAGACTCTCTGTACTCTCTGCCGGGGATGAAAGGAACATGGTAGTCGTCGTGTGTCTCTTTGACGTTGATGCAAAACGTAAGATAACGTCTGTGATTTTTTTTTCCCTCTTCTTCCCTCTACTTTTGTATCAAATAAAGTAGTGGAGAAAATAAACTAACTTATCGTGAAATTGTATCTGCCCACATACCGCAGAATGCAGCAGAAATATTTCCAATATTTCCTTACAATTCAAATATCATTTCTACTGTGGTGAAATATTGGAAAATATTTACTTGTAAAATTACAATTTTAATTTTGTGACAGTTTGTTGAAAATTACAAATATTAAATGGCTTCAGAAAGATTCTAGAGTCATTCTGTTGAATGGCATGTGCTTTTGCCTGTTACAATAATATTGTAGAAGCCTTTGTATGTGTGATTCTAGTTTAATATAAATATAATTAAAATAGATAATTAGAATATAAAGTGGTCCGGTTGATAAAGAATCTATAGAGGGTTGTAATGACCGAGTATATGAGTACAGATCTCAAGCTAGATCTAGAGATTTCGTTTGACCCCTCGGGGTAAATCCGAAAGGGTCGAAGGAAAAGAGTAAGTGTTCTGCCCTCGAACACAAATCTATGCCATATAACACACTGTAACCCACTCGATTCCTCCTGGAATCACGTGTACGTAATTCTTTTTCGTGTAGCATGACTCGTGCGAGTATTTATTTTTCGATTAATGACACCATATAGCTGCTCTGAGTTATCCGGGACTGGAATTGTATAAGGGTCTCACATCCCTACGTATATAGTAAGATTATCCGTAGGTGTCTATATATATATTTCGTAGCAGATAAGGGTCACGCATTTACCTGATCTCGAAATCACGTCCATTCTTTTCCTCCCCCCCCTAAAGACATTACTTATCCCACGAAAATGGCGATTCGAAATTTGTCTTACCGCGCTGAGACCATGAAAGTAGGATTTTGACTGTCCAGTGGATTAAGGTATCCAAAGCTATTTGTCGTAAAAATTCCTTTATCATTGCTATGGAATCTCTCCGGGATTCATTTAATCGACTTCATTCGTGAACACGTCGAAATTCAGCGTCCACCGCTAAATCTAAGGCTAAGTACGTGCGTTCAAGTGGGCGTCTGTAATACCTGGGCCTGGAGAAAAGTTTCACAAGGGTTTTAAAAAAATCAGGACCTGGGGAGGAGTTACATAAGGAACTTAGAAAAATCAGGGTCTGGGAAGGAATCTGATAAGGCATTTACAACGATTAGGGCCTGGGGCTCTGATGGGGGACTTACAATTTAAAAAATCAGGGCCTACAGGTTCAATAATGGGTCCGATAGGGGCAACGCTTATCCATAATCTTGAAATCACGTCCATTCTTTTACTCCCCACGAAAGGCACTACTTAGCCCACGACAATGACAAACCGAAATTTGTCTTACCTCGTTGAGACAATGAAAATAGGACTTCGACAGTCCACTGGATTAAGTTTCCAAAACAATTCGTCGTGAAAATTCCTCTGCCATTGCTATGGAAACTCTCCGAGATCCGTTTAATCGACTTCATTCGTTAACACGTCGAAATTCGAGCATCTTCGGTATCCGAAATGCTTGCTCGAGAAGCTTCTTGGGTGGATTACGAACCGAGGCATATTATCCAAATTCCGTTCGGAAATTCCTGTTGCCTGCCCGGTGATCGCCCCTTTTCGCCAAGTCCATCCTCGATTCGAGATGAGAGACTCGTGGCTCTCTCGCTTGGTTTGCTCCTTCGTTCGATCGACCGGCAATCCCGTTGGAATCACGTTTCCTGTTACTAAGTCCCACACACTTGTTCGCCCTTCTGTCTTGTCTACTCGCAGACAAGCCCGACGCGAGCGAGAGGGAGTCCGCGTACTGCCGACCTCGAGGTTAAGAAGCAATTCCCGGGCGATGAATTTATGGCTGCTTGGGATTAGCGCGCCGCCAGTGCAATAAAAGTCACGGAGCTTCCTCACGCTCACCGAACTGCCCTATCAACTCACTTCTTTACTCTTCTTACCTTTTATTCTCACGTCTCGCGCTTTTATCTTCACGGGCTCTTTTCTTTTTCGCTATTTTTTGCTCCTGGGATTTTGTGCTATTCGCTTTTTCTTGTTCTCCTGTTCACTTCGTTTTTGGGTACCATAATTTAGTTGCCAAAAGCCTGTCGACAATTTAATGCCCACGTGTTCTATTGATCTGTATTCAAATGTTTAGACTTGTATGCGCTTGATTTTTTGTTGAATATAGGAGAGCGGATAAGAGACTTGACACGTGGAAAAATAGTCTTATGAAAAATTCGCTTTTTTTAGTGTTGTTCATTTTTTCTGAGACAGCATTATGTAACATGCCAACAGCAACATACACCATATGATTCCGACAGTGGTAATCCTGGAAATGAAGCAAAATCACACGCATTCGCGATGTCGTCCCATTCGAAAGGGATTATCCGCAAAAGGTTTATGCAAACAAAATTTAGTCCCCCGATGTAACAGCCTCGTCTATCTCTCTCTCCCTCTCTTTCACCCCTCTCTCTCTCACGTTTCCCCTTGGCAGAGTGGGTTCGATTTTAATCCAATATCTATGCGACCTATCACATTCGCGAGTCGGCGCAGATATTGCAAAACGCATTCTCACAACACCCGCTCGTTCTTTTTTTTTTCTCTTTCTAATTCCTTTCGCATCGAATCCAAACAGATTTGCTACGTTTTTCGAATCATGATACTAGATCGACTGAGTCGTTCAATGCGACGATGAGAGGTAATCCTTTTTTATTCATACCTTTTCCCCGCTATTTTCTGATTTTTGTCACGGGCGTTGAACGCTCATGAATTGACACTGAAGGGACGTGATAGGCGATGCTTCAAAGACAAAATTCAATGACGCTTTTCGTGATCAGCGAATGAAAAACGCTCTATTCAATTCAACGCCAATTTTCCAACGAGTGTCGAGCGTCATTACTCAAAAAAGGGCGTCGTAACTGAAAACTACAATCATCAAAAATTGTGAAGCACGGAATCGTGAATTTTTCCTCTCTACAACCCTTTTTTTTTGTTTTTCATTAAAAGAAGAAGCGAATGAAGGAGGATAATTGATAATGGCCAGTCTGGTCCGGAAATTGTTGCTAACGCAATAACATTTCAATTTGAGGACGGAAATTGCTCAAGAGCTCGATGGTGATCCATCGAGAACACCCCGAACTCGGTAAAGTAGCATCGATTCTATACAGCAGTGCAGACCGTGCAACGTTCGAAATAAATTTCCAACTATTCGTACGAGCAGAAAAATCTTTTTGTCACAATTAGATTTTTAAAAATGCAGCTCTATTTTCATAAAACCAAGTTTTGACCTTAACGATTGTAGGACACCAATTTGCGAGATTAAATAAAGTTAATAACTGATAACAAATCATGGCCCTTCAGGTTTTAGTTGATTTCACAATAAATACATAAAAATGATACAAATCGCGTCGAGTGTTTATCGAGAATTCATTAACAAAATGAGCTATGATTTTCAACTGGGCTACTGAAGTGTTAATATCGGAATCTATTCAGCATAAAAGAATGGCCAGTAAATTGTATAGATACGAACGAGAAGTATACAAGCCTACCTACGGAGGAACAAAAGAAATTGCAAAAAAAAAAAAAACCAACTTCGATGGGAATGAGAAGCGATGAGACTTGGGGCAAGCAAGGAAGGGCTGCTGGCTGTTGGCTGCGCTGGAGATTCCGTATTTGCAACGAGAAGCCGGGTCATACCATACTGCGATGGAACGCGCGAGGAGCGAGGAGTGGAACGCGAGTAGCGAGGCGAGGGGTTTTTCTACGTAGCTTTAATTAATGCGACATACTTTTCAGCGATGAAAAGTGCCACGTTCTCGTAATGCGGCCTCGGGGGTTTTTGCCTCTTTCCTCTCTTTCACTTTTACTCCTCCTCCCGGAGTTTCCTGCAGAGCGAATCGACGATCTCCCATTTTCTTTCCTTTTTCCTACTTCCATCTTCCACGAGCTATTCCTCTTCCTACTGGCACCTCTTCGCTCTCTTTAACCCTCGTCATCCTATTTCCTCATCTCGCAGACTGCGCCTTCATTAAATGTATATATATATATGTATATATATACCTAAAGTTATAGATGTATAGAATGAAAAGGAGTTGGCTTGGGTTCGCCAACCTGCAATTCCGGAGGAGGGCCAAAGTTTTCAACGCAAATCCGATAGGATATCCGATGGCTCAACTCGCGATGCTTATGCCTTTAGAAATTCTTTCGACTCCCACTCGCATCTGCTTCAAAGTGGTAGGAAAAAAGAAAACAAAGAATGACGACGATGAATTGAAATTTCACACTTTTCTGTAACGAATACGTGCATATACGGCTTTGACGTCAGAGCATTCACCCCAGTGGCGAGTCAAATGGCGGTCTTCATTCAAACAAACTTTCTATAAAGCCGGAAGCATTTATATTTAACCCCACAATAACCTCTCCTTCGGGCGTTGATTTGTCTATGTGTAGTGTCTGAATGTCTCTGAGTGTCTGCCAGTATCTGTAAGTGTCTCAGACTGTTCGTGAGTGTTTATGAGTGTCCGTGAGTATCTGTGAGTGCCTGTGAGTATCTGTGATTCTCTGTGAGTACCTGCAAGTGTCAGTGAGAGTGTCTGTGAGTGTTTGTGAGTATCTGTGAGTGTCTGTAAGTGTCTCAGACTGTTCGTAAGTGTTTATGAGTGTCTATGAGTGTCCGTGAGTATCTGTGAGTGCCTGTGAGCATCTGTGATTCTCTGTGAGTGCCTGTAAGTGTCTCAGACTGTTCGTCAGTGTTTATGAGTGTCCGTGAATATCTGTGAGTGCCTGTGAGTATCTGTGATTCTCTGTGAGTGCCTGCAAGTGTCAGTGAGAGTGTCTGTGAGTGTCTGTAAGTGTCTCAGACTGTTCGCGAGTGTTTATGAGTATCCGTGAGTATCTGTGAGTGCCTGCAAGTGTCAGTGAGAGTGTCTGTGAGTGTTTGTAAGTGTCTGAGAGCGTCAGTAAGTATCTGTGCGTGTCTGTAATTGTTTGTAAGTGTCAGTATGATGTTTAAATACACACATACGTACTTTATTATAATATATATATATGCAACTCATCCTGTGCATAATCGAAAGTACAACCACACCGCATGCGGGACAGGCGTGGCGGGTTGTCGGTGTCCTGGCCAGGCGCACGTATGCACCGCAACCGGCCCGGATGATTTATGTGGATCATTAAGCGGGGTCCGCTTCCTCGTCCGGTTCTCTGTATTCGGCTCTGTGTCTCCATCCCCCTTATTCTCTCTCTCTCTCACCCCTTCTCCGTCTCTCTCACATTGAAAACCCCGCATACCACGCGAGTATGTACTCTGTCTATATGCATATATATAGGCTGTGTGATGTTATGATTCTCTCGTATCTCCACCCACGCGTTTAGTCTGCTTTTCACTGCTTTTTACTTCGCACAATGTATGCACCCTCTGCTTTTGCCTTTCCTTCCATTTCACTCTCTGTCTCACTTTCTACCCCCTTCCTTCCTCACTGCATTAAACCCACGTTTTTTTTTTCTTTCAATGACCTTCTCTTTCTCTCTTCGCCGTTTTTTCTTTTTTCGCATATCTGACTCAAACTGCTTCCACTAAACTTTTTTTTTTTTCAAGGCAAGTACATTGCCCCTGTCGTACCGACCGAGACAAGACGGTTTGAGACTCTCTTACTTGAGCACACTCATTTTAGTCACTTTTATTTTGGGTTAATATGTTAGATTGATAAAATTATAGAATTTTTAAGCTACTTTTAAGTGGAATAGGATTCTGTAGCTTAAAATATGCAGTTTGAGATCAAAACGAAGGTTGTATGTTCAATAGTTTGGAAAATATGTTGATTTCTATTTTGAAAATTCACTGAAATAATTCTCTTTACATTCAGTGGCAGTCTCGAATTTGCCGCACAAAAATTATTCGCACAACGTTAAAATCGGTTAAAAAAAAAGAAACAAGACTGCCATTCGCTGTTCGAAAATTAGTGATAATACGAGCCAAGAGTTCACAATAAGCTTTTTCGTTTATTTATTATTATTATTATTATTAAGCAATGAGTGATTCAGAAATAATAGCTCTACTCATTTTCCTTACTTTTTTTTGTTTCCTTTCACCATTGCATCCCATCATCAACAAGACCGGTAATTGAATGTATAATTAATTCCCTGATCGAATTGCGATTTGGAGGTGACCATGTATACCACAACCCCATTATATGGTGAGCTCGAATGCAGAGTGTGCGTATTATGTATTCGCGCTGAGTAAATCCGATCGTCACATTGGCGGGAAATACCGGGTACGTGCTTAAATATTAGAGTGGTTTATATTTGAACTTCGGTTTACTTCCCCATAGAGGAAGCTTTTTCGTTTTCGTGAAATTTGTTTTTGCTGAGACTTTCATGTCAGGACATTTTGAATGGTCGAAAACGTCGAGAAAAGTGGTTTAGAAAAAATATATCTGTATGTATGCTTACAGATTTCCTGTCAGCATACATAACTGTCGTAATTTTTCATGTATCTTCTTCAAATTTGGTACGCAAGTGCAATTTTATAATATAAACGTTTGCGATTGTAATTGGCGCGAATCGGTTGGGAGGTTCAAATTTTATAGAATTTTGAAAATGTGAAAAAAAAACATCTTTTTACAACTCTTGTAAATTCTGAAATATCTGATTTTTTTATTGAGAGCGATTAACGCAGTTGACCAATCTTTTGCCCGAAGGATCAATTCTGACCGAGAACTAGATATTTACAGTTTGCATTACCAATCGAGCTCATCATCTTAAACAAACCTGCAAAGTAGAACCTTGCAAATTGACCTCCCTCATGACTTTGTACCTTAGATAAAGCTTCTTCTACGAGGAAGCCAACATTGGCCAGGACACTTTTTCACAGAGGTGGCTTTTTGTCAAAGCTACAAAATAATGAGGAAGCAATTTGCGAGGTTGTACTTTGCCAGCTTTTTAATTTAAATGTCCCAACTGAAACAGCAGTGCCAAGTAGTGAAGAAGAAGAAAAAAAAGATCCTCTCAAATCATACGCCATAACGGGGAGTATAATAATACATGACAACGTTCTCTCATACTCAGGTCCTTTATTCGAGAGTGGCCGGGAGAATGCATCTCGGTTTTCAGCGGTATGGTTGGCGTGTGGGTCAACGAGCGCGGTCATAGCATGTCTTCGCGTTCAGTGTATCAGGTGTGCGAGCTGACCAAACGCGTAATTAAATTTCATCCCATCTCCCTCTCTCTCTCTCTCTGTCTCTCTCTCTCCCCGCTTTTCCGCTGTCATGTCCAAACTCGCGGCCGGCTGCTAAATTTCCACGCAAATTCAATACAGCGTTCTAGCTGATGTAATTATCTTGGCTGGTTGGTTAATAATATTCCCTTCAGCATTGATATATGTGTTTTTATATAATAATGAAATTGTGAGAGCTAGAGTGCTGAGAAGAAAATCCTGACACAGGACACAAAACGCATACATACACACCTAGAGAAATTTTTTTGTAAAGCACTTTTCTCCGGATTGTGGACCATTTTGAGTGTTCTGACGTGGAAGTCTCTAAAAAAGAAATTTTGCATGAAAACAAAGTAAATGCGGAGACAAATTTCTCAACATTTTTCTTTACGGTCCGTCAATTCTGATACACAACGCTTTATCTCTCACCTTCCCATTTTGAGTTGGGAAGAAAAAATTGAGAGGAGCAGGCTCGTAAAAAAAAAAAAAAAAGAAAAAAAAGTTTTGCGAATAATTTAGTCAACGGGCGGAAAAACGGTTGTTTATATACCTCAAGACTATTTATAACTTGAGGGGCATTAGTCGGGGATTGGGGTTGCGAATGGTGGGTGGTGTGCAAATTCGCCTCGCGAATTTCAGGCCCGTTGCTGGTGTAACTGAAGGGGGATAGGCGAGAGCTTTACGAGCCGGGAAAGAGCAACAGCAGGTGACGTGATTATTTATCGCCCTCGCAACGTAACTTCAAATTTTTCGCCCGAGAGTATCTTACGAGTTTTACATGTACACTACGTACATCCGTACTCATATTGCATTAGCTTATATATGATATTTGTATATTTTCAGAGCTGCTGGATGGTCACTGATGTGGATGAATATTCTGTGCCACCTAAAATTGTCAAAACCATCTTCGATCATTTCTATTCGCAGAGTCATTTCAAACGAATTTCGTCTGACAGTCGATCAATTCAAAGTTCGTATTCATAACGATTGTCTCATCGATACTGGAGAGTGAGCTAATTATACGCCAAATATTCATTTCGGAATGTACTTCATTTCCATGGGGAAAGATTGGGATTTCTACCCTAATGAAACCTAAAAAGAAACAGAAAAGAAAAAAATTAATTAAAATGGTCTTTGAGGGGAAAAAGAAGGCACGCTCGAAGATTGACGATACCCTTAACTGCAGAGGTGTCACCGTGAATGCATCGTTCTAAAAACTCTGGTGGCCTCTGTCATAGATACAGCGCCAGACCAAGCCGACAATCCACTCGACCGCACCCCGCCACCAGCACACCAGTTCTCTCTCTCTCTCTCTCTCTATCTCTATCTATCGTCATCTCTTTCCCTCTCTTTCTATCTTGCGTGGGACTTCCCCGCACAACCCAACTTGTCTCTGTTTCTCTCCCTCTCTCTCGCTTTCTCTCACGAGTCATCCCTCTCGAGCTATGTACCCCGTCGACGCTTCGCGTCGGTTTTTCCCACCCTGCATCACGTTTACAGGGCTGCATCAAGCAAGCAATCGCGAGGAAGTAGGCAGGCAGGCAGGCATGCACTCAGGGCTGTACAGCGCTGCATTCTAGGACGGGATCGGATTAAAAAGTGGTTGGTAGCGCTCGTTGAAAGCGAAGTTGAGAACCGGGGGATGACGTATTTCTCGACGCTGATTGGCCGATAGCAGAGTCACGTGGCTCCGAGCCAACCCCTGCGGGGTCGCTCCGTGGGAGTCGGGATAGCAATGCGCAAGTGCGACAAAGACGACTCGACGGTGACAAGAACAAGTAGAACTGTCCGTGTTGGTGTGACGTACAGTAAAACACGCGCGGTACAGTTGTGCTGAGAAATAGAGGAATGATTTTAAGGGGGAACTGTGAAGGATTGAAAAATAGATGATTTTTACTGATTTCTAAATTTTTTCATTTTTTTTTGGGATTAAGGGAGGGTATTGAGTATACTTCAAAGTATGCTTATATCAAATTTTAATATGCTACACACACGCTTCATTTTATACAGAATTACAATATCATCATAGATGCATAATCCTGCACTCGAATTTTGGTTTAAGACATACGAGAAGTGAAGAAATATGTATTTTCCTGAATTTCACAAAAACCAATATGGCCGCTGTAAATGTAAAAACCATCTGTTTTGCAGGATATAAGAGTCGCTTTAACTCACGCACGTCAAAAAAGCAGCCACGTCCATTCTTGGAGGTCCTCTCAATATTTCCAGAGCTCGAGAAAATCGATTGCACAAAAGAAATCCATGGCAAAGTGTAAAGTACAAAGTGCACTTTGGACTTGTTTTTTTATGAGGAGCTCGTGGAATATTCGGAGGGCCACCGAAAATTATGTCACACACCTTTTTTCGACGTATGTGAGTTGAAAAAAAATTGTGTATCTTACAAAACAGATGTTGCTTATATTTTGGGCAGTCATATTGCTTTTCGGGAAGTACAGAAAATTACTTATTTCTTCATTTCTTGTGCATATTCAGCCGAAATTCTAGTGCAGGTCAAAATCAACTCTAGCATCCCTTTAATCAAGGACGAAAATCATGGTTATTGGTTTGAAAAGATTTTGCAATATTTCGCAATAATATGTTCTAAGTGGACATTGCAAAATCGCTACGATAATTCAACAATATTGTCAATTGATTTCCAAATATTCTGGCAATATTGCTATATTTCGAACTAATATTTATAGATTATTTTTGAAATATTTTGATGCTATGTGGGAACATGGTGGCCCATTAAAAAAAATTATCTCCGTTTTCGCAAAAAGAAACGAGCTCAACTATTTTCTTAATCCGTATGGTTTTAGATATCGTTAAGTTTTGCATTTTTAAAATTTATTACATTTTTGATAAAATTAAGTTTCTATCAAATAAAAATTCAATTAAAAAAAATGTAATTCAAGGATCCTTAAAAATGATAATTAAAAGTTTCTTTTAAATGGCCACACGTTACTATAGCTAAAACCATACAGATTAAGAATATAGTTAGGAAAATAGAAAGGTAGAAAAATAGTTGATCATACACTATTTTTTTTCTTTTCAATTTTTCATTTATGGATTGGAGAAAAAAAAGTAAATAATAGCAATAAAAATTGAAAAAAAAAAAAAGTAAATAATCAACTATTTTTCTACCCCTAACAGTAGTGTTTCCCCTTAAGCTCACTACCGGGTACATAAACGGGGGCGATGAGTGTGCAATTGGATGACAACAGGAGGACGGAGAGTCACTGGGATTGCGAGTGGATGCAGGGAGTGGAAAGGTAGGATGGAGAATCGAGGGAGACGAAGAGAGAGAGAGATAGAGAGAGAAGGAGACAGAGTGACGAGGGTGAAGGGAGGAAGGGCGCCGATGGAGCTCGCCAGTCACTGCGACGCCCGCGACGCCCCAACGTCTCCGGTGGTTTTATTGGTTCGTTTTCTTGCGGGCCAACGTTTCATCGACAGGGGTGCAAACCCCACGAATTTCGCAGCGCCTCGAATATGTTTCATGCTATTTGCGCTCAAGCTAGTATTTTCCAAGCAATCTCCGTGTGACTTCAATTCACGACGTGCAACACGCGACAATTTTAATTTGCCGATTAAAATATATTAATGGATATCGTATGAGGGGGTAAAAATTCTTTAAAAAAAAAAAAAAAAAAAAAACGTAAAGGTTTTCACGAGAGTCATGAAAAACGTGGTGCGCTCGCGATATGCGGATTGTATTGACGGATACGTTTAAGCCGGTGTGAGGTATTTTCACGGTACTCAATTATTGTCTGGGTGATTTTGTGAGACAAACGAATATCTCAATCCTGGTCGAGTGACAAAAGTATTTTTTTTATTTTTTTTTTATTTTTCTTTTTTTTTTTTCTTTGAAAAACCTTTCATCGCGGAATGATTTATGACACGGAGTCTCGGCCTCGTCGACCTGGTGAACGAGACCGGGGTTATCTGTAATCTCGCCGATTTATTCTCGACATTTCGTCCGCGGCGTGAAGAACCCGTTTTCGCGACGTCGACGCACTAGAAAGTGTCATATGTTCCCTGGTTACTCTTCTTTTTGTTTTTTCTCAATTAAACTCGTATCGTGATAATTTTGGTGTTAGCGAAAGAGAGATTAAATAAAACGTAAAAAGTTCGAGTTAACCGGTCACGATGGTACTACACGGAACGAATCGTAAGTCTTATATAAAGCTATAAATGTCCACCCACTTGTTCTCTTTTTTTTTTTATATCATCCCTTTAGAATCTTTGTTGTAGAAACTAAAGACTTTTGTCGATTCATGTTTCCTCCTCCCACTCGCCTGGAATCTCATGGGGAAAAGACAGTTGTTGGGCCTTTTTTCGAGGCAATTTTTCACGATTTTCTGCTGGTGAATTAATTGCTTTATCGAAAATCTGCTTCGGGGGGTTTATTATACAATTCTTAAAGTATGCTAAAAAAAAAATGTTTTGTAAATTAATAAAAAACAGCTCTTGTGTCAAGTGACTTTTTTTTACTCCGAAAACGCTGCACAAGATTGCAAAGAAAAAAATCGATTTTCCGAAACCCAACAACTGTGATTCACCCTTAAAGGGTTTGAGTCACCTCAAAATAATGAAAACTGAATGGTGGAGCAATTGCATATATAAAAACTTTTATGGTGATTGAAATTACTACAAGTGCAAAATTAAAAAAAAAAGAATGTTCATCAATGAATTTAGCTGAAATAAGAAAAATAAATTTACAACAATTTTGCATTTTTTGTGCCTGCACAGCAGTCATTTTTATGAAGGTAAAAGTTTAATAATATTCGCTATCTCTGCACTGTCTAATTTTCACGATTTTTAAGTGACTCGAACCCCTTAAGGTGGTAAACCACTGTAATGGGATCAAAAATAGCTGATTCTTAATCACTTCTTTGTTCTTTAAAATGTATTATTTAAGGATTGGAGGAAGGATATGTTATTAAGTACACTTTGAACTACGCTTACACCAATTTTTATTGAAAAATATTTTTTAATTCTAAACTTACAAATTACATCATTGTGGTGCATAAAAAAATTATTTCGTCATGGTGCATTTCACATGTCAATGGTGGTTTATCTGAAAAAAAAAAACCAAATATATATATTTTATATTTTTATATCATAGGCGATTTTTATAATTTAAAAAATTACTATTTCTGAAGGTCTCTTGAATGAAAAACAAAAATGAAAATGTTGATTCAAGGGCCGCTATTTTATAAAAAGTGGAGACAACTAAAAACGGCCAGGATTATCTTTAGCTAAAATCATGCAGATTATGAAAATATTTATGCTTTTTTTTTCAAATAAATCACAATTTTTTTATGGACCACCATGCAACTTTAGAATTTTGAAATATTTTTACAAGAAATTTCACGTAAAAATAGTTGAAAGTATGATTAAAGCCACATATCCAATCCCCAAATTTTAAATAATAAATTAAACAAGAAAAGTAGCAATGATTAAAAATCATTTTTCGATCAGTCACAATGTTGATCCCCCTTAATATTCGGTAATGTTTGGGATACACGAGGGTAAAATCACAGCTGCGATGACAATAGCGTATGCTTCGAAATCTCTTCCGCACGTTCTCCCCCCTCCCCGCGACTCTTTTCACTCGTGCAACCCTGACCAGGCTCACGAAAATGCATATAGGGAAAAAACGCAAGTGTACTCGTGGACGTACACTGTACCAAAGTACACGTATACACGTGAATCGTGTAATATACGGTGTACATCGCGTGACGAGGAACGTGCTGGCCTCGGGCCACGAGCAAATCACGCGAGATCCCGTTGAGTTCGCGAGGACAGAGAAAGAAAGAGAGAGAGAGAGAGAGAGAGAGAGAGAGAGAGAGAGAGAGAGAGAGAGAATGAGAATGAGAGAAAAAGTGAGAGAGGGTGAATCTCGCTGATTCGACGATTTGAGTTCTCGTGTCGTCGACGTTGCTCTCTCCTTCATACGTATTCTCTCGTCTTAAATAATTCATACTCTATAAATAAATAAATAAATAAATAAATAAATAAATAGGCAGGACAATTTTTCGAGTAAGCTCGTGAAAAACACTAGCAGCCACGTTTTAAGGATCGACGATTAATTTGATTGGGAAATACTTTGGTGTATAACCATGGTACGTGAATTCACGTTGGAGCCAGTAATTGTTCGCAATTGAGCAGTGAATTCACGTTCGAGAATGCGTCTGCCATTGGTGAATGAACGTGTGCCGGAGGGGTTGTGGCGTACTCTGAATTGCACTTTATGGCTTTTGCAATCATTGAAAAAAAAAAAAAAACGTCACTCTGCTGAGGGTGTAAGAAGAAAGAGAATTTTGTACGCCAGGACCCAGAGAAACCGAAATAACTGTTGAGGGGGGGAAAAAGAGAGTCTGCTGTTGAACGAATGTATGAGTTTCTGTGAGAACATAGGTTGAAAACCTATAGTGAGTTTGTGTTTTATGTTGTATGCAGTACGTGAAGGGGTGGTTGCTCGTAAGCTATGTATTGGCAACTGGAGTGAAACAGTGAGAGAGAAAAACAGAGATCCAGCGAAGCACGCCCCAAGTGCATTAGCTAATTGTCGTGCCCTGTGCGCCCCCTTTACTTCTTCCGATATACATGCTGGCAATTTATCCAATTTGTTCATGGGACACGTCGCGACTTCATCCTCAGTACCACAAATCTGCCATAAGATGAGGAAGCACGTCCAGCGGAGATAAAGCTTTTAGGTTGTAAGCTGTTACGCGATTTAATTAGAAAAAGACTAAGCAATGATGGAGAGTAGAAGGTTTTACTTTCCAAGCTTGTTTTTTCTTCCATATTGCTTCCTCATTGTTTTCCACTATTTTACAAAGTTACCTCTATGACGAAGCCATAGTATTTAAAAAATAAACAATGATTATTTTCACAAATTTCCAATAGCTGGAATGTGGAATAAAAAATCTGAAAAAATTCCTACGTTCTTTCTTCAACCAGACCAACGTCCTCAATAAATTTGAGGACGTTTGGTTGATATGAAAAATTGGCGTGGCCGGCTTGACGTGTTTTGCCTCATATATACAAGACACAAAATGTTGGTCAATAAAAAGTGGTTGTGTGAGTGTTTCGGCAAAAGAAGTGTTCTCGCGATTTAAATCTATCTTTAAAATTCACAAAATAAAGTCTCCCGTGCAGTTCTCAGAGTTCGTTCAACTGTTATCGAAACTCTTCGAAACGGGAGCTGTTATTGTCTCCAACGCGCTCTCACCTGAAACACATACATACAAACGACCACACAACAACTCATGTATACACAACCACTATCACTCTCGCTCTCGTCGAACTGCGAGAGCTCTTGACCTCCAGTCGTTTTCACTCTGTTGTTCTCGCAAGAAGCACGCGTTTCGAGCATTAAAATCCAGTCTGAATTTCAAACGTGTCTTTTCAGTTATTTCTAAACCTCTCAGTTCGCAATTTCCTTCTCACGCCGTTTTTCCCACAGTACCCTTTGAGTTCTCTAAACATTTTCTGGTCCTTCGAGCCGGATACTGTGGAAAAGAGCGGTATCATCAAGTGGAAAAGTGCGAAAAATCTCGTGAACCTCTCGCTGTGTCCCGTTACCGTGCAAGCCGTTTTTAAATCATTAAAAAATGGCAGCTTCAGTTGCCGCGGTTATCGCTAAACAAACAGAAATTCGCGGATTGATCTCTCGCACGGTAGCAAATGTAAAAAAGCTGGAAATCAAGAAACGAACTCCTGAGCAGATTCTAACTAGAATCGAAAATCTCGACTCGAATTGGAAAAAGTTTCAATCGAACCACGAAATGCTATCGTCGCTGAAGCCGGAGGAGCGCAGCGCGCTCGATTATTTTAAGCTTGAAGTGTATGCGGAGTGTGAAGAAGAGTATATAAATCAAAAAAGTGAGCTTCTAGCATATCAGAGTGAGCTTCGCAAAAGGAGAAAAACGGACGACGGTGAGCAAGCGGCGTCAGCGGCAAGACTTGCTCCGATTTCTCGACAATTGCCGCGAATCGATCTCCCGAAATTCTCGGGCGCGTATCGCGAGTGGAGACCGTTTGGTGACCTTTTTAAATCGCTTATTACCGCGAATCAAGACATTTCGGACGTAGAAAAATTGCAATATTTAAAAATGTGTCTAAAAGGTGAAGCAGCTCAGCTCGTTATAAATATTGACGTTACCGGTGACAATTTCGCGCGCGCGTGGCAAACTCTCGTCAACCGTTATGAAAATAAACGAGTGCTCATCGATACTCATCTCGCCTCACTGTTCTCGCTTGCAAAGGTGAGTCAACAGTCGGCATCGGAATTAAAGACATTACTCGGAAACGTTAAAGAGGCTCTCGGTGCCTTGAAAGCGCTTCAGTGTCCGATAGAAGCGTGGGACTGCATTCTCGTGTATATGGTGACGCGTAAACTCGATTCTGTATCCCTCATCGAGTGGGAAAAACAGATTAGTACTGCAAATAATTTCGCGACCTCCATGAAGCCCGAGCAGGTGAGCAACGCGGGTGATGACGCGGCGTCTGTGGATCTCGAGCAGGACCACGCGGGTGAGTCATTGACCTTTGCGGATCTCGAGCAATTTATTCTCGGGCGTATTTACGCTCTCGAAGCAGTCGCGCGCGCGAGTGAAGTGAAAAAATCGACAAACCCTGCGGCAACGAAAAATCAAACTTCGGCGAAATCTCACCAAGTTTCAGCCAACGATTCGAGGCCTTCGTCACTCGCGTGTTCATTGTGTGGTGTCGCGCATTTTCTAGCAGCCTGTCAAGATTTTCGCGGTAAAACTTTCGAGCAAAGACTTGAGATCGTAAAGCAGAAAAATCTTTGCTTTAATTGTCTTGGCGCGCATCAATTTAGAAATTGCCGGTCCGCGAAGCGGTGCCGAATTTGTAACAATCCGCATCATACGCTGATCCATCGATCGACCGTTGCATCCACGGAAAATTCTCCCGCGGTCGCTTCAGCCGGTCAGCAATCGTCGGACGGTGCTTACGCGATTCAAACCGTCACTCCCGCGCTTCCGCGCCGCGATAATTTTCAACCGCAAGCATCGGCAAGTACGAATCTCGCGCTCGCGCCTCTCGTCAAGTACACTCCGGTATTGCTCGCGACTGCGATTGTCAAGGTCACTTCGTGCTACGGCGAACACTACGACGTTCGAGCGCTTCTCGATCAAGGTTCGGAAGTGTCATTTATCTCGGCTTCTCTCGCGCAACGGATTAACTTACCGCGCAAACAAGTGACACTCCCTATCAACGGTATCGGTGCGCAAAAATCTGCTGTTTCGCGCGGGCTTATGAGATTGGAAATCGGGTCTCGCATCGATCCCGCGATCTCGCTCTCGGTGGACGCGTACGTGCTCGCGAAGCTCACCTCGTATCTACCACCCATTCGAGTTTTGCAAAACCCGTGGCCGCATCTTCAAGATCTCGAACTTGCCGATCCGGACTTCTCGTCAGCGACACAAATCGACCTCATACTCGGAGCAGAAATTTACAGTGTCATTATCGAAGAAGGGCTTCGACGAGGAGGTCCAGGGACTCCAGTCGCTCAGCGCACTTCTCTCGGATGGATTCTTTCGGGGTCCGTCACATCGGAACCGAACTCGCACGTTAGCTCTCGGCCTGCGAACGGACTACAGTGCTCGATAGATCACGAGCTTATCGAACTCGTTAAACGGTTTTGGGTCCAGGAGGAGCCGACTGCAAACAAAACATCAACAACATCAGAGGACGAATCTCAGTGCGAGCAGTACTTCGCGGAGACACACACCCGTACCTCAGACGGACGCTACATCGTGCGGATTCCTCTTAAGACTGCATCGGTAGATCTCGGAGATTCTTACTCTCCAGCTCTCGCCGCACTGAATCGTCAAGAGAGACGGTTCGCGACGAACCCCTCTCTCAAGTTATCGTATTCGAAATTTCTCGCGGAGTACGAATCACTCGGACACATGACTCGTGCATCAGACTCCGCCGTATCATCTCGCGTTTTCTATCTACCGCATCACGCTGTCGTGCGCGAAAGCAGCTCAACGACGAAAGTTCGCGTAGTTTTCAACGGTTCATTCCGTACGAACTTCGGGATTTCGGTTAACGATCTGCAGCACGTCGGACCGAAGCTGCAGACCGATCTTGCGGACGTAATCACGCGCTGGCGTCGGTACGCGCTGGTGTTTGTTGCGGACATTGAAAAAATGTATCGGCAAATTCTCATACACGAAGAAGATCGAGATCTGCAACGTATCTTGTGGAGAGACAACGAAGAAGCTGCTCCGATCGCGTACCGTCTCAACACGGTCACTTACGGGCTCGCGAGCGCTCCGTATCTCGCGATTCGCGTTCTACGGCAGCTCTCGATCGACGAAAATCATCGTTTCCCGCTCGCAACGGATATTATTCAAAACGAGATCTACGTGGACGACGTGCTCTCGGGAGCTCACAGCATTCAAGAAGCTATAGAGAAAGCTCGACAACTCAACGAGTGCCTCAAGGCGGGCGGCTTTCCGTTACAGAAGTGGTCAGCGAATGACGAAGAGTTATTGCAAAATATCGCTAACGAAAGGCGCGAACAATCGGCGTGTGTATCGATCGAAGTCGATCCGCTCGTTCGCGCTCTCGGTCTTCACTGGCAACCGCGATCGGACTCGTTTGTATTTACGTCGCTCGCGTCAACCAAATCTTCTCGAATCACGAAACGTCACGTTCTATCTCGCGTCGCGCAGCTATTCGATCCACTCGGATGGATTGCGCCAGTTATCGTGCGGGGAAAAATCTTTATTCAGGAACTGTGGCTAGCAAAGTTTGGCTGGGATGATCCACTGCCTGACGAACTCTCAAATCGTTGGAATGTGTTCGAAAAAGATCTCGAAGAAGTGTCGCAAATCTCAGTGCCGCGGTGGCTCGGTTGTCACGCGTCATCTCTCGCTGTCGAGCTGCACGGCTTCGCGGACGCATCGCGATCAGCTCTCGGTGCTGTTGTTTATCTGCGCGTCCTCTCGGATCTCGACGACGTTCGGGTAACGCTCGTCGCCGCAAAAACCCGTGTTGCGCCTCTTAAACAAGTGACGATTCCTCGACTCGAACTTTCTGCCGCACTTCTCTTGGTTCGTCTAATTTCGCACATCCGAACGATTCTCGATCTCGACGACGTCCCGGGGCATTTGTGGACGGATTCCACAGTCGCTCTCGCGTACATTCAGGGTGATGCGCGCCGGTGGGCGGATTTCGTGCGTAACCGCGTCACTGAAATTCAGGAACTCTCGAACTCGCATTGGCATCATGTCCCGGGAAAGGAAAATCCTGCGGATTGTGCATCTCGCGGACTCTCACCTCGTCTACTCCAAGAAGAAACACTCTGGTGGAACGGCCCACCGTGGCTCTTGCAACATTCTGCATCTTGGTCGTCTGCAATCCCCTCGATCGACTCGGAAATCGCTCTCGAGGTGCGAAAAACTCCAGCCAACATCGCTAACAAGGACGAGCTTCCAAAATTGTGGGAACTCGTCGAACGTTTCTCGAGTCTCAGAACTCTTCTTCGAGTTACTGCATGGGTTTTTCGTGCAGTCCGACGATTAAGAAGAACTCAAGCCACCGGAGAACCGGCATCGCCGCTCACGCCAGAAGAACTCGAGATCGCAAGATTGTTCTGGGTAAAACACACGCAAGCAGCGTATTTCGCCCACGAAATCTACGAGCTCTCGCAAGGGAAATCGATTTCGCGCTCAAATTCGCTCATTCGTCTTACGCCGTTTGTCGATGCTGCTGGGCTATTGCGCGTCGGCGGAAGACTGCGAAACTCTCTTCTCGATCATGACGAGAAGCATCCGCTGATCTTACCTCGTGATTCGGCATTCTCGACCTTGATCATCGATGCAGTTCATCGACGCACACTCCACGGAGGAACGCAAGTAACACTCGCTACTCTACGACGTCGTTACTGGATCGTAGGGGGTCGCGTCCCTATCCGTGCATTCATACATCGTTGCCTGCAATGTGTTCGATATCGAGCTGCTCTTGGGCAGCAACTAATGGGTCAGTTACCGGAATCTCGCGCGACTCGATCTCGTCCGTTCCTCCAGTCTGGAGTCGACTACGCCGGACCTCTAGTGCTACGAACATTCCGCGGTCGCGGCGCGAAAACCTACAAAGGGTACATTGTCGTATTCGTTTGTCTCTCGTCGTCGGCTGTTCATCTCGAGATCGCGACGGATTATTCAACGGAAGGATTTCTCGCGGCGTACAAACGTTTCACAAGCCGAAGAGGTATCTGCGAGACGATAGCCAGCGATTGCGGAACGAACTTCCTCGGCGCAGATAAGGAGCTTCAAAAGCTCTTTCAAGCGTCCTCAGCGCAACACAACGCTCTCGCGAACCTCCTCGCTAACGACGGGACGCGATGGAAGTTTAATCCACCGTCATCGCCTCATTTCGGAGGCAAATGGGAAGCCGCAGTCAAATCGGTAAAGTTCCACCTCAAACGCGTTATCGGGGACACCGGTCTTACGTACGAAGAGTATTCTACGTTGCTCTCGCAGATCGAAGCGGTGCTGAACTCGCGGCCTCTTTGCCCGATTTCAGACGACCCATCTGATCTATCCGCTCTGACTCCGGGCCATTTTCTCATCGGTGCAGCGCTCAACACGATCCCGGAACCATCGCTCATCGATCTACCGAGCTCCCGGTTGTCTCGTTGGCAACTCATCCGCCAAATGCTCGAGCAATTTTGGCAACGATGGAGCACAGAGTATCTCCAGCATCTACAGACGATTTCGAAGTGGCAGCAACGGTTCAACTCGCTCAAGGTCGGTTCGCTCGTTCTCGTGAAGGACGAACGATATCCGCCATCGAAATGGGCTCTTGGGAGAGTCATCGACGTTCACCCTGGCAAGGATGGTCTCGTGCGTGTTGCCACCGTTCGAACTCAGCAGTCAGTCTACAAGAGACCGATTGTGAAGCTCGTTCTGCTGCCGATCTCATCAAACGAAGATTACACAGAATAAAAAAAAAAAAAAAAAAAAAACCCGCAAAAATAGAGACTCTAGTGCAAACATTTTCTCGTTTCTCGGGTTTATTGGCAATCTAGCCGAGATTGCCAAGGCGGGCGGAATGTTTCGGCAAAAGAAGTGTTCTCGCGATTTAAATCTATCTTTAAAATTCACAAAATAAAGTCTCCCGTGCAGTTCTCAGAGTTCGTTCAACTGTTATCGAAACTCTTCGAAACGGGAGCTGTTATTGTCTCCAACGCGCTCTCACCTGAAACACATACATACAAACGACCACACAACAACTCATGTATACACAACCACTATCACTCTCGCTCTCGTCGAACTGCGAGAGCTCTTGACCTCCAGTCGTTTTCACTCTGTTGTTCTCGCAAGAAGCACGCGTTTCGAGCATTAAAATCCAGTCTGAATTTCAAACGTGTCTTTTCAGTTATTTCTAAACCTCTCAGTTCGCAATTTCCTTCTCACGCCGTTTTTCCCACAGTACCCTTTGAGTTCTCTAAACAGTGAGCATCCCATAAAATCTAAATTTTTAAAATGCACGATCTTGAAAAGTTTGCACTGCTATGCAAGCGTGCTTAATGAGCAGACAATTTGCGTTTTCATTAGGTAGGAATATGAAATTCGTGATTGTGGGATGTTAAACTATTATAAACGAGATAACTATGATTTACATGCTTGTCGAGAAACGCTTCGTCAAACTTTCTCATTTTCCTACTAAAGCCCTCGGCGTATCCACCAGTATATATACACATATTTAATATATATATACATATATACATCAGAGTCTGTTCCACCCCGGGTTTCTTAATTGAGCCTGAAGTATTGCGGGTGCCGTTTTTGGTACATGCATTTTGGTATTTGTAGGGCAGACCCAGGGCATGTTGGCACGCGGAGTAATTTGGGACAAATGACATTAAAAATTGACGTTTCATTTTCGCTAAATTTGATATCTCTGCTGGGTTCTTATGCATTTCTAAGCCGTCCCAATTTACCCCGAGGCCGTCCCAACCGGCCCGGCTGGGGTCAGATCGGGACACTTAGCAGGTCTTCGCATTTTTCGCCACCACGAATAGCCGGAGTCATGCAGGACGTTCAAAATTTCACAGAATGTACCCAATCGATCATGGAACACGACCTCCATAACAATATTGCAATTCATTGACGCAAAAAATTAATAAAAAATGTCGAACCAAAAATTGTCCCCCCTTGCCCCAGTCTCCTCTACATATATTAGTCGGATGTATACCTACTTCGTTATATATCAACCTATATTCTGTGCAGCCAGCTGTACCTTCAGCAGCATATCAGAAAAGCCTCTACCTTACTTTAGGTTTAAGCCGGTAAGCGTCACAAAGAGCTCAACGTCTCCCAGATTCTCTTCCTTTCTCTCTCTCTCTCTCTCTCTTTCTCTCTCTCAACCCGTGCCTCTTTATAAAACACAATTACGTGCCTCAACCAAGTTGCGACGCACTTAATTACCTGAAAGATAGCGGAGGAGGGTTGTGAAGCCACCTGAAACTTTGCGTTTATTCCTCCTTCCGCCGTTGGTTCGCCTTGGGTTCCTAATATATCCCTTCGTTTCCTTGCCGGTTCACTCGGGGGCTTGTTAAGCCCCCACCAAGTCGTCTTCTCTACTTCTCACACCCCTCTCAGTTTCGCGCCAGTTGAACTTCTGTCGCTCCTGCTGCTTCTGCTGCTGCTGCTGCTGTTGTTGCAGCAGCAACGGGTTTCACGTCACAGGCGATGTAATAATAAGTGCTAGGTGTCTACGACACCCCTACGGTTGGCTTGCGACAGCCAACAGCAGCAGCAGCAGCAGCAGCAGCAGTAGCAGCACGCTCCGACGCCTCACTCCTTATGTACTCTGTTGCATATACAACCGTCTACCAACTTTATGTTCTATGGGACCAATGTACCTATTCGAAGTGCTTAGGAATTACGCCCACGTAGACGCGCATCGTCGCGTACACGAATGCAGATTATGGTTATAGCCCACATTGCACGGAATACGACAGAGATATTGCAGGGATATTTCCAATTTTTCATTGCAATTGAAATGTTCGCATACTTTGGTGGAATATTGTAATGCACTTAATTGGAAAACGTTACAATTTTTTGTTGGTGAAAAAGGTTGAAATTTGCATATTAATTCCTCATTATTTTTGAATTTTTACCAAGCTACTTCTATGAGGAACTATGTTTATCAGTTTTGGCTTTCTCATAGAGGAAATTTTGTAAAAATTCTAAACTAATGTGTAAGAAGTGTGCATTGGAAAACGTTACTATTTTTTATCTGTGAAAATATTGGTGAAGAAGATTGAAATTTTCACATTAATTTCTCATTATTTTTTAATTTTTACCCAGCTACTTCTATGCGGAACTATGTTCATCAATTTTGGCTTTCTCATAGAGAAAATTTTGTAAAAATTCAAAAATAATGTGTAAGAAGTGTGGACAGTTCTACGGGGTACTTCAATTTACGTGTAAAGCTTCAGCTGGAATCCTCTTACAGTTCGACGATTTTTCAATATTTTCACAATATTTTTCTAAACGACACTCTACATTGTGGGTGATTCCATATCTGTATTATACAGAAATGAAGATCTCGAAAAAAGATTGTCATGAAAAGCTTCGTATGAGGAATAAAAAAAAGACTGAAGTAGAAAATGAACCATCCTAGTGTTACATAGTAGAGTCATCACCATAAATAGTTCTCTGGGACGGAAAATCACAAGTAACGTGGGCTTGTCTCTTCACTCTCGGGTTTTGTGCCAGACACAAAGGCGCCCCCTCTGTGTGTTCACTATTTAGAGGCAAAGTATAAAGCTTTGTCACAGAGAAAGCTTTTTACACTCTTTGCGTGTCTGCTATTAAAAAATAAAAAATAGAAAAAAAAAAAAAAAAAAAACCGAAAATGCATACATATATCTGGTTATAAATTCCCTGGCTAAAAGTGTAATTAACTGCGCAGTGGAGGAGCGACACACCCCTTTTCAAATTATTATTTTCTTTCTAATTCCCATTATTTACACGCTTCGCTCACCCATTCGATTTCTCGTTTTTCATCTCGCAGCGAATTTCGATATTCCCGCAGGTCGTTGTAATACCACAGCCATACCGCGGATGTGACCTTAGTGGGGGTGGAGTATACCATAAAAGAGGAAGAGGGAGGAGGAGGAGGAGGGAATATGTGTAGAATATTGCAATATGCCCTGGTTCGCTGGTCGAATAAAAATCTGATACATCGGTGTACTTCCATTGTGTTATAGATATACGTTTCGTATTCCTATGACGATGGTGGTAGAAAAAAGAGGAAAACCCAGTGGGGTTTAGGGGTGAAGGGAGGGGGAGGAGCTTGGCTTTTCCACGAGCGTGGAGGTCGACAGATAGCCGAGAGTATAGGAGGAGACCGCTCGAACGCGTAGCAAAAGCTCTCCCTTTCTCTCTCTCTCTCTCTTTTGCCTTCCCTCTCACTCTCGCCTGGCGACATTATCGGTTTCACATCAACCGTACACTTTACACTAGCAGCATGTGAGCATGTTTGTTCCCCAGTATCCACGACATCCCTTTCACCCTCTCTTTTTCTTTCATTATACCCCAGAGGAAGCGTCGTTCTCTGAGTGTACCACAGTATTAGCTAGTCACCTTTATTTCACGTTCTACGCCTTCCAATGTACGTACTACGAGAGCTCGCAAAGTCTCGTAAAGTCATTAGAACCGAACGTAGAACGTATTGGAATCGACAGTGGGCATCGTAGGTATTCGTGAAATAAAATTCAATTTTATATTGAGCTTAGTGGTTATTGGGCTAAGGTAAAATGGTCCCTGTTATTGACGTTATAAGACAAGCCTCTTACTCTGCACGCATGAAATCATAGGAATAATAAAGGAGGAGTTAGTATCGCAGTTTCAGACTGAGCTGCTTACAAACTCCCATAGGGTGTCTATCGAATGGCGGGAGAAGGAAATGATGGTAGAGGTTGCCTCATCGGAAAGAGAGCCAGTGTCGAAAAGCCAGGGCCTTTTACTTTGGAGTCCTCGTACTTTTTATATGGTATTTTACTTTGGTGAAGCAGCATTGGTGAATTCTATTCTAAGGTAGAAAGAGAACTCGGTTGGCAAAGGGAAGCATTTTTCGAATTAATAGACCTCCTAACAGAAGTCCCTCTTCTACTTTCCTTTTTTTCCTCTTGTTCTGCTCACTCTCATGCATAATACATAGAGCTCACCAGGCAATATGTCCTTCCTCCGCTTGCTACACTTGTTATATGAATCTCTTTCTCCTCCTTCTTCACTATCGCGGACCTCTTTACTCCCTTACTTCTGTCATCTTGTCCCTTCTGCACTAGCCCTTCGCCCTTGTGGCCTTTAAGCACTAGAGGTAAAAGCTCGACTATTTTCTTTGCAGAACTCTTGTATCGTTTCTCCTCTTCGATGCAGTGCATATATTGATTGTGGACATTTTAGGCATTTTTCCCATTTTTAAATGTTCATGATTGGCACTGAAAATTCATAAAACGGGTTTGAATTTATATGTTTCGTATATGAGGATATAACTTAGAATTAAAAATTGTAAAAGAAGGATAATTGTCGTTTCGCTGATGTGTTTGCCCAAAACTTGGTACTTCTTTTACCCTACTGTACTGCCATGCAAGTGAATGTTTGGTCATTGGTCGTCCCGATAGATTATGCAGGGAATGTAAACTGCTGGACGATTATGTGGTTCGGAGAGAAACTCTGAAAGGAATGACTGGAAGGGCTGAGAGAGGAAAAGGGGCGCTGAACAAGGGCGTCCACTTTCATAGCATCGAGGCATCGAAGAAGCTGGGTTGGCCAAGAAATACGGGGATTAGAGGGAAGTGGGCAAACTGGAAGGTCGAGCGTGAGGTTGGACGAAGTATCACGCCTTGGAATACCTTCCGGGGATCGACGACCATCCTGGAATATTAATGCGTCACCGGAGTTGGATTTCATCCTCATCTCTTCTTTGCGTGCATATAATGTTCATCCGAAATAAAAAAAAGAAATAGGGCTCACGATGGTTTTAAGTTTTCCTTGTCGTTCTCACATTAAGTGATCTTTTTAGTGGGCTTCCCCTCTCTTTCTCTCTCTCTCTCTCCCTCTTCGTATAAATCGTGAATATTTTAATTCATCCACCAAACGGAGGAATAACTTCAACGATCTCATTTCTCAGTCAAGCAGTTCGGCGAGAGTGAGAAGGTGAATGAGAAACCAACGGTCTCTCGAGCTCGCTTCGCTGAGCAAAATCAATAACAGGTATATTTATAACCTTCTCGAGCCGGCATACTCCGAGGGTAGTCATCCCCGTTGCCGTGCCAGACTCTATGTCGTGTCTCTTCAGTCGACTATCTATTCAATATATACCAGCTAATAATATTTGTTCCTTCGACGGGGAACGGAGCTGGAAACCTCGTACGATATTCATTTTAATATTTATATTCATCTCTTAAATCCACCTGTAGTAATGAAAAATAAGCGTTGCAATGTAAAACCTTAAAATATAGCTTCCTCGTAATTCTTCTCCAAAGTCTCGTCTGCGAGGAAGTATGAGAAAAATTATGAGGAAGCTATGTACATGATGGAAAATTATGAAGAAGCTATGTACATTTTTTTACTTTGCAACTTTTTTTCTAACTCCCTCCCCTTAATCGTCTGACTCATATCGCACTAAGAACATAGTTGGTCCACCAATGCTTTCTTTTTTCCGCGTTGTGATTCGATTTGATAGCTTTTCCCGTGTATGTCTCGGGTGTTCATTGTCGTCTTTCAACCTTCCCGACTTTCACCGCCCTTCGTCTTTCGTCGGAACGTTCGAGCTCATCCTACCCGCCCCATGCAAATGAAATTACGTACGACGTTCTTGTCGCTCAGAGCGTCCACGGTGATCGACGTCTAGCTCGGTCTCTGCCGGCGTGTTTTCATCTTCGCTGCTCCATTCTCCCTTCGCTCCACCCTCTAAACTCTCTATCTTCTTGTCTCTCGATCTCTCACACTCGGTTCACCCTACCCATCTCCTTCGCCCTTCACACGTTACGTGCCACATCACTCGGAAACACGTATTTGCTCTTTGGCATTCGCGCGAGCTCTCACTAGCGATTTCGAACGAGGAAATTCTGGTACCTTTTGCGGCATAGGTGTGTGTGTGTGTGTGTGTGTGTGTGTGTGTCGATGTATGGAAAAAGCAACGAGTCTACATTGACGATCGATCGACTGTACAAGGACGCTCGTCCGCTTGGGGTGAATAATTTCCAACATTTTTCAACGTTACTCGTAGCTATGAACTCGCGGCTACGATTCAATGGAAATAACGTTGAACGAGTGGATGGGAAGCGGTCATGAGAGCGGGGAACATGGTTGAAAAATGTCATCTATCAAAGCAATTCTTCTCGATTATGCATTGTTGAAAATCCAAGGTGTTAAAGGTCGATTGGTGTCGATATTTTTTTTACAGGTGTTGACACATGTGATGTTAATAGTAAAACGAGGATCGATTTCTAACAGTAGATCTATTCACTCACGAGTAACGAATGTGATATTCCGTTATGGGACGGAAAAATGTTTTATGTATATATATATATATATATATATATGTATATAAAAAGGTTTTCTGTGTATTGAGGGAGAAGTGAAGAAGACAGAGAAATCGAGAGAACCAGAAGGCCAGTAGAGAAAATCCACGGTATCAGATTCGAGAACGTCCCTCGCGAATACCCAAGTGGACTTTTCTAGTCTCGACGCTGCTGTACTATATATCTCGAACTATAACCAGATATAGAATGTGCTATACTGTACAACATATATTGTGGCAACGTTTCAAGTCTTCGGTCCTGTACAGGTTGCTGTTGCTTCCGTTTCTACGGGAGAAGGATATCGAGTCCAGGGATTCAGGGACTCTACTGCCAGATCCTCTTCATTGTTGTCTTGGAATTGTGGGAATCATCCTTGCCATCATATCCTCACAGACACACTGGACGACTGATGTAGCTTGCGCGTATCTCCTCAAGACCAAACCAGTGGTAGCACGAAAAGCAGAGCAGAGAACAGAGAGAAGAGAGTCGACGGTCGACTAGACTGGAAGTCGTGACGAGTTTGAGGGGGGGACAGGGTGGTCCCAAGGGGACCAACGGGTCCGAGAATTCACCGCTGTCATCTTCTATCTTCTAACTCTTCGTCTCAACTTCAAACCTTGACTCTTCTACTGTTAGTGACTACCGGGCGAAAGCCCCAGTTGGCCATTTTGCTTGATGTCATCATCGAGAATAAATGAAGAGCGTCTCGTCATCCTGCTCGTCGTACTTTCGAAATATCTTGTTTTCTTGATAAGATACTCATTTGTGTAAGCTTGAAGTTTATGGAATTCCATAAGAGCCTAGTTGGTAATTCTGCTGTTTTAGTTGGTATTAAACGTGGTACAAGTTTGGCAAAAGTTGCGAATAACGCCTGGTCCAATTTCAATGAGAATATTGTGTATTGCTTGAAATTGTGAAAAACCATGTTTGAGAATAATTGCCAACGTAAATAAAAAGTTCTATCAGTTTTTCATTGAATCATGATGTTGTAGAAAAGACTGATTAAACACAACTCTTTGCTAACAAAAAGATTGGAATAATGAAAACTTGTACCATGAATGACAATATTACGACATCGACTTCATTTCATGCAGAATAAAACAGCAACGATGAGAAATCTATACAGATTAGCTGGTTCGGTGAACGATTAGGGACTCGTTCGTAGACGAGCTTCGTAGGATTAAGAGGGTAGGTATCGTCGGTAACAAGATTATCCCGGGGGAACGGACGTCGAAGGGTGGTTGTGCAGGGGGTTGGTATTCGGAGGTCTGAAGAATGGGGAGAGTAGGTGAAAGCGCGAGTCTCGAGAACAAGCGTGCTCTAGTTGAAGCCTTAGATCTGTGGTGTCCGCCAGCCCGGGTCGTGTACACTGATGTCGTTAACGTCTCGCATTGCGAAAACTTGCTGTGTTAGGCACGATGGAGAAACGAGGAGAAACACCAGGCTGAAGTGAGATAAACATGAAGAACGCGAGAAAGCTGGGGTGCGCGACTATAGCCGAGGAAGAGAAAAAAAGTATGGCGTGAGGTTACAAGGAAAAAGAAGCCAGAGAGTAATACAAGAAAGTACGGAGGAAAGAAAGAAAGAAGAAAGTGGTATTCCAGAGATAAAGGAAGAGAGCAGATGAGAATTAGGGATGTACACATAAAATACTTACACATTTAACCGAGTTTACCGCTGCGTGACAAACAAAGGCGGTCCGAGATGATACCGGCTAAGGCAAAGTACACCATTACGTTTATATTTTTATTTCCGGAAAAGCAGCAGACTGCATGTAATCCGGGGTAGCACAAAAGTCATGTAAAAGTGTCGGAGGAAAAGTTAACAAAGGAAGATGAAGGGAAAAAGAAAAGCATCTGCAGGAAAGAGCTACAGAGATGAGAAAAGGAAGTGAAAGGTAGAAAAAAGAAAATTATGGGAAACGCGAGAGAGAGAGAGAGGAGAGCTGGAATGAGTTCTTTAGGAAGAGACTTTGGCCTACGAGGTTCGTCGATTACGATCGATATTCGCGTTGCCCTGGCATGCTCTCTTGCACGTCGTTGCTCGGCTGTGTCGGACCGGAAATTATAACGGGCTCGTTGCCTCTCGTTGTTGTCCTCCTCATTCCCTTCTATCGCTTTTGCCTCTCGCGTTCACAACCTACCCAGGTTTCTCCCGTTCCTTCAGCCTCGTGAACTTCTCTGGCTCGATTAGCACCGCTATAGACGTACGCCCAAATTAACGCCAAATCGCTTGAGATAGAGCGAAAAGGGAGTCTCGCTCGCTTGTTTTACTTCAGATCGTTTGTTTGCCATGCTAGAAAACGAGAATCACCGGAATCTGTAATACACCCGGGGATACTACTTCCAAACTCAGCCGAATCTTTTTAGTCTCATTCTCGCCTTTGCTGTTTTAACTGAAATCACTATTTTCAGCTTCGAGCTCTGTCCTTTCGTTTACACCTTGGCTTATGCTCAGTTTTCATTTTCCGTTGTACGCTAAAAGCTTTGAACAATTGTTTGTGTGCTCCAAGTTCCACAGAGATTTGCAACTGGATTTTTTTGAAGTGTATGAAAAGTGTAATGGGGATTGGTCGTATTGTTGGTCCATCAGTTTGTCTGTTCCAGTGCAGGCGTCATTGCCTGAACGTATATGGCAACAATCACCGGACAGTCTAGTTAGCGATACTGTAAAAACCTCAGGTCAGGTACTGTGGTTAAGCAACATGATGTCAATTCTAATTCTTGCAGTTCCAAGAACTACCTAGGCACACTAAGGACAGAATGTCTGTCGTATGATCTTATATTGAGGACTATAAGGCCAGAGTGCCGGAATACTTCTCGATTGTCAACATTAAATATAGAGACCCATACACTTCACTTCGTGTGTACAGTGTGACTCAACGGATGAAACATTTTATGAGTTACAGTGAACATAGACAATGCCGATGGAAAGCCGGATCGATTCAAGGCCTCTTATTACCCCGATCGATCGGTCCAATGTCACGGAACGCACAGAATCGTTGAATTGCCAAGAGTTCAGGGCTGGAAGAACGCGAAATAGTGTCGTTCAATCGATTGGATGCTCGGCCGAACAACAATAGAACCTTATTTGCAACGAATATCAGAGACCGTTTCGTGCAGAAATTTGTCAGGGAGTTCCAATTTCCGATCGGATCCTGGTCGGGTTTTGATTGGATTACTCGAATTGGGTAATCCTACTTGGAACTCAAACGTTCTTCCTGCTTTTGCAGTCTCAGTCTTCACCTCATCAAAACCAACTGAACCTACCATTATCGAGGGTTTTGAAATCTTCACGGAAACAAGACCTTGGTTGGAACAACCAAAAATTTGGTTAAACATTTTACCACGACTTACTTGGCAAGAGAAACTGAATAATTGATTAACACAACCACGTTCTGGATTGCAGGTTCAAGTATACTTGGTCATGTTAACCAATTACTGTAATATTTCTAACCAATGTTGGTTGCTTATTGCAACAAAGCCTTTTTCTCAGTATCGATTGAATTATCCACAATTGGTGTTTTGGCTCGATGGATGTAAGTTCAGAAATTTTATAGAACAGTATGAGTGGTGCGATTTAGCTTCAATTTTGGAATTTGACAATTTTGATTGAGCCCCTTCCGGTGTCGTCTTGACACTTCAATCGAAGTCAGAGTAATAAATGCAATCGTTGTGTTTGCGAAAGACGAAAAAGAGAGAAAGAGAAAAAAAAAAACAAGAAGAGAATGAAGAAAGCCTAGAATACTGTTGAGTTTGAAAGAAATAGAAGAAAGTCGGAACTCGACGTGCTGCTTAGCAACGCTTCACAAAATTCACTCTCAGCAGCCTTATCCGCGGCAGGTTTCTCCGGGGAGATCCTCCGTTTCCGGTGAGAACCGCACGGGTCTTCGGGCTTCGCGAGAGATGTGCAAACTCGACACTTTCCCGTTTTCTGCCATCCACCTCACTGTATCTCACGTTGCACATTTTTTAGTAATTCTCTTCTCGTCGTTCTGTCGTTCATTCAGCCGTTCACCTATATACAGACATATTCATTTATATATACATAAATATATATCTTTGACTTTCTCATTTTTCCACGTTTTTTCGCTCCCCCAGTTTCATTGACATTTTTTCACGTCAAATCGCACCATCGGCTCGCGTTGAATAGAGTATATTGCCGTTCAATTTTATTCTTAATCGGATTACGTACGCGCCAAATCAATTGAAACCTTTTTTTATTTTTTTTTGGTGTCGATATAACGTGCCCGCTCAAACTATCTGCTCTCGCTTGCGTTTCGAAAGGTTCTGCTACTCCACGGCTTTGTGTTTGTATACGTGGCGATGATATATTTGCCATGTTCACTCGGCTCTCAAGTTCGCTCGTGTGTACATCGGAGTATCGGCATTTATTCAGGAGGTACACAGTAATACAGCGCATATAGTGCGGTACAGTATTCTAGAATATAACTGTACATGTGTAATATCGACAGGCTGCATCGACGAGGCATGAAAGCTGGTACATATTATATATTGTTTTATACTACAAACTACATAACCCGAGGCACGCCCGGGAGCATCATCAACCGGTACTACGAGGTAAAATTCAATGCTTCGTACCGTCGGTACTCGATGATGTGTCTAGCGCGCTTCGTTTTACCGTATATGCCGTTTTTCAGGCTATCTACCATTTCCGAATTATTTCTCATGATTTCGCTGGTGCGTGTACGAAATATGTGGGACCATTGGATGTTATTCTAATTTAATACTATGTATAAACTTTCAGTCGAAGCGGAGATTATGCGATCTGCCGATTAATACGGGTCTGTACCCATGCAGAGATATTCGAGCAGGAGTTCCAGCCGGGTCCTGCCTGGATGACCCCACTTACGGCCGGGGTCTGGTCAATCATCGGATTGGATTTCAAGCATGGGATTTAACGCTTGTAATCCAAATGGAATATCGTATCGGATTACCGATGCATTGTATCGAAATCAAGGATTTGTAAAATGATATATGATAAGGTGAATGTCGCAGCTGGAAAAGCGGAACGATATTTGGGTTTCATTTGGATTCCAAATAGGATTACCCAATTGGGCAAACCGGACCAAAACCCGACATGCATCCGATCCGAAGCTTGAATTCCTTGACAGATTTCCGCATATTCGCGTGATGTCGTTCATCAGAACGCAGACTGAACCGACGGCTGAAATGTCTCTGAATTCACCACAGAGAATGTTATGTGCCTAGGATACGAAATCCAATTGTGGCATTTTGTAAAACGCAATTTACAAGGTGGTGTCTCCCCGGGTTTGCTGCCAATGGAACAAACGTTGCAGTTTATCATCTTATTCGCATTGCATGAGATGAATAGAATTAGGCAAAAAAAGGTCTAGAAGTGATATTTGTCTTTTCGTCGCAACTGGTTATGTCAGTTTATCGAAAACGAGGGTAATAAACCGAGGGCAGACTTGGCAAAAGTTATACGGATATATACGCACGTATCTCACGTTCTCCGGGCCAACACGGGTAATTCTAGCAGGCGCATCGTCCGCGTAACTCATCGCAACGAGCTCCGCAAATACGGCGAGTGGACGTAGAACGCGCTGGATGGAATAAGGAGGATCTTTATGTCCCATAACCTGCCTCGTAATTACAGCAACGGGAATGGCGTGCACGCCGTTTATTGCCTTTTTTCGCACGCAGTGTCCTCTGTGCTTGTTGACGAGGGCTCCGTGCCCAAAAGTAACTACTGTGCATCACCCGTGAAATACATAGGTCATTTAAAAGACTCGAATTCTTTGTTCTTGTCGTCGCAGACTGTTGTTGATGCTGCGATGAAGACTTGATTCGGGTTCATAGTGCCAATTCTTTTCCATTAGACGCTTACAACGTATATGACACTTTATACGTACAAAATCGCATGTCTAAGAAATTCTCAACGACACCAGTTTCCTTACCTTAAGGCTTACGAGCCTTGTGGTTGTGTGCTAACCTTGACCACTACTACGACGTCGATAACAACGAGGTGAGCTGCGAGGGTCGCTGGCACTCGATTCACGAGATAAAATCGTACGCCGTTGTGACTCTCGCGGATTCAAGATTAGGCCCCCAACTCCACTCGGTGGCTCAAAGAATTGCGGAGGGGTTAGAAAGCGCGAAAGCTTAAACGCTGCTACACATACAACACAGTAAGAAGAAGAAATAAGAAAAAGCTACACAAGGCGAGCTAAGATTGGCAAAGCCAGTTCTAAAATAACCTCGCGCCTGATATCGTCCGTGGGGAAAAAAAAGGTCACGACCATCTTCTTCCCAATTAGTCGTCAATTTCGAGAGACTACTTTTCAGAGCCACCTCATCATCCTGCGGGTTCTAATTAGCCGCGGGCTCTTACAATAAGACGCCAAACTTTCACATCCTTACTTTCGTCTCTTCCACTCTCATTATCTTTCATCTATATTTTTTGCTTTCTTTAAATTGGCGAGCAGCTTGAGCGTCATTGTCCAGAAGGGTGCACAAGCAGAAATTGCAACCGGAATCCGGCTGGATCGCGTCTGGATTTCCATTCGGATTTCGAGTGAGACTAACCTTTGAGGGAAACTTTAGTTAATTCCGACCAATGAAAGTTTGGCGATCAGAGCAAAACCGAAACAATATTTGGGATTCAGATTCATCCCTAGGAATACCTAATTGGGGTAACCCGACCAAAACCCGACTAGCATCCGATCAGAAACTGGGACTCCCTGACAGATTTCTGTACGGGTGTGAGTGGAACGCGATAGTGGGAAAAGTGGAAAATGGAATGGAAACATTTTCTGCAATATGAAGTCTCGCGTAGTTGAAGCGATACTCCAGTACGTGAGTGAGCCCCAGAGGAAAAAGGGCACCTGTTTACGAGTTGCAGGGCTGCGTTCAGTTTGCACACGTACGACACCTGGACTTTGGTGTGTAAAACGGAATAGCAAGGTAGTGGTGGAAGCACAGGGTGCGAGAGAGGAATGGAAAACGAGAAAAGTAGATAAGAACGTGGGTGTGGACCCTCCGAGGGCGACGATCCAATACTCACAAACCCTTTAATAATATTTCATCCGATGGAGGCGCCCGAACTTTTATACGCTTGACATAGAGAAAAAGTTCTCGTCGGATAAAACGCTGGGAGAGACGTAAATAAGTTTTTTTTTTTTTTTTTTTTTTTTTTTTTACACTTTCTAATCCGTGACTCTGTGGCGTGACAAAAGTACATATAAAATAAATATACCTTTACGTGTGTAAAGGTCCCTACGAACTTTATACACGTTTGAAAAGGGAACTGTAAAATTAACTACTCTGCAGTACTAAAAATAGAACGTATACATTTTGTGTATTTATCATTTTTCATTCTACTCGAAAGCACGGTTATATAATAAAGTATCTTCATCAATTTTGGCTTCATCGTAGAGAAAGCTGTGTGAAAAACGCAAAATAACGAAGAAGCAAAGATCTCACTTACTTCCTTGCTTAAAAAAAAATGGTGGTAATTAAAGTTTAAGAAAATAAAAACGAATTTTCTTGTACGAAGAATCAAGGTAATACTGAACAATCTCAATGTCAATACAATGGCTATTAAAATCGTAGATATATCTCACGATTTCTATTTCTCTCCACGTAAGACGTTGGGTTTCGGGTAGAATGGAAAGAGTCTGCGAAACGTCGAAGGAGAGCAAAGCTCGTAAATCTCTCGACGCCTTCTATACGCCTTGGGGCCGACGGACAATGTCACGAGAGTGAAAAAAGGGAGCAAAGCGAGAGGAGTGGTTTGAGGGAAGCAAATAAAAAACGGAGCCAGACGTCCCTCCCGCGAGCTAACCCTCGACACCCTTGCCAATCTAGCTGCGACCACGTAATCCCCGTCCAAGGTGGGGATATACGACCTGGCTCTCGTCTCACGAGCTTCTTGTACTTACACGAAAATTAGCTAAGAAAACCCAAACGACATCTACGGCAAGCGTAACGCCCACAAATGAAGTTAGAGCAAAATGCGCCCTTCGATCCACTCGGCTTTACACTTTCTTACTCCATTACCCAAACCGAAGACGTATACACGATGGAAAATTCGTCTATGTATTCTCATCTCGTGGACGAACGTGACTGGCTTTTCCCCAGACTTCGAATTGATGTAAATTTTACATCCTAATATCCCTTTGACAATCAGCACTTCCTATTTTCCTCTGTATTTAATACGGGACGAAGTACTGTACAGTAGACGGGAGGCTGAAGGGTACCCAGCACGTACCACTTTCATCTCTGCCCTTGCCTGCTCTGTACGACGTATGATATTCTTTGCCGGAAATTTCGTCGGGAAAGCTTGCGATCAATTAGAAGGGGAACGTGTTTTTGGGGTGTTAGAGCTTCTGCCATGATACACGACGGAAGGGAGCCTCCCCCACCGAAGGGAAAAGCACTCAGACGAGAGCTCGCGAAGCGAACATGGGCTTAATATCCTGAGAAATATTGTTATTGCTTATAATATTTTGCAGATGTCTCAGTCTCATGGTTCTAAGAAAAAGTATGTCTCGTTTGAGTGGAGAATAGCTTCTACGTCTCGCGACTCTCGTTCTTCTCCACTGCAGTATCCAACTTTCATTTGCCGGGAATTAAAGGATCATCGCGCAGTAACATACGGGTGATTACATCATCAAAACAACGGGCGTCGCCAGTCGCGAGATGAAGAGCAGGTAGGGTATATATCGATGTTGAAGGGAGGGAGAGTTAGGTATATTAGTAAAGGTGCAGTCGCCAACCACAACAGACGTGGACGATATGTTTTTAGGGAAAGGTGGAAGTTGTCGCAAGTGGGCGAGCGGAAGGGAGTACTGAAGGACATATCATGGATGGTGGCGATGAAAGGGAGTCATATGAAAGTGCGAAGGAGGTACGACAAGGTATATACGGTTTGAAATTTCGAGGGAACTGATGGGAAGAGGTTGCACAAGAGTTAAGGCTCCAGGTGGGAAGTAGGCGGTGGGGCAGGGACGGGGCAATATCGGTTTTATGGTCGGCTGGCACTCGGTTATATACACGGTTAAAACCGAAAGGAGCTTAAGCCTGGCGCAAACGAGGTGAACGTGACCGGTGGATGCTACCGGTACTGGGCACCCCATAGCGGCGAACTGGCCCGAAGTTAAAAGGACGGGAAGGTGAAGGTTTGCTGTGCCCTCGCGCGAAGACACATACCGAGCGAATCGACGAAGCGCAGTGAGGAGATACTTGGTGGAATGCTCGAGTGGAAAACAGGGATGAGGAGAAATTGATGGAAAGATCGGGAGCTTGCATCCCCACAGTGCGAAAGGGAAGAAGAGCTACAGCCAATAGGAGAGCTGCCAGGGAGGTGGGCAAGTATTGTCGGGTAAAGCATTTTCTGCGGAAAAGGGTGAATGACGTAGATGAGGTAAATGGTACGGAGGTATATTGTCGGAAGGCGGAGGAAGGCGGTGAGGTGGCAGGGAGGGACTGCGAAACACACAAGTCGTTCGAGAAATAAGTCCGGTCTCGGCCATTTCGAGGAAAGCAGCAGGACCAAATAGGATGAGGGATGGAGAGAAAAAAAAAAAAAGTAAAGGGAGAAAAGCGAAAGAGCGAGCGAACCACCGCCACCTGGCCGAGCTCCAAGTGGCGCGGAAGGGGTCGAAACAGAGGAGTTGGCGAACTGCACGATCGGAAAAGCTCGTCGGAAGGAAGCCAGGCACGTACACGCCCCTCCTGCCCTTGACTAGCTCTCCTGTCCACCTTTTCCTCTTTCGCCTCCTTCGACATCCTCCTTCTATGTCTCTTTCTCTTTTTTATCCTTGAGGACGTGTTTACAATTTGCGGTTTAAGGCCGATGAATTTTCTTGGCGAACGCTTCCAAACTATCACCCCAGCTCCACCGCGTGTATGTGCGCTGGGTTTACTGTATCCAATTATCGAACCTCCCCGTTGGCTGTGACGATGTTATGGCTGTTACCTCCAGTAGTTGCACTGGATCATTATTGTGTATTTTGTTGATAAATCCATACGCGGTCGAAAAATTGTTTCGTAAAATGGAGGGATTTTTATTCTTTAAAACCTAACAGGCTTAAAAATTATACGCAGTATTTTATAGTTAATTCAATAAACTCTTTTAGCATGACATTTTTTGAGAAAATCCGAAAGCAACGAAATTATATTTTTACTCTTAATCTAAACATGATCACAGAGTGCAATGCAATGTGGACAAACTATAAGCAGCCAACTCCATACATAGTCCCCCATATTGACGTTAGCCAATTTCGTAATATTTTGTATACCAAGGGGGGATAAAACCCACAGAGAGCCCCGTGTCTAATGCGTCATGCAAGTCCTCCTCGATTTTTGCCAAGCTCGGGCGGTGACTCAATGATAGCGGAATTATTATCGTAGGCAAAGCCTCTTCACCGGGGCATTAGGCACACCACCACGAAGAGCTGAGAGGAAAGAGAGTCAGGAGAGAAAAAAAAAAAAAAAAGAAAAAAAAATGGGGGACGAAACTTTGGCCATTATACCAAAGTGTTCGTAATCTAAATGCGAATCTAACGAGGACAGTTTGCCAAACTGAGATAGAGACAGAGAAAACGTAAGACACGAGGCTCGCGCGAAATTTAGTCGCCCAGAAGTTTTTACGGCGTGAAGTTTCACTCGGTTTCTTCTAACGTCAAGCCGAATAGAGAACCAAAACGAAGGTCCACCAGTGACAATGGACACGAGCAAAAGATAATCGCGCCAACACGTTTTTCGATAACTATGCGAAATCGTAATTCGTTTTTCAATTTTCCAAGTTTCACATTTTTCTGTCAACAAACTGTGCGTTACTGGTAATTGAGATGAATAAAAAAAAATTAGGGAAAGTGGTTCTGCAGAATTACCTATTTTGTCGTAAATTCGGATCTGACTAATATTTATGCACAGATAATATTTTGAATAATTTCTTCTTTTTTTTTTTTGTTTCAGCTAAACATGCTCAAAAACCTTATTATAAACCAATTGGATTATGAGATTTTCCGGAATTTTAACAATGTGCTAAATTGGTCAACGAGTTATGAATTATTCACAGAACGTTAAGTTTGAGATTGCGAAATCTCGAGTTCAGTTTATCCCACGAAATTGATCGAATCTGGCACGAACTCGAAGGGAGTCATCGTCAATTTTTCATTCTCTGGGTCTCTCTCTCTCTCTCTCTTTCTCTATCCTTGGACTATCGATTTCTCCATTAACCGCGGGCTCAGAGGCGAGCGAGAGGGTTGAAGGGTCTAAAACTATTTCAAGATGGCGTCATGCGGCGAAGCGCATAGTCGAAGTAGGCCAGAAGACGTCGTCAAATTGGATTATAGTCTGTCCTAACGTTATCGTGGCTCTCTGCCGAGTCTGTATTAATATGCCACTACAGTCTTTTATACCCTCAAGAGAGAAATGTCAAAAAGGATGAGATAATAAAGATAAGTCAAATTAAAAAGCAACAAAACGAGTCTGTGAAGTAGAACCTCCGATATTGATTCCTCATCATTGATCGCACTTTCAAAAAAATTCATATTTCAGTCAAAAAAATATTAGTCATATTTCGCCCAAACAAATTTACATAATTCACCTGTGTTTGCACGAAGTTGTGAAATAAACTGAAAACATTCCAAGTACAATTTGTCAAATAAATGTCGATCATTAATAGGACTCAGTCTAAGCGCGCTTTCTCAATATAACGATTTGTGCGATGCTGTGAAAGTAGCTGAAAATAAAGAGAAATTAAATAAAAATTGAGATATTAAATCAAAATTATTATCCAGAAACGAAATAAAAGGATCCACATTACTGGAGCTTTATAGCCAAAAAAAACTGCGATTCCAAGATCGCGATAATCATATAATTCCTTTGTTATCGAGGCTACGTTATTAAATTTGGTCCCAATCGGAATATTTTTAGCTAATACATCTAACTGCAACAACAAAATCCACCCGGAATGCAATAAATGAATTAATACTCAATATTAACCCTTCAAACTTGCAGCTAAAAGGCGTCAGCGAGTCTACGAGTCGTGGTCGTCTGGTCGGTATGGTAGATACGCAAATTGGACTTATCTCGAGACGCCACCACGTCTCTTGATAAAGAAATGAAGGCTGATGGGTGGACGTGTCGTGCGTGACCGGTGGAGTAATAACAGAACGCAGGCGTCACAAACGCTCAGCAATTTCGCGCCAATCCATTACGAAGTTTTCCGTCGTCGTCGTACGCAATCAATTTTTTTTTTTTTTTTTTCTTTTCGTTTTTAACGTGATTGATATAATCATCTCTTCCGTTGGGTCCTTACGTACGACTCACACAGTGATCACGACTCGCTCTGAAACGATAAGCACGCCACTCCAAGTCTCGCCTATTAATTAAGACCGATGACAGAGTTTAATCTGTATTCATAATGGTACACCACGTTCGGTGGGGTGGTCCGTAGCTCTGCTATCTAATATGAAACAGAGCGTAGATCCTCCTGATATACTACTGCAATGGAGGGCTGGAGCGAAAAGCAAGTGTATTAACAGAGAGGTAGGAAAATGAGATAGCGAAGGGGAGGAAGAATTCTCAGCAAAGGTTTCAATTAAATTTACGTTGTACGCGATAGGGTTCCTCGGTTCTAAACCTGTGTGTGTGTGTGTGTGTGTGTGTGTGTATGTATATAGACTTGTGTGCTCGCACCAACGTCGGTATTGCAGTACACGCTGACACAGTCAGGTATTTGCGCTCCGACCGTGGATAGAAAATGTAATGTTGAAGCAAAAGCACACTTTGTATAGTGTGAAGTGAAAATTGCCCGAACAGAGTCGGACGCCCGTCGTCGCCGCCGCTGCCGACGTCGCCTTCCGGTCTAAGTAGTTTACAGCCACACATGCCGTTTCTGATCCTCGCTGTATGAGGCATTCTCCGTCAATTCACACACTTTGTTTTTTTTACACAGTCTCGCTGATGTGTTTTTCATTGGCAGCCAGATTTTAATTATCGAATTAGCTTCCAGGGATTTTTTGAGATTTTTTTTTTTTTGATGAGAATAAATCACAGAATTGAGAAATAAATAATTACGTAAATAGCATTTCGCATCGTTACAGTGAGAAAAAAAGTGTTTTTTAAAAATAATTTTAAATACACTGTATGAATTTTTTTTTTTAATTATTAGTCAAACTGATATAGTGATTATTTGTTCAATTACTCAAATGACTCAATTAAAGTTTTTTTTTTTTCTAGCTTGACAATAAAAAAAATGTTGACACTCGATAGAAATGTAACAAAAATATGATAGACAAAAATGAAATAGACAAGCTTTTCAAAATGATCTGAGAATTTTTTTGTTTCATTGGTCGAACTGATATGGAATGCCTCGTACACTGGTTACGCGAACATGCAAATTGCACGAAGCTTTCCTCGGTGTACTGCTGTTGCTGCTGCTGCTGCTTCTACTGCTGTATACTTTGTTTCCAGCAAGCTCTTTCTCGTTAGAAATGGATCGATTCACGCTGGCCGAGAAAGATATCGAGCGAATACCAGACTATGTATAATTGAGGCACTGTACCGAGTATAGTAAAGTCTCTCGATGCTTCCGGGTACGAAATTAAAATCTCGTATAACTGCACGAACAGGCGAAATTTCTCGTAGCGCTTAGTACATATATACGTTCACGAAGCTCTGAATTATGTTAAACAGAGACTACAGTAACTTTTGGCAAAAAAAAAATGCATACATTTTTTTTTTTAGCTTTCTTCACAATATTCTGGACTTCTCAATGAGGCGAAATCGCTAGACTGTTTTTTCGGCCTCAAAAAAATGTTTTTGGAAAAACGATTCCTTTCCTCTCATAAAAACAAAAATTAAATAAGCAATCACGAGTTTGTCAAAATTGACAATCATACTTTCAGGTGATTTTAGAATTCAGAATTTCACATAAAATTGATGGTCACAAAAAAATTTGTCAGCGGAATGGTTAATTCTACTTCGGTCGTCACTGTAAAAAAAAAAAAAAAAATTGGATTCAGGGAGTCGTACGCCAGTCGTTTCCCTTCGTGTCTGGAGTGACTCGGACGGTAAATTGCATTGAAGGGCTCGGATAAGGGGTGGAGAATATGGAGACCACGTTGAAACTTTACTTGCACTTAAATTAGCACTCCTGCAGTGGCGCTAGTGCGCTCTACCTAGGCGCTGCGTTTGGGGGAAACTAAGGGAATTCCGGGTAGCTATATAGGGAGCCCTAGAAGGGGTAAGGGAGACCGGGCCGAGGCGAGGAGGACGCGAAGAGTAATAGCGTTTAAGGGAGGTTGCGTGTGGCGCCGTGCATGAACGGCGACGCGACGTCTAAGCGCCAACGTAGCTATCCTGTACTATATATCTATCTCTCTCTATATATATATATATATATAAAGACATATATACTATATATGTATATAGGTAGTGGAAACGGCTTTGCCAGGGCGACCGGTAGTCGCTACTCTGTGGCATTACACGTCGGGAGTTACTATACCCCTTCTCCGGTTTAACGCTCGAAAACAAATATCTGCTCAACTTTGCTGCAGAGACTGCAGTACACCGGTTTCCACAGGTTTTTCACGAGCGTTTCGTGTCGTCCAGTTGCCCTTTCCGCGTTACTTTATCGCTTCGACGTAAAAGAGAGAAAAAAAAAAAAAAAAGCAGGAAGTAAAATGTAAAATGAAAAATTGCAGACCCAGTAAGGGGATGAATAGCTTTTTGGAAGAAAAAAAAAAAAGGAAATAGTTCAGCCATGGCTCGTGTAACAGGTAACAGTCAAAACGTTCGTGAGAGGGTTCGTTCGTGACGAATGCGTGTCTCGCGATAATTAGCCCGGTTTATCGCATGTGGTAGCAGATACAATGGCAACAAATCGCAGTTGGAAAAATAGAATTTATGTAATGGCCATACTTTGAGCTTTTTAACTATTTTTCGAATCCTCGTGATTTAGGGCCTGCGATTTGTGAAATGGACCTGGAATTAGAGATTGTTGGTCTGAGAAGGATGTCATTTTGAATTATATCAACTTTAACGTTTAGATGTCAGGCGAGAAAAAATTGGGGAATAAAAGGTGGATTGAAAAGAGAGGAATAAAGAGTTTTCAAAAACGTATGGAGATTTTTATACAATTTAATAAAAAGAAAAAAAATTCTTTTTGTTAGCCCTAGGGAGGTCACTGACAATGAAGGGGTAAACACAACCCCAAACTTTTCCAAGTATACAAAGCTTTAAAAAATGTCGATTGAATGTAGGCAAACGAAAATTATATCCACAAAAAATGTACTAAATAACCGGGTACAGCTAAAACCTGTACTTCCATCCTATTTCACTAAAGATCAATATTGGTGCTGCGAGTCAACAGCGAGGCTTTGGCAAAAGAAAAAAAAAAAGATTTCCCCGTTGGATCTTTGCAGACAGTCGTCACTTGTAACAATTAAATTAATATTTTAATAGCGAAGCAATTGAGTTCACGAATGTGCCGAAATATTGAAAACTGTGGAACAGTTTAGCAGGTAAATTATATAACGGAACTGGCGATGTCGGTGAGCTCGAAACATGTCTGATCGTTACAGCCGTCTCCACTGTACCGACCGATAAGTTTCTCCCGCTGCGTGCCTCGAGAACATTATCCTTTCGACCCTTGCAAACGATACTTGTATACCAAATTACGTCATCATTAGCGAAGAATAAGGGAGAATCGAGATGGCAAGTCGTCAGAGGGGATGGAAACAGGAAATTCACTAAGAAAGTAAGGAGATAAGGAGCGAAAGAGAAGGGGAAAGAGAGGAAGGGAAAGGACCTGTGTACCAAACACCACACGGTCGAAAATACCCTCTTTTCTTGGCCCTTCTAGGTTCCTGTTTTCCTGAACGGATAGCTCGCCCCCTCCCTCCCCCTCCCCTCCCCACCCTGGAATACGTTCGGGTATACAATAAAGCCGAACGATCGAAGGGTTCATGCGAAGGCTAGGATAAGGGAAGGAGAAGGAAAAGGACGAGGTCTACCGAAGCGAAGTACATTCCCTCTCCTCTCTGCCAAAATGAGAAGCAGAGAAGAATGAAAATCTTGACCTTTCGGCAGGAGCAACGACGCGTTCCCTCTCTCTCTCTCTCTCTCTCTTTCTCTCTTCCCTCGATCTCTCGTTCTCTCGGAGCAAAAGGCAGTACAGCTTAACGAGCGCTTTTTGGAATTGGTCTGGCCTTTTCTCTTTAGTGCTGAGAGAAAAGCAAGTAACGGTGTACCAGTAGTAGAAAGGATCGTGACCAACAGAAGCCGTTTCGTAACATCGACAAGACCAGAGGAATTCTCGTTTAAAACCTCTGGGTCAAGTGTTTTAAGTCCTTCTTGCTTCTTTATTTTTTTTTTTTTTTTTTTTTTTAGCACACTGAAGACATGGTACTCTCGGCAATTATCGGAGTTACGGTCGGTTGTCTGACAATAACTCGACTTTACTACTTGAGTGCAAACGTTTAATCAATTAAAACAAAGGCTCTATCCAGATTTGTTACAGACTTTTGCAGAGTTCAAACGGCGAATTAGCGCTTAATTGTCATGGTAATTGTCGACAGAAGAGACGACCTAGAAAATTGTTTCATTTAATCATTAGGATACATTGAATACAGTTCGTCTTGAAGGAATGTAAATTTTCTGCATTTTCAAGTGCTCGATGATTAGGACGAAATTGCCATTGAATCCTGGTCATCTATGCACCAGCTTTGGCCTCCTAATGGTACACCGCATTTGGCCTTGCTATTAAATCCAATAACTACAAAAATTCCCGGTTGAATAAATGCCACGAAATTTTTGTTTCAATTTTTTATCCATCCACAGTACGCCCTTTTATTACTTTTCCATTCGCCCATCCCTCGTTCTCCGTCGATCGTTACGAGCACAAATCCGATTGGAACAATTTCGCAAATATCAATTCGACCGGAACAGTTAATTTGGCTGAAATGAAAGAGAGAGAGAAAAAAATGGACTAGCAGCGATGTTGTTGACACGATGAACTTTTTTTTTTTTTTAGTCACCATTGGATGCAGATTATTCCTCATGGATCTCCGACGTTACGTGGACATTCCGCGATGTTACGTATTAACGGAAACAGTGTTTATGTAAAAAAAAAAAAATAGTAAGGAAGGTGGAGGAGAGAGAAAATATGGGAGTGACGTCAAAAGGACCCTGGAATGTCCCATAGAACCTCGGCAGCTTGTCGATTGGATCGATGCGGTGACTCATTCGAGGGTGGTGACAAGGTCTCTCCAGTTTTCTCCCTCCTCTCTCTCTGTCTTTACTCCTTGTTCGTCCCTTCTTTTTTCCTCCATCACTCGTCCTCTCACGCCTCCATTGCCAGCTCTCCCTGGCGATCTCGTGTCCTTCCCTCTTTCTTCAACAGAGAAACCACCCTCTATCTATCTATCCTTTATCTGGCTATCTCTCTATCTTCCATGTTCTATAATACGAAAAGCGTGTTTGAAACTTTGTGAACGGAAAAGCTCAGACCCCGAAGGCACGATTTGCCATCTCTCTCTCTACCGATACCTTCAGACAAACTCAACTCTTGAATAGTCTCCTTCTTCCTCTGACTAACTCGGCGCACTCTACTTCCCACTATCTATACATCTCGAGCTTTCTACTCCTCATTGCATAACAACTAGATGCATCTGATATTCTCAGTAGCCTCTCCTTCGACCTCATGCACATGCACACTTACAAACACACCGAGTCATATTGAAGTTAGTTCTCAAGTTTTCGAAAGATTGCTATCACTTAAAGGAGAGCCCTGCTTAAGTTAGAGCTTGCAGAGTTTAAGGAGCCACTGTTACGTCAAAAATAAATAGGAAATCATCTTGTGGAGAATATCCATTAGGGTTCAAATTAAAATGTCAAATATTTTCATCATTTCTTTTTACTTATAGAATCATTTTGAGGGGGGAAGGCGGATGAGCTCGATGAAAATCCCACCACATTCTTTATCAACTGGACCACTTTTCTTCAAATTATTAGTATTTTTTTTTCACTAACTTCCACACTTTTTATTTCGCTCTTAATTTTATACAACATACAGTGGTATGTTGAGAACCTATAAAAAAATTAGCAGGTTGGACAAAAAATATTTTCATGACCAAAAAAAATTTTTTTGTAATAGTTACAGTGCTCCAGTTGTCAAAGAATGTATGGCACGATTTACTGAAGTCAGAGGGTCAAAAGGGAGCGGAAAATTCCGAGACTAATATAGTGTAAAGGGCCAAGTGGTTGTACAGTGTCGAGGTTGCTTAATCTCTCGTGGCTGTAAAGTTCGCATCGACGCCCGGCTATTTAATGCCCGGCGAATCGCCGACGCCCGGCTGCTCTTAACAGTAAATTTACTCTCGGGGATCGAAACTCGTATCTACTACAATATACAGCCTATATATCGTAAAATAGTTACAAGGCTGTAGCGCAAGTTAACGCAAGCCCTTCTCCTGCGGCTCGCCAAGCCTCACGGCAACATGACAGAATCGGCGTCAACGCGGTCGCGACGTCGACGTCAGACTTATGGACACGCTTTGCCGATGGCTCTGCAACATCTTACTCGGTGCGCTTCTGCTCCTGAGGAGTTTGAGTGAGTCTCATTATCATCATCCGCAGCATCGTCATTTATCTTCATCAAGCGTGTCCGGCTCGCAAAAAAGTGTCCGCACGATTTTTATATTATATATGTAATTCAACATTTTGGTATTTTAATCTACAAACGTAATTAATTCTAATGATGTCTTTATACTATAAGCGCACCTTATCTATCAAGACTCAATGATCCTCCAATTTTTCTTAATACACGTACACACCAGTTGTTGAAAATATTTATTTACCGTAGAATCACGCTTTCACGAAATATTTTTATCATATTTCGTTTCAGGGATATTTTTGAAAACGTATGATATTTTGTCGGACTTTAATTGGGAAAGCTAGAACTTTTTTTTTCGTTTTTTTTTTGCATTCCGCGATTTTTCAACGGTATGATTGTTTAAAAAAGAATTATCCTGCAGGAATTGAACTACTGTAAATCTGAGGCAATTAACGATGCGTTGGAATTTATTTCGACTAGAAAAAAAAATCGATTTGGAGGGTTTATCTTGATACGAATTTTAATTTAACGTTCGCCAAATAAATAACTCATGTCTTTCTTTTTTGTTTTCAGAGAACGGTCTGTTGTCTTTCGAGAATCCAAACTATCATCTGGACCCAGCTCGTCTCGATGACGCCCTCAACAGCAATGGTAACAGTAGCTCGATCTTCGACGAACTTTATCAGGAATTGGTCGGTAGCAGCGGCAGAGGCGGCGAAGTTACAGGTGGCGTTGGTGTCGGCATTGTAGGTGGTGGGAGAGTACAAGCTCGCAGAACTTACGCGGCTCTCGACCTTGGTAGCATGGGTGTAGATGTTACACAGGGACCACTTACCGAGGACACCGCAAACGAAGACGCACCTGACAATACCGATAATCACAATCTTGGGTGAGTATTTAATTAATTGATACATTATATGAGACCTTCTTTATCATTTGAGTCAATTATTTTCCTAATTATTTCTTTGTTTCACTACATTCGAATTTTTTAAAATTTTGCTCTTAATTTTATATATTTTACAGTGGTAGAATCTATAAAAAAAATTTGGCAAAGTTGGCAAAATATATTTGTAGGGTTAAACAATTTTTAGAATAAATTATAATGGCGTAATTGATAAAGAATGTCTCATAAATAAGAGAAAATCTGAGAAATGAAAAATATGAGGGTAACTGCCATTGCACCAGTTTCTGCCGTCTGTGCACCAGTTTTGGCCACGCTTTTAAATCGACTAAGTACAGTCAAATTCGGCTTGAAAATCGGTTATATAATTGCGCAGAGGGAGGAAGATAGAAACGAAAAGCAGCAACAGAGAAACTGGAAGAAACCAACAGTGCATAAAAATCCAATTAAGGAAATGCCTCTCGGCTCTCTCAGTTTCCTTCTTTCTCTTTCTGCTCTCATCTCTTTTCGTATACTTTTCGAATGTTTTCTGACAACGACGGGCGAATGCAACTAAGCGAAAGAAGAAGCTTCTCGCTCCCTCCTTGCCTCCTTTTCCTCATCATACACCGTGGAAACTTTTCTCTTCGTATTTCTCTTTCGCTTACGCTGTTGAAAAATTCGTGCTTCTATTTCGCCGGAGTGACTCTAATGAAATCAACGAGTGCGCCTGGTGTTTGAGGTAGTTATAATCGTACATATATTGGTTGATATATAAATTACCAATTGCGTTTATATGGAGCTAAACGGTTTGGCGACGAATTGTTTGGAATGATTGGGTGGAAATTGTGGAACGACCAATTGATCCGGTCCATGCCATTCAGACCGAAATTCATTGTCTCACGCTAACGACTCTTTGTTCGCGGTGTGACGAAGAAGGACCGGGAAGCTACGACCGCAATGTCGACGGGCTTTGAGCTTTATGCGGTTTTTTGGTCCTCCGGCTCTGCCCTTCTTCCTCTTTGTTCTCCTCCCTTATCTAGTATGAGCAGAGCTGAATGAAGAGCTTTTAGAATACAGTCGAACCTCGATTGAAGCTCACTCACACTTTTCCAGCATCTACAGCGTCTCGTTTCGTGGTGGAGAGCACATCTTGTGCCGAAATTTCATCAGGGATTGGGCTGGAGCCTGCCCAGTTTACTTCACTTACGGTCAGGCGCTGATGAACTGCATATCGATATTGGGATTCCAAAAATACTCTCAAGAAATTCTCAAATCTAGCTGAGAAGTATCAATTTTTTAAATACGATTCAAGTGCTTTAAGGTTCTGACTTGACTTCTGAATCGCAGTTAGTCTCTGCGTTCATTTGTATTCACTTTTTCGCACCTTTCATCGCATTTACTTATCTTTTATATCGTTAAAGCAGAACACTTTTTTCATTTCTATTCATTCGAATTAATTTTTTCTTATTTTCATAGCTTTCTCTCATATTTTCTTGCTGAGGTGAATTCTTTGACGTTTATGTCTCACGGTGTTTCACTCTGATGCCTCTCTCATGTCGTGGTTCACCGACAAAACTTCGTTATCCGGCGCCTACCTCCAGTACTGGCACACAGCAACAGCGTTACATTGTTAGCTCCGGCGTTCTCGCGAAATTTAGGGCTGCCGAGATAGAGCGAGTGAAAGCGGTTCCCGACTACAGAGAACACAGGAGCTTTGAGGTGAAGGTTGAATAAGTTCGTGCTAAAAGCTTTATTTCTCACGTACAACCACACGTTGTATTGTGTGGCATCAAGAACTGCCACTGCGATTTCGCACAATCCTCAGAACTCGCACGTATCGTTCATTTCGCGCTTTCCTATCAAATTTAGTCTGTTATCTTCGTGCGGAGTAATACAGGAAAGTTCGAAATCTTTTGATATACTGTTGGGGTGCTACAGAATTTGCATTGAGAAATGGTAAGTTTACCGAATATATGAATCGATCACAAAGCTTCGATTGATCTGTGAACTAAAAGTCAACTTTCCTTAAAGGAAGGAACATAAAATTAGCTTGGTAGGTAACGTTCTCACATGTACAGTAAAATTATGTAAATTTGGGCAAATAGTTACTCAATATAATTTCCTGAGTAAATTCACTTATTCATTGGACTCCAGAAGTCGAGAAAAGCTTAACGCTAGCTGCTTATATGCGCAACAGTGTGACAAGAATTGCTAAAATTTATGCAGTAAAAGTTAGTTGAGAACGCTCGACAAATTATTATTTTAATTGTAAGCACCATTGAGACGTCTCGAAAAATAGCTGATTTTTACTAATCTCCCCAATGCTTAAATAATAAATTAAATGTGAATAGAAAAAAAAGTAAGAAATCAGCGATTTTTTCGAACCATCACAATGTTCCTCCTTAATCCGACGTTTCGCGACGGGGGTTAAGGGTATTTCGTGGTTTTCACGGACTGTGGTATCACAATACACGGACGAAAACCTACCAAAGAAGGACACAGCGTGAGCAAAAAATAAAGAACAAAAAAAAAGTCTAGAAACGAGAACGCCCGTCCGCACATAAACGAAACTCGATAAAACTCGTTGAAGCAAAGTGGGCCTCTCTCCCGCTAGCGCAATTTCCCGGGGATGGATCCCTTTGTTAGCGAGCCGAACGTTGGAGAATGAGGGAGATCGAGGTACGCGCGAGTAGTACCGCAGTTGGTATAGCAACCCCGATGCTGAAGAAAAGCGAAAGAAAAGGAGACGAAGAGAAGCGAAAAGACGCTTCTCTGTCCGTATAATATAGAAACCCGTCGACGACCCGAGGACGAAGAAGTCGTGATATTTTTGGTTGCGCGAGCTTTCAGTCCGCGGATATTAGATGATAAGCGGAAGTAAGCTGTTCGTTGGCGCACGACGACGACGAAGTTGACATTGAACGAGAAGGAGGGCTGGTCGCAAGGCGTCGTTGTCGGGAACGCCGCGAACTCAATCTAAAGTTGCGAACGAAGTTGCCCCTCGGCTATCTCTCATGCCCGCGTCGATCTTTCCTCCCTGGGCCAAGAACCGTATAACGCCTCGATATTTCTGCTCTCCACATTTTGCCATATTCCGCAACGGCTTTTTCACGTCCTGCAACGACTTCTTCAACATTTCATAAGTCCTCAAATTATTATTTCACCGGGTCTTGGCTCGATGTGGCATAACCGGCAACTATATATACACAACCCTCACTTTCGTCATTCTCACTTCTTTTTGGTTTTAAGATCCTTACCGGCGGCTTCCTATAATCACTAGCTACAATAATCTCATCAATATATCTCATTTGTTTTTTTTTTCCTTTATGTAAAATATATAAATAAATTATAGAGTATATGTTACAAATAATCCGTCAGTCATAATATAACCCGCTCAAAGAGCACCGAACATCGAGCTTAAAACCACCTCTCAGCCTCCCGTAGTACGCCAGTCTCCGCTATGTGGCGCCCGGGCGCGAGGCGCTCTCGCATACACGCGGGCGCGCCTGAGTTTAATCCAATTTTTTCATTCACTCTTTGTATCTTCATCCAACATCTTGCATCCGCCAGTTTGAATTTTCGAAATTTGACTTATATTCCACAATCTAAAAACATATCTCTTTACCATGACGTTCTACTTGTCTGTTTCCAATAAAAATGTTTAGATACTTTTACAGCTAAAAGTACCGATAGACAATGAGAAGTAACACAAGAATTGCAACTCTCATCAGCACTCTAACAATTTAAAAAAAAAAGTATTACCCACCTACTTCCGTATCTTTTAGATTACATCACCCTTTCTCTTACGTAGTTTATTTTTCATCTCATCGCAAGCCTAAATCCCAAATAATAATAGTAATAGTAATATTTAACGATGACAATAATAATAATACCGATATCCATGGAGCGTTGATGGTTTCCGGCCGTGCGAAAATGGGCTACGCTTGGAATATCGAGGCAGGCAGACTCAAGGAACGACCTCGAATGGACAAGCGCATAATCGAGAGGGAGTTCGCGCTTTTCGAACATTACAATGTATCGGCGGATGATGCGTCAGTAAGTAGCGGTGTACACAGCGGTAGCACTAGGTACGTAGTGCAAAGGAGCTTTTGGATAACGCGTCTCAGGCGGCTCTCGGACGTGGCAAACATAAACCTATAAGGAACGATGATGGCCCATTGGCAGACAAGACCAGGCTTGTAGAATGGGATCGAGAAGATGAGGTGCAAAGAAGTGCCGGAGTCTCGCAGAACGAAACAACCTCAGAGAAAGGGTGGTGAAACGAGGGTGAAGGAAGAAGAGACGAGGGGAACACCGCGACGCCGACTCCGAAGAACGTGGGATAGGTATCTTAGCGATCGTGTCTGAGGGCGAGGTACATTGGGCGTGAAATAAGGTGCCATTGTTAGAGGCAGCTTTCTTCGAGCTCCGTTTTTGCCTCGTGCTCCCCCTTAAGGCCCATCGGCCCTTCCACGCGTTTCTCCAAACGCCTTCGTTCCCTCTTCCCTGTCACTTCCTTCGAGCTTGTTTCATTTCCCTTTTCTCTGAAGATTCACCAACACTTTTTTTCGTAACACCATCCTTCATTAACTTCGCGTTCTTTTCATCCCAGTCTTGTTACTTCAATGTTATTATTATGATAATCAATGAAATATCTTTGTTAGACAAAAAGTGTCTGAAGTTATAGTGGTCCATTTGACAAGGTATGCATCTTATGTGAGCGCAGCCAAAGAACATAAAAAGAGTGCTACAGATGTTTGCACATAAAAAAGAGTCTTCATATTTGTTGGTGAAAAATCAACGTTCTTAGCTCGATAAAATTATTCGAAGAAACTTTATTAAAAAGTTGATATAAAGCTACAAGTTTTATGATAACAGATTTTCTTTCTGGCTCTTATAGCTTCCACGGTACGTTGACTTGAAAAAAAAAAAAAAAAAAAAAATACTACATGTTTTAAAAATTGAATCTGAATAAATTGACGTAAAGTACTCTAAAGCGGAACTCGAATGTGACTAATTATGCAAAATATCCGAGTGAATCAGAGAGGAAGAAAAAAAAGTGGTTTGAATTGACAGAGAATGCGTTGTATGTATAAGGAGAGTGGGCGAAGGGTCGAAAGTTCGTTTGTCGAGATAGGGAATAAAGGGTAGCAGGGGTGACGCGCCAACTGGCAGCACGCAGTCACCTCGTTTCGTCTGTAACACTGTAAAAAGGGGTGCGAATAAGAGTCTCGAAGGGAACACGAGGCAAGAAAGGGGGAGGGAGTCTGGTTAAAAGAGTTCTTTCTCGACGAACCCTCCCTGGTAATGTCTCACCCTCTGTCTTCCTACATAGCGTATGTATGTATAAGGGACGTAGACGATCCACGTTCCCAACCCACACTGTGTTTTACACTTTATTCAAATGAATTCATTCCACTGTGAGGATTCCTGAGCCGGAGACGAAGACCCGAGACACGCAGATAGAAAGTTAAAGGGTACGGCGTGTATGCACTCGGCACACATAGCAAAAGCAGTAGAATTGTACCGTAATAGTATAAACCCATTCGACGACGCGTATAATACCCGTATCCAACGAAATCACTTCAAGTTTCGTGGGGTGTGCCAAGATGATACAGACATTTTGAATAAATACCGAGAATTTACTGGGTTCGCTATCTGTATAAGTTTCAGTCGCGACGTTTACACAGATAAGTAACGAGGGGTAAGTGTGCGATTAGGAATGAGCGACAGTCGATGAAAAACCATTTTGGATTTTTATCGACTGATCTAAAAGATCTACAATTACTGCTTTGTTCTTATGAAGAAATGTGAACGTTATTATTCCAACCAGATTTATGCATGGGCGTATGGTAGATAGTGGATTCAAAAACCATTCTTTTCAAATTGTTTAATCCTTGCCTAATGAACATTTATTTACTTGTTATTTTTTTTGTGTGAAGCATCTTGGAGGCTTGCTACGGAATTCCAAGGTTACATCTTCGGTACGAAGTTTTACGGGAGCAAGAGGAGTAAACTTGTAAGGCGATCGTTAAGTCAACTACTGTCGTAAAGAGTTCACGCCACACAGGACAAGTATGGAAGCTCCATGTATTCAGCATACAAACAGGAACGAAACTTCTATACCAACTCCCTTTGATTCAAAGCCCGGGAGACGAGTGATCCGGGCACGTCTTCCACGCTTGCCACGCTCGCCGTTTATTCACCCATCATCTCTTGTCTCTCTGGGAGCGTCTGGTGCCTGCATTATAGCTGCGTTAATGGTTAAACGGCGATGCTCTGGCGCACGAGTACACTCACTTCATCAACCTCCCCTCCCCTTTTCCTCCTCAACCTTCGGGTCCAGGCCTGACTCTGCCTCATCCGGATTACACAGATTACACGAGTACTTAGTGTACGTTGATCGTGCGTTACTATAGTTCCTCGCGTTATATCACATAGGAATGCTGCTTCCAGGCTGGTACAACGCCACAACTCTAGATACTCATCTCTCCACCTGGGATAATGAATCGAAACTTTCTGGAGAAGGTTTTGACCATCGATACGACGAGGAAGAGCTTGTCTGTGGAACGGAGGAATGCGGAGGATGAAACGCCAGTTTTGATAAATATGAAGGAAGGTCCACTAATGGAAAACTGTGGAAGGTCCCGACGGTCGGACGGAAGACCGTAGAAGGTCCCGACGTCCTAACGGAAAACTATGGAACATGCCGACGGTCTAACGAAGGACCGTGGAAAGCCCCGACGACGAAAGAAGTAGCATTCAAAGTACAGACAGGTACTTTGAACTGAACAGCATCAGAGAGGTTCCAAATTTCGAGTCGGGACGATCAGCGATAATTCGATAAATTCGTAACTTGTATTCTCTCGAGAGATTGCGCCGAGCCAACCCGACCCCACTCGTTGGGTTCCACGTGTGTCCCGACGAACATTTCTCTACCGCACCAGTTCGATTTTCCCCTACGGCCGAAATTGAACGGAACAACGAGACAATATACACACCTAGCGGCTATAGCAAGGATGCTTGTGATCTCTGCTCTTGTACGCTGTTGTTGGTTCTGCACGTGCTCGGGGGTATTAGCTCCGTGGAACGGTGTAGCCACCGTGTCGCTTCGCATAACAGTTGGTTACGCTGTTCCGGGGATGAGGTGAATTTGGTGCTAAACACGAAATTCAACGACTCTTGTTGTTACGCGTCCGATGTGAACGCACAGCATGACACTACGCATTTGCATCCTTGAATTCATAATCGAATTTATTCTCAGATAATAACAGCAACAAACGGTGACAGTAGTTTGTCGAAAAATACAGAAGAACTTTAAAAAAAAATAGAGAAAGCTTTGCGCAAGATGGAAAATTATGAGGAAGCTATATTCAAGATTCTACTTTGAAACTTTTTATCTTGAGGGAAAATTTGTCAAGTTTCCAGAAGATTTTTAATTATTCAATGGCTGCACAAAAGTTTATTCAATTATTAAAATAGTTGCAATTAATAGTTATCAATTATTATAATGAACTACCACGATTTTTATGAGTTTAACTATTTTTAACATGCCTGAAATTTGTTGTTAGTCCACAGAGTTCTTTTATCCAAATTCAAATCTAATCTAAACAAAATTCAAAGGCAAATAATATTTCCAAATGATATTGAAAAAAAAATGACAACCATTCATCGACGCCTTTCGTTGGATAAATAATGCTAACACGTCTGCGGCGTAGAACCAGAGGGTAGAAACAAAAATTCAATTCTCCATTACCATCCTAATGAGATTCCGTTGGATCGTTGTAGAACGCCGACGGGGCTTTTCAATTTCATGTAAATCGGCGAGTCGAGGGGTTGAAGGGTAGAAGAAGGGCTCTGCTAGTGGAATCATACATACATATATATATATATATATATATATGTACGTTTGTTGGTGGAGGGTAGGCCGTTATTAAAATGCTCATATCACGGACGGAATCTCGCAAAGAAAAATATTCGATGCAATTCCATTTTCCCTCTTGCACTCCCGTGGCATCCTCTCTGTAAATAAAAATAAAACATGGTACATGTATGGCTTCCCTCAGGAAATTCGGTGAAAGCACGTTCGTGATACTCACTGATATGCATACATGAAAAATGTAATTATCGAATTTACTTTATACGAAAGATAATATACGCCAGGAAATTCTATTTACTCGCGAGATAGAAATAGTGAAATGACGTCTTTCGCTGAACGAATTTCGCATTCGGTATTCACCGATCGGAGTCATTTGCCTACGTGAGCGAGATATTTCTGATACGTGGAGGAGATGAAGAAGAATGAAAAGAAGAAATGAAAAAGAAGAAATTCGACGTACTCTCGTCGGAATCGTATGGATGTGCCATTCGCTTCTGCATGAAAATGCTCGCCAAGTGTAACCGAGATAAAGCGACAAAACGGGGAATATCAACACATAAGCAGAGAGAAAAAGCAAATATAGGCAAAAGAGATAAGAACAACGATATGGACGAAAATAAAGAAAAGGTACATTGAGAAAAAAAAAATCCGGGCGTTGGCGTGCCATTTGACCTCGGTCACCAGGATTGTTCTTCGCATGGTGACCATATATACATGTATATATATGGCGTATCTCCGCAGTGCATTTTCTCTCGCTTTGCGGACTTTGACTGACACAACGAGAAGTACTTGAGGGACGTGAAAGGGCCGCCCAGAAGGGTGAAGGCAGAAAGTAGAAGGGACGAAGCGAGATGGACTAAAGAGAAAAAGGTCCAACGTTCTTGCTGTTAGAACGAGAGAGAAGAGCACAGACCCTCTGCTGCTGCGGCAGCATTGATATTCAGCGGACTTGCCCGGATTTCATTTATATGCTAAGCTACGCCTCGTGCATTTTTCGTTTCGCGTTTAGGACTCGCTCGCGGAGATTCGTGTTGCCAACCTAGAGGCTGCCCCCACATGGCTGGCATCGCCGTGGTATTCAGCCAGGAAACGTTCCACGATTATTCCTCGGTTCACGAGCAGCACACGCCGATTTCCAGTTCCACGATTTTTTTTTTTTTTTTTTTTGTATTTAATAAACGTAAGCGCGTTTTTTTTTTAAATTTGTCCTACAACCAATTTTTCACTATAGAGCCTATTTCTATGAATAAATTTGACGTCTCTATTTTTTCGTAAATAATATCTTGGAAATTAACAATCCTATAGACATTTTTCTTTTTTCTTTTCGTTTTTCTAAAATTCTGTTATATGGCGTTAAAAAATAGAATATCGCTTTTAATGAATGAAGACAAATGTGCTGAATGGACACATTTGTTTTTACAGTATAGAGTCTGGCGCTTGATCGAAAAAAAAATAATTGCTATGAATTTAAGGACCGTCTCAAGTGTCCGAGCATTGCCACCGTTTTAAAAACCTTACGTTTTTATTAAACATTTTTTTGTTTTTTTTTCTGTCGTTTCTGAAGCTGCGAGATATCGAGGTAAATTGTTAACGCTAAATGAGGACGCGCTTATTCCTCACGTTGTAATTAAAGCTTTCACCTCCCCACCGGGTTCTTCTCTTTTGCTCGTATAATTAAGCGTTGCGCCGACCACCAGCAGGTAAACGAGGTCGTTAATTCACGAGGCGTTGCTCGCTCCGCGACGCTTACAATATACTACGTGTGTGTTATATAGTATGGGCTATCTACTATTCTCTAGACGACAGAAAATATATATATATATAAATGCTTATACTACACTTCAGACCGTGTACCAGATGTGTGTGCTTTATACAAGCAGAGCGAAAGTGGACCTTAATGAAGACAACCTTTGGTATATGCGCAGAGCCAAGGGTCATACCAACATTCTGACGTGTACCCTAATTAGTTTCGTAAAGGGACAACACCACGATGACGAGTCGAAAAACAGCTCATTTTTTTACCCTAATTTTCAGTTTAGACAAAACCCTATTGGCAATGAGGGTAGCTTTCAATTTTTCTTTTTGTTAAAAAAATTGGTAAGGTAATTTATTGACGAGAATTATTTTCTAAAAAACCATTCACTTCTGGTGGAAAAGACTTGAGAATATTTGTAAAAAAAAAAAAGAACAATTGTTGTACGTCACCCCCATTGCCCGCATACTTTTAGCACCTGGTAAAAGAATGTCGGATAGGTCAGTGTTTTAAAAATAACACATACGGCCAAGTGAGTGAGGTATTAATTTTTGAATATCCATAAATTTTGAATCACTCCACACATTCCCTTTTTAAAAAAAATTCATACACATGGCTGTAAAAATTCAATTATTTTTTTTCCCCTTAGATTGCCTTCGTCCTCGCAGATAAAGATGGTTGGTTGTTATATATACGAAGACCGTCGTAACGTTCCTCGAAGTTGAGGTACGCCAGAGAACCGCCCGGGCTTGCCTGGAAGTCTTGCTCGAGTCGAAAAGCTCGATGTGCGGAAGGGTGGGCCAACTGTGAACGTCAGGAATAAAAAAAAAGAAAGGAAGAAGACTATGGCGAGTGTGCGAGTGAAGCTGCTGGCTCCTGCTCATCGTGTAGAACACGTGTCGCTCGTGGTGTGTCGTCGTAAAGTTTTCCCCTTTTCTTTTTTTTCTTCTTCTTCTTTATCTCTTTCGTCTTTCCTTTCTTCGTCCTTTTGATGCTCACACGCTCAAACCTTCTTCTCCGCGGCCTCTCACTCGCTGAGATACCCAATAACCCCCGTGTAACAAATTGTCCCGGGAAGCTGCGGACACTGCGAAATCGATTTTTAGTCTCTAAAATCGTAATTTTCGTTGCTAGTTGTTTTAGATCTGCAGTGAATGGATTTTTCTATTTTCTTTTAATATCACACTGACGGTACTATTTTTTTTTTTTTATTTTGAAGGTGTATTCGGAATTAAATATTTGAGAAATAAATGGAAAAATAAGAAAAATACCTATAGGGAATGGATATTAGCAAAGCAATGCCAAATACTTAATTTAAAAAAATCTACCTAAATCATTAGCGCGTAAAAATTCAAGCACTGCAATGTTCGTATCTCAGTGACTTCAAAATCATAAATAAAAAAATCACATTTCTCCTTCTATTGACACTCATTTAATTGTGACACTGATCTCCATTTTATCAGTCACTTTTTCTCCCGAATTTCAATCAAAATATCATTAATCTTAGATGATCATTTTTTTCTATTTAAAACTTGAGTGATTTCGTCCATTCACTCGCCGTTTTATTCTATACATAGATGCAACCAATCGAAAGTATTGAAAGCGATGTAAACGTGGAGAAAAATAGTGAATTACCAAAGCCAACTTCGACTCCAGCGAAATGAAATTAATTGGAAATTTGTTCGGCGATATAAATAAATTTGGTTGACCCAAGAAATAAATAACTTGACCCAATTATTTTCGTTTTTTGACACTGAAGTGAGTTCTGGTAGCAAAAAAGAAAAATCTATTTTTCTCAGTTGCAGAGAATGCAAAAAGTTGTGAAAAATAAAAAGGGTACGATGAACAAGCCCACCGGCAAAGCTTACAATGCTGCTTCCAGTCACGCTCGGAATATACTCGACGCTCACACTTGCGTATCTGTGCAATTGGAACATGAGGGGATATATAAGTCTCGTCTGTTTGAGCTCGAAGGAAGGGGTTGACGAGGTGAAGGAGAGAGGGTGGTAGAGGGCTGGGGGAAGGGGTTGCAAGTTGGTGTGCAGGCGTCGTCCGTGAATAATCATGCAGGGCCAACGACCCTCCTTACCTTTTGACCCTTCGTCGAACCTTCCACTGTACATACAGCATAGGTACTTTGCTGTATATCGAATGCGGTAGGGTTGTAGCATTGTTTCTGGTGTCTCGAGTTAGTGAAGCGTTACCAAGCAATGCGGTGAACCGTCACGAAAAACGCTTTGCAATCCGAGATGTGTCCGCAGTCACATAGAAAAAAAAGACCTCTGGGCAGACCGAAATTTGAGGGAAACAGTCAGATTTTTTAACATTTTCTTCCTCATATTTGCCTATTTTTAAAGCAGACTTTTTTTTAAAGCAAATGTATTTAAAGTTTGCCAAAGCGACTACAGAAATTGCGTTTAGAAAAAAAAATGAATGGTTGGCATCTGCAAAATTTATCTTGACTGTAATAGAAGAATCTGTTTCAGCTTAATTTTTGGTTTGCACTTTTTTCCAGATTTTCATGTCTGAACACTTCACATGGTTTCCAAAACGTCGAGATAAGTGGTTTAGAAAAAAAATGCAGATATCCGAGCTAAATAATTGTCATTACTGGTAAAGTTATATTCAAGGACAATCGATATTGAATTTAAGGTGAATCTACAAAAATGATAGTGATTTTGTAGGGCATAGAATTTGTAGGAAATTTATTGAAACATTTCTATAGTTTTTCTCTAAAATGTTACACCAATGTTGAGTCTAATGAATGTGAAGAATCTCGAGATACGTAAGATAACTCAGGGAACTATGAATAAATATATATATATATATTTTTTTCTGGGTCGTGTATATACTTCAGCAAGTGGTATACTGTACAGTGTATTATATTTTGTACCTTGACGGTGAGGCAAGAAGGGCGCTATAGTGGCAGGCCAGGCAGGCAGTCTCGAGGAGTGTGTCATGGAACTCGAGAGCCTCGACCCTCTACTTTCCCGCTGCTTTATACAAGGAGAATATGATTTTTTTCTTTTTTTTTTTTTTTCTTCTTTTTTTTTCACCCATCGTGGAAACCAGCGAATGTTGTAGTGCTATATTTGCCGCTACTCCTTCGGGCGATAAACTCTCTTTCTCTCTTCTCTGCATAAAGAGCTCGAATTCATCGCCGAGAGCTCGAATTCGAGAGGAACGACCCCGAGCTCTTTTTCCTAATAAAACATTGGATTATCGATCACGAGACTGTATACCTGCTTATTCAACTGGATACCTCCACTTTTTCCTCACTTAATTATGTAATCATATCACAAAGATTACAGCAACAGGTCAAAAGTTCAACGTATTTTCGAACAACTCTTTGTGGGATAATTTTGGGTAGAAGTACCAGTTGTGACCATTCTCAATTTTTTTTTCTACATTTTCTTTTGTGCTTATGTTCGTCTCAATTACGAAATAAAAGACGCAGTACGAGAAAACGTGACCAAAAACTGTACATCACCATAACTTGTGAAATGGCAATCATCAATTTTTTGTCATTTTTTGGAAATCTTATTTCGTTATTAAGTACTTAATATGTAGGGAATAATTGCTTGGTGTAATTATTGGTGTAAATAAATACTTCCTGAAGAAGACTCGGACTTGAGTCGAAACATAGAAATTAAAAAGAAAATTTCATGGATTTGCTTGGTGTAATTATTGGTGTAAATAAATATTTCCTGAAGAAGACTCGGGCTTGAGTCGAAACGTAGAAATTAAAAAGAAAATTTCATGGACTTGCTTGGTCTAATTATTGGTGTAAATAAATATTTCCTGAAGAAGACTCGGACTTGAGTCGAAACGTAGAAATTAAAAAGAAAATTTCATGGACCTGCTTGGTGTAATTATTGGTGTGAATAAATATTTCCTGAAGAAGACTCGGACTTGAGTTGAAACGTTGAAATTAAAAAGAAAATTTCATGGACTTGCTTGGTGTAATTATTGGTGTAAATAAATATTTCCTAAAGAAGACTCGGACTTGAGTCGAAACGTAGAAATTGAAAAGAAAATTTCATGGACTTGCTTGGTGTAATTATTGGTGTAAATAAATATTTCCTGAAGAAGACTCGGACTTGAGTCGAAACGTAGAAATTAAAAAGAAAATTTCATGGACCTGCTTGGTGTAATTATTGGTGTAAATAAATATTTCCTGAAGAAGACTCGGACTTGAGTCGAAACGTAGAAATTGAAAAGAAAATTTCATGGACTTGGTTGGTGTAATTATTGGTGTAAATAAATATTTCCTGAAGAAGACTCGAACTTGAGTCGAAACGTAGAAACTAAAAAGAAAATTTCATGGACTTTTATGGTGTAATTATTGGTGTAAATAAATATTTCCTGAAGAAGACTTGGACTTGAGTCGAAACGTAGAAATTAAAAAGAAAATTTCATGGACTTGCTTGGTGTAATTATTGGTGTAAATAAATATTTCCTAAAGAAGACTCAGACTTGGGTCGAAACGTAGAAACTAAAAAGAAAATTTCATGGACTTGCTTGGTGTAAATAAATATTTCCTGAAGAAGACTCGGACTTGAGTCGAAACGTAGAAATTAAAAAGAAAATTTCATGGACCATAGCAATATTTATTATAGCAATATTGCCAAAATATTGTATACGTAAAATTCAAACAACATTTAAAAAATATGCATATCATTGTAATCACAAATGAACATCAATTCCGTGAACAAAATGTAATTTAAAAAAAAAAGTGACTCACTTGGTAAAGAATGCCTGATATGATAATTTTTTTTCGCAAGTTCTGTTTATGCCATAATTTATGTGTTACACATTATACTGTAGTGCCAGTGGCAATAACCTCGGGTCCAGTTCACCCTCGCTCGTCACCGAAACTCACTTTGGCATACGTATACACATCTCCCCCTCCCCCCTCTCACGATTCTTCTATCCACCCTCTTTTCATCTATTCTCGAGTCCTGGAGTAGAACGACCCCGGCGTTCAATGCACACACACTCACACACTCACACACTCACACATACACACAGATACTCGAGAAAGAGGGAAGGAACGAGACAGAAAGGTCGTTTCAGCGGCTCCGGGATATCTGGCATCGGTAGAATGCACTCGATAAGACCGTGACCGGTAGGGTGGTTCAGGAAAGAGGTAGAAGGGAGCAAACAAGAGAGAAAGAGAGAAGGAGAGAGAGAGAGAGAAGAATATAGTACAGAGAAAATCCAGAGAAGGCGTGGAGAGGGTGAAATCGCAAGAGACCCCCCACGGTACCCTATTGATTGGGCTGCGGCGTTTCGTATCGAATTCCGTCGGTAATCTCGACCACCGGTTTCGAAACGGTGTTCCATTCAGCCAGACTCGTCTATCCGCTTCCAACAATTCCAACATACACGGACCCACGAATCCTCAACAAAAATCGACAGAGTGTCTCTTGCTTACAGTGTCCTGCCTCCGGTCAGTTTCACCTCGCGCCACTATTATCGATAGACATCTCTTTTTCTTCGTGTTATCTATACAGCCCCCTCGGATTCTCCAAAAGCGAAGAGCCACCACCTTCTCTGTATATGAGTGAAACGTATCAGGAAGAGGAGTACAACTGAAACGCTTCGCACGAGTCGTCGTTTAAGACAACCGTTTCCGAGTGTGCATCAACGTTGAACTGCAACTGCAAGCGTAGACTGAATTGCGCGGCCTTCCAGGGCAGTTGTTAAATAGATTTACGATACAATGCAACGGACTCCTCCGATATGGACTTCAACCCGGTCGATGCCTTCCAGTTCTTCTTTTCTCCTTGAGGATAAACTGTGCCAATTCTTCCTCAAGCCCTTTCTCTCTGTCTCTGCTTCGTTATTCCGTTCATTTTACCCGCGGTTTCTTATTTTCTTTGCTTGTTCTATCTCACGGACTCGGTGTATCTCTACAAGACGAATGGGAAATCGATTGGCAGGCCAATTCTCTTTTAGTTCTATTTTCGAGCATTTGTTTTATGGCTATCGTGTTGCTCCTCTATTCTTCAGTCTATCGCGCTTGTACAACCTTTGTATACACAATTATACACGCCGATCTATTTTACTGGTCGATTGTTAATTTCCCTTGTTCCTTCATTCTCGTTCGTTTCTTCATCTACGTGAGGAACGTCTTCAACATGGACAATGGCATCTTATCTACTTCGATCGCACAAACGTCTGTGCAAAAAATTCGATAGGGATCCAATTCAATCCTGCCATATTCGGACGATAGGAAAATTCACGACGAAAAACACTATTCGCGTTCCATTCGGATTCCAACTGGAACAACGCATTTAAGAGTCGAACGAATCCTGACCAGGATTGGGTCAGAAACTTAGACTCGCAGGACTGATCTTTGCATGGATTATTCTGCCGCTGTCGACAAACATCGCCGGCTAGAATAAGAAGGATCTATAAAGTGGAAGAAAAATAGATGGCGCGCCTCAGAGTTGGACATGAAAGTTTCGAATTCAGTTCAGCAAGCAGAATGGAAGCTCTGGGGAAAAAAAAAAAAAAAGTTTTGTGCCAAGCAGCCCACTGCGACCGCAATGCATTTGCAGACATTCAGATTCCAGAGGGTTATCTGCTCGTGCGCTTACCCTTAACACTACGAGAATCGTAAAGTGCCGGGAGGACTCTGAAAGAGTAAGTCGAGACGACGACGGAAAACTAGAAAACTCGCACCGCAAAACAGCACTTCCTCCCGACTACATTTCCTTTTTTTTTTTTTGTTTTTTGCTTCCTACTCTCACTGATGCTTCTGCCGAACCTGCCATTTCTACTGCTCGGCCGTGTGTATTTATTAAGAGGGTGGAAAGTTTCGAGGGTGCACTACGAGAACGCCGAGACGAGCTTTTCCAAAAAAAAACAAAAAAAGTACATCGCGTACGTCGGCGACCAACGAGAATAACTCTTGACAAGATTATAGCTAGATGAACGTGGAACATAAATTTGAAAAATATTTAGAGTTTGCTGAAATAATAATTGCTTTTGTCATTTAAATATAATTTGAAACCAGTCTTTCATTCTGCACTCAAATGAATTTTATCTTTATTTTTAATCGAGAGCTCGCTCAATAATTTTGCAAAAAAAATTGAATTTTTGTTTTTTTTTTCTAATTTAATGAACAAGCGGAAAAAAAATCAATTCCAAATTTTATTAATTTTTTGAGCGAGCAATTAATGCTAAAATTTCTATGAAAAAAATTAATCGAGAACTCTGGATTGGACAATAAAAGAAAATAAGTGCTGAGAGATTTTTTAATTCAATTTAAAAATTTACAAAAAAAAAAACGAAACTATTGATCTCTACAATTTTGTTGAGCGGCTGCACATTTTGCAACAAAAAATAAATAAAACATTGATGAATTTTGGATCATCTTAAAATTCTGCATAACAATATATTATTTTATACAATAATGTTTTTTCCAGGTGTCGAATAGGAAATTTGGAAAATCCGTTGTAAAAAGGACTGTCCACAGACAGTTGATGCATTTTTCGCTTCCATGCACCATCTCGGTAGGCAACATCAACGGCACGAGTGGTATAAGCATCGGGCCAGTCGGCCGCTAGTAGTATAGCCACGCGATGGTACGGCAGAATGACGTCACCGGTGAGAGCCGAGTAGCTCCGATATGGAGCGAAGAGGGCCGAAGTGATTTTGCCAGGTTTTGCTGCAGAGGCGTTCAGTCTGTCGCCGGCCATCGTTCGGCCGTGACTACTTTCGTCTGATCACGAAAAATTTTTTCATATCTCTCCTAACTGCCTGTGTTTATTCCAGTTCTCTCTTTCGAGTTACCCAGATATCGATGTATCGAAGGAAAAAGAAGAATCACGAGTTATTCTTGCTACCGTTTAGGATATCCGTGGTTCACGTTTCTACGTAATTCGCCAGTGAAAGAGAAGTAGAAGAAGGGAGGGAGGATCCCGGGGAGGTCTGGAGGCTTCAAGTAGATACATTCCGTCCGTGGTCAGACTCGAGTTTATACCCTCGTGACACAGAATTCAACGCGGAATTTCTCTCGTGTGATTTCGCTTAGGACGATATTATCAATTCGGTGAGAGGAAAATCAGAGTGGAGTAGATTAGAAGTGCCAATAGAGGTAAATTATAATATATCAAATGAATAATAATCCGAGTGTTGTGGAGATCGAGCTGGTGGCACGACTACCGTTGCTTCCGGAAATTCGCAGCCCTGCCAGCTGACTGTGAGTTCCTTTTTGAAATTATGCTTCCGTATTAAGGGGATCGAGTCAATGGAAAATAATGAATTTCAAATGGTTCAGCATTTGCAACTTGATAAACATATTTCAATTCTTAAGCATTTTCCAAGCACAAATGATGAAACATTTTTTTAGAGTGAATTTTCTTTTTTCAGCTAATTGTTTAATTAATAAGAAAATGCAAAATATTTTTTTTAAATAATTCAGCTTGAAAAGAAAATTGCTGTAATAAAAATAAAATTTGTGCTTGTGTTTAAATGAAAAAGTATGTACTATCGATATATCGAACGAAGAATTTTATGCCAGGTGGCTAAAGCACGCGGGTAATAGGGGTCACCAACACATTTTTTTTGTTACAAACTCCTGCGTACTCTTGTAAGAAAAAAAAAAAAAAACCAGTAGCCCAAATAATCCCAAATGATTTACAGTTAAGCTTAACACAAACTCTTCTGGCAGTAGCTTTTTACTACTTTGTAAAAATTGGTACAGCTATAATTTATTTAAGAAAATGATTTTTCTAATAATCATTTAAACCGAGAATCTTGTTTCAACTGTATCTCTTATTTGAGAATATCCCGGCTTCTAATTTTCTTTCAAAAGTATGCAAAGTGTGAAAACAAACAATTGTCGTGAGTTCAAAAAAAAAAATAAAATAAAATAAAGTGGTCCAATTCATAAAGAATGCCTCGCACATAAATTATTATTCAAATTTCCCCAAAGCTCCGTAAAAGTCGATAAATCATTTTATCTTCATAAGCATATAAAAAACGAGGGCGACAGCCTGTTTTTTTTTTTTTTTTTTTTTTCCTCAGTCTAGCCATCATCCTATTGATTATTCAAGACGGTGAAGCGATTAATATTCCTAATCCTCGGTGTCCTCTTTCATGGATATGTACTAATACACAGATGATCCTCATTATTATGAGCGGCAGAGCCCAGTCGAAGCAGCAGCTCGCTATATAACACTCACACTATCAGTGATAAGCAGTCCACGTGTGTGCTAGACTCACTGGGTAATCCTTCGCTCCTTTTACCCTGGCCCGCTACGTGTAATGCTGATAAAATTAGAACCCACTTCAACGCGCGCTCGCGCCTTTAATCCTTTCTCCTTCGAGCTCTGACGCTAATTCTAATATACATATATATATATATATATATATACTATATCGCTCGCGGCTGACTAATCATAACACTCCGTCTCTTTCTTTCATTCTTGATTCTCATACACGCAACATGTGCTGCCTTTCATGCATTCCTCCAAGGCACTCCACTGTGGAAAGGTGCAAAAGGTCAGATGCGTATAGCGCCGCTCTGTTCGCTGGCATCTCAACAAAATTACACTGGAGAAGGAATAAAAATAAATCGGAGGCGAGACATAATCGAAATTCAATCGAGTGCTTCGTATTGCGAAAGTCTCTCGCTGTCCTTGGACTTGTCTTAGTCACAAGATAGCTGTGCGATCTTATGGCTGCGCAAATACGTCCTTGATTAGTCATAGGCAAACGTTTTTTTAAAAGTGAAACTTGTTGAAGGATGTTTTGCAATTTCAGAGGATAGACAGACGTGTTGTGCGAAATTTTGAAGTGAAATTTTGGTTTAGGATCTGTGAACATGGCTTTTCTTTACACACTATTTTGAATTTGGTACGTCGGAGGATTTTGGTGTTTACTGGTTAGACGATTTCGAGATCTACGTTTCAGAAATTCAAAATGGCGGATTCAATATGGCGGACCGAAATTCAAAAAGCCAATCAGTTGGGATGAAATTTGGTACTTGAACGATTTTTCGGATCGCTAGTTACGAATGAACTGAAGACGGCTTGAAATGCAAAAAGTTCACGGATTTTTGGAAATAAAAATTTCGAAATTCTAAATGGCGGATTCAATATGGCGGACCAAAATTCAAAAAGCCACTTAGTTGGAATGAAATTTGGTACTTGAACGATTTTTCGGATCGCTAGTTGCGAATAAACTGAAGACGGCTTGAAATGCAAAAAGTTCATTGATGTTTGGAATTAAAAATTTCGAAATTCTAAATGGCGGATCCAATATGGCGGACCAAAATTCAAAAAGCCACTCAGTTGGAATGAAATTTGGTACTTGAACGATTTTTCGGATCGCTAGTTGCGAATGAACTGAAGACGGCTTGAAATGCAAAAAGTTCACAGATTTTTGGAATTAAAAATTTCGAAATTCTAAATGGCGGATTCAATATGGCGGGCCAAAATTCAAAAAGCCACTTAGTTGGGATGAAATTTGGTACTTGAACGATTTTTCGGGTCGCTAGTTGCGAATGAACTGAAGACGGCTTGCAATGCAAAAAGTTCACAGATTTTTGGAAATAAAAATTTCGAAATTCTAAATGGCGGATTCAATATGGCCGACCAAAATCCAAAAATTTACCTAATTCGAATAATTGTCAGTAGTCAAGATTTTTTTGTAGGTCGCTGATTACGAATCTGAACACGAGAGTCAAAAATTCAAAATGATGGACAGAAAAAATAGTTTTGAGAGAGAAAGAAGTGTCCTTTGGTTTCGAGAACCCCCCTCCCCCCCTCTGTTTTGACTTGATGTTTAATATAGTTGATGCAGTTTTCCGCAGTATACCGAAGTGGATGAGGAAGCTAAAGAGAACCGAAGCCAGTAGAGCGTATCAGACACCGTTGGCAATTGGGAATGCTCACTCGAGTCTCGACAGCAGAAAGTGTATAGCCATAATACTGCTGTGTCTACTGCTGGTGCTACTCTTAGCACTGTTTTGACCTGGGCCTGTGGGAGATATTTTCGGCTGAGCAATTCCAGAGAATCATCCAACGTTTCATTCTCACTCCTGCTTCGAACCATCAAAGGTCATTTTCACGTCAAGATATTTCAATCCACGTGCATTTTTTTGAAGCTCGAAATATATTCTATTCAACAGTGAAGAAAACACTTGATTCCCAGACTTCAGGATATTTAATAATTAAAGCCCAATAAATCGGGCATCAATTTCTTCGCAACCTAACAAATTCGACATCAACATTCTCTCCATATTTTTGTCAATTAATTTTCTCCTTTATTAAGACTTTTTAGTTTCTACGTTGATCAGCGAAATGAATCCGCTGCATTCAGAAATGGAGTACAAAAATGGAAAAAGAAAAAAAAAGAGCTAAAGCTGCGAGACGTTCGATCTGTCGCAGGGCGCAGCATCAAGAAACTGCAGAGATGGTGCCATGCACCGTGTGCATGGCACACCATCCATTGCACCAGCAGCACCAGCAGCGGCACAACCATCAGGATAGCACTGGGTAACGGTCATAAATCCTCCAAATGGAATTCTCTCTTTTCTCGTCTGCTTCATCCACACAAGGCTTTACTTCCGGTTTCCACGTTCCTGCTCTTCTTCTTCTTCTTCTTCTTCTGGTTCTGCTGCGGCAGCATCCCCCGTAGCCGCACTCACCGTCTCGCCAAGCCTCGCGCCGTATCTCACATAGCTGGCAGTGCTTCGGGGCGCGAGAGACGTAATCGGTGATCCCCTGGAAGTCTTCTGGTGCCTCGATAAGCCACACGAGCCTAGTGCCTCGAGAAAATCAGTCCGCCTTGAGAAATATCGCGTCCTTCGTCTAGCAGGTCCGGGCAAATCTCCGAGACATTATCGTGTCGTTCTAAAGTGAAACGGAAAAGAGACTCAGGGAAAAGAAATAAGAATGGGGAGACAAAAAGGAAGGAATGAAGAGATCAATGTTCAGGGAAGTGGGAACCAGAGCAGCTAACAGACTAAATACAGAAAAAGAATTTTAGCCGAGGCGAATAAAGTTCGTTTATTTAACTCTTCTTTATTGGAATCAATGGAATTTTTTTCATTAATAATATGGGAGGCATTACACGACATCTCGATCAAGATCTGGTCACGATGACTTGGATTGACTCCGCTATTTATTTTAGAGGAGTGTGTATTGAAAAACTTATGGCCAATTTTTTTTTTTAGATTTTTTAAGCACTTCGTTTCTGAGATATAATTTTTTTTAATTTAAAAAGCATTTATTTTCTAAAATATGAAAGAGGCCAGAAAAATCTTTGGATACATAAGATAATTTTTTTACAATTTTGAAAAGATGGCGATTTCGAAAGTGTGGAGAAAAGTTCGATAAACGAAAAACGAACTAATAATAGGAATGAGCGAATGTTCGAAACTTCGAATTAACTTAATTCTTCATATAACCCAAATACTTCGAATAATTCAAATATTTTGAATATTTAGAATATTTTCAATATCCTCCATATTTAAAATATCTTCAATTATTTGGTTCCAAAGCAAAAAGCACAGTTAATTCCATTTAAAAATCAGGTATCTTCTCAAAATCTAGTCAAAACTTCTTTCAAAATTAACAAAATTGATGAAATGAATTAAATTAAAACAAACAAAAAAATACTCAAAATACTTGAAAAGTTCAAAGTATTCATAAATATTAATGACTATTCATGAAAATAAAAGGGAACAAAAGCAAGCGATTATAAAGGCACAAAGAGGGTCCTTTCGCGCTACAGAATAATATTTATAACCGGTTAATTTACCCCCCTGTGAAACCACCGACAAACTCGAATTCATGTCGAAGGGCAGAGGTGAAGCATCTCTTTTAATGCTGAGCGAGAGGTCAGATCGACAGTTGGCAAATCAACATAAACTTAATTACAAGCTTCTCTCCGGTTTCCTTGGACTCCTGGAAAGGCCCAAAGACAACCCCCCCCCTCACCCTCCCCCTCCACCCCGCCACCCGATTGAACCTACCGATAACACGCCGCTGATCGACCTCCCTCTCCTTCGGTGCGCGCCAACTGAAGGAGGAGGAGGAAAGTGGCCGCGCCGTGTATATACACGCTACCGGTACACAGAGCGGGGGTTGTGGGGTGGGGCGGGGGTGTGGGGCGAACGGGAAAAGCCCCACCGCGAGAAGATTTGCCGTAGGGAAGTTCGCGGGCGTATAGAACGGCGAACTCAAGGGGAGGAGGGGAGTGGGGAGAGGGGAGGAGGGAGGAGGGAGGTGGTGGTGGTGGTGGTGGTGGTTGCGCTGGTGGTGCTGTGCGTATTGATCGAACGAGCGTCGTCCAACGACGCCAACGACGCCGCGAACGTTATACGGACGCCCACACCACGTTGTATACTTACCAGTTTCTCTACTACATGTAATGCACAGACTGCTATAGCACACTTCTAGGTATTTTCAATGGTAGAGTGATGCAACATTAATCGATGATTTTATTTTTCACCTTTTCTCAAGTCTTTCTTTTTTTTTTTTTTTTTTAGAGCTGGAATAATCCTGAAATTGTTATTTGAAAAAAATAATAATAATAGCGTGTAACTTTAATTATGAATGTGAATTAAGAATTCTTATGGTTCATTTTTGTACGGGGTAGAAATTATTGTACTCGGGGTAGAAATGCCAGCGATGAATGTAAAACCGATAATTTTACTGTCTACGAAGGGGTTAGTTGAACGGGACCAACATTACCTCGGTCAGATCAATTTAGTTTATATGTTTTTAAAGTGGAATTGTGTTAAAAATGGTAATTGCTGTTTATGCGTGTAAATAGGGGGATGTTACCTGATTTTTAACGTTGAAAAAGTATTAAAAAAAGTAATTGGAATCAACTGGATTTTAAAAAATAATATTGATGCTAATTATGAATGAGGAGTTGAAATATTGAAACTCCAAATAGTGTATCCAAAATGGTGATGGAAATTTTGGTAATGATGTAGGCAGGCTCGCGTTAAAGAAGCAGCTCCGAAATGTTCGGTGTCGCATTTGAAGTCAAAACGAAACATCTACATTTTCTTAGTCTGCCAGTTTGAATTTCTGAATTTCATAATCGGTGACCGAAAAAATATCCACGATTTCCGAACAAGTAATTTTTTGTAATTTGGATCCACGATTTGTTTATTTATGGATATTAGTTCTGAATTTCATGGAAATTGAGCAACTTTTTGTATCTTGCTTCGCTGCATTAGATCCGCCATTTCAAAATCGATTGTAAAAATTTCGATTTCTATAAAAATCAGCATTTTCAAAATGGATTATATACTGCGATTAAATTTTCTCCATCCGTTGAGAGGAAATTTTCATTAACTAAATTTTCGTTAACTTCCAGAGTAATTTTGAAGGTGAATAAACTCTTGTCTCCAGTGTGTGGAATAAAAGAATGCGAATGTTACAGTAATACCCCAGATTGATGTCGATCAGCCGAAAAGCCATCGAATATATTGTCACGATCGGATTTCTCGCTACGAGATAATCGACTGGCTCGCTTCCAAAACTCGCCTCCACATCACACAATAAAGCTCTCGTTCTGCATGCGAATTTCACGAGGGTACATACATGCTTTGCATAGCAGAGCCATTAGAGAGTGGCTGGTGGGCTACTGCATCGAGTGACTGCGGGCTCTGTGTGGCTGCACCGATGGATGCACTTTCGGGCGAACAATATGAGCTTACTCCTCTGTGTTTTCTCTGTTAACCGGTATCACTTGAATTTTAAGTCATTCCTGAATATCCCTTTGTATCCCCGAGGGTATACATATGAGAGTTATCGTGATAATCGATCAATATTTGTCATCCCCACAGTGTCACGTAATTACCATTTCAAAGAGAAGATCAAATGCGTGTATGATAAATCAGCATTTTTTTTCCTTTTGTTCTTTGGCTCTCGATCCAGAATGGTGGCAAAGCATGCTCTGAAAAAAAGAAGAAAAAAAAATGTAAAAGCCTAACTCTTTTATTTCCAAAGTGCGACGAGTTCTGATAACTTTTTATTGGCCCTTTGTAGCAAACATACGCAAGATATTGATTTGTTCTACTGGAATGTGTGAATTTTATCATCCCTTCAAAAATCCATTTGGACTATCGTGGACCTTTTGTAATAAAAAGAAGAGATCATTTGGCAAAAGGGAATATATATATATATATGGCTTTGTGCAGTGCACTGAAGTTATGATGTTACCATTCGTAACATCAAATGGGTTGTGGAAAAGCCCCGGTGGCTATGGGAAGTCAACACCTCGTATAGAGTTTCCGATTTACGAAGAGATAAGAGCAAAAGGGAGTCGGCATATGTTATGAAGACCTCGCACCCTATCTAGCCCGAAGGCTATTCCTGTATACGTGTAATACTCGCGAAGGGAGAAAACCTTTTCGATCATCATCTCGTTGGAAAAGCTCCGAATCAAGCTTCGTTTTTACTTCACTTTTCGACCACGTATCTGTGAAACGCGTGGAAACAGCTTGACGAGGCATCGCTTCACGGTTCAATCACACAACCCATGAATACGTATACATGAATGTGGTTCACGTGCTAACCGGACGATCTCGGCCTTTGAACGTTAATCCGCATACGCGCCGCGGTCCAGACAGCCTGATTAGCGGCTTCTTCCGAGTGTGTATGTGCTCATATACGTAGGGCATTCCATACCGATTCTACCTGAGTTTCAACCCTCGGATTTGATCCACGATTTTTTGTATTATAGCTCCAACTCAAAGGGTGGGTAACCGGATTAATCATCCCGTGTCAATTGGTCCCTGGGACAATTCATTCCGTGTCAATTGGTCCCCAGGACAATTGGTATAATTGGTCAGCGGGACAATTAATCCCCAGGACAATTGGTCCAATTGGTCCCCAGTACAATTGGTCCAATTAGTCCCCGGGACAATTGGTCTAATTAGTCCCCGGGACAATTGGTCTAATTGATCTCCGGGACAAATGTTCCACATGGACCCCGGGACAAATGTTCCACATGGTCCCCGGGACAATTGTTCCACATGGTCCCCGGGACAATTGTTCCACATGGTCCCCGGGACAATTGTTCCACATGGTCCCCGGGACAATTGTTCCACATGGTCCCCGGGACAATTGTTCCACATGATCCCCGGGAGAATTGTTCCACATGGTCCCCGAGGCCATTCACCGCGAAACGAATTTAAGAACATAAAGAACCTAACGAACCTATGAATTCTAAAGCTCCAATAATTGGGTTTAAAACTACTAATAAGATCTTGAAAACCCATAGGTTCTTTAGGTTATTATATTAGTTTCGGGGTGAATTATCTCGGGGACCAATTGTCCCGTGACAACTTGTCCCCAGGACAATTCATCCAGTGACAATGGGTTCCCAGGAACACGTTGTTTAACGTTTAAAAACTGTCCATCATCATGATACAGCTCTAACAATGTAAATAGCAAAAAGTAATGGAGATTTTTATCAGAGTTGCACATTTCTCACCCACGCATATTCCCCACGCTAACGCAAGATATACGCACCGAGTATAGAGTCATTGAAAGGTTTACACAGGTGCGGCATTGCGCTTTCCTGAACAAGAAAGTGTATCAGTGTATACATTCCCTTCGAAGGCTCGTCACCGATAAAACTCGTCTGGTAAAAGGTTGAGCAGGTGGAACTTGAGAGAGAGAGTGTGTGTATACAACATTATGTATATATTACATTATGTACATGCATTATACTCGACGTGTATACCACTATATTAACGTATGTAATAACAGCTTTGTATACACTTTCTATGATATATATATATATATATATATATATAGTATGTATGCGAGAGAGGGTGAACCGAGGGTGGTTTGAAGCTCGCTCGTCGGAAGCTCGTCTCGATTGCCATTTACATACATTTTCGTCCCGCCTTTAGTATACGCTCTACGCATAACACTGTGTCATCTACAACCCCAAAAATATCCTCGCTCTCGACCTCTCGCACTTTTCGCCTCTCCTATTCTATCGCAAAAAAAAAAAACGTCGATATACCAAGGCCAAACAGATCACACACGTGTTATGATGCCATGGAATAATAAGCCATCCCGGAAAGTTGTACAAGATACGTGAGGCTATACTCATCAAAAATCTGACACAAAGAACGACACAAGATACATGAAAATATGTATGTCTTTCGTTTTATCACATGTTTTTTTTTCTGCTGATTGATGCTGTGAAGGGTCTAGTTGTACCATGGAACTTAGAATAACTCGGGCCTGGAACAAGGTGATATTTCAGGACTTAGAATATTCTGGGCCTGGAAGAGGGGCTACTGGTGGACTTGGAATAATTCGGGCCTGGAGGAGAGTGGTATTGCAGGCCTTGGAATAACTCGAGCCTGGAACAAGGTGATATTTCAGGACTTAGAATATTTTGGGCCTGAAAGAGGGGCTACTGGCGGACTTGGAATAATTCGGGCCTGGAACAAGGTGATATTCCAAATCCTGGAATATTCTGGGCCTGGAAGAGGGTTTATTGGCGAACTTGGAATAATTCGGGCCTGGAGGAGAGTGGCATTGCGGGACTTGGAATAATTCAAGCCTGGAACAAGGCTTCCAGGACTTCCACTTCCAGGACTTAGAATATTCTGGGCCTGGAAGAGGGATTATTGGCGGACTTACATTAGAATAATCCAAACCTGCAGGTATCACGAGACTTAGAATATTCTGGGCCTGGAAGAGGGATTATTGGCGGACTTACATTAGAATAATCCAAGCCTGGAGGTATCACGGGACTTAGAATAATTCGAGCGTGGAACAAGACGATAGATTCCAGAACTTAGAATATTCTGGCAGAAGGGTTACTGGCGGACTTGGAATAATTCGGGCCTAGAGAAGATTGGCAATGCAGGACTTGGAATAATTCAAGCCTGGAACAAAGTGATATTCCAGAGCTTGGAATATTCTGGGTCTGGAAGAGGGATTATTGGCGGATTCAGAATAATCCGGGCCTGCTTGGCATCGAATGACATATCTATATCCTACATGATGAGATATTTTTGTAATATTGAGAAATACATAACGATATATATAGATACACAACCATACTCCGTTAAAGCGCGAAGGTTAAGAACTAATCACCTCATTCAACCACGAAATATGAAACTGAGTCGTAGATGAGGTTGAAAATATCTACGCAGTGGAAATATTCGCCCGTAAAAAAGACGAGTAACTCGAGCGCGTTGACGCCACGCAGTGAGCCTCCGAGGCGGCAAGTGTTAGCGATTAGTATGGTTAGCGAGTTTGTGCTAAACACGAGAGAGCCTCTCACCGCGGTTTCCTCTTTCTGCCTTTCATCGTTAATTCCCCATGTATGAAGGTAGTTCTTCTTGAACTTCAGATATATTTTTGTCGTCTTCCATCTGAAAAAAAGTGATCCGAAATACGGAAAAAATTAATCTTCTAAAAAATTCGAAACGTAAATAATAATTATTTTTATTAAATTTCCTCGACCACTCCTTTTAGAAATACATTTTTTTCCTGTATTTGGCACCACCTCCTTTTCAGATTCTAGACGAAAATCTTAATACACCAGATAAAATCAGATTTTATCTCTAATCCGCAATTCGGACAATTAATTCGCGTTATTCCTTTAAAAGAAAAACAAAAACAAAAAAAAGAAAAAACCTAAGGTAGACTCATTGTTACGATATTGGTGGTGATGATTCAGGTATGGCAGTGAGGGTTCGGATATCGCTGAGTCTAGCCTGGTTGACGACACCCTCAATGGAAATCCTCGATCGGCATCGACGACCAACTCAACGACTAATCCGTCCCCTCTGCATCAGAGAGGTGCCGGTCCTTTAGGACCTACCGCTAACCTCGATGACGGTGTCTCAGACCACAACCTCACTACTAAGTACGTACTTTATCGTGGGTCGTACTCAACGTCTCTCTCTCTCTCTCTCTCTCTCTCTTGTCTGTATCTCTGTACCTTATTGTCTGCCTCTTTCAAGCTATAGTGTACCCATATTTCTCTTCGTAGTTCACTTAGAGAAATCGTGTTAGTCGTGGCAACTATAAAGTGAGAAAAATGATTAATTTTTAGTACATGCAACTATTGTCATAGTTGCGATAATAATTTTATAGTTATGACAACCATTTTCATTAATTACTGCAACTGCGAAAAATTAAATGACAGAAATATGAACTTAAAAAATTAGCATGGATTAAAGATGAATAGTCGTCACTTTTGGATTTACCAATACTACATTTTTTTTCTCTCAGTGTCTTTCTATCGTATCTCTCGCTCTTGTCTCTCCTCGTTGAAAAGCACTATCGCTATTGATTTATCTCTGACGTATTGGATTTTAGCTTTTCTTTAAATATCAAACAAAGAATCGTCTAGTGAAACGTATTTAATGTTTTAATTTTAAAAAAATAGTAACATTTTCAATATTACACGATATTTCATTGTGCCCGTTCTGTGTAATTTCCTTTTCTTCTGCGCTCTCATACAACCTCAGTGTTCTGTTCCGACGCGTCGATAGTGCTAGACCAACGCTGCTTCTGCAATGCTCTGGATAGCCAAGCCATCCAGACTCTCACTTGGAATGCACTTGAGTGAGGCCTCTTGAAACTTTTGAGAAGTTGAAGGGCGGGCGTTACTGCCCTGAACAACGCCGCCACTATTAACGCTGCTGCTGCTGCTGCTGCTGCGCTGCTCCTGCTTCTGGCTTTTCATATTAGCTCGTGGCTCGTTTCTGCCTGCTCTCTCTCTCTCTTTCTGTCTTTCTCTCTCTGTGTCCCGACGCCCACGGACGATGTATACCAAGAGTGCACGGCCGACCGCGCGAGGACATTTACTACTTGCAGCCTGCTCGAAACGCCTCGAAATAAGCATCTTCTTTTTCTTTTTTTAAAGCAAAACTTCTTTAAGGACGTTTTGCGATTTTAACTGAATAGTAGAGGTCGGATATGCTACGCGTTACGAATTACGCTTGACCCGAAATTTTTCTTATAAAAGTACGATTTTCCTTATATGAAATACACTTAATTTGGTACACCGGGAATTTGGAGCTCGCTGATTATAAATCTGAACTCGAAATTTTGAAATGAAAAAAAATGGCGGATCCAATATGGCGGACCAGAATGTTAAAAGTTACTTGATTTGGATGAAACTCGGTAATCGAAGATTTTTCAGGTCGCTCGTTTCGAATAAACTTGAAATTCAAACATTCAAAATGGCGGATCCAACATGGCGGACCGAAATGCAAAAAGTTTTTTCATTTTGATTAAATTCGGTACTCCACGGTTTTTTGGATACCTGATTACAAATCTCAACTGAAAATTTAGATGTTCAAAATGGCGGATCCAACATGGCGGACCGAAATGCAAATAGTTATTTGATTTGGATGAAACTCGGTACTCGAAGATTTTTGAGATGGCTCATTACGAATAAACTCAAAATTCAAAAATTCAAAATGGTGGATCCAACATGGCGGACCAAAATTCAAAAAGTTATTTGATTTGGATTAAATTTGGTACTCGAAGGTTTTTTGGGTCCCTGATTACAAATCTAAACTGAAAATTTAGATGTTCAAAATGGCGGATCCAACATGGCGGACCGAAATACAAAAAGTTATTTGATTTGGATGAAACTCGGTACTCGAAGATTTTTGAGATGGCTCATTACGAATAAACTCAAAATTCAAAAATTCAAAATGGTGGATCCAATATGGCGGACCAAAATTCAAAAAGTCATTTGATTTGTATCAAATTCGGTACCCGAAGGTTTTTTGGGTCCCTGATTACAAATCTCAACTGAAAATTTAGATGTTCAAAATGGCGGATCCAACATGGCGGACCGAAATGCAAAAAGTTATTTGATTTGACTGAAACTCGGTACTCGAAGATTTTTGAGATGGCTCATTACGAATAAACTTAAAATTCAAAAATTCAAAATGGTGGATCCAAAATGGCGGACCAAAATTCAAAAAGTTATTTGATTTATATCAAATTCGGTACTCGAAGGTTTTTTGGGTCCCTGATTACAAATCTCAACTGAAAATTTAGATGTTCAAAATGGCGGATCCAACATGGCGGACGAAAATGCAAAAAATGACTTATTTGGATAAAGTTCAAAACTGAAAAATTTTTTAGTTGGCTAATTCTAAGTCTGAACACAAAATGTTGATATTCAAAATGGCGAATCCGTTATGGATGTCTGAAAAACTAAGATACTTTATTCTGACTTCAAATAAATAGCAATACCAAAAATTTTAGAACGCCGACTATAATCCAAAATTCCACATTTCCCCTAGGATTTAGGATACACCATCGAGAATCTAACGAGTACTTGCAGTTTTATGACAATTTACATTTTTCCTTTGACTGTTTATTAACTGATTTTACAAATGTCGAAATTTTTTTAATTAATAAAAAAATGTTACAATAACATTTTTAGGGGGGACCCCCTAAAAATCCGCCAAGTAATAAAACTTCCTTGCTCCCTAAAGTAATTTTTTAAATAAAAGTAGTTATAGAAAATTATTCCGTATTATAAAAAAGCCCCATTATTATTATTTCGATTTATCCATAATTTTTGTTTGCAAAAACAGTAATTTTCATGGTTTACTTTATTCGACGGATGCCTATAACTGCTTTATGCTCCGTATTTTATGTCCCATTACATCCAAGTATAATTAATTTCAAATCGCTAATCAATAAATCAATGGCTTTGTTTTAATTGTAGCTATTGCGAGAAAGCGGACAACGAGACAACAGAGATGGGCGGAGTGCCGCACGTTGAGGGTGGATTAAACAGCGAGCTCTACGCGCTTCCGGTAAAGCGTAGGCAGCCAAAGAGTCAGAAGGGAAACGTGCAGACGCAGAATCAGACAGAAAAGACACCTGCTGGTTTGGACACGAACAGCATCGACACCGAGGACAAGGACGAAAATTTACCCGCTGGATGGGAAAAGCACGAAGGTAAGAGAAGTCCCTCTAAGGCTGGTTAAAAAAAAGGGAGGTTTTTTTTTTTTTAAATTTATAAAAGAGATTTATTTTTTAGTTAGGAGAACCACCGAATGAATTTCATGGTTCTTCTAACTAAACTATTTCTCCGTCGTGCAAATTCTCGTAAAATTAATTTATCGACCAAACGGGATAACGCGAAACAGAGGAGGTGTGAGCGAAGAGACGGAAACCCTCCCCTGTTCGCGCAACAGGTGCGACTGTCACGCGTACACGCTCTTACGGCTTTCGGCTCATATATTGTTTCAGACAAGGATGGTGCTTACTACTGGCACATCAAGAGCGGTACCATACAGAGAGAACCGCCCGAGGCGCCGCTCAATCCGAAAACCGAGAATCGTCGGAGCCTCGTCAAGGACAACGACAGTGTGAGTCCAAATGATCCATCGATCATTCTTGTAATTTACAATATTTACCATCGAAATTGTTTTAAAGGAAAGCCCGTTTCCCTTTATTTTCACTGAACTCGGTACATCCATCCGGTATATCCGTCACTAAAAGGATCTAAAACCTAGACAATCTTTTTTTTTTAAATCGCTATGGTCTCCCTTTAAGAAATTCTTGTTCAACCCTTTTGAGAATCCTTTTAATTTTCTTATTTATTAATTTGTCAGTTTAATTAATATATCTTTTTTTAAATACAGATCAACAATTTTCATGGACTTGGGGGAATTGTCAACACTGTTACTCGCAGTAACACGAGTTCAGCCCTCGATCAGGATCTGGAGAACAAGAGAAAGGAAGAACTTGCACTCAAGTAAGTTATCAAGACGCCTATGATCAATTTCGCAAATGCTGATGAGGTAATTTACAATTTATTTATCGTTTCTTCGCCCAAAGGAGAAGAAGTTATCCCGCCCGAGCTGATTCCGAGGGAAGGGACAAGCCGATTAGATTCGCTGTACGATCTCTAGGCTGGACTGAGATTGCCGAGGAAGATTTGACACCCGAAAGAAGCAGCAAAGCCGTTAACAAATGCATCGTAGATCTTTCACTCGGCAGAAACGATCTGCTCGACGTTGTTGGACGATGGGGCGATGTGAGATTAACTTAAATCTGTTTATTCGCAAAATGAAAATATTGTTGTTAGATTTTTAAATTTATTTGTAATTATTTCTGATGAAATACAGGGAAAGGACCTCTTCATGGATCTCGATGAGGGCGCTCTCAAACTCATTGATCCTGAGAATCTCACCGTCCTCAATACGCAGCCAATTCACACACTCAGGGTATGGGGAGTCGGCAGAGATCACGGACGGTTAGTATTTTTTTTTTTTTTTTTGGAGATTATTTCGGGTTTTTAACGATATAATAATATTGGTGTGTTCTTCCATGTATGCTATTCCTTACACTCGGATTCAACAGCGAGAGGTAATTTCCCAAAGAATGTAACGATACATTGAAAACAAAATTTCATTTATTTTAACCTTTACGCACAATTGCGAAGTGAAACTTCTTTACTTTCAATCGCCTTTTAATTCTTACGGTGAAAAATCTAACTTTTTGACTTGAATTTCGAAATTTTGCGCTCAGATTCGTAATCAGCAACCCACAAAATGCGCAAGCTTCGAATTTTATTAAACTCAAGTAAATTTATAGATTTTTGTTCGCCATATTTTGTCCGCCGTTTAGATTTTCAGAAAGTTTCACCCAAACTCACAATCAGCGACCCCAAAATCCCATGAATACCAAATTTCAAGGGCTAAAAAAAATGCACTTCCTCATTTTAAGTGACGCGTTAGATTATCCAAACTGCAATATTGCAAAATTTTAAAAAAATCCTTAAAGAAGTTTCACTTCAAAAATACAAATAGGAGGGCTGATTGCGGGCACGAAAAATCCTTGAATGAACTAAAAAAAAAATGCTCACGGCTTGGAAATCCCATCAGCTTTATCGTGTAGAGCGATAATACTAATTATTTAATATTTCATGTATATTTTAACAGGGACTTTGCTTACGTCGCGAGAGACAGATCTACCAGAAAGCACATGTGTCACGTATTCAGATGTGACATACCGGCGCGCACGATTGCAAACACGCTTCGCGATATATGCAAGAAGATAATGATCGAGCGATCGCTTCATCAGAATTTGGCAAAGCCAATTGATATCAACGGAAGAACGAGTCTCGCGACGAGACCGACAAATCTGCCAACGGAGCATCGACGTTTTCACAGAAACGGTCAGCCACTAGTCAGTAAGTTTAAAAAGAAAAAAAGCCATTGAAATCTCCAACATATAGCGAGTTTGATTCAATTTTCGAATAATCAATGATTTACATTTTTTTTTTCTTTCCTCAGCCCAATCATTTCCAACTCCAATGGAGGAACCAAAGAAGGTTCTTCGAGCTCAGTATCTTGGTTCGATGCAAGTCACCGCAGCGACGGGCATGGAAGTATTAAACGACGCGATAGATCACACAGTGAAAAACACACCGCTTAATCAATGGCGAAATGTAAACGTCGCCGTGGCGCCTAGCATGATCTCAATACTGACGCCGAACGTAAGTGTTTTGTCGGTGTTTTCATGATGCCTGTGAAATTGTAGCAAGAAAACATTTTTTTTTTAATTTTTCTTACGTTGTTGGCAATTTAGAGACCTTACATATTAAATTTTTGTTAGATTGAAAAAGATATAGAAAAAAATGTTGATGAATTCAAATACCTACGACGTTTATAGACAAATGAATGTTAATGTGTTTTTCTTTTTTGTTACTTTCGAATCAGTTACTTTTATGTCTAATCAACGTCAAGCAAGCGTCTATAAATACGACAATTTATTTAGGACGACAAACTCATAACGGAGTGTCGGGTGCGTTACTTATCCTTCCTGGGCATCGGACGGAACGTCAAACAATGCGCCTTTATCATGCACACTGCCCAGGACTTGTTCATCGCGCACATTTTCAACTGCGAGCCAAGCAGCGGTGCCTTGTGCAAAACTATCGAAGCTGCCTGCAAAGTGAGTAATTTTTTTTCTTTAAGTTTCAATCGATAAATCGTTTGTTTCAATTATAAGAATATATTTACTATTAAAATGTATATTAAATTTAATATGTGAGATATAAAATTACAGTATTTTATACTAAATATTTCGTAAAATTTAATATAAAATTTTATAATTTTATCTTACTTCTGTATTCAATTTTATATGCCAGCTGATGAATAAAATGTTTGGTAATAAAAATGTACATTTTTAGAAGTGTCACTAATGCGTGTGTTCTTCGTATTGTGTAGCTGAGGTACCAGAAGTGCTTGGATGCCCATCCACAAGGTTTCAGAAATGCGAGCAGCCTGAGCACCCCAAGTGGACGAGGTCTTGGTGCGACCATCAAATCATTGGTCGGCTCGCTCACCGGACGAAGAAACAAGCAGGGTGAATCCTGAGACGAGGCTCTCTCGCTGCAGGTAAATTAAAAAAGAAAAAAGTAATGGGCATTGTTATAACTTTGCACTTCGTGCCGTTTGACTTGAAATTGCGGAATTTTTTTTCTGCATCTCTACAATAATATGAATTTTTCTTCAGGAACTTTGGCCGTTGCCTGCCGAGCGAGAGGTGATAAGACACAGGCATCTTCAGTCACCGTTAACGCTGAAGTATTTCGGTGGTTCGCCACCGAGCGCCTCCCTTAGATCCTTACTTTCGCCCTCGCTGGACACGAGACGCATCCAGTTAGCACGTTGGGAGAGCAACCCTTAAATCCAAATGATCGGTCGTGGGTTTAGAATTGTCGTGGAGTATTAAAAGCACGAGCGAACGTGAATATATAAAATGGCGATGGAATGTGAAGAAAACAAAACAAAAAGAAAAACAAGTGGGGAACGAGTAAAGTCATCGCGATTGCGAAATTATTTACGAAAGCTCCCCCCGAAAAAAAAATAAAAAAGTAAAAATAAATAAATAAATAAATAAATAAATTCCATCGTGTCGCGATGTAGCCGTAAAATGGCAAAATCGCGATGAGCTCTCTGTTTATTACCACGGTCCTTCAAGGACCACCGCTTACGTGTGTCGATATATTATAATGAACGATGTTTGTAATATGTTGTTTCCTGGGAATTTTTTTCGTACACGAAGAGGAGAGAGAAAAAAAAAGAAGGAGATCGAAAGGGAGAGAAAAAAAGAGACACGGAGAGAGCTGGAAAGTAAGGCACGAGGATAATCAATCTCTCATCGGACTCTCGATCCTTTTTTTTTTTTTTTTTTTTGTTGTTTCCAACCGATGCTGGAATCTCGAAGACGCGGAATGTTAATTCGAATTTTGCGGGACAAAAGTCACAAATGAATAGAATCTGTACATAACGATGCACGGTGTGATGCAACCGCCCGATTGTGATCAATTCTTCAGCCCCGAAAAGCGATTTGAGATTCAGCATAAACGGATGGAAGTTCAACATGAGAGAGAGGGGCAGTTTGATATGCGTTTCGCGAGTAACTTCGAGAAGCCCGACGAAGAGCTTAGATATTCGTTACATAATTAATGCAACGACCGCGATAAATAAAAATTCGATATCCTTGAGTGATTACGGAAACCTTGTACACGCGATGTTTAATACACAACAGACAAAGTTAATCCTTTGAAGCATGGCGGTACCAACTGACACTTCCATGAAAACAACATTGTAATTTACATCCGATTTGAGGGAAAATTTAAAGACACGAATTTTTGCTGTCGCTGATTACGGATTCGAGCTCAAAATTCGCAGATTAAAAAAGGCGCGTTCAATATGCCGGACGATAATGTAAAAAATTACTTGATTTCGATAAAAATCAATACACTTATTCAAAATTCAGAAATTCAAAATGGTAGCTCCAAAGTATACCTACGTGCTGGGATTAAAAAATTGAGAACCGACTTTCATCCAAGTCTTCTAATTCAAATTCGTAATCAAGAAACCCAAAAACCCTTAATTACCGAATTTCATAAAAATCAAGTAACTTTTCAAGACAACGTCAAAATGCCCAATTACCGAAATTTATCCAAATCGGATGAGTCTGCATTTCAAATCCGGCATTTCGAATTTGTAAATTTTGAGATTAGACTCTTCGTAATTAGCAACTCCAAAAATCCTCTCGCGTACGAAATTTCAAGTAAATTGTATGTAAGGAAAAGAAAAATGTATGCTTCAAAGGATTAAACAAGCGATCCTCGGGATATTTGAAAAAGGAACAAACACGCTGACACACACAAACACATATGAAAAGAAAAGTTAAAAAAGGAAAAAAAAAGCAAGAAAAAAAAAAATAAGATATTAAAGTCTCATAATAAACACATACAATCGTGTAGGTAATAGGGAATTTATTTTTTATGCCAAATAATATGTGAGCTTGCGGCGAGAGGTGATATGACAAATATTAGAATCAGGCTATCAGAGTCGTAATGAAGTAATATTATTAATCGACTTGTATATCGGAGGGGGGAGGGGGGGGAGTTAAATTTGAAAAGAGAACACACGGCACGATAAGTCGATCGTGTCGATGACTGCGCGTTACGAATAGGTGATCGCGCGTACAATGGGAAAAAAATTTAAAAAAAATAAAAACAAAACAGAACTAACAAACACGATATCGAGGAGGAATTTAATAAGTGAGAAAAAAAAACTACGACGACGACGACGATGTTTCTTCATGATCATCGAGCACACGAGAATAATGTTGGTAAAAGATGTTTGATATCTTAATTGTTATACGAATATGATAATTCTATATATATATGTATTCCCCGGGAAGCCGAAGATACACGAAGACAAAAATATTATAATTACAGGACACAATAAATAACAGGAAAAAAAAAATGCTATTAAAGGATTGCAAACTCTCACACGCATACACAAAAATACATACACAGGCACATACTAAAAAAAAAAAAGAAGGATATTGCTTTAATTTGCTGAATTTAGTGATTATATGTGACGTGAAAAAAATATTTTATTGATCGAATGAAACGAAAAATTAATATAGCTAAATAAGGAACAGAAGTAATCTGTTTGCTCGATCAACTAAGTTTTTGATTTTCAATCAGTCACATATTATTTTGCGTCATACGCGTAAATTAGGAATTTAGTAGATTAAAGCTGTATTTTTTTTTCTTTTCTTTCTCAGTGCACTTTATACGCGAGCGAAGTCGGTTTTTGTCGCCCGATAAATGAAATCAGCGGACCGGATAAATTGAGTCTCTTTGAGAACAGCGAAAAACAATGTCCCAATGTTCCTAACGACAGACGCGAGATTTTTCATAACGACCGATATCACACCAGCCTCTCCAGTATTCGACACTGGAAGCGTGAGAGCTAAGTAACGAGAGAGTGCAACTTTTCTTTTTTACATTTCATTCGCATCCTCGCATTCAACATGGAAGTAATTGTGTATCACATTGGGATAGAGGAGGTTGAATAAAAGAAAAAAACAAAAACGAGTTAAGGGCAGCAAGTCACCTAAGAATTATGAAAATTAAATGAAAATTAATTGGACGTTTAAAACTTTTTTTCTTCACAAAAAATGACTACTCGACAAACACAACAAATGATAAATTTTAAGTGGAATTTTTTATAACTACTTTTGTCGAGGCAAATATTTTTAAAAATATTTCGCACTTGGCAGTTCAGGTTGCACCAATGAACCAAAGTGATGTTGCAACGATTATTCTTTTTATAAAATAACTGTTTGGTCTGTGTATAGGAATTTTTGTTCAAAGATGCTTTCCAGAATTTATTAGGAAATTTAGTGAATTTATTACAATGGAGGGAAAAATTTGCTACAAAAGTTGGCATTATTTCTGCTAAAGGGCTCGAAATAAAAATTTCTTTAAGATCTTTTGCAGAAGTTACTAGAAAATTTAGTAAATATGCAACGCAGAGAAAAATTGGCTACAAAAGTTGACATTATTTCTGCTAAAGGTCTCCAAATAAAAATTCCTTTAAGATTTTACACAGAAGTTATTTAGGAAATTTAGTAAATATATTACACTGTAGGAAAAAATTTGCTAGAAAATTTGGCATTATTTCTGCGAAATACTTTCGCATAACAATTTTTTGGAAATTGTCCTTGCAAAACTAATTGAAGTCGTTCAGTGCAGCCTTAACTCCGACAAGTGCAAAATATGAAAAAAAAAATTGCATCATCGAATTCTAGCTTAAATAGAAAATTCCACTTACAACAATTTTTCATTTTTACTGCTTATCGATTAGTGACTTTTATGAAGGTAAAAGTTTCTACAAATGCAATTGCTGTACGATTTAATTTTCAAGATTTCCATGTGGCCCAGTCTCCTTAAGGGGGAGCACTATTCTGACGGGTTGCAAAATAGCTGATTCATACGTTTTTTCTTCAAATTTGATTTATTATTTAAGGATTGGGCGGATATTTTATTAGGCTCACTTTAAACTAGGTTTACACAATATTATTTTTTTTTAATAATTGGAAATTCTAAACTCAGAAAATTTACAATATTAAAAAATAAAAATTGGTCTAAACATAGTTCAAAGAATACTCAACAACACATTCTTTCGCCAATCCTCAAATAATAAATTAAAGTAACAAAAAATAATTACCAAAAATCAGTTGTTTTTTTCTTCAATCCATCAGAATCAAGAGAGTTACAAAAATCGCGCGGGACCCAGTTCGACGGTATTTCAACGTACCAAAAACCTAGGATATGTAGTAGAATTGCGTAATGCAGGGGATATGATTGTGTGAATGATTAAAAAAAAAACCAAAAGAAATCATAATTAAATGTTGACGAGAGGCAAGTTGGGAATTATCAAGAGGAATGTTGTTATAATATTGTTTCACGAATACACTGCGGACAAACGAGATATATACGTGCGATAAAATAAGAATGCTAAGCGAATTAAGAGTAATATATCTTAGAAAGAATGGGAAAGTTGATGACAGAACGAGCGAAAGATTTAGAGAGAGAGAGCGCGAGAGAGAGAGAGAGAAAAAGAGAGGATTGAGACGAAGATTTAAGATAATGAAAGAATCACTATTGTAAATAAGACACGCTGAACGCCCGCCTTTACTATGACTTTAACGTAGATATATATATATATGAAAAAAAAAAAAAAAAAAAAAAAAAAAAAATAACATATATATATATGTATATTCGTGGAGAGATTGACGCGATATCACTCGACGTGTCGTGGCCAATATTCGTGATTATGAGCAGACGAAGAATATTTAATTATATATTGTATAATGTATAACAATCGAGACGATTTGATTTCGCGAGACTCGCGATTCGTCTCCTTTCGGCTATAGATGTTAAACGCAAATCATCACTGCTATATTATATATTATATATACTTGTCCTATATATGATATAATATATAGTATTTAATCAATGCACGCGCGTGTTTATTTAAGCCAATCAGGCAAAGGTATAATGTATGAGTGATATTCACTGAAATTTTCGACTTCTCACTCTGATTCGCTTCAGTAAATCTGACAATTTTTTTTTTGCGAAATGTATTTTGAAAAAGAAAATACTTTTTTTTTGGTCCTATGACTAATATTTCCGAAGGAACGAATTTTTGTAAAAAATTGTATTTTTCGTGTTTGTTACTTTTAGTTTTAATATCTTGGAATTTACTAATGCGAATGAATGAATAGGATAGAATTTTGTTCAGTTTGAAATAAGTTACAGAACATACATTTTTTTTTTCTTAAATCTTGTTTTTTTTTATATTACGTTAAATAGTGGAATATCGAAAAGATTTGCTTTTTTATTAATTTTTTTAAAGTTACATAAAAATTCCGATGAAAATTATGAAATTTTTTAGACGTTGTGCAGGATAAACGGCAATTTTTTTTTGTAGAAGTGCTGGTGGTTGATGCTTTAAAATGCAGCAGATAAATATTATATATTTTCGTATTATATTTTTATAAATAACAATAACACATTTATCAGGACCTTATTTTATTGGTCATAAAGAATTTTTCATTTAGTTTTACAAAAGTATTCAATGTCTTCCGAAGAGGAATACTTTTTACGCCAATAATTATGAAAATTAAAAAAAAAAAGACGTGTACTATTTTTCGTAAAATTTCGTTTCGTTTTTTCGGTGATTTCTTTTTTGTTGTAAACTATTAATATCTTGCAAATGTACTGAGAAAATTAGTACAATTTTTTTAATTATCCTGTAATTTTTTAATTACCATAAAAAAATTTCTGCCATTCTGCACGAAGTCTAGAAAATATTGTAATATTCAGCAAAAATCTTTGTGCAGGTTTAAAAAAAAGAAAATAAAAATGTATTTGTAAATTTAAAAAAAGAAAATGTATACATCATACAACTCATTTTAATCTGAATAAATTCCATCACAGATATTTCATGATAGGATTTTTATTTACCGAGATATCAAAATTTAAAAAAAGGGAGACGCCCAAAAAAAATGCTAATTTTTACAAAAATCCGTTCTCTCAAAAAATATTCGTAGCAGGACAAAATAAAAAAAAATACGTGTCGTTTATTTTTCAAAATAGTTAGAAAAAGAAATTGGCAAAATTATTGAATTTTATCAGGGCTGGATCATGAAATTTTGAGCGAGAATGCCACATATACACGCGCAAATGCATTTCATCAATATAGTACATTAACGATATCCGCAATTATTGATATACCACCGTTTGTATGTCCTAACCCGAATATTTCCATTCCCGCGAATCGATTTTTTTTCCTCAAATCGACGCCGCCTTAATTTCGTTCCTTCCATTATCCGGTCGCACGAAAATGAAGGAGAAAAATAAGCAAAACTTAAGAAAGATTTCTCTCTATAAAAAAAAAAAAAAAAGACACGCGGGAACCGTGTAACGAACATTAATTGTTAATATGAGAATTGATTTAGCGCACGCTGATGAGACAAAATATGAGAATAAAGAGAAAGAAAAAAAAAGAAAACTATGACAACCTTCTACCGCGTTAATCGGCGAATCCGTCTTCGAAGTCTTTCAAATGGACAAAGAATATAATATTTCGATAGATTAGAGAGAAAATGGTAATGAAACGATCGGAGGACTCTCGAGATGCGATAATGGGAATGACGTTTGTGGTCGAAAAATCAACGCGACGAAATACTTGTAAATATACTATTAAATAATAAAAACGTGCGCGTTTTTAGTTTATTAAGGAATACGTTGATGAATCCGCACCGTTGCATGTGAATGAGAATTAAAAATACCACAGACACAGACAGACACGCGAGATTCAATGGATGGATATTGTTGTTACGTGAATCCGAAAAGCCGCTGAATAAAAAATAAAAAAAAAACGACCGTTCGCTATGAAACAAAAATAATCTTAAAAAATTACATAGAAACGCAACTGAACTCCTTATTCGATAATAATATAATCGTATAAATACACTCATTTTAATGTAACATTTTTTATAGTGCTAAACTCCCCCAAGCGAGTGTGTTAAAATTATTCGGCTCTCACCTCAAAACTTTAAATCAATTTCATTCGAGAACTAGAAGGCAGAAAATCAATACACTGTTACCAATCAATGCAGAATTGTGGCACGAACAAAATCCATGAGTATCAGTGAATTTCATTTATTTGTTTTCAAGTAAAATGGGTCTAAAGGTTCTGACGTCAGAACGCAAATTGATATCAGCTGTTGAACGTCGGCCATTTTGACTAACCATTACTTTTTTATTGATAATTCTAACGTAACAATCAAGTTTATCGATTTTCGGTGGTTGTATTTGTTCAATTGCGACCGGCTTTTTTTTTTTTTTTTATACATTTCGATTGTGTGACTGTAAAATAACTGGAAAGGAACTCTAACGTGACGGCTGTTCGCAAGCGACTCTAATACACCTGCAAAAGGACACACACACACACACACCCACACACACACACGCGCATTAGCTTATCTGTCTCTTAATAAATGTTGAAAAAAAAAATCGCTGTAGGAGTGTACCGAGTGATAATAAAAAATGAGTGATCTCGATGCGAGAAAGAAAGCTATACGTAACGCGATTACGATCAAAGAGAAATTTTGCAGTGGTGGGATTAAAAAAGAACCGTTATAATCGATGATTCTAGCGTTAGTAACGAAAAACCTACTATATTTAACTGTGACATTTAATAACCCTCTAAAGGTAAATGGTTATGATGAAAAAAAGAAGAAGAAGAAGAAGAAGAAAAAAAAACCCTACCGATACGATAGATAAACAAAAAAAAATAACGATATTCTGCACAAAAAAAAATCACGAATGCTTCATCGATAATTATAGTCGTTCGAGATTAACGTACATCTGTTACTGACCCACCCTCACCTCCAACCACCCTAAAACACACACACACAAGTCCCTCCCCCCTCCCACTTCGCCCAACCGGAAGCTCGTCGATCGGTTACAAAATGTTTATATATCGTGTGTCATTCGAGATTTCGTCGTCCTCGTCTAATCCAATCGAATACTCGAAATTATAATATTTTCATTGAAATTTCACGAAACGATTATCATTTTTTTGTTTTTTTTGTTTTTTCTTTCATCGTCCGCCGTTAATTATCCTGTAAAAGCTCGTCATCGACCGTTTAAATATTTCGGATTTTACTGCGATTTAAGGGATGATGAAAAAAAAAAAAAATATATGCAATGAGAGGGGAGGGCAAAGTATGCAAAAAGTGGGACCGTTTAATAATGAGTCCCCTCCTCCTCCCGCATAGGCAATCAAGAGAAAAAAAAAGAAGAGAGCAGGAATTGCGAAAATGGATCGACGTCGAGGCCCTAAGTAATAAATTAACACAGAATGGGGGAAAAAATAAATACTGATGATCGATCACACGTCGTTAATAGCATTTTGAACGCGTAAAATGTATTGTCAACGAGTAAGAGGAATATTAATGAAAAATAAAAAAAGAGAGAGAGAGAGAGAGAGAGAGAGAAAAAACTTACTTTGATATGCACCCGGCACCACTGTACACGCCCATTCGTATGCGTAGTCGGACCGACCGGTTTATTATATAATTAACGGACGTAAGAGTAAAGAATATTATAAAAGCAAACCGAATGAAATAATGTAGCTACACCCGCCTCTTGTGAATAAACGCCTGTTTGTTTCTTTTCAAACTATGTGCTGTTTTCAATATTATATCTGTGTTTTTAATTATCCGCCGATTTATCGAAGCATCGAGAACGTGTGTGTGACTTTTTTCAACTGGTTTATTGGAGTGTGTTAATTTTTTTTCTTTTTTTACAGTTTTTCCGACGAGATTTGGATTTTATCTAGCGGCTGGCTAGGCCCGGTCGAGGTTTACTGGACACTGTCCAGCCGCTGCCCAGGGAAACTGGCCAGAACCCGGCGTGTAACTTATTTTACCGATTGGAGTCAATCGACACGGAAAAAATGTCGCAACATTTGTTGTCGTTAAGGTGGTTCGAATTATAAAACCTACGGCTGCTTTTTTTAGACCAGTCGGCTATTAAATTAATGCGAAATATTTTATATAAATTTTATATTTCAGATGTGAATGGATTTTAAAATAGGCATTAACTGTATGCACTTATGCTATAGCCAAAAAATATATATAAAAGCGCATTGAAATATCTGTGCATTTTATAAAAGTCACGTCACCACAGTGTAGGAGATTCGAGCTGCCCGGGGTCAAATGACACAGCAAGCTCAGATTTTTTTTTTTTCTGAACACCCCAAACGTGGAATACTCAGAAAACCTTACAGGGCCTGAATTTTCTAAGATATATGAACATGATAAAACTTAAACTTATAATCAGTTGATTTTTTATTTTTAAAAATGTTATTTGTTCAAGAACCCAACAGTTTATAACAATAATGAGGAAAGAAAAAAAAATGATAGATTCAAATGATTGGTTATAGGTCTTCAACCTGTGATTTGAATTTTCGCGCCAAAACAACCGAAGCCGATAGGCTCAATCCTCATTCGTCCTCGTTAAATGCTCAGCGTATGCGCGCCAATTTTTCGAGGCCAACGATTGGCTTACGAGTCTATTAAATCGATTTAAAGGGCACGTTTATAGCCAATCATTGGCCTAGAACCAATGACGTAAGAGCGCGCTGCGCTTTCAATGGGGATAATATTTAAACCTTACATTGAAGCCCTCGGAAGCCTCGCGCGCGCATGCGCGTGTAAATAGGCGGCAGCACGAGGACACGCGGGGAATCTTTATAAATACTTGGCAATGTGAGGTCACCAAAAGAAATTCCTCTCGTGTCATGTTCAAGGCCGGATGACCAGTTGCAATTAAGGCTTCTTTTTCAAAGTTCGCTCATTAAAGCCAGCGCACTTCCGCTCGAGTGACATTTCGGCGCAGCCCAAATTCTTCTTTGTTCACAGTCGAATATTTAACGCGGGAAAATATTGTTAAAACGCATATAATAATATATTTTTATATATGTATAGTTTAGGGTGGTCCGTTTTTGGAACTTCATTTTTTTATTTTAATCTCCCAATTCAAAAAGCAGCACCAAAAGTACTAAACATTTTTTTCGTACTTTTATCACTAGTGCGTAAATAGTATATTACGACACGAGTGCAATCACATAAGTTGAATAAAAAGTTTCTCGCACGAGTATTCGTATATAACTTTATTTCACTCGGTGCGAAAATAGCTGCTTTTCCGCACCTTGTGGAATAACATTTCGTACAATACTCGTGCGAAACACTTTTTTTGCCCTCGTGTCGTAATGTAATATTATTTCACTCGGTGCAATAATGTCTACTTTTCCGCACGCCTCGCGTGCGTAAAATCCTCGTTATCGCAACTTGTGGAATAAAATTTCGTACAATACTTGTGCGAAACACTTTTTTGCCCTCGTGTCGTAATGTAATATTATTTCACTCGGTGCAATAATGTCTACTTTTCCGCACGCCCATGTGCGTAAAATCCTCACTATCGCAAATTGTGGAATAAAATTTCGTACAATACTTGTGCGAAACACTTTTTCGCCCTCGTGTCGTAATGTAATATTATTTCACTCGGTGCAATAATGTCTACTTTTCCGCACGCCTCGCGTCCGTAAAATCCTCGTTATCGCACCTTGTGGAATAAAATTTCGTACAATACTTGTGCGAAACACTTTTTCGCCCTCGTATCGTAATGTACTATTATCTCACGAGTGTGAGAAGTAGGCACTTCTCGCACCGCGAGGCATAAAGAAATACATATATTTAGAGCTCGCTACGGTATTTAAATGAAAAATAAGTTCATTATTTATTTTTCCTCTTCGGATTATTTTTAAAAAATTTGGATTTATCTTTCGGCTCCCAATGACAACAATTATTTTTCACCAATTTCTTTGAAATTCGATAGCAACCTCCAAATGTTTCTATATATATATATATATTTTTTTTTTAATTCTCGTGATGTTTTAGCAGAATTTCATTTTAAGTGTGTCCTAAAACGTTCACTCAGTTGGGAGACGAAAGAAAAATTAAACATTTTATATAAATCATCCTGAACAAGATTAATTTATTAATGAATTCATTTTATTCAGCTAATTTTATTGAATTAATTAAGAAATTGATGATCTCAAGTTTTTCAAATTTAGTAGCGACCTCCAAATTTATTTATTTTTTTTTCACGCAACTAGTGTTTCAGAAAAATTTCATTTTCGGTATTTGTGACTTAGGTGATGGACAATAAATATATTGAATTCCAAAAAAACCAAACTGAACAAAAAAAAACAAAAAATGACTATTTTTTCAAAAGTCGGTAGCTTCCAAATATTTTTTTTTTTTTTACATACATTAAACATTTTTATTCACTCTTCTCCCAAATAAATAAATTAAATTTTTTTACGTGCCTAATAATTAAAAATAAAATTAGCCTAATTAAGAATATATTTATTTTTGGTAAAAAATAAAATTCCATAATTTTATTTTTTATTTTATTTTTGGTAAAAAATAAAATTCCACAATTTTATTTTTAATTATTAGGTACGTAAAAAAATGGAATTTATAAAAATTCTTCCCTTGCTCCTCTTAAGCTCACTTTTGAGCTTTAAATGACAAATTCGTTAATAAAAGTCGCATGACAATCGGCATGATTCATACGCAATTTGTATACATCAACTAGATTTGGCAATAGATGAATAATTCGAGGATTTAGCAAAGCTCCCGCATACTCTGTCTTGAAATGTGAAGAACTGCTTCCGGAGAGAGAGAGAGAGAGAGAGAGAGCCCCAAGTGTCCGCTGGCAACCAATCAAACGTTAGGATTTTCGTTCGGAATTGGCTCGGAAATGATCACCACTAACGCGGGTGTCTGGATGCCTGCTGCGCGTTGGGCGCAAAATATTTAACGTTCGCGGCCACACGAGGCTTCATACTTGACTTTTGCTTGAGGCAAAATACACGACCGGGGGGAGAGAAGATTTTCCACCGGACCGGGAACTTATAAAAAGACGACGGACGTTCCGAAGTCTTATTCACGATTTGCACGCACGACCATCATCAATGTGCTTTTAAAAAAAAAAAAAAAAAAAAAATCAAAAAAAAAAGTGCTCCAAATTTTTTATACTCATCGTGAATTTATAATTCCTTATAAAAAAAAAAACCGAAACAGTATTTTTTTTTAATTTTCTCGTTTTTTTACCGAATTTCGTCGAATAAGCTTTTTTTTTCATTTTTAATTTCCACACATAGTGCAAATATGTCTTCAGCTATTTTCGTAAGTACACGAAATTAATTTGTCGATTGAATTAATTAATTTACGATTTTTTTTAGGAATTTAATTATTTTTAGTTTGTGAGTTTTTTTTTTTTTTTTGGATTTTTTAATCGTCAGGAATTACTTCAATGATTTCTACATTTTTCATAATAATTTTATAAATCGTCGATCTTTTTTTTTTCAACACAAAAAAAAAGTTGGAATTTTTACGTCAGCACACTTAAGATGATCTATAATTTTGAGAAGAAACGTCTGCCAATTTTCCTGTTGGCACGATAATTCTAATAACAATTTTGGAGAGATTTTGTCGGAATTTTTTTAAGTCAAATGAACGTTTGTCATTGAATTTTATGCGGAACTTTTGAGTGGTACAACATTTTAGTTTCAGAGTTCAAATTTTCGTATTTGTTTTTTGCTTTTTTTTTACTCATATAGTGTGAAAATGTTTCGAAAATATTGCATAGAAATATTAGTTGAAAATAAAGCAATATTGCCAAAATATTTTGAAATCTTTTAATATTATTGTTGTAATATTGCAGCGATTTTGCAATGTTACATTGCATTTGCAATATTATGACAATATTGCAATAAAATGATAGCGAAATGTTGCAAATACTAAAAAAAAAATAAGCATCATTAAAGCCATTGAAATTTAATATTAATTAAAAATATACTTTAATTTAATGCAAATTATATTATTATTGTATGATACGATTTAAACAAAAATTAAATTGAAATTTAAATTATAATTTAATAAATTGAAAATAAATTTTAATTTATTTTTAATTAAAAAAATAAATTAATTAATCAAATAAATTGAAAATAAATTTTTTATTTAAATGCTGATTAAAAAAACATGTATATTTAAAATCATTTACATTAAATGTATATTGATGCTTATAATATATATATATATTTTTTTGGTAATATTACTCAATATTTTGTATCATTTATTTACAAAAAAAAAATATTTATCCTCTTTGTGTATTTTATTTTTAAAAAAATGTATTAAAGTGGATTTGTTTATTACTTGGACGAATGTTATGCTGATTAAAAAAAAATATATGTATATTAAAATCATTTACATTAAATGTATATTTATACTTACAATATATATATTTTGTGGAGTAATATTATTTAATTTTTTATATTATTCATTTACAACAAAAAGTATTTATCCTCTTTGTATATTTTACAAAAAAAAGAAAATTAAAATGGATTTATTTATTACTTGAACGAATGTTATGCTGATTAAAAAAAAATATATATATATTAAAATCATTTACATTAAATGTATATTAATGCTTATAATATATATGTTTCTTGTGTTAATATTATTTAATATTCTATATTATTTATGCATTAAAAAAATTATTTATCCTCTTTCTGTATTTCACAAAAAAAAACCATTTAAAAAAAATTATTATTAAAATCATTTAAAGTAAATGTATATAATTGCTCATATAACATATATATTTTTTTGCGGTAATATTATTTAATATTTTGTATTATTTATTTACAAAAAAAATTATTTATCCTCTTTGTATATTTAAAAAAAAAAAAATTAAAACGAATGTTATGCTGATTAAAAAAAAAATATATATATTGAAATCATTTACATTAAATGTATACTAATGCTTATAATATATATGTTTCTTGTGTTAATATTATTTAATATTATTTATGTATTAAAAAATTATTTATCCTCTTTCTGTATTTCACAAAAAAAAAACCATTTAAAAAAAATTATTATTAAAATCATTTAAATTAAATGTATATAATTGCTCATATAATATATATATTTTTTTGCGGTAATATTATTTAATATTTTGTATTATTTATTTACAAAAAAAATTATTTATCCTCTTTGTGTATTTGACAAAAAAAAAATTGAAACGACTTTGTTTATTACTTCGACAAATATTATGCTGATAAAAAAAAAAAAAAAAATGAACCCTCGTGCACATTATCACGTGTTAATGAATTACAGTCTCCCGTATGTAGCTTCTTTTTTGTCACTGTGCCACTGAGGTGTCTTTTATGGTCAGGGCCAGTCCATCGGCTTGGCACACGTTGGATAACATCCAACATTCCGAATCAGTTTCGTAGGTACTGACTACACTGCCCGGAGACTCTTTAACTTTAACCATCCCAAGCTACGCCGTAGACATAATCCGTTCATCACCGCGTGGTGCTTTTCGGTACAACTGTGGCTTGCATGATCATCCCGCGTGCTTTAATAAATTCACACGAGATTATCGCGGATCGTCAGTCCATTGATCATCGACGCTCTGCGTGGATTTTCATCGTGCTTAATTTTTTTTTTTTTCTTTTTTTTTTGTTTCATCGAATTATTGCTGTATTTGGCTGAGTCGGTGACTATAAAAACTGTACAATTGAAAATTGTGATTTAGAGAAAAAAGAAAAAAAAATTATTGGGATTTTTTGTAGGACATGTAAAAAATTGAATTAAATTTGTATTTTTTTTTATGTTTTGTGTTAATAATAAAATTGTTTTTTTTTTCTTTTTTTTTTGCTTCATCGAACTATTGCTATTTTGGCTGAGTTGGTGACTATAAAAACTGTACAATTGAAAATTGTGATTTAGAGAAAAAAAAATTATTGGGATTTTTTGTAGGACCTGTGAAAAATTTAATTAGATTTGTATTTTTTTTTTATGGTTTGTGTTAATAATAAAATTGTTTTTTTTTTTATTGTGACCATGTGCTAAAATAATATTTAGTTGAAAATCGACGAAGTGGCAAATTGACAAAAATAAATTCGGGTTATAGTCTCTCTGCGTTATTCAACCCGGAAGTGAAAAGAAATAAAAAAGAATTGAAAATATTTGAAATTTTTGTGAGACGTTTAAAAAAATTGAATTAAATCTGTATTTGTTATGGTTTGTGTTGGTTTGTGACAAATTGACAATATTTGATTTGGAATAGTCTCTGCGTTATTCAACCCGGAAGTGAATAGACTACAGGAGAAAAAAATCATTGAAAACATTTGAAATTTTCGTAAAATTAAATTAAATTTGCATTTTTTTAAATTGTATTAATAAAATGTTTGTTAATGCAACGATATACTAAACACTTTTTTGGTAAATGGACACTGTGACGAATTGACAAAATTACATCCTCTGCGTTATTCAACCCGGAAGTGACTACAGAAAAAATAATAATTGACGATATTAGACATTTTTTATAGGACGTGAAAATTTAAATTTATTATGTTTATGTCAATAAAACTGTTTATTAATACAAAATTATACAAAAAAACAATATTATTCAAAAATCGACGACCAAATTGACAAATTAAATCCAGAAATTAACTTCTGCTATATTCAACCCTGAAAATACTACAGAAAAAAAAAATTGAAAATATTTGAAATTTTTTGATAGGATGTGAAAAATTAAATTTGAATTCATTATATTTATCTCAATAAAACTGTTTATTAATACAAAATTATACAAAAAAACAACATTATTCAAAAATCGACGACCAAATTGACAAAATTAAATCCAGAAATTAACTTCCGCTATATTCAACCCTAAAAATACTACAGAAAAAAAATCACAATATTAGAAATTTTTGATAGGACATGAAAAGCTAAATTTGAATTCATTATATTTATCTCAATAAAACTGTTTATTAATACAAAATTACGCTAAAAGCAACATTATCCAAAAATCGACGACCAAATTGACAAAATTAAATCCAGAAATTAACTTCTGCTATATTCATCCCTGAAAATACTACAGAAAAAAAAATCACAATATTAGAAATTTTAGATAGGACGTGAAAAGCTAAATTTGAATTTATTATATTTATCTCAATAAAACTGTTTATTAATACAAAATTATACAAAAAAACAATATTATCCAAAAATCGACGACCAAATTGACAAAATTAAATCCAAAAATCAACTTCCGCTATATTCAACCCTAAAAATACTACAGAAAAAAAAATCACAATATTAGACATTTTTGATAGGACGTGAAAAGCTAAATTTGAATTTATTATATTTATCTCAATAAAACTGTTTATTAATACAAAATTATACAAAAAAACAATATTATCCAAAAATCGACGACCAAATTGACAAAATTAAATCCAAAAATCAACTTCCGCTATATTCAACCCTAAAAATACTACAGAAAAAAAAATCACAATATTAGACATTTTTGATAGGACGTGAAAAGCTAAATTTGAATTTATTATATTTATCTCAATAAAACTGTTTATTAATACAAAATTATACAAAAAAGCAACATTATTCAAAAATCGACGACCAAATTGACAAAATTAAATCCGTAAATAGCCTCTCCGGCTATATTTAACCCGGAAGTGGAATAGACAGTCGATGACGGACTTATGATCGTGGATTAAGAAGCCCGCACGACGCGTTTTCCCGAACCCACGACATCCAGTTCACGAGCGGCATCATCAGCTAATGCTGTGTGCCGACGACGATCTTGACGCTCTCTGTCCCCAAAAGATTCGCCGTTCTCGTCTCGTCAAGGGTATATTCGAAAATATTTTTGACTCTCTCGGGCGGTTGTCGACCCTCAAGGTCTCCGTTAGAAAATAGTTCCGGGTGCGTTGCACCACATCCTCGTTCGCCGAGCCTCACTCAAAAATACCGCTCCCTCATGTGCGTCAAAAGCACAAACGCGCGTAACATTGTTTGTGCGCGCTTTCGAACTTTAAGTGATATGCAAAAAAAACAGATAAACAATTATTTTCGTTGGACTGACTAAGCTCGACAAAAAGCAGAATAGACAACAGAGCATTCGGAGTTTTTGGTAAAAAAAAATTGTAAATGAGAGAAAAATTTAGATTTCGAAAAAAAAAAAAAAAAATGTAATGCCATAAAACCTTTAATCGATTTGTGTCAAATTTCTGGATCGAATTCTGTGAAAAAAAAATTTATTTTTGTTTTTTCAAATTTGTGTCAGTGATTTCATTTTTTTTCGGAGCTCGTCTTTGATAATGAATTATCATTAATTCGCATCGAAATTATAACCAGAAAAATGAAAATTTATAAAAGTTATAGTATAGTTAAAAAAAAAAATTTTTGAACTGTCATAAAACTGAAACTATTCCATCGATTTTCATCAAAATCAATTTTAATTACGACTGAAAATTATTTGAAAAATTTCTTCAATCATTTTCAGTCGCAATTCGAATTGAGTTTGAGTTGAAAATTTATGGCACTTTGAAAATTATTCAAAGAAGTTTATCGATAATTGAACATTTATGGGACTTTGAAAATTATCGAAAAAATCTTTTGAATTATTCGAAATTTATGGGACTTTGAAAATTATTGACAAAAACTTTTCAATTATTGAAAAAATCTTTTCAATTATAATTATAATTTTTTCAATAATTCAAATTTGAGTTGAAAGTAAATTTTCAACTCAAACTTAAAAATAAATTTTCAAATCAATCTCGATTCTAATTTTCATTTTTTCAAAATTTTCAACTCAAACTTGAAAATAAATTTTCAACTTAATTTTAATTACGACTGAAAATTATTGAAAAAATCTTTTCAAAATAATCGTAAAGATTTTTTTTCAAATCTTTTTAAAATTATTGAAAAAATCTATTCAATAATTTTCAGTGATAATTAGAATTGAGTTTGTCGTAAATCGATGGAGTAGTTTCAGTTTTATGACAATTTTAATTGTTTTAAAAGATTTTTTTCGACAATTTTCAAAGAGCCATAAATTTTTAAGCTCTTTGCGCATGCAGCCAGGCACTTTTTTTGCATCACTCGACGTTTTAGACCATTTTGAGTATACTGACATGAAAAATTTCGAAAAAAGAAAAAATTCATGAAAACATACCCAGCAAAATTATTCATAATCCCATGTATCGAGTATTTAATGGTAAAATATAAAAAATGTATTAAAAAAAAAAATCTATAATTATCGACAGCAAAATAAAGACATAACAAAAATGTTGCAGGAATCCTTGGGCGACAAGGTTGCGAGGTTCAATCAACACGCCAGCAAACATATGGACAGCCAAAGTAAAAACCCATTTACAAGTGGTTTGAATCTCGAAAGGCCAAAATTCTCAAAAGAAGAGTATGGCAAGTAAGTAATACAAAAAAAAAGTTTGTTTCTTGAATTACAATTAATTCAATTATTATTGCTTTTATATAATACATAATTTTTTTTTTTAATCTGGTTTCTTGGATGAGAATTAATTTAAGTATTATTGTTTTTATACAATTTAAAAAGATTATTATTAATTAAAAAAAAATTATGTTAAAAGACCTGCCGCTGGTTCACTATCGGACATCCGTGGTCGGAAAGCTACCGCTCACGTTCTCAAAGAAATCCTTGAACTCTGCGAGATCATTTATCAAAATGGTACACCGTGCAAGGATCAACCGGAAATAACCGGCATCACATTCGGAGATCTCTTCAACATTTACGTCGCTATTAGTGACAAATGCGTCGGACTTTTACTTAGAGCGAGGAGACAAAAACTCATCACCTTCGAGGGCGAATGTTTGTTCCAGGTTCGAAATGTTTTAATTAACATTTTTTTTTTCGTTCATTTAAAAAAAATCGAAACACCAAACATTCATTTTGTCAAAAATACCAATTTTTACAAAAATACCAATTTTTACAAAAATACCAATTTTTACAAAAATACAAATTTTTACAAAAATACCAATTTTTAAAAAAATACCAATTTTTAAAAAAATACCAATTTTTTAAAAAATACCAATTTTTACAAAAATACCAATTTTTACAAAAATACCAATTTTTACAAAAATACCAATTTTTACAAAAATACCAATTTTTACAAAAATACCAATTTTTACAAAAATACCAATTTTTACAAAAATACCAATTTTTACAACAATACCAATTTTTACAAAAATACCAATTTTTACAACAATACCAATTTTTACAAAAATACCAGTTTTTACAAAAATACCAATTTTGTCAAAAATACCAATTTTGTCAAAAATACCAATTTTGTCAAAAATACCAATTTTGTCAAAAATACCAATTTTGTCAAAAATACCAATTTTTACAAAAATACCAATTTTTACAAAAATATCAGTTTTTACAAAAATACCAATATATACAAAAATACCAATTTTGTCAAAAATACAATTTTTGCAAAAATACCAATTTTTACAAAAATACTAATTTTTACAAAAAGACCAACTTTTACAAAAATACCAACTTTTACAAAAATACCAACCTTTACAAAAATACCAATTGTTACAAAAATACCAATTATTACAAAAATACCAATTCTTATAAAAATACCAATTTTTATAAAAGTACCAATTATTATAAAAATACCAATTTTTATAAAAATACCAATTTTTATAAAAGTACCAATTATTATAAAAATACCAATTTTTACAAAAATTCATTTTGTCAAAAATACCAATTATTGCAAAAATTCATTTTGTCAAAAATACCATTTTTTACAAAAATTCGTTTTGTCAAAAATACCAATGTTTGCAAAAATTCATTTTGTCAAAAATACCATTTTTTACAAAAATTCATTTTGTCAAAAATACCAATTTTTACAAAATTTTATTTTGTCAAAAATGTTCGTCCTCGGACCAAAAAAGAACATTATGATTCTTTTTTAGAATGCATTTCGATTTTTAAAAAATGTCAAATTTATTGAAGTGGAACACTATTGCTTCGTGATTTTTTTTTCGTTGTTAATTTTGATGAATAAAGCTTTTTTTTATCACTTTTGTGGAGTAATTAAAAACTATGTTTATTTTGCAGAGGAGGGATGACAACGTGCCAATATTCCTCGTGAAGCCAATCGGCGAAATCAGACAAAATTTCAAGGAACGATTGGAAGAGCTTAAGAAAGATATGCCATTATTTTGACCCCCTTAATGACGCGTTAATTTATCGTTGGATCTCGCGTTTCGTCGAGCAAGAGACACGAAATATATCTGTGAATAACGAATACGATCTACGATCTTGTATTTGTGTGCGATATATCATTATACCGATCAAGCTAAACATAAAAAAGGAAACAGAAAGGAAAATTAGGCCTTGTATTATATTTAAACGAGTGTGAATAATGAACGCATGCATCTGTCCTGAATTCTTGTATATGCGTGAATGGCAAAACGAGTGAGATATACGTGAATCGATGTAAATATGTCGTAAATAGGTTTCAACGAAAAGAAAAAAAATGTGATATAGATTATTAGAAAGTAACGAGATTTTTCGAAAATTGTTTGTACAATTTTTTTTTCTTTTTTCTTTCGTTTCTGCGTTTCTCGTGCGTAAAATTGTCATTTAAAATTAAATAGAAACTTTTCGATAATTCTGTAAAATAATATTTGACCTGTAAGATTATATTTCATGATGAGAAAATTTTATAATTTATTTATTTGGTTAGCTTGATTTAATTAACGGTGTCTGGTTATTTTTATTTAAAAAATACCAAATTCAATGATCAGCAAATAATTAATACTGAATACAAAAAAAATAAAAAATAAAATGAAAATTAAAGAGATTTTTGCAAATTATTATTTCAGGCTATTAAAAAAATTATTAGTAAACTATTTTTAAAAGATTTTATTGATGAAGAAATTTTTATAATTTATTTATTTGGTTAGCTTGATTTAATTGACGGTCTCTATTTTTATAAAAAATACTAAATTCAATGATTAGCAAGTAATAAGTACTGAATACAAAAAACTTCTTAAATTTCTTCATCAATGTTTCTTTTTGTACATTTTTTTCATTTTTAAAAATATTTAATATTTCTTTTTGTACATTTTTTTCATATTTAAAAATATTTAATATTTCTTTTTGTACATTTCTTTTTCATTTTTAAAAATATTTAATATTTCTTTTTGTACATTTTTTTCATTTTTTAAAATATTTAATATTTCTTTTTGTACATTTTTTTCATATTTAAAAATATTTAATATTTCTTTTTGTACATTTTTTTCATATTTAAAAATATTTAATATTTCTTTTTGTACATTTTTTTCATATTTAAAAATATTTAATATTTCTTTTTGTACATTTTTTTCATATTTAAAAATATTTAATATTTCTGTTTGTACATTTCTTTCATATTTAAAAATATTTAATATTTCTGTTTGTACATTTTTTTCATTTTTAAAAATATTTAATATTTCTTTTTGTACACTTTTTTCATATTTAAAAATATTTAAAAATATTCACCAAATTTTCTGACCCCTAGGGTCTTATCAAAATTTCTACAATGTTAAACCTTAAGGGTTTTTTTTCGATACTAAACTATACGTATTTTTTAATTAATGGCGATTATGATTTTTTTTTTGATACATTTGATATTTTGCAGATGAATGGTATTTCATCTGTACAAGGTTTGTCATCAATAGCCCCGCTGACTTCTAGCAAACAGGCGCAACGACCTATTCCATGATAAGGATTAGGTTGCAATTTTTCTTGCCATCGAATCCTGCTCTCCTGTAAGGGCTCGTCCAGCACTGAAGTCCAATCGTTTTTCTCGAAATGCTCATGGTAACCTACCCATGCTTGTTGTACCGAATTATTAGTCAACATTTCCCATAAAATCCTCAGTTCCGGTTCCGTTTTGATGATCGCCAAGTGGCCTAACAAATTTACAGTGTTATTTAAATTTTACATGACAAAAGTGTAACTAATCATTTTCTTTTTCTATTTTATTCTGAAAAATTGTATTCATGAGTGATTTTGTTGATATGACGTTAAGTGAATTATGAGTGGAGGGTTCAAAAAGAAAATTTATATTTATTTAAATAAAAATCTATTTTACTGTATATGGGGCATTCCAAGTCAACTCACCTGGGCCTGAGCCCTTCGTATTTGGTTGACAAATTTTTTTTTTGCATATTTTGGTCCAAAAAAGAGGATATTTTTTTTTTTTTAGATCTTTCGAAATGTTTTAATTAAATTTTTTTTTGTTCATTTAAAAAAATCCAAACACCAAAATTTTTATAAAAATACCAATTTTTACAAAAATGATAAATTTAAGAAAATTTATATTTATTTAAATCAAAATCTATTTTACTGTATATGGGGAATTCCAAGTCAACTCACCTGAGCCCTTCGTATTCGGTTGACCATTTTTTTTTTTGCATATTTTGGCACAAAAAATAGGATATTTTTTTTCTAGATCTTTATCACTTGTTTTGCCCAATAAAATAATTTTTTTTTTCCATAACTTTTGTAAAAATTAATTTCGAAAAGGCTTAAAATTCTGACATTTTTTTTCATAAAATTTGGGTCTAAAGACAAGTATTTTCATCGTAGTTCCAGAATGAACCGAGCATAGTTTCCAGTTTTTTTTTTTAAATTTAAGAAAAAAATGTTTTTCCCAATTTTTGAAAATCGAAAATTTCAATGATAACTTTTTTTTTTCTTAAAATAAATAAAAATATAAATTATCTTCAACCCCCTCTCGGAATATGATGGAAATGTTTGCTTTTAGTCCTAAATTTTATGAAAAATATTTCAGACATTTAAAACTGCTCGAAATTCATGTTTTATTCAGAAAAAAAAAAATTATTTTATAGGGTAAAACAAGTGATAAAAATCTGAAAAAAAAAATCATCTCTTTTTTTTGGAGCAAAATATGCGCAGTAAAAAATCACCAAGTGAGTTGATTCGGAATGCCCCATATTCAAGATCAATTCGAATATATTTGATTAAACCCTTTTTTTCTCAGTCTCTGATATCACATAACGATTTATCGGAAATTATGAGAATTATTCGAAAATATATTCACCTCCCTCTTCGATGCAAGTATTTCTCGCTTTGTTCCATGCGAACCGGCGACGATGGAATTTGTGAGCTGTTCCATTAGTCACAACGTATTCAGCGTCTAAATTTTTAGTGACATTATTTGAACCTTCCGATTCCAAGGTTCCGGTCAAGAAGAAAATTTGTCGGTCCGCATAGAAATTATATTCTTCACCTGTTGCTGCAAATATGTAAATTAAAAGAATTACATATGGGGCATTCCATACCGATAGCACCTGCTTTACATTTTCCCTCTGATTTGAAGAAGCAAACACAATTTTTAACAAATTTGTTAAAAATTTATTTATTATTATTAAATTAAATTAAAAAATTTTAAAATTTTAATTTTATTTATTATTAAAAAATTAAATTTATTAATTTATATTTTATATTTTTTTTAGTAAAAAAAAATCTCTTTGGAAAAATAAAATAACATTTTTTCCAATCTTTTTTTTATGAAATTCTTTAAAAAAGATTTAAAAAGCTTAAAAAAATTGATATCTGATACCGGAACTTTAAGAATTTCTTATCAAATTTTTAAATTATGTCGAACGAGATTCATAATTATATCAAATGTTTATAAAGAAAACCTAACAAAAATCCCCCCCAATCATCAAAACTTTGTTTGATGATTTATAAATAATTTAATAAAAAAAATTTCCAATCTTTTTTTTCGTTTTCTTTTTAATTCTTAAAAAAATGATATCTCATCATTTTTTTTCTTTTTTTTTTTAATTCTTAAAAAAATGATTAATCATTTTTTTTTGGTAAAAAAAAAAGTCGCTTTGGAAAAATAAAACAGCATTTTCTCCAATCTTTTCTTTTTTAAGTTCTTAAAAAAAGATTTCAAATATTGAAATCTGATACAGAAACTTTAAGAGTTTTTTATCAAATTTTAAAATTATGTCGAACAATATGTTGTATTAAAATAATCATAATCACATCAAATATTTATAAAGAAAACCTAACAAAAAAAAAATACTAAATTCAATGATTAGCAAGTAATAAGTACTGAATACAAAAAACTTCTTAAATTTCTTCATCAATATTTCTTTTTGTACGTTTTTTTCATTTTCAAAATATTTATTATTTCTTTTTGTACATTTTTTTCATATTTAAAAATATTTAATATTTCTTTTTGTACATTTTTTTCATATTTAAAAATATTTATTATTTCTTTTTGTACATTTTTTTCATATTTAAAAATATTTAATATCTCTTTTTGTACATTTTTTTCATATTTAAAAATATTTAATATTTCTTTTTGTACATTTTTTTCGTATTTAAAAATATTTAATATTTCTTTTCGTACATTTTTTTTCATATTTAAAAATATTAAAAAATATTCAGCAAATTTTCTTGTTGTCAAATCTCTTTCGTATTAAAATAATCATAATTACATGAAATATTTATAAAGAAAACCTAAAAAAAAATCCCCCCTCCCGCCCTTCCCTTAAAAAATCTGTATACTCACTCAAATTTTCGCTCGGATCATTTTCTGTTGCAGGCCTAAGTGGAGTCAAATCAATCGGTGGTACGTCGTAGGCGCCAGCAGCGTGTACCTGACTAGGGCCATAATTTCCTGCTTTCAAATACAGAAATAAGCCAAGCGCAAGAAACTTGAACATATTTGAAGAATAATGTCTCTTATAATTTTTTTTCTTTTTTTTTTAGTCTTACAGATTAAGTTTTACAGATTCAGAAGTGAACTGTAAGCCAGGATAACCCGAGTCGTACTAAAGTAACATTCGGCTGAGCCGGTTGTTCTGAAGGATTGATCGCAGTACTCTGGGTATTTATATGGATGACGAGGAAAAGTTATTTTCGCTCAGAGAGGCGCTTCGGACGTCCGATGTGGTTTCAATACTGAAGCTATAGTTTCAAGGATCTTCGTTTTCTAAACAGAATTTTCTAAATCCAAATTTGTATATTCTTGGCTGTTAATATGGGCGGGACATTCGATACCAATTCGACCTGGGACTGATTCTACGTCGCCGATCTGGTCCACGATTTTTTACGTCGTTTTTCTGACTCCGGAGATTTTTTTTTAGATTTTTAAAAAATTCATGAACCTACGATTTTTTAAATAAAAAATATCGAGGGTCGTAATTTAAAAATGTGAAAAAAATCTTAAGACTCGCGTGACGGATATCAAAAATGCTGAGCTTGGACCTTTTTTTTTGGGAAAAAAAGGAAAGATTTTTTTTTGTCAAAGAATTTATTGCGAATTTTTTTAAAAAATTGTAATTGCATCGAAAAAATATGAGGAAATTGCCATCAATTTTTTATTCTCAAAAATGTCGATATTTAAACACAGAATTTTTGAGATTTTTCTCAGATTTTTAAATTACAGAGTTCACGATTGTTTCTTTAAAAAATGAGAAAGAAATACTAAAAAATGAAAAAAAGAACTTTTAGAACATTTTAGAGTTACAAGATGATACAGATCCTAAAGGATCTAAAAATGCAGGACCTACAAAAACCCAAAGAAAAAAAAATCTAAAGATACTTGTATTTCATAAAAGTGTAATCTTTGATCACAAAATTAAATTCAAATTGAGTTTCATCGAGAAGCAGCCACTCGTCCCGAAAAGGAGAAGCATGAAAAAAAAATTCAGCTTTTGCGTTTTGATATTTCATAGCGAATACGCGAAACTCGAGTATTAATCCTGCTTTATTGGTTTGACGCTGAAGACTCAAAAGGATTTTTGTAATTTATGAGGGATTGTTCAAAAACCTTCCAAGTTTTTGATGATTGGGGTGTTTTTTCTGACAAGAAAAATTTACAGGGCGTTTCTTTCAAAATATTCATACAAAATACTATGTTCGAACTGAACTGCAGTTGTCTCTGGATTTGTAGACATTTTTTTTGTGCAACAATTTTAGAATTATCAATTTAGTAATCTATACACAATATAATAAAGGTTGCTGTTTCCTTGGACACTCTCAGAGACATTTTAGACCATTTTGAGTATACTGACATAAAATTCTCGAAAAAAAAGAAATGTCATAAAAGCAAAGATATTTGCATTTCGTAAGAAAGCTTTGATAATACGTTTGGAGGTGTTGCATCGAAAACCAGCTACGATCTCAAAACGGAAGTCCTTGAAAATATCGCCTGCGTCTTAAACGCTTTATTGTATGCATTAAACACGCGAACGAAAATAGCCTCCTAGTAAAGTATATAAATCCGTGAAATAATTCAAGCACTCCTTAGAACGCTGCGAACCAGCCTGATGATAATTTAGTTCGCTCCGGACTAAGTCCTGCTTATCGGTTTGACGCTGATTGACAAAAAGCGATTTTTTTTTTTTTAATTTATAAGCGACATTACTATCAAACATGTTCAAGCTTTTGGTGCTTGGGGTGCTTTTGTGGCAAGAATTAGCAAAGGGCGTTTCTGGTGCAGCTCCTCCTGCAGCAGCTACACAAACTCCAGCATCCCCTAAAAATAATCCGGCGATTAACAATGATGTTAGCAAGGGATTGAGTAAGTAAAAAATATTCGATAAAAAGACGTTTCAAACTGAACAACATTTGCTGTGAAATTTGTAGACATTTTTTTTTTCCTTTTCTTTTTCTATGACGATTTTAGAATTATCATTTTAGTAATATAAATATAATGATGGTAATTAAATGGTATTTATTTTGCCCGTTTTACCCAACAGTTCTGGATCCGAATGGAAGATATAATTTTCATGCGTCGCATCAACTTTTTTACGTGCCAGCCTCAATCGGATCGAGAACCCTGAGAAACTTGCCGCTAAACGTCCAGGATGTTGGCAGGGAAATCGACTCTGGCTACACAGTAACCAACGGAATTGGCGCTCACAAGATCCACCGACGCAGGCTACCCTGGAATAAAGCAAGAAAATTTTGCATCGAGGAAGGAGGTGATTGTATCAGCTGCAATATATAATTGAGATTGTTTTGGATAATCACTGCTTGAGAATGAGAAGATGGATTTACGAAAGAATTTTGTTCAAATTTATGAGGCTTTTTTTTTTTAGAAATGAGCCAATACTGTATTTGAAATTGTCTGAAAAAAGAGTCAATACATTTTGCTGAAATGTACGAAAAAAATTGGCTGACAAAAGAAGTTTATTGAAATTTATGAGGCATTTTTTTTTTTAGAAATGAGCCAATACTGTATTTGAAATTGTCTCAAAAAGGAGTCAATACATTTTGCTGAAATATACGAAAAAAATTGGCTGACAAAAGAATTTTATTCAAATTTATGAGGCTTTTTTTTTTTAGAAATGAGCCAATACTGTATTTGAAATTGTCTCAAAAAGGAGTCAATACATTTTGCTGAAATATACGAAAAAAATTGGCTGACAAAAGAATTTTATTCAAATTTATGAGGCTTTTTTTTTTTTAGAAATGAGCCAATACTGTATTTGAAATTGTCTCAAAAAGGAGTCAATACATTTTGCTGAAATATACAAAAAAAATGGGCTGCCAAAAGAATTTTGTTCAAATTTATGAGGCATTTTTTTTTTTAGAAATGAGCCAATACTGTATTTGAAATTGTCTCAAAAAGGAGTCAATACATTTTGCTGAAATATACGAAAAAAAAATAGGCTGCCAAAAGAATTTTATTCAAATTTATGAGGCATTTTTTTTTTATAAATGAGCCCACACTGTATTTCAAATTCTCTCAAAAAAAAGTCTCAATACATTTTGCTGAAATATACGAAAAAAGAAATAGGTTGCCAAAAGAATTTTGTTCAAATTTATGAGGCATTTTTTTTTTTAAATGAGCCAACCCTGTTTTTAGCATTCTCTCAAAAAAGTCTCAATACATTTTGCTGAAATATACGAAAAAAAAAATAGGCTGCCAAAAGAATTTTGTTCAAATTTATGAGGCATTTTTTTTTTTATAAATGAGCCCACACTGTATTTCAAATTCTCTCAAAAAAAAGTCTCAATACATTTTGCTGAAATATACGAAAAAAAAAATAGGTTGCCAAAAGAATTTTGTTCAAATTTATGAGGCATTATTTTTTTTTAAATGAGCCAACCCTGTATTTAGCATTCTCTCAAAAAAGTCTCAATACATTATGCTGAAATATACGAAAAAAAAGAAAATAATGCTGCAAAGTAGAACTTTGCACATTGCTTCCTCGTTAATTTCGATTTTTCTCAAAAATCCATTTCTACAAGCAGGTTTATTTTGGCCATTAATTATTATATCATATCAATGTTTCTTGTTATCAGGCCACTTGGCGATTATCAGGTCGGATACCGAAGAGAAACTCTTGCTGCAGATGATGCTCGAGTATTCCATAGATCTTACGTGGGTTGGATACCACGACCGATTCGAACAGGGCGATTGGGTCACAGTTTTGGATGAGCCGATGACCCGAACGGGCTGGGCCCGATGGTCAAGGCTTTTTGACAATCCCGACAATTTAACGGGAAATCAGCATTGCGCCCAATTCGTGAGGAACGGCGGTGGCCTGGACGATACGGAATGTGAAACGGAAAAGGCGTTCATCTGTAAAATTTCCATTTTTTAAAACATAAAAAAAATATATATGAGACACTCCAAGTCAATTTAAAAAAAAAAAGAGGATTTTTTTTTCAAATTTTAAATAAAATAATTTTTTGCATAATTTATGAGAAAAAAATAAATTTCGCTGTTTTAAAATTTGGAATTTTTTTCGAATAAAATCTGGGATTAAAAATAAGTAGAATAATTTATACTTTTTTTTTTTATTTTAAGAAATAAGAATTCCCTAATTTTTGTGGTAATCGAAATAGCTCTTTTCAATTTTATTTTAATTATTGCACGAATTCTCAGCGTTTTTCTCGCAAAATTTCGGCAAATTCTTTTATTTTTCTTGCAAGAAACCATTATTGAAATTTTTAAGTTCCAAAATATGGAAAAAAATAATTTTCTTAAATTGAAAAGAAAATAGAAATTTTTTTCGACCCACTCTCGAACCGCGATGGAAATACTCGGTTTTAGTTCTAGATTTTATGAAAAAAAAAATTCGCAATTTCAAACCTGGTCGAAATTTATTTTTACTCAAAAGCTGTGGAAAAAAAATTATTTTAAAGGCTGATAACGAGTGATAAAAATCTGAAAAAAATATCCTCCTTTTTTGGACCAAAAGATGCCGAAAAAAAAATTCGTAAACTGAATCCGATGGCCGAGTGAATTGACTTGAAATGCCCCATATACATATGTATATTACAGACGGAGGAAATTTTTGCTTTTTAGGCGACAAAACAGATTTTGCGATTTTTATTATTCACTTTTATTAGCGCTTTAAAATAAATACTCGATTTTTTTTAATTGAAGCTTTAATAATAATAATTAGCAAAAATCGAACTGTCAGTGTTGACTGACAAAGTTGAAAAATCGATCTCGATTTAAAGAATACGTTTTTTTTACAATTCCACCCAACGCGTTTTGGAAATTTCTCATATTTATTTTTTCATATAAATCTCCATGAACCTACTTTAGTTTTTTTTTTACCAATTCATAAAATAATACGATTTTAGCTTAGAGTGCAATAATGTCAATGTATACATAAATTTTCAGTAAGTGTAATTAATAAACAACATGTACTTGGCAATAAATGAGTCAGCTTTGTTATCATTAATTTTTTTTTTTTTTTGTGATTTTTATTTTGCTCTACTCAAAATGATTTCAATCGTTGAGAAATAGTGGTTTAGAAAAAGTATCCAAATGTGTTAATGAAATGGAATTTTATAATAAAATAAAATTGCAAAACCAAAGAAGCATTGAACTGCCTTTACGCCACAAAAATGACTTTTAAAAAATACTTCTCTCGACATTTTAGACCATTTTGAGTAAACTGACATAAAATTCTCGATAATAATAAAATGAAATTTTTAATTAAATAAAATTTTTAAAAAATTAAAAACCCAAAGAAACATTAAACTGCCTTTACGCCACAAAAATGTATTACTTAATTATACATAATTTACGCCACACTTGCGGAAACATTTTTAAAAATACTTCTCCGGACATTTTAGACCATTTTGAGGATACTGACATGAAATTCTCGATGTTAATAAAATAAAATTTAAAAAAAAAATTTTAAAACCAAAGAAACATTGAACTGCCTTTACGCCACAAAAATGTATTACTTAATTTACGCCACACATGCGAAAATTAAAAAAAAAAATACTTCTCTCGACATTTTAGACCATTTTGAGTACACTGACATGAAATTCTCGAAAAAAAAAAGAAATGTCATAAAAGCAAAGATATTTGTATTACGTAAGAAAGCTTTGATAACACGTTTGAAGGTGTTGCATCGAAAACCAGCTACGATCTCAAAACGGAAGTCCTTGAAAATATTGCCTGCGTCTTAAACGCTTTATTCTATGCATAAAACACGCGAACGAAAATAGCCTCCTAGTAAAGTATATAAATCCGTGAAATAATTCAAGCACTCCTTAGAACGCTGCGAACCAGCCTGATGATAATATAGTTCGCTCCGGACTAAGCCCTGCTTATCGGTTTGACGCTGATTGACAAAAAGCGATTTTTTTTTTTAATTTATAAGCGACATTACTATCAAACATGTTCAAGTTTTTGGTGCTTGGGGTGCTTTTGTGGCAAGAATTAGCAAAGGGCGTTTCTGGTGCAGCTCCTCCTGCAGCAGCTACACAAACTCCAGCATCCCCTAACAACAATCCGGCGATTAACAATGACGTTAGCAAGGGATTGAGTAAGTAAAAAATATTCGATAAAAAGACGTTTCAAACTGAACAACATTTGCTGTGAAATTTGTAGACATTTTTTTTTTTCCTTTTCTTTTTCTATGACGATTTTAGAATTATCATTTTAGTAATATAAATATAATGATGGTAATTAAATGGTAATTATTTTGCCCGTTTTACCCAACAGTTCTGGATCCGAATGGAAGATATAATTTTCATGCGTCGCATCAACTTTTTTACGTGCCAGCCTCCTTTGGATCGAGAAACTTAAGAGGCTTCCCGTTAAACGTTCACGATCTTGGCAGGGAAATCGACTCTGGCTACGCAGTAACCAGCGGAATTGGCGCTCACAAGCTCCACAGACGCAGGCTCACGTGGAATAGAGCAAGAAAATTATGCACCGAGGAAGGAGGTGATTTCATTCTCTGGAATATAATACAAATTTTTTTTTAGAACAATCATTGCTTGAAAATGAGAAAATGGATTTAAAAAAATAAATGTATTGAAATTTTTATACATCAAACGAGGCATCTCTTGAGAAATGGACCAAATTTCTGTTTTTGGCAGCCTCTCAAAAAAAAGAGCATACATCAATTTTCCTTTGTTTTCTTCTCTCAAAAATCTTTCAAAAATATTTCATGCCTAATACACACTTAATATTATACATGAAGCATTCCATACCAAGTCCACCTGGCTCTGACCCTCGAACTCTGCGGATTTGGTTCACGATTTTTTATTCGATTCTTCCGACTCAAAATAGCATTCACAATTTTTTTCAGATTTTTAAAACCAAATTTGAGCACGTTATGATTTTTTGTTACAACTAAAAAAAAAAAAAACGCCGTAATTTAAAAATCCGAAAAAATTCTCAGAAGCATGAAGCAAAACCCTGGTCATTATGGATTTTGGGTAAAAAATTTTCATTTCTGACACCGAATTTTTGGGCATTTTTTCAGATTTTTAAATTACGACGTTTTTTTTTTTAATTGTAAAAAAAATCATAACGAACTCAAATTTGGTTTTAAAAATCTGAAAAAAATACTGAATGCTGTTTTGAGTCGGAAGAATCATAGAAAAAATCGCGAACCAAATCCACTATTAACATTAATCTTGTCTCTCATTTATCAGCTCACCTGGCGACTATCAGGACGGATGCTGAAGAGAAGATCTTGCTGCAGATGATGCTCGAGAATAAGATCGAGGTTGCGTGGCTCGGATATCACGATCAGTTCGAGGAGGGCGATTGGGTCACCGTTTTGGATGAGCCGATAGCCCAAACCGGCTGGACTCGATGGTCCAGACTTTTTGACAATCCAGATAATCTAGGAGGCCATCAGAATTGCGGTCAGCTCGTGAGAAACGGCGGTGGCATTGACGATTTGGGTTGTGAAGATGAAAAAGCATTTTTCTGCAAAATATCAATTTATTAGAAGAAATAAAAATGATTATTACTGAGACAAGTGGATGATGCACATTTGGCTGTCAATATTTTCGAAAAATTTCTCCAATATTTCGTGAGGCAAAATAAATTTTTTTGCGATTTTATCATTTTTAAAATAAATGTACCCATTTTTTCTGTGCACGAAGCAAAACTTGTCGAGTCTATTTAAAATATTTTAAGTCTATGTAAAGCAGTGAAATTTTATTCTGGATGTTTGGCTGATTGAAGAAAAAAGGTAGGAATTTGTTTGCACATTCGTTACGTGGCAACTTTGTTTAAATGAATAATGGCGTAAAATTAAATCGGAGAGTTTTGCAAAAAATGCTGTTGGAAAGTACGCTGAAAATCCAACATTTTATGTTCTTATGATTTTTTTTCTGCGAGACGTAGTATTGGCGTTAAAAAATAAACAATTATTATTTTCAGCGATTCTCAGTGGCTGGAATATGCAATTTAAAAAAATCTTAAATGAATTCCTACATTTTTTTTCTTCAACCGGACCAACATCCTGAAGAAGATTCAGGACGTTTTGTTGACATGAAAAATTGAAAGAATATTTATAACGATTGACAAATTTTTTTGGTTAAAAAAAAATTGCAATGTATTACTATCGTTTTTCTTTTTTTTTTTTTTTTAGAATTTTATGTAGGAAAATTATTTTAGCTTGTAATGCACAATGTCAATGTAGTCATACATTTCCAATAAGTGTAAGTAATATAAAAAAAAAAAAAAAAAAAAAAAACATGTACTTGACAATACTTTCGACACATCTTTTTTTCTTCCTTTTTGTTTCCTTATGGAGGAAGCTTTGTTTAAAAAAAAATGAATTAGGAAGCAATAAACCAGGATTTAATTTTCAACCTTTTCTTCTTTTGTAAATATCGATGATTTATGTAAATATGTTGAACTGAATTTTTTTACTCGTATTTTTTGAGGTCCTATAAGATTTTCTTTCTCAAAAAAAAAAAATATTATAGGGCCTATTATTTTTTTGGGATTCTATTATTTTTTTTCTCAGAATGTGGCTGATTAATTAAACAATTTTTTGTTCTTTTTCACATATTCTTTTTTTTTTAACAATATTGAAACAAAAACGGATTTTTCGTTAATTATTTGAAATATTTAACTTTTTTCACAATTCGAAAAATCACGAATTCCTTCTACGAGGGAAGGATGTTTCGTGTACGGGACTCGAGAGAGAGGATTTTTCTTTTTAGGATGAGTAGGAAACCTGAGAAATCCCACGAGGCTGGGGATAATTTCTCATCATCGGCTGTCGTATAGGTAGAAAAAGCGATTGGGTATTTTACTTGTGTGGAAGATTTGAAATGAGATTTCTGGAATTTAACCTTCTCACTGTAAGCTCGCACAAGTATCTTACATTGTTGCTACGATATGATAAAGATAATTAATTTTTATACAAGTAATCACTTGAGTATGGCAAAATTTCAAATAGGACTCGACTGTTCACGCAACGAGAAGGTGTCGATGCGAGGAGCACAAGGCTCGTGAATTAATGAATTTATTCCCGACCACGCTGTAAAGTCCACATTACATACCTGCGAGGCGGGTGGAAAGTGACCGATTATAACCCAGCGGGCAATAAAGTGAGGCAGCGGGCAATAAAGTGAGACAGCGGGCAATAATGTAGAACATTATTGCCCGCTGGGTTATAATCGGTCACTTTCCACCCGCCTCGCAGGTATGTAATGTAGAACATTATTGCCCGCTGCCTCACTTTATTGCCCGCTGCCTCACTTTATTGCCCGCTGGGTTATATTCGGTCACTTTCCACCCACCTCGCAGGTATGCAATAAAAAACTTTATAACGTGGTCGGAAATAAAATAACGTATGCTACTCGGGAGGAACGTGTTTTTCACCTCGTGTGATTACAGCCCGAGCGGAGCGAGGGCTGCAAACCACACTCGGTGATAAACACGCACTTTCCTCCCTTGTGGCATAATGTACTATTACTTTGCGTATTTATTTCTTTTTTATTTTATAAGAGAGAGTACGCCCTCACTGTGAAAAGCCCGAAGCTTCCTCAGAGAAGTACACGCGGATAACTTCTAACTCATCATCGGAATTAGATCATTGAATGCAAAATTGACAATATTCTAGAACAGGTGTTATGTGCTCAGATAAGTAGATAATAGGGCACGTCCTACGGCTGTACGTGGTACGTCTCGGCTGTAAGATAGGTATATAACGGTGTTATGGTTTCGGTTTTGTTTACTTCTCGATGCTGAGCGCAATGTCAAGCCCGAGGGTCGAGTGCTGTACGAGTGCGAGCGAGATGTGCCACGATCTCGCTCGCGAAGATCCAAGTGTTAGTAGGACGAGAGTAGTATAGGTGTCCTAGCAGTAAGAAGGGCTATAGACTCTCGGGGTGGATGAGTTCTCGGGATAGCGAGTGTCGTGGCAATAACAAGGCTCGCTAAAGGAATATAATAAGTGTGTCGAAGTGATATCGAGGCCGATGTGGTTAGAATTAAAGTAATCTACAGAGGTAGGTCTAGGATACACAAAGTGTCTCAGCTGTAGAGAGGCTTGTATAGATGGAATTTCAAGGAAAAAAAGTGAAATAAATTCTAAGTCCAGAAAATGGTTGAAAGGACTTAGAATGAGCTGGGCTGGGCTCGAGACTGGAATATCTGTTGTTAAAAGAAAATCTCAAAGTCCTGGGATAGAAAAGAGGGAGTTAGAAATTTTTGAGTGAGCTGGGACTGTGCTCAAGGAAAGAAGATTATCAGTGGGAACTGACAATCAGGATATGTTAGTGGAAAATTTTGGTAGAGATCTTGCGATCGTTTGCAGTGGAGAGTAAGTGGGCTGTAGGTCGGTGGTCCTTCGCCTTATATCTCGGCAGACCCACCTCGTACGCTGTTACGATTGACGTCAATGCTTCCCCCTTCTCTGGCCCGACACTTCGTGGCAAATACCTCGTTGTACAAGCGCGCTCACCTCGTCAAGCGAACGATTGTCGTGGGTGGTATATCGTTCTGTTACAACATATCATTACAAGGCTATAAAAATGATAAGATATCTGTAATGTGCAGTGTGTATTGCACAACTGATAAATACACAAATTAAAGTTCAGTGATGCAATAGACACTAAAAAATTTACATTAAGTACAGTATTATCCTGGCCAATAGTCATTCGTATTCTGGTCAGTGAACAGGATTCTCCGTGGATTCATCCAAAGAGAAAAAGCAAAAGATCAATCTATATTGAATAAGAGTGACCATCGAATCACGATGTCTTCAAGTTTTATTAAAATTTACCCAGCAGCGAGAATGAAGAGCTCCTGTCGATCTTTGGGTCTGAAAAAATCGTCAATTATCGTCTTTCTCACGTTTGCGATTTGCTCGATCGAATTATCGTTAGTTGATCTGATGGTCGAGGCTGGAGAAGCCACGCCAGTGATTTACACAAGCACAGGACCTGTTCGTGGTGAAGTTCTCAGTACCATTGCCAAGTCTGTGAGATACTCTTCGTTCAAAGGCATCAGATACGGCGAATCCACCAGCGGATACAACAGATTTAAAGTATGTACAAACTTTGATGGAAATGTGCTTTAAAAAAAAGGACGCGTAAACGTACTTTTTGTCTGTTTGGTTTTTGATTTAGAATTTCGAAAAAAAACAAAATTGAAAATTTGAAGAAATATTGTAAACCACTTTTTTTTTCGACGTTTTGGGCGATTCCATGCTGACATGACAAATATTTTTCGCTTATCTATAAGATTTTTGATTTAGAATTTTGAAAAAAAAAAAAAAAAATTGAAAATTCGAAAAATTTTTTCCAAATCACTTTTCTCGACATTTTGGGCGATTTGGAGAAAAAATCTAAAAAAAAATCAAGATTTTTTTTCGAAAAAATTGAAAATTCGAAACAAAAATTGTAAAACACTTTTCTCGACGTTTTGGGTGATTTGGATGAACAATCACGCAAAAAAAAAAAACAAAAAAAATTGAAAATTCGAAAAAAAAAATTGTAAACCACTTTTCTCGACGTTTTGGGTGATTCTATGCTGACATGAAAAATCTCGAAAAAAAGGTTTTTTCGAGGTTTTTTTTCTCGATATCACACAAAACGTCGAGAAAAGTGGTTTAGAAAAAAATTGTTCGAATTTAAAAATTTTTTTTTTTTTTTTAATTTACATCAAAAAACTTAATAGATAAAAAATAAGGAATTTATATGAAAGCAAAGCTTCCTCTACGAAAAATTAAAAGAATATAAAAAAATGTATGTATCACTGCGAATTAAATTGTCTACAGCCTCCAATTCCCGCGAAACCATGGACGAATGTACTGAACGCTACAGTAGAAACGAAGTCCTGTCCTCAATTCAATATGGTATCTCTTAATTACACCGGCATAGAGGATTGCCTATTCGTGAACGTATTCACACCTGTGGTAAATATACAAGGGAATAAATTGTTCGGAATTCAGATAATCAGCCTAGGCGTTCACTAACGGTTGAAAGCCCCTTACTTTTTTTTTTAGCGATAAAGAATATTCAGAAGAATACATTTGAGCCGCTTATTGAGATGTATTTTTCTTGAGCTGATTCCGATTTCTCTGTCAGATTTTATTTTTACGCGAGTGCGGGAAAAATTTGTGGCTAGTAGAATATTCAAATTTTCATAAAATTCCAACATTTTCAATTTTAGTCCACCATATTGGAACCGCCATTTTGAATTTCAGAATTGTGAAATATTTCGATTCAGCGATCTCAAATATCATAGAATATCAATTTTCATAAAAATCTGACGTTATTTTGTTTTTCGTCGGCCATTTTGGATCCGCCATTTTGAATTTTGAAATTCTGATATCACATTTGGGTTCAACCATATTTTGGAAATTTTAGTCGGCCATTTTCGAGCCGCCATTTTGAATTTTGAAATTCTGATATCACATTTGGATTCAACCACATATTGGAAATTTTAGCCGGCAATTTTGGATCCGCCATTTTGAATTTTGAATGTCACATTTGGATTCAACCACAGTTTGTAAATTCTATCCGGCTGTTTTGGATCCGCCATTTTGAATTTTGAAATTATGATATCACATTTGGATTCAACCACATTTTGGAAATTTTACTCGGCCATTTTGGATTCGCCATTTTGAATTTTAAATTCTGTTATCACATTTGCATTCAACCACATTTTTTAAATGTTATCCAGCCATTTTGGATCCGCCATTTTGAATTTTGAATATCACATTTGGATTCAACCACATTTTGTAAATGTTATCCGGCCATTTTGGATCCGCCATTTTGAATTTTGAAATTATATCAGATTTGGATACAACTAAATTTTGTAAATTTTAGTCGGCCATTTTTGGATTTTGAAATTCTGATATCACATTTGCATTCAACCACATTTTTTAAATGTTATCCGGCCATTTTGGATCCGCCATTTTGAATTTTGAATATCACATTTGGATTCAACCACATTTTGTAAATGTTATCCGGCCATTTTGGATCCGCCATTTTGAATTTTGAAATTCTGATATCACATTTGGCTTCAACCACATTTTTAAAAATTTTGCGGCCATTTTGGAACTGCCATTTTTAATTTAGAAAATCTGACGACATTTTTGGATTCAGACATGTAACTGCACTCCAAAATATACCCGGAAATTCACTAAATCCACTGGTTAAAACAAAATAATTTTACAGAATACGCCAAAAATGGCTTCTTTAAGAATCTTGAAGTGTCTCGTCTTCGATCGAATCATTAATCACTCTATGTAACTGCAGACAGATTTCGACAAGAAGAATGAGAAGGACAAAGCTGCGATGGTATGGATCTACGGTGGTTCCTTTATGTCCGGCAACGCAGAAACAATCATGTATGGAGCCGATTATCTCATCGAAGACGACGTGATACTCGTCACGTTCAATTATCGCCTAGGACCACTCGGTGATACATCATAGAATTTCTCATCAAGCCATATAACACAGATTTTTCATCATCATAATCATCATCTTATATCTTGATCTCTGCAGGCTTCTTGAGTCTAAATCATCGCAACGCAACTGGAAACGCAGGAATGAAGGATCAAGTTTTGGCTCTCAAGTGGATAAACGAAAATATTGGAAAGTTCGGTGGTGACACTGAAAAAATCACGTTATTTGGTGGCAGCGCTGGTGGTGTATGCGCCGATCTCCTTACACTTTCGGATCTCTCGCATGGTTTGCTACAAAATTCACAAAAATCTTTGGAGACTTCATTTTTTTTTTTATGTTATTTACCATTAACCGAAGACATTTCCCATGTGAATAATTCACGAAGGTCTTTTCCACGGTGTGATCTCGGTAAGCGGAGCCATCTTCAATCCATGGGCCTTTCACACATCCGACGAGGCTGTTAATCAGGGCTTCGAATTTGGATCAATTCTTGGGACTAACACGACCGACAAGGAGCTGTTATTAGGCAAACTGTACGAGGCAACGATGCACGAAATTGTGCAGGCAGCTTTGAATATGAGCGAGACATCCACGGTATGAAAACCTCGAATGTATTCCTTGAGCTAGATAAGTCAAAACGCAGCTGAAAAATGCTTTTCCTAATTTAAAAGCTGAGTGGGGTTTGTGGCTAAATGTGGGATTCTAATTTCCAACGCTTTTTAATGACATAAAAATCTGAAAAAAAATTAGGCATCTGGAAGGTGCTGCAAAGAATGATTTTGCATAATAATAGTATCAGAATATTATTATCAAATTAATGAAAAACTGAATTTTTCAACTAACTACCCGGCAAGCCATATTTTTTTTTTCTGAAAATGATTCATTAACTTTTCTGAATATGTATGATTTTTTTCAGAATTTTCTCTACTTTTTTTAATTTGCTGATCTCACCGTTCATTTTGCATAAAAAAATGCAATTTTGAAAAATTAGATGAAATTTTAAAAAAATTTCATTAAATTTTTTGTAAATTTTAGTCGGCCATTTTGGATTCGCCATTTTGAATTTTGAATTTATGGTATCACGTTCGGATTCAACCACATTTTGTAAATTTTAGACGGCCATTTTGGATCCGCCATTTTGAATTTTGAAATTCTGATATCACATTTGGTTTTAACGACACTTTGTAAATTTTAGACGGCCATTTTGGACCCGCCATTTTGAATTTTGAAATCATGATATCTCATTTCTATTCAACCACATTTTGTAAATTTTAGTCGGCCATTTTGGATCCGCCATTTTGAATTTTCAAACTCTGATATCACATTTGGATCGTCCATTTTGTAAAAAAAAATCCAATTTAGAAAAATTATAGATAAAATTCTAAAAAAAATTCACACGTATTCACAAAAATTAATGGATCATTTTCATAAAAAAAAATATTGGGTAGCCGGGTAATTTGTTGGAGAATTAATTTTTTCATTAATTTGTTAATAACATTTTGATATCATTACTACGCAAAATCAATCTTTGCACAATCTTCAATATGCCTAGTTTTTTTTCAGATTTTTGTGTCATTGAAAAGTGTTCGAAATTCTGTTAGAAACCCACGTTTAGCCGGACTGTACAGAGGCCGACTACCTTAAGCAAGGAAATGTGAAAGGATTACCTTAATTCGAGAAAAAGCATTCATCACTGGGTCCGTTTTGGGTTGTAGATACAAGCACCATTCCGGCCTACTGTGGAAGACCCCAAACTGGCTGGGAATCATGCTTTCCTGACCAAAAGCCCTTTGAGCAAATACAAAACTGATAACTTCACCAAAGTACCTTACATAACAGGATTCAACGCACAGGAAACTGTCTGCATGATGACGGGTATGTCGATCATTATCGCTGATCAATAAATGACTTCGAAATTTCTACACCGATTGATTGAAATCATTTTTATTAGAGAAGAGTTTCAAACTCGCAACAAAACTGGTAAACACCCTGATGTCGACACTTGATGAACTCAACCAAACTTTGCCCCTAAGTGCTCCGACACTTGAGAATCTGATAGCCACAGCAGAGAACACGACCAAGCAGATGTCCGATGTTACACTTCAGGAACTAGTTCAGGTAAAAATGAAAGAAGATGACGTCTTGGTGTCAATCAATTTTACCGCATTATAATTATTTTCATCAACAAATTGTATCTTGCAGTCATCTACGTTTGAGCATATTACAGCTGGTATTGATATCAAACAAAGATTATTGAATGCATACAGTTCCAAGCCTGTGTATTACTATCGATTGTCATTCAATCCATCGAAAACTTTGCACGAACTGCTTACTCATCAAACTTGTAATGGTAAGTATCAATCATAATAATAATAATAATAATAATAATAAAAATACGAAAACGATTTATAATAAAAAAAAAAGCATGCAATTTTTTAGATATTTAAAAAATGTACAAGACGTTCAGAATTCAGAATTTTGTAGTAAACATTTTTCTTCGATTTTCCGTTCATCGATTTTGAACCAGTATCGAAACAAAAATTTGTCAAAAATTGACAGAAGATTTAAGTAAAAAATGGAAGGGATGGCCCTTATGGATAATATTTATCTTTTTTTGGAAAAAAGGATCAGCGCATGCAGATGAACTTCCTTATATTTTCTATATGCCAATCGTCGACCTGCCACTGGACGAATCGGATCCCATATCGATAACGAGACGAAGGGTGGTCCGTCTATGGACAAATTTTGCAAAATATGGGTAATTCCATTTCTTTTTTTGTCCGAAGATTATTAATGTTAAGTGTGGAAAATTAAATATAATTTTATTTTAGAAATCCTACACCTGAGGGAATGATTGATCCTATCGTAAATATGACTTGGCCAGCTTCCGGTTCATCGGGAGTTCATTTGGAAATCGATGATGAACTCACGGTGGGACCTCGACCGATTGACGCCCTTGACAAATACCTTGAGCTCCTTGGGCAATTCAATTGAATTGAAGGACAATTGAATCTTTAAATTAATGAGACCAAGTTGTACCTAAAATAATTAGGGAGACGATGGCTTCGTCAGTATCGAAGCTACTTGGATAGGTCCACCCTACTCTTAAGAATAAAATCTGACAAAAAGTAATTGCGATATTTTCTTTATTATTAACTGGATATTACATCGATACATCTTCCAAACGAAGATATATTTTGGTTATCAATCGATATCTTCGGGCCGCGAGGCATGAACGACATTTTTATTAACATTAGTATTAATATTGATATTTTCATTGATGTTAGTATTGTCACTTGAAACATCATTCTCGTCCGAATCGATGATATCAGCAGCAGGTTTATTCGTACGACTGTAGCCCTTAAAAACGAGAAGTGTTCTGGCTCGACTATCAACGCAAATAATAAAAACTTGTCGTGTCTTCCGATCGACGTATTCATCGGCTCCCTCAATTGGCACACGGATAATCTCGGCTGTATTGGGATGCGTGAATTCGATCACCCAAATTCCATTGTCTCCCATTTTCTTCTTAATTTTCATGACGTATGTTGCAGTGGATAGATTGTATCGAGGTCTACCGTCGACAACAATCGAGCCCCATTTTTCATTTTGAATATTTGCACTTGAAGTCGTCTTTGTGTCGACGTTCACAATATAGTTCGACTTATCCTCCTTCGAATCGATCGCCTTAACAGGAGGTTTACTCCTGAAACTGTAGCTCTTAAAAACGAGAATAGTCCTTTGTCGATTATCGACATAAATAATAAAGACTTTTCGTGTCTTCTGATCGACGTACTCATCGCCTCCCTCAATTGGCACACGGGTAATCGCTCCTGTGTTGGGATGCGCGAATTCCAACACCCAAATTCCATTGTCTCCCATTTTCTTCTCAGGTTTCATGACGTATGTTGCAGTGGATATATTGTACCGGGGTCTTCCGTTGACAACAGTCGAGCCCCAATTTTCCATTTGTCCAAAACTCTCGACTTGAGTATCTACACCTACACCGGGATCTTTGACTATTGTCTTTTTATTGTCTTTGCCAATATCCTTCGACTTATCCACGTCCGAATCGGCGACGTTAACAGGACGTGTATTCGTAAAACTGTAGCCCTTAAAAACGAGAAGAGTCTTATTTCGTTTATCAACGCAGATAATGAAAACTTTTCGTGTCTTTCGATCGATGTACTCATCGCCTCCCTCATTTGGGACATCGATAATCTTATTAGTGTCGGGATGCGTGAACTCGATCAGCCAAATTCCATTACTACCCATTTTCTTCTTAGTTTTCATGATGTATATTGCGGTGGATAAACTGTATTGTGGATTACCGTTGACGACTCTCTCGCCCCATTTTTCGACATTTCCATTGAATGTAAGAACAGCGCCATCCTTATCGTCGCCAAAATCGACGACATAATCAGGTGGTTTGTTCATAACGCTGTATCCCTTAAAAACGAGAATAGTCCTTCCACGATTGTCAACGCAAATGATAAAAACTTTTCGTGTAACTCGATCGACGTACTCATCGGCTCCGTCGTTTGGCACACGAATAATTTCGCCTGTGTCGGGATGCACGAAATCAATCACCCAAATGCCATTGACTATCATTTTCTTCTTGGTAATCATGACGTACGATGCAGTGGATATTTTGTAAACGGGACTACCGTTTACAACTCTCGAGCCCCAATTTCCCATTTTTCCATAGGGATCATATCGGACAACAGTACCTGAGCCGTGAACGCTGAAATTTACATTTTTATTGATGTTCAAAATATCTTCAGCGCTATCCGAACCCTTCAGACCCATGAAAATGAGAAGAGTTCTTCCACGATTGTCAATACAAATAAAGTAAACTTGTCTCGTTCCTGGCTTGTTGTATGTATCGCCACCGTTGATCAAAAGTCTGATCTTCAATTGTGAAAGTGGATGTTCAAACTCAATGTACTCCATTACATGAGTTCCATCGCGTTGCAGTTGGATCTCACTTTGTCTTGCAATGATTGCTTTTGTTATGTTATAACTGGGAACACCTTTCTTAACAACCTTAATAAAGCTGTTATTATTCTCTCCAATCAAATCCATGAAAACCATGAAAGTTTTTCCTCCTTTGTCCACGCAAATTTTATAAACCTTTTTCGTATTTTGATTTATATAAGAATCGCCGATATCGTAAGGCAGTTGAATTCTAAGTCGAGTGATCGGATGCACGAAGACTATCAGAACAACACCGCCTTTTCCTAATGTTTTCTCGGTACTCTCTATGAATATAGCGTCGGATACGTCGTATTTCGGAAGCCCGTCGACAACGATTCGCAAACCTTTCACGATCGTTTCACTTTTTTTAGTGGTACCCTTGAGAATCAGATAAGTTCGTCCCAAAGTATCGACGTAAATTTTGTAAATCTCTTCATTCTTCGTATATTCGTCACCTTTGTTAAGGACTATACGAACATTAAGCCCAAGAACCGGATGGACGAATTCGATAACCGGAAATCCATCGATATCGATCTTTTGCACTGTGTTCCTTATTATTATTGCATTCGATACGTTGTACGATGGTTTTCCATTGATTACCAAAGAGCCCGCTGAGCCGATCTTTGGAGTCTCCTCTTTCTTGTCGCTCCAACCTTTGAAAACGAGCAAGGTTGTTCCCGATTGATCGACGATTATTGCGAAGACCATTCGTGTGTACTCGTCGACATACTCATCGCCAATATACGCCGGTATTTCAACAGTCTGCTTCGAATACCAATGCGTACGAGGATTCACATATTCGATTATTACACTTCCATCAGGATGTACCCTACGATGTGTATTCGTTGCGACAACTGCGTTCTTTATATCGTAATTTGGTATTCCATTGATTACTATTCGGCCGGCAAAATAGTGTCCCATATGATCGGCCCTTTTCTTCAATATCAAAAGTGTTCTCCCGAGATTATCAACGAATATTAGGAAAATATTACTCGTCACGTAAGGCTCTTTTTTAATTATGTGCTCTTGACCTCCCTCCGTGACTATTTGAATGATTTTCTTAGTCACCGGATGAGTAAACTCGATCACCGAGGTTATTCCATCAATGGCGTATTTTTGTATGGTATTATGTACATATGTTGCTTTATTTATGTCATATCTCGGCCAACCGTTTCTAACAATGCTACCTACGATCTTTGGATCCTGCTTCAATAAGCCCTTATAAATTAGAAAAGTCTTTCCGGTATCATCGACGTAAATTATGTAAACCTTTCCCGTTTTCTCGTCCACGTGCTCGTCGCCGACCTTAAAAACCACTTGAATTATTTTCTTAGTTGTCGGATGTACAAACTCGATCACCAATATTCTGTTTACAAGCGTTTGCACTGTCGTCTCGATGATAGTTGCGTTTTTTATGTTCGCCTTAGGCACTCCACCTATACACGGCGGTTCCGGTTTGATCTGAGCTTTGGCTTTCTCATAACCTTTAAACACGAGGTAATTTTTATTGTGCTTGTCGACATAAATTTTGTAGGCCTGGTCCGTATTTTTTAAGATAAAATGATCGCCCAAATCTTCCGGTATTTGTACGTTGCCCGTACCTGCGGGATCCGCAAATTCAATCACCCAAATTCCGTTGACGATCTTTTTTCTGGTATTCATTATGTATCTTTTTTCTTTAATGTCGACTTTTGGATAGCCCTCTATAACCATCGCGGCGTTGTGTTTCTCAACCAGAGCTATCAAGAATTTGTGGTAGGTGTAGAGGATATTTATGTTTGTGTTGATATTTGTAATCATGTAAGACGTTAAGCTTGTCGGACTGGTGTCGATCCCGGTGTTCGGTATTCCAGTGGAATCCAGCGTCTTTTTATAAATCAAATATGTCCGGTTCTGACGATCAATGAAAATTGAGAAAACCTGACGAGTCTCAACGACAACGTACTCGTCGCCAATGTCTCGCGGCAATTCGACTAACTCTCTTGTTATTGGATGAATAAATTCGAGAACCCAAATGTTTTTCACAATCTTGTGCACGACTTTCATTACCACCGTTGAGATTTGGATGTTGGGCTTCGGTTTTCCGTTAATTATGCACATACCCCACTTCGTTTCTGAAAATATACAGACGATTTAAAGACATTTTGTTACTTTGGTGGTAAGCATGTTTTTTTTGCGTTATATTTTAGTAATGGAACACTCAACGTCGGTGGTAATTGCTCGAGTGGCGTAAATGGAGTTTTATCAATTACGCGTAATTGGTTACAAAATGGCGCATTCAAAATGGCCGACTAGAATTTTCAATATGTTGGATTTTTATGTAAATTAATATTCTAGGATTTTCGAGTTTGATGAATGAAACAATTATATCGAAATTTTGAAAATTCAAAATGGCGGATTCAATATGGTTGACTGAAATATTAAGAAAGCGTGGAATTTTTGTGAAAATTGATATTCTAGGGTTTTTGAGTTTGGTGAATCAAAAAATGATATCAAAATTTTGAAAATTCAAAATGGCGGATCCAAAATGGCTGACTGAAATATTAAGAAAACGTTGGATTTTTGTGAAAATTGATATTCCAGGGTTTTTGAGTTTGGTGAATCCAAAAATGATATCAAAATTTTGCAAATCCAAAATGGCGGATCCAATATGGCTGACTGAAACATTAAGAAAACATTGGATTTTTGTGAAAATTGATATTCCAGGGTTTTTGAGTTTGGTGAATCCAAAAATGATATCAAAATTTTGAAAATCCAAAATGGCGGATCCAATATGGCTGACTGAAATATTAAGAAAACATTGGATTTTTGTGAAAATTGATATTCCAGGGTTTTTGAGTTTACCGAATCAAAATATATCAAAATTTTGAAAATTCAAAATGGCGGATCCAAAATGGCTGACTGAAATATTAAGAAAACGTTGGATTTTTGTGAAAATTGATATTCCAGGGTTTTCGAGTTTACCGAATCAAAATATGATATCAAAATTTTGATAATTCAAAATGGCGGATCCAAAATGGCTGACTGAAATATTAAGAAAACGTTGGATTTTTGTGAAAATTGATATTCCAGGGTTTTTGAGTTTACCGAATCAAAATATGATATCAAAATTTTGAAAATTCAAAATGGTTGACTGAAATATTAAGAAAACATTGAACTTTACTTTACAGGTCGATCATACATATTTCTTCTACATAAGATCTTCGAATATCCATAAATGTGACCTGACATAAAATGTCCCGTTTAACAAATAATAATAAATAATACAAACAAATAAATCCCCTTAAATAAAAGTTGCATATCAAGAAATTTCAGTCAACTGAGAAAGACAATTGCAAAAATTCCTTAAAATTCGTTGAAAACGAATTTTTTATTTAGTATGTGGCACCCGTTACATACTAAATAAGTAAACTAAAAATGTATGCCTACGATAAATAAATAGTGCCCTCTTCAATAATCGTGAATATAATATTTTACCACAATCCAATGGAATGTCGACATTCACGGGTTTCAATATAGCTTTCGTTGGAATGTATTTTGGCGTAGGTGGTGGCGGTGGTGCTGCTCGCTTTGGCGGTGGTGGTGCTGGTTTTGGCTTTGGTGGTGGTGGTTTTGGCTTTGGTGGTGGCGGGTTTGGTTTTGGTGGTGGCGGTTTTGGTTTTGGTGGTGGCGGTTTTGGCTTCGGTGGTGGCGGTCGCGGTGGAGGCGGCGGTGGCGGCGGCGGCGGCGGTGGTGGCGGTCGTTTCGCTGGTGACGGTGAAAACCCACCAAAAAACCTATCCAAAAATTAAAAAAAAACGAGTAAAAATTTACTGTTAATAATAATATTTCCTGTTAAATATATTTCTCTGAAAATCTGGAAAAATTTCGCAAAAAAGTCCTCTAAATTTCACAAAGCTTTCGCACTTTTAGTCAAAAGTATTTTTCGTCAAATAATTTTGACGAAAAGTCAAAAATTTTCCTGAATCTAAATAAATTCATGATTGTTCTAAGAATCTCTGATTTTTCCCCGCCAATTTCTCTAAAAAAAACTATGAATTTGATTTATATTTTAAGCCTCTTTTTTTAAATTATGTTCAGAAAAGCATTTTCCAAAAAAGTCAATTTTTCGGTGAAATTCTCATACAAAGTCTCCTTAAATTTGTCTCCTAGAAAGTTTCAGGTAAAAAGTCCGATTTTTCTGTAAAATATTCTTCTCATGATTAGCTTTGGCGGAAATTTATAGAATTATTCTGAAACTCTATGATTTTCTCTGCTCTTTAAAATCGCATGTCCAGCTTTGGAAAAATCTTGTCGTCTTCCAGAGCTGCCAAAATGTGGTAAAACTCACATGCTAGTCACTGTTGCTAGACCTGAAAGCGCCATCAATCCGAAAAGACATCGCTTCTGCCGTTTGGGACCTACGGCCGTTAGTGTTCCATTTCCCGTTTCGGATATTCCATTGTTACTAAATCTTCCCTTACTTATGTCAAATTTTGACAACTGAAGCTCCGTAGAATTTCCTTGTGATTCATTCTTCGAAGAAGTAATATTCTTCTCAACGCTTTTATGTATGTTGAATTCGTCATTTTTATCTGAAACAGCCAAAAAAAAATATATGTATTCATTTGGATATGTTCGTTCCACATTACATTTTTTCTAACAGCAGTCAAATCTTACGTACTTTTTCCGTCACTAAGAATTATCGAAACCGCAATATCACTTACCGGAAATGGTAGGATTTATATTTTGAATCAGTTGGATATTCTCGTCATAATCATCTCGAATCACGATTAAAAGCAAAGGAGCTTTATAGGCTTGTCTGGTAACGTTCACTTGCGAGAAAGTTATCGCGAAGTAGCCACCTAGCGGCTTAGTGCCGAACTTTGAAATCTCAATTTTTTTCATAGAAACTTGTAGTTCATTGGAATGATTTTCTTTCGCTAAGTTACTCTTGTAATTTGAAGCTAAAAAATTGTTAAAACTTGGACTGAATCGTCGAGAGTTGTTTTATTCTCTATTAAGTTGTGATTTAAAAAAAAATGAATTTTTTTTATTGCGAGAGAAGATATATTTTAAGGCTGTACATTTCTCAACATTCCAGAGAGACCATCCTGACAGAATAACGAAATAAAATCCGTCGATCGCAACAAAGCTTCTGCTATGAGCAACCAAAATAGGAAACCCAATCTGATTCGCAGCTTTTTTTTGAGTTTACCTTTTAAATTCTGTTTGTTTGCGCAAGGGCTGCAGCAGTGAATGAAGCACAAGAGAATGACGATGCGCACTAAGTACGAAGTGGTGGAGGAGACGCACATGATCCATGCCCGGTCTCAACTCGACTGAAAAACAATCTTCGTATATCGAGAAGTCTTAAGTCACTGTCTTCGGTATTGTTTTTTCACCGATTATGCCGCGATTTCGTATGCACTTAAATTTATTATCCACGAGACATACTGAATAAAAAGAAAGAAGTCCCTATCGAATCGCGTGATCCAGCGTGGTATGTAAGCGACTTGGATTTTCTATCTTGCAATTCGATTTTAACATCCCCGGGCAAGCAGAAGCCTCTACGATCGGACATAATTTTCACGCTCGTCACGGATCGCTTGCGAAAAAGTAAATACAATCATTTTATAATGTACGAACGTACAGTGACAATCGATAACACACCGGTAACTGCACCCAATCTATAAAGATTGAATTTTATAGTATTATGGTGATGATACACATGACCTACCGACATTCGATTCTATTAGATACGGAGATTGTATTCGATACGCTTTTAACGCGAAACGCTTTATTTTAACAAAGGATCGTGTAGATTTGACGAATGCAAATAAAGTCGACGTACCGGTTGTGGATCGTCTCAACATTTTCGTATTTTTTTCAAATCCTCGTGAGAAATGGAATAAAAAAGACTGGAAAATTGGAAAAATAAGAATAATTGCCATTTCAACAGTTTTGGCCATCTACGCACCGGTTTTTGTCATACTTTTAAATTTCAAAACTCTAGACAAATTAATGACGCCGTCAATAAAGTAGACAAAAAAATTTCGACACATATGTCGAGCCTCGAAATTTCTTTCAAATTTTTCGAATGCCAAAAAAGTACTCAAAACAAGAAATCCTGAAACTCGATTTTCAAGTGATTTTCCAGTCGCTTATTATAATTATGAGCTCGAAGTTTTGAAATCCGTAAAATTTACAAGTGGCGCCGCCCGCTGTTATAGATCGAAAGCTGGGAGCTGAATTCATTTCTATGCGTTAATAACTCATGCTGAAGACTATTCCGGATTTATTAAAAGTAATACATTGTTATATTCGTGCAGTATAAACTTGAAAAAGATAACTTGAGTTTTGACTGTCTTAATTTTTTTTAAATCGGTTGTATTATCTAATAAATATATGTAAATAATTATTTTTTTGCATTCAAATACTCTGGAAACGATGATTTTTCAGTTCAGAGGAATTCGTGCCACTGAGTGTAATAAACACTGCGTAATTCAGTAGTAATCGGGAACTGGAGCACAAGCTATTTTCACGAAATCTTCGTACTTGACTTGTCCGTTGAGGGAGACATTTGCCTCACGAAAAATTTGTTCCACTGAAATTCATGAAAGATAAATGGATATTAGAGTCTGTTTTAGGGATAAAATTGCATCGTTGCACGTACAATTAAAGGAGACTAGCTTAAGGAGGCCAAATCACCGAAAAAGGAAAAAAAAAAGTTTTTCTTTCGGGTTCTTTGATTTCATGCGCAGCAATTACTCGCCAAGTAATATACTAAATTTTGTAAAAATTGAGCAAAAAAACCGGAGTAAGGTTGAAAAATTATTTATTCCAGTCCTTAATGAAGTAGAATTTAGTTATTTAAATAAATTAGGGAGAAATTTAAAATAACTTAACATAAAAAATCAATAAAATATTTAATTAAGAACATTAAATTATTTAAATAAATTAGGGAGAAATTTATTTAACAAAATAAAACAATTTTAAATGAATGATTTGGCTAAAAATAAATTGTCGAAAACGCAAGATAATCTTGATTTTATCGCTGAGTCGACCTCCTTGATAAACGACGACTTTGAAGCAACCAATTTTTAGCTTATTTTTACCTTCTTTATTGCTGAGTTGCTCGCCCCAACGTAAAAGCATATGCGCAAGTTGTCTGGCTGGTATAGTTCCGCTTCTCGAGGTATCCGCAGCTCGAAAGGCCTCTATCACTTCCTTTGGAAGATCCTCCGCTCTCGTTTGCAGATGCATCACTTCCAGAAAGTCGGCGAAGGACATTTTTCCACCTGCGATCGAGCATAATGAAATTTTTGTAAATTTCGCAAAAATAGCACAAACGACAAAAGTATTGCAGAAAGATCTTTAAAAAATCTTAGATCGCGGGCATAGTCACCTAAAAATCATGAAAATTAAATGCTGCAGCAGTTGAACTTATAAGAACTTTTTTCTTGATAAAAAATTGCCACCTATTTTTTTGGATGCATGCATTTTCAAAGGTTTAATTTGGCAAAATTCAGCATTGCTTTTTTTTCATTCACAAGCTTTTTTATGCTAATTTGTGTCGCAACCTACCCTTATCCTTCAGGTATTTGTTTAACTCTGCGATAGTCGGGCTAAGACCCAACGAACGCATGATTATCGTCAATTCATCGAGCGTCTTGATCTGTCCGCTGCGGGCAAAGAGGTAAAAACATTCACGAAACTCTGTAACACAGAAAAATTGATCAACGACACGATTAGCGTGAATCAAAGTGAGAAATTAGTTTCAAATTGCTTTATAGTGCTGAACGTACCGTCGATATCCTCTTCTCTGAAATAACGAGCCTGAAATAATGTAATTTTGAAACATTAAGTTTGTGTCGTTGGTAAATGATCAGGCATATTTAACGACTGTTTTTTAGTTTTCAATGTTATTGAAATTGTCATTTTCTTGGCTTTTTAAGACTATTAACATTGATGTAAATGTAGATATATTAAATTCGGCAATATTTTTATGGATTTGGAATATAAAATGAAAAGATGTTTCTTAATTAATCTTCAAATCTGTATGAATTTGAAGAAAAAAAAATAACAAAATAACTTTTGCTACTTTTTTTAAATAACAGAAAAAAAATAACAAAATAACTTTTGCTATTTTATTTTTTTTAATTAACAGAAAAAAATAACAAAATAACTTTTGCTATTTTATTTTTTTTAATTAACAGAAAAAAATAACAAAATAACTTTTGCTATTTTTTTTAAATAACAGAAAAAAATAATAAAATAACTTTTGCTACTTTTTTTAAATAACAGAAAAAAATAACAAAATAACTTTTGCTATTTTTTTTCAAATAACAAAAAAAAATAGAGAAAGTTGCTATTTTGTTATTTTTCTTTCTTTGCGTGAAGCATTTTTTTCGAAATTTTCAAATTGCTATAAAATACGAATCACTCAACCAATTCGCGTCAAATTTCCACCCAAAATTTGTGAACCAAATTTAAGTTAAATCTGTAAGAAAATTTCAAAATGTTTTTTTTTTTCGGAATTTTCAATATTTTCTTTTTTAGAAAGCAAATTGAAAATTTTCCAAAACAGCGTGCATTCCATCTCGAAAAAAACAAAATTTCACGAAAACAAAAAGCTTCCTTTGTGAAGAAGCAAAATATAGAGAATCATTTTAAAAAAACGTTGCTCAGCGAAAAATATACCATTATTTTATTTCCGTCGAAGCGATTGACACAATTCCTCTGAAAAATAGCACTGCGACGAGCTTCCTGTGTTGACTCCCAAGCCAAGGAGACGAGCAACTACGTGTCATTGTCCGCCAGGTGTAACCTAACCTGTGCGAGATTTTTAATCCACTCCCACTCCGTTGATTCACACAGGTGAAGTGCTCTGTTCCAACCATGATTCGCTGCAGCGCAAAAAAGCCACGCGATATCAACCACATACACTCTTCGACCGATGCTCGCCGTGTATTGATAACAATGATTGGGAAGAAAAAATCTAACGATCCGTTAGAAAGCTCGTGAGAAATACAATCGCAACGTTTAGTGCGACTCTAAACAACGAGTAACAGTCAAAGAAGATTCCTCCTTAAAAAGTACAATCGAAAGTCGAAGTATCGAAAATTGAAAAGCCCGTTTAAAAGCATTCTGATTGGCTCCCTGTTTTGACTATTCCCCCTCCCTGAATGCATCGTATACGGGCAGGCCATGGCGGCAATTTTGAATCGCAGTTCGTAAATCGCAGAACTTACGTAGAAAAGAACATTGTTGCTAGTGTATATATAGTGCATATTCAATGCCAGCGCCTCTGTTATCGATGTACGCGATGACGCGCGACACAAACACACTATCAACGATAAAAGCTATCAATTGGATTATTTTTCATAAATTAACGAAACGACAAGAAATCACTTTTTTCTATTTTATAGATCAACAATGATACAAACTATTTATAACAATTTTACAATACTCTTTTTTTTTTTACTTATACCCATATAATAACAATAGTTCAAATATTATGGAAATTAAAAATGTGGTCACGTGATCACGTAGAGTGGATTTTTTTTCGTGTCGATCACTTTAAAAGTAGCTGCAAATTTTATTCGCGAAAAAAAATGTATGTTTTTCATAATTTATTCGTAGAAGCTGAAAACAGACTGTCACTTGACTCATATCATCTAATCTCTGCATAAGCAGTGCAAGAATATATAAATCAAGTTTCTCTGTGTTAATGTTTTGGTTTATATAAGGCGTTTGAAAAAGCAGCGCTATAGGTGCGGCGAATATATGTATATTTTAACGGAGCATGCGCTCGTCACACGTTTTCAACAGCCACACACAGTCAGCTGATGACGTCGAACCTCAATTTTGCTTTTTTACCAGAGTAGTCTCTCGTTCGGGAAGTCAACACTTCGAGAGGCACGAATAGTATACCTTTTTTATAATATTTTTCTCTCTCATTGTACGCTGTGTCGTCGTGCGAACTAGTAAGTGCTCTTGCGTCGTGCGTTCAACGAAAGTGCTACAGTCATTGACAGATAGTCACTGTGTGTGAAGAACGTAGAATTGAGGATATATCGTGTTGCGATAAGGCGTTAATGTCGCGCGTACTTTTTAACGCGTAACAATTACACTTGAGAATGTAGCAGGAGTGTCGTAACGAATCTCAAGCACCTAATTTCAACCTACTTGACTTGTTCGATATTATTCGGTTATTAACGCTTTTAATATACATATATATATATATATATTTATATGTAAGATTGTCAAATTACTAATATCTAGAACAAATAGTGAATTATAGTGGAATTTATGTGCGACGAAAAGTTGAGATATCGAGATTGCTCAACGATACCAAAGGTTCGAATTTTAATTTATTAATTCTTAAAACATAAGTATTTAATTATTAATTGATACAGTTATTTAGCTTTTCGAACTTTAGTTGTCACTGATTTTAAAAATTGAAAAAAATACTCGTTGTTTCGTCGTAGATACACTTTTGTTTTCATATGACATTTTTTTTTCTTTATTTCGGAATTCTCAAAATAGTCTAAAAGTTTTTAAATTAGAATTGACAGTCAAGGGATCGAAAATTAATTTCTATTTTTGAATTATGAAAATTTTCGAAGAGAAATTTTTGTTTTCAACATTTTTTTTTTAGGATTTCTGAAAATAGTCTAAAACGTCAAGAAACGTGGTTTTGTAATCGATTTTTTTTATTCGATTAATCGAATTTCAATTTTTTTCCTCAAAAAACCAAAAATTAATTTCCTTTTTTGGATTATGAAAATTTTTAAAGAGAAATTTTTGTTTTAAAAAAAGATGTTTTCTTTATTTCTGAATTCTAAAAATAGTCTAAAACATCGAGAAACGTGGTTTGGTAATCGATTTTTCAAATTCGATTAAACGAATTTCAATTTTTTCCTCTCGAGAAATTAATTAAAAATTAATGTTTATTTTTGAATTGTGAAAATTTACGAAGAGAAATGTTTGTTTTCATAAGAATTTTTTTTTTCTTTGTTTCTGATATCTGAAAATAGTCTAAAACATCCAGAAACGTGGTTTGAGATGGAAATTGATTGAAGTAGAAGATAAACAACAGAACTTAATTCAGTTTATCTTCTACGATTTCAATCTACGATTTCAGAAACGTTTTTGCTTCGTCATAAAGGAATTTTCCTTTCCATTTAAAATGTTGATTCTGCATTTCTACTTTTGAATTCTTCTTTAGAATCAATTTTTTTAAATCCGACTAAACGATTTTCGACTTTTTATCTCTGAAAAAAAAAAAAAAAACGATTGCAAAATAATTTCCAAATATTAAGTTCATATTTCAATGAACACCTTCAAGTACCCCTCGTGTAAAAAAATGATGCCACAAATTATTATCGTTTTTCGACCGAGCACAAATCGAATACCATTAGAAAAATGATAAGAGAGATAAGATAACCGAGCAAACAAAATTGAATTTTGCTTTTACCTATGTAGCAATATATCATTGGAATTCTATATAGCAATGTAGCTATATAGTATATATATATATAGTATATAGTATGTATATAGCTATATAGCTATATAGCAATATATCATTGGAACGCACGAATGTTTACATTTTTTTTTTCATGTGTTCGAGGAAGAACGTCGCTCACGGTTGAGTAAAAGTGAAACATCGAGACTACGTTTTATTAATTCAATGTTGTCGCAGAGAGAGATAGATGCGAACGAGTTATCTTTAGATGTTTGATGTGATCGTCCAAGAGAGGTTCAATAACCTCTTGGGCAAATATTTATAAACTCAAATTAAAACCGTTCCATGAATAAAAATTGAGTATCATGATTACTTTATAAAAAATTGAGAACAGCTTGACTGAACTTGATACACAAGATTTATTGAGCAGGCAGACAGAAACTAAATCCAACTTAAAAAATCTATTTACTGTCCTAAACCTTTGTGTTTGGTGAAGAGTTTAACCAAAGTTATTCAGTCTTACGTTTTTATGTCTTATCTTTCAATTCAGGGACTCAATATATGGGGCATTCCACGATAATTCACATACGACTAAAATCGACTCTCTTCTATTTTCCTAATATTTTTTTTTAGATCACATTTGACGAACATAGTGAATCGTAATATTATTTATTTATTTTTTTATAAATAAACTCGACACTAGGTTTATCAATTTTTGTGACTTTATATTAAACTGCCTTACATATGATAAAATAGGCATATTATTCGTGTCCAAATCGTGTTTTTTTAAAGATAGCTTTTTTTTTATAATCTCATAAAAATCACTGGTATTATTTTTTAATAATTATTCTGTATAATTTAGCATCCAATGATCCATATTAAAAAAAAAGTACTTCTATACTCAGCAGTGCTGCTTGTCCCTCGTTAATGAAACTATAGTGATTTCCCAAATTACATTCTCTCGAATTTTGCTTTGTAATGCTGATGAATAGTAGTACAGTATAACTAAAACGCACGTTGGCGTCATGTGTTAAAGGATTATATTCTCGGGGATAAGTTTAGCGCAGTAGTTTCGCAGCGTGATGTCGGTGAACGGTATTACAAGTGACGGAGGCAAATGTCATCTAAGGGCAAGGCCATCTTTGAACGATCGAATGAAAACAGAGAGACTCTGTATATACTTGCATCTTCTTGTTTACATCGAATCGCTGAAAATACTGGAGAGTAAAATGCATACATGCGCGTAAATACGTTACCTTTGATACTTACCTACCAAAAGCCTGCACACCGATCGCAAACACATCGCTCGTGGAACGACGATACTAAGTGGCAAGGCGTCAAGTGCTTCTAAAAATAACTCCTGTGTATCGATATGCCACGTTGCTATCCTATCATTTTTGATAGGTCACTGGACCGTGAAAGATGGGGAACCAAAAAACACCAACGTTTTGAAAATTTTGGTTTTGTAAACTTAACTGTTTAGCTGTATGTGGTGAGAATGAGATTTACGTGCGTGAAAAAAAAAGATTTTTTTTATTTACGATATTTGTGATAAACTACTTCGAGGTCGGTAAATCTAAATATGATATTTCTAAATATGGCGGATCCAAAATGGCCGACTTATATTTCAAGAACTTCGGGTTTTTATGATGAAAATTTATGTTTTGTGGTTTTTGAGGTTGGCGAATCGAAAAATGGTGTCAGTTTTTGAAAATTCAAAATGGCGGATTCAAAATGGCCGACTAATGTTTCAAAAACTTCGGGTTTTTATGATGAAAATTTATGTTTTATGGTTTTTGAGGTTGGTCAATCGAAAAATCATGTCAGAATTTGAAAATTCAAAATGGCCGACTAATATTTCAAAAACGTCGGATTTTTATGAAAATTTATGTTTTATGGTTTTTGAGGTTGGTCAATCGAAAAATCATGTCAGAATTTGAAAATTCAAAATGGCCGACTAATATTTTAAAAACGTCGGATTTTTATGAAAATTTATGTTTTATGGTTTTTGAGGTTGGTGAATCGAAAAGTGATGTCAGTTTTTGAAAATTCAAAATGGCCGACTAATACTTCAAAAGCTTCGGGTGTTTATGATGAAAATTTATGTTTTATGATTTTTGAATTTTCAACGTTTTTATAAGAATTCGAATGTTTTTTCAAACTACGATCCGCCATTTTGGATTTTGGAAATTCTGATGTCAAATTCGTATTCAGCCACGTGAAAAAAATTAAGATATCTATTTTCATAAAAATCCGAACATTTTTTCAAATTTCGATCCGCCATTTTGGATTTTGAAATTCTGATGTCGAATTCGTATTCAGCTACGTCAAAAACTTAAAGATACAAATTTTCATAAGAATTCGAACATTTTTTCAAATTTCGATCCGCCATTTTGTCTTTGAAAATTCTCATGTCAAATTCGTATTCAGCAACGTCAAGAATGCAAAGATTCCCATTTTCATAAGAATTCGAATATTTTTCGAAATTTTACGCCATATTGGAGCCGCCATTTTGAAAATGTTGATGTCGAATTCGAATAGAGGGACCCCAGAAACTCTAGGCTATGAATTTGTATAAAAATCGCACGAGCGTGAGTACTTTTTTGCTTCAGGTGCGCATATATATATAGCTCGAGCGATCGTGCCCGTTATGTTGATATACAAAAACATCTGGTGAAAAAAAAAAAATTCATGTACTTGTAAATGGTCGATCGTTTTTATAATCCAAACATTCTATTCGTTTGAAACATAAAAAAAAGAGTACTCTAGCGATGGAAGAGCCCACAATTGTCATTAAATGAACTCTAATAAAAACAGTTAACAGTTGTCAGTTTATTCATTCAACGATCTAGTCCTCTCTCGTATTGCAATAATAATATCAAAGTCCGTAGGCGTAGATATTGCTGAACTGTAGCTATTATTAATCATGAAAGACAGGCTGTTGAATTGTCACGATATAATAGGACAATGATCAGGGTCAAGTGTATTATTTTATTCTGATTAAAATGTATCGAACAATTTGAATAATTAATTAAAATGTTTCGAATAAAATTCGGTTCAGAAGCAAAGAATTCATTTTGTTTCAAAATCGTTTAGCTTTTTAAATTTTGGTCAACAAATCTCTTTGAGTCTAATCTCAAATGAGTAAAATTTAAGAAATATTTCGAAGATTTTGTATATTTGCTTAATAATTCGAAGTATTCCAAGTATTTGAAGTATTCGAATAATTGTGAAGAATAGGAATGCTGCTTGGCATTAATGCCTGATCCCTCTTATCAATCTTACCAATGTTTGACATATTATCAATTGCGTTGCGACGATGAAATGTTACAAACAGAAGCAGATAATGCTTTCGTACTCCAGACGTTGTTTTCCTGCTAATGTTGTAATAGACGTAACTCACTACAAACATAGTAAGGCTAATGAGTATGCGGAGTTGAACAGTCAGACTCGAGTCCGTCAAAGAATCGTCGATTCGAACAACCGAATGAAGAAGAAAAAAAGAAAAAAATCGTGACGCATGTATTATTGCAAGGTACGAAGTCTGCGTTATCCTCATATGACGTAGCAATATTATCGTTCACACGCTGTCCAACCACTTCCATGTAACCGGAAAAATATCTTTCATAAATATAACTGATGTATGTTTGTCTGTTTCAGTATTAGGCTCGACGTACCGAGGATAACAAAAGCTGCGCTTAACGAGGAACGTAAATATCCGGAGTACCTTTGTGAGGAAATTTTCGAGAAAATTATACGAGAGAAACGAAAAGCCCAATTCGACTTTCCACGATAATAATCGAAGGACATGAGCGCACACGCTGCACCAGGTCCTGTCGAAGGGAGCCAAGCTGTACTCGAGAGGATTCAAGTATCTGTAATGCCAGGCGCCATCAAACAACCCGTATCCGTGACATTCTCAGCTTCGGCTACCCCTGAAAAAGGTGCAGAAAATACGGTGAGCTTCCAGACAAAGCTTTTCCGAAAATGGAACCACGAACGTATTCTCAATACAATTACTACTTCCTTTTTTTTATATTAAACACTTCTAATGGAAAGATAGATTTTACTGTTTTTGGAATGCATTGCTTTGGATCTCTTTTTTTTGGTGGACAAATAAAATAGTAGAAAAAACTTTGGTCAATCAAAAAAAACAAAGCAAAAAAAAGTTGTCAGTCATAAATACCGAAATTCATCAAAATTACCTAAATTTTTGAATTTTGGTCTGGAATTTTAAATTCGTCATTTTAAATTTCAGCTTTTTCAGCTCCGAAAGAATCGTAATCTATTGAAAAAAAAAATTGAACACCTAATCTTGTATAGAGAATATCTTTAACAGTGACCATGATGAGTTAACAAAACGTTTGCCGAGAAATAACATTTATTTACTCGTGTAAAAAACATTTTCTTGACTCGTATGATTGCAAGACTAGTCAGAAATTGTTGTTATCGTAATGTACTACCTCTGTATTATTTTCAACAGACACAAGATAGCAAAGTGAACGAGAAGATTTCGAATACACAGAGAGTATGGACGAGTTTATTGGCAGGCGCCGCTGCCGGTGCCCTAGCAAAGACGACGATCGCTCCTCTCGATCGCACAAAGATCAATTTTCAAATATCCCAGCAGCCGTATTCGGCGAGAGCAGCGGTGGAATTTCTAGTGCAATCGTACACAAAAGACGGGCTGGTGAGCCTTTGGAGAGGCAACAGCGCGACAATGGTCAGGATCGTTCCATATGCGGCTATTCAATTTACCGCCCACGAACAATGGAAGAGGATACTCAAAGTTAACGGCCCGGAGACGTAAGGATCATCGGTCGATATGTCAATTTTCATCCGAATGTAATGATAAATAATGATAATTTCATCTTGAAAATTAAAATCTTGCAAATTGCTTTCACATTATTTTCTTTTTTCACCTCAATGAGGAAGATTTTCGTATATTTTTGGCTTGTTTATCGAGAAAAGATCTATTTTCCAGGCATGTTTAAATTCCGAAACACTTTTTTTTCCGGAATTTCATTCAAGTTTTTCGAACATTCATTTTTTTTCCTTCCCATCGCTCCAAATTTTATATTTTTCGATCTCATGAAAATTCCCGTTCAAGGCGAGTGTTGCACTTTTTTCAGTTCCTTTAAAGAGGTTTTATAATTGTCAAATGTAGGCTTTTTTTAAAAAAAATAATTGTAACTCGACCAAAAATATGTTTATCGAAGTCGCTGGTGACTCATTTTTAAGAGGAGACATTAAGCTATTTTTGTAAAAAAAAAAAAAATTATAATTGTGATACATTGGATTTAGTAAAGCTGCTTCATATTACATTTTTTTTAAAGTCTTTTAGTGTTACAAAAAAAAGTAAGAATTTTTTTTGTAAATTTTCTTATGAGACACATTTTTAAATGGAAAATGTGGATCACCAGCTTTACCATTTTATCATTAGCGACGTAAATGATGAAATAACAGAACAGCATTTTGATATTAATCTGTTTTACGTGAAACAGGAATAAAGCAACGAGATTTCTCGCTGGTTCGTTGGCAGGCGTCACTTCCCAGAGTCTAACTTATCCTCTGGATCTCGCGAGGGCGAGGATGGCGGTAACGCAAAAAGCTGAGTACAGGACTCTGCGTGCAGTATTCGTGAGGATCTACAGGCAAGAAGGGATATCAACGTTCTATCGAGGCTTCACGGCCACGATACTCGGTGTAATTCCCTACGCCGGCTTTAGCTTTTTCACTTACGACACGCTTAAGCATCTATTGGCAAGTAAGTCCACCAATAACTTATATTTTTCTATAAAACATCAGATATAAAGGTTTACAAAACCGGAAGTGCTCCTGTTTTTAAAAAAAATTGTTTTTGCCATAAAATGTGGGCTGAAATTACAGAATTAATTTTGAATAATTTTTTTTCCTGTTGGCCGAAAAAACGTACATTTTCTTTTTTTTTTTGGGACTTCGATACAATTAATCGTTTTCGAGATATTACAGATTGAATGGAATATCAAAAAAATTGGTGTACTCCGGCAATTTTGTTTTTTATTTTGAAATTTAGTGCATCTGTTGATACTACTAAATCTGATTTTTTTTAAATTTTGATCTTTTTTTTTTTTTTGCAAAATTTATATGGAATGTCTCATATTAAAAAAATACGCGTATTTAAAAAAAAAAGAGATGTCGAGTTTGCGATAAAGATTGAAAAAAGTATTTTTGTATCCTTCAACGAAGCTCTGAATTTTTATTTTCATTTCGAAAATATAAAATAGTTGAGTTAACTCGTAGTTAAGTTTAAGATCCAAGAATCTTTATTCGATGTTTTTGTTCTTGCAGCGTACACGATCAACAGTCCTGGATTATCGGCAATGTCGGCTCTCATTTGCGGAGCACTAGCTGGAGTCGTCGGTCAGACCAGTAGTTATCCGCTTGATATAGTTCGCAGAAGAATGCAAACATCGGCTATCAAGGGTGCTTATTACCACACGATTTATGCAACCACTGTCAAGATATACACGTAAGTTACTTTACAGCCGTTTTGTTACTTCCTCGGAGCAAGCTCAAAGCCAGCTTCACAAAAAATCCAAAATAATAAAGAAGCAGTGTAGAAAGTTCTATTTTGCATTCTTGTTTTAAGGAAATTGAAACAAGGATGTTTTAAGGAAATTAAAACCGGGATTTTTTAAGGAAATTGAAACAAGGATGTTTTAACATCATCAGGCTTTGCCTCTAATGCAACACGGAAGTTATTACAAGGAAAGCATATAAAGAAGCTAATCACCTAATTTTATTGGAATTGTTTGTTGCTCACACGTTTCCCGCTTATTATTGACTCAAGCAATTTACGCGTTAATATTAACAACAATTTTCCTGCAAAATTCTGTTAAATAGTCCGATCAATTTTTGTCCCAAGAACGTAAAAGAAACATTCATAGTACACACGACTTCCTTATTCTTTTACTTCGTCATCTGACGGTTAAAAAAAATTTCAACACACAGGATCAATCACTAAATAGAACACCTTTGATTTTTATTTAGCGCCGTTTCTTCGTTAAAAAAAAATGGGAATTTACAATTTAAAAGAATATTCTAACTTTAATGTTTATAGAAGAATAATATTTAATAATTATATTATTTATCAGATTTTACAATTACTTGGAAATATGAATAACGCCTCGAATCGAAAAATGTAAAAAAAATATAAATAGCATTAAAATATGATATTAATTTTGTGTGCCTTTCTTTTTCTCTGCAGAGAGGAAGGTGCGATGGCGTTCTTCAAAGGACTCAGCATGAACTGGGTTAAAGGTCCCGTTGCGGTAGGCATAAGTTTTGCCACCTATGACGTCATACTCGTAACACTGAGAAAGATTATGTGTTGATCGCAGTATCTTTCTGCCGCGTTATCGACACAAAAATTGTTGAGATTGTGCCCGGGGCAAAAGCGCAACGCAACTGAAAACCGTGTAAAAGGACGTTGTCGCTTTCTCGTTTCAGCGATTGCGACGACGGAACTTTGAGGGTATCGTACCGAAAAATCGTGAAAATTAAATGGCGCAGCAATTGCACATGTAACAATTTTTACATTGATAAAAATTACTGTTACGCGAACACAAAAAAATTGAACGTTTTTGTAAAGAGCAATATTTTTTTTTTCATTCATGCAAATTTAAAAAAAATTTTTTTTAAAATGTCAATGAACTTAGCTAAGAAAAGAAAATGGCACTTACAATAATGCTTCATTTTTTATGATTGCGCTGCAGTAATTTTCTTTTATATGCATCATTTCACCTTCACGATTTTTAGGCAACTCGGTACTCTTAATAGCAAGCGAAATATCGACGCGCCACCGATATTACTCGTTATTTATCTGTGTACTTGTTATGTTGATCGACCGATGCTTCGTCATCAACTTTGCGAAACTTTGGACGAACTGGCAATTTAATTAATCGAGAAATGCGATACGGAAAAATAGGACACAGAAAAATATCCAAAAAGATGAAAAAATAATGCTTTAAAAGTCAATGTTTAAATTTTTAATTGCGAAAAGAAAATTCGTTTTGAAGACTGAGATTAAATCTTCAATGTGAAAACTCTCGGTCACTAAAACTGTAATCCATTTTTCTCAAATATTATTATTATTATTCCGGGATGAAAAAAAAGAAAGCAAAAACGTCATTTCATTCTCAATATAAACAAAATCGCGGTTAAGAAAAAATGATTTAAAAATTATTTATTTGTTACCGAGTCAAAAATTTACTGTATATCGACTTTAGTCTTCAATTCCTAAGAGCTGAAAAAAAAAATGATTGTGTTATTTTGGAAAGTGAGTCCAAAGTGCGGAGAGAATTCTAGCAGACAAATTTTAAGCAAAAAATATTTTTTTCGTTCTGTGCGAAAAAAAAAAATTATACGTTATGAATGCCATTAGTCATAAATCTTTATTTGCTTATCACAAATTCCAAGTTTTGAAAACAATTCGCAAAGTCTTACGAAAATTTAGTATAATATAAATATTTAAGGTTTGCCAGAACGTTCTTTAACAAAAAATAGCCGATAATGTAACCGGTTATTTAAGTAACTAACGTAATTTACCGATCAATTTACAATACTTCTCTAAACTTTGATTTTACGATCATTGTAAAATGTTTAACGTAAATTAATATTTAAAAAAAAATGCAGACTTCCAAATCGCTAAAGCTAAAAAGTATGAGTTTAAAAAAAAAAGAAGATGTGATACATAACTTTTTCTCCCGATAGCTTAAAATTCCCGAAACGAAAGGACATCGTTAGGAATTCCTAAGAATGACAATAATGTTTTCTCGTCGATCGTTTACGCATCAATGATAATTTTAAGCTGCATAGCGCTGATTATTGTCTTTTTTTTATAATGAATTTATAAATACTCAAACCATCTTTGTTTTTGAGCGAATAAATTCGAAGATCTGGTCGTAAAACAGTTTGCCAATATGTATATATGTAAAATAACTCAAGCGGATTGCACTAGAAAAAGAAGAAAAAAAAAATAATAATAATAATGCTTCTGCGTCAAATTGTAAATGAATATATTGCCGTGAATGCCGCAAGACTGAAACGTCGTTGGAAACGCGTTTGAGATTTATTATGTGTACAGAATGTCTTGCGACTCACCAAACTCGCTGTAGTTACGATTTAATTATCGTTAAAATTTCGCGCAATTTACACCGATTTCCTTCGCTTGTTTGCGAAAAGAAAAAAAAAGATCGTCGCAGAGATTTAAATCTAGTGACGAAATATTAGGATTCATGAATAATGGGATGCGTTTTAGAAAGAAAGAAACAAAACATAATTAAACAAATCGACCTCGCAAGTCGGGAAATTACGAACTTTACTGTGAGACTAGCTTTCTGTACTTCTATTAGGGTATAAAACGTTCAAATATTTGTCCGTATTTAACGGGCGTCATGGCCTGCGTTGCAAATGCGTTATTTCGTCAATTATTTACATAATAAAGATCCGACAAATATTCGAACCGTAGAATTTTTTTGCGAATAAAAATTTATATATTTTCTTACGAATACGTAAATTTTTTGGAAAAAATCATTTTATTTGCACAAAAATCTAATCTTTATTAAAAAAAAAAAAGAAGCTGCAAAGTTGAATTTTGCAAATTGCTTCCTCTATAAAATGTATGTAAATAATTGACGAAATTACCGATATATCGAATACAGAAGAAAAACATCGCGTCGTACAACTGTTATATACAATAATAATATGTAAACACAATCTATATATCTCGTAAGGGTTAAAAAAAAAGAACAAAAAAAATGCAAATAAAGAATACAATAATTTTGTAAGAAAGAATATTTTGTTTTTTTTTTTATTTCACGACGACCGTTCAATTAATCAACAGTCAAGACGAAAGTTTCGTTCCGTACAAGCTTATGTACAAATTGTCGCAATTCTCTCGTCGGCTCTTTGCTTTGTAAGAAAGTGTAAAATTGTACGTCATTCGATTATTCACAAGTCCAAATTAACGACACCCATCTGGAGATTTTCAAATCGTTTCCCAAAAAAAAAAAAGAAAAAAAAAAAAAAAAACGTTACAATTATTGCGTAATTAGATTTTTACGCGAAACGAACAATTGAAAAGATCACAGTTGCAGATTATTCGCGATTCATTGGAAAATCGTACATTGACGGTTCCCAGGCAAAGAAAAAAAGATGAAAAAAATGGCTTGAAGCTGGGTTCATGCGTTTTTTTGCGGCAATAAGCCTAAGTCAGCTCGATCGAGATTGACAAAAAGAGATGGACGACGTTAATTCACGTTTGACGGAAATTCGACCAGCCAAACGATTATTTCACGATTCACCAAAATTCAACAACAAACAAAGACATCTACTTTGGTTTTGTTTCCTGATCATTAACGTATCTTATGTAAATTTCCCGTTCCTCATGACCGCCAGGAGGAATTTCGGCTGGATCGAGATAAGACACGCCGATTGCGAGTACGGAACCATCGTGACTAAAGCTCAGTGCCGCGACACCGGCGTTATAACGATGAAATTGACAGAGACGCTTTTTGTTAAAACCGTCCCATATGTTGACGTAACCGTCGGAGCCACCGGTTGCAAATGTGTTGTAAGTCGAGTGAAAACTTATCGCGTTTACCGGATAAATGTGCTCAACGTTATTTTCCTTTATTCTGTGACACTTGAAGGCGTATTTTTTCTTTTGTGCTTCTGGCGTTGTGTCGAGATACTCGACAGCCACGCGACCTTCGATACTGCTCAAAACGTAACCCTGAAAAAAAAAAAGTTTATTTATCTATCTCAGCAAAAGAGCTGAGTTTGTAACGAGCTCAAGCAGATTTGCACAATAAACGTGACAGTGATGAACATAATGTTGTAAAGCAGAGAAATGGGCAGGTACCGTTTTTAAATTGATTAATCGAAGAATCGATATGTTAAATCGATTAATCGAATAATCGATATTGTAAATCGATTAATCGGAGAATCGATATTTTAAATCGATTAATCGAAGAATCGATATTTTAAATCGATTAATCGAAGAATCGATATTTTAAATCGATTAATCGAAGAATCGATATTTTAAATCGATTAATCGAAGAATCGATATTTTAAATCGATTAATCGAAGAATCGATATTTTAAATCGATTAATCGAAGAATCGATATTTAAATCGATTAATCGAAGAATCGATATTTTAAATCGAAGAATCGACGTTTTAAAGCGATTAATCGAAGAATCGATAATTCTGGTATTCTCACCTGTTCGTTGGGAAAACCTTTTATGCATCTCGTTTGATACTTGAGGCTGCTTTCGCGTCGCTGAAACATTCCAGCCATATTTCTGAGGTCCCAGATGCAAACTTTTCTCTTTGCAGTCCCTACGACAAACTTATCACCGCAGACTGACAACGCCAGGACAACATCCGGCTGCAGGTAACTTCCCACGCAAGTTGGTGTTCTCGGATCCCATAATTTCACAGCGGCGTCCCAGCCGCCCGTTAATATCGCATTAACAGCCGCGCAGTACTCTATTTTTCTAATTGCTTTGTCGTGACTACCCATTATTGATTCTGAAAAGAAAAAGAAAATTTCAATGAGACCCTGCAAAAGAAAAACTGTAGAAAAAATTCCCTGGCTTTAACCTGAAAATCTCAATTTCAAAAAATTGAAATTCCAATAAACTTACAATCGCTCTACTGATTCTTGCCAAATTTTGTACCAATTTTGATTCCAATTTCAAAAAATTGAAATTGCAGTAAAATTATTATCACTCTGTCGATTCTTGCCAAATTTTGCAACAATTTTGATTTAATATCAGTCCATTCATGCGCAAAATTTCAGTGGGCTATCTCATAATTTACAAAAATTTTAGCATAAAAAATCTTTTTTCAACATTTTCAAAATTCTAGCAAATTTGAGCCTCTGGATCGAATCAAGCCATAGAATCTCAAATGTACGAACCAAATTTTTAGACACACAAAAAATTACAATATCGTGCTAATAAGAAAATCTGCGCATACACAAACACACATTTTCTCAAACCAGCAAAGTTTTTTTTTTTCTTTTTGTGAGAAAGCAATACGACATTTTTGAAGCCGGAAATATTGCCTCAATACATGGAATGACCTGTATAAAAAATAAAAATAAAAACATACCTGTATTTGTGTTAATATCGTACATCTTTAGAGTGGTGCCTAAACCGCCGCTATACGCGTGTACGGCGTCCTGTGTAAAATAAACGAAAATTAAAATGAAATTCAATGTGAATAGTAATAAATGAGTTTTATCGAGTCTTAAAAAAAAAAAATTACCTGAAACGCTACGTCGAGAACCGGGAGATCGTGATTGTATTTGAGTCTCATAGAATTGGCGTGAATATCGTACAATCTGACTGTACTGTCCCATGATGAGACGAGCAAAAATTGCGTCGAATTTGGGCCGAATTCGACGGCAGATATTGCGTCGGATGGAGGTGATTTTATTTTAAACTCTGTCCGTGATTCCATCGTCTCTTGTAATTGTTGTCGGCGGACAGTTTCGTCAGGTTGTTTTTTCAAGCTAACCTATAAAATCGACGTCTTTTTCGGCGCGCCGCGCGCGTAGAGATCTGTGTCGTGACGGTCATTTCTCGTTGGGGTCAGTTGATGAGAATATTACCGTCATTTATGCTTCTTCAAATTAGCTGGGTAAAGCAGAGATGTAGAGTTAGTCAAAAGTGACTTTAATTTTTTAATAATGTTAACTTATGTCTTTCGATCTTTCGTTCAAAAGATCAAATGGAAATGAGATCGAAAGAACAACGCTTTACAGTTTTTGTTACCGACCGAGCAGCAGCACATCACTTTAACGACGAATAGAGCGGAAAATTCCCTATCTTACCAACTGTCGGTAAAAAAGAGTTTTCCATAACGTCATTATTATAAACAGTGCAATCCGCTATATTTTCTTACATTCTTTTTGATGAATAACAAATTAATCAATCTTTAATAGCTTCCAAGGAATAACGATTATTTAATACATCATTTTTATCAAATTCTAATTAAATGTTCGAGTGCACTTATTTTGGCAGCACTGTCGTTACTTAAGTGACCGGTTACTTGACCGACAAAAAAGATTACGGACATTATTAACCGGTAAATTCACACACTCTCCAAGCAGACAGAGAAATAAGAGTTTTCAGAGTGTCAGAGTTACATTTTTTTTCTCGAGTATTTTTAAACGCCGGCGTTTTAGGTAACAAAAAAATGTCTGCCACTCTTACGCAATTCATATTTATTGTTATTATATTAACATAAGATCTGATATTAATTTGCGAATTTATGTCAATTAATGTTAAACCTTATTTTGCAGCATGCTGAGCATCGCAAAATATTGCACAAGACTCGCTCCTAGAAGCAGCGTGTTTAAAAATGGATTCTCAAATATACATGTTTATCGAACAGCTCCAAACATTCCAGGCGTTGCGCTACTTCAGAGAACTCCGAATCAACTGGCAAAGGTGATTCAATCGCTTATAAAATAACAAATTGGGATTCTTAAAAATGTATTTTTATTATTTCTTAAAATGTATTTTTATTATTTCTTAAAATTATTTTTATTATTTTTCAAAATTATTTTTATTATTTTTCAAAATTATTTTTATTTTATTTAATTTATTTATTTCAGTGGGCTTTTGAGTTAAATCGAGATCTGAATTTTGCAGTATTTTTGTTCTCCAGAACGATTCAATTTATCTGTATTTAAAAAACCAAAATTACACAAAAAAAAAGTGGAAAAATAATTTTTATCATTTGTTGAATTATAATTGTTGTGATGTTTTTGAAACAGAATTTGAATTTTGCTTTTGTCTCCAATCTCAGTAAATGCTGTGAAATACACAAAATAAAATTCAGCAAAAAAAAATATTTAGATTATTAAGAATAAATAAAATTGTTGATTTAACGATTCTGTTTAAAAAAAAAAAAAAAAAAAAAACAGGCACAAGGACTCTTCCGTAAATCAGGAACAGTGGCCGTGAGATATGCCTCTGAAGTTGGACAAAAATCACAGAAGATTGTTGGCTCATGGATGTTGACTTGCAGTGGAATGGTCTTCATAGCTGTAGCATTAGGTACAATAGGCTATGCAATATTTTATTTCATAATTCGTCATGTAATCAAAGCGATTGTCGACAAGACTTATGGAAAGTGATGAGATTGCAATTAAATTGAACTATTTTTGATTTTGCGAGAATTCGGAGGAAAAAAGAAATGAAACAGTATTATTAGCGAATAACGATAAAGTTTTTAAAAAATCCATTTGGCACAAGTTCCAATTATTATTTTTCAATTATAATAAATACCACTTTTGTATTATCATCTGCAGTGTTTTATTGACTTACCTGCCCTCGCTTTTAGGCGGCGTTACGAGGCTCACAGAATCCGGATTATCGATGGTAACTTGGAAATTTCTCGGTGAAAAAATGCCGACCACCGAAGATCAATGGATCGACGAATTTGAGAGATACAAAGCGTTTCCAGAATACAAAATGTAAAGCAAATTAGTTGCGAGGTGGAAGCTAATTTAAGGTAGTATGGTCACGAAATCTCTGTGGATTAGTTAAAAAACTGATTTTTTTTTTTTTTTTTTTTTCATTAAAAAAAAATAGTATTTTGGTTACTTCAAAACGGGACATTTTTTGAGTGAAGCATTTTTTTTACACTTTATAACGATTTAAATTTTTTTTTAAATCAAGAGCATTTGAAACTGGGAAAATGCTCAAAGTGGTCACAACTGGTATATCTATATAAATTAAGTATCCTCCTTTACATACAAAATTATTCCTTATTTTATTTTAAAAATTTCGACATTGTCACATCGATATTTCTTAACTTTCATGGTGCAACTCTTATTTGACTAGCTACTGTGACCATGCTACCTTAAGAAGTTATCAAAAAATCGAAATTCGAGATTAGTTCCTTTTATACTGCCAGTAATATAACTCTTAACAGTTACTGAAACAATTTTGTCGATACTGAAACATCGATTGAATAATAGATCGATTATTTTAGCATCGATTGGATGATAAATCGATTATTTCAGCATCGATTGGATTAAAAAAATCGATTATTTTAGCATCAATTGAATAATAAATCGATTATTTTTGTATCGATTAAATAAAAATCGATTTTATCATCGATTGGATAACAATTCGATTATTTTACCATCGATTGGATAATAAATCGATTATATTAGCATCGATTGGATAATAAATCGATTATATTAGCATCGATTGGATAACAAATCGATTACTTAAGCATCGATTGGATAAAAATTCCATTACCTTAGCATCAATTAGATGATAAATCGATTATTTCAGTATCGATACATTTTGAACATCGCCCATCTCTACTACAGGCGGTAAAAAGAAACACATTCGAAGAACATAGAAAACTGAGTAAAATTGCTATCTTTTCGTTGCAGATCAAACTCGGGTATGACACTCGAGGAATTCAAAAGAATTTGGTGGATGGAGTATTTGCACAGAATGTGGGGAAGGCTTATCGGCGCGAGTTTCGCATTGCCAGCGATGTATTTTTGGACGAGAGGAATGTTAACGCCAACGACAAAGAGACGAGTACTGGTTTTGGGCTCGTTGATCGGTCTTCAGGGGCTCATGGGCTGGTACATGGTGAAATCTGGACTGGAAGATCGTTTCGACGGTCCAGCGGACGTTCCGAGAGTGTCGCAATATCGTCTTGCCGCTCATCTCGGTCTTGCACTAGTCATTTACAGCGGTTTTATCTACGCCGCTCTCGATAATCTTCTGCCAGCTAAGAGACCGATCGTCGATTATTTTGGCGAAAGGACTATCAAGTCCAAGACAACGCAGGCTCTTAAGCGTTTCAGCAGATTCGTTCACGGCACCAAAGGCTTAATTTTTCTCACAGCCATGTCTGGCGCATTTGTCGCCGGTCTCGATGCCGGTTTGATCTACAATACTTTTCCGAAAATGGCCAATAAATGGATACCCGATGACATTCTCACTTTGTCACCGACATTGAGAAACTTTTTCGAAAATCCCACGACCGTGCAGTTTGATCATCGAATTTTGGTAATTTTTTCTTTTTTAAACGCATCTATGCTTCTTTTTGCTCGCTCATAGAGGAAGCTTTGTTTTCGTGAATTTTTTTTTTTTTTATTTCGATATTTTCATCACAGCATACTGAGAATGGTCTAAAATGTCAAAATTTGAATTCAAAATACCGATTTTTTTTTCTAAACCACTATTCAGGATACTTTAGGCCATTCTGAGTTATCCTGATATAAAATCCACGAAATTTCGTTTTTCACGAAAACGAAGCTTTCTCTATGGGCATGCAAAATTAATGATATTTTAGTTAATCGTGAAATTTGTCTTTTCAAGGGTACTTCGACTCTCGTCATGATAACATGGCTGGCGTGGAAGTCACGCAAGCACAATCTTCCCGGCCGAGGGAAGATTGCAGTATTGGCCGTGCTTTGCGCTGGTTATATGCAAGTGATTTTAGGTATAACGACACTGCTGCATCACGTGCCAGTTCCTTTAGCAGCGTCCCATCAATCCGGTAGTCTCGTGCTTCTCAGTACAATACTGTGGTTATGCCACGAACTGAAGCATGTCAAAAGAATTGTTAAATAATGTTTTAAAAAATAATAATAATAAAAAAAAAACAATTGTTAAAAGTAAGATTTGTATAATATTTTTGTATAAGACTTTTGTTTGATTTTTCAATTTACAATATCGTCAAATATCGATATTATTATTATTTTTTTTTGTTCACAAGGTTTGCAAGAGACAGCACAAAACATTATGCTTTTTTTTATTTCGAAGATGCCAACGAGCAGTAACTTCACAGAAATTATTTTATACAATGCTTGTATAGACTAGCTACTTTTTTTCTTTTTTTGTCGATTCATAATAAAAATGGTGACGTAACTCACTCGTTAAAATTGCTGAAAAACGCATCGTGAGTATACAGTTAATATCAAAGACATCGCAATGTCATAAATTGAAGGTGTTTAGCGTGTTCTTTTTTTTTATAATATGTGGCCGCCCGCACAAAAAACGATCACAAAAAAAGACTGGATTTACGGCTAAAATCGGCACATTAGAAATATCCCGCGACCTCTATTTCTTTCTTTTTTTTTTTTGAGTCCGAATTAAAGAGTAGAAAAGAATTAAATCCGTTGTTTATTATAATTTAATAAAAAGTTGTTTTTTAATTTTTTCAGTAAAAAAACGCAACTTAATAAATCAAGAACTGGGACTGAAATATGAGGCAAAACACATGAATCTGAAAAAAAATTCCTACATTTTTTTCTCCAACTAGACCAACATCCTGAAGAAATGTGAGGACGTTTTGTTGGCATGAAAAATTGGGGCGACCGACTTGACGTCTTTTGCCCCATATATTATAATTGCTTTGAGTAACGGCGCAGAATTCGGTCGTTGCAGTTAGAAATCACTTTTATTTACGTTTCAGTTCTAATCAAAACCTTCTTCAATAATTGTTTAATTATAATTTGAACAGTTATCCAAGTGTGAAATTATACAAAATTAACAAAATATGTTTTAAAAAATTGAAAAAAAATTGAAAAAAAAATAATTTGGAGAAAAAAGAATTCTACAAATGTATAAATCTCTATTTGGATAATTTTTTAAAAAGTTGTAGGGCTACATGAGCCCTATTTAATGATATATATCACACGTTCATTTTCTTAACCAGCGCCTTCAAAAAATCTAAAAGTAGTAGAGTTAGAAACCGATCTAGATCCACCTGAAAACCGACGAAAATCAAAGAGATCCGACTATGATGGAATCAAGACAAGATCCAGAAATTAAAATCCAACGTTGTGGGTTGCCCGGGAGGGCACTTTCATTAAGTTTGCCGGGAGTCGTCTCTTAGCCAAGTTTCACTCGTTTGAAACAATTAATATTATTTTTATTATATGTGCAGACCACTTTTCTTTTACACAGAAATGTTCAGCATACTTCATTTTACAAGCCTATCAATTTTTTCCCCTGAATGTTTTATTTGCATGGTAAAAAAAGTCTGGAGAATCGAAATTTCCAACGTTTCTTTTTTTTTTCAATTCTCATTCAATCTTTAATTTTTCTAATTATGTCTTCGATAAAATTTAATATGCATTCGACACAGTGGCGAGTTATAGAATAATTTTCCGCAACAAGGAGAAAAAAAAAAAAAAAAATGTTCAACTTCGGCTCTTATCCGAAAAGCCTTATCTTATCTCGAGAACTAAAATCGATAAAGTGACTTATTTTTATTAATTTTTCATGCGGACGGCCAGATATTTTCTTCTTTACTTTTTTCGTTTATCAATTATGAACTACGTGTTCATTGCGTACTCGATTCAGACTATAAACATGTACACCATTGCTACTTGATTAATTTTTGTTTTTAGAAAATTTGTAAACCCTGCTTATTTCGTTAAAATTGTTCTTTACTTTTTTTCCTTCTTTTTTTTTTTCTTCTTCACGTAATAATCTATCTTATCCCAGTCGCATAACCAGCATCATTCGTTAAACAATTTGTAACAGTTTAATCGCTCGCCGTTTTTTTGATTACTGCAGAAGTACCTTAAACTCTGTTCGCAGCATTATTACAATCTTATGTATTGGCAGTCATACTAATATTTGTCATTTCCAATCAGTCATCCTTCGTTCGTTTTTATTTATTTTTTTTATTATTTTTTTTTTTATTTCATTATTTTTCTTTTTCTTTAAGCGTGCATCTCGTACACATTTTGGTCCAACGTGGCCATTTCTATAGCATTAGGTAAATTGCACTTTTTTTTTTTTTTTTCTTTTTTCTTTTAAATTATTGTAGCGGTTGGTTTTTCTTTTTTTTTCATTTTCTTTTAACTATTTACATATACACGACACGATATCGCTTCTCGCGTTTCCTCGTCAACTCGCCAATAAAAAGTTACGCAATTACCACGAGTATTTCGGTTAAAACATCATCGTAGCGTGGTTGTTTCAGCTTGCAATTAAAAAATCTTCGTGTAAATTCTAAAGTTGCGTTATTTTTTTTTTTTTTCGTTCTTTTTTTTTTTTTTTAATAAATCGTTATTGTGCGTCACGTGTAACGAAATAAAAGAGAATAAAAGAAATTTAGCAGCGCGCGTAAGTCTTGGATTTATCACTGGACAGAATTTTTTTTTTTTTTTCTTTTTTTTTCTTTCACGCAGAAGAAAAAAAAATCTTGCGAAAGATTTCCACTTCGTCAGTCCAACAAACTCGAATATAGCCGAGCCGCGTCGACTTTTTTTCGTTATCACAATAATTAGTGTTCCTGAACGGTAGATTAAATAAAAAAAAGCAAAAAAAACAAAAAACAAAACAAAAAATCGGCAAATATATATGTCAAATAATAATAATGCACTCGCTCAAGTGCATCTTCCGATGCGATCAGTCTGATATAAAGTTCGTAGAATTCAATGCGAGAATTCGTACATTAATTCTTTTTTTTATCTCGATGAACGATGATTAATTAGCGATTACGTTAGAATTATTTTAAATGCACTTGCGCCATCCTTCTCTTCGTGTCGGATAAATAATTTACAGTATTTTGTGTATTGCTTTTGAAAACAAAAAAAAGTATTATTTATCCTCGAAGGACGTTTTTTTTTCCCTCAGGACGCGTTCGTGTTTCGAAATATTTATACAGATTAAACTCGATTCTGCGAGTTCTCGAATGTCTCAACATACATTTGATTTCCATTATATTTTTCGCAAAATTCTCATTACAGATTCGAATCTGTTTTATTTTTTTAAAACTAGAAATTATCAAATTGAAGTATTTTCAGATAAATTACTTTCTCTGCTTTAAAAAAAAAAAAAAAATATATATATATATATATATGTATATATATATATCGAAAAGATTGTTTCTCTCGAAAACTCGCAAAAATTCTAACTAAATTGTGACAAAGATAAATAAATGTTTGCATTCCATAAAAAAAACCAACCGAGCATTATCGATAAACGTCATTGGTCAATCGTCGTACATTGTGTGTTAAGGAAATGCATGAAATATTAAATATATACACTCAGGATATATATATATATATATATATGTATACTAGGGGGGCTTCGCCCCCTCCGCGCTTCTCGCCCCCCCCCCCCGTCTCGCGATAATTGTAAATTATCCTTTTGGAGTTTTTTTAAATTTTGTAAATTTGATCTATTCTTTAGAAGGGGTCTCATGGCGCCACAATATATCCCTCATCCAGAACCGGATTTTCGAATTCCTCCCTGTGAACCCTTATGGGGCCTGCATTTTTCTAAGTCCTAGAATTATTCGTGTAACCCCCGACCCTTCGGTCTAAGTCCCTGAATGGTCTCTAGAGGGACTTAGAAAAATTCAGGCCCAAGGGTACCTTAAGGGACTTAGAAAAATTCAATCCCAAGGGTACCTCAAGGGAGTTAAGGCCCAAGGGTCCCTTCATGGATTTAGAAAAATTCAGCCCCAAGGTTCCCTTGATGGATTTAGAAAAATTCAGGCTCAAGGTTCCCTTGATGGATTTAGAAAAATTCAGGTCCAAGGGTCCCTTGATGGATTTAGAAAAATTCAGGCCAAGGGTCCCTTGAGGGACTTGAAAAAAATTCATGCCCAAGGGTCCCTTGATGGATTTACAAAAATTCAGCCCCTGCTCGATTCTCGACACGGCGGCGGCGGAATTTTTTAATAATATAGATATATATATATATATATAACGATTTCCCGCAAACTTGAGTTAAACTTTACGGCGTTTGCTTTCTTTCCTTTCATTATTATTATTATTATTATTATTATTAATATTATTATTATTTTCCCAGTTGCCTTCGCGATAATTCGCGTCACCGCTCGAGCATTTATAATACAGTCACGATTCTTGTAAATCAATAACTCATAAATAAATCGAGAAGCAATACGATTAGATACATAAGAACGATATTTTCGAGCAATTGCCTCGCAGCTCTCGCAGCATATTGGACATTTCTCAACCTTAGATATTCAAGATAAAAATTCAGCGCGCTAAAGACGATTGGTGTTGACTTTTGACCAGTGTTTACACTCATTTAGTGTGTTTATTAACACTTTTTACAGTGTTAAAAATCGCACGAGTGGGCGTGTCAAAATTGCTTTGTTCCCACCTCGAAATTTTAAATCCATTTTTGCCCGGAATAAGTAGATGAAAATGAATAAAATTGTTAGCAGTCAATGCAGAATTATGGCACGAATAGAATCCATAAATAACAGCGAATTTCATTAGCCTGTTTCAAGTAAAACGCGTGAAATTTGATTTTCAGGTTATAATGCAATTTTACAACAACTGTTGAACGACGGCCATTGACACGATGTCGAATTTATCAACACCGTGTAGAGTCGATTTTTATCACCGGATTTTTAACAGTGCATTGTTATTATTACGCGCAATTATAAAATTTTTGCATGTTTATAACGCTGAGATAAAAATCTAAAAATATATCTACGAGTCATTCTTCAAATAAGTATTGCGATTTTTTTTTTTGCAGATTTTTCGTCCCAATTTTTATGTAATTCCAATACGTAAATCGATTTTTTTTCCCGAAATTACATGTAATTTGGAAAAATATCATTATTTATATAATTCTGTAAAAAAATTGTAAATACATTTTTTCAAAATTTTCAATATAGCAAAAAAATTTCCAGAAACCAAAAAATGCACAAAAATTGGGATTAAAACTCTGGCTTTACAGAGAATGACGCTGTAATAAACGTGATTTTTTATTCTGAACCGAGAAATTTGAAGAATTTAAAAAAGATAAGGGATGATATTGCAGTTTATGAATTTGTCTCGTAAACTGCAAAATCTGAATGTCACATTTAAAAAAAAAAATAGTGCCTGTTGAGTGCGACGAGCTAAAGAATGCACGAATCACATGTGCGTCGGCGCTTCGCCATCTCCATCGTGCGATCGATGGCGCACGTGCGCATCAGCCAAGTTTAAGCGATCGATTGAAACATGAAAATTCTGAAGAATAAACGAGAGAAGTTTTGTGTACGTTAAAGCAGTGAATCGACATTGGCAACTGGCAACGCAGCCTTAAATCGACAGAGATTTTTTTTTTTCATAGTATTTAACAAAATGCGAATTCTTTTTTTTAATAGTAATTTTGTCCGATTAATTCTCAATTGTGTTAATTGACTCGAAAGTAATTTTTTATAACAAAAAAAGAATTCTTCAAACTTACAGAAAATTACATAATTCGAGAGAACAATAATAATAATAATAATAATAATAATAATAATAATAAATAAGATTAATTTATTATATTATTGAATTGAAAGAATAATTTTTTTTTTTTAAGTTCAACTGTCGAAATAATGACTCGGATTCTTCCTTTCGCATCGTTTTCAAGTGTTTTTTTTTTTTAAATCGCGGCGACCTTCAATTTGTTCGAAATGCTGCGATCGTGGATTTTCAAAAATTTGACAAAAGTCAGATTTGGTTGTTCAAATTTTTCGAGACGTGATGACATTAAAAGAAAGACAAATTGGTGACGATTATCGGCAATTTTTCTTGATTTTTAGGCTGCGTTGCTGCGAAAGTTCCCCTGGGAATCCTAAAATTCTATATATATGCGTGCATTCCACGGTTATTCAGCAACCTACATTTCCAAAGTCTCGCAATAGCTCCAAAAATAACCCTTGTACTTTTGCCCTTGATACTAATTTTGCATTGCCTCAAAAATTGTAAGAGAAAAAGTAGTTTATTTGAAATATTATAAAATTAATATTTGCGCTCTCCATCAGGCTCTTTTACTCAAAATTCCTGCTTAACTCGACAACAAAAAAAATGAGTTCAATATCGATTGGCCTTCTTTAACGCCGCAACCTCCTAAACCACAATTATTTGAGGAGTTAATTGCGCGACTTTGAAAATAAAAAATATGTCAATTACCGTGGAATGTTTCATACGACGTATAAAACTAGCAAAGATCCAACATCCCAGTTACTATTTACAGAGGAACCATCGAGCTTAGGTCCGAATTTTTTTTTTTTTAGGCCTGACAATCGAACTATCGCAATCTTTAGCAAATTATTGCATGACAATGAACGATTGTGTACTGTTAAAAAAATCGCGTTTTCAGGTTTTCCCAATTGCCTTCGATTTTCAAGATCATTTTGCAAATTAAAGAAGCTTCCAACTGCGCGTGTGCTGCGTTGCATAATATACATATATATATATATATTTATACATATATATATATATATATATATAAATGTTTATGAATACGCGAGACATTTACCTTAAACTTCAGTCGATCTTACTGTACATACTCGATATTTCCGAAGAGCACATTCCTGTAAACGTTTAACAATGCGTGTTAAAAATTAGCGGATAAATTGCGCGCCAGAAAATTTTCCGACCGCAGATTGATTTTTTTCTTCTTTTTTCTCTTTGAAAGTGACATGTTTTTGGTACAAACGATAAGAATCGCGTGGACGTAATCGAAGTGACGTGAGAAAATTCGTGATTTCCGTGTATTTTCCTGTATACAGGAATGTGCTCGTTCGCTTGATTGTTGGTTCGATATAGAAGCGCGTGCCGCAATAATATATATATATATATATATATATATATATATATATATTTATGTATATATATATAAAAGAGATATAGAGAAGACGCGATGTCGCGTTCAGCTCGTTTTCGATGGGCTGTCGTCAGTTTTCTCCGAATTTACAATTACTTGTATAACGTAACCCGGCTGAACTTTCGCCTCTTCTATGTGCATCTTGTCGCCGAGAAGCTTCCCACCAAAGAACCACCTTTGTTTCGATGGCTCTAAGCCTTCTTGACTCTGGAAAAAATTATAGGGTTTAACGAAGTCTTGATAAAAAAATATTTTAGGTATTTCCGGACAATTCGGTAAACCTCGAAGCCTTTCGATCTGTACCAATGTTTGTTGAATTGACATTTTTTAATTTTTTGTTTCTTTTTTTTCGAAAAAAGTGGTTTTTTTTTTTCGAAAAAAAATTAGAAACGAAAAGAATTCTTTTTCCAGCAGGTAACATTAAATATATCGTGGCGATTTGGAAAGGATTGAAGTTTTACCAAGTTGGTTCAGAACACCTCATTTTTACCGCATCAGAGTTGCGATTTCTTCACGACTTTTCCTTTTTCTACGAAAATGTGTAAATTTTCGAATTTTCGTAATTTAAAAAAAAATGCCCGAGAACGATTCAAGTAACTGATCCAAAATTTTGCATAAAACTTTAATAGAATGTGTCGATGTTTTGAAACTGAATTTGGTGAGAATCCACCAACGAGTTCATATTTCAACGAATTTTTTTTTTGCAAAGCTTTCTTTTTGAGGAAGTCAAAATTGATTAAAATATTTCCTTGTAGCTTTGCAAATATTCAAAAATTATGAGGCAATACTGTGCAAAGATCTTCTTTTTAAATAAAAAAAAAGTATGTAAAGTTCTACTTTGCATCCTTTTTCATTTAATTTTTTCTTCCAAAATTAGATTATCGCAGAAAAGGAAAAAAGTAAATTATCTACAAAGTATGCAAAAAATTAATTAACGAACGAGAGAAAAAAAAGTAACGGGAAGAACGCAACTCGGCTCGATAACAAGATAAAAAAGAGTTGATGTGCAAACCTGTAGTTTCTTCTTAGCAATTCCAATAGTGTCTTTACTGTAAACGGGCAATTTTACGTCACCCAAGGTCGTCGACAGTCTAAGTTTCAGGGTCAGTTCAGTTCCACCATCTACAGGTTCTAATTCAACAGAAATATGAAATACGATTGTCTCGTTATTGTTCTATTGAGGACTTTGTAATTTTGAAATTACAAGCAGTTTTTTTTTTTCAATTCTGCTCATTAAAACGTACGTTACTTGGAATTTTTCTTTTGTAACTGCGTTATTGTGACGCAAAATTGGAGTATTAATTTATACTCGCACTATTAAAAAATCGTTAATCTAGCATATTAACTTAAGTTAACTAAAACTAGTATATTACTAAAAATTCAAAAATTAGATCTTCTAAATTTTTTTATCAGAAATAATTTTAAGGTCTTTGTTAAAGAATTAAAAGTTTTCCGCGTCTTTTTGAAAAAAAAAAAAAAAAAAAAAATGTACTATTAACTTATCAAACAAAGAATTTTTCGGCAGGTAGCGGGTAATGTGGATCACCAAAAACGAAGATTTATAGACGTAGATGTAGAAATTTCAAATTTCATTCATTTTTACATTTAGAATTTAGTTTTTTTGGAGCAAACATTACCAGAGCAATCGGCTGGCGAGTCCCTCCCGCTGTCCTCCTTCACAATATTGATAGGATACGACAGACAATAAATGGGGACCTGATAGCGTGTGCCCAATTCGTCGTAACATTCGGTCAAAAAGCCATTAGGCACAGAGACATTAGCTCCGTCTAGAATAGCCTGAGCGAGCTGATAATCCTGAGCCTCTGCGGCGGTAGCGCCAGCACGCAGAGCGTCCCATATTTCTTTGCGTCCGTCAAAAGCTGGCGCGGTGTCCCAAAATTCGTCTCTTTTGCTTCTTAGCTGTCCCTCGGTCAATGGAACATCAGATTTCCATCTGATAACTTCGTGGCACAGCGGATGATTCTTTCGCGAATTTCCTGAATCGTGAGACAGTCACAAGAATTTTTTATTTATTTACTTTTGTGTATTTACGGATAACAAGAAAAATCCATTTATGAGGCAAATTATGGAGGATCCCATTGGTGAAGTTCAAGAGAAAATAGTTATGAACTTCAGTGAGTTCATCAATTTTTATTCAATTTTTATTTAGCAAATATTTCCCGTGTACTTCAATAATTGTTCTATTTTTTTTTTTTTTTTTTTTTTCAAAGTGGGGTAAATTGGCCAGTGAATGATCAGGGATCATGAGCAATATCTTATTTTGTTTATTGAAAGATGCTTTATTGATTGACTGTGTAGATTTTTTTATCGTATTAATTGTTCAAAAGTTATCGTCATGTTTATCTGTAATGTTAGAAGCTATAAAAATATTTTTTCGGCCAATCAAGAAAGCATCTTTCAATAAACAAAATAAGCTATTGCTCGTCATAAATGTACAAATATTAGGTTTTTTTCTAATATAAAAGGAAACGCACTAATACATGAAAATGTCCGAAGAGATATTTTTGTATTCCAGTTTTTCGTTAGTAAAACCCAAAATATTAATCTGATTTCAACGAGCAATAGCTTATTTTGTTTATTGAAAAAAGCTCTATTAATCGACCGAGTAAATTTTTGAATCGTATTAGTTCTTCAAAACTTACCGCCATGTTTATGCATAATGTTAGGTTATGTTGAATAATCAAATGGCTATAATTTCTTTACAAAAGATCCTATAAAAATATTTCCTCCGTCGATCAATAAAGCATCTTTCGATAAGCAAAACAAGCTGTTTCTCGTTCGTATCGTCATAATCGTACAAATATTAAGATTTTTTTCTAATATTAAACTGGACGGCAAATCATCTCATCGGATCTTTTCAAAGTGCAGCTGTAATGAATTTATAAATCGAAAAAAAAACATACCGATACGCTAGCGACTTTTCAGAATCGTTAAAAAAACCACAAAAAATTTGCAGAAAAACTTTGAAAAAATTAGCCCCAAATTTTAGCTCACAGCGGATTAAAAATATTCTAAATAATTTATAAAATCGACTACAACGACAGAGAGCAAGCGATTTGAAAAAATATTTTCATTTCGCACCTCTAATAAATATGACGACCCGTTTATTTGCTCATTTACAGTGGAATTGGTTTGCCTTGTTTTGATAAATTATCAGCACAATCAAACAGACAGCTATTTGACTTTGACGTACTTATCAAGATTCCTCTTGATAATGATTGCTCCAAAAAAAAAGTTTTATTTACACAAAAAAAAAAAGAAGGAAAAAGTCACTACTTTTATTAAGTTTCGAGTAAAAATTTGGCGATGATATATTTGTGGACAAAAATGAGAAAAAGGGGGATGAAAGTGCGTAAAAATAATGCGAAAGACAGGAAAGAGAGGGAAGGAAAATGTGTTGCATCTGAAGTCGCGAGTTTCACCCTTGACCTTTGACTCGTAATCGAAGAAAAAAAAAGATGTTCGATTGAATTGGAAGTTTTGAGAATAAGTGAATTTTCCTGCCGGAAATGAATCGCTTCCGAATGTTTGTGCGAAGAGGAAGTGAAGGTGAAGAAAAAAAAAACAACAACAATGAGTAAAGAAATGATCCAAGGTTAGGCTGCGAATTAGGCGTGTGTTTTTGTTGGCCGTAGTTTGGCCTTAAAATTGCTTAGTTTCCAAACTCACCGGAATTCGTTCTCGTTGAATTTGCGGATGTATCGTCGACGGAGGCGTTTCTTGCACGCGTTATCCCTATGCAGCCTCCCATTCTAGGCGGCTGTAATAACCAAACATTTCACTACAATTCCACAACACCTCACATGCCATTTTCGTCCATCTTCGTCGTCCCCTTTTTTTCTTTTTTTTTTTTTTTTTCTTTCTTCAGCCACCGTGAAAACTCTCGGACGTCGGTAGAGAGCTTTCCAGCTTCGTTTTACTGCCAACTTGCGGCGCTGCGATCGCTGTTGGCTGAAGGAATAGTTTGTCGGCTGACCGTTCGATTTATTGTTATGAGCGCCACTGAAAGTAGCAGCACTTTTGTTATCCGTATTTTTTGGGAGATTGTTCATTCTTACTGAAGTTTTATTCTCCAGACTTGATTTTTTGAATTAGAGGTTGGGAAGTACCGACTGCCGATTTGTTAGATGCAGTCGGTACTTCTCATTTTTTCAACGCTTTACAGTTTCTGTTACCGACCGAGCAGCAGCACACATTTCAGGAAATTCAGTCGGTAATAAAGGTTGCTTTGTAGTTTTCTCAGGTCTTATTAATCTTTTAGACAAATAAAGAGAAGAGTCAGTTTGATATGACGATCCCGCAATGGACTGTTCTCAGTTTTATTTCCCCCAAATTATCAACAATCTTTGAGAAATCTGGTAAACAGTTTATTTTGTTACCGACGCAGTTTTTTCAAAATAATTGTCAGATAAATCTTTACCAAAAATAGCCGGTAATATAACCGATAATTAACGTGAATTCATCGGTAAGTTACACTGCAATATATTTCATTGGTAAACTGACAACGCGACGCGCATGTGACCTCAATTTGCTCGAACTAACCTCAAAACCAAATGAAAACAGCGAAATAAAAAATGTCAAAAGAATCACGAGCTCCTCATCGTTAATACATTTTCAAAAGCGTCGTGTTGTGATTCACGTCTTTCCATCGTCTTACGTCAATTTATTTTCCAGCTGTGTACTTTACCCTAAAAGCCTCTAACGCTTTAACCTCTAAAATCCGAATTTTAGAGGTTAAAAAAAAAAAAGAGGATTTTTTTACTCTTTCTCGACAGAGCAATAATTTTCCTCTGAAGCTGAGAGCATAATGGCCAGGAGAATTTCAGCTCTCGCTGAAAAATCCTCCCAAGCTATCGATGATAATGACACGCTAATTACCATTTGCCAGGATATTGCCTTGGGTACGTTTTTAAACATTATTTATCTTTGTTTTTTTCTCATAGAACAAAGCCATATGTTCATTTAGTATAAAATTTATTACAACTTTAATAATAATAATAGTTATCGTTATTATTATTATTATAATATAATAATAATCTATAATCATTACAAACAATAACAATAAGAATAACAATTATCGTTATTATTATTATTATTATTGTCATTGTTATTGTTATTATTATTATTATCATTATTGTTGTTATTGTTATTATTATTATTATTGTTGTTATTGTTGTTGTTGTTGTTATTATTGATTATAGATTGAGTTCTTTAATGTTGTAATATATTATTGAGCATGTTTAATTAAACTCTGATTTTATCTGACAAATGTTTGTTTTGCTTACCAATTTTTATATTCTGGAAATAATTTTTTATAATTTTGTTTTTTTTTTTCGTTGTATACAAAGCAATAAAAACAAGTACTTTTTCAGAAATTGAATCTAGTCGCAGTAAAATTCACAGTGTCGTAGAAGAGCTTGGACCTTATTTGACAAACACCGATGTTGCTGTACGTGAAAATGGAGTGAAAACTCTGTCCATAGTTCTCTCGAAATTACCCAAAGATTTTCTTGACCAATCGGAGGTTCGCCTGTTGACTGCCTTCTATTGCGACAGAACGAAAGATCATCACTCCGTCGGAGCAGCCACTGTTCTTGGTATCTTAGCTATTGTATGTACAAATAATAATTATCAAAAGTTTGATGTTATAGACCGCTTATTGTATTTAACAAAAATTTTACAGAATTTTCAGTACAATAAGAAATTAAGATCTTTCAAATGTTAGAATTGTAGAATTTTTAAAATTATTTTTAGTCTCTTCCTCGTACGTCCTATTTTTTTTCTAGTTCCTAAGTCTCGTTTTCTAATTAAATAATTCTGATAATAAAAAATTGAATTTTTTTTCCTTTAGGCACAAATGAAACATTTGCCTGACGATGCACCCTCGCGACTCATTCATAGTATATTCGAAAATGTACCGTGCCAATCATTGCTCCAAGATGTTCGAAGAAATATCTATTTGATAATCCAAACACTGTGTCTTAATCATACGGACGTTCTTAAATCAATGGGGCCAGATTTCGTTTATGGCGTGATAACGGCGATGGACGGCGAGTGCGAACCGAGGAATCTCATGCTTTTATTCAACTTCTTACCGAAGTTTATCAAAGCCTTCCCGCTCGGCCATCTTTCCGAGGAGATGTTCGAAGTTATCGCTTGCTACTTCCCCATCGATTTTAACACCGTAAGCCACAGCCACTTTGCTTCCTCGTAGAAGAGTCTTTTTGTTCGAATGAAAGCACGCGAAATTTATTTGGAAATTTATTTTCACAATTTCGCCAAAAAACCAAAACGTCCGTAAAGTGGAACCTCGCAAATTGCTTCCTTATCATTTTATAATTTTGACAACTACGAGGAACTATGTGGAGCTTTTTTTTTACAGAACTTTTTCGACCATAAAATCTTAAAAAAAAAAGATTTAAGAAAATAATGCTTCCGTTACGAGAAAGGAAAAAAGCAACGGATAACAAAATATTTCTTATTCCAGTGCAGTGAAACCGGCGAAAAGAAGAAGAAGATAACTCGCGACGATCTCGCTGTGGCACTGGAACCGTGTCTCTACGCTACCCCGAAATTCGCCACATACAGCGTGCCTCTCGCGATGGAAAAATTGGATTCCGATCATAAAACCGCCAAGCTCGATTCCCTGAGTCTGTTGGCGAATGGAGCTTCGACCTTCGGTTCGGAAGGTTTGAAATTTCACGTGAACGACCTCTGGCCATTGTTGAGAAAAGAAATGATGAGCGGTGGCGATCAGGAAGTGAAGAACGCGGCTCTGTCCACGATATCCGCTATAGTCATGGCAATTGCGAATGACGAAGAGACGCGGAAAAGTTACGTTGAAAAGATATTCGCAGATACGCGATGGTCGCTGTGCGACGTTCAACTTAGCATGTACTGGCCGGCTGAAAAATTATTGGAAGCCGTCGCGAAAACGGAGATGAATTCTTGCAAGCAGGTCTTGCGAGAAATTATACCGCTTTGCCTCGGACAATATTCCACTAAAACTTCGATAAATGACAAAGTCACTCTCATGGAGACGCTCAATAATTTTATACGCATCAGTGAAAACTTTGGCTTTATGATTGGCGGTAAGTCTTGACGTTTCACGTTTTCATGAAAATCTCGAAAAAAAATGTCACCATAACAAAGCTTCCTCTGTGAGGAAGCAAAAATAAGAAAATATTGTGCTGCGAAATAAGCAGCAGATTTATTAAAATATCTGAAAGAAATATTAACGAGATATAGTATGTTACAGATATCCCGGAACTAGCCTGGACAGATATTCCAGGGCTTTACTTAACCGAACTAGCGACTTGCGACAATACTCTAAAAGCCAAAACTCTTTCGGGTTTGATTATTCAGAAATCGTCGTTGAAGGAGGGACAGAGATCAGTGGTATATAAAAATGTTTGCGAGCTTATCGAGTCGGATATCGTTGGCGAAGTGAGAAACATGGGTCACACGACGCTCTTCGCCTTCGCCAAATTGTATCCAAAAGAGATGTTGGATGTTTTGACGAGAAGCTTGCAGATAGACGTAGGTAAGGTCTTCGCTATTATAAATGGCACATTCTCAGTTAATTCGACATTTTTAAAAAACAAAAAAAATTATCATATATTTTTTATATTTCTGGTCATCAAATTTGTAGATATTAAATCGTTATTTATCCGTATTTCAGATAATGCTGATGCGGTTCTTCTAACTCGAAGATTAGAAGCAGTTTCAATTCTCGCCAGAATACCGGAAATAGGAGTGGCTGTCCTTCCTCAGATTCTTAAAATCGCAATTTTGAGCGATTCCAATGTCGACACAATAGCTTTATCGTGTATGTTGCGCCTGCTCGGCACTCCAAACAATGACTTCGATATTCACAATTATCTGTACAAAGAATGTAACACGATCGATCGATTGATGTCTTGCGACAGTGAAAATCCCAAGAAATTATTACTCGTCTCGAGCGTTTGTCGCTCGATAGTCCGAAAGTTGATTGCTGAAGATCAACAAACGGTCGTCGATAAATACGTTGTAATTCGCGATGGCAAACTTTCCGAAAGTCAAATATTACTTTTCGAGGGACTGCTGACGGCACTACGACAAAATGTTCAAATCAAGGATATGGAGTGTCTGTTGCTAGAAATTTTCAAGCTCGCTATCGATTCCCTTACTCCCGAGGTCGCTCGGTCGTCCTGCAAAATAATCGCGGTCTTGATCAACAAAATGAAGGAAGACACGATTTTCGGAAGTATTTTGAATAACTTGAGAGAGCGAATTATTGATATTTTGGAGTCCGATGAGCCGGATATTAGAAGGAAGAAAGCGGCGATAAGCTTGCACGCGTGGCTCACGAAATCGTTGGTAACCAAGGGAAGCAGCTTTTCGCAGGACTTTTTGGATTATGTAAGTCAACGATTAAAACTGAATTTTTCACTAATATAAATTATAATAGTTTTTATTAAGAACAATATTTTCTTGTTTCATTTTTTTTCGTAAATTTGACGAAAATAAATACCTTTGCGATTTTTGATAACACTTTTTTTTAAAACAAAAATCAATATTTTGGGTTTCGCAAAAAAAATTAAAAGAATTTACAAAAAATTGAGCTTACGAAATGTTTTCATTTTTTGTGCTTGCCCAGTAGTAATTTTTATCGAGGTAAAAGTTTTGATACCTGCAATTTTCGTGATTTTTGTTGTTTTTGACAATTTCATTTTTGCAGCAACTAAATATTCTGAGGATAGAACCGATAGGAACTTACATGCCCGAGGAATTTAAGACTTTGGTCGACAAAACGGAAAACACTCTCACGGAGGAAAACTTTTGTACGATAAAGATTTTTTTCAAACAGAGGATATTCCAAAACGTTATAGAGTCGAATTGCAGATTTGACGGCAAATCAAGGCAGAATTATCTCGTGGCTTTGGCGCATCTGGTGGAAGAAGTGCCGATCGAATTGCCGATTATGCACTTGGAAGGAGTAAGTTTGTTTTCTCACACAGGAACTGTATTTTTATTTTTTTTCGTCAATAAGAAGATCGTTAAATATTTAAAAAAATAGAAAAGAAGCGTGAATTTTGGAACCACCAATTCTTGTCTAAAAAAATTAAACCAATTTCCTTATTAATGACATTGAAAAATGAGTATTACACACAAAAATCGAATTTTATGAAATTAAGATAATATTTCTTTTTTCCAGCTCGTGCCTTTGCTAGTCGAATCTCTATCTTTGGACGAGGGACAGCTACTGATGTCAAGCCTGAAAACCCTGAAAGTGCTTTTGGAGACAAAGCACGATATTTTCCTCGACCAAATACAATGTTTTATTCCACGTTGTTTGCAGCTGTCGACGTACAATAAAATGGTTAGTTTACTATTGCGTGTGGCTTCGCTTCGTAACACCGAAATTCGTTGTGTTAACATAATTTTTTTTTACGTTTCTTTACAGAATGTACGGATAGCTGCGCTGGATTGCTTGCTTAGTTACTGCAAGTATCCGGTAGTCGAAATTTTGAAGTGCAAACAAGACATTTTGGAGAAACTTGGCGAGGCGGTGGACGATGACAAGCGCTTAGTCAGACAGATAGCCGTGAAGGCGAGAACTCGATGGTATCTTGTTGGAGCTCCTGGCACGCCGGACTAATTTCAAGCGCTTAAACAATTAGCACAATGTAATCAACTTGGATGAACGTTGTTTCTGGGGTTTCATCGAATTTTCATCGGGCAGCTCCAACAAAAACGGCTTCAAAATAAACAAAACAAAAAAGTCCTGAAATTGTAACAGATTTTAATTACAAAATTGAACCCTTGAACACGGGGGTTGAAATTTTCCATTTGAAATAAATGGTATTTTTCAGACTTCGCAGTGTTTATTTTGTGGGACTAAATTGAGAGTCTAAAAATTTGTAATTCTTCATTTTTTATATTCTCTTCTCTTGCGTTCTCTTGACTTCGAAATTTCGTATCTTCCGAAATATTCACGGTGAGTATTTACGGGATTACAGGGTTGTTGCGTCTCGAACGGAATAGACGTAGGTAATTCATTATTTAATCTTTTTATTATTATTTGGGATCGTTGCTCGATTAACTGTTGAAAGAAACTCGGAATTATCACACAATTTTATAACAGAGAGTGATGTAGCATCTCCCTCTACATTTTTACTCTGACGGAAAAAGCAGCTAGTGGGAATAAAGACGTTTGGGATTTTTATTCTCTGCGTCGGTTAGCGTGAGAGAGGAATTTTGAAAGGAGTGCAATTAGTTACGTGGGGGAAATAAAATATTAATTAAGAAGAGAAAAGAAGGGAAAAATAGCCACGAAGCAACGGGACCTTTTTCATATTGAATTGTACACACATATCGTAAAAAAAATAGGGTTTAGAAGTTCATAATTATATGATGAAATAATTTTTCCCCGGGTTGCCACACGGTCTCAACTTCTGTACATTCGATCCTCTATAATTGAATAGTGCATCGATTTATGTAATTCAATTATATGCATTAGAAAGCCGCGTTTGTAATGCGTTTAGTGTTTCAGAAGCATGGGTGATGGTAGGTTCTCTACAATGGCTTTTGTCTTTTATAATTTGTAGTTTTTTTTTTTTTTTAAAGAAAATTATTTTATCAAAGTGTTGTAAAATATAACGTCGACAGGTGTGGCAAAAAACGGTGCCTACAGGTACGACGACGGTACTAAGTATATTGGTGACTGGAATGGCAGAGGATTGAAACACGGCGCTGGAGCTTTGCTGCTGCCCGATGGAACGCGTTACGACGGAGCTTTTCAAAACGGCTTATGCTCCGGTCTCGGAGTTATAATATTTCCTGATGGTGCTAAGTGAGCATTTTCGGTTTTGCCATTTTTTTTTTCTGTTTTTACAATTCATTGTAATTGTATTGTAATTTTTATTTAATGAAATATTGTTAAAAAATGCGAAAATTGTAAACGAAATAAATTAATTTTTCTTCTTTATAATCGCTTTCTCCAGCCGCTGTTTTAAATTCGATATATCGAAGTTCGATTTAAAAAAGTGACTTTTTACAGGATTTATTTCAGCTTCTTAAATCTTGACTTTTGTCCAATTATGTATCTTTCGATATTTCGAGAGAAAAAAAAATATCGATAGTCGATAAATCGAATTTTAAAAACTCGACTGAAGAAATCGATGATAAAGGGGACAAAAATCTATTTTCGATTAATCGAAGGTAAATAACATTTTGATAACAGATACGAAGGTGAATTTATGCAGGGATGGTTTCACGGTCACGGAGTCTTTTGGCGTTCGGACGGAATGAAATTTGAGGGTGAATTCCGCGGTGGCCGTGTCTGGGGTCTCGGTAAATGCCATAGTATTTTAATGTTTCGAAAAAATTATTTTTCAACCATATTATGATTATTTAAGAGCACATTTTATGTCACGAAGGTTTGGTTACATATTCCGATGGATCCCATGGATTTCCACGGAACGAAGGTTTCTTCCAAGACTGCAGATTGGTCCGGCGTCGTCGATGTCCCGATATCGTACAAAAATCTCAAAAGATATCCATGATGGCTCGAACTCAGTGCACTTAGTTTCATAGAGTAAAACAGAACAAAGTAATAATAATACAATTATGTTTAGAAAATCGTGCACCGCAAAGATACGCGATAATATTCACGGGCTGAACGACCTAGATTAAATCGAGGCTCGATTGTTGTATCGCTGTATAAAGAAAATATAATTACTACGGAAAATAAATGTGTGAAGTGTTTCACAACCTTCAGATTCCTCAATTTATTAAACCCTTCGCTGTAAGATGAAAAAAATAACATTTCGTGCCAAAAATTGTGTCGAAAAAAAAAGTTTTCACAACACAAAGATTTTATTATTAAGGCTTTTGGGGTTAGTGAACCCGAATTTGACAAGCTTCTCAAAATTCAAAATGGCGGATCCAAGATGGCGAACCGAAATTCGGAAAAATGTTTGAAGTCGATGAAAATGGATATTTTTTGGTTATTCAAAGTGCGGAATCTGAATTTAATACCAAATTTGGGAAATTCAAAATGGCGGTTCCAATATGGCGAATCGAAATTTGGAAAAAAAATTGAAATTCGATGAAAAATTGGTATTTCTTAGTTTTTCAAGACGCGAATTCCGAATTGAATACCAGGTTAAAAAAATTCAAAATGGCGGATCCAATATGGCGTATTACAATTTGAAAAATGTTGGATTTTGATCAAAATGGGTATTTTTATAGTTTTTGAAGTCGCGCAATGCGATTGAATACCAAATTTCAAAATGGCGGATCCAATATGGCGAATCGAAATTCGGAAAAAATTGAAATTCGAAAAAAAAAGGGTATTTCTTAGTTTTTCAATGCGCGGAATCCGAATTGAGTACCAGGTTAAAAAAATTCAAAATGGCGGATCTAATAAGGCAAAAAAAAAGTAAGAAAGAAAAATTTCGAAGTATTTTTGGAATTTGGAAATTAAATATTTTGTACAAATTCACTTTTGTAAACAACTCACTATAGATGCTCAAAATATTTTTAAAAATTACATAATACGACTAAAGCACAATTGTTTCGACCGAGCTATGCATGATTCTCTATAATTATTATATGTAATCTTTTTTTTCCCAGTCACAGGGATAAAAAAAATGTATTGCTATATCGAAAAAAAGGTGCTGAAAATGAGTGACCATTGTAGTCGGTAAAACGTATCGATATCTTGAGTTGACGACGTGAATTTGGGCATTGGAAATCTCGGTTTGTATCGGGAGCACATGATGACGCAAGAGGTCGGATCGATAAGAGCTTGTACACTCTCCGCCAGAGCTCTTGCGCCCTCGTGTTACTTTCGTTAACGCGTCAGCCTGTGTATCCAGAGCCCACAACAGTGCAGTTAGTAGATCGGCTCGACCTCGACCATTCATATGCGTTTGAGCGCAGAGAGCTAAATCCAACGTTACTAAACTAGACAGTCAGTTCAATGCTGTAAATTCTTATGTTGAATAATGTTCGTGCCTAAAAAAATGTTTACAACTTATTGCATAAATGTAGAATATTGTAGGCATTTTAATTTTTATGCAAATAAAAAGCTTTATTTTTATGAAAAAAAAAAGTTTTCGCGATTTTTATTTTATTTTATTTGAATTTAAATACAAAATTGTTGTTATTCTATAATTTTTTTTTGTAGTTTTTCGTAACTTTTTCTATCGTGTAGAATTTTATAGAATTTTTTTTTTCTTGAGAGAGCGACTGTTTTACCGACCGCTGTCTATAACGCGCCCTACTTTACCAACTGACTTCCAACGTACACGAGATATCCCACAGAGGCAAACCTCTGCCGTACGATTTCGCAATTTCGTATTTCGGTCGAAGAAAACTCAATGCCGATGGCCTCCTCATCGACAACACCACGGCAAATAGTCCCTTTTACTTCCAGCAGCGTTATGCCGCCCGGATACAAAGTAAGATTTTCAATGCCCAAATCCAAGCTGAGAATAAGGGATATATACAAAATCAAAATGGCCATATAATTGTCTCTCTACGTGAGAGATGACCAATTAATTACTGACGACATAATAAACAATACAAAAGACAAAAAAAAATCTTTCCACATTGATTTCCACGCGGTTTTCTTATGAGAACAGAATGAAAACGTCGTTTCAGTAGATTCAATAATTTATTGTTATTTTCTATCATATGTATATATCGTATGCGTGCGATCGCAGACGATAATAATACAATAAAGATGTGAGGCATTATCGGTGGGAGAATAAAAAAACAATAAAGCGTATATTTTCTTTTTCATTTATTTTGAATTTAGCGATAGTTCGATAGTTGACGAATGATTTATTCGCTTTGAATAAACATGGATGGGGGAAAAATAGTCGATAGTTACGCGGGCAATAGAAAAATTAATGAAAGGCAGATAGGCGCAGAGGCAGGAACTCTGTTATGCAGCTTGAAAGGCGACACGGACAAGGTTTCTCACGTTGCCAACCAATGACCTCCCTGCAAAACGCGCAGGTCGGCCATATTGCGGTCCAGAAAATCTCGGTTTGGATCCGGATCGCATGATCTTCAGGCTGGTTTAGTTTAGAGACGTGCCGCCGAATTTGTGACCGGTGATTGTTTGGTTAATTGACCATCGCGAGGCCGTCAATTGACCCAATAAAATGACTGTAGCGTGAAAAAACAGCGGACGTGGCTTATCAGTCCTCTCGTCTATGTTATCAACACGTTATTTAAACGATTAGCCATTTTAGGAATTTGAACTGGGTTTTGGGTTTTGATATTGGTAATAATCTTTTAACAAAACTATCGGTAAAAATGGTAAGCAATATTATTTATCGGTAAAATGGTAAATGACAATTTATCGGTAAAAATGGTAAATGACAATTTACCGGTAAAAATGGTAAATGACAATTTACCAGTAAAAATGGTAAATTACAATTTACCGGTAAAAATGGTAAATGACAATTTACCAGTAAAAATGGTGAATAACATAATTTACCGGTAGAATGATAAATGACACAATTTACCAGTAAAAATGGTAAATAACATAATTTACCGGTTGAATGATAAATGACACAATTTACCGGTAAATTCTCAACGCGTGTTCGTAACAACGTGTTTTATTTTATTACATTGTTTTTCCACTCGACTATGCGAAAAATGAAATATAGTTATCGCCTCTGGTGCTAAGTACACAGCATAGAATAGTTGATGGTTCTGTGGTTGGGCGGTGGCGGCGGCGGCGATGACGTTCGCGTTGTCAATGACCTAGAATGCGACGGAGTAAAAGGCCATCGAACGCGTTATGAATATTTTGACGTGTTGTCTTAAAAGCAAGGTACGGTTGGATTGGATTACGTTTGGCCTGCCGCCGCGCACCACGTTCCGCGTTCCGCCTTGATTGTGTTGCAGTGTGTACAGTTATGCCACTAGAATTATTGTTATGACCTGATAATTGGAACGCGGCAAAAGCTCGATTACTCACAAATCCCAAACGTATCGTACCAATAAGACACACGACATAACTATTTCTGACAAGATGCCAGATGTAATAGAGGACAAAATACGACAAGTGCTCGCCGGTCAGAGTGTCAATGAGGATGACGACCTGTGTGATTTTACCCTCGTGGCACAGAACGAAGCTATTGGTAATTAAATACTTTCTTTTTTTCTTACCTCGTAGAAAGACTTCTTTCTCGTTCTTTTCCTTTTTTTTTTCGAAATTTTTAGTATCACGATCATTTTGACAGTTTTTATTTTATAAACAAAAGAGATATCTATCTTTCCGTCATTTCGCCAATTATTCGCAATATTTTTTACATCGGACTTTTTATTTGTCTAAACATTTCGCCGGATTTTTAGTACGACAAGAAATATGAAGATCTGGATAATATAAGAACTGAAAATATTTTTTTTTTCGAAGTGATATGATTTTTTTTTGTATTTGTTAATTCATGAATTTTTATTATTGTTATTATTATTGTTTACCGAAATTATACATAAAATTTGCTTGCTTGCCCAAAAATTTTGCCATATACTCAATATAATGAGAAATTAGGATCTGTTAAATATTAGACCTGTCGAAATTTTTTTTTTTTTTTTTTTTTTTCAAATTAATATGAATTTTTTTAATTTTTTGATATTTATTACTTCATCAATTTTTAGAATTATTATTATTATTATTATTTACCGAAATTATGCATCAAATTTTTTATTTTTTCTTTCAAATAAAAATGAATTCTTGAACTTTTATTATTATTATTATTATTATTATTATTATTTACTGAAATTATACATAAAATTAGTTTATTTCCCCGAAAATTTTGCCAAATGTTCAATATAATGAGAAATGAAGATCTGTTAAATATTAGACTTGTCAACATTTTTTTCTTTTTTTTTTTTATTTATATTTTGCTCTTTATTGTCCATTATCAATGAAGATTCAATTTCATTGTTAATTACGATACAAAACATTAAAGTATTAAATATATAAATGTTCAATATCTTTTTTAGCTATGTAATATTAATGCTATTGAATAAATTGAAATAAAATTTAGAAAAAAACACAATTTTCAGAGGAAAATTTACGTAAATAATTGCTAGAATATTTTGCAATGTAATATTTGATACTGTTGAGTAAATCGAAATGTAGTATTAAAGAAAAAATGCAATAATTCTATTTCAGAGGCGAAAGGAATACAACCAACGGCGAGTTCGAGTTACATACCAATATGCCAAAAGACGGTGACTTACATCGTAGCTTCGGTATTATTTAACGACAATGACGAAGTTCTGATGATACAAGAGGCAAAAGCTTCGTGCGCGGGAAAATGGTATTTGCCGGCTGGTCGTGTCGAACCAAACGAAAATTTGTTCGACGCAGCGAAACGCGAAGTATTGGAGGAAACTGGTCTTACGATGATACCGGAATCTCTGATAATGATTGAATGCGCAAGCGGTTCGTGGTTTCGATTCGTTATGTCTGGCAAAATTACCGGTGGTACACTTAAAACACCGGATCAAGCGAACGAGGAATCGCTGCAAGCAAGTTGGGTGAAAAACGTGGCGGATCTATCACTTAGATCTGCCGATATTTTGCCGTTGATACAGAGAGGAAGAGATTACGCAAAGGGCGTTAATTCGCCGTGGCACACACCGCTTTTACCGGTTATTAAGCCGCGGACGAAATTATATTTGAGGCTTATCGTTTGCGTGAGAAAAAAGGCTACGTGAGTTATTACGAATTGTCGGCTGTTAACAGATAAACAGCTCGGTTAATGTATGTAAAAGATTTTTTTTTCACCACGAATTATGGAATGGAAATATCGATACTGTTGCAATGATTAATTCTTCGTCTAACACCTATTTTTCACTCTTTGAAAATTCAAGGGTTTTGCACATTCGGCATAGTTTCTAATTATTAATGGTGATTTTTAAGAGAAATTCATTTTTTTTAAAATCCACATGAAAGTTAACTAAAATGTTAACTAAAAAGTTAAAAAAATGCACTAAAGATATCTAAAAAAATTCCTACGTTTTTTTTTTCAACTGGACCAACATCCTGAATAAATTTGAGCAAATCTTGCATCATGAATCGACAAAAAATATCGTCATTTTTCAAAATTTATGACAATTGTGAGATAAAAAAAAAATAACAAATATTAGCTGTTCGTCCTGGTCTTTAAACAATGGAATACATAGTTTTTCGAGATACAAAATTGACGGACGCATTACGAATTATAATACCGACAATAACTGGGCTGTTGATTTTTATCCTCTTCTATCTTTTCGTTCAGATAAATAATAACGTACCTCTTGATCTAACAGCAACAGGATGCATGTCCTCGTATCAGAAAAAACGTCGCTCCATCTGCCAATATGTGAGATAAATCCCAACAGAAATTTGCATTCGACGCTACACAAATTCATGGTGGTAAGCAAACACTTTTTTTTAAATTCTTAAGATAGTCGTCTCGGTTCAGTCCAGCTAAACGTGGGATTCTAAGAGAATTTTGAAAACTTTTCGATCGCATAAAAAATCTGAAAAAAATTAGGCATATCGAAGGTGCTGCAAAAATGGATTTTGCATAATAATAATATCAAAATATTATTAACAAATTAATGAAAAAAATTAATTGTTCAACAAATTACCCGGCAATCCAATTTTTTTTTACAATGAAAATGATTCATTAATTTTTCTGAACACGTATGAATTTTTTCAGAATTTTGTCTAATTTTTATTAATTCCATTTTTTAAATACAAAATGAACGGTGAAATCCACAATTTCAAAAAATTAGATAAAATTCTGAAAAAGTTCATACATATTCAGAAAAGTTAATGAATCATTTTCATTAAAAACAAAAGTTGAGTTCCCGGCTTATTTGTTGAACAATTAATTTTTTTCATTAATTTATTAATATTATTCTGATATTATTATTATGCAAAATCAAATTTTGCAGCACCTTCCATTTGCCTCATTTTTTTTTAAACTCAAGTGTGATAATTTGTATTTCAGGAAGTATTTGGAGATGCAGTTGCCCAACACAGACCGCACGGTTTATTGTCCGTCGAATTCAGCGGCGGCAATGGTGGCGACGGGCTCTGTTTTACGCTTTTGGTGTCGTTTCGGCCACCTCTCGAGGAGGTGACAATCGCTGGAAAATACGTTTGGCACGAGTTACCCTCGAATCTCGCGGATTCTTTGGCTTCCCGGCTGCCACGTAACATGACGATACCGTTGAACGTCGTGCGTTAGCGACAACGGATTATTATTATTTCTCAGACCAAGAAAATATTCGCTCGGCTTTCAGCTTTATCGAGCCTTTTCATTGTAGATAAAATGGTGGATATCACGAGAATCCTGATTGGCGCTTATGATTAATACCTTACGAGATTAAATTAAAAGCCAAAAAGAAAAAATAAACGTAACAACCGTCCCAACCGAAATAATACTTTAAATGAATTTTGGGTTGAAAAAAGCGGTCGACTAGCGTTTCTTAAAAAAATGCAGAATACTTTATCACTATAAAAGTAAAAAAAAAAGTATGCTTAACTCTTAGAATCTCGAAATTTTTGAGTATACGCTGATTGGCGAAGCAAAAATCTGAACTCAAATCAAAATTGCGCGTTACATAGATAAGCTGTTATTCGAATATTTATTTTTATATTCGTGTTACTATAATTTACTTTGTTATTCAACGTTTATTCGTCTTGCTCGTTATTTTCATAATTATTTATAATTCAAAGATTTTATATGTAGGCGAAAGCAAATTACCGTCCGAATGACACGGATCACGATAAATCTAATTAAGGCGAAATAATTATTCGAATAAATGCTATTGTCGCCTTATTCACGACGTCGAATGACTAAAATAAAATCTCCAAACTCCGATTGATATTGACGAAATATATCGTGTAAATTTAACTAAATCTTGAAGAAAAGATCTTCTCTGCTCAATTATATAGATTAACACGTAAATTAGGCATCAAAGTGCCTTAGCTCGATGGTTTTAGCTCGAAATTTTTCGTAAAATTGTTAAATCGGCGAAAAATCCGAGAATCCGATTGTAAACATTAGTATATTTTATTTATTATGTTATTGTTATTATTATTATTATTATTGTTATTATTATTATTAAGGGGTTACACCACCCTGGCGGTCGGAAAAAAATGATTTATTTTCTGACGCAAATATGAAATTTATAAAAAAAACTTTTTTTCACATACATAAAGTACATATTTAAGAACAATTAGAAAAAAAAATTGAAAAGACTACAAAATGGCGGAGGTATGAGTCATCCATCCCCTTTTTTCAAGATCCTCGTTGATGGTGTACAAGATTTCTCAATCGGGCATCGTCAGAAAAATATAAAATTTTTTTTTCTTATTTAAGAAGGTAGTAGCTATGGCGCTAGGTAGCGAAATTGAAAAAAAAAATTTATTTGCAAAAATTGCAGTAGTTTGAAGAAAACGACATGAATTTCCATGAAAATTTTTAGTCAATTAAATTTATAACTTCAAAACGGGACATGGGATCAAAAAATCCCTACGTAGCGCTGTACACAATGTTATAAAGAATTTGTGGTAAACATTTCAGGTAAATCGGTCCAGTAGATCTTGAGATATCGTGTACACCAGTTGGAAAAAGGTCGTTTCGAGAAAAACGCAAAAGAAAAAGAAAGTGCCGCGGCAGTAGCTACGTACCGGTACGTACGTGCCGCACCGTTCTGCGTACCGGTCCGAGTGCTACCTGAGTTTCGGCGGCCTTCTGCCGCTCCCACTTCCAACGGCTGTAGCTCCTGAAGTACTTTGAATTTCGGAATGGGGAAGCGCTTAAAATATTCTCAAAAGTATGTCGAATTTTTTGATCGAAAAAAAAAATTCGATTTTTTTTTTTCCATGGTGGTGCAACCCCTTAATCGCGATATATCCGATAACTTCTCAATTAACCTGTTCAAAAGTTATATCGTTTTTTTTTAGGTTCTCGTTACCGTGATTCTTTCTCTAATATTAATGTTACAGACACTCGACTTTGTATTTTATTTATATTCGAACCTTTTACGTGGTATTTTAATTGTTGACGGTAATCAAAATACTCCCAGTGTAAATTGATCTAACGTGTTTTACAATTATATTTAAGTATTAAAAAATTTCTTTTTTATATTCAATATTGTCCAATTGACTTGTGAGCACTGAAAAAAAAAATTCTCGACCTCTGAATTTTCGCGCGGACGAATTTATAGGCGTCGTAAAAAAGAACATATTTCTTTTTTTCTTTTCTTTCAATTCAACGTTTATAAAAAAAGCGAAATCACAAGAGATACTTAAGAGTTAATTCTTAGACGTAAATGACTATTACTGAGCGACAGTCGTTATGGCAGCTTGCGTACGCTCCTGCACGATTTGCTCGGCCCTGTAGACCTTCCAGCAAACGAGGTAGTCTCGCGCGAGCTTGAAGAGAGTGTAGTAATTCGTTACGAGAAGAAGCGTCATCGATAGTACCTGATACCACTCTATCGTTCGGAGCAGTATTATTAGTTGAACAGCAACGAGCAATAGTTGCAGGCCCAACAGGGAGCAGAGCAACATCGTCGGATTACTGAATAAAGCCTGTTTCGAAGATAACATGTCAGTCATTATTTTTATTTTTCTAATCCTACGAAAGATGAAAGAAAAAAAAAACATTCACGAATGTAGAATTTTCAGTCAAAAAATTCGGTCTAAAAATCGAACTTTAATAATTGGCCTCTAATAATTTAATGGCTTTTTTTTTGCAAGTACTTTGATACAACTTTTGCAACAATTTCTTCATAATTTTAAGTGCTTGCATTTTTTTTAAATGCGTGCAATTAGCTCGATCTTATCACTGAAAATTCGACCCTGAATACCCCGCAGAATTCTGAGACACTCAGTATAATATTTAAAAAGGTGACTCTATACTCACGTGAAACCTATAGTGACTCGAATTTCCAGGTTCCGCCGCGGTGCAAAGCCCCTCCGAGCGATACAGTTCCTTGTTGTGTTTTACGAGTGATCCGTGAGGCCAAAGAACAGAATCGCTCCACATTTGCGTCGGTATGTGGACGTTCCGACCTTCGACTTTTGACCACCTACCGAGGTGTAGTGCGGCTCTGTGCAACACGTCGCAATATCTGGAGTAAAAAAATAATGCATTTACAAATAAATCACTTTTTAAAAATATTCTAGCCCTTAAATACCACACTGGGTTATGCTGAGCGAGGCCGGTCGAAGAAATCCTCTTTAAAAAAGCTCTCCATGAAAAAAAAAAAAAAAAACCAGTGCACTGGGTTACGCTGACCCATTTTTTTAAAAATCACATTCAAAATTTAGCTCCTAAACCTGCTAAAAATATTGTTATTAAAGATAATAAGAATACATTCCAATGACAATAGTAATAGCTAAGGAAAAAATGACTTTTTTTTTTTTTCTTATAAGTGTAGCGACCGCTCTATGTAATGTGTGGGAAATTTGCGGCAATGGAGCGGTCATTGAATAAAAATTATTATTCTTTTTCCGACGTTTCGACTATTATCCGAGTCTTCTTCAGGGACTTTATTTAATCCATAAGGACAACTGTAAATTATTTATCATTTTAAATATAGTACCATCTTTAATAATACAGGAAAAGAATGTCTCAAAGGATTAATTGGCCGACATACCGCTAGTCTTTACATTTACCTGACTGGATACGCTTGTGCGAAATGTGCGCTCAATCGGCCGAGCCAAAAGAGCACAATGTGCTGAACTACCCACGTTATGTTGAAGTGAAGATGAGGAGGCACGAATATCACAGGCGCGATACCACAGACGTAAGCGCTTCCGGAGGAAGCGAACAACGCTCGTTTCAGCCGACGATTAAAGTCCGATCTTAAACTCGAGACTTCGGCTCTTATGGCTGGGGCGCTCAACGAACAATTGTGAAGAGGTTTGTCTGTAATACATGTAATACATTTGTTAACAGCGCTGACAGACTCAAGTCGGTATATGATGTCTTAGGATTATTTTTTAATGTAATAGCAATTTTGTATATATGCTCATTGGGGAAAAATGGACGGCTCGACCGATAATTACAAATTATTGTTATATGAATTATGAATATGCGGATAATATTTAAAGATCGATCAAAGCGCTTTGTGTTTGCCATTTAAATAACGTTTAAGAATTTTTCCATTTATTTCGCTGTGAATAATTTTATCAATTTTAAATCTACATTTTTTTTCTACGTTTTTCAAAAATTGAAATATGTGGAATTGAGGAAGAAAAATGGACAGGAATAAGACGAGAAGGTTGTTTTACCGAGCAGAAATTTTGTTTTCCGATCCTCCTTGACGTAGAGCGGTGCCGTGGATATATCGAAGAAGGGACCGATGCTCACACCAAACATCAGGAAATAAACGGAAATGCTTCTAGGTACAAAAAAACACAGAGATTAATTGATAAATCCGTTTTAAGTGCATCGAAAAAAAAAAACGTAGTCACTCACGCGTTTTCCAACAAATTTAAATAAATGGGTGTGTTGAAAATTACTTTTTTTTTTTAATTTCATCCAAACTTAAGTTTAAGTGGTGGGAATCGAAAATTAAAAAAAAAAGCAAAATTTTCCAAGTATCGAAGTAACAAAATGCAGCCACGTTTAGTAAATTAACAAGATCTCCGACGTGTGAGTGACACTAACTGAGAGTTTATTTCCTGCAAGCGTATACGTACGGATAGCAGAGATAAAAAACCTTCATGGAGTTGTGCCTCTCGCTCATATAGTAAAGGCACCATAAAAGTACCGTCGCAACGAGAACCAGTAGAACGATCCTGGTGACAATTAAAATACAAAATCTTTTATCATACAAAAAGAATACACACAATTGGGTTTTCTCATAAACAAAAAAAGGGAAAATTCATTTTTCGATTACAGATTAATAATAAAAACCGTTTATAACATTATTATATCTTTTTTTTACTTATATATGTAAAATAATAATCGTTTAAATAGAAACGATATAAATATTGAATTTATGGTGTTTTTATATTTATAATGTTTATCAAAAAAAGCAACTCGACGAGAACTTGCCTTTGTCAAAGTTATGTAAATTCATCAAGCATAAATTCATATTAGAGGTCATTTTCGTTTTATTCCTCATAAAATAAAGCTCGGAAACAACATCGTGACGTCATAGACCTACTCGAGTGAACTCGGATTTTTCCGGCGCGTTTAAATAAGCCATTTCCCGCGTGAATCTTAAAACTGCTTTGACTTTGAAAATATTTGAATATCTTTTTTTACAAACAAAAATCTATCCAATGGTAATATTTTCGAAATATATGAGAAAGCCGAATTGTTCTATCTAGTGGAATATTAAAAAATACTACCTCATGACTCTTTGAGCAGCTGGCAACCAACGCGCTGGCGAAACAGCGTCTATGAATCTTCTCAACAATGCGTAAATGAATCTTCTTGCTACCATTGTTATTATAAATACCAGGAGATAGGGATCTATCAGATAGAAATTCTGAAAAAAAAAGGAAACAGAATTTTACAATCCTGTACAAATTGAAACACATTTGTAATATATTAACAACTTATTTTGTAAACTACAAAATCGACCATTTTTGTCGACCCCAATCGGTAAAACAAATCTACTTCAGCATTTCTTTGAGTAATTAAATACATATGGGGCAGTCTATGAAAAATAGACCCTCGCATTTATTCCGTTCTATTATGTTATAGTACGCTACGACAAAAAAAAAGGATGCAAAATAGAGCTTTGCAGATTGCTTCCTCACGATCTTTGAATGTTTACAAAATTAGCTCAATGAGGAAGTGACTTTTATCTATTTTGGCTTCCTCATTTTGGCTTCCTCAGCTTTGTAAATATTCAAAAATCATGACGAAGCAATGTGCAAAAGCTCTACTTTGCATCCTTGTTTTAAATGAATAAATGCTGACCTGAGTTAGAGGAAAATATTATTTTTTTCCAAAAATTCAAAATCCCACAAAAACCGAACGTATTTCCCGTTTTATCCCAAATTCAGTAGTCCTTTGACATAGTTTAATTTGTAAAAAATTATTTAACTCGATAGGTAAAAATTTGCGGTAGAGCGCGAGAAGACATTTTTCGAAAAATGAAAATTTGAATAAAATTTCAAGAGATGTTCGCAGTTTTTTGAAACCTTTAAAAAATTTCAGCTTGATCGTTAATGCGCTTCTTGTACATTTTTCGTAAACCACTTTTCTCAACGTTTTGCGCCATTCTGAGTGTCCTGACATGAAAAATCTCCGAAAAATGTTATCAGCAAGCAATACTCGAGAGTTAGGAATTAGGAGCACAATCAGCTAAAAAAATGTCCTACCATACTGTACTCGTTATAAGATTGAGGAAGCCACCAGACTGTTCGATAAAGATTGAGAAGCTGCAGGCAAGCGGCGATTATCGAAACACCGAGGGACAGTGCTTCGAACATAAGTTGGCCGTCCACGGGTACCGCGGGTATAGGTACGTGTTTCGGTGCAAGAGGTCTACCGGCTATGGGCTCGACGCCAATTCTCTTCTCGTCCGTGCCATTGCCAGTTCCACCGTTAGCTGCTCCGTTTGCCGAATGCGTAGCGGCGCAGATGTTGAATTGCATTCGTCCGCCGACTCCACCGCGTCCTCCGGGATTCCTACGACCACCAGGCATCCTCTCACATCTGCGGAATGAAATGCTTTTCAATGGCCGAAAATTATACGAGCAATCGTGTTCATGTTGGACTGTCTTAAAGTAAAATAAGTAGAACCTTGCAAATTGCTTCCTCGTTACTTTGTACCTTTGAAAAAAGTTTTTATTCTTACAAAGCTACCTCGACGAGGAAGTGCTTTCATCAATTTTGGCTTCCTTATAAAGTTTTGTAAAAAAAAAAGGTGCAAATGAATTTGCATTTTGCTTCATTGTTCAAGATTGCCCCAAAGTACATTTGTTTGTGTTTGGCTTTGTTAATTATAAATGTTATCAAAATTTCCTTTATGAGAGAAGCAAAATTTAAATTTTCAAATTTCAACCGAAAAAGTCAGTTATTTTTAATTAACATTAAAAAATTTGTTTTCGAATGTCTAGTAAAAAAAAAAAAAAGAGATGTTTTTTTTGATCTGTGAAGCATGGTTATTAAATGAATTATTCGACAATAATTTGCGATCAAGACGCTGAGATTTTAATTTGATTTTCCCTCATTCATCACTGCTATTGTCATTTAATAATAATTCTCTCACATCGTTCATTCAAAGTGGAAATCGCTGTTTCCAACGTTTGACTTTTTTCGATTGAAAACACTCTTTCAACTCGAATTTTTTCCAATTTCTCTTTTTTTAAGGTTAGACGTATTCTATTTAGACGTAGTTTTAAACAATCGAGAGCGAGGAAAAGTTCTCTTCATATTTTCAGCTGACGTAGCGCGAGAATCACAGTCGCGTGAATAGAATAGACGTTTTTTTGTGAGTGTGTATTTTTTTTTCGATTATTTGTGCCACTTTAATTCGAGTATTACGAAAATTGTAAACATCAAACAATGGCAAGCGCCATTTGTTTTTCTCTCGTCTTTCGTCTGCTTTCCAGCTGTTCTACTTCTCACTATATTCGTGTGTGTGTGTATTGTCAAATGTTAAGTGACGCTTTTCTGACCGTTATGTGACACCATCGCGCATTTTAGTTACGCACATGAAGCGTAAACTTGCGGCAGCCAATCACAGTCCATCATTAATTTTCCGATGGATAGCAAAATGGAATTACAGTCTCGCGATTGGCTATTTTACAGCCAAACTAGCGACCGCCAAACGTTTTAATCATATTAATCGGGACCACCAATCGATTCCGCATCTAATAAACCTCATTTAAAGCAAATTTACTAAAAAAATCTATGACTTACATTGTTTTTTAATTACTCTAATTAAGACGGTTGACCACCAAACGTTTAAAAATAGAGGCAACCAATCACCGACCACCAAACGACAACGGATCAAATATTAGCCATAAGTTAAAACTTAAAAAAACAAACATTTCATGATGATTTTTTATCACTTTTTACAGTAAATTTACGAGAAATATTCGTGAGCGTATTTCGAAAACGCAAAATGTTGAAAAAAAAAACAAAAATTACGTCACAACGTAATTTAAGAAAGTATGAAAATACCGGTATTTCCACTTCTCTATCGTACGACACGACGGCGCCAACTGTATACTAAAAATCTATATAGATATACATACGGCATATACGTTTATTAATATATATATATATAGATACATGCATAGTATGTATAACAGGATCTGAAAGGATCTGGCGGTACGACGATGTGGAACATCAGTAATAAATAAAATTCAGATAGTTGAAAGTTTAATAACCACTGAGCGTCGACCTTTGACCCTTTTTTGTTTGTTGTAACTTACATTTCAATGTGATTTGTCAGTGAGAAATGTCAGAGCTCGATATTAAGGATATATTTGACACCAACAGGTTAGTGGACTTTCACAATTGCTTCTTTTTTTTTTTTCTTCTTTTTTTTTCAACGTTCTATTTTCTCATCAACGAGAGCGAAGCTGCTCGATTTGATTTTCCAATTAACCGTTAAACTTCGAGAACATTGAACGTTAAATATCGTCGCCGTTCTTTAATTTTGCTACTTCAATTCTCGTCGAGTGACCTTCGAATTAACGAATCGAAGATAACCTCCAATTTTTTCGAACAATCATTCTCCGATTCGAAGATCGAGACAATAAAGCGTTAAAAACGTTCGCATTACCTTTTTTTTCCCTTAGAATACAAGTTTATGTTTACACTTTGTAATCCAAACGAGTTTCATTAACCTTCACCGTTATTTTTCTTGAGGTTACGACAAAAGCTACTCAGTAACAGCTGTGTAATCTTTTTTTTTTTTACTCGTTACAATCAAATTAAGTAATCGTGATATTTTTAGAACACGTTTTTTTTTCTTTAATGTTTGCGATATTTATTTGTATTTTTATTAGCTATCAAATTTTATTTAAAAATAGTGTTATTTGTGATTGATTGTTTACAAAAGAATCGTAGAAAGCTACAAAGCTAAATTTTTGTAGCGTGTCTTCGAAATTTATTTTTTGACAAAATTCTAAACTAGAATTTTGCACATTATTATTATTATTATTAATGGAATTAATATTTGAATTTAAGGAATTTTTGTGAAAAATAATAATAATAATGATAATAATAATTATTATTATTATTGTTATTCACAAAAATTCCTTAAATTCCATCTCCACAATTTTATGTCACTATTACTTCTGTTGACCTTACTTACAAAAAAAAAAAAAATTATTTTTTTTTAATTTAGAATTAAAAAAAAAATTGTAATATTTCAGAGTACCCGGCGGTTGGAGGATTCTCTGTTTGATACTATACGCTCCCCTGGGACTGACTCTGTTCTTCGTGCGTTTAACAGTGAGCGCTATTCTCTGGCTGCTGGGTTCATTATTACCGGACAGCCAGTCGCTTCGTAGATTCCTTCACCATGGATTTAGCTTGGCTCTCGGTATCGTCGTGAAGATAAATCCAGACGGCGAGACGAGAGACGTTAAATCGCGTATAATGATTGCCAACAGTATCTCGGCACTGGATCATTTTACATTGTACAAAGCGGCGGATGCGCTTACACCGAGTCTCTGGGAATTGCCAAGCGCGCTCAGTAACGCGCTTGGTCTTTGTAAAATGGATATGAGCAGCAAAGACGTTCTCGTGAGAAACATAAAACAGTGTATATCAACGACGCGTTCAAACGTAGCGATACAGCCGGAATTCAGTGCTACGAACAATCGTGTTGCTTTGTTAAAATTCAATTCCTGGCCGTTCAGCGTTGAATCGTCGGTGCAACCGGTTGTAATACAAGCCTGGCGTCCACACATACTAGGCGTTAATTTAACGTCAATCTCGTCTACATGGTGGACCGACGTATTTTGGTTCATGTTTGTACCCTGCACTGTTTTCACCCTAACCTATCTCAAGGTTAAGAGCAATCCCGATCAAGAATCACTAGCGCGTGAGGTCGAACGCGATATTGCACAAGTACTGAATATACGAACTAGTTCGTTCACTGTTACGGACAAGTTTGAATACGAGAAACGCTACATTATTGAGACTACGCAGACGAGACTGCGCACCAGACGCTCGACCAATCCACACGCTGCAGTTACTATCGAGATGCAGAGAATGGTACGACAAGTACGTGACGTTCTTCCATTCGTTCCACGATATGTCATTCAGCGAGATCTTTGTAAGTATTATTTATTTATTTATTTATTTATTTATTTATTTATTTATTCATTCATTCATTCATTCATTCATTCATTCATTCATTCATTCATTCATTCATTCATTCATTCATTCATTCATTCATTCATTCATTCATTCATTCATTCATTCATTCATTCATTCATTCATTCATTCATTCATTCATTCATTCATTCATTCATTCATTCATTCATTCATTCATTCATTCATTCATTCATTCATTCATTCATTCATTCATTCATTCATTCATTCATTCATTCATTCATTCATTCATTCATTCATTCATTCATTCATTCATTCATTCATTCATTCATTCATTCATTCATTCATTCATTCATTCATTCATTCATTCATTCATTCATTCATTCATTCATTCATTCATTCATTCATTCATTCATTCATTCATTCATTCATTCATTCATTCATTCATTCATTCATTCATTCATTCATTCATTCATTCATTCATTCATTCATTCATTCATTCATTCATTCATTCATTCATTCATTCATTCATTCATTCATTCATTCATTCATTCATTCATTCATTCATTCATTCATTCATTCATTCATTCATTCATTCATTCATTCATTCATTCATTCATTCATTCATTCATTCATTCATTCATTCATTCATTCATTCATTCATTCATTCATTCATTCATTCATTCATTCATTCATTCATTCATTCATTCATTCATTCATTCATTCATTCATTCATTCATTCATTCATTCATTCATTCATTCATTCATTCATTCATTCATTCATTCATTCATTCATTCATTCATTCATTCATTCATTCATTCATTCATTCATTCATTCATTCATTCATTCATTCATTCATTCATTCATTCATTCATTCATTCATTCATTCATTCATTCATTCATTCATTCATTCATTCATTCATTAATTTATTTATTTATTTATTTATTTATTTATTTATTTATTTATTTATTTATTTATTTATTTATTTATTTATTTATTTATTTATTTATTTATTTATTTATTTATTTATTTATTTATTTATTTATTTATTTATTTATTTATTTATTTATTTATTTATTTATTTATTTATTTATTTATTTATTTATTTATTTATTTATTTATTTATTTATTTATTTATTTATTTATTTATTTATTTATTTATTTATTTATTTATTTATTTATTTATTTATTTATTTATTTATCTATTTATCTATTTATCTATTTATCTATTTATCGATTTATCGATTTATCGATTTATCTATTATTGCTTCTGAAAATCGGGCCGAAAGTAGCACATTTTTCCCGCAAATCACAATTGTGGGGTAAAAGTAAAATTAGCGGGGCGAAAGTAAAAACAGCGGGGAAAAAATTATAAAATTGATTTTCTTTATTAATTTTAAAAAAAAATTTTTTATGAATTTTGAAAAAAAAAAAAAAATTAACTTTGTACACTATGTAATAATGTTTGAGAATTATTTAGTGGACACCGTTGAAATTTAATAAGACTAAAAAATGCCGAAGCAATTTGCAAGCATCTACTTTGCAGCTTTTTTTTTCGAATTCTAAAATGAAAATGTCGAAATTTTTTATTTCCGACAAGAAGCTTCTATGAGGAAGCGATATAAAAAAGGTAATAATTTTCGATGTGTCGAATAATAATATGTACCGCTTATTGGATGTTGCAGTGAAAACTGGAAACGTTGACATTACAGTTGCAAATCTGCTTGACGGCATCGTTACCTACACGCCAGAACAGAGGATTCCGGGTGCCGGTGCTCCGAGCACTTCGGACAATGTGCAATCGCCGCGCGACGAAAATACGCGCGAGAATCTTACGTTCGCGGATAGAAAGGCAAAGATAATCGCGACCGCGAGGGAAAAGTATATTAAAAAACACGGAATTACAGATTGCTGACCCGCTTCTTCTTTTGCACTGTATATCGATATTATTAATAAGGTTCGGAATTAAAGAAAAAACAATATCTAGGTATAATTCTATTGATCGGTTACAAAAAAAAAAAAAAAATCCACGGTGTTTTATTGGTAGCAAAACATGTCCTAATTTTAGGCTCGTCGTATAATGCAATATTCCTATCCTACATTTCCTCGTTTTTTCGTCTCTCAAAAGTTTCCGAACAGTTGAAAAAAAAATAAAAAGATAACGAATAAATATCATTCGCTCGTTTATACAAAGATAAATAAATAATTCAATGATTCGTTTGTACAAATTTTCGAAACAATGACAATTAAAATGTGTATCGAGAATCAGGATACAATTGTTAAATCATTAAAGCTTAGTAAATTGCAATTTCAAAATATTCTTCAATAACGAGGAAATAATATTTCGCGCTAAATTGTATAAACAAACAAATAGACAATTGAACGATTTCGTTTTTGCGCATTTTGGAAAGTTATGCAATTAAAACTTGTATCGATCGTTAATAAATCATGGAAACTTAAAAAAAGAACAAAGTATTTCGAATCTTCAAACATTCTTTCGAAGAAATCCTGTCTCGCGTACAATTGCACGTAAATTAATAATTCAAAGATTCAGTTACACTCATTTTGCAGAATAGTACAAATCGTATGTACGCTATTATTAGATCTACATAAAAGTAAAAAAAAAAAATTATCGCTGATAGCAGCGCAAGTCAAACGTTAGAATCCTACTTTCGGTGCCGCCTTCCGTCGCCTGAAAAACAAAAATATCGACTTACATTCTCCGTCTGTATCGAATAATTCAATCTGTTTAAGGAGACACGACCCCTTCGGAAATTGTACGTTACGATACTAGTGCGATAAAAAAAAATTCTGACGAGTGTTGCAATCACACGCATTATTATACGCGAAGCGTCATTATTTGTTTATTCACAATTTCAATAATTATGCGAGTCAGACTGTAAAGATTGATATAAAGAAATTTGAAATATCGTATTTTTTTCGCTCAAGATCTTCTACTGGATTCAAAATATTATGTGAGAAAATAATAGCGTTCAAGTTATTTAAAAAAAAAAAAAGCAAAAGAAAAACAAATTTAATGAAGACAATTTTTTTTTAAAGCTAAATTATGCTTTCAAATTTAACCTGTTTGGGGTGTTAATTTTGTAATACGTTGAAAATAGTTTAAAAAATAAAAAACGTTTTTCAACAAAAATTTTTTTGACAAAGAAATCTTTTTCGGTATCAAAAAAAAAATTGTTTGATTTTAGAACATCATTTCACATCGCAAATGTTGCAGGAGAAAAAAATCACAAATCTGACTCGTCCTGAAAAAAAAAAGTAAATTTCCGAAGGGTTATCTCCTTAAGGGGAAGCTATAGTGACTTTTGGCCGAAAAATTATTTTTCAAATACTTAAAAAAAAATGTATATTAAATGGGTAAGTGTACATTATTGTAAAATATTTATTGTTGGAGATAAAAAAATATGTTGGCTTCATGAAAATTGATACCTGATTTATTTTTTGCGGAGAGTATTTTACTCGATTTTAAGTCTAAGATTAAACGACCTAAGAAGACTCTCTAATTTTAGTATAAATTGCTTCAGAAAGGTGGAAAAATCCAGTCACTATAACCTCTCCTTAATCTATAATTTAATCTCGGATTATGAAACAAAAAATGTTGTATTTTTTTCAACCACAGAGTCGATTCCAATGAGAGCATCAGCACCGCTGAAGAATTCTTCTTTATGGGATATCACGATCGCTTGCTGAACATCTTTGTTCCCGTCAATGTACTTCATAACTTTTGTCGTATTTTTGGTGTCCAACGAGGCGTCGATTTCGTCGAGAACTTTGAATGGCGGATTGTCGCCACTGGCAATTAAATTTCACGTGATTAATACAGATTAATAATTACAATTTTTAAGCCTCTTATTATTTTTAAACAATTTTCTGTCAGTTAAAAAAAAAAAATTTCGGCCGAAAAACTTCTTTTTTTTTTAATTTCAATTTTTAATTTAATAATTACGCGATTTCTCGCGTTTATCTTAAAAACGCTGTAACTTTGAGACCATTGAATTTTTTTTTTTACTAAATAAATTATTTATAAACTCATATATTCGCTATCCAATAGTGAGATTTTTTAAGAGTTACGAGAAAAACTGATTACTAAGTAAATTGTAGAACAAAAAACAAAGAGTATCAATTTAAAACTAACGAGAAGCGCTCATAAAACAGAAAGCGAGTATTACCTGTGTGCCGCGAATACCAGAGGCAATGCCGCTAGAGTTTTTTCGCCGCCGGAAAGGGTGTTCGTCGATTGGAATCGTTTTCCAGGCACAACGCAGTGGTACTGTGTACCGCCTAAATACGGTTCCTCGGGATTTTCCAATAGAAGATATGCCTGAGCAGATGGGCTCCTCGTCAATTTCTTAAAAAAAAAAAAAAATTCTTAAATTAACTTTACTTGAGAAAATGCAGAAAATGTCTTATATACATATATATACGAATTTTTTAAAAACTCAATTTTTTTTTACATTTTCTCAAGTCAAAAAAATTGAGGTATAAAAAAATTTCAAAAAATTATATCTCGGGTAAAAAAGTGTTAAAAAAATCTTTAAGAATGCCCCAAATGTCGCAATTTCTCTATTCAGAAATCTTGTATAATTTCATGTTATTATATTTTTTGTTTATCGCCTCAGAGTCGCAATTTCTAATTAATTTTTCCCGACATACGTGCCTTGTATATAACGTCCACTTGCTCTGCGGCGTGTTCGAAAAATTTCATAAATCTGAGGCATCGATCATTCTTGACGAGTTCGAATTCGCGTCTCACGTTGTTAGAATGTTTTCTCTTCTCATCGAATCTGTTTGTGGTCTCCCTAAGTTTATCCTTCAACATTGCCACCTGTTGCGAAGCCTTCATATTTGGATCCGCTAGCGCCTCTATCGCATTAGCGATTTCAGCAACGTTATTCTCGAGATTTTCGCGCGTCCTGCGAATCTCAAGATTGTTCTCCAATGTCGTTAAGTCGCTTGGTAACATTGAGAAATCGTATTTTGTGTTACTCTCGAGTTCGCGATTGTCCGTAGACTCCTCCATCCAACAGCTTTGATCCACTGCGTCGCTCGATAACGAAGAATCGTCGGATGGACCGTTGATCGATGGAATTCTAAGTCCGCGGACCTGGAAGTGGTCATTATTCTTCAAATGTCCGCTAACTTATTTGAAAAATATTTTACTCTGAATTACGGGTATCTAAGAAATCTGTAGCATATTTGACATGGCGAAAAAGTTCAGTGTAAGCACGTTAATTTTAGTTATGTTGTGTGAATCTAATTAGTTTTCCGTAAGAACTCTTGGATAAGATCTCTTTTATAATTTTCGTTCTCTCGTTATTTTTGTCGGATTCATCTTTCAAGTTTAATATACCAAAAATTAAACTCACGGAGTTCACAAGAACCCTGACGGTCAGAAAAATCGGTTAAAAAATGATTTCTTTTTCTGACGCAGATATGAATTTTATAAAAAAACTTTTATTTAACATACAGAACAATTAAAAAAAAAAAAAAAAATTGAAAAGATTATAAAATGGCGGAGATATGAGTCATCCATTAGCCCCCTCTTTAAGTAGTTCGAATATTTTTGCTTCGGACGAGATAGATTTTTCGACTAACCTTCGCTTCGGTCAATATCGTATAACGACGAGCCTTGTTCTTCTCAATCAGAGTTTGCAGTCCGTTAACCTGTTTCGAGAGTGTCGAATGCTCTTTCGAAATTACGTCAATTTTCCTCTGTAGTTCAAAAAGTTTTTTCGATGCCTCTTCGGAAATCTTCTTAATATTCTTATATTGCATCTCGTAATCGTAAACACGTTTCTTTTCTTCATTTATCGGTATCAGCTTGTTCTGCTTCTCCTCGAGTTGCGATGCCAGTTCAAGCTTCGCACTGCGCAGATTCATTTCCCACCGGGAAATATTGTCTGTGTCAAAATATTTGTATATTTTTTCATTTATTTATTTTATCCAAGCTTTTTACAAATTGAAGTAATAAAAATTACGCACTTTCTGTGTTTCGAGCCCGCTCAAAATCCAATTGTTCATTAATGCGGTCAATTTGACAATCAAAATTCTGTATCGCCTCCTTGTAAAACCTACGAAATTTAAGCACCTCGGAAATAACGCATTTTTTAAAAATAAAATCTAGTCGTTTGAAATATGATTTTACAAACTTTTGTCCATCTTCGAAATGGCGAATATCATCGACACCAATGTTTCGACAGAAGTCACCAAAAAACTCGTGCTCTTCCTCATTGATCTTCAATTTCAATTGCTCTATCATCTTCGTCGATTCGCTCATCCTGGACTCGATTTCTTCGTACATTGCCTGAATGCAATTACCACAAATTTTGAAAAAAGTATTACATTTTCCTTCGAGTGATTCGACGGAAAAGAGCGCGCTGGGAAGTTAAAAAAAAAAAAACCAGTTAATTATTACTCACCACTGTTTCGTCAAGATCGTTCTCGCTATCCTGCATCTTAAACTCGATTTCCGTTAGCCGTGCCGACTGCAAAGTGCATTAATCAAATTACTACGATTACCGGTGTAATTTATTTATTTATTTTACTTATTTCAATATTTATGTATTTATTTATGGGGCGTCGACTTGAGATGGAAACACTCGCATTCGTCTAAGACGTAGAAAAAATCTCAGAAGCCGCCACCGTTGCCGATTTAAAATTGGTTAATTTTTTTTTTTTTTTAATCATAGAAAAAAGAACGTACGATAGCCTTCAAGTCAATATTCGCGTATCTCAACCTTTCCTGGAGATTGACAATCGTCGACGAGATGGTGGAGAGCTCAGATTCCTTTGGAAGCCCACGGCGAATTTCTCGAAGTTCGTTAATCAATTCATCCTGTTGAAAATAATTTTATTTTGCATTTTTTGTGATCTTTCTTTTTTAACATTCGTAAGATCACCTTGCGCGACAGCAGCTTCATCTTAAACGACGAATCCCATCGTTGAGCTTTTGTCAAAAGATCACGCGCACCTCCAGACATTAAACCGGACTTGCGATGAAGTGTACCGTCTACTGAGACACACTGAGAAGAAATATGCAACAAATTGTTGCCTTCAGCCCGTTTTTTTTATATTTAAGATTTACGATATTTATATTTTTTAAAAAGGCTTCCCAACATTTTTTTTTTTAAGAAAAAATGTCGTTCTTAAAAGATTTTTATTGCTGCTTTTTTTAAATTACGTACGTCATGACAGTTGTTCTTCTGAGCTGCAAAAGCGATTTCCGCGGCATGTTCCGGAATTTCGCACACCAGCGTGTTATGAGTGACGAATTGAATGACCCGGCTGATTGTGGGATCGAATGTAATGACGTCGCAGACAAGCTTCACGTTTGGAGGATTTTTCATCTGTCTGTGCGATAAAATTCAAATAAAACATCGATTTTTTAAATTATTTTCAAGCGGTTTATTTTGTGTTATATTTTACTTTGTCAATTTATTTCAACAATTAGAATTGTAAAAAACCCGAAAATGATTGAATTCACAAAAAATATAAATTTATTTACAATTTTTGAAAATTTTATCATCTTACATCTCATCATTATTGGATAAATAAAAATAGAAATTTCTTGAGAAAGCTAAATCGTAGCGATGAATAATCCTTACCGAAGTCGATGATTGAGCGGCACCACTTCGAGATTGTCAAGCGGTAAGAAAGTTTCAGTGCCGATTTGTTGGATCTTCAAATACTCGACACAGAGTCTAGCGGTTTTCGATGTATCAACGATAACGGAGTCCAGATGTCGACCGAGCACTTTTGTCACCGCTACTCTATATCGGTTGTGAATCGGATTACATATATTTCTCAATCGATCAACCTGCAGAAGACAGAATTCAATTATTTGAGAGGGATTCTCTGTTAATTCTGAAAATTAACCAGATTTACGTGCTAATTTTGAGTCGATTATGATTGTAAGAAATATCTGAGGAGCGTGTCTGAAAAAAAAGTCGCTGAATTGTCTGAGAATTGTTTGATAAACTTTCGGTAAATAATTCGGTCTCTTCGTTTGGACGATAAATCAAAAGATCCGAGCGCGGGATACTCACGACACCAGGATAAATTCTTTTCAAACAATCGACAATTTCATTTTTCTCCTTTATTCGCTCGTTGTACTTGAAATCGCCAATTTGCTGCCTAATATCTTCAAGTTCTTCACTGCAAGCGCGTTCCTTCTCTTTCGACAACTCTAACGACTCGATTAATTGTCCTTGGTACTGGCTCTTCCGCTCCAGCTCGTTTTTCGTCTCCTCGATGAATTTCTCAAGCTTCTCGGCGCGTTTTAAGAGCTCGGAGCGTGTTACGCTATTTTCATTTATCGATCTTTGCTTCTCGTCTTTTCTTCTCATCGCGGTTTCTAGCTCGTCGACGATTGACTTGAGTTCGCGCTCACGAATCATCAACTCCTCGTGATCATTGATGAATCTTTCCGAACATAACGCCTTTAAACGCTCATACTCCTCGATCTAGTGATCAAAGTGAAAAAAATATTTTTTTTTCTTAAAAATAAAAACAAAGTCGGGAAAATTCAGTTTCCTGTTATAGATTAATAATAAAAGTTACTATTTTTTAATCATTTCTTTTCAAACATATATATGGGGTGAAACGCATCAAGTCGGCCACCCCAATTTTTCATGTCAACTAAACATCCTCACATTTCTTCGGGATGTTGATCTAGTTGAAGAAAAAACGGAGGATTTTTTTCAGATTTTTTTATTGTTTTGCCTCATATATCGCTATTATAATAATATCAAGCGAAATCATGTCTTAATTTTAAATATTACCTGTGATTCGCGTGGTTGCAAATCCCTGCCCAAAGTCGGGGAAAATTGTCGAAGATATTCGTTTTTCTTTAGCTTTACTGCCTCCAACGCGTCTTCGAGCTGTTTTATGGTCTCATTGCGAGCCTCTTCGGCTTTTATCGCTAATTCGAGAGACGTTTGACACGAAACAACTCTGCTACGCGCATGCTGTATACTCGCTTCGATATTCAGAAAAACGTTCTGTTTTTTCGATGACTTCATTTTCATTTCGTTAATCTCCGATTCGATGCGCGTACTTTCGGTATTAAGTTTTTTACACGCTTTCGCGGCGGCTTTTAATTCTAATCCGACTTCGTATTTTACAGTCTCGAGCTGTAGGATCTTCGCGTTTGTATCCTCTACTGCCTCGCTCCACTTGCGGATCAAACGCTCGATGTGATAAATATTGAAGAGCGTCAACTTTACTTGCGCTTTGTCCTGTCGTAAAAAAGCAATATACAATTCTGGATCATTTGAGACAGTCAGAAATTTAAAAAAAGGCCCACAAGTTGGTCCAAATTTTTCTTGTATTTTCCTATTTAATAAAAAATTCTCCTGAATCCTCAATAAAGTAAAACAATATTCAGCGGCCGCTTCTGGTGCTCGGCATTATTTTTTTCGATTTTTGAAATTTTTCTTTCGATTGCTCTCGACAACAAAAACAACATTAACGTACATGTTTTTTCTCCAAAGCTGCATACTCGTACGCTTGCGCCTTGCAGTACAGCAACTTTTTTATTTCAGCCGAGATGGATCGTTTATTATGTTGCAAGTACTTGACCTCCTCCTCCAACTGCAGTAGCTCGGATTTTAAACTGCAAAAATGTGCGATAAAATTTTCAAAAATCCATAAAATAGAGCAACAGGCATTTTTTAGAACGAAGGAGAATTTAAGGAATTGTCAAGATAAGTGCTGGGAGAAGTTTCAAATCTTTTTTCAAATCAAAATGTAGAAGATTTCGGAAATGTACTCTGTACTTTCTTCAAATGAAAAATACTGTAGTTTAAGTATTTTTTAATTTCTATGTAATGGGACGTGTAAATTATTAACTTTAAGCACTTTTAATTCGACTTCTCTTCTCAATACTGTTTTTTTAAATATTTTTAATTACTTGCCAAATAACTGAAGAAATAAAAATGCTCCATATTTCATGTACTTGTAATCCATAAATTACATGGGTACCATTATTGATGTAAAAAATTAAAATTACCGCTTGTACTCCGATGCCAGAGATCCGGAGCCGCAAATATCTTCAAACATCGCGGTTCGCTGCATAGGTGTTTTCGTGACGATGGATTCTATGGAATTTTGAAATACCAGAAAGTTCTTGATTCTCGCGTTTATGCCCAATCTCACGAGTGCTTCCACATAATCATTGTGAGAAACGATCTGTATAGAGTGAAAGATTTTTAAATACATATACATGTGTTTTGTTGTAAGATCTCTAACATTTACGGCAGATTTCAAGTAATTACGTTCAAGTTGATGAGATACTGGCAAGAGGACTCTCGAAATGAACGTTCGAAGGACATGTCGACACCGTCGGAAGACTTTAGAACTGCCGTAACTGACGCACTGAAAATTATCATGAAAATTGTAACAAAACGAACGCATTGCATGGGGCATTTCATATCAGTTCAGAGACGTAAAAAAAAATCTCGAAAAGTATCTAAAAATCAGATGATACAATTTCAACAGACACCAAATTTCAGATATAAAAAAAATGTTGGATTGATTTTTTAATTATTTGTTACTGTTCTCTAAAATATTTATGTCTTGAAAATGATTTATTCTACCTATAATTAAAAGAAAAAAAATTTGAAATTTGAAAAAAATTTCTCTTTATAATAAATTCATTTCAAGAACCTATATGCAAATATTTAAGTCTTGTGACAATAAACCTAAATTTTTCTACTAGGGTTTCTACATCCACGGAAAATAAAACGCTATTAGAATTATTTTTATTTACTCATGTTGGTATTCTTGTAAGTGAGATTTGTAAACCAACTCATCCATTCTCGATACCCTGAGATTGTTGGTGTTTACGCCCATGACAAAGCTTATTGCATCCATGAAGTTGGATTTTCCTAAAGACAGAGAGACAAAGTCAGACATTGTATTACTTTCATTTTATCAGTTCATACTTAAAAAAAAAAAAAAAAAAAAAAAAAGAAAATCAAAAGATTTCTATAAATCCGTTTATTACATTCCAGGAACCAGTTTGAAATTAAAAAAAAAAATGTTGAAGGAAGTTTTCAATAACAATTTTTTTTTTTTTTTGCAAAAAAGTGATATTGTAGGAGCAATTATTTAAACACAAAATTATGAACTTTTATACAGCTTACAAGAAGAAAATTTATTCAGATTTAATTAATTTAAAATCAAATTTTATTTCAATATTAATTTTTTTTTCTGCTTTTTGAAAAATCTGTAAATAAAAACAGAAGTTTTTGTATTATTTTTTTTTTTTTTTTTTTTTTTTTTTTAAATAAAATGGACCTTCAAATATCAACAAATTACAAAATGGAGAATTCTAAAAAAAAAAAAACAAATATATGAAATGTCTTATATATATTTGAAAAAAATAAATAAAAGGCACGAATTACACATAATTAAAAAGTTTTTTTTTCGATTTTTGTTCCAATTAGCGAAACAATGAAACGAATAGTACGAAAAAAATAATGATAATAATACCTGCTCCGTTGCATCCAACAATTGCAGTGAAGGGTAAAACATTGCCGACTTTTATTTCGCCCTTGAAGGACTTGAAGTTCTTCAAAGTTATTTCCTTGAGAATCACCATGATCGACGATCATTAGTAATTCTTCGGAAGAAAAAATTGAGCCCTCTTTAAGCTCGTTACGATTTTGCTTCGTGGCGTGACTTTGGTTTTCGCTTCGTCTCGAACTTATGCCTACATCTTTTTCAAGTTTCAACTGACGATAAACATTCTTTGTCCGTGTTTTTTGTTCTTTGTTACTTCAACCGTCGAAAATGAAAATATAGCAACTTCCTTGTAACTGGAGACCGTTAAATAACCGGTCCGGTAAGATGACCAAAAACGATCATATTTTTATTGTAATTTAACGTTTTTTTCATGAAATCGTATTTTGTGAAATTACGATTACAACATATTTTTGACAATGTACCAAAAAATTGTGAATCCAACGAGTCATAGAAATTTGTAACGAAATAATTTTTATACGTTTTTTTTCTAAAACTAGAAACGTACAATCTTATTTTTGTGAAAAATTAATAAAAACAAATTTTTACACAAATTTCATGTGAAAATACAGAAAAATTATGTTTCGCTTTTATCTTGTTTAGCACCAACTGAAATAGATTGCACCATATAGAGATCAAATATAATAAATAGCTGCGGTTAATTAACCGCTCTCTAATTTCTGGTCCGAAACTTTTCGAATTCGCGCCGAACCATATATGGCGACGAGCATGCGCAGACTCTCTTTCCAATGTCCAATGAGAAGCGTCCCTTAAGAATTGGCGCCACATTCGCTGTCGGAAACGCCGGAAACGCGTCAAAACGAGCTCAAACTAGTTGGAAAACCGTTGATTGAAAAACCGTTGGCGTTTAAAATATCCGTTGGAAGATAAGTAATTTAAAAAATTACAATTTCGATAGATTAATCTGCCAAAAATTAGTGATCGCGTTTTCATTGATATTTCCGACCGATTAGCAGTTTTCAGAAATTACGAAACCGTTGAAAAGATGCCGACGTTTCTCAATACCATCGTGATTGAGAATTTCAAATCGTACAAAGGAAAATTTGTAATCGGTCCACTAAAATCATTCACCGCTGTTATTGGACCAAACGGATCGGGTAGGTTACTTTTCTTTTTTTTTAAATCTTTTTTCCTCCATGAATTTTCAATCGATCTTATCGACACAATTTAATTCGTTTTTTTCGTAACTCAAATCGAATTAATGAATAATTCGTTACAGGCAAATCGAATTTCATGGACGCAATAAGTTTCGTTATGGGAGAGAAAACGAGTTGCATGCGCGTCAGACGTTTGAGCGATCTTATTCACGGGGCGTCGATAGGAAAGCCGGTTTCAAATATGTATGCATTGTATTTTTGTTTCGAATCTGTTCTTCAATTTCGCCTGGAATTTGGACCTTGCTTTTTTTTTAATTTTCTTTACAAAAATACCTTTCATTCTCATTTTCTAGAGACAAAAATTTTGCGATAAATAATTCTTGTTGATAGAAAAAATCAATGTTAAAAATTTTTGTTATTACGAAAATTGATTCTATGGAATATATTTATTTATTTATTGAAAATATAATAGAAAAAAAATCCTAATTGCAATAATGTGGAACTAATGTAAAATTTTTTTTTAGCATTTCTAGTCGGATTTGGATAAATTCTAGCGAAATGAACATGGAATATAAATTTAAGTTTAATTGATTATTTTTTTTTTTTTTTTCCTTTGCCTTCCAATTTCTTCTAAATCCCCCCCCTCAATTGGTTAATATTTTGCATTGATTTCAAGTATATTTGCGTTTACCATCTAAATAACACCTAAAAATAATGTATCATTTAAAAAATTTCAAAGCCACAGTTTTTTTCAAGTTTTCATTTTAAAGGGCATCAAATGACTGTACTTTTTTTTTTTTATCTATTTAAGTAATATGTAGAATTCTATGAATTTTTTTAAAGTTATGAATAGTTTCATCAATTTTCAAGCTAAGGAACTTTTGATTTTAAAAATTCAGAAAGTGAACACTTTGTTAAGCTATTAATTTTGTAAATTTCTTGAACAAATCAATTAACCGATAATTAATGAAAATAATAATAATAATTAATGTTTTCAGTGCTTCTGTAACAGCAGTTTTCATTCTGGAGGATGGGAGCGAGCAGAGATTCATGAGAAATATAAGTGGCTCATCTTCAGACCACCGGATAAACGACAATGTACATTCCTACATTTTTTCCAGATTCATATATTTTTTTTTTTTTTTTAATTAACATTGACATTTACATGTATTAGGGTAAACTGAGCAGTGAATGAATAAGTAGACTCGTCATATTCACTACAGACGTGAAATAAAAATATTTATGAATTCCGGTAACTGCAGAAATGTTCGCGAATTTTTTTCGATCTACATTTCGTAAAATGTTGACTTCATAAGACACTAATCTAAATTTCATTATTGAATATTTCTCTCAATTTTCAACACAAAACCATTTATCTTCGATGGATAGTTTTTTTTTCAGTTTAAGATTACTTTCTTTTTCTTTTGCGCCCTTTTACATTTTCAAAAATCTATTTTCCTACGTTCGTTAGGCTGTAACAAGTCAAGCTTATCTCAGCGAACTTGAGAAACTTGGGATCAACGTGAAATCGAAGAATTTTCTCGTTTTCCAAGGTTCCGTTGAGTCAATAGCGATGAAAAATCCGAAACAACTGACGTCTCTTTTTGAGGAAATCAGCGGCTCTGGCATTTTCAAAGCTGAATACGATAGGTACGAATTTGGCAAATCTTTTTCTTTAAAGGCATTTGTTTTCTAAATGCCTTGCATTTGCCAGTTCTACATTTTTCTCTGTTGTCACAGATTGAAAGCTGATATGTTGAATGCCGAAGAAATCGCCCATTTTTCGTACCAGAAGAAAAAGGGAATGGCGGCTGAGAAAAAAGGAGCAATGATGGAAAAGAAAGAAGCCGAAAAGTTTCAGCGGCTCGAACAGGAATATGTAAATATTTTTCATGTATTTAAAAAAAATTAAATCATTTAAGGATTAAATTTTCATTAAATCAATCTTAAATCAAATGGCTTAAAAAAAAGGGGGAAAGATTTGTTCCACATAACAGACGATGAATGATGTAATTTTGATGTGTGTTTTAAATAAATTAATATATTTTTTATTAACTACGATTTTTAATGATTAAACTTATTTTAATCAATGTTTCAACCCAATATTGTCCAAAATTATTCGATTTAAAGGCAGACTGTACTGTACGAGGATCTTGAAAAGAGGGGGCTAATGGATGACTTACATCTCCACCATTTTGTAATTTTTATCAATTTTTTTTTTTTGGAAATTGCTCTTAAATACGTACTTTACGTATATGAAATAAAAGTTTTTTTTAAATATATTTCATATCTGCGTCAGAAAAAAAAAATCATGTTTTAACCGATTTTTCCGACCGTCGAGGTCGAAAAACGTAAAAAATAAGGCTGGCCATTTCAGAAATCAAACTAGTGATGTAAACTCTGCCAATAAACTTGGCTTCCAGGCAATGAAGAACGTGGAGTTGCAGCTATTTTGCTTGTATCACAAAGAGAAAGCGCTTGAGAAGCTGAGTATCGAGCAGCAGGAGAAGCGTCGGGAATTGGAGAATCTCGAGAAGATGAAACAAGTTGTCGAGCAATTGTTGAGAGAACGAAAAAAAGAAGCGGGGGAAATATTTCGCGTATTGGCGACGATGGATCAAAAGATAAGAGAAGCAGAGGAGGAAACTACGAAGAAGAAGCCAACTTTAATTAAAAGTAAGGAGCACGTAGCGCACCTACGAGAAAAAGTTGAGTCCATTCGAAAATGCCTGGATCAAGCTCGCGCTGCTGCCGAGAGACACAAAAATGAGATTAGGGAGCTCGAGGAAGAGTTGCGGAAGATCGAAATTGCGAAAGCCTCCTACGACGCGACCGTCGTTGTTCAAGAACAAACTCAGAGCCACGATGTTCAGCTTGCGGACGAACAAGTATATATTTTTTATTTTCTATATTGTACATACATTCACCCGAATCAATAGGAAAAAAAATGTTAAAGAAGAGGGTCATTTTACTATGTCGACATTTTGCATTTTGGGAGATATAGAAATTTGTGGTATTCAACTAAAAAGTACACATTTTAATGACAATTGCAATAAATTTTTACAATTGTATTGTAAAAAATTTTCGTTGCTTAACATATAAAATTACAGTTTTTTAAAATGGGAAAAAAATACAAAGATAAAGTGAAGATTTTACGCAAATTTACATTTTCGTAATTTTTTTTGAAAATGCTGTAATTCTGGAATGATTCAAGCGATTGATCCAAAATTTGGGATAAAACTCGAGTGTATCGTTGTTTGATGAGAATCCAGCAAAGGGTTCATATTTCAGCGATTTTTTTTTCTCAAAGCTTCCCAAAGCTAAAATTAATTAACATACTTCCTCGTTGAGGCAGCTTTGTAAAAATTGAAAAATAATGAAGCGTCAAATTTCTATCACATTGATTTCTTTTTCCGACGTATATTTAAAAAAATTACCGATATCGTTTCAAGTCGCCCTTTAACGCCTCAATATTACAGATCCAAGAATACAATCGTTTGAAGGAAGAAGCAGCTACAGTGTCGGCCTTAAATCTTCAGAAGCTCGACTCTGTAAGTCGCTTATTAAAATCCGAGCAAGACAAACTGGAGAATCAAGCAAGAATTAAGAGAGATCTGGAGAACAGAATCAAGCAAATAAGCCACATGGAGAATCATGCGAAGAAACGCGAGGAAAAGTTGATCGAGAATTTAGTCTCGACGAAAGAGAAATTGGAGGAATACCAGAAACAAAAAATCGAACTGCAGTCCAGTGTTAATACATCCGAGGACAGAGTTGGCAATTTGCAGCGAGAAATCAACAATGTTTGCGAGCAGTTGGGCGACGCTACGCTTGACACTAATGAACTCACGAGAATTAAGAAAAAAGCTCAATTGGTGGAAACGTTGCAGGCTCTATTTCCCGGCGTGGTATGTTTACCTTCATTTTGTGTGGCATTCTGTTGTCTTTCTACATAATTTAGACTTTTTTTTTTTGTAATTTTATTTACCACATTAATAGTGAAGTTTTGTTTTTATCATTAATTTCTGTTTTGATACATATTTAATTCGTCGTTTAATAACATTGTCATACGATCTTTTTACACCCAAATATTAAGAAAAAAAAAAGTTTTTTAATAACTGTTTGTTGCTGTGGCCGGAATGTGAAAATTGAGGAGGGATTATCGGCTATTGGCGACCAGGTTAAAGAAATCAATTGTTTAATTGGTTTGATACTTTTCGACCCTGATCTGGGTCCTGTTCACTCATTTCATTTTTTATTTATTAGTTTCTATAAAGATACAAAGTAAAGTGTTTTAATGACATCAAATAATTTTTTAAATATTCAATTAAATTAGTAAATTTTTAAGCAAAAATTGGAATTCCTATATGAATGTTATTGTCGGTGCGCTAAATATTTCGACAGAATATTCGTACTTTATTTTGATAACATAAATTGTACACCAGAGAAAATAGGTAATTAAACGAATGAAATTTCTTGTTACAATTTCAGTACGATCGTATGTTGAACATGTGCGAACCGATTCACAAACGTTACAACATCGCGGTTACGAAAGTTTTCGGCAAGTTTATAGACGCTATCGTCATCGACACAGTGCAATCTGCCAGGCAGTGCATCCAGTATCTGAAAGAGCAGTGTCTCGAGCCCGAAACTTTTTTGCCCCTCGATTATATTCAAGCGAAACCGGTGAAAGAGCGTCTCAGAATGATCGTGGAACCGCGTAATGTCAAGTTGATGTTCGATGTGCTGAAATTTCAGCCAAGGAAAATCGAACCAGCTATTCTCTTCGTAACGCGAAATGCACTCGTTTGCGAGACACCCGAAGACGCTAGCAAAGTCTGTTACGATCTGGATCCATCAACGCGACACGATGTGAGTTAAATATTTAGAAAAAAAGGGGTATTGAAGCGATTAGGTTACAATCTGATAAATATTTCAGACAGAATTTTTTGGGCGATACTCTGCTTAGAATTTTCGATTAAAAATGATAGAAACCGAACAAATGAATCCTTTATCTATCAAAATTAAAAATCTTGAGCAAAGGCTGAGCAAGGTTGTGACACAAATTTCAAGAATATTTTTTTTTAACTAAAAACACGTAAGCTGTAATAAACTGTGAATTTGAAAAAAAAGTCTGGAAGTAGAATTTTTTTTCCACAGCGGCAATACCTTGAAAAATAAAATCATCTTCGACAATCAATTATCGTAAATTCACCTGAAAAATTGTAGCCAAAAAGCTCTGAATTTCGAAATGATTCGATTAATTCTCGTCATTCGAACACAATACATTCTATTTATTACTGCAGCATACAATCTTATGTTTCGAATGTAGTGTGTGGCGTTAGATGGAACGTTTTACCAGAGAAGTGGCATCATATCCGGTGGTAGTCTCGATCTAGCGAGGAGAGCCAAACGATGGGATGAGAAGCAAATCGCACAGCTGAAACTGCAGAAGGTTTATAATATTGAAAGTCTAATTTTTCAGAAGTAAAGATTTTCTTACTGGCGAAGTATTTTGAGGAAAAGCATGCTATTTATGCTGTTATTTCCTTTCAGCAATGCAAATGTTGACCGTTTATACTCCAATTTTCATTTAGCATTACGTATATTTTTCTTCACATCTGTAAAAAAAAAATATTTGGATATTTTTCATAAAAGCTAACAAGAATTTATGTACAAAAGTGATATGCAATATCATTTATGGAAACGAAAAGAAGTATGAAATTTTTCGTATTATTCCAGAAAAAGTGGACTGAAGAGCTGAAAGAAGCGTTGCTTAAATCTCGGAAAAATGGCGACTTGCGAGCAATTGTATCGCAGATTGACGCCAACGAAAGTAGACTCAAGTACATCGACGTTGAATTGAAACTGGTGGTAAGCTTATATTATTTTGATTCTTATCTGTAGGATGGATGTTCGGACTAGAAACCTTACAAACCTCGAATTGTCGTGATCAGATTTTTGATTTTATCAATCGTTTATTTTCTTAGAACTTTGAATTAAACGGTTTTTTGGTAAAAGCGAAAATAAAAAAACAGTATGAAAAAAGATTTTTTGCTCACACTAATTTCTTTTTTTTTTTAAATAATTTTCAATAATTTAAATTAATTTAATAATTTTTTTTTTGCAATGCAATCGCTCCTCGTTTCATTAGAGAAAACATATCGTCCAGTACGAAGCTGAGCTGAAGGATTTGCAGAGTGAACTGGACAAACTCGAGGTGAATATCGACAAAAAAAAATGAAAAACAGTATTAAAATAAGAGTAAAAAAGAAATTTAGAAATGATTAAAAAACATCCATCGACGATCTAATAACAAAAAGACCTACATACGCTGTAATTTTTTTTTAATTGCAGTCAATTTAAAAAAATAATTTTTACTGCAACAAGTTTTTGAAAAAAACTATAGATCAAAGACTTCGGATGCAGAAAAAAAAAAAAAATCTGTCAGGCTAAATATATGTATATTTATGACTTCCCAGCCTACCATTGCACAGATCGAAGAGTCCATAGCGAATAAGAACTTGGAGGTAGAAAAAATCAAACTGGAAATTAATAGCCAAGAGGACAATCTTTTTAAGGACTTTTGCGGAAAAATTGGAGTGTCGAATATTCGCGAATACGAGGAACGCGAGCTATCGTTAGTAATTTTCCGAAGAAACAGAATTTGAGTAAATAGAATGAATAAAAAAAAATTATTTTCTGTTTTTTCTAAATAATCTATTGGCAGAGTGCAGCATGATCGCGAGAATAAACTTATGGAATTCGACAATCAGTGCAATCGAATTAGCAACCAGTTGGACTTCGAGAGGCAACGAGACACCGAAAGTACGATTTGAAGATTCGATTCCAAACTGGCGAAATCAAAAATATAATTTTAGTACGTTCGATGCGATAATTAATTGTCTTTACAATTTACATTCAGGCAACATCAGGCGATGGGAAAATAATCTTAACGACGCTGAGATCAAGCTGCAGTCGGCGAGTCAAGCCGAAGCGAAACTCAAAGAGGAAATTCGTAGTGACGAAGTCCAAATCGAGGCATTGAAGGTCACGAGAAATGCGAAAAAGGAGGAGGCACATCTTAAGGGAGAGGAGGTCGAACATCTGAAGCATCAAGTGACAAAATTCGCTAAAGATATTTTGACTGTTCAGAGACAGCTTAACGCGATCGAGACGAAGATCGATCGGCGAAAGGCTGAAAGACACGCTATTCTGGTGCACTGCAAGGTTCGTTTCGAACTTATTATTCAAAATAAAACTCTTGCGCATCAAGATCGAACTCAAATTACAAAATTGGTTTTAAGAGAAACGCGTCAAAAAATAAAAATCAAAATTCACCGTTTGATTAATTGTAGTTTATATATTTATCGACTGTCTAATCGAGGCCTTTGTCGGACGATTTTTACTCAGGTGGGAAGCATAGCGATACCGATGCTCGATGGTAATATTGAAGATGTGACGGCCGATGATGGCGAAGCCCACATTGATTCCACTCAAGATGTGTATGACCGCGAGAGTCAACTGGCACTGGACTACAGTCCGTTGCCCGATGAAGCGAAGGACATCGAGGGTGATGATGTCGAGAGAAACGTGGATAATCTACGGAAAGCGATGAGCGATATTCAGGGCACTCTTAAAAAGATTCAAGCTCCTAATATGAGGGTACGGAAGAAAAAAAACGTTTTTTTTTTAAATCGCACTATAATATACTAGAATATTAGATACTACGAGGAAAAATTTTTTAAATATTAATTTTTCATCTTCACAATGAATTTTGAAGGCGAACGAGAAATTGGCGATGTCCGTGGAAAAGTTTCAAGAGACGAATACAGAGTATGAGATGACACGGAAAAATGCGAGTAAAGTGAAGAAGCAGTTTGAAAGAGTGCAGAAAGAGCGTCGCGACAGGTTTTTGACGTACATCGAGCACGTGGGGAAGGAAGTTGATCCTACATACAAGGTACAAGGCTCAGTAATCGCAAGGAAATATTTTTAAATGAATAAATACTTTTTTCCGTAATTTTTTCGCTTAAATCGCACCTCCAGAACTTAAAAATAATCAACGATTTAAGGTAGCTATAGCAGTCCATTTGAGTTAAATCACTGTCTTGAAAAAAAAAAATTGTTCAAGCCTAAATATGCATATTGATTCGGTTTATGCGAAATCAATTGATAATTAAGTGTCTTGATCGCAGGTACCAACTTCGTATAGTCAAAAAATAACTTTCATATGATCAAGAGAGAATGAAAACTCGACGTTTTACCGTCAATAAATGCCGATAACAAACATAAGAAATTGTTTCCTGCTAAAAAAAGTGTTGTATCGCGCTGAACAACATGCTTTTATGGCAGACGTTAATCTTTGAATTGTCCTAATGCTGTAGCCACCTTAATTTCGACCTTCAGTGAAAAGTTACTTTTTTTTTTTTTCGTTATTACTCTGTTGTACTAGAGACGAGATATGTAGTTTGCTTCGTAAAATAACATTTTTTTTCTGATGTTTAATGAAGAATAAAAATGTAATAAATTCGTGCAGAGTTTAACGAAAAATCAGGCGGCTCAGGCGTTCCTCGAGCCGGAAAATCCCGAGGAACCTTACCTCGCCGGTATAATTTACAATTGCGTAGTTCCGGGAAAGCGATTTCGACAGATGGCTCATCTTTCGGGTGGAGAGAAGACCGTCGCTGCCCTTGCTCTTTTATTCGCCATTCACAGGTAATATAAAGCGAGAAAATGCGAAGAAAAACTTCGCGATTTTCTGTGCTCAAATCGTGACTTTTTTTTTTCGCAGTATGAAGCCAGCACCCTTTTTCGTTCTGGACGAGATTGACGCAGCTCTGGACAATACGAATATTGGCAAAGTCGCGCATTTCATCCGCGAGAAAACGAGCTCGTTGCAGACCATTGTAATTTCGTTGAAAGACGAATTTTACTCGCACGCCGATGCGCTCATCGGCATCAGTCCTGAGGTGAAAATTAGCAAATTATAAATCAGTCGAGAAAAAAATTGCAATTACGATTGATCATAAATGTAGCGTAATAAACAATATACGCCTTTTTTGTCGTATATTTTGCAGATAGGAGAATGCATGCAGAGCAACGTATTGACTTTTGATCTGACGCCGTACGGACGTTAATCAGGAAAGCACAAAAGAGAAAAATATTATTATTATTTCGTTACATTGTTTCATATTTGTTATTAATGGTGGCCAGTATTTTTTTCTTTGCGGAAAATAATGAGATTTTTTTTTGTTTATTCTTTTAATTTCAACAAATGTTAGTCTACGAGTTTTGACATACATGATTATTTTTTATGTTAACGATATATCGATCACGAGCGAAAAATACAAAATAGAGTTTTACCACCTACTTGTGTTTAACATATTTTATGTCTTAATAAATAAGCACAAAAATTTGATTTCCATATGGAACATCCCGGTAATCTAATGTGTAATTGCTCTCTGCGTTCAGGAGGGCTGAGAATGCCTATGGAAAATATTCTAAAGCCCGCATTACATTTTTTTATTACGTAATTCTTGTTTTTTCTATTAGATTACCGCGATGTTTGATCGTTCGGAGAGTTGTAACTCTGGAGCGAAATTGCCGCCCATCTCGCCAATTTTTTCCAAGATTCTAGACATTTCAACGAACAAAATTTGAAGATTTCAACTAAATCGGAAATGCCGTTTCGGAGGGCAAAAAATTGCCAACTTTATTTAATTGAAAAATAGCAGAAAATAATAATAATAACAATAAATAATAATAAATTTATTTAGCCATTCTCGCCCTTTAGGGAATCATGTTTTACATGTAGCTAGGTGTGAAATATATCAAAACTAATAAACAACCACGGTAACTTACCGGGTTTATTTACCGGTCATTTACCACCGCAACTGCACTCTCGTAACCCCCACGCTTCGGCAGTCGCCCGTTTTGATTGGTTGGCTTTGGCCAACCAATTAAAACGTCCGCACGTGAGCGTTTGCTCGCCCAATAAGAACACGCCCTGACTTACCGCCCGCCCGCGCGCGCGATAGAGTCGCATTGTTTCTCTTTTATACTTATTTTCGAGTTCAGTCGTGCCGAGCTCGTTCCTCGGAGCTTAAACCAGTGGGAGTTCGCTCGTACGTGTGTCACGCATTATTATTTTTTTTTCTTTTTATCACCGTTCGATCGTGCATCGAGGGGCGTTCGCTCGCGGTGACTTATGGACCGAGAGTCTCTTCTCCAGCTGTCAAATCTCATCGATACACGGTGAAATATTGCTTCGTGCGCTATCGGCGATTGGACCATCGCGCAAATAGTCACTACGAGAAATACACAGCGTGTTTCTTTTTTTTTTTTTCTCTCTTTTCTTTTTTTTCTCTATCACCATTCTCACAATCAGTGAATTCGAGAATACTTTTATAGCCCCTCGTACGTTTTTACGAAAAAAACATCGTGAGTTCCATAAAATTGATCACGCGACTCTTAAGAACAATGATAAAGCTACGAGACTGTTATCGCGTAGGTGTTTGGTGGCCGATTCCGGCCAAGTGAGAAAATGCTTCTTTCACCTAAACTTGGATTTTCGATATATAAACGCTATTCTCTCTACTTTTGAGCCATTTTTCATTAAATTGACGACTGAAACCTTTTTTTTTTTACTCGAAATATGCTTTTTTGACACTGCAAATTTTTCTATAGGTTTTTTATTTACTGTAGGTTACATAAAATGAAGAGCAGATCGAAAAGTGGTCCATAAAAAAAAGTGGTCTGTTTGACATAGAATGCCTCTTGTATGAATCATTCCATCAAATATTAATCGACCGCTAAACCTCATCATTCAAAATTGGGTTGTAATTCTTAAAAAAAACTTTTTTTTTTACTTTTTTGTAGCAGTTAGAAAAATCTCAGATTTTTTTTTATAGAAATGAGTTTCTGCATTAAAAAAATTTCAGCTATAAAAAAAGAAAAAAAAAATTTTCATCGGCAGATGATAAAGTACTTGAAATTAATATTAAAATTCAAAAATATGGTTTTAAGGTTTATCCATGTTTTTTTTGTTTTTTCGAGAAGGAAGAACAGTCTGAGCAAAAGTTGGATTTTCAAAATATAAACCTTTTCTCTCTACTTGCGAGGCATTCTTCGTCAAATTAACCACACAAACTTAAAAAAAGAAAACATGTTTTGCTTAGAGTACTAATTTTTCTATAGGTTTTTTCTACATACTGTAAGTTACATAAATTCAAGAGCAAAATAAAAACTATCAGAATTAGTGAACAAAATGTAATTTTAAAAAAGTGGTCCATTTGACATAAAACGCCTCTTATATGGATCACTCCACCAAATATTAATCAGCAGCGAAACATTGAATTTTTTAAAATTTTTTCAACTTTTTTCAATTTCAAAAAACCAATTTTCTAGCTGTAAAAACCTCAGATACTTTTTTAGAAAAATGGGTCCCATACAAAAAAAAACCTGATCTCAAAAATAAGCTTTCAAAAGGAATTAGAATTTGAATAAAAACAAATCCCAATTACACTGAAATCAGGCCAAAAGTAGCTATTTTTTTAAATTTATCTTTGCTAAAAAAAAAAAAAAAATAGAAATTCTGCATTCGTTGCTAACTAACATTTTTATTTCATCATTGAATACTTCACTCTATAATTTAAAAAATCTACAAAAAAAAAAAAAAAATACACAATCTTCTGCATAACAGTAGCTAACAATGCAGAAAATTACAACCCGATCAAGGATTCCAAGATACAGTCGCTGATTAGAATTTAATGGAATGATCTATAAGCATCAAAGAAAAATCTCTGTTTAACTCTGGCGTTAATCTTCCGACAGAAATACGACGTATAACGTGGATCGCTTGTCGTACTCATCAGTCATCACAGAGTTTCCTTTTACTTTTTACGGGACGCGCATCGCTCCTTCCTGCGTTAACCTGACGTTCTATATATAAAATAGAACGGTGGCTTGCCTGCTTTAAAAAAAAAAAGAAAAAAATTCATTTACATTTTGTTTTCTCAAATTTTAGATTTTTAATTCGAAATAAATCTCCATCGCCAGCCTGTTATTGAATACTTAATAATACTGTTTATCGAACGACTTTTTATTTACGTTTCGAATGGAGAAACAGTGCGTGAGTGAAATATAATTCTGGAGATCTCGGGCGTTTATAATTAACTCTCGGTTATATAGTGGTCAATGTGACTCGAGCGACAGTGTGTTTTTCCGTCATCGTTTGGAGCTGCCTACTTATTTACGAGGACTTACTTGCGGGAATTATTGTGAGGATGTGCCTCTTTTTAGTGAGAAAAAACGAGAGGCTTCTGTGGCTTTGCGTGTAATGCGATACGCGTATACACGTGAGTATTAATATCGTCAATATTATATTATCATGGGGAATAATCGAAAAATATACTTTGACTATTCTAATCATCATTCTATTTTATTCTTATTATTGCGTTTATTCTGTCTGTAACCAAAAGAAGCCGGACTTATCTTAAGGTCGTACTTAAGATTGAACTTAAAATCGATCTTAAGGTCGAATTTAAGATTGCACTTACATATCGATGTTAAGGTCGAATTTGAGATTGATCTTAAAAACGATTTTAAGGTTGAATTTAAGATTGACCTTAAAATCGATTTTAAGGCGGAACTTAAGATTGACCTTAAAATCAGGTTTGAGGCGGAATTTCAGATTGACCTTAAAATCGATTTTAAGGCGGAATTTAAGATTGACCTTAAAACGATTTTAAGGCGGAATTTAAGATTGACCTTAAAACGATTTTAAGGCGGAATTTAAGATTGACCTTAAAACGATTTTAAGGTCGAATTTAATATTGACCTTAAAATCGATTTTAAGGCGGAATTTAAGATTGACCTTAAAACGATTTTAAGGTCGAATTTAATATTGACCTTAAAGGCGATTTTAAGGCGGAATTTAAGATTGACCTTAAAACGATTTTAAGGTCGAATTTAAGATTGACCTTAAAACGATTTTAAGGTCGAATTTAAGATTGACCTTAAAACGATTTTAAGGTCGAATTTAATATTGACCTTAAAATCGATCTTAAGGTCGTATTTAAGATAGAGCTTAAAATCGATCTTAAGGCCGAACTTAAAATTGAATTTAAAATCGATCTTAGGATGGAACTTAAGATTGAGCTTAAAATCGATTTTAATTTAATTTTTAAATTTTGACCTTAAATTCGTATTTCGCGAACGAAAAAACTTCTATCTACCAAGTGTCAACAATAAAACTGATCCTGAAATTTTGGATTGTTTCGTTCCGCCATATTGGAACCACCATTTTGAATATTTAAAATTTGACCTTGAATTCCTGTTCCGCGACCCATAAAAATCCTAAGTAACACGTGTCATAACAATCAAACAGGCTATGAACTTTGTCATTATTTCGAACCATCATATTTTGGATCCACCATTTTGAATTTTCAAAATGTTGACCTTAAATTCGTGTTCTGGGAGCAAAAAAATAATCCCTAAGTACCAAAAGTGTCATAACAAAATCAAACTCGTTTTAAAAGCTTTTTTAATTATTTCGGATCGCCATGTTAAATCCGCCATTTTGAATTTTTCAAATTTTGACCTCGAATTAGGATCCAGATTTTAATATGCCAACTGATGTGTAAAATTGTCGGTGTAATAAAAAATTTCAAATATTTTTAACAGTCTCGAAAGAATTGAAAAATAAAAAAAATAAATATACATCAGACGTTGAAATCTTTACGCGAATTATTTTGATAAAATGGACATCGAAATTTCGAGTCGAATTTAACAATAATATGACATCTATAACTGCAACGAAGGTACAATTAATAACAACAACAAAAAACACGAATTGTTACAGATGTGTGTCTCGATGCTTTCGCGCAAGTATTCCGGAAGAGTGAGGCGGTAATGAAAATCATATTGTTGACCTCGTATCCGTGAGGAAACCTTGAAAATGAGCTGGTTAAGAAGTAGCCCTTTGCGGGCAAGCTTCAGCAAGCCGCACTCCAGAGACTCGCCGCCCAAGGATGCCGATCCATCCGCGTGTTACGACAGTTTTTGCAAACACTGGCAACAGACTCACGAGATCATTCGAAAGAGCAGAGTAAGTTTTCAATTATTTCCCAATTAATTCGAAAATTATTTCTTCCAGCTAAATCATTCCGCCAAATTATTCACCTAAATTCACCGGCAAATTTTTTTTTCACTAGCTCGAACATTTTTAAAGATCTTAAAAAAATATTAAATTTATTACTTTTCTGATATTCGCCAAATTATGAATGTTCAAGGTTTTTTAATACGACTATTGCCATTAAATTTCCGTGATTTAGTTCACAAAGTTTTCGGAATTGTAAAATTTTACTTAATCCCACATTTTGAAAAATAATTTTTTTCTGAAATAAAATTATTTCTACGCAAAATCTACTTTTTATATAAAAATAATACTTTGATGCTTAAAAAAAACAACAATTTTGCGAGGAAAAATGTTATACTGCAATTCAGCAAAATAATTGGCGGAATGATTCAGCTTTAAAAAAAAAAAGTCTTCTCGGCAACTCATAATTATTCGTTGGAATCATTTGTTTATTGATAATAAAATTGAACGATTTTAGCCACCGAGCGGCGGACCGTCTCATGACGAGATTCTCGGAGTCGTGAATCACGTCGATCAGATGGTAACACTTTTGCTGTTGGAGCTGCGAAATAAAGCTACGTCGGAGCAACGACAAAACTCGGCGCCCACACACTCGCCTTGCTTGGAATATCTTTTGAGCGAAAATTTGCTCGATGCACTATTCGAATTGAGCACGTATGCCGGGAGGTAAATAATCGCTAACGCAATGACTTTCGATTAATCATTCACGTATCACCGGGGTGACCCTGATATTTTCTAAATATTTTTTTTCCTCTTAGTATTTTATAGCGCGGTATTAAAAAAAGTATTTTGCACCAATTTTTATATTTTTTTGATAATTTATTTAGTCGATTATGAAAAAAAAATATTGCTCACCTAAATCGTCGAGAATTTTTAAAAACTTATAATTGTAAATTGTTTGTTGAGAAATAACATTTTAGACACTATTTTTAGGATTTTTTTTTGGTCAAATTGCAGCATATTAGGAGAAAAAAAAATGTATAAAAATTATGGTGGTCTTAAATCTGTTGATATGACATGAAATACCCGATATAATAAAGACTTGCGATTTTTTCCTTATTGCCAGATACACGACTATACTGCGTCTGAAGCAACTGAAGCTCCACGAACTTCTAGTTTCGTACAGCAGCACCTTGCTCGCTCACGAACCAGTCGCCAGACCAGTTCTCCGATTTTTGGATGCATGCGCCATGGATATTCTTGAATATGAGGTGGAAAAGAGGCTCATTTCGTTTCTCAATCAGCTGTGCGTTGCCATAATGCAAAATAGTGCATTGCTCGATCTATTCTTCCAGCCGAATGCCACGGGAAAAAATAAGTACGTTTTTCGAAACACTCAATTCATTGGAGCCTAAAATTAATATAATAAAACGAATTAAATATTCCTGCGGAATTTCAAATTAATAGGACAAATTTTCCAGATTGCGGATAAACTTGAAAATCATGGTTTCGGAAAAATCGAAAAAAAGAAATCTTCTCGCATCATCCAAGCTATTATCAACTAGTAATTTATTGGACTTGTTACATTTTTCTTAAATTGAGATTCTGACGCAAATTTTGATAATTCAATTTATTAAGATATCTAAGAAACGTGATTACAAGCTTTTTATCGCACATTGCAATCGCAATTTTAAATCTCACCTGAAACGATATTTATTCGTTTTGTATTAGATTTTCATTTTCGAATAATTCATAATTTGGGATTCGAATTATTTTAGCCATAAATAATGAGTAAAACTGGTTTTATTCAACAAAAAGACGAACTTCTCGAAATTTTTGATGAGTTATTCTGCTCTGCATTGAAAATAATACAAAATTACGATTTAATCTTTGTAGATTTATCATCTTTACGCTACTGATACCGCATATTCATCGAGAAGGCCCGTTGGGCCAACAAGCGCGAGACGCGATGCTACTGTGCATGTCCCTATCGAAGAAATATGACGAATTGGGAGTCTACATTGCCGATTCCTCCAATGTGTGTCCGGTAAGAAAACAAAAAAAGCAAAACCTTGCACGTTGCTTCCTCATTCTTTTAATTCGTCGTCAACATAGCCTTCTCTATGAGGGACATTGATTGATAAATTTTGGCTGACTCATAGAGGAAGCTTTGTGGACGAAGGAATTAAACGACAAGCAAAAAAACATGCAAGGTTCTAATTTGCAATTTTTTTTTTTATTCGAAGGTAAATTTTTTCCGTATTTTTGTTTTATTCGAAAATTTTTATAGAAATCTTAACGATTCACACGTATTTTAAAGGAAATTGCTATAGATAAGAAATTTTCACTGTTTTATGTGAAAAGAGATTCTGTGATTTTTCAGAAATCTTTCTTTTTTAGAAATAATAACAAAATCAACATTTTTTAATTCTTTTTAATGAAACATTTTAACGATTTTGATACATTTTTTGTGTCGAACATTTCTTAAGTCTATTAAGTATGTTCAACGATTTCTAGCTCATTTTTTCAATATTTTCGGAAGTTACAGCTACGAAAAAATTTAAAAATTCAATATTCTCTAAAAATCTGTGCTTTTTTTTTTTTTTTAATTAGAATTGCCGAAGTTGTGAATGGATTCGTGAAGACAATTTAAAAAAATTATTGTTAAAATCTGAAGCATTTCAGATAAAATTATAACTCAAATATTCATTTTACGCAAACTTTTGAATTTTTTGGGAATATTTGGATGATCGATTTTCTAGGCAATTTACGAAAAATACAAAATCACATAAATTTGTATTTTAAGAGTTAATAATATAGATTTACTTTTATAATACGATTATTATATCATAATTCACGACTATAAATTCGACTTCGAAGAGAAGCAATTATTCTTCTTGCATTCCAAATTTCATTTTAATATTTCTAATTATTTTTTAATTATATTAATTCGAATTTTTTCAAATTCAATCCAAGCACATCGACGTGCATTTTTTTTTGTTAATCCTGATCGTCGAATATCAAAATAAAAATTATCATTTAACGTACCTATTCCAAAATAAAAATGGTAAAATAAAAAAAATAAATTAAAAAAAAGCAAATAGAGTTGAATAAATTGTTAAGTGACTCATCGCATTCCCGTCGATTTAATTTAAATTCAGTTGATCATCTAATTTTTTTTAGGAACTATTTACACCGATAGACACTCAAAACTCTTAATACGTTGAATTGTCTGGTTTGGAAAAGAAAGAATCCAGCCTCTCTAAAAAGAGGAAAATGGAAATGCAAGTTTAAGTAGTTCTCTTCTTTTAAATATCCTCATTTTATGTTGTACACACACGTAATTCTAATACATCCGTCTAAACGCGGGCGTTACTTTCGACACGGGAAATCGCTCTCGCTCGACTCCACATGACTGAGATAATTAGCATCGCGTTGTAACAATGCATTTCCCACGCGACTGAACGCGTGCATCTACCGTTTTTCGCACTCCAACAGTGCATCAATTATTTTGTATATTTTTATTATACAAGAATTTAGCTCGAATCGTTCTCAAAAAATATTTTCGAAGGACATTTTCCATTGCTTTCAACGATCGTGACAATTAATGTTGACGTAAATGCGACGCGCGACGTGACTCACATTACTATTTTTTTTTTCACCTTTACGCACAATCGCTCTCACCGCAATTACTTATGTAAGTAGAACGGTAACGGCACAGCGATGAGTCGGATAGTCAAAAATATATAAAATCCTTGTCCTTATTTAGTCCGTTATCAACGAGATAATATAAATTATGTCACGAATAAAATGTCAATGCTATGTCACGAGATATTGAAGGTCGAGGCTTTGAACTACTTTTTACTTTTTTTTTTATCAATTTCAGAATTTGCAATCTCAGATTCGCGCGCTAATGGTGACATTTTTCGTCGAAATTAAATTAATTTAATTTAAATTTTTTATTTAAAAAATTTTCATATATTTTTTTCTACCTCTACAATCTACATTATTGACTTGAAAATTTTACCGAACGTAGTTCAGGATGTTTAAAGATAAAGGTACGACGAATTTTTTCAGCTTGCATTTCTTATTGTTGCTGATAAAATGTATAATTTTTTAAGTAGTTAAAAATTATTGTTTAGGTGCTGGCTACGGGCTTGAGCGGTCTGTACTCTGTTCTCCCACGAAAATTACGAATAGAGACCGACGACTGGCATCGATTGACGCCCGACGACGTTAACGACATACCGGAGCTCACCCAACTAATGGATTCTCTGGAATTCTGTAATGCCGTTGCCCAAGTCGCTCACCCATTGGTGCAAAAGCAACTTCTCGAGTTCCTCTACCAGGGCTTCCTTGTGCCCGTTATGGGCCCGGCGCTTCTTCAGGTACAAGTCTACAAACCGTTGGTTATCAACTATTACCCACGTTTTTTTAAAACCTCATTGTTTCATGGCTTTTTCACTCAGGACTTTTTTTTTTTAAATACATATCGATCAGTTTATGAAATAAAAAATACTTCGCAGGAGTTTTTTAGATTTTTCCAAAAAAAAATTTCGTCACAAGGGTTGTTGCTTTTTTTAAACATCTTTTATCCTAATTTTCGTATCTTTTCTTATATCCGCAGATTTTTGATAAATTGAAAACCTTTTTTTACTAAAATTAATTTTTTTCTGCACATAATTATTTCTGACATTTTTATCGCTTTCTTGAATCTCCATAAAGTCGTAAATATGTTTATTAGAAAGCTGAGAATTGTTCACACATTTGCACAGAGTTCAATATTTTTCAATCACAATTTTTGACCTCCAGCCTGAAAAAGCCAATGGAATTTGTCTGCGATAAATCTTTCCATTGTCTAAAATTCAACATTGTGTGATATTGGGTTTGTTTACGGTATCATCCAGGGCGCACATACTCGATTATATGGGCTTCTTGTTATACTCTTGTGTTTTGACTGCGTTGCGTCTTCGGTGTTTGGTCAATTCTTTTCTTTTTTTTTTTTTTTACTTTTTTGGCATCCGCTTATACACGAGTGCACGTGCGCACATGTATACTTTTACAATTTTTTTTTCCCTCTGAAATTCTGAAACGGACTGAAATTTTTTTGTATCTTTCTGTACGGCTTTCGCAAAATTATTACCTTTGTTATTCTTATCGGAGATAAGCACATTTACACACTTTTAAGGTAGTCAAGAATAGACAAGTCAATCAAATTTGTTTGTTTGAAGAGATCCTATTTAATGTAGACAAAAAATGTATAACAGTGAATATCGGGCATTCCACCCCGTTTCGACCTGGATTTGACCTCGATCTCTCCGATTTGGCTCATTATTTTTTATATGCTTCGTTGAACCCTCAAATGCACAAAATTTAAAAGAAACATTTTTATTTCTATTTCTGTTTTTTAATATATTTTTAAAGCGACATATAAAACACTATAATTTTAAAATCTGCAAAAATTGTAAAAAATACTCTATTGAATATCAACATTTTCTAGCTTATTACCAAAGTACGCAAGATTTTTCTTCTTATAGTTTTAAAGATTTTTTTATTTAAAATATTATAAAAAAATGGAAAAAAGATCAATCTACCATGGGCAACCCGTCAAACGTTTCTGTATATAAAATCGTAGTTTTTTTTTTAATTTTTAAAAAATCCGTAATTTTGTTTTTTGAAAAATCCGGCGTCCAGATGACATCGTAAGCACCGTTCGTTTCGTTATCTGTGCATATATTTACGTTTTTCGGCGATAAATTTCGAGTCAAATGCTTCGATTTTATATTATTATTATTGTTATTATTTTAATTTATTTGCCGCCTTTAAAGCTGTGCAATTTATATGCAAAGAATTGATTCGGTGGTGGCAAAAAAAAATATCGTGTTAAAATTGTGTGAAAAATGACTTGAATTGTACTGACTTTCGTGTAAAACCCACTTCGCGGTATGAAAAAATTAAAATTTTCGTTCCACCGGAGCGTGAATTTTTTTTTTTATAAAACTAGATGTTCTACGATTTTTCAGGGCACTTCGTTGTAATACAGTAAAAAAAGATTTTGAAATTTAAATGGGTCATCACATTTTTGAAATTCAAAATGGCATATCAGAATTTTGAAGTTTGGTAATGTCCGATAGAAAATTACGAGCTGAAATTTCAAGAAACGTCGGATTTTTATGAAACTTAAAATTTTATGGAACTTTGAGGTCGCTAAATTCAGATATTGTGTCTGAATTTTTAACTAAAAAAGTGGATTGACAAAATTAGATTTTTATAATATTATAAATTCTATATTCTGATTTTATATTCAGATTCAGCTACCTCAAAAACTCAAAAATACCTATTTTTGTAAAAAATTCAGCGACCAAAAAAAATCGTAAGAGCGTAAATCGTTTTTCTTCCCCGTAATACACAGTGAAGATATGAATTTTAGTTCGAAAAAAACATATTTTAACACATATTTATTTCTTAAATTTTATTTAAAAAATTTGGTGTTGGAGGAATTGGTGTTATATCGAATGTCAGGACAATTGGATAGTCTTAACAAGGTTGCAGCGCTTCGGGCTAAGTCAAATCAGTGCTAAATTTTTGTTACCGTCTTTGCGTAGCAAATTTAATTGCAAGAATAGTAACGAATAAACGCTACTTTTTTCGGAAAGTTCTGTCCTTGAATAATCCGCAATTCTTTGCCGATTTCATTGCTTGACCATCGATTTTGATTTTCGAAAAAAAAAGATCTAAAAACTGGCCGTCTAGATATTTCATATTTTAAATCACAAAAAAAAAAAAAAATCAAATTTCCTCTTCGGAAATTGCTATGTAATTCGTTGATATTTTTTTGTAAATCCGTCGCCATAATATTTCTTTCGATTAATAGACACATGCTGCAAAAAAAAAATACCCTTTTACCGTCGTCAATTAATCCGTAAAATGTTGTAAAAATCGATAACGAATATCTTAGCACTGATGTGATTAATGCGAAGGGGATGCAATCTTCTTAAGTCGAAAAAACGAGAAAAAAAAAAAAAGATTGATGATTAATTTTAATAATTGACGTTGTGGCTTGTGGTTGTCGGTGGCTGTCTGGTGACTCTTTATTTGCGCTCGTAGGATTCCTTCGGCTTGACACTAGATCAGCTAGATGCACCGGACAATCGGGTTAGTATGTACATACGAAATTCACACTATCAGCTCCTATTATCAGCATAATCGCGAGACTAATTTCTTGAGGGAGCCAAGTGGCTTTAAAAATCATGAAAATTAAATGGTGCAGAAATTGTACATCTGAAAATATTTACCTCGATAAAAATCACTACTCTTCAAGCACGAATAAAAAAATGTATCTAAGTTTATCGATGCAAATAATGTTTATATTGTCGTGAAAAAGATCTTGAATTTGATCTTCGAAAATTAATTGGATTAGATCACCTTTACAAGTATAATTTAATCAAAATATTTTTGCATTAATGAACTTGGCTACAAAAAAAAAAATTCCACTTGCTAAAATGTTTTATTTTTTGTGCTTGCTTGTCATTTTTGTCAATGGAAAAGATGTTTTATGTGCAATCGTTGCCTCTCTTAATTTTCCGGATTTTTAGGTGACTCTGGTCGTCCTTAATCGATTCAAATCGATTTCGATTTTTTTTTCCTGTAACTCTCAGTCTAGTCTAATTCTGTCTCTTTTTTAATCTAACAATCTTTAGTGCATTATTCGCGAACGCAAAACTTCTCATTGTTCCAAGCATGTCAGGAAATGATTGAATTTTAACGAAAATTGAATCTAAATTCTACTAACAACTTTTTAAATGGCTACAAATTAAAATTCTTTGCGTTTCGTGGCTTTTTGAGTATTTGTTGACTCGTGTAATTTTCAGCTGATTTTTCAACCTAAAATTGTATGAAAGGAAGTAACACGATTTTTTCTTAAACAATAATTTTAAATTGCTTCTGTAACAGCTCGTGCCTCTAATTCTATGTTGCTTGTGTCTGAAAAAAACGTCCTGTCAGGGTACAGTCCTATCAAAAATAAAATACTTGGAAAAAAGGGAAAAATGATGTAAACCGATTTTTAATTAACAAAAAGATATTAAAGCTAGAGATTGAAAATGTCGTCGAAAAAAAAATCTTAATAAAAAAATAAATAAAAACGTATAATTTTTTAATTGTGAATAATTTTATTAATTCTAAAGCTACGGAGCTTTTGAAGGACTCATTTTAAAGAGCATGAAATGAGCTTAAAAACTAGCATATCACTTTTCAAATTGCAAAGAAAATTTCTATAATATTCCATATTATACATTTTTTACAGGACAATTAACGACAGGAAGTCTCTTTAAATAATCTGCCCTCTCTCTCTCTCTCTCTCTCTCTTCATTAGCTGTATATATGTTGCTTTTTGCATATTTTTTTTTCTCTCAGTAACTCGTGAAATTTTCCACGATTATGTATGAAAGAATAAATAAATGATTGTTCAGACAACGGTTGAGGAACTGGTCTCTGCAACTGCCTACTTTGATCTCTTTCTTCGATCCGTCACCGATCCTGGATTACTTCGATCGCTCGTCAGATTTCTCCTGGAGGACAATTACGATCTATGCAGGATTCTCGACAGTCTCATACAGAGGATATCGTCGAGATCACGGGTGCGTATTTAAAAAAAAATGAATTATTTACATGCAAGATATTTCTGTTATTCTATCGATACCAAATTTCGATGCTATTTTTAATTAGTTTAGATTTAAATCTTAATTCCAGACGGAATTAGTAAAAAAATTACTAATTCCACTGGAATTAAGATTTGAATCTAAAAAAAATTACTAATTCCACTGGAATTAAGATTTAAATCTAAATAAATTACTATAATTGTACCCACAATATTTTCGTTGTAAATATCAAAACACATGCAAGAAACTAAATTGTTTTCTTTTTTCTGTAATTGCAGCTCTGCATCGTGACGCTGGCATTGTTCGAAAGTCTCGTAGAGCTCAATTGCGAGGACGTAATGCTCGAGTTGTGTCTGGGTGCTTTAGCGCCGTGCTCTCACGTTATGTTTTCCCAGCGAAGAAGGCTTCGCGACGTCGATCCGTTCGGTCGGGGTGCCGAAAAGTTTCTGTCCCTGACACCAGCTTGCTGCGTTGCTTATTCAGTGAACAATGCCAGTTCCGCGACATCGCGATCATTGCCACACGTGCCGTCCAATCCTCGTAGAAGGAGTTCCGCCTCAAATTCATCGAATCCAACAAGTCCCCCGGAGAGCTTGGCGTCACTTCCCGCGGCGATAAATTACGGCTCTAAGCACACGGAAAGCCTCTACGGAAATTATCACGCTTATCTCTACGACGCGAGACAAAAAATCGTCGCGTGCCAAAGCGCTTGCGCCAATTGGTCTTATCAATACGACGGCGAACCTTACAGACAGAGCAAAAATAACAGCGGCGCCAATCTTGCCGACGAAAATTCTACTCTCGCCGAGCAAGTGAATCTCTGGCGAATCGAAAACGATGATGTCACTTTGACGAGAAATTCGAGGATGAAAAATGGCAAAACAGCGAGCTTGCCTCAAACTTCGTCAACTTTGCGCAATGAAAATACGCCCGATGTGACAATAAAACAAGTTAATCATGGTTCCGATTCGAATGCCGATTTTTCGACGGGCGAAGAGACGCCGGAAAATATTCTCGAGAACATCAAATCTCTGCTGGAAGGAGACGAGGTGCGAAGTATTTAAAATATGGGAATGTTGAAAGTTCAGAAATTGCGTATTTTTTATATTTTAAATTGTATATTTTTTCTAACAGGTGCTTGGCGAAATTCTGTCCGTGAGAGAGGCAAAAAATAATGGTGATTGTCCGGATGGAGGAGCTGTAGCGCGTTCACTTTCGGCCGAGGAACAAGGACGTTTGGACGCGGATATCGCAGAATTATTGGACGAGGATCTCGGCACAGTGATTAAAATAACCAGCGACAAAAGAACGGAAAGTCCAGTATACACGGAAATCGAAAGTCACGGCGAAATTGAGGATTCCAACACAGCGATGAATTCACTTTTGTCGCTTGGCGAAAGTAGCGGCTACGAGAGTTTTGCTTTTAAGGGCTCGACGGAATCAACGCCGGAGAATGAGCAAAGTGAGGAGCACGACGAGAGCAGCGCGGCTGATAACGTTCGTTTAGCCGCTATCGGCGAAAATCCAACGACTCTCGATGGAATCGATGAAACCGATATAAATGTGTCGACCGATCGAAAAATCGACGAAAGCGAACACGACGAGCCAGCGATATCATCGCCGGACTTGAGAAATCAAATTTTATTCTCCCGTCACGATATATTCAATGGAAAACCCAATGTTGGCATTTTTCTCGATGTTTTGCTGAGAAAATTGGAGTGTATGACGAGCAATAATGTCTACGTGAATCTTCATCTAACCGGGCTTATCAGTCGTCTTGCTATTTATCCACAGCCTCTGTTGCAGTCATTTCTACTGAATCATTCGTTGGTCTTTCAACCGAGCATCAGATCGTTACTGCAGGTAAACTGATTTGTTAATTATTGAAATCTTCTTTTGATCGATTTTTTTTCAAGTCAATGGAATCACAAATAAGACAGCAAAGATAATTCTAACAACAACAACAAAAATCTGCCATATTTTGGCTGGGATTCAAGTTCTCTTTAAAAAATTATTACAAAGGAAAAAGAAAATTCACGCTAAATAAACAGCCGCGATAATAACAATAATAATACTTCAAAAACCTTGAATGAACTCGTGTTTAAAATTATTTCTAACAAAAACCAATGTAATAGTAACTAAAAGTGGCGCATAATTAATAATAAAAATAAAAATAAAACAAGGATGAAAGATTATAACTGTGCAAATTTATTATTTTTTCATTTTGACACAAAGCTACCTTTTTGTTAATTTGTTTCCAGGTTCTGACTTCGCTCAAGCACAAGATTGATCAGTATTTGTCGAAAATCGAGGATTTGGACGTATTAGTGGGACAAGCAAGAGCGTTTCTAATAGCGAGGGAGGACAGACTCGTTAACGCGAGAAAAAATGCGCTCGAAGCGGCTGCTCAATCGCCACAGATGAAACGAAACGTATCCGCAGGCGAGCCATTTTCTAGAGGTAATAATCATTCCTTTTTATTCTACAATCTTTCTCAATTTCTAAAAAAGAACATTTTTGCTTTCTCACAGAGAAAGGCTTTCATAAAATTTTCTATTTTTTTCTAAACATACTTCCTCATAGAGATAACTTTGTAAAAAAGCGAAAAAAATGAGGTGGCAATGTGCCAAGTTCTAGTTTGCAAAGCTGTTTAAATTTGATTTTCTGTGTTAATGCTACTCGAATCCTGCAAGTGATTAAACGATGTAGGTATTAACTATTTTACGGTGCATTTTGTTAGCATAGAATTTTCTCGGAAAATATTCATCTTGTATATATTGCCGACAACAGGTGAACCCAAACGAAGAAGTTTGCTGGGTCAGGTTTTCGATTGGTCCGGCGGAAGTTCTGGCCCCGGCAGCCTGAGAAGCTCACTAGCTCAAAAGTTTGGCATGAAGGAAGAATCTTTGGAAGTTATCGATAACGGCTCCGGTTATAGGTGAGATATTCGGCTCTATCATCTGTATTTGGTTCATATCAACAGGGTTCTAATACTCATCTTTTATTTTTCATTCTTTTCAACGGTTCGCACTAATTTTGAGATTTTTTTTTGAAAATTTATTCAGTCTCAGACACCAAAAATGTCGTTTACTAAAACTGCGTCAACTATTTAAAAAAAACAATTCATTATTGCAAAATAATTGTTTTACAAAATTTAAAAAGATGTAGCAAATAAACAATCGGCCTTCTCCAAGTTTAAAAAAAAATTTAAAAACTCGGATGAGAGAATATCGATTCAAAAATATTTTTTTCAGTCGTATATGATAATTTTAGGTTCGTTTAAATTATAAATTTCAACATAATTGCGACGACAAATGAAGTTCTTTTTTAAAGATTTGATTTGTTATTCTTTGCTTGACACAGATATTTTCCGAAAACAACGTGGGAGTCAACGAAAGACGTGAGTCCGGCTCAAAACGTCGTGTTATGTGCAGTAGTGATGGACGAGTGGCTTAAAGAATTGGCCGCCATTACCCAGGAGCACGCAATTCAATCTCTCACAAGCAGACCAGGATTCAGAGTGTAAAAAAAAATCAATTAAATTATTGAATTGCTCCATAGTCGATAGGACAATCATTGACGAGTTTACGTCACGTCGTCTTCGAGATTTATGGGCAATGTTATGCATCGAAAAACAAATCCGTGAAAGTCAATCGGCGACAAATTGCAAAATACATGACGTGAAAATTGCCAGGACAAAAAAAAAAGTTAGCGAGTCGATCGAAACCAGTACAAACTATTAAACGTCCTCGAAATCTTAGCGGACGTGTACAATTAAAGAGACTTTAAACATCTCGAGAAAATCCTTCCGAAACACTGAACATTTTTATTCCCACTCCGACAGATGAGAGCTAAAAATGTATAACAACAAATTTAGCTTTTTCTTAAATTCCGATGAAAAATTAGTTGTAAAAAGAAATGTTGAGACAACCAGGAAATTACGTCTTCCGACGGCTATCCGAATTCGACGGTTGTTTAACAATTTTTTAAAATAGAATACCGAAGTTCGAATTTTACAGCCGAAATTTCTTTTCAAATTTCTTACAAACATTAATAATAATTTGTCTCGCATAATTTTCCACGCAAAATTATGCCGCTGGATGGGAATTTCCTGTTCTCTTAAAAAAGAAAAATGCAGAATCTTCATTTAAGAAAGTCGGCTGTAGAATTCTGTTAAAAAAAGGTATCACTTTTGTTTTTTAATTTTACTTTTATTTAGGTAAGACGAAGGGATAATTAGACGGAATATAGATTGAGCGTAAATTAATTGTGGAATATAAGTTTACGTTGATAACTGCGAACCGCGCACTGACTATTTTACGTATGAGTTTACGGTGCATAGTTAGGAGTTACCTAATATTAGGATTAACGGTGGCCATCGAAATTCTTGATTTCGATATTATTTAGTGTCGTTAAGGACTTCGGAGCGCTTCACACAAGTCAATTCAGAGATAATTTTTTAAAAGCCTTTTTTATCATTTCTGGTGGCTTAATCAATTGTTTCAAAAAATTAGAAAATTTATTAAACAATTCAGCGACATTATTCATTTATTAATACATTCGCAGCTGTGATTTCAAAAAAAAAATTCTGACGTTTAACAGAAAAATTGATTAAACCAGCAGATATTGTAGAAACGCTTCTAAAAAATGTAGCAATGATTTGACTGAAAAATCAGCGATATTCATTGCCAAATATTTCACTTGTTTGATTGCTGAATTTTTCTCTTTTTTAAAGATTTACTTGAACGCTTTTTTCGGCATGAGCTTCTTTTTAATTTGTGAAATATTTAAACGGTGATTTTAGAGTAGTATGGTTATAATTTTTTTTTTTTAATATTATTTTTCAATGAATATCATTGATTTTTATCTGACTTCCTCTCCTTAATAAATTACTCATAATTATGAGTACTTATAAATTAATATTATTGTCAAAATACGACAAATTCTGTTGAGACATTGCAATCGTTTTGACAAAAACTTAGCGCTAGCGAAACCGCGTCGAATTACGTGTAATCGTCAAAGCGCATAAGCCCCGTTCTGTGCTTTCGTAGGGGGTGAAAAAAATTATCGAGCTTACGTCCGAGGAAATAAGAGTCCGAAATATGAGGGAAATGGAGAGAAAGCACTGTGAGAGTGTCGTCAAATCGACTTTGCAACTCTGATCGTTCAAAGTGCAATATAATTAGGGTGTGTCAATATTTTTTTTTAATTACACATTTTGACTCATTTTATATCCACTCAAATGAGTTTAAAAAAAAAAAAAGCTCCCCAGCTTAAAATTTTTTAAAAACAAATGTACTTTCAGCGGCCTCTAAATATTAACCAATTAAGCTCAAATTTATATCTCATTCATCCAATATAATTTATATAATTTTTTTTGTCTGGAAGTCCTATAAAAAAAATGTCAACACACCCTAATATACATAATAATAATATTATTTAATTTTAACAAAGAAAAAAAAGAAGAAGATAATTTATGATATTTAAACGATTCATGCCAATCGCCGTAAATTTTACCCAACGTTCCTAATCGTCGATCGTACCGCCAATGTCCAGGGAACAATTGTTGATAATCAGCGAAAACACGTGACGCGTTTTTGACTTTTTTGTTTTTTTTTTTTTGTTTGTTAATTCTCGTGTCGCTGAATTTTTTTTTCTCGCGCCTAGCCTTGCCGATGAAAATTAAAAAATCGATTGCCAGTTTTGTGGTTTTTATTTGAAAAACTTTTATTCGAGATTGGAGATATTTTTTAAAAAATTAATTATCTTTTTTTTGACTAATCAATAATGCGAAATTTTTACGACTGTTTTTTAATGCCGCTTCCTGCCGAAATCTAAAGTCGTGTCGACAGTGAAGATAATTAACGAAAAAAGTAATATTTAAAAACGTATAAAATTATGTGGGGTGAAAGGTTCGTTAAGGAATTATTAACGCGATTCAGTAGCGGGGAAAACGTGATGTTACCAGCGTTATAATAAAAATACGTCCATATTGTGAGTGCGAAAGCAAAAGTTAATGTGATCGTCGGACAACGACACGTGTAAATAGAAAGAAAGAGAGAGAAATACGTGAAACAGAGAAATAGAATTAAAAAAAAAAATTAATTATGTAGGTATAATATCGCACCGATCAGTATATGTTTAGCGTGTGGCTAAAAACGGCGAGTAATGCTGTTTCATTTGCTACAATTTGTACTTAGAGCGACGCAGGATTCGCCAACAATTGTCTTGCAGCTATTTTACAGATAATTTCAACTTTCTATTTGAAGGGAGGAAGTTATTTTTTTTAAAACTGATATTTATGGAGTAATATGTGAATTTTTGGGCTGCTCCAACTACGAGAAAAATATGTATGAAAAATTTTATGAAAATTTCATGGTTTCAATTTGACTTACTTGAAATAATTTTTACAATTTTTTTTTATCAAAAAGTATTTTAAAAAAGAAAAGACACTTTTTTTTTGGTTCTATTTCTTTAAACATTGGTATCTTGGGAAATTATGCAATGTACGCATTTTATGATTTCTAAAACTTTGTTACAAGACGTTAAAGGGCAAAATATCGCTTTTTTTTAAATATGTAATTTTTTAAATTTTTTCAAACTTACATAAAAATTCTGTTTAAAATTACGAAATTTTGGAGACCTTGCAGGATGGCAGAATTTTTTTTGTAGATTTGGTGGATTGATTCCTTATATACAAAACTGCAGAGAGCAAATAAAAAAAAATATTGCAATTGATCCAGAAGAACGAGATGTTAAAAAAAAATTATTTTGAGGCTGAATATCTTGTATTTTTTTTATTTTTACAACATTAGTAATCTAAGTTCAATATTCCTTTATAAATATCAGAATTTTTTTAGCCGACTCCCTCTTAAAATTCCGTCTTAAATCTATATTTTTGTACCTTCTTGAATATCGGAGGGAGATGCCTCTTAAAACGCACACTACAATTTAATTTACTCCAAAATTTTCTATAAAGTGCCATTTTGCATTCTGTCTCTTTTCCATTCCGAAAGCAACGAGAAACTATGTATAATCATTGTCATAAATTTGCATCTACGTTTATAAGTAAAAAGACAAAATTTTGTAAAATAATAAATAATAAAATCAGTACATAAGGATTGAAAGGTTTAAAACATGGACAGGAAAAGAGAAAATAATTAAAAAATAATTAATAACGAAAAGAGTGAAAGAAAACTAAAAAAAAATTATCAAGACAATTGTAACTTTCTTGCGTCCGCTAAATCATGAAGGGTAATGTAATTAGACGGAGAATATAGGTACTATATTACAAAAAAAAAAAAAGAAATTCTGTACATGATCGCTGTAATATAGTGTAGGGTGTAATATAGTGTATCACATTGTTATGTTTAATTAACATATACAAACGAATGTCTAATAAAGTGCAACACTTAACCAATATCGAGAATTGTCTGTTTATTAACTTTTTATTATTATTCAAATCAATTATCTATCATTCATAATTGATTGTACTAACAAATCCAAAATCGCCTAATTTTGTAATTCAGTTTATTTTTCTCATAGCTCCAATATTCGATTTCTATACTACCGATTTTTTTTTGTCGTTTTTTTTTTTTTTTTACAAAAATAATTAATAAACAAAAATACATTTTTGAGCCCAAATGATTTTTCATATATTAATTATTGATTTGAATTTTTTTCAGAAAATTCCATAATATTTAATACGACTTTCATCGTTTAACAGGTTTTTAATTGAATTTAGGTAAAATTGATAAGTTTTTGCAGGAAAATTTAAGTGAGTTATTTAAAAATTAAGTACTTTCCATTTTTTTAATATACTACAAGTTAATTGTATATGATACATATGTATCGAATTCAAAATATCATTTTATGCATATGGGGTATTCCATACCGGTTCGACCTGGTTCTGACAATTTTTTTATACTTAGAAGATGGTGTGGTCATAAAAAGAACTTTGTAATTTTTTATGGTGTAAAAAAAAGCTGGAAAAAAATTCTCTAAAATCCTGACTTATGTATAGAAATGTTCAGCAACTGCTCCAGTAAACTGATTTACGCATCCAATTGTTTATTCAATTTTATTTTTGAAAAAAAAAGGAAGCAAAATCAATAAAATCAATAAAATCAATAAAATCAATAAAATCAATAAAATCAATAAAATCAATAAAATCAATAAAATCAATAAAATCAATAAAATCAATAAAATCAATAAAATCAATAAAGTCAATAAAATCAATAAAATCAATAAAATCAATAAAATCAATAAAATCAATAAAATCAATAAAATCAATAAAATCAATAAAATCAATAAAATCAATAAAATCAATAAAATCAATAAAATCAATAAAATCAATAAAATCAATAAAATCGATAAAATCGATAAAATCAATAAAATCAATAAAATCAATAAAATCAATAAAATCAATAAAATCAATAAAATCAATAAAATCAATAAAATCAATAAAATCAATAAAATCAATAAAATCAATAAAATCAATAAAATCAATAAAATCAATAAAATCAATAAAATCAATAAAATCAATAAAATCAACAAAATCAATAAAATCAATAAAATCAATAAAATCAATAAAATTTATTAACAAATGTCTTCATATATATACACACAGAGAATATGCCTTTTATAGTCAATAAAACGACAGAGTATGTGCTTGCATCGTAAACGATTTCAGCATACAGAGCCATCGCAACCAGAGTACATGTGTTGTGTTGTGTCCCTCCCTGGCTTCTGTACAAGCGCGTTGCGGGTGGTCAACGACCATCAGCATCGAAGCATCGTCGGGCTATGAAGCGTTGTGAACCGCTCCTATTATCGCCGCGCCACCGCCGCTAGATCTCGCGCAAAGAGTATTAGCGCAAAGAGAGCTTGCTGTGCGCGTCCCAGAGAGAGAGAGAGCGAGAGTGAACGTATATACACACAGCACGGAGGCGCACACAGCCATATTGGATAGGATAATTTGACATTTGTGAAGGGTGGAGTTTCCAAGTTTGTTAGTCAAGTGTTTTCCGTTCATCTCTTTGGTCTTCCGAGGCCGACAAGTAATCGGTGCAGAAGCCTTTTTTTTAAATTAGGGTACGTTCGAATTCCTCAAATTACACGCTTCTAACGCTTTTTATCCGGCGTAACGCGTAAAAAAAGGAGAGAAAAAGCGAGAGAAATATTCTTAAGACCGCTTTTTTAATCACGACTCAGTGTAACAACTCCGTAAACATAACCTCCAAAATTGTAAGAAGTTTTGTAACCGTTAAATTGCCTGTTTTTCTGCTCTAAAAAATCGACTGTTACATTTGATGCGTTTTTTAAATTATTTACAATTCCTTGGGTTTTTCATTTCGAGTTTTGCTTAACGATTCGTTTTTAATGGAGAATTTTTGAATGCAGTCATTTATAAGCTTGGCTCTGTGAGTCATTGTGTCAATGATTGGATGGACGATTTTTTAAGTGTAATGATGTGAGTGTGATGTATTTAAAAAAAACGTATTTTCTTTGGTTAAATTATTCGTATTTTGATTGTTTCAATTATTCATATTTTCGTATTTTGATTGTTTCAATTATTCGTATTTTCGTATTTTGATTGTTTCAATTATTCGTATTTTGATTATTTCAATTATTCGTATTTTAATTGCTTAAATTATTCATATTTTCGTATTTTGATTGTTTAAATTATTCGTATTTTCGTATTTTTATTGTTTAAATTATTCGTATTTTCATTGTTTAAATGATGCAACTAGACGTCGAGATTAAAACAAGTATATTGCTATGTTTATGTTAGTAAAATTGTATGTTTATTTATTTATCGTATACGAGGCATTCCGTGCCAAATTGGTACATTCTTGATTTTCACTGTATCCAATTTGTCACATTTTTTTGTGTTAACCTTTTTTTTTTTAGATCTTGATTTTTTTTTATTTTTGAAAATAATTTGAATTATTTGAAGAATTTGAATTATTCAAAGAATTCGAATTATTCAAAGAATTTGAATTATTTGAAGAATTTGAATTATTTGAAGAATTTGAATTATTTGAAGAATTTGAATTATTTGAAGAATTTGAATTATTTGAAGAATTCGAATTATTTGAAGAGTTTGAATTATTCAAAGAATTTCAAATATTCGAAGAATTTTAATTATTTGAAGAATTTGAATTACTTGAATTATTCAAAGAATTTGAATTATTTGAATTAATCAAATCATTTAAATTTTTTGAATGAATCAAATCATTTGAATTATTTGAATTAATCAAATCATTTAAATTTTTTAAATTATTCAAAGCATTTAAATTTTTTAAATTATTCAAACCATTTGATTTTTTAAAATCATTCAAAGTATTTACATTTTCTTAAATTATTCAAACCATTTGAATTAAAATCAAAGCATTTAAATTATTCTAATCAAAAGTCAATAAAATAATTCTTATTCAATTTATCACAAACTATTCGAAATTTCAAATATATGCATATCCCCAATCCATATAGTCATTAAATCCTTAAAAAAAAAAGGTTTGAAAATACCCTAGTAATTGTTGATTTTAAAATTCCGCAGAGGCTCCGGAATAGAATAATCATGACGGCGGATAAGGTAACATTGGGTGACGCGTTGTCCAATGTTGATGTATTGGACGAATTTACATTGCCGGACGAGCAGCCGTGCATCGAAGCGCAACCCTGTTCCGTCGTCTATCAGGCGAATTTCGACACAAACTTCGAAGACAGAAATGGCTTCGTCACCGGTATTGCCAAGTACATCGAAGAAGCAACGGTTCACGCCAGTTTGGTAAATTAAAAAAAAAAAACAAAAACAAAACCTTACAATAAAGATACCAAAAAAATTCTTTATCTAAAATGTTCAATGTTTTAATTTTCCAGAACGAGTTGCTGGAGGAAGGATTGGAGCACGCTGTGATGCTTTACACATGGAGATGCTGTTCACGTGCAATACCTCAACCAAAGTCTAATGAACAACCAAATAGAGTCGAAATTTATGAGAAAACCGTCGAAGTATTGGCACCCGAAGTAAATAAGCTGCTAAACTTCATGTACTTTCAGGTAAAATTATATGGACCATCAAATTTATCCTCGTTTTTCCAAATCTTGTTTTTTCTCCTAATAAAATGTGTATTGAATTATTATAGGCATTTATATGAGGCATTCCACGCGAAGTGGGCCTAAAGAGCCTACAAAAAAGTTCATAATTTTTTTGTGAGTACTTTAGAGTGTCTGGAATGAGTACAAATTATTTCAGATTTTTTAATCCTATATTTCACCCAGAATTTTATACCGATTTTGACGTTTTTTTGGTTCGTTTCTCTATTTACAAAAATCGGTATATAATTGTGGGTGAAATATAGGATAAAAAAATCTGAAATAATTTTCACCTATTCTAGGCACTCTGAATGACGCATAAAAAGTTATGAACTTTTTTTTTTTTTAGATAATTTGAAACTGGCTCAGTTCGCGTGGAATGGCTAATATAATAATGTATGAAATTTTAATGTGCTTTTAGAGAAAAGCGATAGAGCGCTTCTCGGCAGAAGTTAAGCGTCTCTGTCATCACGAGAAGAGAAAGGATTTTGTCTCCGAAGCGTATCTTCTGACGCTCGGAAAGTTCATAAATATGTTTGCCGTCCTCGATGAACTTAAGAATATGAAGTCCAGCGTGAAAAACGATTATTCCACTTACAGAAGGTATTGTATGTTGAAATTATATTAAAAAAAAAAAAAATTGTATAGGACGAAGCTCCATGAAACAAATAATCAAATAATAAATGAATAATATAAATAATAATTTAGAAATCAAGAAATCGGTTCCTTTTTTCTCTCATATTCGACATATTAATTCTTTCTTGCTTCTCGTTGGTTTAAAGCAGTATTTTTTTTAAATTATGGGTCTGTCCGTAAATTATTTATTTTTTAATCCAATTTTCAATTGGCCTGAAAATTTGACGGAATATTCGAAGGGATGAAAATCTGCAAAGCATTATCCGTAGAATTCTTGTTTTTCCGATATTAATATATTGAAAAAAACAATATATTTTATTTTACGAATATATTTATTTTTTAATTTTGGCGAAAATGTCCCATAAAAAAAGATAATAAAAATGAATAACGTTATTTATCGTTGTTAATCCAAAAACAAAAGAAAAGTTAATTTTTTCCGTTTTATTTACTCGTGAAAAAATGTAATTTCAGAGCCGCGCAATTCCTCAAAGTAATGTCGGACTCTCAGACGCTTCAGGAATCGCAGAACCTGTCGATGTTTCTTGCGACGCAGAACAAAATTCGCGACACCGTTAAGGAGAATCTCGAGAAAATTCACGGTTACGAGGAGCTACTCGCTGACGTAGTTAACATTTGCGTACACATGTTCGAGACAAAGATGTATCTTACGCCAAACGAGAAGCACATGCTCGTTAAAGTAATGGGTTTCGGTTTGTTTTTAATGGACAGCGAGTTGTGCAATATAAACAAGCTCGATCAGAAGAAAAAATTGAAGCTCGACAGAATCGACCGAATTTTCAAGAATTTGGAGGTCGTCCCACTGTTCGGTGACATGCAAATCGCGCCGTTTAATTATATCAAACGTTCGAAGCACTTTGAGGCTTCGCGATGGCCGCTTTCCGCGTCGTCGAACAGCATGAGTCCTCAGGCCGATTTGATGGTGCATTTGCCACAAATACGCGAGGATCATGTGAAATACATTAGCGAATTGGCACGCTACAGCAACGAAGTCACCACGACTTACAAGGAATGCGGGAGTGACACGGAAAATCGGGAAACCGCCGAATTGGCGCTCCGAGGATTGCAACTTTTGTCGCAATGGACGAGCGTCGTTACCGAGCTTTATAGCTGGAAACTTTTGCATCCCACGGATCATCATATGAACAAAGAATGCCCTCAGGAAGCTGAGGAATACGAGAGGGTCGGTATACATTTTATTTTGATCATTTGTCATTCATTCTAATTGATTTTCTTTTCTCTAAAAAGCGCAGGGAAACGGAAAAATCATTCGTTGACGAAAAAATATAGATAAAAAATAACAACTACATTTTAATGACTTTACAGTTAATTGTTATGTTTTAAAAGACATACTTTTGCGAATTTTTTTTTCTAAACTTTAGTGACTTAAGATAGTTGTGCCGTAGAACGATTCATGATATGCTGATTTTTTTACTATAAAATATCAAAATAATTCTACATTTCAGTTCCAGTAATTTGCTTATAATTGATAGTAATAATTATCAGTCGCTTAATGCTCATGTTTTCTTTTTGTTATTTCGATAAACAATTGATTTATCTACTAAAATAAGTGATTCATCAAGTACTGAATGATGTTAATTTCTTCGACAGGCGACGCGTTACAATTACACGGACGAGGAAAAATTTGCTTTGATCGAAGTGATAGCGATGATAAAGGGTCTTCAGGTTCTAATGGCACGTATGGAGACTGTCTTCATCGACGCGATTCGTCGTAATATTTACGCCGAATTGCAGGACTTTGTGCAACTTTTGTTACGCGAGCCGTTGAGAAAAGCGATTAAAAATAAGAAAGATCTGATCAGAAGGTTCGTTGGAGAAAAATATATTTTAATTATATCCGATAGTAAGTCCAAAATTTTAATCTTTTATTGCGTACTTTTTATTCAACAGTATAATTGTATCTGTGAGGGAAACTTGCGCGGATTGGCACTTTGGCGTAGAACCGCTCAGCGATCCGGCGTTGAAGGGGAAAAAAGATCCCGACAATGGATTTGGGATTAAAGTCCCGAGAAGAAATGTCGGTGAGTTTCCGGTGGCGATTTATATTTTATATTTATAGTTTATATTTTTATAACGAAATTTTCCGATAATTTCCGATAAATTTGAAGCTCTTTTATTACAACTGAAAACACATTCAACAAATTAAAAAAAAAGTAAATTATATTTACTGTTTTTTTATATCTCTTTCTCTTTTTATATCGAATTTTATATCTACTAGGAAATACAAAAAGAAAAAAAAAGTTAACACATCCTAATGCACAGACAATTTTATTTTTAATCTCAGCACTACATTTTAAGGACTTTAAGGGAAAAAAATAAATTTTGCTGCAGGGCCATCGTCAACACAGCTGTACATGGTTCGCACGATGTTGGAATCGCTGATAGCCGACAAGAGTGGCGGAAAGAGAACCCTAAGAAAGGATATAGACGGCCAGTATCTCGTTCAAATCGATCAATTTCACAAATCGAGCTTCTACTGGAGTTATCTATTAAATTTCAGTGGTACGTAGTGGTTAATGTGGTATAAAAATTATTTATTCTCAGTGAAAAGAGTCAATATTTTTCTCTGTTACTAGAAAATATTTTTAACAATTCGACGGATTTGTGTACGGCTTCAAAGTACTTTCTGTGAATTAAAAAAAAAAAGTTAAATGGAATTAAAAATGAAATTTTATACAAAAAATCTATGTGACAGGAAAAAAATATTTCACCATAAAAGTTGTAGCTTTAGATTAACTTGAAAAAATAAGATATTTTAATTTTGTTTTTATTTTTCAACAGAATCACTGCAAAACTGCTGCGATCTCTCGCAGCTTTGGTACCGAGAATTTTACTTGGAAATGACAATGGGTCGCAAAATCCAGGTAATTATTATCCGAATACGAAAATTCGAATGAAGAAAATCAAAACGCAAAATTAAAGTAACAAAAATGATTTTGAGTGATTGAATATCCTCAAAGTTTTCCCTCCCAAATAGACGTACGTTTTTTTTTCTAAAGAAACAAAAAATGGATTTCATTACATACATCAGGATTTATAAAAATCATCGATAAAATACAAAAGCTTGCACGTGTTATGTGACTTGATTTCATGACTAGAAATGCCAAGTGCGACATCAGCACAACGAGGAATGCAGCGACTTGATCACCATGGAGAAACGCATTCAGGTACAGCGGCTCATCGCCCAAATATCAATTATAGCCGTTGTCGCTGTGTGTGCTGCGTGTTTTATGTTTTGTAGCGCTAACTTCAATATTTTTCACCTCTGCAAATCAATTTCACCCAATACCGCACTACATTAATACCTAAATCATAATAATAATAATAATGGACAACTTAATAAATTTGAAAAAAAAAATGCTTTTTCTGTAGTTTTGCCAAAAGTAAAACACAGCAAATTAAACCCTTTAGCGATCAGTGGGAAGCTTTTTTTAAATTTTTTTATTGATTTATTTCTGCAAAAAATCGATTATCGAGAAATGGAAGTTTCTTGATAATCTTCTAAAATAAAAATAAAAATAATAATATTTAAAAATAAAAATCACAAGAACGTAAATCGTTTTTTTTTAAATTGCATGTACGTGTTATACACAAATGAAGGGTTTTAGTTTAAAAGCGGTAAAGCGTAGAATTGAATTTAATTATTATTGCACGTCTGGGAATCCGGTAGAAACATTCTATGTAGATCGAATAATTCGTCAAGGTTTTTTTTTTCCTCCTGATTTAACGCTTGTGGTTGCACTTTTTTTTCTCCATACAGCATCAGTAATCGAAGTGTACATACGTTGAGGAATGTCGGAGAAGACTTTCTTAACGAGTAAAATATGCGGGAGAATTTGGACACCGGTGTTGTACTAACGTGTAGCTTGGAAAGCCCAAATCAATTTTCGTTCATGCTCCAAAAAAAAAAAATCCACACTGGTAACAAGTAATTCCTCGCCTCTCCACTTTTTCCTCCATTACCAACTAACGCTGTTGCACAAATCTTTTTTTTGCATCTCGACACGATTTCTCATAGCGTTGAATTGCGTGTTACAGTTTCCGATCGAGATGTCGATGCCTTGGATATTGACGGATCATATACTTCGAAGCAAAGAGCCATCGATGATGGAGTAAGTGCAAAATAAATGAACATTTCTCTATGAAGTACGAAATTAATTTGCACTAAACGTCCGTCATAATTCGCGGTCAGAAAATTAGTCGTATTGCATTTTTTTTTATTCAAATTAAAAAATCGGAATTTGGTTACAAATCTAAATAATATTACAAATTCCAGATGAAATTTGAAATTGTGATTGAATTTTTTTTTTTATTTAAATTAAAAAATCGAAGTTTGGATAGAAATCTAAATAAATTACAAAATCCAGATGAAATTTGGAATTGTGATTGAATTCCAAATTTGTCAATGTCTGTACCTGGGTCATCTTTTTTTTTAACTTAAAAATCTTTAATTTCCAAACTACAGATACGTCCTATACCCGCTCGACTTGTACAACGACAGTTCGCACTACGCCCTGACGATATTCGGCAAGCAATTTTTGTACGACGAAGTGGAGGCCGAGGTGAATCTGTGCTTCGATCAATTCGTATACAAGCTCAGCGAGCAGATATTCGCTCATTACAAACAGCTCGCAGCGAGTATTCTTCTCGACAAGAGATTTCGCGTCGAGTGCGTGGCTCTGGGCGCCTATTTGCTGCCGTATCCTCGTGCCAACAGATACGAAACACTATTGAAACAGAGACACGTACAGCTTTTGGGAAGAAGCATCGATCTCAACAAACTTATCACGCAGCGCATCAACGCGGATATGCAAAAGTCGCTTGATTTGGCGATCAGCAAATTCGAGTCAGGCGATATCACCGGAGTTGTGGTACGATATTTTCTTGAATAATAATTATCGGTCGTATTCATTTATTTATTTTTTTTTAATGTGTAAGTTTCAACAGTTTTAAATGAAGATTTTCGTGAATATTGAATGTAATTTTTTTATTTTTCAAAGGAACTCGATGGGCTGCTGCAAGTTAATCGACTGACTCACAAACTTTTGAGCAAATGGCTGGCTTTGGACGAATATGATGCAATGTTTCGCGAAGCCAATCACAATGTTCTCGCACCTTACGGACGTATCACTCTTCATGTTTTCTGGGAGTTGAATTACGACTTTTTGCCGAATTATTGTTACAACGCTGCGACTAATAGGTGAGTTTTATTTCAATGTACTCACCGTGTGCTAATAATTCGATTTTTTTTATAAAGGACCATTCCGCAGCGATTCCACTTGGCTCGGATTCTCGATCTCTCGGATTTGATCCACATTTTTTTTATCTTATTGCTCAAACTCTGAGAGACAACCAGAATTTTTTATTAATTTTTTTTTAACATCTGATATACTTATGATTATTTAAGATAAATATATCGTTGGACGTAATTTGAAAATCTGAAAAAATTCGGACTTATATTTCCTTCGATTTTTTTTGTTTTTTTTTTTCTAAAAAGAAAATTGTATAAAATTAGATAATTAGTAAATTAGTCCAGTGCGAGCTGTTGCTTGAAAATTTTGATACATAAGTCAGAAGTTTTGAGAATTTTTTCAGATTTTTCGAAAGCAATTTTATTGTATTAAAAAAAAAAAAGTTTTACAAAAATAAAGCTTTCTCTACAAGAAAGCAAAATTGCTGAATAATTTTCTTCTCTTTCGACGACGTATAGATTCGTAAAGTGTCGAGGATTGCAATTCGTGCAGCCGGTGCAACGTGACAAGCCGCCACAAATGTCTCACCACTATTTGTGGGGCAGTAAGCAATTGAATTTATCGTACAGCACTCAGTACGGACAATACACGGGTTTCGTTGGTCCATACCATTTCCGTACGATGTGCAAGCTCCTCGGTTACCAAGGCATCGCCGTTGTGATGGAGGAGCTCCTGAAGATCGTTAAATCACTGATACAAGGAAGTTTATTGCAATTCACAAAAACGCTCATGGAAGCAATGCCAAAAGTGTGCAAATTGCCGCGTTACGATTACGGCTCGCCCGGCGTTCTCGGTTACTATCACGCTCAGCTCAACGATATCGTTCAATATCCCGACGCGAAAACCGAATTGTTTCACAATTTTCGCGAATTCGGGAATACCATACTTTTCTGCTTGCTGATGGAACAGGCCTTGTCGCAGGAAGAAGTTTGCGATCTCATGCACGCAGCACCATTCCAAAATATACTTCCCAGGCCGCACTGCAAAGGTACGATTTTTAAATGATTTTTAGATTTTTTGTTATTTACTTTTGGTCACAGAGGATTTAATTTTTAATATACATATCCGAATAAAGCCCAAAGAGACATTAATTGTAGATATTATTTGAGTGTGTTATTTGAAAGAATATTGACATCGAGTATTCCGCATTTTGCAGAGGGCGAGAAACCGGAAACTAAGCAGAAAAGGTTAGAGGCGAAGTACGCCGCTCTGCAGATCGTTCCGAATGTGGACAAGCTTGGAACTGCGAAGGTACAGGAATTGTAACAATAAAAATAACGATAATTAAATCTTAAGGTAGTCTTTGCAATAGTCAAATCAATCAAGTACTAAATTTTAAAAAATTGTACGCGTTTTAAAGGAAAAACTACAGTTTTCAAGAGTAAACGAAGATAGAATCTGTTTTAAAGAGGTTCTACATGATGTACAGAAAAAGTGTATAACAAAAATTTGCAAAAAAAGTAACGCGATTTCCGCTAATCAATCCATATTTTCATGCAGTTTTTGTGAAGTCAAATTAATAATTTCCATTCGATTTCGATGAATAAGAGCGCATTTCGTTTTTTTTTTTTTTAAGATATTTCTCGAAATCACTGAGTAATTTACTTCGTTTCAATACTCGAAAAGTTTAGATAGAATGTTGTATCTTTTTTTTCTTTCTTCTTAACAAATAAATGACTGTAATTTGACTAAAAAAAAAAAAATAATTATTTATTTTTCAGCAAGCAATGATCGCGAGGGAAGGCGATCTTTTGACGCGCGAGCGACTCTGTTGCGGACTCTCGATATTCGAGGTTGTCCTTAGCAGATTGCGAAGCTTTCTTGACGATCCGATTTGGGTCGGTCCGCCGCCCGCAAACGGTGTTATGAACATCGACGAGTGCACGGAATTCCACAGGCTTTGGAGTGCCTTGCAGTTCGTTTATTGCATTCCAGTCGGTGACACTGAATTCACCGTCGAGTACGTTTACTCTCAAATTACAACAATTCTCATTAATATTATTCGTCTATTTTTTATGTCCAATTATTTGCGTCATTTGTATGATTTTTTTTTTTTTTTTTTCTACAGAGAACTGTTCGGCGAAGGTTTGCACTGGGCCGGTTGTGCAATGGTCGTACTTCTCGGACAGCAGAGAAGATTCGAGGCTCTTGATTTTTGTTATCACATCCTCAGAGTACAACGGGTCGACGGTAAAGACGAGAACGTCAAAGGAATTGTGAGTATAACACTATAAACGTTATGTATTTTTGTAGATAATTATAAATTAAGTTTAATTAAAATTTTTTTAATTAAACGGCTTTATCATTTACGACTTTAGAGTAACAGCCACTTTTTTCCGTTTCCGAATTAAATATTTATAAAAAAAAAAAACATGCCGTTTCTCTCATTTCGTAAAAATTTAATCACTCGGACTTTCTTTTTTTCAGCATTTGAAGAGAATGGTCGATCGTATCCGGCGTTTCCAAGTTCTGAATTCACAGATTTTCGCGGTACTGAACAAATACCTGAAGAGCGGCGATAGCGACGCAACGAGCGTCGAACACGTTCGTTGCTTTCCACCGCCGATACATCCGTCGCTCGCACATTCCCAACCGCAGCATTATCACGCGCCGGAATATCTACGCCAAATGAATCACCAATAATTCAACAATTCTTTCACTCTCGATGAGACGAATCTCGGATTCTTCCTGGTGATAGTAAATCACGAATCTTTTTCGTACGATCGATTTTTCATAGCGCAATTCAGCGATTCGTTGCATTTTATTAAAATCGATTTTCTCAACAAAAATTGATTTACCAAAAAAAATTTAACTTCAGTTAAGAAATAAGAAATAATTCCATATAAATAAAAAGTTCAATTTTGACAATTTCTTTCATCGCGATTTTCCGTACGATGGATCTTTCATAGCGTAATTCGAAGATTCGGCGCAAAAAAAATTTATAAAATTTTGCAAAATTTCCTTATTTTCTTGAACTCCGGTCGAAACATCAATATTTAATTTTGCGCTGCGAGTGTTTTTTTTAACTGTCGATAATCGCAATAACGAAGTGTAACGTAAAATAATCGAAAGCTGAGAAAACCTTGACAATAGTATTAAAGTCTCTTGATAGTTCGAAATAACTAAAAAATAATTATCTGTTGATTTGCGAACAAAATTATTTTCAAATCTTTTTTAGTGCGACAATGAGCAAAGTTTTTTTTTTCTAACGCAAAGACAGATTTATTTACACCGAATTTAATGAAAAATTGATTTTTCTATTCAAAAATATTGATTTCATTTCGAATTTTTTTGTTTCTTCTAATTTTGATCCCAGATTATTGATTAGCATGACAAAAATTCCCGATGAGTCAGTTTTACAAAGAAACGTCAGTATTTGCTTTTTTTTTTTTTTTAATTTCCATACAAAATATTTTACATGCGTGAAATTTCTTTTGGTAACTTAATAAAATTTAACGATTGATGGGAAGTCGGAAGAAAATAAGTATCCAAATATTGCGTCGCGGCGATGTCGCTCTGTCGGGTTTCGAGAGCGTCTCGCTTGGCGAAGCACCAAACGCAGTGTAATTTAATTTATAGGATTCGTAAATAATAGAATAATAGTATATATATTTATTCATAATTTTCGTATACGCCGGTGTCGACAGTAAGTGTGGATAAAAGTGGCGTAACGACCTTGCCGTTGCTTCGGCAGAAACTAGAAGCGATTTTTGTCGCATAAGAAAAGAAAAAAAAAAAAAGAAAAAACGAATGAAATTGCGTTATCGAGAGCGATGACGCCGACAGTATTCAATCAAGATGAAAAGCAATTGGAGTTGGGAGCTGAATTTTTTTTGTCAACTCGTAACTTCTGGCTTTTATAAAGAGAAAAAAAAACGCGACAAAAGCGTTTTATTTCACTTTAAATTCGAAGAGTTTAAAGAGTTTTTTTAAACGAAAAATCGTAAAAGTTAAGCCGACGACTGTTCGAATTTTCAGTGTTCAAAATAAAGCGAGACGGTTGCGTCAGAGAGCATCATTAATGCGAATAATTATCACATAGACATCGTCCAATTTTTGTAAATATTATCGAAGGGCGAGCACCCAGAGGATAAACAATAATAAATAATAAGAAAAAAAGTAACACTTTTCATATTAATATAAAAAAAAAAAATTGCATCGGCATTTGTATCAGCAAGTAAATGTACGTAAGAAAAGTACAAATTATGACTTTGAATTAATAAACCTGTATTTTTTAGTACCCTATTTTAAGTTTTTTACCTTTCATTTTTATACTTTACACACTTTTAGTGATAGAATCGAATTAGCTCAATAATACAATACTTTTTTTTTCTAAAATATGTTGTATGACGTTCAAGAGCAAAATATCGTTCTTAAAAAATACGCAATTTTTAAGAATACCTCAAAATCTTCATCAAAATTCTACCAAAAATTATGAAATTTTTTTGACTTCGTACAGAACGGCAGGAATTTTGTATGTTTTTGTAAAAGTTCTATCCAAGAATTAAAAAAAAATGCATCATTTTTTTTTGGTCTTTTTTATAGACCGATTTATTTTTTACGTTAAATTATCGAATTAAAAAAAAAACATTTCAATAATTTTATAGCGGATCTAAAAAAAAATATAAAAATTAAGTTACTATTTCTTACTTAAAACATAAAAATCGGCAGGTTTTTTACACGCATTCATTGAGTGTCGGTATAAATTTATTCACATTAAATCTCCGTTTCTTTTTCGACAGTTTTCTACAAGTTTTCGTTCAAAGATCGGAAAAAAAGTCGGACGCGTTATTGACTTTGCTGCTCGGTAAATTGTGCCTCAATTGTTTTTGCTTTCCGCCTTTAACCCGATCGTTCATATTTAGTGTCTCGAAGTATTTGACATTCCAGAATTTGATGTCATTGTTGTGCGACGATGAGGCTATCAATGCACCGTCGTTCGAGATATCGAGGGATTCTATCGAAAAATTGTGCTGTCCCACTATTCCGAGATGCCTGTGGGGAAATATACTCGTCGCTCTGTAAACAGATAAGATAAAACACAATATAACAATGGCTCGAATTAATCCGGTAAACGAAAATGCATCAATAGAAACTAAAATTCGGAAATTTTTACATTTACCGATTCAAATAATTTCCTATTAATATTCCGCTTAATTAATAATTTCAGTGGAATTGAGATTTATTTATATTTTAATCCCAATTTCAGTGGAATTGAAATTTATTTTTATTCGCATTCTAAATCCACTAAAATTGAGATTTATTTTTATATTGGTATCAATTTGCTTTTCTTAAAGATTTTTTTGCAAGCAATTTTTTTGTTTTTTAATTTTTTTGTCAGGATTTTCTAGCAAGCAATTTTTTTGTGAGGTATTTTTCAGCAAACAATTATTTTTTGTTATCGGATACCTACAATTTTAATACGTAACATTTTTGTTTTGAAAAAACATTTTTGTGCTTTTTATTTTTATTTAAAATCCTAATTCCTTTTGGAATTAAGATTTATTTTTATAAAAATTCTAATTAAAAAATTCTTTTTTAATTCTATTAAAAAATCTAATGAAAAATAAGAACCAAAAAAAAAGTTCTATTACCTGAGAATTCCATCTTCACCGCCGGTGACAGCAATATGTTCGGTGATCGGAACCATACAGTTTATAGATTTTTTCGTAAGGCTCGGTGACTCGTCCGAATGAAGCCCAAACTCGCCCCAATTGAAGACATACATTTTTCCTTTGCTCGTGGCCGCTAGTAATTTTGTTTCAGATTTGAACAGACCGAGACAGGTCAATTCTTCCTCGTACTCTTCCGACTGCACGTGCAACTTTCTCGCCGGTATATTTATCGTCGTCAGCGAACCGTCGCCACTCGCGCAAACGAGATATTTGTTGTCGCCGTTTGTGATCATCGTGCTAACGTAATCTTCCATCTCTTTCATAGAGAACACTGGTGCGCTTCCCGCTTGTCGAAGATCCCAAACTTGTAAGAAATTTGTCAAATATAAATGATGAACAATCTCAATTTTAGCAATTTTAAAAAACAACCTTATTAAAATAGGCAATTTTTTTTTTTAACAGGATGTTCATTGAGTTTCAAATTATGAATCAAAATAGAAGCTCACGGCCTGGATACAAAAAATATTTACCACTGCAAGGTTGAATTTTTGTTAAGTTTTATAAATGTACTTTTTTCAGAATTTAAAAAAAAATGCAAGTCGCAATTCGAATTTCTAAAGTATATAGAAATTCCAAATTTGAGCTGAAAGACTGATTTTAAAGGTTTTTGAAATGAGCTTCAAAACTACTGAGTTTTGAAAGTCATTTCAAACACAATTTTTATTTAAAGATGAATAAAATATAAATTTGAGCTGAAAAACCATTAAACAAAACTTGTGACTCACATTAGTGTCGATATTATCTTAAAAATAAGAATAAGAATAATAATTTTAGTTACATTTTACAGCGCCCTCGTCATCGCCAGTTGCAAACGTGTTTTCGCTAAGTACGGTCATCGTGTAAATTGGGTTCCTGAAAAACGATTTTTTAAATAAAAATATAACTTTCATATTCTCAAAAAAATCGTCAAATTGCACATTACTAATAATTCGAGAATAAATGACACTAAAAAAAAAAAATTCAATTTGCATTTTCTCTTTTTTTCTAGTCTATAAAAAATGTGTCTGATTCTTTGTGTATTTTAACAATTTTGAAAAAGAAACTTAAATAGTTATCAGTGGTAATTAAAAAAAAAAAAATTCTTTATACGAACAAAAATGAATTACTAACTCGTGAGCATCTTCGTAGACCCTTTTCAGTTTCTCCGTTTCCACGTCGGTGAGCATGATCGATTTGTCCTTTGACGCGGAGAACAAAATTTCGCCATCCTGACTAAATTCAATGTCGCGGCAGGCTTTTGTGTGCAATTCCATCGTCGAAACGAGTTTGCATTCTTCATTGGTATACTTGTACCTTCGAATATGTAGAAAACAAAATATATATGAATTTATTATTTTTTTAAGGGCGCAAAGTCGCCTAAAAATAAAAATAATTTTTATTTTTAATTCTTTATCTCGATTCTACAAAATTCGAAAAAAAAAAAAGAAAAAAAGAATGTAAAGTCGCATATTTCGTTGTCTGTGTTCTCGACAATATAGCACGTGTTGTCGACGTTTAAAACACTTTTCTCTACATTTTTTTCTCTACATTTTGTGTACTATCGCAGTGTGGAAAAACCTACATGAGCACGTCGCCGGTTATGCTCGCAAGAGCAATAGCGTCCTGCGCAGGATGAAAGCAAACATCTACCACGTAATCTTCTAACGTTATCGTCGGTGGATGATCTCTGTGGAGTTCTTTCGAGCGCATTATGGCCTTAACGACTTCGTCCTCTTCCTCATCCTCATTTTCGGCAATGCCAACAGCTCCGGATCCACTGCTATTTCCGTCTAAATGTAAAATTACATTAATTGACAAAATCTCATCTAACAATAAAAATGGTGAAACAGAAAAGAATAACTAAAATTGATAGATTTTTCTTTTAATTGCAGGTCGGTTGTTAAAGTCTTTTTAATTTTGGAATATAAATCTGAGTTTGGTCTGATCAATTTAAAAAATTTCAAATTCATATTATCTAATTTTTGGACATTTTTTGGACATTTTTTTTTTTTTTTGTAAGTCGCTTAATTTACATGGAATGCCTTATATCCAGATATACTTTTTTTAACTCATGTTTTTTCAACATTTTACATTTTGAATAACTAATATGAAAATCTTAAAAAAAAAAAAACTGTTTTAATTTTTTTCATTTGTAGTTTCAACTATTTTTTTTTAGTTTAAAGTAACAAATAATTCAAAAGACGTATCAAATTTTTTTTTGTAATTTTGAAGTTTGCTGTCTTACAATTCATATATAATTTTTTTTTTTTTTTTTTTTTTTTTCGCTTAACTTACATGGAATGCCTTATATGCAGATATACTTTTCCAAAGTCTTATTTTTTCAACCCTTTAATTTTGAATAACTGACATGAAAATCTTTAAAAAAAAAATAATCATGTAAATAAAGCTTCCTCTATGAAAAAGTAAAAAAGTGATTACCAAGTGCATTAGAAGTTGAAGCCTGTTCTTGTTCATCCGAGTCAGAGTCATCCGAGTCAGATTCCGACATGCTCTCGTCGTCGGAAACATCGCTGCTGTCACTCTCCTCTATGAATCCAGTTTCTCGCCTCATGTTTCACAGCTTCGTCCGCTTTGTCGAATTGTCCTTTTTGAAAAATCAGAGTATTTATATCTCTTATTTCATCGAGTTATTTTGTATTCGCAACCAAAACACACAACATAACCTCAAAAGTTAACCTCTAATAATACTTACGTATTATTGTTTTTATCGATGTTTACGATTACACGAAAAGCAATTTTTGGGACAAAGCACACGTTGTTTTTGGGTGAGAAATCAGCTCATACAACTTTTGCGACTCTCTTTTTGTGATGTTGTTTCGATGTTCGTACTCTCTTTCAGAAGAGTTGTCATGTGCTCCAGTTTCTGTCGCCCTCTCTCTCTCTCTTTCATCGCCAATGACGCTGTTTCACTTGCACTTGTTTACATTTTTACTCGAGCCAACAATTTAAATTACCGGTAATTTATGGTAAATTATCTTATTTATCATTCTTACCGATAAGTTCACCGACTGTTTTACCGGTATTTTTGTCAACAGCTACCAAAATACACAGAAACTACATTTTTATTTCAATTCGAAAAATGGCAAATTGCGTAACTTGTAGTTTTGTGAATTTTCCGGTGAATTAGCTTATTCACGATTTATAGCGATAAATTGCTCGCCTGAAATAGAAACTTTATTGAATTCACAAGCGTCGAATAAAAGTGCACGACCACGAACGGGTCGTCAAAAAAAAAGAAAAATCCTCAGCGCATTTTTGGACACTTTGCATAGATTTCTTTTGAGCAATTGATTTTCTCGAATTTTGGGAACATTTGATTTTTTTTACCTACGTGAATTCAAACGACTTTTTCATTTTATAAAACAGATGGTTTTTTTATATTTTACAAAACATTTCAGGCGATCATATTGGTTTTACGAAAACACCTTTTTTTTCATAATTCATTTTTTCGCGTTCTAAAGATTGTTCACACGAAAAGCGTTCGACCCGAACAAAGTAGTTATGTCGAAATTTAAAAAAAAAACGCTTAATAAAAATCGGGAACCTTAAGGTAGCTATAGCAGTCCAGTTGAGAGAAATCACTGTCTTGAAAAAAAAAAAATTGTTCAAGCCTAAAAATGCATATGAGGCATTCCACGGTATTTCACACACAAAAAAACCCGACCATCTCCAATCTCCTCCTAATTTTTTGATATCGTTTACCATGTCAAACGAAGCATCTATAAATTTTTTTAGAATTTTATTCGGATATTTGTTCGATCCATAGAACAAAACATGAAAAAATGACAAAAAAATCTAACGTCAAGTGAAAAAATCATATCGACAATAACAACTAGGTCAATATTTTCGTAATTCAACACAGTTTACGATAAAAATACTCCAAATTAGAAAAAAAAATGTATTTTATTTACGCCTTTTTTACCTAAAAAAAAAGGTACCATTTCACTAATGCAAATATTCTCAAAAAATGACAATAATTTTGTGTTCGCTGTCCAATTTCTTTGTATAATTATTTGTCGTTTCAATATTAATGTATGTTATATTTTGACAACAGTGTCTTCCTAATTAATGACAAACTTTTAGCAATCAACATAATGTAAGATTAGGTTGACTAGGTTGGCGCGCTATTGTCGCTCGCTTGACGAGAATCGTCTCTTTACCAAGTTTCACTCGCTTGTAACATTAATATTATTTTTATTAAATGGGGAGACCTCATTTTTCTTGCACTAAAATGTTCAGCATACTTCAGTTTACAAGAACATCCATTTTTTTTCTCCGAATCTTTAATTTTCATGGTAGAAAAATCTCATGGATCGCGATTTTTAATGCTTTTTGTATATGTATAATATAGCAACTTTCGGAGCTTATATCTCTGTAACTGAATGGTTAAACATTTTTTAATTGCAGTAAAAAAACGTGTTTTATCGCGCTGAACAACATACTTTTATGGCAGACGTTAATCTTTGAATTGTCGTAATGCTATAGTTACCTTAAAAGCACTTGAGTACTTATTTTGGCAGATCGTACTTTTTTTAATCGTATAATTCAATAATAATACAATTTGCATTAATATAACGTACATTTTTAATTAATGGCAAAAAGTTCAATGGCGTATCTTAATTTATTTTCGCGACATTTCGCAATTATTGCAATATATTATTCTGCAACGTTTTGAGCGGACATTTCAAGATCGCTGCAATATTTCAACATTAACTGTTAACAGAGTCATCAAAAGTATTCTGACAATATTGTTAAATTTCGTAGAATCTTACTAGAATATTTCTACAACATTTTTGCAAATGTTTCAGTACTATGTACAGGATTGTTCTATGTCAGAGCGATTCAAATAATGTACTCTAATTTGGTCGGATAGATTGTAGTTTACTAAAAAAAAAAAAATGTATTCTAAGTTATACGCAATATTGACGTTTAAATAGCCGAAAAAATCTTTGGGACGAATAATATTGTATACATTGCAGTGATCCATCGTTAAATAGAACCAATCGGTGGATCCTGCCACTCGAATTCCTCTTGACACGTGACATAGACGACCCAGTAGCAAATGTTGAGTAAACCAAATGAGGCTGGAAATACAACTCTTGCGACACGATCGATGTAGGAAACACTGTTTATGTGTCTTTCGATGCGTTCCCCGTGCTTTCGACAGCCCCCTGCGGCTTCTCTTTCCCTTCTTTTCCTGCGAAAAAAAAACGAAACAATTTCATTCCACAGTCTTTACGTGACACGATATCCCACGAGACTTGATCGGGACATCAAGTGACTGAAAATCTTTAACCTGAAAGCGTCATCGCCCGCCAAGCAATATAAGAACTGTCGCCACTTTGGCAAACGGAGTTCCGTTTGCGTTTGTCTCTCCATTGTCGATGGCTTGCATGTCACTGCTGCGGATATTGTGAATCTCGTTCGCATTCCCATTGTCGTGGAATCCGGCTGAGTGCAAGAAAGAAGAAATTTCTTGCGAAAAATGGCAAATTTTTTTGTAAAATCTTTGATTAAAAAGCAAACCGTGAAGGGAGAGCGATAAGGAGAGTGACTGATGGAGACTTTTAGTTGCCAGAGGGAGTTTAAACATTATTTTAGAGTTGTGACATTATTTTCGCAGCCCTTTTCAAAACACCAAATAAATTGAGTTCAACAAGGCTGACGCAGGTCATAACCGTGTTTGAGATAAGGTCCTGCATTCTGGTGGAAATTCTATTCGTGCCGAATAAGCCGAGCGTACACTTTGGGTACGAAGCAGCGAAGTGCATCGCGAGGATTTAATGTCCAGATAGAGGATAGTGAGAGAGAGTTTGGCGGTATGCACACACTCCGTGAACATGCTCACGTTATAGACAGCGCATAGGACGGAGCCTCGTCTTCTGGACGAAGTATCGATTGAGGTTTCCGAATGGACGGTCTGAGGGCTACAAGCTGTTATAGGGCTCAAGGATTCGCTGTAGGGATGATCGTCCTTGTTGTCAATCAGCACAACGTCTTCCCACTCTTCCCAGTCGGCCTCGTCCATTGGTATCTCGCCGCTTCCAACCTATATCGGCCAAATTAAACAACTATTTTTTAAGTTTTTAAAAAAATTCGATTTCAAAAGATAATCAATTGTACAAATCATGCTCAGCATTTAATTACCCTAACGTTTGCTTCCTAACTCGGAAGTTGCCAATAGAAAATTGTATTGGCAAGCGTTCATAGCTAATATTTTTATTTTGTGTGCTCTAAAAAGTCAAATAATTTCGGGTATTCTGTAATTACCTTGGTAAAGTAATGAACGCCAGCGAATTCGAGTAGCGTGGCGATGCAGTAGCCAAAACTCATCAGGAGGAACCAGTCGAGTGCCGTGGCGTATCGGACTTTCGGCAGGTCCGTCCTCGAGTCTAGGCTTATCGTCGACAGAGTCAGCACTGTGGTGATGCCTTTTAAATTAAAACAAACAAGAAAAAAAAAAATAGATTTAAAAAAAAAAAAAGCCCAGACGGAAGTAATAGAAGAGGTGCATTGCTCGTTTTGTCCAGAAATTTTTCTCCAAAACACGTAATATATGTGTAGTATTGAAAAAAAGATGAGGCTGTTGTAAGGTGGCATCATGCCAGTTATACCTAGACCCACTCTGTCGCTGGTGGCTTCACGGTGAATCCAGAACGATACCCAACTTAGAACGACTATCAGTACGCACGGTACGTATACCTAGAGAAATTCAAGTCAGTAGTTTATTTTTTGTTGACGTTCTTTGCACTTAAAGAAGTGTTTCAAAAGTGTTTTTCTGTTAGCTCATAAATCTTTCATTAAAGTGTTTCAGAAATCTTACTCTGAAATCCTTGAATAAAGGATCCCATGAAGACCAATTAAACGGACAAAAATCCAATTGAAACCTTTTGAAACTGCTGAATTTTTCATCGAAATTTTGTCAATTCAATCGGTTCCTATCAGTTTTAATCGTAAATCTTAAGCAGGTAAAAGTAGGAAATATAATTAGTTATCTCGCTGCTCGCCTGTATTAAGAAGTATCCGGTGTTACGTTGAAGATTAAACGAAACCTGTAGAACAGAAAATTCACCCTCGCGTCTAACGAACGTGAGATTTCTGTATGGCGAGCCCATTAGATCGAACTGTGAGAGCGCCATCCCAGGATCGAAATCCACTGAGGATCCGTCCTGCCACTCGTAAACCAACTGTCTGGACGTGTAAGCGTCTGAAATTGTCGAAGGTATGTATATTTTATGTTTGCGATGAAATTCTAAACTATATTACTGCTACTAGGACACCGTGTGACGTTCACCAAAGCTGATATAGCATAATCTTGGTAAAGCCATCTCGCAGCTGTTGCAAACGAAAATATGAGTAGAATTTATGCACAGATATGGACTATAAAAGCACACAGCTAAACAATGGCTCGCTAGAAAAATGGGGCAATGAAAAGCAGCGAGATAATGAAAAGCAGCAATAAAATTTATATCGTAACATATATACGATCTTAAGTTCTATTGCTGTTTAGATGTTTACTACTAAGGCGTCCAAACGATTGAGCAAATCGGCGATAAACGTCTTTCGCGCGACATAAATCACCAAGGAAATAGAAGGTGGATCAGTCATGCACGAGAATATCACCGTAATGGCTTCAATTTATTTTCCATATGGGTCGTTCTTTAAATAGAATTTAAGTACCGGTTTTGGAAATCTCTAATGCTTTTAAAGTGGTTCACATTTGTGTCTTTCATTTGAAGAATGACCCTTATTTTTTTTAAAAGAATAATTTATCTATATTATCTGCATAAACGTTGGATTAAGCGTGCTACAAGCATAATTCAGGTACTATATGGACAATTAATGCAAAGCGATCAGCGACGAATAGAGAAAACAGGGAACTCGGTACTTCCACGTACAGCTCCCAAGGATCAGCGGACAGGATTGCCGATCCATCGGGAAGTTCCTCAGCTCCATCGGGCACTTCGCCTTTATAGTCAGTCTGCATTGCGAGATGGATGTATATTTTTCAAAGCGATTTACAGACTTTTACTTTGGCATGTGACAATGAATTATGTTTACAGACGAGGCTCCGGTTATGCCGACGCTTTTTTATTTTTCGTGCACGAAATCTCGTTGGCTTACGTGAGCTTCGTCTGCGCTATCAAATGGAACACGAATAATCTGGTAGTTTGAAGTTAATTTATCAAAAAAAATCTAAGGTATGCAATCTAAGATGAGTACAAGTAAGAATGACATGATTGTCTTGAAATGAATCAACAAGTTGAAGTATCGTCTAAATTGTCTTAGTATCAAAATTTTTTAAAAAATTTACTTTAAAAATTGATGTTGTAAGGATGCAGATCAGAATAAAAAAGTACACCGAAATCATTCGTCTTCCAAATTGCCCTGTTTGAATGTAAAACTAGTATTGTACAGGAGATTAAAAGAGTGCTGTGATTTAGAGTGAGATTCAAGGAGTTATAATATAGAGATACAAAGGAATTAGGCGGAAGGAAAAAGAACTCTATCTAGACTAATTATCATAGCGTATACTGACACTAACCTCATTGAGTACAGTATATCACCTTCCCGCGTTATTCTTAAGAGCTTATTCGGTACCGTTATCGTGTGGACGTAGCTGTGCTTTCCGTTGTAAAAATATGTGTCCGGTCGCCATATCCTCTCGAGCATTTTGATGCTTAGACTGAGCGATTGTATTGGACCAAGAAAACTGAGACGCGAATCCCGCCAGTATTGCCGAAAGTAGCAGTCCATCGAGTAGTCCTGTGAGAGAATTTGTCGTTTTTTAAATTGGCGACCGAAAAAATGGTCGTAAAGAGCGACCATCCACAAGTTTGGATGGTCGCTTTACGAGGTCGTCTTGCGATTGGTTTTTGAAGAAAAAAAAACCACTAAACTATCAGGATTTGTGATCATTTGTCTGGCTATTATTTGGCACAAAACGACCGGTCGCTTTTTGGGGTCGTATCACGGTCGTTCGAGCTTCTAGGGTTCCTATGATCAAGCCTTAGTTATCACTAAGACTTAAGAGTTTTGGTCATAGTCTCTTTATTCCTCGATACGAGGAATTCGTCGGTACTTCAGCCACCGAAAATTTGTCAATCTTGTGCAATAATTCCAAATTGCTCTGTAGACTTACCATGTCGAGCTCTGATACTGGACCCATGCTCCTTATCATAATATTGGTTTTGACAATTGTGGGAGTGCCTGAAACAACAAAAGTACCAAACAAATATGAATACAAAAAATCCATGAAATCATCTTTTTACGCGAAATTAACGAAATTTCCTGTCTATGAAAAGACAAAGAAAAAGAATTGAGAACATAAATTTAAGATTATCAGATGAAATCTTTGTGTTCCATTTTCATCAGCCCATATAATCATGTCCAAATGTTTGACCTGATATTGTCTCCTTCGATGTTGAAGCAATAGACTCCTATGTATAGTCCAATCATCCGATGATATCCTAAAATAATATTCATTGTTAATTACACCTATAATCAAACATATTGTATACACTAGAGTGCTCCATTCTTACCCAATATTTCATTTTTTTTACAATATTTTTTCTTTTTACTTCAAAAGTCTTCTTTATTTTGAAAAAAAAATCCTCATAAAAATCATTGATGAGATAAAAAAATTATTTAGTGTTCGCAATGGAATTTTTTGTTTTTTTTTAATTTTCTTGTTTTTTAATTCCTTCAGTGAAAATTCTCATACATTTTTTACATTTTCATGCGCGTAGGGATTCTGAATATGAGTGCAACATTCCATTTTCGTTTTGTGGTAGTTTTAGGAGTACAAAAAATTGCAATTCCCAAAAATGTGTGTCATGAAAGAGAAAATAATGGCAAATATTTCGAAAAAATTCAATATCCCATAAAACTTGTATCGCTAAATCTACTTTAATGCCAAATTAAATACGAAATCTCGTTTGATAATTAAAATATTAAATAGCGTCGATCACGCTACTGCATCTCTTAGTTCAATAAAAAAAATACTAAAATACCGGCAAAACTGTTTAACAATGATATGTTTCATACAATAAAAGACTGAACGAAACGTGAATAACCTCCAAAAGTTTTCCACATACAACTTCCACGAGACAACGCATAAACAAACAACATGTACGCCCTAAGTAGACATTTTAATTTATGTGCCCCAGCAATATGCGCAGAAAATGATCTCACTAATTGCGTTTCTAACATACTTTCATCAGCTTCGAACCGGCATTTCACAGCCGGCAACATATTTATTTGTTTACAATTATACTCGTGCACGTTTCATCCGCCGCGGTCAGCGCCACTATTTGAATTCTTTGAAGCGTAAAGGATTTTTCCCAACTTTTATCAAGTTTACTTATATATGCGATCGCGAAATGCGTTGTTCTACGTATTTATGCTAAAATACAATATTTTTTAAACACCAAAATCCGTACTTTACTTATCTTCAGTGAGTCATTCTTGTCGTTTTAAATATTCATGTTTTGTGGGAAGACAAAAACATAATATTTTTAATTGCAGTTTATTGTTATTGTTATTGTTATTGTTATTGTTATTGTTATTGTTATTGTTATTGTTATTGTTATTGTTATTGTTATTGTTATTGTTATTGTTATTGTTATTGTTATTGTTATTGTTATTGTTATTGTTATTGTTATTGTTATTGTTATTGTTATTGTTATTGTTATTGTTATTGTTATTGTTATTGTTATTGTTATTGTTATTGTTATTGTTATTGTTATTGTTATTGTTATTGTTATTGTTATTGTTATTGTTATTGTTATTGTTATTGTTATTGTTATTGTTATTGTTATTGTTATTGTTATTGTTATTGTTATTGTTATTGTTATTGTTATTGTTATTGTTATTGTTATTGTTATTGTTATTGTTATTGTTATTGTTATTGTTATTGTTATTGTTATTGTTATTGTTATTGTTATTGTTATTGTTATTGTTATTGTTATTGTTATTGTTATTGTTATTGTTATTGTTATTGTTATTGTTATTGTTATTGTTATTGTTATTGTTATTGTTATTGTTATTGTTATTGTTATTGTTATTGTTATTGTTATTGTTATTGTTATTGTTATTGTTATTGTTATTGTTATTGTTATTGTTATTGTTATTGTTATTGTTATTGTTATTGTTATTGTTATTGTTATTGTTATTGTTATTGTTATTGTTATTGTTATTGTTATTGTTATTGTTATTGTTATTGTTATTGTTATTGTTATTGTAGGCACTTCTCGCACCGCGTGGGATAAAAATACGCATCTAATAATATTCCATGTAGAACAATATGTCTGCGAATGGAGAAAATCATTGAGTTTGGCCTCCTTACGTGAGATTTATGAAAAAAGTGTCTACATGTGATGATGAATATCTCATATACGTTAATTGTTTCGAATTTTGAGACTGCAACAAAATATCGCACATGTGGCAGTCTGCATTTCTTTTCGAAGCTTGAATCTCCGGTATATCGTTCGGATTTCCCACGATTCTTGCAGAGCCTGTGTTTTTTTTTCCACCACCTTACTATTTTCAATACATCATCTATATATTTCTCTACTTCCTTTCAATGCATTTTTTCTCATTTCTCTGTTCTTTTTTTTTTTTTTTTTTCTTCAAATTCTTTCGACTTTTGTTATTTTTGTTTCATATATCCGAGTGCTTCGTATTACAAAATATGTCCGAGGCTCCGATATGGTTATTAGGGACCGAGAGGGGGGGGGGGGGGGGGGGGATATATACGACGTACATATAGGAAAGTTGGATCGTAGCCAGAGACGAAGAAAAAGGATTGCGCCCGACTCATCCAACGTGTGCTGCTGCTCTTGAATAGCGTTTCTCTTGCATCAATGCGACGAACTGCATGCCACTCGCGTGGACACGCGTGCAGTCATAGCTCTCTCATAGGTAAAATCGGTTTTATTTTTCTTTCTTTCTTTTTTTTTTTTCTGTTTCCTTCTTTTTATAAATCGTACACGATGGCTTTAACACTTCTATATATATATAGGCTGTGCTTGGAGATTCCTGCCCGCAGTTTCTGCTTTGTTGACACACCAAGGGATCAATCCTCGCGCCAATATTGTCGGACATAGCGAGAAGCTCCTCCATTCACCCCGTCATTGAGTTCTCAGACAGATGTGCTGACAAATATTCATCGCACTGAGCATTTTGCAAATGGCATTGAATACACATTACATCTTCAATATATATTTCTGTGGGTTTGGGAAATTTTATAACCAAAAATTGTTGGAGTTGCCACTGAGAACGGAAATATTTTTGCAAAATTTTCTCAAATATTTTTTTGCGAAATATTGAAAATGTTTCATGAATATTTTGGAATATTCAAGAAAAATTATAAACTTTTTTTTTTTGGGGAATTCGAGATATATGGGCGAGGCCCACTTCGCGTGGAATGCCTCATATATTTTTCAATTATTTCAAAATATTCTTTTATCACATCTTTCAGAAATATTTTGTAATATTAAAAAAAGAAAATAATGAACAATAATTTATATTTTTTTTTCTCTTAATTTAAGAAAAAAAAATTTCCATTTTTTTTGGATCTTAAAAATTTCAATAATATTTTCTTGTAGAAAAAAAAAGAAAAATAATGTAATGTTAGAAAAAGTGTCTCATATTCTGAGAGTAAAATGCTAAAAATTTGCCCAATAATTTAAATAAAATTGATTATTTCAATTAGAATAAAAAATAGACATTTTTTTTTTCTTAAAATAAAAATAAAAATATAAATTATTTCTTGCCTACTCTCAAACTACAATGGAAATACTAGTTTTTAGTCCCAGATTTCATGAAAAAAGATTCAGAATTTTAAAACTGGTCGAAATTTATTTTTACTCAAAAATGATGGAAGAAAAATTATTTTATAGTGTAAAACAAGTGATAAAAATCTGAAAAAAAATATTCTCTTTTTTAGGTCCGAAATATGCCCAAAAAAATTCGTCATGTGAATCCGAGAGAGTCAGGCCGATGATCACGTGAATTGACTTGGAACGCCCCATACATATAGTACCAGGTACACCAAGCGCTGGATCAATTTTTATCCGGGGGTGAAAATAATTTGGAGATTCGTAATCGCGGACCCGCACGAGGCGGATGCAATATGATGGTCCGGGGCTTTTTTTTACAAGCTTCCAGTGGTAACGCTTCGATGGGCACAAAATCGGCGTGATCCTACCGCCTTCATAACATTTTATTTTCTTTTTTTTTTTTTTCTCTTTTTCAAAATTATTCATACATATAAAATTTCACCGTTGGTACCTTGGACATATAAATTCGTCGACGGAGAATTTTTTTTGTTATGAAAATAATTGAGCCACGATATAATGAGAATACGTTAACGAGAATATGAGTGAATTGAATATGGATGAAGTTTGTATGAACAAAAGAGAGTCCGTTCGCATCAAGTGGTACCTGATGTGAATTTGAAAAAAAAAATCAGTAAATAATTGAGGCCATAATGCTTTTATATATTTTAACATAAATTTGTTTGGGAATAAAAGTGAATTACGTAATCAGGATAATGAATTTTAGATGCTTTTATGTGTTTTAACAAAAATTTTTCCGAATAAAAGAATGTTTCATTCATTTTTAACAGGCCTTTCATTGTACGAAATTCATTTGAAGAATTCTTATAAAATAAAATGGTTATTAATGCCAGAATACAGTTTGAAATTGATAAATCTCATTTTAATAAATATTTCAATGCGAATTTGTCCAAAAATATTCGATTTAAAAAGCATGTCCAAAATCGGTGTATTACATTTTGCGTTTATAATTATTTCTGAAAAAAAAATGAATTAATGTAAATGACGTGCTTACCCTTGCCGTGAGTTGGCAGTTGACTGTTCTCGTAATTCATCAGCAGGTTCTCGAGGACCATCGTGATGTTCTTGGAGACAACGTCGTTTATGGTACCCCTGGTGATCCTGGTATCGGGTACGATGAGAAGCGCTGACAGTGCCGGGGGCGATGGTACCCCGGAGGATTCGATCGACTGGTTAAGAGTACGGGCGCCGAGGGATGCCATTGGCCAAGTCGATCTCGAGCGTATTGAATGGTTGCGACTTCGGCACATCCCGAAGGCCACGATGAGAACAACGAATCTGCCGATCAATCGAACTTTTATTCTCTCTTTATCGAGCTCTGTGTGCATTGCAGTGTCAAGTATTCTCTCTCTCTTTCTCTCCAGGAGAATGTTCTACGGGGTATAATCAAGATAAGCGGTACAATCGCTGACCCCTTAAGGGGATGCTGAAGACTAGTTTTTGGTACCGACTTTCATCTGTAAAAATAGGCAAATATGGTAAGCCTGATAAAAAAAATTTGATAGAAAATGATAGAAGACAAAGGATTTCAGAACCAAATCCACAAAAATTGGCATTTTTGAATGGCTTATTTAGAAGAATATGAAATGAGCTTCAAAACTAGTATATCACTTTACAAACATCAAAATCGGATGTCCCAGACGTGCATTGCATAATGTATGACGTCGTAAAAGGATATGACATCCGAAAGAGGAGGGATGTAACTTCAGTAGATGGAAACAATTTTTCACGATTTTATATATGACGTTGTTTGGAAGAGACGCATATCGGATGAGATGATTTTTCGTGATTGACGGTGAACATCGGACTCGGGAAATTGGTGTTTCCATAAAACTTTCTAGAAGTAATAACTATACTAGAGGAGTGTATTACATATTTCATGGAGTCCTCGTACTTTTGTTCCGATTTCTTATTTTCCATTCCATATGAAATTTGGTCACCAAAAAAAATTCTCAAAAATCTTGTAAAAACATCGAAAATAAGATTTTTGAGTGAGACAAAAATTAAAAAAAAATAGAGTATTTTGGGATCACCTTGGTGGAAAGAGAAAGAAGACCAGTTTTTTGTTGACGAAGAGTGAGACGAAGTAGCTACGGCTTGGGAGCGCGATTAGAAAATATGAGGAGGTACGCGTGGCACGCAATAGCGCATAGCCCGAGGAGCCAAGCAGCAGCAGCCACCACATTCCTCGTCCTGCGGCATAGCGAATCTCCTATCCTATCGTCGAGTTGAAATACCGTGAACCGCACAGTCAAACTTCGATACCCTGGCGCAAAATTTCGATGGAAAGCCATTTAAACTAAAGCCACAGGGATGGGCAAAAACTTCGTTTTTGTACATTGTTTATATTAACATCATACGTTTCGTTGGAATCTTTGTTCGACAGGAAAAATGACCACGTTCTTTCAAATTCGTGGTAAAAAAAATATGGTCAGATTGGAAAAGTGCAGTGATTTAAAAAAATATGGGTACTTTAACTTAAATCCATGAATCTTAAAAAGTTGATGATTTACTTTGATCCGATATCTATCTTTTAAAATTTTTATTGATGGAAATCAAATCTATTATCCATTTTTTAAGTCATGGTACAAATTGGTATTCTAATTGTAATAAATTCTGAACTCTACAGGGAGTTTGCAATTCATATTTGAAGCAATTGTCAAGTTTAGGGGAATTAAAAAATTCTTTTCAAAGATTTAAGTCAGCAATTTCACGATTCTTAAGGTTCAGGTCGAAATTTCCTTAGTTTTCGATGATCAAGTCGATTGGATCATAGTTTCCGTTGTCCAGGTCAACCTTTCCACAGTTTTTGAAGCCCAAGTGAATCTCCTAAATATTTTTCGACGTCCAGGTCGATTTTGCTACACCTTTTAATTTTCAAATCTTAAGTTCGATCTTCCGACCTTTCCTAATGCAGTTGATTCGTTTACCCATTTTTAATCGAAATTTTGTCAATTTAATCGTTTTCTATCAATTTTATTCTTAAATTCTAAGCAGAATTCACACGAAAGGTGACATGTGTATCCACAGAAATTCACATATATACCTCAGTGACCATGATTCCCCCCATTCTCCCTTATACATCCTAAACTTCTACTATATCCTACCAATAAATCTCAGAGCTCGCATGGGACTTTGAATTCGAAGTAGATAAATCGAGGACAATGCACACTCGTGTCTCGGGTAGCTGTATTAAATTCTCGAATCCAAGGGAGAGAGAGAGAGAGAGAGAGAGATTGAGAAAGGTGTCCTAGTGGAGGAGTAGGCGCAAGAAGCAACCTGCTTCGTATATCCTGTGTCTCCGAGAACCCTTTTTTCTTTCCTCTTCTCGCCCTCTCCTGCTTACGTTCCTCTTCCTTCGGTACCAAAGCCACTGGAGAAGCGGAGGTAAGGTGCAGAGGGAGAGAGAGAGTCAGAGCGGCGATTGAAAAGTGAGCAGAAAGACGAAGAGAACACTAGTGGCGTGCGAAGCATCCTTGGATCTAGTTCCACACTGGTTGGGGCCAGAGTGATCTCAAGGGATGACGGTGCTCAACGGACGGACGACACTCGGGTCCTCCCTTCGGTGGCAGCGGCTTCCCTCGGCCTAAGAGCAAGAGGTTCGTTGGATTTCGATGCATGTATATTGTATACTATATATGTATATGTATTTATAGATGTGTGTCGTGAAACTGCACATCAGTGGGGAGGCCGATGCGGAAGTATAGAAGAGGATGACTCGGAGGAGGAGGAGGAGGAGGAGGAGGAGGAAGAGGAAGAGCCTCTCGTCATCCGCTGAGACAGCAGTCTCGCCGGTGAAAGGGTTCACGTCACCGTTTCGAGTGAACTTTCCGCTCGGTTACATCATACATTTTTCGCGATTATGTCTCCCTGGCCTCTTCTTCTATTACTTCACACTTCTTCTTTCACATTCTCATCCTCAAACGCTTGGACGCGACACTCATCTTCTTATCACACTCGCTAATGTGCGAATAAAAAAGAGTGTCGCAGCGTTGGGATCATGGCCATGATCAATGCCAGATCTCAATCGATCTGTAGTAATCACTGCAAATCCAAGTTGCTAAGAGTGTTATTACACTGTCCTTAATATTGTTGTACGTTTTAACAGATTTTTTGTGTTTTTTTTTTATGGGAAAGATAGAACTTTTTGATGTATTTGAAGGGTGTTAAAAGGTGCTACAATGTTAAGGATTGGGGATAACACTCTTGGATTTACATGGGGGGGGGGGGGGGGGGGGGGGTGTAAGATTTTATGTGCTCTAGGTCTGAGCACCGAATGTGCAAGAATTTTAGTTTTTTTTAAATTGCTTTCTCATAGAGGAAGTTACTGAAAATTACTGAAATTACATTATACTAATTTTCAGTAGTTTTTTTTTAGTAAATTTGTTTTCAGTAATTTTCTTTAAAAAATCCGAAAATTTAATTTCAGGATTTTTTTCAAAAATTGAAGGAATATTTTAGGAAAATTTAAATTACATTTTAATTAATTACTGAACTCGTAAATTACAAAAAATGTAATTTTAGTAATTTTCACTAATTTAACAAAATGTAATTTTAGTAATTTTCACTAATTTACCAAAATGTAATTTTAGTAATTTTTAATCATTAACGAAAATGTAAATTTATTAATTTTCAGTAATTTACGAAAATGTAATTTTAGTAATTTTCAATCATTAACGAAAATGTAATTTTAGTAATTTTCAGTAATTTACGAAAATGTAATTCTAGTAATTTTCACTAATTTACCAAAATGTAATTCTTCTAATTTTCAGTAATTTACTCCCAGATTCGATGCAATTCTACCAAATAGAGAAGTGATACACTGCGGGAGTTCTCTATGAGCACTATTAATTCGATGAAGCTGCAACTTGGACCAGCAGCTTAGGAACATGTTACATATATCTGATGGCGAGAATGAGGATGGATCGAATCACTTTATACAAAGTATATAATGCATGTTTGCATGTATACCTAGCATAGGAATCGAGGACGGCTTGGCGAGCACTAGATTGATTCCTCGAACAATTTCCAACTCCTTACTCGTCGATTTCCGCAAGAGTTCGCGTTTTCTGCCTCCTTCTGTAAATAACAGAGGGCATTTGCCATCGAATGTGCGTCTCTGATGTAGGTATGTGCCATGTGTACATAAACTGTGCTCTGGAGTTGGGAATGCTTGGTGCTATTCGAGTGCTGTTCACAGAGTTAAGAGTTGAACTTAACGAGATAGAAATCAGCAATGTATGTAACGTTAATGTAACATCAATGGTCCAGAGTGCTAATCATTGATCGACAATAAAGAAGAAGCCACGTTGAGGAATTTCGTTCAAAGAAAGTGTACGTTGAATTGGCTGCTTCGCAATTTTAACACGTTACAATCTCACGTCTCACAATTGAAGAATATATAGCCGAGGTGTGTGGAGAAAGGTACGAGTCTAATTGATTCCTGAAGTCATCGAGGACTCGTTAGACACCAAGTGTCTTCAAGTGTCTTCACCCACTGTGCAATGTGTGACGAGGCAGAGACTCTTGTGAGATCCAACAAGTCATCATCAAACTAAATTTACAATTTTAATTTTGTGAAACATTCTTAACTTACTAAAATTACATTTTAGAAAATTAAAATTGCATTTTAGAAAAATAAAATTACATTTTAGAAAAATAAAATTACATTTTAGAAAATTACTAAAATTACATTTTAGAAAATTACTAAAATTACTAAAATTACATTTTAGAAAATTACTAAAATAACATTTTAGAAAATTACTAAAATTACATTATTTTAGTAATTTTCAGTAAGTTTCATGTAAATTTAGTAATTTTCAACAATGTTTCAATGAAACATTCTTAAATTACTAAAAATGATTACTGGAATTTACTAAAATTACATTTTAGAAAATTACTAAAATGTTATTTTAGTCATTTTCAAATTACAAATCGAAAATTGCTAAAATTAATTTTTGTAATTTTCAGTAATCATTTTTAGTAATTTAAGAATGTTTCCCAAAATTAACATTGTAATTTAGCTTGATGATGACTTGTTGGATCTCACAAGAGACTCTGCCTCGTCCGAAAATTACTAAAATTACATTTTAGAAAAATTACTAAAATTACATTTAAGAAAATTACTAAAATTACATTTTAGAAAAATTACTAAAATTACATTTAAGAATATTACTAAAATTACATTTTAGAAAATTACTAAAATAACATTTTAGAAAATTACTAAAATAACATTTTAGAAAATTACTAAAATTACTAAAATTAGATTTTAGAAAATTACTAAAATTACATTTTAGAAAAATTACTAAAATTACATTTTAGAAAATTACTAAAATTACATTTTCAAAAATTACAGTCTTTTTATTGACATTTGATGAAAAGTTAATTTATGACAGATATAAATGTATATTTAAGTGAAAATTATGTTAACAAAGTAAATTTTCATAATCCTGTAAGTTTGAGCTTCATTGTCCAAAAATATTAAAAAAAAAACTTTCGGCTGTTTTAACATTTAAATCCAATGTAAAATATATTGATGATAAAAATGTGTACAAGTTCTTTTTCTTTTTTGTCGAAAAGAAGAAATGTGAAGAAATGTGAAAGATGAAAACCGCAGTTTCGTAAAATAAGGTCCACACATTTATTTAAGGTTCTGCTTTCCAGAGGCTATTTTTTATTTCACCAATGCTACCGAATTTCAATTAACCCGGCAGTACCAAAAAAAAACCCCCCCTTTCTTTTTATTTGCACGTGATAATACACTGAACGTTCATAAAACCTTGTTAAATGGAACCCTAAAAAAAAAAAAAGCAGAGGAAAAAAAAGATGAGTCCTAAAGCAAATTAAAAAAAGCTCGCACAGAGGGAGATCGAAAGTTAAAACGTGATGACCGGAAGTATTACGGGGCACATAGGCAACGAATGAAGGACTGCAATATAGTGGAATACACCCTTCCCCTTCCGGTGATATATAACACCACGCTATCGTGCTATATACACTCGAATGACTACTCTCTGTACACGTTATATATCATTCTCGCTCGTCGGGGCGGAAATTTGCTTTTCGACATTAGCCCATTCGTGGCCCCCGAAGAATATAAAGCCTTTTATTTAAATCCTGGCGAATATACTCCGATAGAGCCCGCGTCGGGAAAATGAACAGCTGCATCGGCTTATTAGCCTTTTTATCACACAACTTCACAACGTATCACAAATACGTGGAATTCGACATAAAATTTATTTGAAAAAAAATTTTTCACGCGGTTTTGAAATATATTTCCTGTGGAAATATTGCACACATTTTTCTAATATTTTTTTTTAAGTGGAATATCGTTGTGACTTTATGGTGAGATATTTTCGAGGGAATATTTGACTTTTTAAGACAACTTTAATAATTTTCAAAATTAAAATTGTAATTTTGAATTTTCACGAAATTAAAATTGTAATTTTAAATTTTCACGAAAATAAAATAGTAGTTTTGAATTTTCACAAAAATAAAATTGTAATTTTAAATTTTCACGAAAGTAAAATTGTAATTTTGAATTTTCACAAAATTAAAATTGTAATTTTAAATTTACACAAAATTAAAATTGTAATTTTCAATTTTCACAAAATTAAAATTAATTTTATATTTTCACGAAATTAAAATTGTAATTTTTAATTTTAACAAAATAAAAATTGTGATTTTGAATTTTCACAAAATTAAAATAACAATGTTTCGCAATATTAAAATTACAATCTTAATTTACAATTTTAATATTGTGAAACATTCTTAATTTACTAAAAATTATAATTACAAACTTATACTAATGTAAGTTTAGTATTCAATAAAACATTCTTTAATTACTAAATTTCCAAAAATTAAATTTTCGTAAATTACTGAAAATTGCTAAAATTAAATTTTACTAATTTTCAGTCGTTTTTTTAGTGAACTAATATTCAGTAATTTACTAAAAAAAAAAAAATCCTAAAATTAAATTTTCCTAAAATTTTTCTTCAATTTTCGAAAAAATTCCTGAAACTACTGATGATCTGTGAAAATTACTAAAATGTAATTTTTGTAATTTTCTGAAAATTATTAAAACGTAATTTTAGTAATTTTCTGAAAATTATTAAAATGTAATTTTAGTAATTTTCAGTATTAAAAAATAATAACAAAATATAACAAAAGATAAAATTAAAAAAAGCAATAAATAATTTACTTCCTTCATTTATTATGTTTGGAGTTTAAGTCGCTTGGGATATGCGTGTGTTTAGAAAAAGTGATTGATAGCCACTGTGAGTGAGAGAAAGGAGCATTTTTTTATTTATCGCATGTGTTGTGTTTGAACGGGCGTCTATTTGATCGACAACTCATTCAGGGTTGTCGGTCAACGATATGTGAGGTAGAGTTCGTAAAATAGTCTGATGGAGGAGGGGGGATTATCTTTTAGATAACTTAATCGTTCTAAAAGATGTTCCTAAAAATGTACCAATTTTCACAAGAATTCAACAATTTTTACAAATTTCGATCCGCCATTTTGGTATTCGAAATTTTGATCTCAGATTCGTATTCAGCTACATCATAACCTTGAAGGTACCAATTTTCACAAGAATTCAACATTTTTTCAAAATTTCGATCCGCCATATTGGATCCGCCATTTTGGTTTTTGAAATTCTGATGTCATATTCGAATTCAGCCAAATCATAACCTTGAAGGTACGAATTTTCACAAGAATTTAACAATTTTTCAAAATTTCGATCCGCCATGTTGGATCCGCCATGTTGGTTTTCGAAATTCTGATGTCATATTCGCATTCAGCCATATCATAACCTTGAAGGTACGAATTTTCATAAGAATTCAAAATTTTTTCAAAATTTCGATCCGCCATATTGGATCCGCCATTTTGGTTTTCGAAATTCTGATATTACATTCGTATTCAGTCACGTCATAACCTTGAAGGTAGCAATTTTCACAAGAATTCAACATTTTTTCAAAATTTCGATCCGCCATATTGAATCCGCCATTTTGGATTCCGAAATTCTGATGTCATATTCGAATTCAGCCAAATCATAACCTTGAAGGTACGAATTTTCATATGAATTCAACATTATTTCCAAATTTCGATCCGCCATATTGGATCCGCCATTTTGGTTTTCGAAATTCTGATGTCATATTCGAATTCAGCCAAATCATAACCTTGAAGGTACGAATTTTCATATGAATTCAACATTATTTCCAAATTTCGATCCGCCATATTGGATCCGCCATTTTGGTTTTCGAAATTCTGATGTCATTTTCGCATTCAGCCACATCATAACCATGAAGGTTCGAATTATCACAAGAGTTCACCAATTTCTCCAAATTTCGATCCGCCATATTGGATCCGCCATTTTTCGAAATTCAAGCGTCAAATTCAAAATCGAAAATTTTTCAATTTTCAACCCTTCACATTGAAGCAGCGATTTATCAAAATCAAACCCCAAATTCGGATTGAGAATTCGCAGCAACCCTAGTGTACCATTTTTTATGCAGATCGGATGAGCGTGAATTTCAAAATTTGCAAAATTAACTACAGCCCCTCAAACCCGAATTTACAATATACAAAAAAATCTTATGTAAACCGACTACATATTTATTGGACAAATTCAACTCGAGTATAGCTGCGTGCATTGTCCTTCAATTACAAGCGTACACGTTGCTCTCAATGGTGCTCGAGATTTGATTTGCCACATACACGCGGTGTCGAGGGCAATCATGTATCCGTTTGTGTACATAGAGAGGAACAGATCCTATAGATGACACATTTGTGATCCTGATTACTTGTTCGCCTCGTGATTACACAGACAAGAACAGTCGTGCAGAGCTTCAATGTATCACATATATATATATATATATATATATATATAAATACATACATACATATATATATACAAAATGTATGTAGTTACATAATGTGGTTGGACTGTACGCGAGCCAAATCGTCAACGAGATCTATCATCATCAACATCGTTCACGATAGCCGCAAAGAGCTTAATTAATATTTGATTTCGGCAATGATATCGAGACGAGGGCTTTAGAAATTGATTTCAACGTAAGCTGCGGTACCAATAACGATGGATAGTTGATTTGCGGATGTTACCAACTTGGTCTCGGCTCAGTGTAGAGACGGTGTGCGATGAGAGGTGCTAGCTGCTAGGAGAGTTCAGCAATGGTGCGACTGATGTGCATTGTGTGAAGGTATTGCGACCGATGCAGACCCGATGCTCTCTGCGAGATTCACGTCACTCTCGACTGTCGCCAGGCTTACACCGCATCTGTCGCGGGCCTCTATCCCTTGGCCATCTCTCTCTCTCTCTCTCGTCGTCTCGTTCTCCACCACAAACCCACCACCGATCGGATCCTCCTTCTCCTAGTTTTACTATGTATACGTATTCATGTATGCACGGTCAAGGCACCACCAACTCCAGCCGATTAATTACATGTGAATCGCATGTACTGCATATATAGTCTTGTTGGATATAGATGCAGATGTACACGTTTCACTAATAGCGAAGGCATTCCAATGCAGGTAGGGTAGATGCTGTAGATCTGGACCACCTTTTTTGGGTGAGCGAAATTTTCCGATATGTTTAATTGAAAGCCAATCGACGAGGAATGTGAATGATGTGAATGTTTGTGTCTAAAATTCACGGTGGTTTGTGAACAAAACCATGAAACGATCGATAGGGGATGAATATCAGATGAATCATTTTTGCAGTTGGGGTGAGAATTTTTTTTTTTTAGAAAGCTAATGATTTTTGTGTTGAAGTAAATTGTAGTCAAATAGGGTTCGGTTCCCGAACGAAATTCTGGTGGAAAAAAAAGACCCCAGGACAAGTTACGCGAAAAAAATGATTCTGGATAATATGCACTGTAGACGAAACAAATAGCGGACAATGTCCGCAAAAAAGTACAATTGGAATAAATGATTGCATGATTGAAGATTAGAACGATCAATTTGATGACATTTTGATGAACCTCACCAAAGTGTTAGTCGGTTTTGCTTGCGGGGAATAAATGAAATAGAAGCCAGTAAGACGGAAGAGAAGAAAGCAAGAATTTAAAGAACCTAAAAGAACCTGAAGAACCTAAAAGAACCTGAAGAAGGTAAAGAACCTAAAAGAACCTGAAGAACGTAAAGAACCTGAAGAACCTGAAGAACCTAAAAGAACCGCATAAAGAACATAAAAGAACCTAAAGAACCTAAACAACCTAAAGAACCTAAAGAACCTAAAAGCACCTAAAGAATCTACAAGAATCTGAAGAACCTAAAAGAACCTAAAGAACGTAAAAGAACCTAAAAAACCTAAAAGAACCTAAAAAATCTAAAAGCACCAAAAGAACCTAAAGAACCTAAAAGAACCTAAAGAACCTAAAAAACCTAAAAAACCTAAAAAACCTTAAAAAACTTTAAAAACCTAAAAAACCTAAAAAAACTTTAAAAACCTAAAAAACCTAAAAAATCTAAAAAACCTAAAGAACCTAAAAAAACCTAAAAGCACCTAAAAAACCTACAGAACCTAAAAGCACCTAAAGAACCTAAAAGCTCCTAAAGCACCTAAAGAACCTCAAATGAACCAATACAAATTTTTAAGAATCGATAGTAGGTTCTTAAAAACTCTTGTAGGTTCTCTGAGTGTTTATGTGTCCTGCGGTGAGAGGGGAAGGGTGTTCAACACCGAATGCTACTCCTGCGGGACTTCGCCCCTGAATCCCTTTTCCCTCCCATTTTTAATATTCTTCACAATTTTTATCGACACAACATAAATCCATACAAATTTGTCAACAATACAGACGGCATTCGTTGGCTTTGTTATACTCGATAATTTAAACGACTGTGATACAGAAAAAAAACAAACAAATTTTACCTGAAAATAAATGTATAAGAAAATTTTCCAAATAGAACAAAAAAAAACATGGGAACTATCAAAAGGACCCTAAATCCAGTGGAACTAAAAAAAAAATCGAAAAGTCTGAAACTGAGAAAATTGTCGTAAAACCAAAAGAAAAAAAGCTAATGGAAGCTATGAGAGTGTAAAAAAAACGAAAAAAAATAATTTTACAAAAATTAAAGAACTTAATAAATAATATGTGTAAACAAAAAATTGAGAAATAATTGCATAACCATTCGCGTGTCATATAATTGGGAGATTTGTTCGTCATTAGGGAGTGAAAGAGTGAAGTTTAAAAAAAAATAGTAAATTTTCACCAACAGAAAAAAAAACATTTTGCATGTTGTAATTTCACTATCTAATAAATAGATAATAATTCTTAGAACTACATCAATATCCGGATTTATTGCCATTGGGATCCATGCAAAAAAAAATATAATTCTAATAAATTTCCAAGGTACAACTTTAATCACTCATGATTATACAAAAAAATGAGAAGAAATTTTCAAACCAGTTGGTACCATTATCAATATTTTTTAAGTGTCTTTATTATTTTCCCAAAAATTGCTATGATTTATGAATAATCCTTAATAAATAAATCCTTTAAAAATGGCAAAACGTGAACCAACCACAATCGCTTCAATTACGTGATGGTCGTAAAAATGTGAATTTAAATAATGGAAGTTCGCGCACATTAGAAAAAAAAAAAAAAAAAAAATACTATCTAAATTTTCTATTCCACAATACGACTTTAAAATAATGTAAACAATTTTCCAAATTAAATTCAGCGTTAAAAAAAAAAAAATTTTTTAAAAAGGATTTTTTTTTTAACAATTTCACGTTTAATAATGAGAAAATAAAATTTCATTTGGCTGTCGTACTCACATAGACAGGATGCTTTTTCTTGTCATAACTTTTTTCAGTCTCTGTAAAACTTTCTTCTTTTTTTTTTTTTTTTTTTTTTTTTTCTACTCAAAATTGAGTATATATATATATATACATATATACGTTAACAACACACCGGCAAGTTAAACGAGACGCCGAGTCGACGTCGATGTCGTCGAAGCATTGCCGAGAAGCGGCAGCAGGCCGCGTGGTCTTGCCCTCCCACTCTTCAGCAGCAGGTCGCAGAGGGCTTTCACAATGCTTGAACCTCTCTCTCTCTCTCTCTCTCTCTCTCTCTCTCTCTCTCTCTCTCTCTCTCTCTCTCTCTCTCTCTCTCTCTCTCTGTGCCCCCACCGATTTTACGGAGGCGCTCTCCTGGCTCGCGCAACTGAACGACCTTCGCGCGCAAGCTCCGACTATTATATACTTCTCTCGACAATGCACACGAGTTCTCCGGAAGCTCTATGTGCACCATCGTGTTCGTGATGAGCTGGATAGACCCGGTGGTTGACCGCTTGACGGGGCTATTGGCAGGGTTCTTCCCCATAGAAATAAAGTATACAAGAGGATTTATGATTTATGTATGAAATATATAATGGCACATATCATTGGACCAAACATTAAGATAGTCCTCTTTCGCTCAGACTCAGAACCGTTTTAAGGTTTTATGTGCCCTGGGTCTGAGGAGGTAACGTAGCCCCTTGGCCCTTCATTCCAAACAGAGTTTAAAAGAGGAATTTTTTTTTCACGTTTTTCAATAGTATATTACGATACGAGTGCGATAAAACTTTTTCTTCACGAGTGCGAGAAGTACGCGTTTCTATAGCTTTATCGCACTAGTGCGAGAAGTAGGGGCTTTTACAGCTTTATCGCACTAGGGCGAGAAGTAGACGCTTCTACAGCTTTATCGCACTAGTGCGAGAAGTAGGGGCATTTACAGCTTTATCGCACTAGGGCGAGAAGTAGGCACTTCTAGAACTTTATCGCACTAGGGCGAGAAGTAGACGCTTTTACAGCTTTATTGCACTAGTGCGAGAAGTAGGCACTTCTAGAACTTTATCGCACTAGGGCGAGAAGTAGCCGCTTCTACAGCTTTATTGCACTAGTGCGAGAAGTAGGCACTTCTCGCACTGCGTGGCATAAATAATGTAATGTACTCAATAAAAACACTTTTATTAACATAGAGATCCCAAATTCCAAAAATACGCAAATTACATTTAAAAATTCAACAACAAAAAAAAATAGATATTATTGCATTCATATAAACTATTTTTTAATATTTTTTTCAAAAACATTTTTAATTGCTTTCCTGTTAATCTTGTATTTCTAGTTAAAAATTCGCGGAGAATTATTGTTCTATGCAACAACTGAATAAAAATAGCTTTAATTGTGCGAATAAAATTTTACATACAAGTAGAAAAAAGAAAAATAATCTCCAGAAAAATATATTATTAATAAATCACCACTCGAGACTAGTAGTCTCGAAAAATCACTACTTTTTCGTTCTGGTCTTCCAGCTTTATTATTTCTCCCATCGTGAAATATTTAATGGCAATGTCCGATTGCGAGAGAATACTGAAAGTCGAGATGCGGTTGAAGCAAGAAAAGAGAAGAAGAAACTGCCGAGAAACTTAAAAAAAAAAAAATATCTATATATATACATATAGTTGGTTCATTTCTCTACCCTACAGCAAAAAGTTTAGCACTCTCACAAGTAGAAAACGAGGGGAATCCCCCAATGGGATTGAAGAGGAGCAGAGAAGTGGCAGCCGTGACACGGACCACCTTGGACCAACGATAAGTGGGCGCTGGAGAACAAGAAATCGGTGATGTAAAGAAGAAGAATATGGCCTGACGAAGCATAGACCAGAGAATTATTAATCACTCTCTTGTATTGTCTAAAAAAAAACAATAACAATGATAACCCAACGATTAAAATAAATCTCTTTACAAAATTTTTTTTTTTTTTTTTTTTCAGATCTCCATCGAAAATGATCAAGCACAGTTCCTGAAGACAACATTCATTTTTCATTTTAATTACCAAATACTTTCTCATAATAATCAGCATAAAATACCTCGTGTATATTTATGGCTAAGATATTGGTGGGATAGGCTTGCCAAATTTCATAGTTGAGGAGCAACTCGATCGAATTTTCGTTTTAGCTTCCTGTCCTCGATCGAACATCAGCTTCCGGTCCCAGTAATTGGAACACGGTCGTATTTCGATTATATATATATATATATATATATATATATATATGTATATGTATATATAGGTCCTTTTTGCAGCAGCTGTTGCTGGACCCTGTCACCATCTCCTGCTCTTTGGCGTCAATGGGTAGATTCATCAAAAAGCTCGCTCCATGAGTTCGTCATCACCAGTGTGGCAACGACGAGGCTTGTACGATAGGAATTTCATATCATTTCCGGGCGAAGCTCCGAACCTCTTCCGACAGCCAAGAGACCAGAGTCATATATGATTCTTATCATATAATGATGTGCTATATATATACAATTTATTTTGCAGCTTGTGCTCTTCGTACCTCGACGCTCGGCTCCTCTCAAAGGACGTAGGGAATGTAGGGTGCGAAGCACTGATTTTTGGACATCCCAAATAATTTGGTAAGTTTTTTTTTTTTGTGGATACAATTGTCTTATTTTTTTTTGGTCTGTATTCAATCGTAATTTTATGGTGTCGTGTTTGGGTCTTCAATATTTTTGTTTAATTCAATTTTTGTTCTTCATTAACTTTGTAAATGAAAATCTAATTGGTAACATTTTTTTTTAGCCGTTGTTCATTATTTGTCTTTTGGATGGAATTTTTCAACGACTTGAAAAAATGAAATAGATGTTTTTTTTTTTTTATTGTCAAAGATAATCTCGAAAAATAATAATTTTTTAATAATTTAAAAAAATGATTTTTCGTCGATTCAAATGATAGAAAAAGTCTGAGACTTCTCGTATTACACGCGAGGAGTCTGTAGGAAGGTTTTCCATCGCTTGCATATCTCGTTTCATCTTCGATGGAAAGTCGACCACTCAAACCCGAGCAATCGAATGGAATGAAGCTATCCAACTATTTACTCGAATCAGTGATGACTCTGCGCTATTTAAGTATGCAGACGAGATTTCAAATATCCGCGAAATTTCCAATTCCATATAACCGTATTAAAAACTATGGGGACGCATGATTCAAATTGCTTGAATAAATGTGATTTCATACGGACACTCCGCTGTTCTTCAACATTTTTATTCAACAAAAAAACGTTTCTGCTACTCAACGGAGAATATTTTTCGATCATAATACCCATATATTTTTTTAATGTTTTCATATTATGAAAATATTATGAAAGTGTGATTATTTTTGTTTTTTTTTCCTGTACGATTATTTTAATTTTTTGCCAGTTATTTTCAGTTCTAAAATGACAGTCTCTTTGACGGTCTATTTTTTCCTTCCTTATTCAGTCTTTTACTTTACTAATTTATATAACATCTCTTCTTAATTTTCAATACATTTCTCAAAGCTTTGTCAACGAGGAATAAGCCAAAAGTGATCAACATACTTTCTCACAGAGATGTCTTTGTCAAAGCCTTCTCAATGAAGAAGTTCAAAAATTGATCAACATACTTCCTCAAATGGCTTCGTCAAAGATATCATATAATGAGGAAGCAATTTTCAAAGTTATACTTTGCAGACATTTTTTTTTTCCTTTAATTAACCACCAATTGGGCGAAATCGCACTTTTCATAATTATCCATCTTTCAGATGACGATGGTGGAACGAAATTCTGTAGTTACAGGTATGTATTACAGAAAGCCTTTAAAAGCCAACAAACCGGAGGCAGATGGCGGGTGTTGGGGTAACGGGTTTCGTCCCCCCCCACTCCCCTTCCCCCTCCCCCTGCCCCCAACCCCAAACCCCAACCCCTGGGTCGACGGTGGTTTGGCACACACGTAGATGGTAATTTTTGGGTCGCCTCTCGTCGGCGTCACTCGTGACGACTCGGGGGATGTAGCGCGTTCAACCGCGTTGCGCATCCGTGCTAAACCCCCCCCCCTGCCCTCCCCCCTCCCACCCACGCCGCCCACAAGGGCGCTTCTATCCACCCAAGGGATGGACAGAAGCGCTCTCCAAATACTAAGTTGTCCAGGTTCCCAACGGATTTACAGGTAGCGATTGCCTTGAGAAACAATGGTTGTGACGTCACCATGAATCCCAGCTTTTCCATAACCGACGCTTCCCATTGGTGGCTGTTGTGGGCACTTATACAGTCGTCCCGACTATAATTTTCATAGCTAAACAATGGAAAACAGCTTAAAAGTCTGATTGGTCAGCACGTTTTGAACGGACCAATGAAGACTGTGTTCCACATTTGATTGTTGGTTAATTTGCGACAACAATGGAAACTGTACGAGTACCAAATGGAAAGCGAAACATGTCAGGCAGAGGAGCGAGAGTGTCGCGCATGCGGCACCTGATTTCTCTCGCAGAGGATTCGACGTGATGCCACGTGGGAGTGGGGATAAGGCCAACGATGAGGTGTCTGGGTATTAGTAATGTTGAACCGAGTCGGCGAGGTTTGGAGAGGTTAGTGAGGATTCGTAGAGACTTGTACACTAAGCTGAGCATTCCGATGGTGGGGTTGGAGCAGTCGTGAGACAGAGAAGAATATACAGGGCAGTCCTGGGGTTGTCTCCTTCTGATGCCATAGAGTGGGAGGAGGTTCTTCTCCTTTGTTGCTGATTCCCCTTCAGCTATGGGGTCAGAGGATAGTGAAGGTAAGTAGTAGTAAGGTTATTGTTGAATTGATTGATGCTGTGGATTCTTTAATACTGTAATCGCGTTGGTTGAAAATAAATGAGTCATTGGGTTTTCAGGTTCCTCCACGCAGAGTACGATATCCCCACCCTTTCCTTGTAGAAAGGGACAGCAGAACGCCCTTGTCCATCACTCTCTCTCACTTTCTGATAGTGGAAAGTGGGAGGAGGCTCTTCTCCTTTGTTGCTGATTCCCCTCCAGCGATGGTATCGGAAGATAGTGAAGGTAAGTAGTGGTAAGGTTGAATTGATTGATGCTGTGGATTCTTTAATACTGTAATCGCGTTGGTTGGAAATAAATGAGTCATTGGGTTTTCAGGTTCCTCCACGCAGAGTACGATATCCCCACCCTTTCCTTGTAGAAAGGGACAGCAGGACGCCCTTGTACATCATTCTCTCTCACTTTCTGATAGTGGAAAGTGGGAGGAGGCTCTTCTCCTTTGCTGCTGATTCCCCTCCAGCGATGGTATCGGAAGATAGTGAAGGTAAGTAGTGGTAAGGTTGAATTGATTGATGCTGTGGATTCTTTAATACTGTAATCGAGTTAATTGGGAATAAATGAGTCGTTAAGTTTTCAGGTTACCCCAAGCGGAATATGATATCCCCTCCCTTTCCTTGTAGAAAGAGACAGTGGGACTCCCTTGTACATGGTTCTCACTCACTTTCTGATAGCGTAAAGTGGGAGGAGGTTCTTCTCCCTTCATTGTTGATACCCCTTCCAGACGATGGTAACTGAAGATAGTGAAGGTTATTAACTGTAAGGTTATTGTTAAATTGATTAATGTTGTGGATTGTTTAGTACTGTAATCGCGTTAATTAAAAATAAATGAATCGTGAGATTTAAAGTTACCCCACGCAGAGTACGATCTCCCCACCCTTTCCTCACAGAAAAAGACAACAGGACTCCTTTGTACATCGTTCCCTCACACTTTCTCATAGCGTAAAGTGGGGAGGAGGTTCTTCTCCCTTCATCGTTGATTCCTCCTCCAGGCGATGCTGGCAGAAGATAAAGTGAAGGTGTAATTAATAGTAAAAGGTTGTTGTTGAATTTGATGCTGAAGATTCTTCAATACTGTTATCGCATTAATTAAAAATAAATGAATCATATGATTTAAGATTACCCTACGCAGAGTACGATCTCCCCACCCTTTTCTCATAGAAAGAGACAGGAGTCCTCCCTTGTAAATCCTTCTCCCTCACTTTCTGACAGCGTAAAGTGGGGAGGAGGTTCTTTTCCCTTCATCGTTGATTCCTCTTCCATCCAATGGTATCAGAGTGAAGGGCATTATTGAATCTGATGCTGCGAATTCTGTAAAACTGTAATAGCGTTAATTGAAAATGAATGAATCTCAGATTTCAGGTACCCCACGAAGAGTACAAACTCCCCATAGTTTCCTCATAAAAACGGACGACAGAACTGCCTCGTACATCGTTCTTTCACCAGGCATACACCGGGAGGAGGCTCTTCCCTTCCACTGTTGATTCCCTCCAGCAACGACAGCAGAAGGCAGCGAAGGTACTCAACATAGTAAGATTATTATCGAATCAACTCATGCCATGGATTCTTCAATACTGTAATCACGTTAATCAAAACCAAATATAACGAATCACTAGGTTTCAGGTTACATACCTTCACCCAGAGTACGATATCCCCACCCTGCCCACATGAAAAGGGACAACAGGACTGCCTCGCACATCGCTCTCCCTCACGTATTGGCTTCGCGCCCCCACCATCAGGAATGCTCAGTACAAGTCCACATGCCGAGGATGCGCAAGAGAGCCACGAAGAGGAGCGAGAGAGTACGCGTACGACGAGAACATCCCCCCCACGTTCGAATCGCGGAAGGGATGACTCTACCCTCAAGAGAAGACGTGTTACTGTCGAAAATACATCGACTGTGTGCAACTGGAGCGTCCTACGCTTAGAATAACTCAAATTTCGTCAAGGTCCCTATTTTAATTTTAAAAAAGCAACGTATACCTTCAACTACTTCACCCTTTTCGGCTGAGTCCTTCAAGCCCTTTTTTTTCGCCTTCGATCGTCCCGCATCTTGAGTTCCTCTGTTTCTCTCCCATCGTTCCAGTGAATTTGCTACGTACATGAGTGCGAGATTGTGTGCATCGAGGCTCGATCAGTGCCTGGGAATTGTACCGAGTGACGACGATGATGATGCTGCTGCTGCCGCTGCTGCTACGAAAAAATAGACCACAAGTCGATAAACTACGAACAGTGAATAAAACGTTTTTTCGTTGTGACACTACGAGACGATAAGGTAAATGTACCAATAGACGGTCATTTTAAATTAATAGCTGCTTCTTTGAATTGAAGTCCCCTTTTTTTTTTCGCTTCGCGTACATGACATCGCCCCAGTGGAAATCGAAGAGTGAAACCATGAGGAGATTTTCAAAGGGACGATCTCTTTTTAGGATTAAACGTAAACTTTGAACAAACCTTCGAAGGGACTGTGGATAGTTTTTTTTTACGGCTTCGAGGACGGTACGTCCTTTTCATGGGGCTTTTTACGGTTACCATACGGATGTGATGAACCGTGCAGTCCAATATTTCGGACTTTTTTCATTGTATCAATATTGTTAACAATTTTTGGGTTTATACATTTTTTGAATTTTTTAAAAATTAGACCTGTGGCATCTTTAATCATCGTCGTATATCAATTTATAAATTTATCCATTATTGTTAAGGTTTTTAAAATGTTGTCAATGCACTGACAGAAAATGCTACTACTTTTTTTTTTTTAGTGAAAAGATAGCGTGATTTTTTATTATAACGAAATTTGATACCTCAAATATTTCGGTGGTAATTCGATGTGCAGAATATTTTGGAAATTTTAATAATACCTGCTTGGAAAGAAGTGTTAAAAAATTGATTTGTTTTCCAAAGGAAATTTTTGGAATTCATTGAATTAAATGGTTGTTTACATGAGAATATTGTTAAAAATGATTAAACTCGTTTTAATAAATATTTAAAACCGAATTTTTCTAGTTCCTTCATTTAGAATTGTGATAAAATTTTTTTTTTTTCATTTTTCAATTTTTTCTCCACTCATATTTAGATTTCAAAGCTAAGAATTCGAAATCATTTTCAAGTACGGAATACTTAAAAATCCACAATTTTCGAGTAAAGAAAATGAAAAATTTTCCGTATTTCAATAATACAGTACAAATATATTTGCAAGTACCACAATGTCAAATTTTATTCATAATCTATTAGTAATTGCAAAAGTTTGACCTACTGTTCAGAAACTAGCACCTGTCCCGTAATTGGTACATTTACCTTAAGGACGGTTCCTGGCTTCAACTAAGAAGCAACGTTTTTCTCGAACGAATGTTCGTCGTTCGTTTTACAATCACAAATTATCGGGACTCGAGGGATTTCTTCGGACGTCGTTATCGTCGTCGAACTACTATCTGCAGGTATGCATATCAATTCCAAAAAATAAAAAAAAAATAAAAATTAACTTTTTTATACACTTTGGCTTAAAATTGAGAAACCTTTAAAGCGTATCCAAGAAATATTTAATTAACAACTTTAATATATTATTATTATTATATTATTCATCGAATTAATATTTTGAAAAATAAACAAATATTTTACTATTCATAAATTTTCACACTGCTTCCTCGTAGAGGAAACTTTCTTTTTATGAAAAAAAAAAAAAAAAAAAACGATATCAAGATTTAAAAAAAAAAAACTTTTTTATACACTTTGGCTTAAAATTGAGAAACCTTTAAAGCATGTCCAAGAAATATTTAATTACCGACTTTAATATATTATTCAATAATATTATTATTATTATATTATTCATCGAATTAATATTTAAAAAATAAACAAATATTTTACTATTCATAAATTTTCATACTGCTTCCTCATAAAGGAAACTAAAAAAAAAAAAAAAAAAAAAAAAAAAAAAAAAAAAAAAAAAAAAAAAAAAAAAAAAAAAAAAAAAAAACGATCTCAATATTTTTATGACAGTACACTCAAAATGGTCTAAAAACTCGAGAAAAGAAACGTAAATAAAAAAAAAAAATTTTTGATACTGAATTTGAGAATCCAACAGAGTTTATATTTCGGAGAATTTTTATTTATTTATTTTTTCTACAAAGTTTTCTTTACGAGGAAGTCAAAATAGATCAATATACTTTGTAAAAATTCAAAAATAATCACGAAGCTCTACTTTTCATTTTTTTTTTATACTATAGCAAAATTTGCAAATGTAAATGAGTATAATATAACGAAAAGAAAAAAATACAAAAGCAATAAATCAATGCATTTAATCAATTGCAAAGAAAAAGTATTTAATATATTTGGCGAATAATGGGAATGTTGGTTTCATGGTTTTTTTTTTTTATAGGCAGCGTAACGTCGAGAGATGTCGAGAGACGGATTCGAGACCGGAAAGTCCATGGAGATGACGATCCTGAATGTCCCAGAGTGACGGAACGAGGACGCCAGGGGAATTGGTCGGTGCGTGGTGGTGTGTGAAGGTGGGGTCGTAGAAGCAGCGGCAGCAGCAGCAGCAGCAGCAGCAGCAGCAGCAGCAGCGAGGCAGGATGCCGTCGTCGCTGGCTGAGCTTGTCCTGGCGTTTCTACTGATCCACCTAGGTCACCTCACCGTGTGGTAAGTCAAGGGGGGGTTGCGGGGTGAGGGTTGGACCGGACAAGGGTTTCGCATGCGCAAGGGCGAGGGTGCGGGGCACGTGTGCTGTTTGAGCATGTGCTTGTCTGGAAGCGAAAAATGATTCACATCAGATGCAAGTTTTTTGATTAAAATCGTTAAAGGGGTTGAGATTTTATAGCATTTCGAAAAAAAGTGTTGAAAAGTCTTGTTTGCGCTATAATTTTTGTAAATTGCAAATTAGATTTCAGGCTGAAATTTTGCACACGAATGAATTAACGTTAAACCATGATTGTTGCGAAATTTGGAGAAAATCGATAGAGCGGTTCTGATTTTATACGAATTTTCATTTTTCGAAATGATATATAATTTCACTAGTGCGTAAAGTAGCCACTTTACGCACCGAGTGAAATAATAAATACATTACGATACGAGTGCGATAAAACTTTTTCTGACGAGTGCAAGTTTGCAGCACGAGCCGATGGAGTAGTGTTGCAATTACACGAGTTGAGACAAAATTTCTCGTACGTGTTTCCTACACAACTTTATCGCACAGAGTGGCGTAATAGTGCATTACGATACGAGGGCGATAAAACCTTTTCTGACGAGTGTGGGTTTGCAGCACAGGACGAAGGCGAGTGCTGCAATCACACGAGTTGAGAAAAAGTATCTAGCACGAGTTTCCTAAACGAACTTTATTTCACGAGTGCGAGAAGTGCCTATTTCTCGCACCGCGTGGCATAATAGTATATTACGATACGAGTGCGATAAAACCTTTTCTGACGAGTATGGTTTTGCAGCACAGGACGAAGGCGAGTGTTGCAATCACACGAGTTGAGAAAAAGTTTCTCGCACGAGTTTCCTAAACGAACTTTATTTCACGAGTGCGAGAAGTGCCTATTTCTCGCACCGCGTGGCATAATAGTATATTACGATACGAGTGCGATAAAACCTTTTCTGACGAGTGTAAGTTTGCAGCACAGGACGAAGGTGAGTGTTGCAATCACACGAGTTGAGAAAAAATTTCTCGCACGAGTTTCGTAAACGAACTTTATCGCACTAGTGCGAGAAGTGGGCACCTCTATAAGAAAGCAAAAAGTGTCTAAGTTGACAGGGAATACTTCATATAAACTTACCAATTATGTGCTGTTTTAAAAATGCTTCAAGCGTTATTATTATGTCTTCGCTGATAAGCCCTGACGAAGATGTATATGAGAATCAGCAGAAGAATCGTAGCTATAGCCCAGCCGAGATCTGGAGGAAGCAAACTTTCGGATTTTTTTTTGCAGCAAGACATTTCAAGCTTTTTTTCGTTTCTTCTCAATCCACCCGTCTAATTAAAGTATTTTACATTGTCAAACTATTTAATAACACGTTTGACTTTTTTTCCTTCCCGAACTGACATTGACAGAGACATCATGAAATTTAGCTAAACGTCGTTTTTTTTTCTTTTTAACAATTGAAGAAATCAGTTCGCCTAAGTGATTATTGCTATCTTTTTTCTTTTCTTTTTTTTTTACAGGGGTTATCTCGACTCCAGTGGCACCGCAATGTCGGATCGTCTGGAAAACGTCACCCAGACGATATCGCGTATCCTCGACGGCTACGACATCCGGCTTAGGCCAAATTTTGGTGGTGAGTAAAAATAACGCGTCTTTTCAACCCTTTTTCACCAAACATATATTTAATTAATTAAAATTTTTTTAATCAAAATTATTAAACACATTTTTTTTTCTTTTTCTTACTACTTGCGCCCAAGAAATTTAAATATAAATTACAATCAGACCGAGAAGTGTCTGAGAGTTTGAGTCCTTTTACAGAGAATGAGATTTAAAAAAAAATAATCAAGTCCATTTCTTAAAAATTGAATTGGAAATTGGATTAATATTTTTACCGATAAACTAGACTATTAAAAAAAAAATTACTTAAGCATTTTTTTTTGAACTGGTAAAGTGGTATCTTGAAAAAAATTCCGAGGTTTCATATATGAGGCATTCCATGTCAATTTACCCACTCAAAAATTAAAAAAAAAAAATCGAATTCTCAAAAATTTTCTAAAAATCAGGTTCACTGGTTCTAATAGATACACCAAATTTTAAAATTAAAAAAAAATTGCAGGGTATTTGGCAGTGCATTGGGAACGTATTTTTAAAAAATTGCATTCTTGCTGAATAAATAAAACTATTTTATAGAGAAAAGTTGCATTAATTATTGTAAAAAAAAAATAATTTACTCCATTTCTGCAACCTGAACTCTACGATAACTTGGAAATTGGATTAATATTTATGCCGATAAACTAGACTATTAAAAAAAAAATTACTTAAGCATTTTTTTTTGTACTTGTAAAGTGGTATCTTGAAAAAAAATCCGAGGTTTCATATAGGAGGCATTCCATGTCAATTTAGCCACTCAAAAATTAAAAAAAAAAAAAAGAATTCTCAAAAATTTTCTAAAAATCAGGTTCACTGGTTCTAATAGATACACCAAATTTTAAAATTAAAAAAAAAGCTGCTGAGTAAATAAAACTATTTTATAGAGAAAAGTTGCATTAATTATTTTAATGCACTTTGCATAATTGATGTCATTATGCAAATTTTAACCACCCCCCCCTCCCTAAATAATGATTACATTATTATTATTATGATAATAACAATGACAACACTATTATTATTATATTGTGTAATTATGATGAAAATTTAATGTGTACACGACTTATGGAGAGCCAGAAAAAAAAAGTGGCTGAATTGACAGAGAATATATGCCTGACATACAAAGCTAGCTGAGAGCCTCGTAGAGGTGCTGCACATCCTATAATACAAAAGTCCCTCGCGTGAATTCCGTCTATCCGTCTGATAGACGTGAAACGCTCTTAATGGAACTTTCCACGCCATTCAGCACGACAGGATTATCAAGCGGTTTTAATTGGACGGCTCGATCATGAGGAAGAAATGAGTTTCCGGTTGAAAACACGGTGGCGTAGATCGGCGTTTACGTGTTGGTTGCGGTAAAAATAGTGATGTCGTAGAATTATTGTTTATTATGGAGAGGGTCCTCGGAAAAAAATGTTTATTATATAATGGAGTGTCTCAAAATTCATCAGTATTTTTTAATTTTTTGTTTCTCTTATTTTTTTTTTTATCATTTTTGTTTATTTTATATTTTATTATGTTGTTATAATAACAATTAATTGTTAACTCGTTAAATTTACAAGGAAATTTGTTTATGAAAGCAGGAATAAATTTACAATAAAAGTGGGCATATTTTCTGTGAAAGATCTTCAAATAAAAAATCCTTGAAAAATTCTATTGCAACAAGAGAGTAGCCAGATATAAATTTGTTATATATTCCATTGAGGCTCTACAAATCGGTGAATTCACCCCCTTTTTTGTTTCACTTTTTCCGGTTCTGTTGCAGGTGAACCATTGCTGGTTGGTATGGACCTAACGATCGCCAGCTTCGACGCAATATCGGAAGTAAATATGGTGAGTGTGTTGTATCGAAGACCAATCAGCGAGAGACACTTTTTTTTTTCCATGTTACTAAAAAAAACTCAAGGTTCATTTATTCTTTGCCGGCTGTAATATTGTTTAAGAACCGCCTTCGATTATACACACATTTTTTATACTCAAAGCCAATCGACTCAAAGTCATCCAATCGTGGACGTGAGAAGAGAGCATGCGCTGTAAATCATAGCCACCATTGGCCAATTACAGCGCGAATAAAACGGCTTCACAAATATCTCGAACGTACGATTATCGATTGTCATGTTTTTTTTTAGAGGGGTTATACTCAGAGAATCCAATCGTAGAGGGCGAAACAATTGGGAATCAAAATAACCGCAAAAGCCTGCCGGTATGATGAGCATGAAAAGAGAGCATGCGCTGTAAATCACAGCCACCATTGGCCAATCATAGCGCGAATAAAACGGCTACACAAATATCTCGAACGTACGATTATCGATTGTCATGTTTTTTTTTTAGAGGGATTATACTCAGAGAATCCAATCGTAGAAGGCGAAACAATTGGGATTCAAAATAACCGCAAAAGCCTGGCGGTATGATGAGCATGAAAAGAGAGCATGCGCTGTAAATCACAGCCACCATTGGCCAGTCATAGCGCGAATAAAACGGCTTCAAAAATATCTCGAACGTACGATTATCGATTGTCATGTTTCTTTCATGGAGAGGGATTTTTGTTTAAATTTAAAACCTCAGCACTAGTAATTTATTCGACAGATTTTTGGCAATGAACGGCCAATCGATAAATCAGTCCGGAAATCCTTTAAAAAAAAATGGTTATCAACTCACACTAGTGTCCCCGAAGATCCATTTCTTGCACACTCGCTCTTTGACTTCTCTGTGAACATCTACGTTTTACACTGGCGCACGTTTGGCCCAGCTATCCGATATCCGTAAACCACAGATACCCAAAGTATTTGAAACCTTCAGACGTGTCGCATCGTCGTCGTCGTTGTTGTGTCGATGTCCTCTAACATCGTCCTCGAGAACTTATGAGCAACAGCAGCATCAGCGCTGCGAGTAGGAAAAGCCCTCGAGGCAGGGGAATTTCGATAGTCGAATATACATGCTACGGCTGTACTCGTCCTCTCGTTTCATTCTCGACCCCGATCACGTTTTTTTCTTTTTTCTTTTTTGGTAACATCAACTCCTAGCCATCAAATAAGAGCTTATTCTCACGAATATATCGATAGCTTGGGGTACACATTGATCAATACCTAAACTTTTCTGCTTATTTATTTATTTTTAAAATTATAAATTTTTAAAAAACAATATTTTTTAATTTATCTCAAAAAAAAAAAAAAACAGAGGCACCAAAAATGAAATTTTTTATATTATTGTTCATAGAGGCAAAAAAAAAACTTATTTTTATTTTTCAAATAAATTAAAAAATAAAAAATTGAATTTCATGGAGTCTCGATCAATCCATAATTTTATGGGGAATATTCCACATACGCATTTCATAAAATAAAAAAAAAATTACTATACATAATTTTATAAAATTATAAAAATAAATTATTAATTAATTTTAAAAAATGTAAATTTTCGAGTAAAAAACTGACACGAACCAAAGAACACGAGGTGGTTACAAAAAAAAAATTAACTTTTCGTATTTGGAGAGAACAATATCGCTGCAATTAGAATATGTATAGAGTCTGTTCTGTAAATAGACGCTAGATGGCGAAGCTTACGCAGGTGCGCGATGTCTTTCCCGCAAGCGCTCCTTTAACAGCCCGTTTCCATATATAAGGGGCAACAATCTCGTATTACCATTCAGGGAGTTTTCGAGCGCCATGTGATCCTTGCAAAAGGCATCTTTGGCAGTGGCAAAGAGAGAGAATACAAAACTCAAGAAAGAGACATAAAAGGAAATTAGCATGGCGGGGTTTGCTTTCCGTCCGTTGGTTCCCCTCAAAAATAGAACGGACAGCTCCGGAGCTCCCATATTTTTATTTTTTTTTTACCAAAAAAAAAAAGAAAAATGCATTAACCACATTTAATTAGCTTAATGCAATACATTATTGCCGAATTATTCCCATCATTTTAATTGTTCATTTTTTTTTCTAATCAGGCAAATATAAAATATAAAATATAAAATATAAAATATAAAATATAAAATATAAAATATAAAATATAAAATATAAAATATAAAATATAAAATATAAAATATAAAATATAAAATATAAAATATAAAATATAAAATATAAAATATAAAATATAAAATATAAAATATAAAATATAAAATATAAAATATAAAATATAAAATATAAAGTATAAAATATAAAATATAAAATATAAGATATAAAATATAAAATATAAAATATAAAATATAAAATATAAAATATAAAATATAAAAAAAATTAAGTATGAAGTATTTCGCAGCGAGCTCGAATAATTTGTAAATTATAGGCTTTTACCAATTTGAATCGAAATATTGAAATGATACATAAAATTTTTCAGGACTACACGATAACAATGTACTTGAATCAGTACTGGAAGGACGAGAGGCTGGCATTTTCTCACGAGGAGGAAGTCCTGACGCTTAGCGGCGATTTCGCCGAGAAGATATGGGTGCCGGACACATTTTTCGCCAACGATAAGAACAGGTGAGAAACAGAAGGCTATTAAGGAGAGTCTGGAAGGGAGCATAAATATATAGGGCAATATGAGGAACGTAAGATCTACAAGTGAAGGAACGGAAGAATATATGTCCTCCAAGGCATATTGTGAGCTGGAGCGTCATTAAGCCGCTGAGCCGAGGAAGCCGAGTAAGTCTTCGGCTTATCTCCGAAGGGAAAACGATCGATCGTGAAAGCTTCGTGGGGATGATACATGCGTGATGTATATGGATGTGGGTCAACAGGGTCTCTATATCTCTCCCTCTTTCTATCTGTATATCTCTCTCTCTCTCTCTCTTTCTCTCTGAATGAAATCGTAATTTAAGGGGCCCTATTTTTGACATCCCCGAGAAAAAATTCAATTTTTCATGTCAAGAAAACGACATTTCTTCAGGATTTTGGTCTAGTTGAATGAAAAATCTAGGATTTTTTTCAAATTTTTTTATTGCATATTCCAGGCATTAAAAATCGATGAATATAATCATTGTCTATTTTTTAACGCCAATACTACGGGAAAAAAAAATCATAACAACATGAAATTTTGGATTTTCAGCGTACTTTCTAACAACATTTTTTGTAGAATTGTCCAATTTCATTTTATGCTGTTTTTTGATTGAATAAATTTGCCACTTTTTTTCCCTCCGAAACGGCATTTTTGATTTAGTTGAAATTTTCACATTTTGCTCGTTGAAATACCTAGAATCTTAGTTAAAATTGGTCTGATACAAAAAAGAAGAATTGCATAATAAAAAAATGTAATGCGAGCTATAAAATATTTTTCATAGACATTTTCAGCCCTTCTGTAACTATGGGGCGAAATTGCCGCCCATCTCGCCAATATTTTCTAAGATTCCAGATATTTCAAAGAATAAAATGTGAAAATTTCAGCTAAATCGGAAATGCCGTTTCGGAGGTGAAAAAAGTGGCAACTTTATTAAATTGAAAAATAGCATAAAATTAAATCGGAGAATTTTGGAAAAAATTTTGTTGGAAAGTATGCTAAAGATCCAAAATTTCATGTTCTTATGATTTTTTTGTGCGAGCCGTAGTATTGGCGTTAAAAAAATAAACAATGATTATTTTCAGAAATTTTTAATGCCTGGAATATGCAATAAAAAATCTGAAAAAATTCCTCCTTTTTTTTTCATCCTCAATAAATTTGAGGACGTTTTGTTGGCATGAAAAATTGGGGTGGTCGACTTGACGTGTTTTGCCACATATGTATCAAATAAAAACATGTCAGACTAAAATATGGTATCTCCCCCATTTGGATTTGAGTGGAGAAAAAAAGGTTTCAAGAATATTTCCCAAATATTTGGGAAATATTCGTGAAACATTTCCAATATTTTAGAAATTATTATTTTCAAAACATTTTGAAAAAAGTGTTAGATGCTATTTTTGATCTATTTAGGGTGAGATTTTCTGGTTTTTAAGAATGCAATATTTTGTTAAAGCAAAAACCATAGTCATACGCGTGTTTGTTTAAAAAATATACCGAAAATAATATTTACACAATTTCTGTATTTTATTTTCTTGTTCCTGTTGCTTTTATGCAGCTTCCTCCACGATGTAACCGAGCGCAACAAGCTGGTGAGACTCTCGGGAGATGGCTCGGTGACTTACGGAATGAGATTCACCACGACGCTTGCCTGCATGATGGATCTTCATTACTATCCTCTCGATTCGCAAAATTGCACAGTCGAGATAGAGAGTTGTACGTACTGAAATTGTCTTCAAATATCCAGCTCTGCTGATGTGAATTCGTCAAATTCGTCCTGAATTTTTGAATAAAATTTCTGCAAATTTTGGTGTTTCAATGGACCGTTTTGAAGGCTGATTTCAGGCCCATCATATTTTTTCACTGATGATACAAAATAGATGAGCTGTTATCGTAATCCAGTTTTTGCTGAAAAAAAAAAAAAACCCATGAAATTAGTAAAATTTTTTCAAATACTTTTTACAATAGAAACAATGATATATATTTTGCAGACGGTTATACGGTCCTAGATGTGGTAATGTACTGGAAGGAAACGCCGGTTCGCGGTGTCGAGGAAGCCGAGTTACCGCAGTTCACGATAATCGGCTACGAGACGAACGATCGAAAGGAGAGATTGGCAACCGGAATCTATCAGAGGCTCTCGTTAAGCTTCAAACTACAGAGGAATATTGGTTATTTTGTTTTTCAGACTTATCTGCCAAGTATTCTAATCGTGATGCTCAGTTGGGTGAGCTTCTGGATAAATCATGAGGCCACCAGTGCGAGAGTAGCTCTCGGTAAGTTACTAAAAAAGTCGTCTATTTAATGTGATTATTGAATATCGCGATTGGTAGGTTCCCAGAGGATAGGGACGCACCTATCCTTAGGGATTTCCTCTATATCCTCAGAGAACATACCTATGCTTAGGGAATTTCCTTATCCCTAGGGAATCCACCTATCCTTAGGGAACATCTTTATCCCTAGGGAATCCACCTATCCCTAAGGAATCCACCTATCCCTAGGGAATCCACCTATTCCTAGGGAATCCACCTATCCCTAGGGAATCCACCTATCCCTAGAGAATCCACCTATCCCTAAGGAATCCACCTATCCCTAGGGAATCCACCTATCCCTAGGGAATCCACCTATCCCTAAGGAATCCACCTATCCCTAGGGAATCCACCTATTCCTAGGGAATCGACCTATCCCTAGGGAATCCACATATCCCTAGGGAACCCACCTATCCCTAGGGAACCCACCTATCCTTAGGGATTTCCCCTATATCCTCAGGGAACATACCTATCCTTAGGGAACTTCCTTATCCCTAGGGAATCCACCTATCCCCGGGGAACCTACTTACTTTTAGGAACCTCCCCCATCCCGGGGAACCAATCTATCCTTATGGATCTTCTCTATCCCCAGGGAACACACCTAATCCTTGGGAAATCCTCTTATCCCCAGGAAACCCATTTATCCTTAGGGAACTCTCCTATATTAGATGATCGAATCATTAGTATTTATAATTTAATGCAATTATCGAATTTTCGTAACATGATTTAGGTATCACAACCGTGTTGACGATGACGACAATATCGACGGGTGTAAGAAGTTCCCTGCCACGAATAAGTTACGTCAAAGCCATTGACATTTATCTGGTAATGTGTTTCGTCTTCGTGTTCGCCGCACTACTGGAATACGCCGCGGTTAATTACACGTACTGGGGCGCGAGAGCAAAAAAGAAGACTAAGAAGAAAGATGGCGATGAGAAGAAAGCAACACCAGTCACAGCTGGTAACTTTTTTTTTTTTTCAGGACAACATGAAAATTACATCCCTATTCAAATTTATCAATACGAATTTGTACTTTTCATACATGTGAAAGCAAAAATTTAAATCAAATTTTTGTTGCTGTAATTTCGTTGTGTTATTTTTTTGTAATAATTTGCAAATATTTTTCTGTAAAATTAGAAGTGACAAAAAAAACCTTTTCTTTTTTTATTATTGTCCTGATTTTCCGGTGACTCAACCACCTTGAAAATACCATTTTTTTTCCTAATTTAATTTTCTTAAATATTCTTAATTGGTCCAATGAAAAAGAATACAGCAGTATTTTTCCTATAAAATAGTTGTAGCTTGGCAATTCGTCCGATTTTTTTAACAGGCAGCAAGGCTAGTTCACCGTTTCCCGGATCAACGGACGCGGACATAATAGAGCTTCAGGACTTAAGAATGTCACCACTGCCAAGCATTAGAAGCAGATCAGGATTAGCCAGTGGGTCCGGTACTCCGGGCACGATCGGAAGAAGCGGCGAGCAGCCTCACGATCCGGCAAAATTTCCACCCAGCTTTAGAATCGCCAGAACCGCTGGCTACAACGTTCACGGTAGAAACAGCGGTTTGAGATACCGCGGACCAAGACAACACAAGCCAAAGGTGAGAACTTTGAACCTGGAACAAAAAAAAATTTCTCTACTGTACAACGATTTCCAATCGTTCCACCACTCGGAAATATTCCAATATGATGGCGAAATATAAATAACGTTAAAAAAAAAAAAAATCATTTTATACTATTTGACTACTGCAATTAATTTTTATTTTTTGTTTTATATTGTATTTGTTAGATATTCGCAATATTAAATATTCTTTTACAAGATTATTTTTATTATTTCTGATGCAAATCATTTGATGTTAAAAGTTAGTCAATATTTTTCAAAAAAGAGATAGACTTAAATCGGTGAATTACATATTTCCTCGTAAAAAATTACTTTAAAATTGTATTATTTTAAAAATAATACAGTATTGTAAATTTCCACTTTTTTACCCAATTGTAAAAAATCGAATTTAACATCAAATTTAAGAGCAAAATTAAAATCGAATTTAACATCAAATTTAAGAGCAAAATTAAAATCGAATTTAACATCAAATTTAAGAGCAAAATTAAAATCGAATTTCACTTCAAATTTAAGAGCAAAATTAAAATCGAATTTAACATCAAATTTAAGAGCAAAATTAAAATCGAATTTAACATCATATTTAAGATCAAACTTAAAATCGAAATTAACATCAAATTTAAGATCAAACTTAAAATAGAATTTAACATCAAATTTAAGATCAAACTTAAAATAGAATTTAACATCAAATTTAAGATCAAACTTAAAATAGAATTTAACATCATATTTAACATCAAACTTAAAATCGAATTTAACATCATATTTAACATCAAACTTAAAATCGAATTTAACATCAAACTTAAAATCGAAATTAACATCAAACTTAAAATCGAAATTAACATCATATTTAACATCAAACTTAAATCTATGAAGTTACATATTTCCTAATAAAAAATGACTAAAAAATTGTATTATTTTAAAAATAAAACAGTATAGCAAATTTCCCCTTTTTTATCTATGCTTAGACCCAATTGTGAAAAATATCTAAGAATTACTGATCCCAAAAAAAAAGTGGCTGGATTGACAAGGAATGCCTTCCACATAAAAAAAGCTGCATTCATTCACGTGCAAATTCCTTTTTTTCTTGTTCGCGTCTTCGCGTCCAAAAGTCTCGGTGTCTGCTGATTCGTAAATTAGTAACATCCCAGTTAATCCTTTTCCTTTTTTTTTCTTTTCTTTGCTTTCACAAATAAACCGTTGATTTACATTTGGATATGTACGCAGGTACTGCATGCGATTCGCAGAGGAGCCTCCGTCCTTCGGGCCTCCATGCCGAAGATCAAGGACGTAAACGTCATCGACAAATACTCGAGAATAATATTTCCTGTGAGTTTCATGCTGTTCAACGCGGTCTACTGGATTTTCTATGTACTGTGAGAAGCGCGTTTTTGATCGACGACCCTAAACTCCGTTAGAACGAAGTTCAAATGATACGTGATTGGACGCTAGCTCGTTCGCTAATGGATCACAAAAAAGAAAAAGAAAAAAAAACGAAGGGCGGGAAGAAGTCCTCTGGATCAATTTGTTGCAGCAACAAATTCGGACCGATAATCGTCCTGACGAACCAATGAATATTGAATTAAATTGAATATTAAAAAAAAAAGAGAGAAAAAAAGTCGTCACGTTAAATGTGCTGCGAGTCTTCTTGGCTATGAAACACATCCCAGAATGGAAAAGCTAGAAAAAGAAGAAGAAAAATTGTAATTAGTCGACTTTAACATCAACGAGTTTTTAATTAAACTCGTAGGCATAATATGAAATGAAGATATTATGCGTGTCCTCTTCTGTGTTGTCTCTGCGTCGAATGCTTAAAATTAATAGTTAATTATAAATGATGAGAAAAAAAAAATATACAATTATTGCGTATACGAAAGGACGAATCGAAACGACTTGAAATTAAAGCGAGAAACCAATTTTAATCGACAGATACTGTTTAATGAACATCTACGGATTATCGAAATATGTTTCCGTACGTAATGTAAGTTTGGAAAAAACTTTAACGATGAATTATTCATTTTTAACGCTAACGAAATTCATCACTTTCCCGTTTTTTCTTCTTTTGTTTTTTTAAAAGAAATTGTACGATGTATCAATTTAAAATAAATAAGTTAACTAAAAAATTATGTTTAATCTTATAATTTAAAAAAAAATTAAAAAATGTCGTTTATGTGTGGCCTTAAGCATGAAGGCCGACTTTGTAGATACACTGAGAAAAAAAAAAGAATCTACTTTGCAACTTTTTTTTTATTTCAGCAGGAAGTTTTTCAATATTTTTCACAAAATTTGTTACAGTCTTAATAAAAATCTAACCGGTCCACATTTTAAGGGAATTGTTAAGAGAATTTAAGATCGAACTTAAAATCGAATTTAACATCAAATTTAAGAGCAAACTTAAAATCGAATTTAACATCAAATTTAAGATCGAACTTAAAATCGAATTTAACATCAAATTTAAGATCGAACTTAAAATCGAATTTAACATCAAATTTAAGATCAAACTTAAAATCGAATTTAATACCAAATTTAAGATCAAACTTAAAATCGAATTTAACATCAAATTTAAGATCAAACTTAAAATCGAATTTAACATAAAATTTAAGATCAAACTTAAAATCGAATTTAACATCAAATTTAAGATGAAACTTTAGATCGAATTTAGGGCAAAAATTCTGTTTCATTTGCGTATCAAATTGTAGCTGTACTGCTCAAGTGATTCTTAAGGTGGTTCAGAGTGTCCGGGAATTCGCGGCTGTGAGTTTTTTGACCCGTTACCAAGTGTGCATTATCATCAGCGCGCACCGTATACTTATATTAGCGTTGACCTGCATATCCAACGGTAATTATAAACAAACGTCACTCATGCTCCGGACGCCGTGCGGAAGTAACCAATCGTTTGCAAACAAACAAAAAAATAATGCAAAGTGGAGCACGGCATGTTGCTCTTTCTCATTATACTTTCCACCTTTTGAAAAGATTTTTCTACGAGGAAGTACGCTGCTTGATTTTAGCTTTTTTTTTTCAAATATTTTTCATAGAGAAAGTTTTGCGAAAGGTGGAAGATAATGAGGAAGAAATTTCTATTTTAGACACATATCTGGAAGGTTAATATTGCATATTAATTAATTTATAGCATTCCGGGTATGTCTTGGGTTGCAGTCAGATGCAATAGCGAAAAATATTTAGATTAAGACCAAAATGAATGCTGTAGCTTTTGGCATAACGAAGATATGTTCATTTATGTATTTCAAAATCACATTTTTTTTTTCAATTTTTTATCGCCACTCGCAAAGCACAGGTTTAACTTCACGAAGCATGGAGCGGCTTCCGTGCTTGACTCCTCTGCGAGATTCTCGGCTGGATTCTCAGCAAGACTCTCGAGATTCTCGGCTGGATTCTCAGCAAGACTCTCGAGATTCTGGGCTGGATTCTCGAGGATCTCGGCTGGATTATCAGCTAGATTCTCGGCTGGATTCTCAGCTAGATTCTCGACTGGATTCTCAGCTAGATTTTCGGTTGGATTCTCAGCCAGATTCCCAAGATTCTCGAGATTCTCGGCGGGATTCTCAGCTAGATTCGCGAGATTCTCGGCGGGATTCTCAGCTAGATTCTTGAGATTCTCGGCTGGATTCTCAGTCAGATTCTCGAGATTCTGGGCTGGATTCTCAGTCAGATTCTCGAGATTCTGGGCTGAATTCTCAGCAAGATTCTCGGCTGGATTCTCGAGATTCTGGGCTAAATTCTCAGCAAGATTCTCAAGATTCTCGGCTGGATTTTCGAGATTCTGAGCTGAATTTTCAGCAAAATTCTCAAGATTCTCGGCTGGATTCTCGAGATTCTGGGCTAAATTCTCAGCAAGATTCTCAAGATTCTCAGCTGGATTCTCGAGATTCTCGGCTGGATTCTCGAGATTCTCAACCCCTTTTTTCTACGCGGATATTAATTTCAATTTAACACAGTACATAGAACTTATTAATTATTATTTATTTCAGATTTTTAATAGATATAATCCTCTTCAGCCTAACCATGGATTATTAAGTCAATATATTTGCAAAAACATGTAAAATCCCCCCAAAATCACAATGTTTAAAAAAAAGACATGAGACAAGCATATTTGCATATGCAGTGACCTATACATAAAAAAATGTGTGAAACAAATTGAAAATATCTGAAGTATCTTACTATGTTCCATATATATTGTTTATTAATTACTCGTAACGAAAATTAATGTACAATATAAAAATTTATACAAACTAAAATCCTATTATTTCACAAATATGTAAAAAAGAAATGCCAATACTTGGTGACTTTATACGAATCTTCAAAAAGCGACCAGTATGCGCTTTTAACAAAGCCCAGAAATAAGCGTCTTATGTGAAGAATCTATTCCTTTGTCGTGTAAATATATTTCATGCTCGTCATACTTCCAGATTGCTCATAATTGCGACTCAACGATACAGCTGTGGAATTTATGCGCTAACAGCTAAAAAAAAAAGAAAGAAAAAAAACAACAACAAGTACCGAACGAATCATTTTTATCTAAGGCTCGAAAGCAAAATTCATCACTTGGACTTTGTATAATCGCATCAGACGCATTACATAAAGTATTATGACGAATATCCTATCGGAAAGCATTATGTCGTTTCCAATGTAATATATATATATATATTATTATTTATATATATATTTATATATAAATATATATGTAAGTTAAAAAAAAAAACAACAAATATATTTTTTATTTTCAAATATAAAAAATACTATTTTTAACAAATAAAAAAAAAGCAACAAATATATTTTCTATTTTCAAAAATAAAAAATACTATTTTCAAAATATATATATATTAAATAAACATAATATAAAAATATATATACATATATATTTATATGTATTTTTTGAAAATAAAAAATATATTTATTGTTTTTTTTTTAATATATTTTGAAAATAGTGTTTTTTATTTTTGAAAATAAAAAAATATATTTATTGTTTTTCTTTTAACTTATATATTTATATCTAACAATAATCTGCAGACTTGCTTCCAGACAGGATAAAATCTTCAAAGCTTTTTCGATTGCGAGTGAATCGACGATGTATTAGCGTCGATTAACGCGTAGTTTGAAGCTACGCATTATTATTATTATTCGTATTATTTGCGCTCGCAAAGCTGACGCACCCATTAGTAGGGCATACATATCTATATATCGTTATAGTATGAAGATCCTTTGTGCGTGCATTATGCACACATTGTAGACTTTATACTCTCGGCAAAGCCTCTTGTTCAGACTGTTACTACGTGTATATTTAACCCGCATGGTTTTTATATGTCTACGGAAGCCTCTGTGGCAGAATAGAAGCTTGCAAATTGCTTCCTCGTTATTTAATACCTTTGGGGAAGCTGCCTCTAATGAGGAAGTTGCACACATCAATTTTGGCTTCCTGTGATTAAAGGAAAAAAAAGTAAAAAAGAAAAATGATTATCCGTGCAGAGAAGTTTTTCGACGTCGTTGATTGTAGTTCGAAAGTTCGCCGAGAGTAATGTTTTTTTTAATATAAGATTTTTTTTTTTTTTTTTTTTTCAAGTTTTGGGAATTAAACGCTGATAATTCGTCTAATTATTGAAATAAAATTGAAAAAAAAAACATTTCAATTAGAACAATTACGAAAAAAAAAAAAAAAAAAAAAAAAAAAATACAAATTATTCTCGTCCCATTCTCGAACTACGATGAAAATCCTTGTTTTTGTGCCTAAATATTCTAGAAAAAATTTCAGAATCTTAAACATGGTCGAAATTCATTTTTACTCAAAAGTAATGGAAAAAAAACATTATTTCATACTGTAAAACAAATGATAAAAATCTGAAGAAAAAAATCCTCTTTGTTTGGACCAAAATAAGCAAAAAAAAAAAATTCGTCAACTCAATCCGCGGGAATCAGTCCGATTACGAAGAGAGTTGACCTGGAATGTCCCATATATGTATAATAACCACAAATTTTGTCCCGGATTAAAATAATCGATTTTTCGATATTTTTACATTCACAGGGAAAGCTTTTCTTATTAACCCAAAAAAGAAAAAAAGAAAAAATTCATTCAACAACTTCCCAAAAAGTTATGAAAACCCTTCCTTCGCCATTTTTTTGACCCAACATTCACAAAGGCTTTCTTCTACAGAAGCCAAATCTGAACACAAACGTACATTATCATAGCGGAGGGTCTCCCTCCCTCTAACGGACAAAAAAAAAGGACACCGAGAGAGCAACGTGCAAGATTCGTCTTTTTTTTTAACACTACTTTTACAATATTTTCGAAAGATTTCGCTGCTACTCGCACAATATAGCTTCACTCTGTGCAGGAAGCGCGAAGCAAATCGAAATGCTCGTCCCCACTTAATTCCCACTCGTTGCCCTCTCTCCCCCTCTCTCTCTCTCTCTCTCTCGTTCGAGGAAAAGTTGCGCGCGGCTGTCAAACTCTTCTGGAGCATTCGGTATGATTCGGTATACTCGGACAAGCCGCGCTGTCTAAGAAGAGAGCTCGGTTCACGAGTGTCGTTTATATACTACCACGCAAATCCAAAGGCACAGTTGTCTCTCTCAGTTATAACTTTCCAACGTGACGCGATATAAACCGACAGAAAACACGCTTACCAAATACAGCCAGAAGACGCCGTATTCTCAACACTTTTTCTTTTTTCTATGCCACTTGACGAAAATTGTTCATCCTATTAGAGGAGAAGCACCACGAGAGAGAGAGAGAGAGAGAGAGAGTAACTGCGACATCATCCCTTTCCTTTATCCCTCCCCTCCACAATTAGTCACACGCGGTGTATATACATATACACTTAAATATTTATATATATATATAGACCTAGTGAAATACGGATTCGCGATGCGTAGCTGTGACAAACGCGACCAGTGCTGCCGCCTCGTTGCAGATTGAAAGAGGTGGGTATTTCGTTAGTGAACCATCGAAAGCGGTTGTGTTTAAATTGTGCCAAAACAAAAGCGTGAGAGAGGAAGAAAAAAAAGAGGTGCAGTGCATCTGAGAATTGGAAAGTAAATATTTGAGAGAGCGCGTTCTCGACAATTGTGCCAGTTTGTGTAACAAAAAAAAAAAAAAAAAAAAAAGCAGCAATCATTGCGCTAATCAAATTCTCGTCATTTTATAAACGATATTCGATATATTTTTGTAAACAAATATTGAGTAGTGAAAGTGTCGGTAAAATAGCTGCTCGTGAAATGAACAGTGCTACGAAACGAGATGAAGTTCATATGACAACGGTGAGCACAATTTTTAAATTTTTTTCGTTTGTTGGGACATTTTTTTTTTTAATATATATATATATATGTAGACTAATGTTTTCGTGAAATTTTCTTCTTTTTCGAGATTTTCATGTGAGCACACTCAAAATGATCCAAAAATTTGCGAGATAAATCGTTTTGGAACAAAATTTTCGCGCCAATTTTTTAATCAACGTTTTCCAAATTTATAGCTAGTTTTTTTGTTTGATAAAAATTTTCGTATAATTAATGTAGAGTGATCTAAAAAAATTAGCAGAATTAGCTACAAAGTCAATTAAATCGCAGGAATTATATTTTATTTCGAAACAAAAATCTTCACGTTAATATAAAAGAAAATGGAATTTCTATTTAACGAAAAATCACTGCAACATTCTTTTTGTTTTTTTTTTCGTAATTGCATAAAATAGTCAATTAACATAAAACTTTTTTTTATCTATGTGAGCATGAAATATTTTTTTTTTTATAAAAGGACTCATAATTTTTTTAAAATTGTAATTGCTTCGATAAAATCTGAAAAAATTCACGCACATTCTTTATTTCGTATAGAAATATTGAAATAACGGCCGACAGTGTTGCTTTTGCTTCTAATTTTTTTTTTTTAAGGTTTTATCCGAAAAAAAAGCTTTTGTAATTAAGAAATCAAAAGAACGGACTTTTTTTCAGATTTTTAAATCACGATCCTAGATATATTTTTTTTTTAATTATAAATCGGTCAAATAAAGTTTTAAAAATGTAAAAAAAAATCTCCGTGACTTTTAGATTCTGAAAAATTTTGATTTTCGACACAGAATTTTTGTGATTTTTTTTTTTCGGATTTTTAAATTACGTCTCGAATCGAATCACAATGTACTAATACTTTTTTTTTAAATTCCGTCCACTTTTTATCAATATTTTTAAATAAAAAAAATAATTTGGTACGGAATGCCCCATATAAATTAATTACAATGAATCACAATGTACTAATACTTTTTTTTTAAATTCCTTCCACTTTTTGTCAATATTTTTAAATAAGAAAAATAATTTGGTATGGAATGCCCCATATAAATTAATTACAATGAATCACAATGTACTAATACTTTTTTTTTAAATTCCTTCCACTTTTTGTCAATATTTTTAAATAAAAAAAAAAAAATTGGTATGGAATGCCCCATATAAATTAATTACAATCAATCACAATGTACTAACACGTTTTTTTTTTTTTTTTAAATTCCTTCTACTTTATGTCAATATTTTTAAAAATCTTTTATTAAACAACATTAAATATAGAACAAAAGCCCTAAGCCACGGTACGTGCAATAAGTGACTGAAGCTACGGACTAACCCAATTTCCGTAATCCAGTTATCTTCGCAAATTTAATAAACGAAACGCCGGTCCGGCAAAAGCGGACGAATAATTGGGTGTTATTCGTTCGGTAAGGTTCTTACTACATCTAGCTCATTATACGTTGTTCCGCAACCGTTACGGTTTCCATGTGTGTGTGTGTGTGTCAGTGTGTGAGTTTACATGCCCTGGAAGCAAGGTAAACGTGACCCAATCATCGAGCAGGTACCATTGATCGGCATGTTGACAATGAGAATTATTCAAACACGTTTCTTAGTGAATTTTAACAATAAAAAATAGTATCACAACTTTTCGTGGTAAATTATGTTTTTTTTTTTTTTTTAAACAAAAATGTTTCGCCAAGTATTAAAAATGTAGCCATTAAAAAAAAAAAAAAAAATTCCTTGCTGATAAATGTCTCAAAAAAAAAATTCCTTGCTAAAAAAAATCTCCCACAAAAACAAATATAAAAAATATAATATAATAATAACATTAAAAATTTTACTCAACGTTTTTTTATTTTTTTATTTTTTTTTTTAAAGCTAATCGAGCTAAATAATTTTTGACAAATAAAGCTGTTTCATAGAACGATCCGGATTTGAATTTTGGGATGAGAAACTATAAAATAGGTTTCGGATTTTATTGGATTTAAAATTATTTCGAAAAATGTACATTTTGCAAAAAACATCTGTATGACAATGAAAGATTGTATTTAAGACACGTGATATGTAATTAATTCACAATTAACACAAATTGTAACTACAGCGACGAAAGTGTGATTGAAAATCTTTTTGTTATTCAGACATCGCTATCACAAATTGATATAGGACAGTTCTTTAAGTGGCATATGACGACGGTGTGAGAACTGATTACGTTATATGTTTTTTCGTCTTTGTTTATATGATGTCATTATCGTCAGCTTTCAGTTCCGGTTGGCCAATGTGTTTGATACACATGTGCTCAGAATAATTGCGCGCTAATGCAATACGTAATGTTTTGAAATAGCGTTCACTGAGCATTTTCATAGGCGTGTGTTAAACAATCACAATCACTGGCGATTCAAGAATTAGAAATTCGCGAAATTAATTAATTCCACGCGGTGCGAGAAGTGCCTGCTTCTCGCACTAGTGCGATAAAGAGTTGTATACGAAACTCGTGCGAGAAACTTTCTCTCAACTCTTGTGATTCGCAACACTCGTGAAGAAAAAGTTTAATCGCACTCGTATCGTAATATACTATTACTTAACTCCGTGCGAAAAAGTACGGTTTACGCACGTGTCTTAAAAACCCGTTTTCACACCTTGTTGAAGTAAAATGTTGTACAATACTCGTTGGGAAAGCGAGAAGTAGCCACTTCTAAGCGATGCGAAGCGTGCGAGAAGTGGCCACTTCTCGCACTAGTGAAATAATAGTATATTACGATACGAGTGCGATCAAACTTTTTCTCACGAGAAAAAAGTTTCTCGCACGAATTTCATACACAACTTTATCGCACTAGTGCGAGAAGTGCCTACTTCTTCACACGCTCAGCGAAGCGTGCGAGAAGTGCTCACTTCTCGCACTAGTGCGATAAAAAATTGTTTATGAAACTCGTGCGAGAAACTTTTTTCACAAACTCGTCAGAAAAAGTTTTATCGCACTCGTATCGTAATATACTATTATATTCACTTAAGCTGGAACCTCATAATTACACTCTTATTAAGAACCAATCATCCGCGTGGTGGCCAACTATTGTATCGATTATATTCGCATAACTGACACTCGTAATCGCATACATACATCGCAGTAGACGACATAATACGCGCTGCTACTGTTTACTAGCTATCCCGTTGACGCATCGCTATAGCGCCTTCTAACTTCTTATACATATATATATATATACACAGAGAGTCGATTACTCGCAAGGCTATCTCTTCGTGCCGCCAAGGAAATAGAATTGGCGTACGCTGTCCACAGTGGCGTCGTGTTAGATTCTCTTTTTCTTTTTTTTTTTTTTCTTAAAGCGAAAAGTTCCTATGACGCAACAAAAATAAAGGCGATCAAAACAACAATAAAATGCAGAAGGAGCGAAATCTACTTTACCGACCGGTTCCTACAATCAGAATTTTTTTTCCTGGCTACGACGATCAGATTGTTTTGTATTTTTTTTGTCAGAAAATTATTGATTTGTGATGGATGATTTTTCTGCTATTTAAGATTTAAGTTTTTTTTTTTGTTATTGTTATTATTTGGCTGTTTTTCGCTTATGATATATTTTAGGATTAACTTTGAGTGGAATACAATAGAAAAGAAAAAAATTTGTAGATTGGTTAGTTTTGAAAAATTGCTACGAACTACTTTTAAATTCCTTTTAAGCTATTTTCACTTTATGGAAAATAAATAGAGTACTTAGCCTTGAATAATTTAAACGTCGATAAACTAAAACGAAAAAAAACGATGCAAGAAGTCGTACGAAGTTACACATTGTTATCAATGAACAAGAATTTTCACTCGAGTACTCATTCATAAGACTGTTTACATCAGAATATAAAGAAAAAAAGCTGCAATGTGTTTTGATGATTAAAGTATGTATATATGGGGCATTCCAAGTCAACTCGTCGGCCTGAGTTCCTCGGGATCAGTTGTCGAATTTTTTTTTTGCGAATATTTTGGTTAGAAAAAAACAGGTTATTTTTTCTAAAATTTTTTTAAAATAAAATCTGGGACTAAATATACGTATTTCCATCATAGTTCGAGAGTGGAACGAGAATAATTTTGTTTTTTTGTTAATTTTAAAAAATTTTTGCTTTTCTTCATTTTTCTAAAAAGTGAAATGACTTTTTTCAATTTTATTTTATTGGGCGTAATTTCAGAGTTTTTAATTTTTAAATATGCGATTTTTTTTTTATTACACGTTTTATTTTTCTTTTTTTTCCTACAAGAAACCGTCATAGAAATTATTAATTTTCAAAATTTGGAAATTTTTTTCTTTTTTTTAAATACAAAAAAAAATATTATTCTCGGCCCATTTTTACTCAAAAGTTATGGAAAAAAATTATTTTATAGGATTAAAGAAATGATAAAAATCTGAAAAATATCCACTTTTTTTGGAAAAAAAATATGGGACAAAAAAATCCGTCATCCAAATCCGAGGGTATCAGTCCAATGACCAAGAGAGTTGACTTGGAATGCCCCATATACGATGAAAACACTTGTTTTTAATCCCAGATTTTAAATAAAAATTTTCAGAATTTTGACTCTGCTCGAAATTAATACTCAAATGTTGTGGAAAAAAATTATTTTATAGGATTTAAAAAATTACAAAAATCTGAAAAATATCCACTTTTTTTTAAAAACAAAATATGCGAAAAACAATTCGTCATCCAAATCCGAGGTTATCAGTCCAACCACCAAGAGAGTTGACTTGGAATGCCCCATATATATATGTAATTTAATAATTACATTAAGCAATCTCAAGAAACGAGAATTACAAGCGTATAAAAATATTTCGAGTAAGAAATTAAGTACTAATAAAATTAAATGACTACTAATGAGAACACCCAGCACAGAAATAATACATTGAGCTTCTGATGTTCGCGACGTAAGCTGGGAACACACGCACACACACACAGTTTGTTTTGTGTTTCATTCTCCTTCGACATTATCACCGATAAGCTTTATGAAAATTGAAAAACAGAATGACCCTCATTGCCATAAATTGCGCTGGAAATTAGCGAGCATCGAGACAGTGCGTAACGCTGTTGTTGACAATTATCTAACAAAATGTTTTCTGGATCAAACCGATAAATTGCATATTTTTCATTTAGACCAGCAAACAATAACGTGTGCGCTGCGTGCGCCTCTTTATTATTGTTATTTTTTTCTTTTCCGACTCTAATCTTATTTAAGAACCGCAAATAAATGTACGCGGTTTTTTTATACCAACAGAATCTAAGCGTACAGACAGAGAAAAAATTTGGATTCAAAATGATCGATGAAAAAACGTAGGAATTTTTTCATATTTTTTCTTGCAGATTCCAGCAATAAATGTTTTTTTTTACGTTCACGTTTTGGACCATTCTGAGTGTCCTGGCATGAAAATTTCGAAAAAACAAAAATTTCACGAAAAACAAAGCTCCCTCTATGAAGAAGAAAAAAAAAAGACACACGAGATCATAAATACTATTATGAATTTAAATTCTACAATTTTGTGTCTCATCCCAATTGATTATTAAATGTAATATTATAATTATTAAAAAATGAAGTACCGCTGCAATTGTGATAATAAATTAATTTTTTTCAATATTATTGCAGCCTGAACTGATTTGCGCTCATGGATATCAAGCGGAGACTCACTACGTGTGGACCGATGATGGATATCGTCTAGAAGTTCACCGTGTTCTGCCGCCCAGTAAGGAATCTACGATGACAAACGGAAAATCAAAAGCCTCCCCGTTCGATTTATCATCCCTGAAAATCCATAAAGGTTCACTGATTAAAGAAAGTGAAGAAAATTTAACCGACGAGCTGGTCAGCTCAAAATATATCGAAACGCGGGAAAAGCTGCCGTTGAGATTATCAGACAGTTTGAATGAATCTTCGAGACCTGCTGTTTTTGTACATCATGGCTTGCTATCGAGCTCTGCCGACTTCGTCCTACTCGGACCTGGAAAGGCTCTTGGTACGTTTTTTTCTTTCTATTTAAGATAATCCATACCAAAATTTTTTTCCAGTATTCTTCACATTTTTTCTCACTATTATTCTTCAATTCCGAATTTTTTCAAGATTTTTGTAAATATCGTAATTTCAAAATTAAATATTCTGAAAAAAAAAAGTTCTCAATTTAACAAGTCATTAAAATATTCAAAAATTATGAGCTAAATATTCTCAAATTACAAAATGACTCAGAAAATTGTTCTGTCTTAGGACAGAAGTATTTAGCCTAAAGTTATAAGGCAAAAATAATCTTTTTCATGGTTTTTAATATCCTGCAGACTTAGACCAGAGAATCATTAATCCAAATATTCTCAAACAATGCTCAATTGCGAATAAGATGAATTCTTCCAGCATGAGTATTTTTTTTTTTAAATAAAAAAAATTGGTGAAAGGCTTGAACGGGAATTTAAGGAGGTACATCAGCCTGAAAAAAAAAAAACGAATTTTTTAATAAAATTCATATCTGCGTGAAAAAAAAAATCGTTTTATAACCGATTTTTCCGACCGTCGGAAATGTATATTTTCTTAAATGTATACAACATACTGTCCTCTTATCACGTCAGAAATACAATTTTTATTGACTTTTATTGATTCGCAGCTTATGTACTATGCGACAGTGGATACGACGTTTGGTTGGGCAACTCCAGAGGCAACAGATATTCACGATACCACAAGAAATACACGACGACAGATAAAGAATTTTGGGACTTTAGGTAACGTGCAATCTTTGCGTCTAACGTCCTCGTTTTTTAATCCCATTATCTTGAAAATTATATCAACCATTTTTTTTTTTAAATCCCTATCTCCTCTTTATGTGGGTCATTCTTTAAATAAACGACCCTCTCGTCAATCTGATGGTTCATGGGTCGGATTCTAATGCCAGAATTTCATTTGGAATATAAATCTGGAATTGTTTGAAAAATTAGTCTACAAGTGTACTGATTTATAGGAAAAAAATACCAAAGCCCAGCCCTCAAAATCAAAAGCTCAACATTTTTGGAAATGTATGTTTATCAATCTTTTTTTTTGTCTTAGAGGAAGCTTTGTTAACATAAAAAAATTGGTGTGTGTGTGTGTGATTTATTATTCAAAGATGTACAAATGTTTTTAAATTAAAAAAAAAAATCACATCCTAGAGTCTCTTTAAAAAATTATTCATATACTTCGTGAATAAATATCACGCCTTCACATCAAATTTAACTTGTAAATTTATTTTCACACAACATTTGCGTCATCAGCTTATAAATATGCGATGAAAAAAAAAAAAATTCTCTGATAATACTTGTCAAACGTTTTTCTGTGCCTCATAACTTTTCATGCATTATAATTTACGCTTATTTTACTTAATCACAGAGGAAGCTTTCTTTTCGTAGAAAAAAAAATTCTCGAAATTATCAGTACACGTAGAATGGTCCAGATTGTCGAGAAAAGTGGCTTAAAAAAATGTGCGTGTGTGCAGATTTTTTTTTATTAGCGTTGTAACTCTCGCCATTTTTCATGTATCATCTTTAAATTTTATAGCCTTTTCAAAAATTCTGAAAATCGTAAACGCTATAAGTTTTGGAAATTCTTAGATGTATGGCTGAAATTTTATACAAAAATAGAGCAACATTGAAGCAATACTGACGATAAGAACGTTGTTATGTTGTATTTTTTTTTTTTTTTTTTACAATGATTGCCTACAAAAATAAGGTGTTTTTTTTTTTTCAAATTTATTAGCAGGATATTATTTTAATTTTTTCATCACAACTACGTTTACCAAAAATGACTAAATGCGAATTTATTGCAGTTGGCACGAGATGGGAATTTACGATCTACCTGCGATGTTAGATTACATTTTGGATAAGACACAACAAACGACTCTTCGTTACGTCGGTTACAGTCAGGGTACCACAACATTTTTCGTAATGGCAAGCGAGCGTCCCGAATACAATGCAAAAGTAAGCGGCATGGTGTGTCTTGCACCAATTGCGTTTCTCTCGAATCAGCGAAGTCCTCTGTTGAAGTGTGTCGTTCCAATACACATTTTAATGAAGGTACGTCTCTCGTCACGTCCATCTGCAGAAACGGGCAATTTTTAAAAATAAACAACCATTTTTTTTTTTATAAAAAAACTATAAACGATCGTATATCGATGCTAGATTGCATTTTTTTGCTGGCATTCGAAATCTTGTTTTATGATTTTGTTACATTTCTATCATTGCTAAAAAATTGAGTTGTATTATTTTCATTAGGGGTGGTCGTTATTTGGAATATGATCGATTTTTTATCGCTATGGATAATTCAATTTTTCAACCTGGCTAGTTTTTCGAGTTTAACTGTAATTGGAAATTCTGAAAATTTACGAGATATTTTTTTTTAAAACTGAATTAGATAAATAAAAATTGTAGTAAAATAATTTAAAAAATACGTAATTCCGATCGATTTATTGATATTTAGTGTTGTAATTTTAAAGCGCAAAATGAATTTTACAAAAATATGTAACATTTTTTTTTTTAAATATGTAAAAAATAAACTTTGCCCGTCTCTGCTCTCGAATTTTTATCATCTTATATTTATGATTAGCGTGTTTTAGTGGGCGCGGTCGTACTGCAACATAAACCAGTGGTTTCCACGCAACGAAATACAAGTATATGCAATGGAAACGACAACGAGAAACGCGCCTGACTCTTTCGCGACAGCTTTCTGCGCGGGCTGGTTTTATCTTGTCGCTGGATTTGGTAGCGATCAACTCGACAATTCCATGCTGCCAATTATATTCGGACACTTTCCATCGGGCGCATCGGCCAAACAAATCATTCACTATAGTCAATCCATTCAAACAGGTAAATATATATTACCAATTGGGTCTGCTGATTTTTTTTCACGTTTTTTTAAATGAAAAAATTCCAAATATTAGGCCAAATGTCAATTAATTGCAAAGAGACCATATTTATAATTTTGTATTTTTTGTTTTTTTTTTTTTTTCAGGAATATTTCGAAATTTTGATTACGGCAAATCGAATAATATGAAATTATATGGAACGGCTGAACCGCCGAAATATGCTCTCGATCGAGTAAAAGTTCCTGTTGCCATATTTCACAGCGAAAACGACTTTCTCAATCATCCGACTGTAAGATTAATAAATTGCCTCCTATCGTAATTTATACTAAATTTGCGCAGCCTCGTAGAAAAAGCTGTTTTCATAAAAAAAAAAAAATGAAACGAAATTTTCATGCCAGTATCCTCAAAATGGTCCAAAACGTCAAGAAAATTTGTTGTGTTTGATATTAAATTTAGGCAAAATTTATTTTTTAAAAAGTAGTTGAGATTTTGCATAGAAATTTGCATTTTCGTAATTTTTGTTTGAAATTTGTGTAATTCGAGAACGGTTCAAGCAAGTGATCCAAAATTTCGGATAAAACTTGAATAGCATGTGTCAATGCTTGGTACCGAATTTGGTGAAAATCAACAGAATTCATATATCGTAGAAATTTTTTTTTTTTACAAAAATTATAAGTTATAAAATAAATGTACTATTTAACTGTAAATTGAATTTCAAGCTACTTTTATTATTTTAAAAAAAATTTTCTTTCACATTCAAAAAGTTTTGTTTTTTTTGAAAAATTTCTTTTTTCTCTTAGGAAAAATCAGTATCCTTTCTCTCGCTCATTCAAACATTCTTCAAATCGTCTTTAATGTCTGTTTTTTTTTTTTCACTTTCAACAGGATGTGGAGACTCTCGCTAAGGCTTTACCGAACGTAATTAAAAAGCAAAAGATCGAGCATAAGAAATTCAACCATATTGACTATCTGTGGGGAAGAGACGTCAAGACCTTGCTCTACGACGGCATCATAGAAATTCTGAAAAAATGATAATTTCTGTAAATACTGTTTATCTTTACCCGAAAAGAAAAGAAAAAGAAGAAAAAATATGAATTTTACGCGGCAACTTTTGTGTATAAAATACACGAAATGTTCGAGAACAAAAAATCGAGCTATTGTAAAAGCGTAAGAGAAAAAAATATAGCGTTATCGTTTTTTGATAACAGTTATTCATATAACCGTAATACTAGTGATCGGAATATATTATTAAATTTATCTATTTGCTACCGAGCTTCAGATAATGCTTATATATTTCATGCCCCGAAAGTGATAATAAAGTTTATATATTTATTTAGACAAATATCTTCTGTTAGACGATTCGTACTATTTATCTTAATAATCATAAATGGCAAATCGTTGGTTTAAGATTATCATTTTCTTTCTCCTTGGCGTTATTTTGTTTATAAATATTTCTTTTTTTTTAGTTGGGGCTAAAATAGTTAATTACAAATTTGTAAAAATATAGGCAATTATTTAATTAATTTTTTCGCCGTATGTTTAATTTCCTGAAAATTTGTCAGGATAACTGTTACTGATCATTTTCGTGCAAATGCTTGAATTGCGAATTAATAAAATAATTTATTTTTTTAAACGCATTATTTTTCAAATAATTTTTTTATATGTCTTTTTGGATAAAAAATGAGAAAATCGCCTGCACAGTCATTTTTGCTTACTCGTAGAAGAAGCTTTGTTTGCGTGAAATTTTTTTTGTGATTTGTACGAAATGTCTGTATGTGTGTGTGTGTGTATGTGCGAATTGCCTTGTTAACACGATAACTGCCGCAATTTTTCATGTATTTTCCTGAAATTTGGTACGCAAGTGGTCTATCATACAACAACTTTTACAGGATTTTGAAAATTTTGAAAAAATCGTTTTTACGCTATAACTTTTGTAAATTACGATATATCAGGCTGAAATTTTGAACACAAACGAACTTACAGTTAACCATGATTGGTGCCAAGTTTGGCGAGAATCGATAGAGTGGTTCAAATTTTATTGCAATTAAATTTGTTTTACTTCTAGACTATGATAAAACAAGATTTTTTTTTTTTCAAATTTGGTAGAAATCGAGTAGTTCGAATTTTATAGCATTTTTTATTTTTCGAAAAATCTCGTTTGCGCCACTAGCTTGCACAAATTAAAAGGTGAAGCAAGGTTTGAATCCAGTTTAAAAGCATTCTGATTGGCTCCCGGTTTCGATTATTCCCCCTCTCTGAATGCATCGTACATGGCGGCAATTTTGAATTGCAGTTCGTAAATCGTAGAGACTTACGAAGAAAAACCATAAAGAACGCGCGTTGTTGCCATTTTTTTTTATATTACACACAAACAAGCCTGCAAAGTTCTACTTTGCATACACGTAAACATTTCTTGTAAATGTAAAATAATGAGAAAGCAATTTGCAAGGTTCTACTTTGCAGGCTTTTTTATTTAAAAAAATAAACGGGCGAAAAAAAAATGAATTACAGTTTTCGTTACCGATCGAGCGGCGGCGTCAATTTTTTATCACTGTCGATACAACAAATTCCTGCCAGCTCGAAAATTCGTAAAAAAAAAAAAAGCTTGTCTGATCAGCTGTTCGAGAAATCAAGAGAGACGCAATACCAAACACATTGGGTTTTTTTTCTCCAACATACGAAAAGCGCGATAACGTGACTGAAAGATGAATGGCATATTAAAATCCAGCATCTCGCTGGTGAGTATTACAATTCGTCGTAAGATAACGCTTTTATATAAACGTAATTTTCGTTTGACGTGGAATCTGTTGGTGCAGGTTAACAGACCGCTTAGAAATATAAGAACGATTACGTTGTGTTCGATTCAAAGAGATAGCCACGATCTTCATCATCCGGAGGGACGGGAGCCAAGCATACCGCCTTACGTCGAACGCGAGGGCGAAAATACGGATCTCAAACGAGCTCGGTGAGATCTTATTTTTACACCGCAGATTAAACCTTTCATTACGATAATACGAATTTATCAGTAAATTATCTTTTTTTTTTTACCATTTTTGCCGATAAATTTACCGCCAATTTTTGGTAAACATTGTGGCCAGTTGTGATTCGGTAAATTACCGGCTAAATATACGGTTAATTAACCGTGGCTCATTATTATTATTATTATTATTTATATTATATTTTTCTACCATTTTTACCGATAAATTTATGGCCAATTTCAGTAAATATTGTGGCCAGTGGTGAGTCGGTAAATTACCGGCTAAATATATGGTTAATTAACCGTGGCTTATTATTATTATTATTTATATAATACACATTGGACATTTTTTTTTTTTTTTTTTTTTTTTTTCAAATCCTTACAAATTTTTTAAATTTTCTAAATTTACTGAATACAGAAAGTAGTTGAAACGAAAATACAAATATTTGTCGTTAGTTTGGTGTACCAATCGCGTAAACGAGGAATGCTCGAGAACGGTTTGGTTCTGAGTACCTTCGCGAAGAAGTATCTGGACGGTTTCGACGAGGCTCAACTGCGTCAGTACGATAGACTGATCAATCTGCCATCAAACGATTGGGATTTATTTTACTGGGCGGCTGGTGTGAAGCCAACACCGCCAGAATTTGATCACGAGATTATGAATTTGCTGAAAAAACACGTGAGAAATGAGGATCGTCAAGAGAGGATCGTTCAACCGGATCTCTGAATGCTCGGAATTTTAGTCTCCATTTTTTTTAAATCTGGAGTAAAGTTTTCTTTGAGTTAGAGAGGTAAGTAACTGAGCCAACGACGTTGTAGAAAATGTGAAAAATTATATTTATTATATTATTAGTCATTCAGCAATGTACATACTTGTTTTTTTTTTTTTTCCGAGGACGATTATTAAATTCTACTTTAAATATTCTTCAAAGATTGCTTTTCACCTTTTTTTCCTTTTTAAATTAAGCCACAAAACAAACAAATCAGGAATAAAAGTGAAAACGTGACACAGATCTATTGTACACTTGCGATGATGAATAAGCCAAAAATCGATAAACACAGCCGAGCGGATCTTGACCTATGAAAAAAAAACGGAAGAAAAAAAACAAAAATTGGAAACGAAAACCTATCTCACAATCCTATATTTGCAAATCTATGGGGATCCCCTAGAAACTTTTTTGATTGAGTGAAATCTACGAGCCCGGGGCCTTTTGCCGATGCCGCCGTGCGACCTCTGCCGGACGATGATGCGTATCCTCCTCTCGACGACCCGCGTGATTTTCCGCCGCTGAAATAAAGATGATTTTTTTTTTTAAACGAGATTAAGTTTGACTTTGAATGGGCAGTGATTTTGATTTATTGTAACTAAAAATCAAATGCTATAAACAAAATGAATGATAGTTTTTTAGAAGAATTTTTCATTAATTTTTCAACGGATTGATTTTGAAAAATGTAAGCCCGAAGTTGAGTCGTTTAAAAGCTTTGTTATCTCGATATTTTCTTTTTTTCGAGATTTTTATATCAGGACACTCGGAATCGTTTTAAATCGAATATTTGCGAAGAAAAGATTACTTCTGATTAAAATTATAGACTTCGCAAAAATTCGTTTGATCATTAGTTAAAACAGTTATTTTGATCGGGAACAATTTGAAATTATTTTAACTGCAGCTGATGTATACAGTACATAAACGAGTGTGCAAAGTAGAACCTCGCAAATTGCTCCCTCATTTTTTTTTGTATATTTGCTAAAGTTTCTCCTCCATGAGGATGCAAAATTGACAATTTCCCACATATTTTACAAGATATTACAATGTAGTTAAAGCGCTACTAAAATCGATGTAATTTAAAAATCGATATTTTGTAAAAAAAAAATCGTTCATTCATACGTGTGACGAACGAGCTTTGGAAAGTTTAGTTTTTTTACCTGTAACTTCCCCGCTTGTACCTTTTAGCGCCACTGCCGCGAGTACTTCCGCCTCTGCGCTTCCTACCTCGACCGCTGTACGCCGAGCTCGAGGACGACGAAGCTGCGGTATCAATCCACGGTTCAGTGAACTCTTCTTCCTCTTCCTCGTTGTTGTCTTCGGACAAGAGGACTGCAAACAAGACGTTCAACAGATTACGTGAAATTCATCAAATATCGTGAAATATGTCCGAAAGAAAATATAGAAAATTAGCTCATGTATGAAATCAAATTATTTCATATCACATAATTCGAAAAAGAAAAAAAATGAGTTGTTAATAAATCCTTTAAGTCGGCTAATTTTGAAAAATCCTTAAATTTTTAAATCTTATTTCAATCGTAGTATTTATAGAAGACAATATTATTCTGCATTATTTTTGTGATATATGTAAGATTTATCGATTTTTAATATGAAAACCCTCAACCGTAAACTTACCGATTTTCTCGGCCGCGAATTTCTGCGTAATATCCAATAGGGCTTTTCCGTATTTTTCGAAATTGGCTTTGGTTACATGCGGAATTTTAAGCATTGCCTCTTCCGAATCGGGCAACTGTTGACTCATCGCGCGAATAGCGATCATGTTCATAATCGACGACGCGGAAACGTCGAGCGCACCTGCGATACCCTTCACTATTGCCATTAATTCGCCGTAACATCTGTCCTGCAAGTCCTTCAGGATCTTGTTCGCGGGTTGCGCATCCGTCGATACCGTTGCGACAGCGGTAGAGGTGATGGATAATCGCATTGGGAAGAGTATCTGATAAATGCGATAATAGGACTTTGTGAGTAGAAATGCGAGAAAGCGACTATTATACGCAAGCAAGTGAATTTGATCGCACGAGCCGCAGGAAAACCGAGTGAAAGAACTACCCGACAGAAAGAAATATAATTTTTAATGTTTTGATTACCTAAAACCACCAAAACATTAAAAAATGTATTTCTTTCTGGCCGGTTTTAATGGCTGGAATATGCAATAAAAAAATCTGAAAAAATTCCCACGTTTTTTTTTTCAACCAGAGCAAAATCCTGAAAAAAATGTGAGGACGTTTTCTTGACATGAAATTTTGGGGTGGCTGACTCGACGTGTTTTGCCCCATATAATATACATGGTTATTCTTATATTCCCATCAACTAGTATTTTTTTCAGTCTTTGTGTTCGTCCATTCGTATGTTTAACTTAAAGATGAAAAAGAAAGAAAGAAGAAAAATCGGTATTTCCATACCTTGGTGTCCTTTGAATGCATGAACGCATTCGCTTTCTGTCCAATTTTAATGTAACCGCAGGCAATCTCGTTATTGATGTACATGTCCTCCTGAAGATACCCGTCAATCACTAATTTATGAAGTAATCGTTCGATATCGACTTTCGCCCACGATCGTCCACGGCCATAAATCGGGCTATTCGTCAGACCGGCGTCGCGTATCTTCTGCAGATTACTGCCCTTGTAAATTTCCGTGAGATATAACACCGTCAAATTGCACGCACGCGTTCTGTTTATCGTTTGCACGGCTTGTAATATGGCTTTTACGTCGTCGGTAACGTCGATCATCGTGAAGTCATCCTGCAAATAAATCGTGTTGATAGTATCCGACGAATATCATTGAACTGGAGAAGATTCACGATAATTTGTTTTAAATTCTTATCATAAGATAATTATCAGTAACGTGTTTCAATGTAAGACATTCAAAAATCGAAAATTTGATTTCGATTTCTATTTCATTTTTTTCTGCTAATAACGATATCTGGACAACCGTTAATTGTATAAACTTATTTTTTTTTTTGTGTTTCGCTTACTATTATTATTTTCTTGAAAAAAAATTTATATGGATTTATATTGGTTGTTTAAAATCGTTCTTCGATTATTTTTATTTCGTTTTCATGCTTTTTCATGCCGAGGACCAATCGTTATTCTCATATTTTGATTTTTAAATTTATCAAAATGCGTTGCTTTATTTTCAACGAAAAATACAATTTTTCAGGTCAGATTTCGATTTTTCGCCCGAGTCGAAAATCATCCATTTTGGCCTCGTCGAAAAATTATTCATTTTTTTTTTTAGTTAATCGTAATAAAGTATTTTTTAGTTCTGCGATTTAAAAAAAAATCTTTTTGTCAAAATACAAAATATAAATATTGTAATTATAAAACGGGTTTACCTTGCATCGGCAATTGTCGCAGGCCGTGGCCTTGTTCGCCATGCACTTCTCTCTGTTAAAAATTTCACCGAAATAATTGAGCTGCTGAGCGCGACGACAGTCTGTTTGATTTTCCGCGAACGAAACCATTTTCACTAAATTATCGAGATGAATCTTGATAACGTCGCGATTCGCGGTTCTGTCGAGCTCTATCATCTTCCTCAGTCTATAAACATCGGTGTAATTGTAGAAGAGTATGCATTCGGCGTTGTCACCGTCGCGACCAGCGCGACCACTTTCCTGATAATAGCCTTCGATGGATTTTGGTAGCGACGCGTGGATCACAAAACGCACGTTCGGCTTGTCGATTCCCATACCGAAAGCTATTGTCGCGCAAACCACTTTTACCTGCGTTTCAAAATCGAGCAAATTAAATCTTTTTTATACGCTCCTTTTTATTTATTTTCATTTACGAGAAAACGTAATTATCTGTAATTACCTCTTCGGAGATCCATCTTCCTTGCACGTCGCTTCTCTGATTGTCCGTCAATCCAGCGTGATAAGCCAACGCTCTCAAACCGTTGGATTGCATTTGCGCGGCGTAATCGTCGCAATCTTTCCGCGACAAGCAGTAAACAATGCCGCACTCGTTTTTCCACTTTGACTTTATCATGGCAATCGTTTCGTCCGAGCCGTTTTTACCTTTTTTCGCAATAACGCCGTATCGGAGATTCGGTCGATTGAAACTGCTCATAAACCTGCAAATTTTTTAATCATTTTATCGTAAAATTGTATTTTTAGTTACTTATAAATAGTATTCATAAATCCGTTAAATTAGAATCGTAATTAATTTATCTTGGATGTTGAAAAGTTTCTTTTCTCGATTAACAGTAATTTGTTTGAAGAATTGAGAGAGAAAAATAAATAATTTTTTTTTTTTTTAATATATAAACGTACCACTTAGGCTGTGACATGCTAAGCTGATGCAAAATATCGGTCCTTACTCGCGGCGTTGCGGTCGCCGTCAGTGCGATTGTCGGCACACGTGGATAGTTGTCCCGCAGTGATTTAAGCTTTTTGTAATCCGGCCGAAAATCGTGGCCCCATTGGCTGACGCAGTGCGCCTCGTCTATCACAAATCTCGATAGTAAACCTCGCTCGTATAATCTCGTCATAACGGAGACAAATTTTTGCGATGCCGATATTTTTTCGGGTGTGACATACAGCAGCTTTAAATTCGGAATTTCCTTGGAAAGTTCCCGATATATCCCGTCGGATTGCTTGTCCGTTATGGCTCCTGACATGTGCGCCGCAGGTATCTAAAATTGTAAAATTGCTGTTTTTTTTTTTTTTTTTTACGGACGTTTTTAATATTTTTTTTTGTGTATCATTTCACAAAATATCTTTAAAATCTCGATTTTATCGTAGAAAAAAAAGGTGATCTGAAAAGAAAATGATGACTCACATCGAGGGACGTAAGTTTTTGAACTTGATCGAGAATGAGACTCTTCAGTGGTGATATTACGATCGTGACACCCTGAGTTATGAGAGCTGGTAATTGATAACAAAGTGACTTTCCACCTCCGGTGGGCATCAGTACGAAGCAGTCGAAACCCAAGAGAGCGGCGTTTATTGCTTGCAGCTGATTTGGCCGGAACGAATAGAGACCGAAAATACGTCGAAATATCTGGAAAAAAATGTATTTTTAAGTGTATAGAATTTCGATTATAGAATTGCAAAAATCATTTTTTGTCAAATGAAAGAAAATACTTAAACACAATTGTATCCTCAAACCGATTTTAACCTCAATAATACGATAATTAAGCAAAAAAAAAGCTATACAATGTCTTACTTTCAGCATCTCCCTGGAATGTGCGTACTCGACGCCATCGAATTCCCCGCTGACCCCGTCGTTCTTGTAATTTCCGGTAAAATTCCCAATCTCAAAATGTTGCTGATCCCCTTTAAGATCAATCGTCTGCGAATTTTCCTTCTGACTACTTTTCTTCGATGTATCTTCGTAATAGACATTCGTGAGTTCCGGAAATTGCATTAATTCTTGAGTCAACGTGGGCTCTATATTTTGCGATGCTGGTGTGAAGTCACCGGAAGCAAAACTTTCGCCAAACGTGAACCAGGGGTCCGTAGGATTTTTCGTTTTCGTATTAGGCGGAGGTTTTGTTGGTTTGGGCGGAAGTTGATAAGCCTCGTAATCATCGAGATCGACAAAATCCTCATGTTCCGCGACGCTTTTTTCAATCTGTTCGTTTTTAGACTCGTCAATATTAACTGGGGGTGAAACTGACGTTTTACTCGCGAAAACAGGCGCTTTAACTTCCACAGGCGAAGCTTTATCTTCGGCAAGTAAAACCTTCGGCGACTGATTTCTCTCCCAAATTTCGCCGATCTTTTTCGTCATCTTCGTGGATATCGTCGCCTTTATCGGACGTTTTAATTTAAAAGTACCGCGCTTCTGTTGCACCGGAGATTCCGATTCGCTGAATTCTTTGTTCTGCTCCTGATTATCCGGATTTTTTGCTTCTCGCCACTGCTCGCAGCTTTCACGAACATTTTGGGACTTTACCCGTGAATTTTGGCTCTCCTCGCCAGAACTCGGAAAATTCTCGCGCTGCTTTGGTAGATCTTCTTGGGACGACGACTTTTGTACATAGGAAGTCGCCTAAACAGAGAAATAAAAAAATTCTGTAAAATCGGAGTCCACGTTTTTTTTTTTTTTTTTTTTTTTTTTTAGTAACAAACACTGTTGGTTAATCCAACAGATTTTTCCGTTACTTTGAGAAGTAAGACAATTTTTATAAATTTGACGAATTTACAATAATTTTAATGTTAAATTTAGAAGTCGCAAAAAAAATGTCTAATTAACAGAAATTATTTTCTAGAATCAGAAATGATACTGTTAATTATCTGAAATATTTCGAAAAATGAAAATACGAAAAATTAAACACATTATTAGGGTCATTTTAAGGGGAGGTCCTGGATTTTTCAACACTTGTGATACAATTTTCTCTAAACATGGACAGCCTTTTTAGGCTGTTTTAACTTAAACGCGCTGTAAATTTCAATTAATTTGATGAATTATTTGCGGAGTTATCGAAATATAGAGCAAAAAGGGTATAATTCTAAAAAAAAATTCCTCGCGCATTAGATCTTCTCGTACAGGATTCAGGCTCCTTGGATTACCAAATTTCAATCCAGAAATATATTTTTTACAAGAAAATTTCAATGATTTTTTTTTTCCAATTTCCAACAAAAAAATCCGTTAGTAAGAATTGTAGAGAACGCTGTTTTTGAAGGCAAATTGTAACTGGATTCACCAAAATTAAATGCCCAAAGATTTTTTTTTTTCAAAAACGTAAATTCAGGGAAGTTTCCCTTAACACAAAATTTCTGTGATCGTTTATAGACGACATGTTTCTGTTAAAACTATCCAAAATATCAATGCAATATTTACTGTGCGATTGATTGAACTCGTCGATGCGATTGCTTGATCTTCCTCGTTGAGATTCCGACAAAAACGCGACGATTCCGCGTTTTTTTCGATTCTAGAACGTAACGGAACATATTCTTCAGCGTCATCGGGATACTCCGATTCCGTAGATGTGTTCAAGCTCTTAGATTCGAGTCTCGTTGCCGTTGATATTCTCTTCTCCGTTAAGCGTATCTTCGCCTGTACGTGCTTCTGCAACATCTTCAATTGGCCAAAAGCCTCGGTATCAAAACGCGGAAATTTTTCTAATATAGGCACGGGAATTTTGTCCAAGGCGTTGAAGAATTTTTCGAGAATTTCGGTTTGAAGCTCTTTGAGACTTTGGCAGTGCTCGGTTAGCTCGTCTTTTTTTGTCTGAAAAAAAAAAAGAAAAAAAATGAAAAAAAAGCATTGTTCGTATCGTTAGAGGCGAATATTTTATTTCAACAAAAAAAATAACTTATTTCTGCAACAAAGTATTTGCGATATTTACAACTCCTAGATTTTGTAAAATTCCATAGTTCATGTATAAAATTTGTATGTAACATTTATAAATAAAATTCTCAAAAAATAGTTATATACTTACAGGCATTGAAGACATCGGTGGTTTCATCTTGATCGACTTAACCCACGAAGTCAATTGACTATCTATCCCTAATGGTTTAAGATTCAGCTTAAAATCCGGTCCTTCCCACTTTTTAGTTGGGGTACCTTTTGAGGTTTTTACAGGTGAAACATCGCTCTCAGAATCCAGTGAAATGATGCTACTGCGCGAAGAAATGACTTTCCGCTTAATTGGAAAATTTTTCCGATTTCCTCGTGAGCTCTGAAAGGAAGGAGCCTCGTCGGAGTCGCTGTCGACTTTCATTGGACTCTCGAGCTTTTTCGTTTTTACATCCATTCCCAATACGGGAGACGGGCAATTATTGGATTTACGGTCCATTTTTTCATTGGACAAACCGTTAACTGACGCCTTGGCCATTTTGCTCGATTTATTTAATTCTGAATCCGAAATCAGAGAATTATTTTTCAATTCCGTCTCGTCTTCGCCCTCCGACGAGCTGATAAAATTTCTGAAAGCTCGCCCATTTTGCCGCAAACTTCTTTGAACGTTCATCTTGTTGCTCTGCATTTTCTCTTCTCCCGACGAATCATAACTGCTCTGAAGACCGTTTTTGGCCGAAGCTTTTAATGGACTTTTCCCCATGAGATTGCAGAAGGAGTCCTCCGAACTGTTCTGTTATCGGAATTAAAAAAAGGTATTAACAAAAACTTTCTTTCTCAGTTACATTATTTTTACTTTAACTAAACATTAAAAGAAGATAAATGAGGTATATCGTTAACGAATATTATGAATACCACCAATTGTCCTTTAAGTGAATATTAATGCGTATATCAACTCTTTTTACACAATCAGTTGGTTAAAAGTCTTGGCAATTTTTCTAATTTAAATTGAGAATTTGATTTTGCATATCTGTACAACTGTGTTTATGAAATTTACCAGTAAATTTACAATAGTACATACGAGTCATTTTACTTATGTAAAAATGAACATTTTTGGAGTAAATTCATTCTGAACTTACAATAGATATAATTGAAACTCCCTTCGTAGCTTCGAATTCTGATAAATCAATTTTGGACAATTGGATGTCACTGTCAGAATCCGCTAACAAGTCGGATGTACCAAATGCGTCTGTGATATTCCCAAGCGAGATTTCTTGATTAAAGCTAGCGCAAAAAAGAAAAAGAAAAAAATGGACCCAAATTAAAAGATTGCACATTTATGTATTCATTATTTTGAAATTTTCACAAAAATTCCTCAACCGGGAAACCAAAATCCATAAACATACTTTCGTAGAGACAATTTTTTGTAAAAATCAAAAAACAATGTTGAGGCAATGTGCAAAATTTTGAGTATACAGACACAAAAATCTGAAAAAACAAAAATCATGAAAACAAACCAAAAATGAAAAAAAAAAACAAAAATCGTGAAAACAAAGCAAAAATGAAAAAAAAAAAACAAAAATCGTGAAAACAAAGCAAAAATGAAAAAAAAAAACAAAAATCGTGAAAACAAAGCAAAAAATGAAAAAAAACACAAAAATTCAAACAATAAACTGCAAAGGAGGAAAAAAGTTCGATGCACAAGTTTTACTTTCAGAAACAAAAAAACGGAAGAAAAACAGTAAAAACACGGAATGAAAATATTCTAACCTGGGAAAGTCATTGAGAGAGGATTTCGTCTCGTTGACATTTTTCGTACACATATTTATCATGCTTTCTAAGCTACAGTGCAGTGATAAACAATGTCATTCGGATAAAAGGCGAGAAAAAAAAATGAAAAGAAGAAAAAAGGATGAAGTATACATTTGATACCAACTTAATTGGGTCACACACGCATGTTTTTTCACTTTTATCCATGCATGTTTGTTCACGAGCGATCTATTTGTTTACTTTATGTCAATGATTGTCATGGATTTGCTACGCCGTTAATTCCTCAATAATTATCTGAGGAATAAATGGCATACACGGGACACTCGATGAAGTTACATTTTTATATCGTGAAAATTAATACGATCTCGTTCAAAACTTTGTGTATATTTTGTGAAGATCGTAACCGCGGCTGTTGTTGTTGTTTTTTTTTATGCGCCTGCGCGAATGCGTATTTCAAAACTCACTAAATGGAGAACGAAAACAGCAGAGATGTTTTATCATCTCTGGAAACTATAATAATAATTTAAAAAAAAAAACAAAATAAGGCCCAAAGTTAGGCAATTTTTTTGTTTTGGTATAACGTGCTTCAAGTGGGAGTCAATTGATGTGAAATCGTTTGGTGGTCGCTTTTTTCTTGTCGCGCATGAAAACTCGGCATTCATTTTTGGAGCCAATCGCGAATCTGCAATTCCGTTATATTAGTCGGGACCAACTAACGATTCCGCATCGATTGAGTCCCATTTGCAGTGTATTTTTTAATTTTGGGCCTTATTTTGTTTTTTTTCTAGGTAGTACTGTAATTAAACGGTTGACCAGCAAACATTTTGAGGACAATTCAGACGACTCAGTCGGTAACGAAAATCTGTAATGAATGCGATTCAGAGACCGTAGATATTTCGGGGATAAGCAAAGCATCAACGGATGTACAATTTAATACAGCGTCCGTTGATGCTTCCCTTTTGTCCGAAATATCAAACGTTTTTAAATGGCATTGATTAGAAAAATGCAACTTTCTCTCTTGCACTCATATGTCACGTGCTACATGTCGTCTGTCTCTCTCAGATTTCCATAAGTGCGAGAGAGACAGCTAAATCTAAATTTTTCGGAAAAAAGACAGAATTTAGTGCAGAATTCTAAGACGCAGTGAACTGCTTCTCATATTTTGTTCAAAAGATCAAATGGAAATGAGAAAAACGCTTTACAGTTTCTGTTACCGACCGAGCAGTAGCACATCATCTTAAATGTGCTACCAATCGTCAACGACCACAAGTCAAATGACCTAAGTTAAAAAATGTTTAAATTTAAGTTGTCTGGCTAACTTTACATATCTCAACTATATAAAATTAGCGGTGCCAAATAAAAAATATCTATTGTTATTATGACCAATCGTTTGGTGGTTGTTTCTTGTTCAATGTAGGCCTAACTTCATCGTGTGGTGGTCAATGGTTTAATTAACAGCTCGACTTGCACAATCGTTGGTCAATCCTCGACTTCCTCATCTTCTATTCAAAAGATCAATCGGGACGGAAAAAATCGATTTACAGTTTTCGTTACCGACCGAGTAATTTCACATCGTCATAAACGATGCGGAATCGTTTGGAGCTTCCGAATAACACGTTTAAAACATTTGGCAGTCGCTAGTTTGGACAAAAAATGGAATATTCCTCCAAAACGTTCGAAATATTCCACTGCTACGAGATTTTTGATCGGTCACGTACTGCATTTCTACGGTAAAAATACGGTAATATAACCGCTTCCATCTCTACGCTCTGAACTCACGCTATTGGTTTAGCTTCGCAGGTCGTTCGACCAACCAGCGCGACCGGTAACCTAGCAACGCCGGATGTTGGTTCCTCGTTGTCTAGTGAAAATTGTGTATCATCCGGAATTCCGCTTTCTCGGACTGTACTCGTAAAACCCGAGAGCTTGGTACGTTGTGTTCGCCATTATTATTTAGCGTCGACGCCACGCAATTCTCCGTTATAACGCAGCCGGGTTCTTTTTTTTTTTTCTTGTTATTTCGCGACTTTTTGTCGTCGAATTTTCGCGACGCTGCTGGTAATCACACAAAATGAGCGACATTGAGGTAAGCAATTTCACCTCACAATTATTCGACCACAATTTACATCCATTTGCCACGGAATTTACGATCGTTTTTTCTTTTTTTTTTTTAGCGGCATGCGGCAGATTAGCCGCTTATCGATCCGCATCATATTCCCATTACATTGCACATGCATCTAATTTATTTTTTTTTTTTTCACTTTCGCCCAATTTTACATTTTATTACTCTGTGCAAGTTGACGAGAAAAAAAGGAAAAAAAAAATGAAAAATTTAATCGAGTATATTTACAACTTTTATGACGCAAGTTTAGCGATGAATTGAGAAATTTTTTTTTTGGCTATAGCCAAATTTTTGCCTCTTAAGCATCACAAAAGGTTTCTTTTTTTTCGGACGTAAACATCGAATTTTTTTTTTTAACGTCAATTTTATTTACATTTCTTTTTGCCTTTTTTTAATGCAAATTAGCTAGAAAACAAAAAACGTGTTTACAACTGGTAGGACTCAAGTTTCTTGATGCATTGAGATTTTTTTTGTCGCTAATACAATTTTTTTTATTCATTTAATGCTGATTTTTTTTTTACAGTTGAAACACACATTTATAGATATTTTTGTAGCGTCCGTAATTGGTACGCTTAGATTGTAACGTTTAAATATTATTTACAGTTTTGTCGCAGAAATTATCGTGAACGACTTTTGTGAATAAAGTACAATTCTGTTACGGCCAATCTGAGACGAAGGAAATAGTTGATTTGCTAGATTGACTTTTGCATCCAGAAATTACTAATTTTTGATACTACGTCAAATCGGACTTTTGACAAAAATTGTACGAGCTCAAGGAAAAATAGAATGATCGTAATTTTGCATTTACTTTTTTTTTTTATTCTGTTCGGCACCTGAAATTAATGTGAGCAATAAAGAAAAGAAAAAAAGTACTTTTTGTTTGATAAATAACAGTTGGATTTTGTAGCTTTTTAAAAATAATTAATGGACTAACATCACAAGATTTGTCATATATTTTCTTTACAAACGTGACTTACTTCGCGTGGAATGGCCCTTATAAATGTGATTCGTCTGACATGGAATAGCCAGTATCTAATATTTGATAATTTTCTATTAACACTTAGCCAATTTGGCATGGAATGTCCTATATAAATATAGCCTACATGATATGAAATATCCTGTATAAATGAGATACACACTGAACATGGAATGGCCCTTATAAATGTGATTCGTTTGACATGAAATACCCAGTATCTAATACTTGATAGTTTTCTATTAATACTTAGCCAATTTGGCATGTAATGTCCTATATAAATATAGCCTATTTGATATGAAATATCCTGTATAAATGAGATACATACTGAACATGGAATGGCCCTTATAAATGTGATTCGTTTGACATGAAATTCCCAGTATCTAATACTTGATAATTTTCTATTAATACTTAGCCAATTTGGCATGTAATGTCCTATATAAATATAGCCTATTTGATATGAAATATCCTGTATAAATGAGATACATACTGAACATGAAATGGCCCTTATAAATGTGATTCGTCTGATATGAAATATAGCCTACTTGATATGAAATATCCTGTATAAATGAAATACACACTGAACATGGAATGTCCTGTGTATTTCCAGTCCACATTACATGAAATTCCGTATATATATATGTCTGGTCCACATTTTTTTTGGTTACAAATTACAGTTCCAAAATGTAAAAAAAAAAGTCGTGAGTTCTTACAGCCGACACACTTTAATATCATCCAAAAATATGTTATGCTAAAATAACGTATTATTATTATGAATGCCAAAGTAACATATTAATTTTTTAATTATTTATTTTACTCAGGGGATTCCCCCCTTCGCCTCGGGATGCGGGATAATAAAATGTAACGTCAGGTCTTCCGGACTAATGTAGGACATTACAAAATCTAGTAGGCTGCATTTATACGAAAGTTGTGTGGACATTTCATGAAAAGTTGGCCAAATGTATATGTATTTATATAGGAAATTATCAAGTGTTAGGTACTGAGAATTTCCTGTCAGGTGAAACACATTTATAACGTCTATATATAACACGAACTAAGTCATTCTGATCTGCTGCGAGAGAGTATCAACATTTCGTGTTGTGTATCTTTCGTGAACTGCAATCGAGTATTTATGTTTGATGGTATTGATGAAGATGAAGTGCGATGAAATGGACGTATGCCATTTACCAGATCATAGCTTTTCTACAACGAATCCAATTGTCACCTCCTAATTTGCATTTGTTGAGGAAAACTTTAATATACTTCGATTGGTAACCGCTCGGGATTCATGGCGGGAAAGTCGCTCACAGATGTGAAGTAAATGGTTTGAAGAGGGTTCCTCATATTGAACGGAAACGCTACCAAAATTAAGAAACGATTTTTGATTTCTTACACATACTGCTTAACGTCAATAAACTTTCAGATACAAATTACAATTGTAATGTGTAATTGGAATTTTTTTTGTCGTTTCGAATTAAAATTCTAACTTACAATTTGTATGCTCATCTCTATTCATATACTTTTATATGAGGCCAAAGCACGTCAAGTCAGCCACCCCAATTTTTCGTGCCAGCAAAACGTCCTCAAATTTATTCAGGATGTTAGTCTGGTTGAATAAGAAACGTAGGAATTTTTTCAGATTTTTTATTGCATATTCCAGCGATTTACAATGGCTGGAATATGCAATAAAAAAATGTGAAAAAATTCCTACATTTTTTCTGAGGACCATATACTTAAATCCTTTGCCGAAGTTTTTGTGCCATCGAAGACGACGCAAATAAAAAAAAAAGAAAAACCCAAGAAAATCAAGAGAAGAACCAATGAAAGTATAGGACAATTGAACCCAAAAATTGGATCTGATGCTCGATTGTCGGGATGTTTTTGTTTGTTAAATACAGCGAAGCGGAAGTCGGAGTGCAAGTCCGCGGAGGCCAAGGACAACCGACGAAGGACTTCGTGATTCACGGTCAAGATCACGATCACGTAAATCACGTGAACGCAAGGAAAGTCACAGGCCCGTGAAACAAGAGTATTCGAGATCGCGAAGTCGTTCAGTATCGCGCGGCCGTAAGTCATATAGAAGCGCGAAATATCCAAATGCAAGCCATCGTGGCAGCAGCCGTAGTCGAAGCCGTTCACCGTACAGAGGTGGTGGACGTTACTCACGGAGCAGGTCTCGGTCATACTCACGATCACGATATTCTCGCGAGAGGGACAGGAACATTTATCGTTCGCACTCTCGCAGCCCGATGTCATCCAGAAGGCGGCATGTTGGAAACCGGGATAATCCTTGTCCGTCACGATGTCTTGGAGTTTTTGGACTATCAATCTATACGACAGAACAACAGATTCATCACATTTTTTCAAAATACGGCCCTGTCGAACGTGTCCAAGTTGTCATCGACGCTAAGGTGCGCAAAACTTCACTATTTATATTTATTAAGATTTGCGTCAAATTTGTACTCAAACCTTATTTAATGGTAGTCCATATGTGGAGCATATTTAAGCTAAATCTGCAAAAAATGTCGAATTTTTTCATCGAATACTTTGAATCACTCAAATACTTCGAATATTATTATTTTCATTTCATTGACTCCGTCAATTTCGAAAGAAATTTTAATACAAATTATAAAAGTTGACATACGATTTTTAAACAAAATTTACTGTGCTTTTTTTCCTTCAGCATTTTGAATTATTTAAATTAAAAATTGAATAATTCGGTTCGCTACGAATTTTCGAAATTTCGAATATCCGCAAATCTGTAATAAAAACATATTTGAACGCTGAAGGATCATTCAAATCTGCGCTTTAAAAAAGTACGTAAAATATTATGCTACAATGATTTAACGACAGAAACGTTTCGAATATCGTTGTAAAAGTTTTATTACAATTCCCAGACAATCTCAGGATTGACTGGAACACTAAATTCACGCCAGAGATTTAGAACATACGCTTATTAAGATTATGCGATACGTTAAAGGCCTCTGGCAACAAATTCTGCACAAAGGAAATATCGTCAATATTTGTAACCATTAAGTAAAAAAAAAAAAGATTTATTTTTTTCTACTCTTTGACATGAAAATCTTAAATATCGAATTTGTTTTTAAATTACGACTTTTTTTCTACGAACGACAAATCGAATCTTATTTATTCCGGAAAAATAACAAATTTCTAGACCTATGATTTGTAAAATAAAATGTCTGAAGTAAAGTTTAAAAAAATCGGAAGTTTCACATTTTTAGTAATAATTTCGGCATAGTTTTACAAAATTTTTGTATTTCTTTAATTTAGAGAAATATCAGCAGTAATTGATATAGAAAATTTAAAAAATAAGAAATTTCTCTGAAATTAATCTGATTAATTTATTTTTCGAGTAAAAATCGCAGAATTCGACAATAACCGCGTGATTGAGTTACTAAATTGTATTCGAACGTTTCCAGACTGGACGATCTAGGGGTTTCTGCTTTGTATATTTTGAATCAAGCGAGGATGCTAAAGTAGCAAAGGAACAATGCACGGGAATGGAAATCGATGGACGAAGGATAAGAGTGGATTTTTCGATAACTCAACGTGCCCATACTCCCACACCGGGGATTTATATGGGAAAGCCAACGCATTTACATGACAGAGGGTGGGACGGCCGAGAAGGTAGTGGACGTGAAGGTCGCGAAGGACGCGAAGGTCGTGAAGGCCGTGAAAGTCGCGATGCGCCAAGACGCAGAGAGTAAGTACCGAAAAGTCAACAGGTTTGAGAAAAAAAAAAGAAAAAAAAAAATTGTAACACAGGGTGGTTCTTATTTGACAAAGTTTCGAATTATTTTAACTCTCCTGAATTAAAAAACGCGAATATTCTTTGAATTGAATATTAATATTAAACACGAGAATTTCTAATAAAATATTTATTTATTTGAATATTTCATTAATTGCGAAAGAAGCTTTGGCCCGATTTTTAAAAATTGATATTTCGTTTTTAAGGTAGCTACAGCATTAGGACAATCCAAAGATTAACGACTGCCATAAAAGTGTTGTTCAGCGCGATAAAACACGTTTTTTCACTGCAATTTAAAAATGATTAACCATTCAGTTACAGAGATATAAGCTCCTAAAGTTGCTATGTTACACATATGTTACACATAGAGTTGCAAACAGTGTCTGTTTGCAAGAAGTTTGTTTGTTGTCACAGTCTTGCGACAGTGATTTGACTCAACTGGACTGCTATAGCTACCTTAAATATAATCGTAATATTCAAGATATTCGAAGCATTTGAACAATTTGAATTGAATTGAATTAAATTGAATTTTCGCACAATCCTAGTCTCAATATTCGAGCACATTTTTGCTCACAATTGACAAAATCCTAACTGCGTTGAATAACGACAACCCTAATGCACATAATCGCATCTATAATCTGCCAAAAAAAAAAAACATTTGGAATTTTTGTATATCGTCCTTTTCTTCTTTCTTTGTTCCTCTTAATTTCTCAATAGGAGTAGTAGCTATCGAGGAAGCTATCGTCGTTCGCCGAGTCCTTACTACAATCGTCGCAAATCTCGTTACGATCGCTCAACATCGCGCTCATATTCACCACGTAAGTCTGTTCATAACATGTCTGGCAATTCTATTTCACAATATAGGTAGCCTACATATATATATGCTTAAGCTTTGTCCATCAATGACTGTACGTCTAAGTTTTATAATTTTAAGAAGAAAAACCCGCGCTCATTTCCACAAATGAAAGTTACAAAAAAAAGAAACGCGCATAATCGCACGAACGAAAGGAAGAAAGAAAAAAAAAAAAGCAGCACTTGTGCACTTGATTAATAAATTATCCGGGGGTGTTGTGTAAGAAATTATTTTCGGTCTACACAGGAGAGAATAAGTCAAACCGGTTAATGAATAATTCAGCATCGACGACTCAGATTATTATTATCAATACGAGTCGTAAAATTTCGTGTATCACGTGCGCACACACAAAACACACCCTTTTTTTCCTCTTAAATCTGGGTCAGAAAGAAAAATCATGGTTTTCGTTGCTTAATGAATTTCAGGTCGATATTAAGTGACACGAGTATGATGCGAGATGATGCCAGGTGTTGGGAACCATTTGTGTGACTTGACCCCCCCTTTTGAAAAAACCTCCCCCCTTTTCTTCTATGTTCCGGGGGTCAAATATTAGACATGCTACATTCTAACTACTATTCTTACCTTACGAAAAAGAAAAAAACCGCGTCGATTTTGTCGATCGATACAAAACATTTCAAGTCATATTTTTATTGTAACAAAAATAGTCGCAAAAACTCGAAAAAGAAAAAACAAAGAAAATCGTAAGGTCAGAATGGATGAACCTTATTTTCATAAATACGATATTTGCTTCTTTTTTTTTTTTTTAAGTTATGAAGATAAGGTTACACTATATTCTTATGGCTATAATGTAAAGGTTGGAATACCAAAGATAAAATTTGACACAGTTTGTTTCCGTTTGAAAATTTACGCGTTAGTTTGATAATTATTATCTTTGTATTCCAACCGTTTGAAAAGAAAAAAAATAATAATAACAGGAAAGCATAATTGTGGTATTCCTTAGACATTTATCACATACAAAAAAATAATAATAAACCTGATAAAACAGTCGTTTCTCTAACATGTTTGTTTGTTTATAAGGTTTTGAATCAAGAGGTATTGGATGATAGAGGGAAGTTTGAAGTTTCACTGAAAAAAAAGTATATATGAAAAAGGTTTTGCAAAGAAAAGAAAGGGTCGAAGACAAGAATTTCAGAAGATGTTTGCTTCTTACTTCGAATATTGAAGATCGGAAGGTTTTACTCGCGCTCTTGTGACAAAGAATATGATCCAAATCCCCGTTCATTTCCGGCTGTGAAGTCTCAAGCTTAGCAAGAGAGCTCTACGAGCGCGCAAATAAAAGAGAGCAAGACTCAAGAACAGAAATCATACTGACAGCGGCTGACTGTGAATTAAAGAGAACAAAAAAATTCAAGAACCACCGTGAAATAAGATTATTAAAAAAAAAGAAAAGAAAAAATCGCTTATAAGTAGGGAACGAACTTTCGACGTGATTAACAACGTTTATAATCGATCATATTCTTTATCAATACGTTTTTATTATTCAACGATTATATTGGTTGATACAAAAAAAATCTTTATTATTATAAAAAAAAAAAAGAAAATTAATAAAAGAATAAAGATGGACCCTCAAATCCCGTCCCTCCACCATCCTAAAACCTCCATTATTTTCCTAATGGAACATTTTTCATATTTTATTTCATATAAAAATTAGGCTTACGGTCATTCGTATAGTCAATAAAACGTTGACTACAAATACAAGTTGGACATTTATTTAACCGCGTGTCAGCGTATAAAATTGTTGAAGAGGGCGAATTCAGCCGCTATTGAATTGAATTAATTTTATATTTAATGAAATGTACCAAATATTTGTTTATGTTTTAAGATTGTTGTGTATGAATTCGGCACTTTTTAACGATTACGCACCGAAAGAGCCTTTTTAACATGGAAATTTACTAAAAATTTTTAAAAAAATTCCGGCCATGTTAGGCTAAATTACATTTTTTAAAACTGATCGTTTGATAATAATTATAAGTAATTGAACCTATAAACAACGGACGAAAGTCGGACTAAGACAATTAAAAAATCGGTCAATGTTTTTTTTTTTAGCTCCAAAAGCTGAAAGATATTTGTAACCATTTCAGAATCGATATAGTACATTTTCAGTCAATCATCATTTTATATCTTTTATCAAGAGTCACGGTGGCGACTCGACGCAGAGTATTGAAAGAACAAATTTGAATGAAATGAACGAGACGCCAGCGCTACTCTATTTTACTCGACGTTCGCCCTTTTTCGTCTGTTAGGAAATGCTAACTCTAATTATCTGACGCAACACGTCGCGGATGCCAAATGTAACACGTTCAATATTTTTCATTTATTTTTCTCTTTCGAATGGGACCGGTTGCGATCAAATCGGTTGCCGCAATGCTGAGATCTGGCAAGTTTTCGTTTTTGTCTCGATGCGCAAATGATCTCGATTCGATTTAGATCGAGAAGAGATCAATCGTATTTGAACGCTCTGCGACAACCAATCAGCGATGAGAAATTTAGTAGAAAAAAGAATCGATTTTTAAAATCAAATTCTATTAGTCATATCGATTAATCGAAAAAAAATCGTTAAATCGATTTATGAGAATTTTATAATAAAAATTAATTTAATAGAGAATGCAGTGAAAAAAGATTACAAGGCAGTAAAATTAATTCGGATTCCAAAGCAAGCGACGATTTGAACGCAAACTTCAGTGCAAGGAACATCAATGTAGTAAGTATGAATTTACTCATTTATATATGAATACAACATTTTTGAATCGTAAATAGAGACAAAATCGCAGAATTTTAAGGCGCAGTCAACCGTTTTCGTCTTTTATGCGAAAGATCAATTGCGGCAAAGGAATATACTTTACAGTTTTTGATACCGACCGAGCACATAAAAGGACGTTGGCGTACTCAGTCGGTAACAAAAATCGCCGAGTTTTCTCTGTTACATTTCCGTGGTTAGTGGTGCCAGTAAATAAACGGTTAATTAACCGCGGCTATTTATTATACGGTTGTCATTACTGCGAACGGATATTATTTTTCAAGTAGAAAAAGGCAGGATTGGGTGAAACTGCAGAATCCGACTCCAGCGTGAAATTAGCTACAGAACCATCATTAATTCGTCATATAACTGCTAGATGGCAGCACCAATTTGAGCAGTTGTTTATTTCACCACTAGATGGCATTACATGATTATGTTTATTTTTAAAATCGAATTTTCTTGACTTCGAAAAAAATCCATAATACCAAAAAAAAATGCGTACAGCAAGCGCCCGAGCGACTATAAAAAAAACGAAACATCAACCCAACTAAAAATCAAGGCTGCCAAAAATCCAATACTTGAGCAACAATGTTATAATTTACTCAAAACCAACAAAAATCAAATTCTCAACACTAAAAAACATAGCTTAATGCGTGATGCAAAATTTGAAAAATATCCAACAGATGTCACCACTATAAAATGTAATTAAAATAAAATCCGCCAGACGGCAGCACAAGCAAAATTCCCTGTCTGTAACTAACTTCATGCCGGAGTCGCATTTGAATTGAGTCGAATTCTGCAGTTAGCCCGGGATTGTTAATTTTTAAATTATTTACAAAGCTTTATAATCTTATCAAAATTTCAGCGTTTTTAAAGCAATTCGCAAAGTCTTACGCGAATTTAAATTAATTATAGATTTTTAAAGGTTGTCAGAAAGTTCCCTAACGGTTATATTTCGTAAATTTACCGGTAAACTGACAACGCTACTGAAAATATCGATATTTTCATATAAAAAATTTCGAAAAAAGACTATTTTGAAGAAAAGCGCATTGAAAAATCGATTAATCGATGCAAAAAATAATGTTCGTCAAAACAATCGATTTCCAAGCTGCGAAATATCGATTTTCGATTTTAATCGAGAAACATCAACTTCAACCAATAGCTGCTCTCACGGAGAATTGCTAACGAGGATTCTTTGCGTGAATCCGCCGATAGAACCTACAAAACTGGAACAAAAATCACAAATAATTCGCTCATTTCTACTGGAAAAAAGTCAGTGAATCAATTAAACGTGAAATGGCAGACTTTTTGGATTCCGAAGCGGAGGAAAGCGAGGCAAGTAAATTATAGATATTATTTCAAAAGTCTGACATATAACGACGTTCTCGAAATCGTCTCGTTATCAATTACGTTTACTTGCAAAATGATTAATCAATTTTTTTTTTTTTCTTTTTTTTTTTTTCTTCACTATACAGGAGGAACAGGAATTGGATCACACTGGAAAAAAGAAAGGCAAAAAAGCAAAAGTTATGGAAGAAAGTGACGAAGATGAAGAAGGTTATTTATTTACACTTTTCTTTTTTTTTCACATATTATTTTAATGCCTTTCGGAAAGTTTTATCTGCTGTTCGATAGATGAACAAAATTCGCGTCTCGATGAGTTAGATGAAAAATTAGTTTTGCCGTATTTGAAATTTTTTTTTTCATCCAATAGACGACGAGGAACGAATACGCGAAGAACTCAAAGATCTGATCGACGATAATCCAATCGAAGAGAGCGACGGCGAAGATAGCGACGGTTCGGCTCGTTCGAAGAAAAGAAAAAAAAGCGACGACGAAGATTACGACGATCGACTGGAGGACGATGATTATGATCTGCTGGAGGAAAATCTGGGTATCGCTGTCGAGAGAGTAAGAATTTGGAAAATAATTTAGAAAGTTCCATACAAATATTTTGTATGGAATTTTTTTGATTTTTTTTGTCTTAATTTTTGGAAAATTAATAAAATTATTGAAGCATTTGAATTATTTACAGTATTTGACCTATTTAAATTTTTCAAATTATTTATCGCAAATGCTGCGAATATTTTGAATAATTTGAATACTTTGAATAATTCAATTATTCGAATTATTTGAATTATTCGAAATATTCGAATTATTTGAATTATTCGAAATATTCGAATTATTTGAATTATTCGAAATATTCGAATTATTTGAATTATTCGAAATATTTGAATTATTTGAATTATTCGAAATATTTGAATTATTTGAATTATTTGAATTATTCGAAGTATTTTTTGAATTATTTGAATTATTCGAAAAATTCGATGTATTAAAATGACTTAAATAATCGGAAGATTTTAAAAAATTGGTAGAATTCGATTTATTCATATTATTCGAACTAATAAAAAAAATTCGAATTATTCAAAGAATTTTAATGATATAACTCGAATTGAAACGATTAATGCGTATTCGATTCGAGTTCGGAGATTGGATAAAAATTCGAATATCTTATTATCGCTGTTTTTTTTTTGTAAACAAAATCCGCTTACAAATAATTTATATTTGATTTCCAGAAACGTTTTAAACGTCTCCGTCGAATAAAAGAGCAGGAATCGGACGAAGAGGAAGAAGCACAGCCTGGTGAAGAGCGCGATGCTATTGCAAACGAATTATTCGAAGGTGGTTCCGGTGACGTAAGTATCCATAAATATTCTTTTGGATTCAAGCACATCGTTAAGTGTTTTTACATCCTTTTTATCGCTTTTTCTTTTTTTTTTCATACCATTGTTTCGTTGTGTTTTGTTTTTTATGCTATCTAACTATTAAAGGAGCGGGATGCACTAGTGGTACGTGTGATTATTCTACTACATTTACTTAAGTTTGTTAAGCTAGTTGGAGCGTTACACTAAAATCGTATTCATCACAAATTAAATCATCAATGAAACTTTGCTTTTTTGTAACGAAATTTAAAAATTATTTGACTCATATACGGCGACTGTATTTTCAAGATGGCAGAATTGCAGTTTTATTTTTGTTTGATTTCATTAATTACACCAATTTCTACTTTTATAGAATTATCAAATAGTTATCATTGATATAATTCACATAATTAACGAAAAAATACGAACATATATAAAAGAGTAGCCAATATATTTTTTTTAAGTATGTCAAATTTCGCCTGTTTTTTTTAGAGATGAGCGAATATTTTAAATATTTGAATAATTCGTAAAGAATATCTATTATTCCATTAAATTCGATTCAATTAATTTAAATGCCTCACGTATTTTCGAATAGTTCGAATATTTTCAATATTTTTCAACATTGATCTTCAAACTACAGTTTTTACCTCCAACTACCTTAACATTTGTTTAATTCTCGAATATCCGAATTTTCGAAAATGAAAAATATTAATAAATATCAGGAGGATGAACGTAGAAGCGAAAGAAGTCACAGACACGAACCGGAGACATTTAACGAAGAGGGTAGCGAAGGCGAATATTCGGACACAGATAGTTTCATCGTCGATGACGATGGTAAACCAATCACCGAAAGACGACGGAAAAAGAAGCCAATATTCTCCGACGCGTACGTACAAAAAAGAAATATTACTGTTATTATTATAGACATTTTTTTCATTAAGGGGTTATACCAACCTGAAAAAAAAAAATTGAATTTTTTTTCGGTTAAAAAATTCGACGTTCTTTTGAGAATATGTTAAGCGCTTCCTAAATATGTCTTAAATATGTACTTTATGTATGTGAAATAAAAGTTTTTTTCATAAATTTCATATCTGCGTCAGAAAAAAAAATCTTTTTTTAACAAATTTTTCCGACGGTCAGTGTAACCCCTTAATTATTATTATATTTTGTTAATTTGAGTTTATCAACAAAAAAAAATAATCTCATATCTTGAATTAATTCACAGAGCCCTCCAAGAGGCTCAAGATATTTTCGGTGTTGATTTTGATTACGACGAGTTTGGAAAGTATGGCGAGGACGAAGACGAGGAAGAAGATGAGGAGGAGGAGGACGAATACGACGAGGAATACGAAAATGGCGAGAGACCAAGACGTCCGAAAAAGACACCGAAGAAAAAAGCCTCCAAGAAGAGTATCTTCGAAATTTACGAACCAAGCGAATTGAAACGCGGCCATTTCACTGATATGGATAACGAGGTAATATTCATCTCTATATTTCAACAAATACAGACTGAGAAAAAAAATTACTAAATTAAAAAAAAAACCATTTGGAAATTACGATTGTAATTTCACGACTGCGGTAAAATTAAATTTCACGGAAAAATAAAAAAATAATGGTCGTTTCCAATTAAAAAAAAATATATATTTCACTGATCTTAATTTTTTTTTCTCAATGCATAATTTAAACATTTAGTCGCGTTTCACGAATGTTTCAATTATTATTATAGATACGTAATACGGACATACCGGAACGTATGCAATTACGTTCTGTGCCCGTGACGTCAGTTCCCGAAGGTTCAGACGAGCTCGATCACGAAGCCGAATGGATTTACAAGCAAGCATTCTGCCGTCCGACAATTTCAATTCAAGACGCGCATTTGAACGACGAGGCTAAAGAGCGCGCGCGCAAAGGGCCGCAGACAGTTGGAAAAATCAAAAAAGCACTTGATTTCATTCGCAATCAACATTTTGAAGTACCTTTCATATCGTTCTATCGCAAAGAATACGTTCTTCCGGAATTGAATATCAATGATTTGTGGAAAGTTTACAAATACGATGCAAAGTGGTGCCAATTGAGGCAAAGAAAGGAGAATTTATTGACGCTGTTTGAAAAAATGCGGAATTATCAGTTGGACGAGATAATGAAGAATCCGGACGCGCCACTTGCGGATAATGTTCGCGTTATCAAGGAGGAGGATATCGATCGATTGAAAGGCGTTCAAACGAGCGAAGAACTCAATGATGTACATCATCATTTTATGCTTTATTATAGTCACGATATTCCGGCGATGCAAGAAGCAGTGCGCCTCAAGGAAAAGGAAGCGAGACGACTGGCGAGGATTCAAAAGCGTAAACAACAATTAGCTGAAGCTGAAGAGAATGGCGAAGAACCACCGGCTGAAGAGCAAATCGATGTTGAGGACGATGACGAAGCTGATGAGACTCTTAAACAGGCTGTTAGGACTGGACCTTATGCTATTTGCAGGTAGGAATTCGAGATCGGTACAAAAATCGGTCATTTGACCGGTTAAAAAATTCGGCTAATTTGAATAATTTAACGATAATTCGATTGAATTCGCTTCGGAACCCAATTGATTACTGAAATTTCCAATTTGCAGGAAAGCGGGGCTCGACACTTTTGCAAAAAAATTCGGTCTGACACCGGAGCATTTTGCCGAAAATCTTCGTGACAATTATCAACGTCACGAGGTTGATCAAGAACCAATCGAGCCTGCAATTGTCGCGACTGAATTTTGCGGCGCCAAGTTTAAGTCTCCGGATGAAGTATTAAAAGCAGTTCAGCTTATGGTTGCGTTTCAATTGGCGCGCGAGCCACTTGTGCGTAAATGCGTACGTGAAATGTACATGGAGAGAGCAAAATTAACGGTTCGTCCAACGAAAAAAGGGATCAAGGAGATTGATGAGAATCATCCGATTTACTCGATGAAGTATCTTAAAGACAAACCAGTTCGCGATCTCGTTGGCGATCAGTATCTTAAACTCGCGATTGCCGAGGAAGATAAACTGATTACGATTTCGTTTTGCGACGTTTTCGAAGGAAACACCAGCGGCAATTATGTCGACGAGATGAAACAGCTTTATTACAGAGATGAATTTAGTAAAAATGTCCAAGACTGGAACGCGCTCAGAGTTGGAAGCGTCGAAATGGCTCTCGCACGAATGGTATGCAATTTTTTTTTTTTTTTCTAATTTATATCTGCATTCTACATAAACAATTTAAGGCGTGAAACTTGCATAAAATGTAGAATTGAAATTTCGCATAATTCTTAACGAGTTGAATGCGAATTTGATTGATTGATGAATTGAATTTGATTCAAGTGTTTTGAATAATTTAAATATCTTGATAAAAAAATCGCTATAAATAATTCGAATAATTTTAATACTTGGGACAGTTCAAATAATACAAATATTTTGGAAATTTGTATTTTTTTAAACAATTCGAATGTTTATAATATTTTCTATATTTCGGATCATTCAATATGCTTGAAATAATTCAAAATTACTATTTTTAAAATTCCTCGAATGAAAAATGTCCTCTTTTTAAAAATACTCTCGCCATTTTTATTGTAAATCAATAAAACTGAATTGAAACTTATGAATTTGTCTCACAGGTAATTCCGGATTTAAAAAAGGAGCTAAAAGCAAATCTAATATTGGAATCTAAGGAATGCATAATGCGCGCATGCTGCCGTAAAATGTACAATTGGATAAAAGTCGCTCCATACGTAGCGCCATCAGAATTAAACGACGAAACTGACGAGGAATGGCACACGAACAAAGGATTACGTGTAATGGGTGTCGCTTACGTGCCCGATTATTCACAAGCTGCATTCGCCTGTCTAGTCGGTCCTGACGGCGATTGTACCGATCAGCTTCGTCTGCCACATTTGTTAAAACGTAAAAACAGCTTTCGCGAGGATGAAAAAGTCATGAAAGAGGCTGATTTACTAGCGATACGTAATTTCATAGCAACGAAAAAGCCGCACGCTATCGTCCTTGGTGGGGAGTCACGCGAGGCAATGATGTTGGCCGAAGATCTAAAAGAATGCATCGCAACGTTAACCGAAGAGGAACAATTTCCAAAAATTCCCGTTGAAATTTGTGAAAACGAGCTTGCACAAATTTACGCTAGAAGTCGGGGTGCCGCTGAATTCAGCGAATTTCCAATTTTACTGCGCGAAGCAATATCACTTTGCCGTCGTATTCAAGATCCGTTAGTTGAATTTTCAAAATTATGCACGCCGGACGAGGAGATTTTGTGTTTGAAATACAATCAGTATCAGGATCAATTGCCGAAAGAGGAGCTTTTGGAGAATTTGTATCTCGAATTTGTAAATCGTGTCAATGAAGTTGGCGTCGATGTTAATAAAGCCGTTCAATTCGCGTATTCGGGAAATCTCGTGCAATTCGTTTGCGGTTTAGGAGCCCGAAAGGCTCAGGCATTGATCAAAATGTTAAAGCAAACGAATCAACGCTTGGAAAATCGTACGCAATTAGTGACAGCTTGCCATATGGGACCAAAAGTTTTTATTAATTGCGCGGGTTTTATTAAAATTGACACAAACAGTCTCGGCGACAGTACCGAAGCTTACGTGGAAGTTTTGGATGGCTCACGAGTGCATCCAGAAACATACGAATGGGCGAGAAAAATGGCTGTCGATGCTTTGGAATACGACGACGAAGATGCAAATCCAGCTGGTGCATTGGAAGAAATTCTTGAATCACCGGAGCGCCTCAAAGATCTTGATTTAGACGCATTTGCGGAGGAATTGGAGCGTCAAGGTTTTGGCAATAAATGCGTAACTCTTTACGATATTCGAGCTGAATTGAACAGCAGATACAAAGATTTACGGGCGCCTTATCAATCGCCGACACCCGAAAAACTCTTCGATATTTTAACGAAAGAAACGCCGGAAAGTTTTTACATTGGAAAATTAATTTTAGCTACTGTTTGCGGTATAAGTCATCGAAAACCCCAAGGCGAACAGCTCGATCAAGCGAATCCAGTGAGAAACGACGAAACTGGACTTTGGCAATGTCCTTTTTGTTTGAAAAATGATTTTCCCGAATTATCGGAAGTATGGAATCATTTTGATGCCGGTGGCTGTCCTGGAAAAGCGACTGGTGTGAGATTGAGGCTTGATAATGGAATTTCTGGTTATATTCATATTAAAAATTTGTCGGATAAACATGTGGCGAATCCGGAGGAAAGAGTCGGCGCTGGCCAGATCATTCATTGTCGGGTTATTAAGATCGAGGTCGATCGATTTAGCGTTGAATGCACGAGTAAGAGCAGCGATCTTGCGGATAAAAATCACGAGTGGAGGTAAATATAATTCGAATTATTTGAAATTTTAATAATTAAAATTCTTTAAAATTTTAATAATTCAAATTCTATGAAATTTTAATAATTCAATTTTTTGAAATTTTAATAATTCAAATTCTACGAAATTTTAACAATTCAAATTCTTTGAATTATTACCGTTTTTTGAATAATTCGAATATTTGAAATTGTTTGGTTCTGAAGCAAAAAGCTCAGTTATTTTTTTTTTAATCAAATATTAATTTTGAAAATTCGTGTCAAAACTTGTTTCGAATTTAATGAAATTAATTAAATAGATATTCGAAAATTGCGAAGTATTCATAAATCCTCACGATATTAAAAGAATATTCTATTAAATTCCATTAAAACATTATTGAATGAAACAACTTTCAGGCCGCAGCGAGATCCATTTTACGACACCGAGGCCGAGGAAAAAGACAACAAAGTCGAGGAAGACGCGAAAAAGGTGAAGCAACGTCAGACTTACGTGAAACGCGTGATTGTTCATCCGTCGTTTCACAATATAAGCTATTCCGAGGCCGAGAAACTAATGCAAACGATGAAACAAGGCGAAGCGATAGTTCGACCGAGTAGCAAAGGCGCCGATCATTTAACAGCCACGTGGAAAGTAACCGACGATATTTATCAACACATCGACATCAGAGAAGAAGGAAAAGGCAATGCTTTCTCGCTTGGACAAAGTCTTTGGATTGATAATGAAGAATTTGAGGATTTGGATGAAATCATTGCGAGACACGTTAATCCAATGGCCGCTTATGCTTCCGAATTGTTAGATTACAAACATTACAAAGCAAACGTCGGGGGCATCAAAGACAAAGCCGAAGAATTGTTGAAAGAGCAGCAAAAAGAAAATCCTGGTGGAATTCCATATATTATTTCTGCAGCTAAGGTAAAAATACTAACACGAAATTTAAAGAAAAAAAAAACTCTACACATCTTTTTTTTATTCAAAATAATGTATTTTTTTGTATTTTTTTTTTTTGTAAAATCGTTTTGTTTCTTTTTTTTTTCAGAACTATCCGGGAAAGTTTTTGCTTTCTTATTTGCCACGAGTGAGCTGTCGTCATGAATACGTAACTGTTTCACCAGATGGCTTCCGATTTAGGGGACAAATGTTTGCGAGAGTCGGCGATCTTTTTGGTTGGTTTAAAAAACATTTTAGGGATCCGGTGCCTGGTCAAGCGACACCAAGTACACCAAGAGGCGCTGTTACTTCGAGAACACCTTATCATAATACACCGGGAGTCGTTGGCGGTAAAACAATCATTATATTTAATGAGTACGGAACTTTTTTCTTACTGGGTGCCAGATGAAAATTAATGTCAAGATAGTTATTTGTTCTAAAGTAGCGTCATTGCTGTGGATTGGTCTGCCATATTATTTAGAGTTTATTCGTGATCAGTGACCTTAAAGACCCTTTAGTGCTGAGTTTCGTACAAATCTAGTAACTTTTTGTTTTTTGGATCGTAATATCCGACATTTAGAATTCTTGAATTTTGAGTTCGGATTCGTAATCAGCCACCTAAAAAAAAACGCTCGAGTGTCAAAATCCATTCAAATAAGGAATCTTTTTGCATTTTGGACCGACATCGTGAATTTATTATTAATCAAAAAAGAACTATCACCCAGTCTACAGTTCGATACTAATTAATTCGATTCACCTTAACGATAAAATTCTCGAAAATTCTAAATCCTGCTCTTTAAAATTTGAATTCAGGCATGAATCAAGAAGCTATTCAGCGAGTAGCTCAAAATCTTCCGCACCATATGCTTCATTCACTTTCGCAAGTAGCGAATCAAACGCCGCATCATTATCCGCCGCACACACCAGGTGCAGCTGCAGCAGCGGCTGGTTATGGCGGTGGAATGCACACTTATCCAAATACGCCGTATACGCCATCGGGACAAACGCCATTTATGACACCGTATCAGACACCGCATCACACGCCACATCATTCACAGCCGACACCGAGATACGGCCAACAAACGCCGAGCCATCACATTGGACAATTTTTGCATCCAGCTGCCCCGCCAAATGCTAATATACATCACAGATTAACACCCTCTCATCGAGCAACTCCACCGATGCCAAACGCATCCGGTGATTCGATGGATTGGAAAAAAGCTGCCGAAGCTTGGGCACGACTTAAGCAAACTCCTAGAATTTCGTGAGTATTACCATTTAAAAAAAAAAAAAAAATATTTGAATTTAGGATGATGAAACAAATGTCGGAACATCTGCCAATGAATCAACAAAATTTCTCAATTTATTTATTACAAATATATAAAATATTTGTAATGAATGCTTCTTTTTAATAAAAAAATTAAGGACCAAAACAATTATGAGACATCTGACGAAAAATCGATTGTTTTAGTTGAAAAACGAAAAAATTAATATTGTTGAATTGGTAAATTTGTAAAACAATTTTTTTTGAAACTTCGATTCAATACGACTATTTTTGTTCAATGACATTTTTTTTTATTCGATGGACAAAATTTGCGGTACGCCATGTCGAAAAAACGTAACATTAAAAAGATCGTTTAAAAAAAATGGTACCTCTAAAATATTCCATCGAAAAAATGTGAAAAAATTTGGAAGTGTCCTTATGATCTGATAGAATCTTAGAAAAAATTGAGTAGTGTATCCGGAGACGTAAGGTCGGACCTCGGTCGAGTTCAGTTCAGAATTCCTGGTACAAAATGACAATTGTAATTAGTACTAGCTATTATATATGTCGCTATAAAATTTATCAAATTTTTAGAAACAACACTCCAAGATACGACGATTCGCGCAAAACTCCAAGAGGATATGACGATACGTCAGGACGAGCAACCCCGCGAAATAGATCGCAATCGGCGCGAACGCCATCTTACAAATCTCCGCGTGGAACTCCGCATACAAATTCCAGTCCACGTAGTATGTCGCTAAGTGGTGATGGTACACCACTTTACGATGAGAGCTAACAATGTTATTTCTTCATTTTAAGCATAGTGAATCATAAGAATTATTATCACGATATTTACTCAAACGTCGGTTCATACAAATCGATCAAATAATTCGGAAATCAGTTTCGTATAAAAAAAAAATTGTATAAAAATTGGCACGGAAAAAAAGTGACGCACTTTTTTTCTCCCGATTATCGCATCGATATATCTACGATTTAATTCGATTTATTTCGATTTTCTTCGATTTATTTCGATTTTCTTCGATTTATTTCGATTTAATTCGATTTATTTCGATTTACTTCGATTTACTTCGATTTATTTCGATTTACTTCGATTTATTTCGATTTACTTCGATTTTTAAATTTTTATCGCAACTCCCAGAAAAAAAAGTTTTCATTCTTTCAAGTCGTAAATAATTTGCGAGGAAATTTGCAAGAAATTTGCCTCATGACATTTTTTCTATTATTATTTACAAGAAAAATGTGTAATCAATTGAGGGGAGATTTCACAATTGAAACACAAGATCATGCGATTGTTTTTTTATAAATATTTAGATGTAAAAATATTTATGTACATTTCAGTCTTCCCAATCAAGTCAATTTTTTTACACGACTTTTTAGGCGCAATTAAATTGCGTTTAAAACTATCTGAAAGGTATCTGTTCGAAATTGACTGTAAGTATTATAGAGCATCACATATATACACACACACATACACAGCATCACAGAAACTTTAAGATTAAATTGTAAATATTATTTTGGAAAGAGAGAAAGAGAAAGAAAAGTGACACAGGAATAATGCAGATAATATATGTTCAACGAAATTCCAAATGTCGGTGAAATGTCAGTTAACGTCGCAAATAAAAAATCGAAACAATATATATTTCGAGTTTAATTGTTATTGTTATTGTGAGGAGAACATTAACGAATTATTCGAGTATTTGCAATTATTGATGAATATTTCGGATATTCATCAATACTTCGAATATTTTATTTCATTTTATTTTATTGACTTCATTAATTTCGAAACAAGTTTTGACCCAAATTTCGAAAATTCATATTTTATTTTTAAACAAAATGAACTCTGTGTATTTTGCTTCAAAAACAAACAATGAAAAATATTGGAAATATTTCAAATATTTGTATTCGAAATATTTGAAATATTGGAATTATTCTAAGCATTAAATAGCGAATGATCGATAATAAAAAAAATGAAAAACCGACAATGCGACCGAAAGTTGTTGTTGGGTTCCAAAGAGGAATTAAAAGAATATCGATCTTTTATTAATGTGACATTTTTTTTAATGTGAACTCTCCCCTTAGATCGTTCATTGGGCCAAGTGCTTTAATACATTACAGACATTTTTCGATATTTTTTAAAGCAATCTTGCGTAAAGAAGAATTTTTTTTTAAATTGTTATTAATATTTTTCAATCGTGTACTTTGTGTGTACTGACCATTTAATGATCTTTCACACAGAAAATTATAAATTTTATTCATTTTTGGTTTCGATCACATTTTTTAATTATTGTAAAATGTTGACAATCCGGGAATTTTAACAATTGCCAATGAGGCGAATGAAGCCGAGCAGCAAGAGTTTAAAGAAAGAAAAAGAAAAGTGAATTTACATGTAGTGACATGTTATTAATAATGCACCAAAGGAAAGAGAGTGCAATGTCTCTTCCGCTACATTTCAGTTGAACATGCGTGTTTTCATCGGCGTAATAAATTTACTGGTTAAATGTTTGTTACGTTCAAAACCGTGAGAACAACATTCGCATATATTTTGTACAATGGCTTGACAGTGATATTAAACATCAATACATACTCGATCAATGTTTTTTTATTTTAAATTAAACACCCCTTTTGTATGTCAAGAGCTGCGACAGCGATTCGACGCAAAATATAAAAAAAGAAAGTTAAATTTTCATGAAAATTCTTAATTAATTAAATTTATAACTCAAAAACGGGACATCGAATGAAAAAATTCCTACGTAGCGCTAATAAACAATGGTATGAAGAATTTGTGGTAAAAGTTTCAGGTAAATCGGTCCAGTAGATCTTGAGATATCGTGTACACCAGTTTGAAAAAGATCGTTTCGAGAAAAACGCAAAAGAAAAAGAAAGTGCCGCGGCAGCAGCTACGTACCGGTACGTACGTACCGCACCGTTGTGCGTACCGGTCCGAGCGCTACCTGAGTTTCGGCGCCCTTCTGCCACTCCCACTTCTAACGGCTGTAACTCCTGAAGTACTTTGAATTTCGGAATGGGGAAGCCCTTAAAATATTCTCAAAAGTATGTCGAATTTTTGAATCGAAAAAAAAATTCGATTTGTTTTTTCAGGGTGGTATAACCCCTTAAACGAGCGCTATCGCTACTCTTACTTATCCCGAGCGTGACAATTGCTGCTCGAATTTTCTAATGGAAAAACATTGCGGACGAAAAATTATATCAGACAACAAAAAATCCGGGCTTGAGGAGTTTTTGGGGAACTTTGAATCTGTGTGACGATGCAGTAATTGCGAGAAATAATGAGAGTTGTGAAGTGAATATTGAGAAATTTATTTGTCGATCGTCGAATTACAGTGTTACGTCTCCGTGTTGTCTCTCTTCTTCTTCTTCTTCTTCTTCTTCTTTTCGTTTTCTTGATCTTCAGAAATGTCGACTATCGAGCTGACCACCTCCAGTATTTCTGGTTCTGATTCCGATCGTTTCTTCTTTTTCTTCTTTTTACTTGGTTGATCATCAGAAATTAGACTAACCACTTCTAATATTTGTACTTCCGATTTCTTCTTTGTCTTCTTTTTCCTTTTTTCGTCAGAAATCTCGACCTTTGGGATTATTTCCTCCAATATTTCCACTCCTAATCGCTTCTTCTTCTTCTTCTTTTTAACTTCCTGTTCTTCATCCGGCAAAGATTCCACAGTTTCCAATATTTCTACCTCCTTATCCTTCTTCTTCTTTTTTTTCTTTTTTTCAACCGAAAGTACGTTGCCATTAATCGCATCGGGCTCTTCATTATCTTCATCAATACACGATATTTCTTGCTTAATCTTACGCTTTATCTTTTTCTCCTTTTTCGGCGTTTCTTCATCCGGAATTTCTTCAGCAACAGATTGAAATTCTGATTTCATTGTATTCTTCGATTTGCGTATCTTACTTACGGATTCTTTTCCATCGATTTTCAATGTTTTCTTTTCATTATCAACGGATTCTTCTTGCCTCTTCAATATCTTCGATTCGTCCGTTGCAGCTTTTCGTTTGCTATTCTTCATTTTCTTCATCTTATTCCCATTTTCATTTCCGTCGTTAAATTCTTCGGAATTCTTTCGTTTTCCCGAAGCGTTATAGCGTTTATATTCCGGTAGTGGAACATCGAGATTTCTCTCAAAAACAGCTACGAAAAATCCGTTACAGAAATCTACATCGGGTCTCGCGTAAAGGCATCTATCGTGGCATTTGTAATCGGTAGAACTGAAGTTCTTCCAATCGGCGCCGATGAGCTTTTTGATGGGCACCAATTCGTAGGCGTTGCCAATATTTTCGAGAACCTCGTCAACAACCATTTCGTTCTCTTCCGGATACATGGAGCATGTGCTGTAAACGACACGCTTAACTTTGGGAAAATTGAGAAGCGCGTGACGCAGAAGTAAAACTTGAAACGACTGAAGATTAACAAGACGACCAGGTGCGCATTTTGTGTTCGATTTTCCCAAACTAATTCGATCCAGCATTCCTATGAGCGTTAAAAAAAAAAAGGAACATGAAGAATTTAAGCAAATGGACATTCGAGAAGAGTTCGCGTATTACCTGAACCGGAGCAACTTGGATCAACTAAAATGTATTCGATGTCCTTACGTAAGTTTGGATCTACTTTCATAGCATCTGCATGGATTGTCGTGACGCAATCAGCGGCGTTCATCTTTACCATGTTGCATAGAGTCTGGTACCTTCGGAAATCTCTCTCCACTGCAATGATCTTCCTGAGCGAAAAAATTGTACAATTTTTTGTTCGTTAATCGCTTCCGTCTTAATTTTTTCTCCACGTTTTCGCACTTGTATCGCAAATTTTGTTACTACTTTTTTTTAACAGCTGAACGTAAGGCGAAAAGGAAGTGTTAAGATTAAAGAAATAGACAATTTCACGTCGGAATAATTAATATTCAATTTGAAATTCCTATTGAATTTGAATATCTCGTATCTTCAGAAATTATTTAAGATTATTAAAAAAAATATATCTCTAGTTAAATCTCTCTCAATTTAATATTAATGCTATAAAGTGGTATTAATTTTTTTACATAATGTTTTGGCTTAAAAATGATTGATGACGAACCCTGTATTATTTATTATTGCTGCTAAATGCGTTGTTTTCATTCCCGGAGCTGAACACATATCCAAAACTGTTGATCCTGGAGTAGGACTCAAAAGATACGCCGGCAGACAGCTTGCCTGTAACGAGCGATAAATTATATTTGCTGAAAAAAATTGTATTTACATTTTGTATTTTAATTTTTAATTTTCAATCACCAGAAATTGTATTTATGAAGCTGTTACATTAAATGTATTACACAAGTTAAGTAAAATGACTAAACTTGTATTTTTAAGTTCCGAATATAGAAAAAAAATCTTGCTCATTGTATGAAAAAAAAAATTATCGGTAAAAAATTTAAGGAGATTTACCTTGTCCTGCAGAACAATAGCTCCGCATTTATATCCCGGATGATCATAAAAAGCCGTGCCATTCGGAAAAACTAACAATTCCGGGATATGAAAATCTTGAATGAACATTCCGTCGCTTAGTTTTGCGAGGTCCTTCAGATAAGCCGAGTAATTTCGGCTTTTCGGTAGAAGATTCCATCCCTCGTCCGTGAAAGAACGGAGTGAATCTTCAATACTCTTTACTAGCGTATTTACACGAACGAATCTGGGTTTCTTCACTGTAATAAAGACGGCCGTTGTTTAGCTAATGAAAATTATTATTACGAGATAGAAATTTATTTAAAAATCAGCGAAACAACATTCTTTAAATCCAATAATTTGGTTTTTTCAGCTCTTAAAATACTTTCGAATCTGAATAATAAAATATGTCCCGATTATTTATGTTGAAATTATTTGTCGTTAGAAATTAGAAAATTTGGGGTAATAGAAGAAAACAGAAGATTTGTCAAATTTTAGACCCGTATTTTTTTTTTTCTTGTATCAATACGAATTAATCACTTTTTCTTTATTCGTTAAATCCCGAATAATCAATTTTTTTTGCTTCAGAGGCATGAAAATATTTTTTTTATAAAATTCAAATTAAATATAAAGTTATCTCTTAAAAAAAAAGTATAAAATCGATTCTGGGCAAAAAAAAAGTATTTTATTCTACGTAAAATGATGAAAAATTAGGACGAATGAAAACTCCATGATTCTGTGTTCGTATAGATTTATTGCCGTTACATCGAGGGTGTTAACGTTACAGATATCAAAAAGAAAGACATTAAGTAAAATGCAATATATATTATGTGTAATATATAATATTGGAATCTCGGCTGCACATTCTTTTTCAATTCTTTTTTTTATTTCTTTAAAATTTTAGTCCGTCTTAGCGTGCGAATTGTCATCCAAAGTCCGTTGGGCATCGTCATTGTTAACATTCGGTTCGTCCGGTTCGTTCCACGCTTTCCAAGCGTAACTGGCGATAATTAAATTGACTGTTACAACAGCGGCAAAAACGGAGACAGCATCGACGGTAAAGCGATCGGTGTCCAATTCCGTGAGCATATAATGTCGAACAGTGAAAAACGCGGCGAACGGTAGTGTGAACATTGCTACACTGTAAATAAACAGCGTTCCGAGTACCGTCGTGTGACTCATGATTGGAGTTTTGTGACTTTGCTCGCGGGACTTTTGATTTTTCGCTAAATTATATTTTTTATTCGCGGGTATAACGTATGATAGCAATTTCTTGAATCTCGAATTGCTCCTCGATTGTATCCGGTTGTTACGTATTATCAAAACCATGAAGCTCTCAATCAGTCCCTTTTAGTGGAATCGAACAGTGGTCGTGCTTTTTTCACGAGTTGCTGTTGTCCTGAAAAAATAACAAAAACACAATTGAAATAAGGGATTAATAGAAAAAAAAATGTTACCTTTAACGCTTTTAACAGTATCTTCGACGTTCGTTTTGACGAAATTATTAAATGTATCCCGCAGGATTTTCTCGTAGGAAAGAACGGTTATTAGCGGTTTCGATACTGATGGCAATGTCCCCTTTCCCCATAATAATTCTGATATCAGAACTCTGACTAGCCACGGTTCGAGGCGATGCTCTTTTATAAGTATTTCACTCTTTCGGAGAAGTTGATCCAGCTCCGGTCCATGCTGAATTGTATTAAAGGCCAGAGCATAAACTCCTTTAAGATTCTAAAGGGACAAAATGTTTTGAAAAATTATAAAAACCCTCAAGGTTCAACGAAATTGTATATATGATGCAAAACACCGCAAGTCGGCCACCTCAATTTTTAATTTCAACAAAATGTGCTCAAATTTTATTCAGGATGTTGGTCTGGCTGATGAAAAAACGTAGGAATTTTTTTCCAATTTTTTATTGCATATTCCAGCTATTACAAATTTCTGAAAATAATCGTTGCTTATTTTTTAACGCTAATACTACGGCTCGCACAAGAAAATCATAATAACATCAAATTTTGGATTTTCAGCGTACTTTCCAACAACATTTTTTCTAAAATTCTTTGATTTTATTTTGTGCTATATTTTTCAATTAAATAAAGTTGCCACTTTTTTTCCTCCGAAATGGCATTTCAAATTCAAAAATTAAAAAATTATAAATCATGAAAATATAAATAATAAAATAATAATAATAATAATAATAATAAAATACTAAATAAAAAAAATAAATAAAATTTAAAGCGAACACGCAATTTTTTCTCGATAAACTAAAAATTCTATAAAATCTGTATATATGGATAGATTTTGTTAAAAATCACGCCAATTAAAGAGAAGTCACTACTCTACTTGCATGCCAAATTTGAGCTCGATCCACCGTGCCGTTCGTGAGTTATGGTCGATTGAATTTTCCGTGCCAAAAACACACGCACGCACACGCGCACGCGCACACGCACGCGCGCACACACACGCGGACATTTGTTCTAGACAATTTTTCTCGATGTTTCAGGTGGTTTTGAGTATGCAGACATGAAAATCTCGAAAAACAAAATTGTTTTATGAGAACAAAGCTTCCTCTATGAGAAAGAAAAACATCAATTGAACCACCAAAATTTGTAGATACAGTTTTGAAAGTTTACCACTGATTTTGCTATCAGCAGAGATAATAACAAAAAATTAGTCGAAATATGAGCTACAATGAAAGATAGTGAAAAAACAATGTAACGAGATGCGCCATTTTTTATGGAAGCCGCCACAATTTATCTCAGTGAAACGAATATTAAAAAATACGGGAATCACGTGGCGAAATACTCACAGTGTGTTTGCTCGCGTAAATGAGATCTTTCAAGCTCGCTCCTTCTTCTTCAACGGCCTGAACCGTTTTCGCGGTGCCCTTGTACAATCGTGGAACTCTTACGGAATGTTTGAAGCCGTTAGACATTATTTCATTACGATTATCAATGCTGCGCTTGGAAAATTCAGAATACAAAAACGTGTGCCAGGACTAAGTACAAACAAATATTGTAGGTTAGATTATCCGGCTTCTCGTGATTCCTCCCACCAACGAAGTAACGCTTGTTATTACCGCCTAGAGATTCCTACTGTGCCTACTAGGGATGTAAAAATACCGTAAAATTTCAATTCGGTTAAATTACCAATAAATAACGTATTTTTCATCATATGCAATTTCACGTCAACGATTTTCTTGAAATTCTTGTGTTGGGAAATTACGGTGAAATATTTTTGTGAAAATTTATCACAAATACAGGGAAAATTCTCCTGTCTGGTTGCAAAAATACCGGTCAGATTTTGTCATCACGAATGTCCATTAATGTTTTTTTTATGTCGGTAAAACAGGATTTTTCATTTTTTAAATTAAAAATCGAAATTTCTCATTTTTTAAATCGAAAAACAAGATTTTTCATTTTTTAAAATCGAAAAAAAAGATTTTTCATTTTTTAAAATCGAAAAACAAGATTTTTCATTTTTTTTAAATCGAAAAACAAGATCTTTAAATTATTAATCGAGAAACCAAATTTTTTCATTTTTAATCGAGAAACCATATTTTTCATTTTTTTTAAATCGAAAAACAAGATTTTTCATTTTTTAAATCGAAAAACAAGATATTTCATTTTTTAAATCGAAAAACAAGATTTTTCATTTTTTACATCGAAAAAAGCATGATTTTTCATTTTCGCAGTTACAAAAGCAGAATCTTTTATTTGCTTAGACGAAAAAACATTTTTTTCAGTTTTTAATTTATTTACAAAACTTTTTGATCAAATTACATTATTTTCCCACATTTTTAAAGCAGTTTGCAAAATATTCTTAAAGAAGTTAAAATTTAACTAGTACTTATTTTTACCGACTACAGTCGGTAACAAAGTCTACTCCAACTGACAGAAAGTTCTTTACCATAAACAGCCGGTAATGTAACTGCCTACATTACCGACTATTTTATCAACATAATCTACCGGTAAATTCAAACCCATTTTTTTTTTTTTCAACCACTCAAACGCTTCGGTTTGCAAATTTAATTTCTCCTATCATTTTCTTTTTTAAAGACAACATATAATAATAACAATGACTTCCTGTAATTTTGTTAAAAATATAAATAACAAATATATGTATATCATCAAGTAACTGAATTTCTTCTTTATTCATTTGGTCGCTATAGCAGAGTAACCAGCAATTCTTATCCAAAAATTATTGCGTTTTACAGAATTATCAATAGCGTCGCCTTTTTCAAAAAATAACAAAGATCGTTTAGCGCGTAAAACAAGTCACGATTACAACAACGAATATATATATATATATATTTGTCTATAATAACATCAAATAACGGCAATAATAAGTCTAGGAGTCGTGCCAGACGAACTCAAAAATCTGTTGAGAATGTTCCAAAGAATGTATTGGTTTCTTTAAACGTAGTATCGTCTGTGTAACTGAGTTATCAGGCTATTTATAGAAGGTGTGAATGTTCAAAGTATCGTTTACTGTAAACGCGGAAGATTGTAGGATATATATATAGCTTGAAAATTGGGTCTAATCGAGAAAAGAAATAATGCGTAAATTGGATTGTGCAATTTCTTCGGAAGAAAAATAAGATGTTACGTAAATCAAGATTCAGGATATGTAGAATGGAAACTTGTTTATCATAATTTTTTAAATAAATAATTATGCATAATTCAGTATAATCGTTCAATAAATGATATTTCGTAGACTTAATAATTCGTAATTTTTTAAAAATAAATTATTACGAATTATTATTATGAGGCCGTAAATATTTTCATGCTTTTGCAATAATTACGAATTTTCAATTATCAATATTGTCCAATAAATAATATTTCGTAGCCATAATAATTCATTATTATTTACTGATAAAAAATGAATTTGTCAATTGGAAGTTTCAACAGAAAATTTAACATTTTGTTTTTTTTTTCAAAATAAATAATTATTGTGATAAAATACAAGTTTTGATGCTTTTGCAATAATTATTAGCAAAATTCAGAATATTCGTTATTGTCCAATAATAATATTTCGTAGGCATAATTATCCATAATTATTTATTGAGAAAAAATGATTTTGTCAATTGGAAGTTTCAACAGAAAATTTAACTTTTTTTTTTCAAAATAAATAATTATTGTGAAGAAATACAAATTTTTTTGCTTTTTCAATAATTATTAGCAGAATTCGGAATATTCATTATTGTCCAATAATAATATTTCGTAAGCGTAACAATCCATAATTAATGAATTCCAAAAAAAGAAAAATCCTTAAAAAACCTTTTCGCTACCTATTTCGGAAGTACACACAGCGGATTCTTTCGTCAATCGGAATTTGTGCGATTCATTGCAATTATGTTCTTCTTATTTACACGAACGTAACGCATTGAATTTACGATATTGTCATCAATCGTCAGATCTATATACACTGCTAGTAAATCGGTTAATAGCTATAAAAAAATATATCTCCAGTATATAATAGTAAAAAATGCGACATTTCCAAAAAAAAAAGAGCTACGTCAAAGGGATTTTTTTTTTATAAATTCGAATGGTTCTTCTCACGATTTTCTGGCACGTAATTGCATTCGACATTTTTCTAATATTTTACCCTAACAGACTCGAAGACCAGTCAAATGACCGAAAAATTGAACGACCGTTAAATGTAAAAAACAACAAAAAAAATCTACTGAAAAACGCTAAATGACCAAGAAATTGATCATCAAAATTATTGCTGGTTTTGTCATTAAAAAAAAAAAAAAGTCAAATGACTAAGAAAATGACTATGAAAATTATCGTTGGTTTAGAAATTTTGTTCGAAAAAAAAAAAACACGCCAAATGACCAAGAAAATGACTATCAAAATAATTGTTGATTTGGTAATTGTCCTCGAAAATTGTTTGCTGTTAATAAACTTGGTTATTTGGCGGTTTTTCAATGGTCTTCTTCTTAAATTTCACGACCAGCCGTTTTTTACCGGTAATATTTCGGTGAAATACGATGGAAACCATGGATTATCGGACTTAGTAGGGTAGTTACGCAAATCTTTGTTTGTAAGCCGCTGTCATTTGTTCAAGGAAAATGAACGTAAGAACAGTGTGTGGTCCAAGTCTTGCGTAATACGGGAAGAATCCTTTCCACAGTGCAAATAGTCCTTCGTTTCTTATTACTTTGCCGAGAACGTCGATCGCACCTTTGAACTCGGGCTTTCCGTCGATCGTCTTCATGTTTTGTATTCTGTGAAATAATTATTTTGCGATAAAGCATAATTTGACAACAGACAAAAATTGTAGCTTTGTGAATTTTTTTTCTTTGGCGCTAAATATTTTTGTTATTAATTTTACCTCGTTTTCGCGATATCTACAGGCATCGAAGCTGCCGTTGTTATTAAACCAGAAATCATCGAACTGGCAAAATGAAGCATAATATTCTCTTCAAAGTAGCCTGAAAAAAAAGGAAATTATTGGTAACTTGTGGTTTTCATCATTTATTTCCTGTTTAAAAGAAAAAAATCAAAAATCAAAAAAAAAAAAATGTACTGTTGAATGTTTAAACAAAGTATTTTTTACTCCATTGCAGAAGCATTTAGTTTAAGTATTTAAGCTGTAATATATTTTTTTTGTTACTGTATTCTGCACATTTGTAGATATTGCAGCTTTTTTCTTCTTTAAATTGGCAAAATATCGTAGAATTGATCAGGAATAATAAAACAAAAAATTCTTAAACAATTTACAGCTTGACGAATATTAATTGCTGCGCTTACCGGTGTCTAGGAGAGCTTGCTTGGCTTGAGAATAAGAAGCCAGTTGTGCGGCATTAACAACCATGGCTCGTCCCATTGTCGGAATTGCACCGCGCCATAATGTCAAAATACCTTCCTCTCTCGTTATACGGAAGAGTGCGTCAAATACGTTTTTGTACAAACGTCTCTCAGCTGAAAAAAAAAATATTTTTAATAACGTGTATCAATTATTCGAAATATTTTTTTTTCATAGCTTTTCATAATAATTTTCTATATCTTCGTAGTATTATTACGAAAAAATTTGTAGATTAATTTGTAATTAAAATTAATTGTGTAATTAATTTTAATGTACTGTAATTAAAAAATATGTATCAATTTTTCGAAACATTTTTTTTCATAGCTTTCTCATAATAATTTTCTATATCTTCGTAGTATTATTACGAAAAAATGTGTAGTTTAATTTGTAATTAAAATTAACGATGTAATTAATTTTAATTAATGTACCGTAATTAAAAAATATAAAAATGTGCATAAGTGTTGCAATTCTAGCATATTCAAACACAAATATCTAATTTTTTTTTAAGTATTTCAGGCTAAATTTTCATTTTCTTAGTAGAATATTTTTCCACCAGAATAATGAAAAATTTCATTTTGTCCCCAATTTATTTTCCAAAAATCTTTGCCCTCTGTGATCTTCAAGATCCTACATAACTAAACAGAAATTATGCAAGATCTTGAATCAAAATGATTCCAAGAAGTTCTAGTATAAATACATGAGCATTATTTTTTTCTTCTTTTTCTTACCAAGAGGCAATCTGCCATCAGCAGTCATTCTGATAAGAGCAACTTCTGCTGGTGTGCCAACAAAAGCTCCCACACAACCGGCAGCCATTCCCAAGCCAGCTTTCACCAGGAAGTTTGGCTGGCCGTCCTTTCTGTGAAAAAAAAAAAATATGACATAACACACAGACACATGTTTTCTCATTCGCCTTGAGATAAATTATATTTTTAGATATTCATCTTTTACTCACGATGCAAGTTCAAACAACCATGTATAAATACCAAGCCTGGTGGTGGTATAAGTAGCTTGTCTCATCAATCCAGCCGATAGTCCAGAATACAATGCCATAACACCCTCATTTTTTAATATCGACGAAACAACCCCAATCGTCGATGTTTTTGTTCCACTCAATTGCATACGATTCTTTATTAAATCCAGCGGTTGCACAAAACATGTTGCAGCCATTCTACACATAATTTATTATTTTTCATCATATGCTCAGAAAAAAAAAAAAAAAAAAAAAAATTTATTTACAAATTTATACATTTTTTAAACTTTATATTAGTATTATTATTATTTTTTAAGTTTATAAATGAATGTTTATTATTATCATTATTTACAATATTCAAGTAACAAATAATAATAATAATAATAATAATAATAATAATAATAAAATATTCACTTTTTGCTTGCGTAAATTTCATGTTTAATTAAACATAAAAAAAACACAACAAAATTTATTTACGAAATTAAAAATATTGTAAATTTTATATTATTATTATTATTATGATTTTTTTTTTTAAGCTTCTAAACGAATGTTTATTGTTATCATTATTTACAATATTGAAGTAACAAATAATAATAATAATAATAATATATTTATTGTTCGATGCTTGCGTAAATTTCATACGTTTAATTAATTAAATTTAAAAAAATCAAAAAAATGATGAATTAAAAATAAAACTTACCCTGAAGTGCCGCCAATTAGGAATTTGATACCATTTGGTACAGTGGGCGCGGATTTTTGGCTTGCCATTTTTCAATATTTATTTTTATTATTATGAATATAATTCTAATAATATAGATGGAAGTTACGTAGATGTTAAAGTAGACGTAATGTATTTGGGGTCCGAAACTTTTGTGACCACCTGACAACAGGGCGAACCGAAATTGTTCTACTTTCGGCGACCTCCGACTGTGGCCTTCGGTCCGCGACTGGCTCTCGTCGGGTCGAGCAGGGTCGAGCGATATGGAAAACCGGAGACTCCGCACCATTGATCAACGTTCTAAAGCTTTGTAACTGAGCATGTGACGCCTGGTGATGCTTGAGAATACACATCGGAGCTGGAAAAATGGAATGCTGCTGCCATCTTGAGAATTTGAAATGAGTTCCATTTTTAAATTAGCGGCCAATAGCTGAGCGCTCTACGAACGGTAATCTTATTGGATAGTGGTGGGGTATAAGTGACCGGTAATTTTACCGTAATGAAAAAAAAAATTATCGGTTTTTTATGTAGATTTACCCGCTGTTTTTTAAATTTAAATCACTGTCGGCAGTTTTTTTTTAATCCTGGGAGAAGCTAGATGGTGTGAATACTTTAAGGAACCTACTCGGTCGGTAACAAAAACTGTAAACTATAGTTCCGACTGATTAATTTTTTTCGATAAAAGAGGAAGACGCCTGCAGACTTCTCAGATGCACTCGGTACTTATCGTATTTTATCTGATAAATCAATCGTGGCCGAGAACAACGAGTTACAGTTTTTGTTATCGACCGAGCAACAGTTCATCACTTCGATTCACGTCGGTAAACATCAGCTGGTATGATCGAATTATCGTTGCAATAATCGAAACACGGCAATTAATCGACCTTTTCTTCCCTCATTCGGTGGTATCATTCTTACCGACAGACTGTAAGAACTTTATCAACTGATGGTAATGTCTTACCGACTGAGGGTAATATTTTACCTACTGATGATAATATTTTTACCTACCGATGGTAAAAAAAGTGGTGAAAACGTCGACGTAAATAACAGCGATTTAGTGTCGATGAATCGAATCTAAAAAAAATCAATGAAAAATGAAAAAAAAAAAATTGATTCTAATAGAAAAATCTATTATTGTAAAATCGAATAAACATTGAGTGACACACTAAACCTACGTTCCCTAGTAAAATAATATTTCTCTAAAAATCTTGCAAATTTCTCTGATTATCTTTTAAATTACTCTAAAAATTTGAAAAAAAAAAAAAAAATTCCTGAAAATCTTTGCTATTTCTCTGATTTTCAGACGGAACAAAAATCTCCTGAAAATTTAAACATTATTACTAATTATTCTAAAAATATATTTAGTAATAAAATATTCCAGAGAAAAGTCCCCATAAATAAAAAGAATAAAAATCAGTTCATTAATTAAATTTTAAATTTCCGAACAATTTTCTTTGAACTAATTTTCTTTGGAATAATTTTCGGCGCGTAGATCTTTCGTGGTTTAAAAGATAGGGTGGGGGGGTTTGCTGAAAGCTTTATCGTAAATATAAGTGGGTCGCTGTTACCGCCTAGCTCCACTTTAAAATACTTCGTTCTTTTATCGGCAAGAAATCTGAGATAAATGTAAATGTCGCCGGTAGTATTTACGATGTTATTACATGCACTTGACCGTAAAGCTCATCCGTATACTCGAGTCTATCGATGAATTTCAATTTCGAGCTTTGCCGAATTTCAAATGAAATATTCATTAAAAAAAAAAAGAGTTCATTAAAAAAATGATAATATTCCCCAAAGTAAATATTGACTTTTTGGCTGACGTTAAATTAACAACCGAATAGTCATTGCAATTAAACATAAATGTCATAAATGCTAATTAATATTATTTATAGAACGAAGAATTAACACGCAACAGATTACATAATCACGGATTAAAGAAAAAAAGAAGAAAAGAAAAAAAAAAAAAATCCGGTCTCCACATCCCGGAGTTGGTCAAGTTGCACGCTAGAAACTCGTTGGTGTGGTGTGGGAAACTCGAGAGAGCACAAGTTGTTCAGGCAACTTTACTTATTACGAAGCCAACGGCCCGAGGAACGATCGAAGGGAGCGAACGTTCGCATCAGCGGTCAAAAGCTGCTCGAAGGAAAAATCACGCAAACGCGATTTTTCGTGACTTTTTCTTCGATATAAATATGCAAATAAACTGGGATATATATTACTAATAATCCCGCATTCATAATATATAACGTTAATATATAATAAAACCGGTTTACACTACACCGAACGTCAGCACGGACTCATAGAGCGTCGATGTTAATGAGCCGAGTTCAAATCTCCGCCCAGCTTCCCGCAGTTCCCGGAGTCTCCGCTACGCGGCGTCCACGCTCGAGGCGCTCTCGCATACGCTTCGACCATGCTTTCGCCAAAATGAGCAGCGTAGACAAAACAGCACTTTTTCGCCTCCGAATCCACGGAATAAAAGCGGTTTCGTCCAGGGGATTATACTGGATAAATATTTGCGCACATTTTTGCTTCCTGCCCAGATAATTTTATTTATTTTTCCTCTTTCTCTTCAAAGGAGAACTGGCTTTCTGTTCATAGATATCCGAGCCTATTCGAAATTGCAGTATATGACCGGGTTACTCTATTCAACAAGTTATTCAGCATTTTCAAATAACAATTGATAAGATTGATAAAACTTAATTAGTATTCGCTTTTGTCTTATTTACGACAATGGCATTATTCGAAATTTGATGGTCGCATAGAGCAAGTTTAAAGCGTGTAGGGTGCGTGACTCGAGCTGTCGGCGATAATTTTCTCGGGGCACTTGGAAGCCCTGGCGTTATACCTGCACCACTCACACACACACACACACATTCAGACATTCACACACTAAAGCACGAATTTTCTGAGGGATTAGTCGTTATCTCACGCTTAGCCGTGGAGGTCTATGAGTCCGACGCCGAGGCCTGATAATCGCCTTATTATATTAAGTACACACAGGCACTTGATATTACCACCACAATCCTGCGTTGCGCCTATTATCTCGAGTAGGTGTGTATTATAGTTACGGGTTACAGGACATTAAGGATATAGGGAAAGATATAATAGCGAGTACATTGAGAAGGGTTGATTCGCCTCACAAATTATAATAAATGGAACTTATTACAAAAGTTCCAATCAACGAAGACGATAAAACTCGGTGACCCTATTTTTCGTCTACGAACGTTTAGTTTTATTAGCCTTCCTTGATTAGAATACATTGTGAAGATTATCCACCAGAGATTAGATTGACTTTTATTATCCAGCAATGCGATTGCATAAAAATAAGACATATTTATATTTTCCATCCCTCTCACCACAAATTCTTTTCCTTTCAATATAAAAAAAAAAAAAAAAAAATGTTTCCAAAGAAGTTGGCTGTAGATAACTATTTTTAAATGTTGAAATGCAAATACCTAATAATGAGATTTTAAAGTGACGCTTTATGGATTATTTACGTACTAAAGGTATAAAAAATTCTATTGCGATATGTATCCTCTTAAACTCCGTATAATACCGGCTAAAAATTGCGAATTAAGTTTAATAATAATAACACAGAGCCATAAACGATAAGAGCACATTAAATAAACAGGATTTAAGTGGAAACAGCGTGGATATCGAATTAAATATACGCTTCGTGGTATTCGACAGCATAATTCTTGAACTCCCGTGAAATCGATCGACACACTCGCATTGTGAAGTGGTCTCTGCGAAGAAAAAGGAAGAAAGGAGCTTGCATACCACGTCTTCTTGCAAGTTCTTGCTTTCGGTATATATTGTTAGGTTTAAAAAGTTTAGCCTGTTCGTGTCCGGTTGGCTGGTCACGAGCAAAAATTACTGGGGCATGGTCACTCTCTCGTGTAGCCCCGGCTGCGTGTCGCGAGAAACTCTTGTAAGAGCTGAGCAGTCGTCTGCTTTACCGATACGTTTTTTTAGCAGAGGTCATCGGCAACATTCGTGACTCACTCTCGTGGTGACTCGATTGATGGAACCCGTGTTGAGAAAATAAAACGTGTATGGTGGAAACAAAACTCCGGAGTCTTTAGATGGGACAATACTTCGTTTCTGCAGAATTCGACTCTACACAAACGGCGATTGTACACACTTGTGGCTTCGTTCGACAGAAAACCGCATCTCTACACATTTTCAAAGATCAACACAATTCCATCTCTACACAGACGCGAATTCTTGACAATAAAATCTCTGTTATGTGGTAAATTAAATATATAGCGAAAGTGTACACGAGCCAAATTAACCACAGCAATGCTCTACACAAGTCAGACTCTACACGATGAAACTGTGTAGATGTTGAATTAATCGTACAGAAACTCTACACGGTGAAACTGTGTAGAAGTTGAATTAATCAGGGAAACACTCTACACAAACGAAACTCTACACGGTAAAACTGTGTAGATGTTGAATTAATCGTGGACAAATCTTTACACAAGCGAAACTCTACACGGTGAAACTGTGTAGAAGTTGAATTAATCGTGGAAAAAACTCTACACAAACGAAACTCTACACGGTAAAGTTGTAGTTGAATTAATTGTGGAAAAACACTATACAAGCGAAACTCTACACGGTGAAATTGTTTAGAAGTTAAATTAATCGTGGAGAAACTCTACACAAGCGAAACTCTACACGGTAAAACTGTGCAGAAGTTAAATTAATCATGGAAAATCTCTACACAAGCGAAACTCTACACAGTAAAACTATACACAAGTTAAATTCGTCTCAGCGATACTCTACACGGTAAATCTGTTTCACCAAATATCAACTTACGAAAAAAAATCTAGAAATCGGTGTGGAGTGTTTTTTTTTTTAACCACAATAGAAAAAAAACCTGCAAAGTACCTCTCTATCGATTCTCGCCAAATTTGGCGCCGAACATGTTTTAATATCAGTCCATTTATGTAGAGAATTTCAGTATGATATTTCGTAAATTACAAAAGTTATAGAGAAAATGATCTTTTTCAAAATTCTCAAAATGCTCTAAAATTTGATCCTCGCAACAGATTTGCACCAAGTACAATCTTAAATGCTTCTGTATGCTCAGAGATCATATCTGGTATGATAGCCCACTTGCGTACCCTATTGGAAAAATATACTTGAAAAATGACGACAATTATCGCGATAACAAGGAAATCTGATGCACACGCACACATTTTTTTTTCTAAACACCTTTTCTCGATGCTTTGAACCATTTTGAGTGACCTGAAATTCTCGAAACAAAATAACTTACAAAAATAGAGCTTCCTCTATAAGGAAGCAAATAGAAGAAAAAAAAAATACTGTCCCATATAGTGCGAGATTAATGTGAATGCTCGATCAATCAAGCAGTAAAAGACCGAATGTAGTCAGCCGTCGCCTCCGTCCTGACCGGAAAGAAGCAAATTTCCTGGTGACTTTCGGTATCGATTTTTGCCTTAAACAGGTTTCTGCAAATAATAACAACTGCCATGATAATTACGTAACTGGCTGAACTAGGAAACGAAAGGGATCTTGAGAAAGGAAAATTAGCCCGACCTCGATCGAAACCTCGTTTACAGCTTCAACCTTTTGATGAGATTACATCTTTATGATAGTGCTGGTTACATTATTGTACATAGTAGCCTTGTTAACGTTTCTCTGAGGCAAAAAAGCTACCTTAAAGCATCTGAACTGGAATTCCTGACAGAATTGGAGTCATACTACGTCGCAAAAAAGATTCATATCTGCTTACCCACTTTCACACACTATTTCAAGGGGCTGCAAATGGTAAATAAATACGACATGTTTTGTTGCTCCAAATAACTTGGACGTTGGAATTCATCTAAAAACGAATAGGTGCGCTTAACTAGTAAGTCAGCATGATAGTTTATTGTTGGTAAATATTCTTGGCATTAGGATAAAGTCAGAAAATTAAATGTTTAACATATTAGGGCATTTCACGGTAAAATTTACTGAAATAAAAATGGCGGATCAAAAAACAAAAAGTCACTTGTTTTGGGATGAAATTTGGTACTCTGAGGTCTTTAAAGTTGCTGATTTGCTGCTTGAATTTGAATTCAAAAATTAGTAATTCAAAATGGCGGATCTAATATGGCTGACCCAAAAGTTAAAAAAGTTACTTGATTCGGACGAAACTTGGTACACGGAGGTTTTTGAGGTTGCTGATTACAAATCTGAACTCAAAATTCGTAGAAATACAAAATGGCGGAACCAATATGGCGGGCGAGAAATACGAAAAGTCACTTGATTGGAATGAAACTTGGTACACGAATATTCTTAAGGTTTCTCACTACGAAAATTGAACTGAAAATTTGTAAATTCAAAATGGCGGATCCAATATGGCAGACCAAAATGCAAAAATTTACTGGATTTGGGCTAAATTTCATACACATACGTTCTTGAAGTTGCTGATTACGAAATTGAACTAAAAATTCAGAAATTCAAAATGGCGGATCCAATATGGCAGACCAGAGTTCAAAAACTTACTTGATTTGGACTAAACTTCGTACACATACGTTCTTAACGAAATTTTACGAAAAATTTCAAGGATGCTGATTGCGAATTTGAACTCAAAATTTGTAAATTCAAAATGGCGGATCCAATATGGCAGACCAAAATGCAAAGCCTTACTCGATTTTGTCTAAATTTCGTATACATACGTTCTTAAGATCGCTGATTACGAATTTGAACAAAAAATTCAGAAATTCAAAATGGCGGATCCAATATGGCAGACCAAAATGCAAAAACTTACTCGATTTTGTCTAAATTTCGTACACATACGTTCTTAAGATCGCTGATTACGAATTTGAACAAAAAATTCAGAAAATTCAAAATGGCGGATCCAATATGGCAGACCAAAATGCAAGAACTTACTCGATTTTGGCTAAATTTCGTACACATACGTTCTTAAGATCGCTGATTACGAATTTGAACAAAAAATTCAGAAAATTCAAAATGGCGGATCCAATATGGCAGACCAAAATGCAAAAACTTACTCGATTCTGTTTAAATTTCGTACACATACGTTCTTAAGGTCGCTGACTACAAATTTCAACAAAAAATTCAGAAAATTCAGAATGGCGGATCCAATATCCCAAAAAAAAAAAAAAACCCCCCAATTGTGATGAAACTTGGACCATTCTTAAGTCGAAAAATTCGACCTTTGGTGAGAGGAGAGCAAATATTTCTCGAGAGCTTGGGCTTTTGGTCGGCCATGAGGAGACGCTCTACGACAATACCGGAAGTGGCCCAATCCCAAGCCAGAGGGTTGGCCTTAAGTGCCTCGAGTCTCTTTTTTCATCCCCATTCGGAACTCGTCTCTACATCCAGGCGGGGCTGAACGAGACTGGCAGCAGCAGCCAATCGGCTGATGGTGCGGCTCTCGAGGGTTGCTTCGCGTCGATACGATGCGAAAAATCCCAAAGGGGAGCAACAAGTGTGGTGCGGATGACACGACAGGAGCGGGGGAGGAGGGCAGGGGAGAGCGAGGGGAGAGGGGGGGTTGAGAGGCTTGGATTTAAGCTGGTTGGGGGGGCTTAACCGCAAAACCCCGGAGTCACGGGGGTGTTATATAGCTAAGAACCCTACACAGCGTCGGTTCACTGACACGAGAGAACGGTCGGACGACGCCGCGACGCCTAACGCGCCCAGCACACAAAACCCCTACAAAAGCCTTACAACATACCCGGAGCGACATTCGACGTTCGGACGCCACCGTCGAAGGACGCGGCAACCATGAATATGTAATATAATAAAGCAGAGAAACGTCGAACTTCGACCGAACAATATTTATTCATCGTAAACACTAAACGGCGTAAATTTACATTTGAATTTCACCAAACTCACGAATTATTATTCACGCAAACAAGGAAGCAAATTTACAAAAAAAAAAAAAGCAAAATTTAAATTATTTAAAAAATCGAAAATAAAAGTGCTTCGGTATTTTTTTTTTTTTTTTCAAAAATTCGAAATAAAAGTTCTTCGGAATTAAAAAAAAAAAAAAAACAATTTTAAGGGTGTTGTTGTGAATAATTTAGTGATAGACTACTTTTGACTATTGATTTTTTTTTTTTTTTGATTTTTTTTTTTTTAGATGATTGTGAGATTCATAAGTGGTGGAAATGTGAGCTGAAGTGCATCGTGTGTAACAAAAATTGCAGTTGGTGATTTTCTTGAATGTCTGAACAAAGCTGAGCTGTTCTACTGAATTTTATTGGATTGAGAATAAAAAAGAGTGAAATAATGGCTGAAGATTTGAATGAATTCATTGACGTTGCGAGAAATCGAGCTTTTAATTAAGTTCGCAAGGGAAGAAGTTGCATTGGACGCGGCAAAGGGGTTTTTGACCCGACTCTACTAGTGAACTTGCCGGCACACCGGCATCAGTATCTCCTGGTAACGAGCAAGCCAACTTGCGAGCTCCGATTTTTCTAATGGAAATTAAGTGCTGCGCCGAACAAAAAAAAAACACTGCAACAATGACGCTGAAGTGACTGTCAAGGCCCAAAGATATTTTTGCTGATTTTACTAAGAAACAAAATAAGCGAAATAAAAACATTTTGGTAAATATTTGAAGTACGATATTTGCAGCAGAGAATATTAAAAATAATGGATACATTTTTTGAAATCGAATATTTGCATCAATTAATATAAAAAGAAAATTATTTGCATCGGTAAAAAAATTGAAATAAAATTTTTGCATCGGTAAAAAAATTCGAAATAAAATATTTGCATCGGTAAAAAAATTTGAAATAAAATATTTGCATTGGTAAAAAGATTTGAAATAAAATATTAGCAACGATAAAAAAATTTGAAATAAAATATTTGCATCGATTAATATTTGAAATTAAATATTTGCATCGATTAATATTTGAAATTAAATATTTGCATCGATTAATATTCGAAATAAAACATTTGCATCGATTAATAATTGAAATAAAATATTTGCATCGGTAAAAAAGTTTAAAATAAAATATTTGGATCGATAAAAAATTTCAAATAAAATATTTGCATCGGTAAATATTTGAAATAAAATATTTGCATCGATTAATATTTGAGATAAAATATTTGCATCGATTAATAATTGAAATAAAATATTTGCATCGATTAATAATTGAAATAAAATATTTGCATCGGTAAAAAAGTTTGAAATAAAATATTTGCATCGGTAAAAAAACTTGAAATAAAATATTTGCATCGGTAAAAAGTTTGAAACAAAATATTTGCATCGGTAAAAAAATTTCAAATAAAATATTTGCCTCAATAAATATTGGAAATAAAATATTTGCATCGATAAAAAATTTCAAATAAAATATTTGCGTGAATAAATATTGGAAATAAAATATTAGCGTGAGTAAAAATTGGAAATAAAATATTTGCATAAATAATTAAGTGTAATAAACAATATTTGCGTCGGTTAATATCTGATTAATTGCACCTGATTAAATGTAAAAAAAAAATTGGAATTCTTTTTTTGGTAATTTTTAGAGCCGGTTAAAATTTAAGTAAATAATATACACGTGTGGCTAAATCGTCTAGCTATATCTCGGTGAAGATACGATCCGCAGTGAAAGCCGCAGTTGTAAAACGTCCACAAGTCCTCGTGAAAGTTGTAAGGGCGCGAGACGCCCCCTCAGGGTGGCCAATCGATCCGGAATACCCCGCAATCACGCGACACGTGACTTCTCTCTAGCCGGCTAAGGAAACGCTCTCCCTCTCTCTCTCTCTCTAAGCTGACCGATCATTCTTTTAGGGACCGAAAGTGTATCACACGCATATATCTTTCAGCTCTCGAGAACCTTGAATTGCTGGAAACTCGAGAGGCAGAAAATGTAATTGATGGAACTAAAATTTACGTAAAATAGAGGAAAGTCGAGGCAGCCGGATTAAAATGTTAAAAAGGTCTGGCGTATAATCGAGGATTTAAATTGTATAAAGCTCAACCATTCGATACAACGTGGCCTATCACGCTCATCTTGACCAACCAATTATTTTATTTCGGATCAATCAAAAGACTCGAATAGCACGAAGAAAAAAATATAGCAACGTAATTAACTGCCGAAGTCAACGAATTAACTGCTTTCATAAAATATATTTTAATTCAACCAACTTTTGATATTTTCTATTATTTTTTATTTCTGATTGGCTTTTTTTTATTAATAAACTGTAAGAAGTCATTTTAATTGAATTTTTTTTTATTTAAATTTAAATAAGTATAAACAATTTTAAAAAATTTAATATTACGAAATAAAAATAAAATAAGAAATGTTTACGCCTAAAATGGTATACAATATAATAATAATAATAATAATAATATATAACAATAGTTTTAAAAAGCAGAAGCATAATTTTTTGAAAATTGAATTTTACAAAATTACAAATAAAACAATTTATGCAGCCAAAATGTTATAAAATTACTAGTGTGTTAACAATTTTTTGTTAGTATTCCCAGACAGATGCGACTACATTATAGCCAGCTGAAAGTGGAGTATTAAAATTAGCAGAGATATTCAAAATTTAATATGAGCTTCAACATATTTCAATCTTTTTCTCCGCGTACAATATCGTTTATTCGAAGAGCCCATTTATGAATTTCTAAAGTAACACACCAGTTGCAAAGCTCATTTGATACCCTTTAAAATGAGTACTTCAAACTTTCTGTAGCTTCAAAATTCACGAAGTTATCCATAATCAAAGAAATAATACATAATTCTTACATTTGATAACAAAACACAAAAGTGCTTTGAGCGACCTCTAACTATTGACCGATGAACCTCAAATTTTAATTCCACGTTTATCCGCCTAAATCGTATTCAAATCCGCCTGGAAATCCTAAAAAAAAAAGGAGAAAAGATACGAAAATAATTAGTGATTAAAATGAATGCTATCAATCCCAGAGAAACCGTGCAAAACCGGAAGGAGCGATGATAGCGTCCCAAAATCAGCAACAGGCAGCGCCATCAAGATCCAGTTCGCGCATCGCTCACTACGACGATATGAACGGTATCGGAGGCAAAAACGGGGTTGGCGCAGCAGACACGGGTGTCGTAGGGATCGAGCAGAGTTTAGTGCCAGAGGCGCCACATCGGGACGAAACAATGAAGGCGCAAAGACACCCGACGAACAATGGAAAAGCAGTCGGTAACGTAGGTGGCGACAGCAAACACGAGGAAAACGTTGCGCACGACGCGTCGACGGTTGCCGACGATGATGAGGATGACGTGGAGGAGGACGAGGACGACGAGGACGACGATGATGAGCTTAGAACGAGCGGAATGAGGGACGATGTAGGGGGCGGCAGCAAAAACGGCGCCGGTAATTCGAATGAACACGAGAGCCGCGAGGCGGCGGCGCGTTCGGGGATTGGAATAATGGGGCTGGGGGGGATGGGGCTGGGGGGCGGTACGGGGGCTGGTGAGTTAAGCGGTGGGGGCAACGGCGGAGGCGGCATGGGCGGCTACTGGAGGCAAAGCAGACCCTCCAGTCCCCGCATGCCGCCTCCTGAGCAACCGGATCACAGGCCGAAGAGCCGACACGAACAACTCGCTAACGCAACAACGAGATACAACAACCTCGGTTATTGGAGGGCAAGAAGGGTTACTTTCTACAAAAATGGCGATCCCTATTTCCCCGGTGTCGAATTTCGGTGAGTCGACACGCTTTTTTTTCTTTTGGATTTCGTTGTCAGGGAAAAGGGGGGATAAAGGGTTCTCGTGGAAACAGAGGGTTTGTGCATTTGTGGAAAGATCTTGTTTTCACACTTAAACACTTATCTGCTTTGCTCGGGGGTGGATTCAGGCAAGAAGGGGCTGTTTTCATTTGTCACAGAGGAAAAAGAAAGGATATGGTCTCGTGTAAACAGACTTTGTTTTCGTGGATAGAATTTTTCACTTTTTGGGGTATATTTATTTTTGTTTTCGAATTATTCGAATTATTCGAAATATTCGAATTATTCGAAATATTCGAATTATTCGAATTATTCGAAATATTCGAATTATTTGAAATATTTGAATTATTCGAATTATTTGAAATATTTGAATTATTCGAATTATTCGAATTATTCGAAATATTCGAATTATTCGGAATATTCAAATTATTCGAATTATTCGCAAGTTTTGATTTATGGAGGCATTGGATTGATTCGAAGTAATTTGAATTATGTGAATGGAATTCAATCGAATACTTCGTAATTCGATTCGTTCTGAATTATTCGAAATTTCGAATATTCGCAAATCCCTATATTTATAATTCTCTTAGGATTGCCGAAATACAATTTGGCTGATCTCTTGCATTCCTTACTACTAGCTGAATGTATCCTTAAAGACAGTGTGAAGGTGGTAGAATATTATTCTTAAATTCGTTATCGCATTTTGCAGGTTCAAGCCAGGTCGTGATATCGGCTCCCTGGAAGCTCTGCTGGACCGGTTATCTCAGCGACTGGATTTACCTAGAGGTGCTCGACACATTTTCTCCATGGACGGTGATCGTAAACTCAATCTTGACGAGCTCGAGGATGGTGCATCATATGTCGTATCGAGTTACAAAACCTTCAAGGCAAGTTGTGTAACACTGATAATTATTTGATTTATTCGAAGTATTCAAAGAATTTGAATTATTCAAAGAATTTGAATTATTCAAAGAATTTGAATTATTCAAAGAATTTGAATTATTCAAAGAATTTGAATTATTCAAAGAATTTGAATTATTCAAAGAATTTGAATTATTCCAAAAATTTGAATTATTTCAAGATCTTGAATTATCTCAAGAATTAGCATTATTCCAGGATTTTGTATTATTCCAAGAATATAAATTATTCCCAGAATCTGATTATTCCAGTATTTTGAATTATTTCAAGAATGTGAATATTTCAAGAACTTGCATTATTCCAACATTTTGAATTATTCCAAGAATTTGAATTATTCCAAGAATTTGAACCATTCCAAGAATTTGAATCATTCCAAGAATTTGAATTATTCCAAGAATTTGAATTATTCCAAGAATATAAATTATTCCAAGAATTTGAATTATTCCAAGAATTTGAATTATTCCAAAAATTTAAATTATTCCAAGAATTTGAATATTTCAAGAATTTGAATTATTTCAAGAATTTGAATTATTTCAAGAACTTGAATTATTCCAAGAATTTGAATAATTCCAACATTTTGAATTATTCCAAGAATTGGAATTATTCCAAGAATTTCAATTATTCCAAGAATTTCAATTATTCCAAGAATTTCAATTATTCCAAGAATTTCAATTATTCCAAGAATTTCAATTATTTGAATAGTTCGAAGCATTAAAATTATTCGAAGGACTTGAATTGTCTGTATCGAATTCAATCGAATAATTCACATTCAATTAATTACGAATAATTCGACTGCGATTAATTACGAATAATTAATTTTTAATTCACCGTCAATAATTCGAAGCTTCGAATATTCCCTAATTTAAACCCGACACAAACAATACTTGCATATAAATAAATCCCTTTCCCCAGCGATATAATCTGTCGAAACCTAAGATAAAAAAAATAAAAATAGTCACTAAAAGAAAAGTGGAACAGGCCAGCCAGTTGAACTGACTCATCGGTCTTCCAGTACCTTTACACACACACACACACACACACACTCTAAGATAAACGAACTGGCAGAGGGATTTGTTACTATGAAAAGAAAGCTGAGTAGCGAATTCGTGTGTAGATCGAGGATCGCGTGAATGTGACTCGACCAAGCTTAAAAAAAATCGCAACCGGTACAGAGATCGATTGCATATACCGTACTTTAATTTTTTTTTTTTTCCTTCTTTTTTCCTACACGTTAAAAAATTGTTAACGACCGATCTCATTATGAGTGACGATAATTTGATTCTTCGTGAAGGCGAAAAAGTAAATAATCCCCTCCGGGTGGCGTAATTAAAGAACGGCAGCCAACACTCACGTGTGGCCTCAATATTCATGAAGAGTCAAAGTCGTATCTACACGCGTATACCGCTTAAATATCCAACGGCGAGGGTGCGACTCGAACCCGCGAGTGGATGTTTGTGCCGTTTTTACCCTAACGGCTCCACTACTTTTGTCGTGTCGCCCATAACGCTGTTATACAATTTCTCGAGCCTTAAGGCGAGTGTATATGTGAAACGAGGGAGCGATTTATAAAAGAAAACTGCGTATAATAACCTCCAGAATGGTGGGAAGGGAACGAGAGCTGAGTGTGTGTGTGTGTGTGTTGATCTGGCCCAGATCAACGTTAAGCAGGCCGCACGCAACACCAAGTCTGTTTGCCGGCCGGCTGGCTCTCAGAACATGTCTGGACAAATCTCGGTCGATTGGAGGGCTTAACCTTCGTTCTTAAGGCGATAGAAGTTGGACAGGAAGTTCTGCGACTCGAAACAATCGGGAGAATAAATGACGTAAAAAAAAAGAACTTGTCAAAAAGAGCGTAATTCACAGAATTCGGATTATAATTGTAAAAAAGGGCGTAATCGGCAATGTTATGATTTACTTGGAAAAAAAAGGGCTTAACCCACGAAATTTTGATTTTGCTTGTAAAAAGGGCGTAATTCAGAAAATGGTGATGTAATTGTATAAAGGGCGTAATCCACGGAATTATGATTTATTTGTAAAAAGGGCGTAACTCGCAAAATTTTGATTTTACTTGCAAAAAGGGCGTAAATCAGAAAATGGTGATGTAATTTTGAAAAGGGCGTAATCCACGATATTATTGTTTACTTGTAAAAAGGGCGCACCCAGAAAATTGTTATTTAATTACAAAAAGGGCGTAACTCGCAAAATTTCGATTTTACTTGTAAAAAGGGCGTAATTCAGAAAATGGTGATGTAATTTTAAAAAGGGCGTAATCCACGATATTATTGTTTACTTGTAAAAAGGGCGCACCCGCGAAATTGTGATTTAATTATAAAAAGGGCGTAATTCGCAAAATTTTGAAAAGGGCGTAATCCACGTTATTATTGTTTACTTGTAAAAAGGGCGCACCCACAAAATTGTGATTTAATTATAAAAAGGGCGTAACTCGCAAAATTTTGATTGTACTTGTAAAAAGGGCGTAATCCAGAAAATGATGATGTAATTTTAAAAAGGGCGCAATCCACGATATTATTGTTTACTCGTAAAAACGGTGCACCCACAAAACTGTGATATAATTATAAAAAGGGCGTAATCCACGAAATTATGATTTTATTATAAAAAGGGCATAACCCACAAAATGTTGATTTACCTGTAAAAAGGGCGCAACCCACAAAACGTTGATTTACTCGTGAAAAGGGCGGTATCCGTAAAATGATGATGTAATTGTAAAAAGGGCCTAATCCCCGAAATTATGATTTACTTGTAAAAAGGGCGCGCAAATTTCAGACTTAATTATAAAAAGGGCGCAACCCACAAAATTTTTATTTTACTTGTAAAAAGGGCGCAACTCATAAAATCCTTATTAACTTGTAAAAAGGGCGTAATCCACAAAATTCTGTTTTAATTATAAAAAGGGCGTAAACCACAAAATTTTCATTTACTTGTAAAAAGGGCCACAATTTTCAGCATAAAAGGGTGTCCACCATTTATGATGCCCTTTTCTTTGGAACATTGTGACTTACGCCCTTTTCACACGATTGAAAATTGAAATTTCCACGATTGTTGAAAATTGCAAAAAACGCTGATGAGTCGCATATTTACGAAAAGTATAATATTATTCAGTACGTTCGGGTGTAATTATGATATGAAAAATCACTCAAGCTTATTGGTGCTTGACCCGAATATGGAGCGATAAATTGTGCCTTCATAATACCTAAAGCGTATCAGGATTACAAATACATAATCGATCGAAACTCGATCGTGCAACGACGCGATTTCTCTCACCATTATACAAAGCTGCATAGAGTCCACGCCCTGAGCCCTAGAAATGTGTTGATCGGGTGTGACCCGCGTGTTTAATACGATGAATCACAATCAACCCAAATTGTGAGTGAACCCTTTTGGCGCCTCTGTGTTCTAAAACACAAATTACATCAGCGTCTTCGCATCGTCAGATCGTCGATCATTATTGAGGGTGGAGCGCTTTTTACTTTACAGTCAAATCGATGCTCAATTTTTGCGCCCTCTATATTTTTTATTCCATGTATTTGTTTTTAATTGCATAAAATTATGTTTATCAGAAATGTTCAATTATAGACATTTTTTATTTTTAGTTACGGAAATTTACAATTTTTGATCATGGAAATTTTCAATTCTTGATCATGGAAATTTTCAATTCTTGATCATGGAAATTTTCAATTCTTGATCATGGAAATTTTCAATTCTTGATCATGGAAATTTTCAATTCTTGATCAAGGAAATTTTTTTTGAAGGTCGAAAACTTTCGAAACTTTCTATCATGGAAAAATGTTCAATTATGGATATTTCAAATGTTCAATTATGGACATTTTTAATTTTCAATTACCTATAGTTTAAATTTTCAATTATGGAAATTTTCAATTTTCAATTATCGAAATTTTCAATTTTCAATTATGGAAATTTTCAATTTTCAATTATGGAAATTTTCAATTTTCAATTATGGAGATTTACAATTTCCAAATAAGGAAATTTTCAATTTCCAAATACGACAATTTTCCATTTTCAATTTCCAAATACGGAAATTTTCCATTTTCAATTTCCAAATACGGAAATTTTCCATTTTCAATTTCCAAATACGAAAAATTTTCAACTTTCAATTATCGAAATTTTCAATTTTCAATTATGGAAATTTTCAATTTTCAATTATGGAAATTTTCAATTTTCAATTATGGAAATTTTCAATTTTCAATTATGGAAATTTTCAATTTTCAATTATGGAAATTTTCAATTTTCAATTATGGAAATTTTCAATTTTCAATTATGGAGATTTACAATTTCCAAATAAGGAAATTTTCAATTTCCAAATACGACAATTTTCCATTTTCAATTTCCAAATACGGAAATTTTCCATTTTCAATTTCCAAATACGAAAAATTTTCAATTTTCAATTTCCAAATACAGAAATTTCCAACTTTCAATTTCCAAAAGCGAAAATTTTCAACTTTCAATTTCCAAAAACGGAAGTTTCAATTCTCAATCATGAAAATTTCCAATATTCAATTAAGACTATTTTCAATTTTTTATTTTCAAACATGAAAATTTTCAATCTCCAATTATGGCTATTAAAAGTGTTAAATTACAAATGTTTGTTAATTGAATTTTTCAACTATCATGATATATTTGTAAAATAAATAAATGACGTAATTGATACGAAAAATTGCGATGAAACTTCGACCAAAATAATGATCAACTAATTTATGCCACGAATATATTTTTTTTTAAATTTCTCAAATCTTTTTTCGGTGTTAAAAAACGGGAATTGATTCGTCAGCTGTGAATCACACAGCTGTGTGATTTAACGAGCTGTATAAGTTACTCGGTGAATTATTTCCGAAGCATGACTTTGCTATTGGCCAATGTTTACCGGGAAGCACGTGGCTAAAGCCACGAGAAACCGAGAGGGGGACCGTTCGAAGGAAAAGGGGAAGTCGTGGCCGATAGTGGGGCGACTAATGGGTGTTGGACTCCCGAAGCAACCCCCTGCGGGTTACCTCGTCTCGCTCTTCTGAATCTCGAGTAGGTGGCGTAGACAGGCCAGCTGAACAGAACGTCGAGTGAAACTGATAGACTCGCGCAGTCTCTGTTTGCTGTCCGCTCGACTTATTTTTTTTTTTTTTTTTTTTTTCCTTCCATTTAGATTATCTATAATAAGGAAAGGGGAACTTACATGTAAACTAGTCTTTTATGCAAAATCAAGTGGGTGGAAAAAAATAATTCTTCGAAAATTTCTTTAGAATCAGTTTTTTTAACTTCCAAGAAAATTGTTTAAAAAATGTTCATTTTTCAATCAGTTTTTTAAACAACTCGATTGTTAGAATTCTTTGAAAATTATTTAACAAGAATTGTTTAACAACCTTCTAAAAAACAATTATTTTTCAATCGATTTCGAGAAAAAAAAAGTTCTTACACTTTTTTCCAAAAAATTCGAAATTTCTCTAGAATTCTTTTTTTTTTTTTTTTAACTTCCAAGAATGTTGTAAAAAATAGGAATTTTGCCATCAGTTTTTTAAACTACTGGGTTGTCAACTTTCCTTGAAAATGATTTAACAATTTTTTCAACAAAAAGCTGCTATTTTTCAACCGATTTCGAAAATAAAAATAATAGTTATTCAAGTTTTTCGAAGAAATTCGAAATTTTTCTGCAATCATTTTTTTTTATTGTAGAAAAATAGCAAAAAAAATTGTTTTTTCCAAAAGTTCCAAAAAGTAACAAATTGTTAACCATTTTTTAAATTGTTCATTGTCTAAACAGTTTTGCAAAAAAAAAATTATTTTAGAAATAATTTTCCAAATTTTTTCTTATTTTTCAATTTAAAAAAAAAGAAAAACCAACATTTTTCGACAATGTTCCAAGAATTCGAATTTTTCCAAAAATTCCGAAAATTCGCAGTTGCAAAGTGATTATGCAAAAAAAAAAATTTTTAATGTTTAAACTACTCCATTGTTAATTTTCTTTGAAAATGATTTAACAATTTTTCCAAAAAAAAAGTTGCTATTTTTCAATCGATTTCGAAAAAAAAAAAAAAAAAGAACAATTATTCAACTTTTTTCGAAAAAATTTGAAATTTCTCTACAATAATTTTTTTTATCGTAGAAAAATACCAAAAAAACATTTTTTTCTAAAAGTTCCAAAAAGTACCAAATTGTTAATCATCTTAAAAATTGTTCATTGTCTAAACAGTATTCCAAAAAAAAAAAATTATTTTTGAATTAGTTTTCCAAAATTTTGCTTATTTTTCAATTACAAAAAAAAAAACCAAAATTTTTCGACAATGTTTTCGAAGTTTTCGAATTTTTCAAAAAATTTCGAAAGCTCGCAATTAAGAAGTGATCATCCAAAAAAAAAAAAATTAAAAATGTCAATTATTTTCTAGAAATTCTCAGTTTTTCAAAAACCACACAAAATACTAATTTTTTTTTCAACAATTTTTCAAAATATTGCAAAATGTTTAATTAATATTCTCAAGAATTTTCCAAAAATATTCCTGCAAATATTTCGAATTTCCAAAAAAAAAAAAACCCCAAAATTATATACATTTTTTTCTAATAATTATCAGTTATTATTTAATCAGGCCAGTTGCGTCAAAAGTGCAGAGCTGCATTTGAGCTCTCGCCACTACAGTGGACGCGTAAGAGGAGCGTGTATGAATCACGGGTTGAAGTCGAGTCGAAAGCGAGACAGTTCGCAGGGGAGTCCGCATGGCTCTCGACTTCCGTTCGAGTACAGGTTAGACTGGTGGGGAATTGTAGGGTATAACGGCGTAAGACGCGACCGACGGGCAAAGGCAGCACTTGGTAGAGACCGTATCTCATTGACCGCCGTTCAAGCGACGGGTGCTGCTGGCTTTGCTGGTCAAGCAGTCGAGGGGATCAATAACGGCGTATACGCTTCGTCGTCACGCTCTCCACTGGACGATCCTTATTTCTCTCCTGTTAGTTTGCATCTTTGCATTCGCTTTAGAAACACACATATAAGAGGGAGAGAGAGAGAGAAAGAGACAGAGACAGAGACAGAGACAGAGACAGAGAGAGAGAAAGAGAAAGAGAGAGAGAAAGATGGAAAGGCACATCGGGCATCAAATCGATTTATAATCAACGTACCTGTTCATTCTTTAACCGTCCCAACCGCACCAATGTCATTAATTGTACAAGACCAAGAAGCATTATTGACCCGGAAAAAAGTTCTATTGTCTCCGGTCGTTACTCTCTGCAGATACGTTTATTGAGGTACATGTGATGCGCGACGAGAGGGCCTCTGTGTGATTGAATCTCGAAGCTTTAGGGATACAAGCTCCTATTCGCTGTGTATACATCTTATTCTTAGTTTGTTTATGGTGGGCTCTGATATTCGCACTGCAGCGACATCTACCACACGGCCATTTTGGCTGTACAGTTCATTTTGATAACAACTACAAAGTATCGCTAAACACACTTTTTTCATCACAAAGAACTAAAAGCACTGGAACTGTAAGAATATAGTTACGAGGTTTACGTTGGCCATAAAAAGTATACAGTTTCACGGAGTAGAAAGGAAAAAAAGGGTTTTCTATATACTTTAGTAACATATGTTTCATGTTATTGAAAACTAATAATGATAATAATAACGATAAAAATAATATTTTTATTGAAAAAAAAAACTTAATACTGATAATAACAATAATAATAATGCAAAAAAATAATGTAAAATAATAATAATAATAATAATAATAATAAATGTAATATAAAACAAATATAATTATCCATGCACTCGATGAATTTTATACAATTTTTTGGATTGATTCCACCGAGGAAATTGGCATTATGTCTTAGGTAAGCATTTTTACATATTTACGCGAACTTAAATATCTTGGACACCTTACGGTCTAAAATGTTCTGCGACACACCGAATTAAAGAGAATCGTATAAGCTATAAAACGCTTGTAACAAAAGCGCTGTTAATAGCGTAGAACAATTCGTAGATCGATTTAAACGGGAGATTCGATTTTCGACGTGTTAATATATTTTTGCCTCTCCTCTCGCGAGGTTAATATCCAAACAATAGTTTTATGATGTGGCAAAGGAAAAATAATTTTTTTTTGGAGGCAGTCATATATATATATATATATATATACAGTATGCGCAGAGCAGTTCCCTCACCTTTCTAACTCCGATGCGGCTACCTAGAGGGCGACACTTGTACCGAGGAAAGATACTTATTTAGAGTATGGAGGCTGTTTAGATTACAGAAAATCGACTACAGAACATTTCCTCTTTAACGTCCATTGCTCGTTACAGCACGGATATGGACGTGGTATATAAGTTTATTACTGGGGCAACGGTTCGGAAACGAGTGTTCCGCCGGGCGCGGTAGAATGCTAGCAGAGTTATCGAAGCTATCTGAGCAGCTGATTTGTGGGTTAATTGTGGGTATGTTGGGGTTGGCGCGGCTGACACTGTAAACACCCGTCAGCCCGGCATTGATGTCACCCCGTCGTGTGTATAACTCATAGCGTATATGCGATACACTATGTAGATACCGAGGGAAACACTTTTCGGTGCGTAAAAGTGTTACTTCTTTATTTATTTTGCAAATAACAAATAACAAATAACAAATAACAAATAACAAATAACAAATAACAAATAACAAATAACAAATAACAAATAACAAATAACAAATAACAAATAACAAATAACAAATAACAAATAACAAATAACAAATAACAAATAACAAATAACAAATAACAAATAACAAATAACAAATAACAAATAACAAATAACAAATAACAAATAACAAATAACAAATAACAAATAACAAATAACAAATAACAAATAACAAATAACAAATAACAAATAACAAATAACAAATAACAAATAACAAATAACAAATAACAAATAACAAATAACAAATAACAAATAACAAATAACAAATAACAAATAACAAATAACAAATAACAAATAACAAATAACAAATAACAAATAACAAATAACAAATAACAAATAACAAATAACAAATAACAAATAACAAACAACAAACAACAAACAACAAACAACAAACAACAAACAACAAACAACAAACAACAAACAACAAACAACAAACAACAAACAACAAACAACAAACAACAAACAACAAACAACAAACAACAAACAACAAACAACAAACAACAAACAACAAACAACAAACAACAAACAACAAACAACAAACAACAAACAACAAACAACAAACAACAAACAACAAACAACAAACAACAAACAACAAACAACAAACAACAAACAACAAACAACAAACAACAAACAACAAACAACAAACAACAAACAACAAACAACAAACAACAAACAACAAACAACAAACAACAAACAACAAACAACAAACAACAAATAAAGGGTAAAATATGCGGAAAAAGAGTAGTAGACTTCAAAAAATGAAAAGGAAGCGTAACGGTAGAAGAACTAATAAGTAAAATTAACAACAGTTTGAATGGGAAGCCAATTGCAGCTGTGTGTCCATAGAAATTCTTGGGGAATTTCAAAAACTAGTGAGGAAACCGGAAATAGAAAAGTAAGATAGAAGGCTATGTGACTGCGTACTGTGATCTATTGGCAGAGGAGGTGAGGAGAGCAGGAATGCCCGAGGAACAAGTTTTGTCTTTTTTGAGGTGTCCTGTGTACCTGTATTGGTCAAATAGAGCCTAAGTGAATAGCCTAAGTGTTAAACGACAAAACTGTGATCTGTATTGAGAATTATAATAGTTTGTATACACTATTCACGTACGGGAAGGGAAAATGTAAACACCCAACCGGTTGTACATGAAATAAACAACTTCTACTATTTATTTTCCAAAAAAATAAATACGACTTTTAAAAAAAAAAATCAAGTATTAAAAAAAAACACACAAAAGACAATATATACATTTTTTTGGCACAACTCTCTTTTAAATCGCAGATTATTATTATTATTATTATTATTTTTTTTTTTTCGATTTGATTTTTCAAATCTTTTGTCTGCTCTATATTATTGTATTTGAAATTGACAAAATCTTCTTTTGATAAATAACTCGGGTTGATAAGGAAATGTTATTGGTGTTAATGAGGAAGGCATCCACTTTCCTATCGCGCACACACAGCTCTCGCCCTACATCTTGAACGCGATTCGTTCTAAATAGCCGGAGAGCCGTGAATCGTCGTCTTATGTCCCGTCCGACATTCACTTGCTTTTACTACTGGCGGGCTTTCCCACTACTCTCTGGCTTAACGTCTGAACTCGATCTGGCTGGCTCTACTTGTCGTGTGATTACCGCTGGTGCCGGAATGGTATATGTGTTGCTTAATCGCCGTACGACCATTCTTCTTTCACTGTCGTATATAAAATCTTAACAGTACAGTGTGATCTCTCAAAAACGACAATGAGCAAAAAAATAACTGGCGACAAAAAATCATTTACACAGGTCAGACACAGATAGTTTGAAATAGGTGTGATAAAATACATTTTTAAATATCTGTATAAATAAATTATTTTAAATATCTGTATAAATAAATATATTTATTTATTTATTTATATATTGACATTAGTAGAAATATAATATATATAGATCAGTTTTTTTTTTACAAATTAAATATTTTTATACAGTAATTTTATTTTTTATTGCAGGAAAATAGCGAAAAAGTGTTAATTTTGCAATAAGTTACTAAAAGTACTAAATTTTTTAACATTTTTGAAATCTGATTGAAAAATGTTAATTTTTCAATTTTTTTTTTTATTTATTTATTTTTTTTCAACGTTCCAAGAAAATAGTTACTATTTTTCAATCGATTTTGAAGAAAAACAGTTTTTTCACTTTTTTTCAAAAAATTCGAAATTTCTCTAGAATAATTTTTTTTTTTTTACTTTCAAGAAAATTGTAAAAAAAATGTTAATTTTTGCATCAGTTCTTTAAACTACTCGGTTGTTAACTTTCTTTGAAAATGATTTAACAATTTTCACAAAAATAAAGTTGCTGATTTTCAATCGATTTCGAAAAAAAAAAAAAAACAAATTCTCAACTATTTTCCCAAAAATTCAAAATTTCTCTACAGTAATTTTATACTTTATTGCAGGAAAATAGCAAAAAAAGTGTTCATTTTGCAATAAGTTACTAAAAGTACTAAATTTTTTAACCATTTTTGAAATTCCTTATTATCTAAAAAAAAAATTAAAAAAAAAAACTGTTTTAGAAATCATTATCCAAAATTTTGCTTATTTTTCAATTATTAATCAAAATTAAAAAATTCGACTAAGTTTCAAGAATTCGAATTTTTGGTTCAGAATTGTTTATATTCGCACCGAAATCCCTTTTTTTTTTCATAATACTAAATTTCTCATTTCGTAAATCAATAAAAAAAAATCTAAAATTCTACAAAATTTTTAAGTCAATTGATAAATTCTGAAAAAAAAAAAATAATAACTGGAATTTTTTTCTAAAAAAACTGGGGAATACACGACTCTTGTAACTCTTTTAAAAAAATAAGTTGCGACATCTCTCGTCAATAGTTTGAACCTCAGAAAGTAGTGTCGCCATCTGTAGAAAATATTTCGAAACTCAGAAAGCCCGGTAAAAATATGAATCTCTAATTAAGGATTTAAATATTCCCGAAGCCTAAAAAAAAAAAAAAGGCTGGAAAAACGATGTATACATAAATTTCCATAATTTATTTACATTTTTCGTGAGACAAATGCAATCCATCTCTCGAAAGCTGAATAGGAAATTGCGTTAGCAGCCGATAAAAGTGGTTTGATAAAATATCAGGGGACGTTTCTTTCGGGGGTCTTTTTTTTCCGGTTCAACGAGGTTTAGTCTCGCGAGCACGCGAGTCTCATTCCTTCTCTGATTAACATATCAAGCCGAAGAGAGTCTCTGTAAAAATCTCAGGACTCCGAATTTCAGTTATTTATTTATTTTTTTTTATTTTTTTTTAAACGCTTGTCAAAGCAGTTGTAATGCAGGACTGTGGCACTTATTGCAGCCACTGTAAACGGAGGAGTGATTAGCATTTAATCGTACTTTTGCCACACGAACGTAATCTCCCCACAATCGCGTTCCTTCGTGGAATGAAAAAAAAAAAAAAAAAAAAAAAAAAGAACTCTCGTGTGTCACGAAGAGAATATTCACGTAAGAAATGTGTCGCACACTCGCTCTTGCAGTAATCCAGGATATCAATCAGCCACTTTTTTTTTTCTTCCTGTAATTCATAATGCAATGATCTTTTTCAGGGGCTTTCAAGAGCTTCGAAAAGATTTTATTTTATTCAGAGCCTCGAGGAAAGCTATTTTTATTTTTAAGAGGCATAAATAAAGAGCTGTAATTTATTGCAAATAAGAAAGACTCTTTAAAAAAATTTGTAGAATTTTTTTAAAATAGGGAATTTGGGGGTTGATGTACTGGGGATTCCCACATTTTTAAAAATATTTGCTCACTGAAAAAAAATCAAATTTAAAGTGGGTTGCTGTTTTTTCTTTTTTTTTTTTTTTTTTTTTTTACTGGCTAAAAGGCCACAAGGTTCATGCTCGCGACAACGATCTTCGTTAATTGATATTATTAAGTTCTCGATGTCGCCAAGTGATATAAAGTATATTACGTGGTCTAATCATAGAGCTTTGCCAGAGAGAACTATAGCCTCAGTGACCCCGAGAAAACGACGAGGGCTCACATAACAATTTTCGCACAGCCTCGGATTTCATCGAGCGTGTGAGATTAATTTCACTCACGAGTAACAATGATTGTCGTGCAATTTTACGAGAATTGGGTTGGAAAAGCCAGGCATTGACACAGTAAATGAAAAATTTATTCACTTTTAAGTGATAAGGAAAATAATAATATTACATTTTTTTTTCATTGCGATGATGACTTTGTCAGTCTACCAATCTGAATTCTAAACTGTTAAAAATTTAATTGGTAGGAAGAAAATCGTAAACTTAGATTATATTTGAAAAATATTTGAAAAAAATATATTTGTTTTTTATTCTGGATATTTTTACTTCTAAAATTAATTTTGTATTTTTTTTCAAGTCATCGATAGATATGAGAAATAATTTTGTTCATAAAAAATTGATTTTGTCAGTCTCACAATTCGAATCCTAAATTGTTAAAAATTAAATTGGTAGGAAGAAAATCATAAACTTAGATTATAGTAAATTTGAAAAACATTTGAAAAAAATATATTTTTTATCTGAACATTTTTACGTCAAAAATTAATTTTGTATTTTTTTTCAAGTCATCGATAGATATGAGAAATAATTTTGTTCATAAAAAATTGATTTTGTCAGTCTCACAATTCGAATCCTAAACTGTTAAAAATTAAATTGGTATGAAGAAAATCGTACACTTAGATTATATTTGAAAAATATTTGAAAAAAATATGTTTTTTATCTGAACATTTTTACGTCAAAAATTAATTTTGTATTTTTTTTCAAGTCATCGATAGATACCAGAAATAATATTGTCCATAAAAAATTGAAATTATTTTGGAAAAATGTATAACAATAAATTTACTCCATTTTTTTGTTATCAATTTAAATGCCTCATTTTTGGACAAAACGTGACAAAATTTTTAAAATCATTAATAATTCAGAGAATTTAATTTGGCCAAATTTTGTTCAACTTCTGATTCATTGGATTAATTTAAAAAAAAAATGATTCAGTGGTCCTTAATAATTAAAGGACCGAACGAAATTTTGAAATCGACAGATTGTCGTAAAAACAAAACATATAGCTTCCCTTGTTGGCGGTATTATATCGTCGCGTTTGATCCGTGTAGTATGTAATGTATTACAACCCTCTCTCGTCCATCACGCGATTATTTATACGGCCCGGTTGGCACACCCACTTTTCTCTCGGCACGCACTCTCGCTCCTTACACGTCTTAAAAAAAAAAAAAAAAAAAAAAAAAAAATGCTTTCTGACCGGGAAACTTGGAGAGCACAAGTCAATCTCAAGTCGCTTGCCATGCCTACTTTGCTTCTTAACTAGGCGCCGGTCTCACTATTCACCCCCTCGTATATTCGTCACGCACCGCGAAACCACGCGTGTATGACATGCTCGTTCTGAAGATATGCATCGAAAAATTATACTATTTATGCATTCCAATTAGAATGATATCGAAGAAATTTAATTCTCGAATAACGATTATTAAGCCGACTTAAACAATCAGATCGACTAGCGAAATGAAAGAAAAAAATTCTCGATTTTAAAAGACTGAAATGAAAAAGGAAATTTGGTTTCAGAAAGTATTTATTTATGATAAATAAATTTAAAAATCATTTTAATAAACTCCTGATTTGAATTATTATAATTTGAATATCGTGTTATTTTTAAACATACAAAAAAAAACATAAAACTCATTTTTTAAAAAATGTGCGATAATCTTGCACTATAAAATTTTCTTAATTCTTCAAATTACACTATTTGTGCTTTGAAAATAGACCAAAGATACCGAAAAATGAAAAAACTGAAATAAAAACATTGTCGAAAGTATTAATTTATAAGAAATAAATGAAAAAATAATTTTCAAAATAATTTAAATCGACCATTGAAATAATTTCAAAGCAGCCAATTTTCACGATTTAAATAATTTTTGCAAAATTTAAATCTCGGTATCTTAATATGACTATTGATCATAAAATCATAAAAAAAAAAATGCGCGATAACCTTGCGCTACAAAATTGCTGTAATTCTTCATATTGCACCGCGTCGCGTGCCTTTAGATGGAATTATAATCGAGTTTCGAGCTTTGCAACAGCCCTAGATATAGTTATAATCGTAGTGTGCACGAATTTTCTGGGGATAAAAATTGTTCTGCGACCCGTGAAACAGACCAGAGACCCCAGCACTTGACCACAACGTCGCCCATATTCGCCCGCTCGAATTAACTTTGGTCGTGTTTCCCACGACATGCACGATGGCTGGTGAAAAGAAGGGGCTCGGTTTGCTTATCACTCGACGTTAATTGCACGGCAACGCAGCGATTTCGTGCACGTACCATTTTTTTTTTTTTTTTCTTTTTTTTTTATTCATTATAGCCTCGAGATTCTTGCAACACCAAAATGCATTAAGGCGACCGAGTCACCCTAAAATCATAAAAATTATATTTTATATTTTATATTTTATATTTTATATTTTATATTTTATATTTTATATTTTATATTTTATATTTTATATTTTATATTTTATATTTTATATTTTATATTTTATATTTTATATTTTATATTTTATATTTTATATTTTATATTTTATATTTTATATTTTATATTTTATATTTTATATTTTATATTTTATATTTTATATTTTATATTTTATATTTTATATTTTATATTTTATATTTTATATTTTATATTTTATATTTTATATTTTATATTTTATATTTTATATTTTGCAGAACTTACAAGGAAATAAAATAGAAAAAAACTACTCCGCAGGGAAAAATGCACGAAGCATATTTTGTGCAAAAGATCTTCGAATAAAAGTTTTTTTCTGACCATTGACAGAGTCTTCCTACAGAGATAATTGTCCTTGCAAAATGAATTTGGTCCATCGATGCAACGTGAACTCTACGACAGGTACAAGATATAAAAAATATTTCCATCGATGAACTTAAAGTTAAAAAAAAAATGCAACTTACAATAACTATTCAATTTTCAGTGCTTGATCATCAAAGAAAAATGAGAAGTTAAACATTTTTTTAATGTTTAATTGCTGCACCATTTCATTTTCCTGATTTTTCGGTGACTTAATTCCCTGAAGTATATCGACCTTGGATTTTGTCTTCAGAGACAGGCAGACAATCTCTTTTGCTTCAGCGAGCGTGAAAGTGATAGTCTTATCTCGACGTCGTCGGCACGAAGGTTCATCCACGGGGTGAGCTTTCAAGCCAGGAGGAAGCGTCAACACCCTCTCTCATCCCCTCCCCCCTCCTTCTCTATTCAACCCTTGAAGAGCGCGAAGAACGAGAACAATCAGGAGTGCTATGTAAGCTGTTAACGTGGAAAATTCGAGGTGCACGACCGACGAATGCGTCGAAAGGTCAAGGGTTGAACTCCGATAGTGACCCGGGAGTTACGACGGAGAGACGCCTACACCCACGCTTCATTGCACCCGCTCACCCCCTCGCAGTAGCCAAAGACGTGTGTTGGAAGGGTGAGTTGTGTATGGACAAAGCGTACATAAGGTGTGTATGTGGAATAATGGGCGTGTTCGCACACGTGGTTCCAATGCCTATGCAGTTTGGAGACCTCTTTTCCCTCTCTGTTTCTCTTTCTTTCTTTCTCGCTGTCTCAGACAACATGTGGAAGGACCTTGGCCTTGAAGGTCGTAAGGCAGAACCTCTCTAAAGCTACATATTGTTTTCTGCCGGGTCAGGTGACATTGGACTACCGCAATTTATACGTCTTAACTAGCAATGATGTATAAATTGGCTTTTGGTATAATGCGCATGCGCCATCGATCTCGTGAATGAAGCGACCGGACATCAACGATAGGTGTGTGTGTTTTTTGTTTTCCGACTGAAGGTCGAATTTTCAGACATGCGTTTGATGTTGGGATTGAATACTGTACTTACAAGTACCTCATTAAGGTATCCCTGAATGAAGGATTCCATTGAAACCGATTAAACGGACAAAAATTGAAATCCGACGAAAACTTTAAGGAGGCATTCCTTGGGGATCAGCCTTTGTGAATTTTGAGGGTTCCAATTTTTGGAGATTTTTGGATGGATGATTTGGCGGCTACTGGCGACCAGGTTGAAGGAACTTCATTTTTTTTCTTATGCAATTCGACCCTTGGTTTGGGTTCTTTTCAATGAGATTCAACAGGATCAATGAGGATTCATAGTTGTCACTCAATGGCCACCAAACCCAGCAACGATTTCTCTCTATCCACGTGGCATCCTTATCGCCATCAACAGAAGATTGACCAGTTACTTATTGCACATATAAATTCGCTATAGGATAACAAACTACTTGTTACCAGAGGGAGAGGTGTGATTCATAGCCGGTTGTTTGTTGAATCGGATCGCAGTACATAGGTATCCGATAAAGGGGGAGCTCGAGGATTTTGAAATACTAACGACCTCCGTTATTGCCGGGTTAAAGCATGAAAAGAGTGGGAGAAGGGTAGAGAGTGGAGGCAGAGGGGAGGAGAATTGTATTACAGTGTAAGCTCCCAAGTCTTAACCAAAAGTAAGTCATGTGAATGGCCAATCAAATTCAGGAAGCAACGTCTTCTGTCGCCAGATCCAATGATAACAATTGGATCATCCCCCACCACTTGCTTCTTCTGAGCCACGTGAACCTAAGATTTGAGAACTTCTACTGTATGTATATGAAACGAGTCTCTGGAACCGGAAACCGAGTTGCTGAAGAGCTATGCGGGAGACAGAGAATACGAGAACTCAGTGCTTAACTGTGCTAGGAGTCGCGAACTACACGAATCGAAGAGAGAAAAGGGGTGGGAGGGAGGGGGCAGTCAGAGAGAGAGAGAGAGAGAGAGAGAGAGAGAGATAGGGTGCAGTCGGGACTGACCTTCACCCTGTGTTAATTCATGCCACCATTATCATATCCTCACGAGAGACGTATAGGCAAATCGGTGTGTATGTAAAACCTGCGGCGTAATACAATCAGGTGTCCCCCTATCCCCCCTCCCCTCTCCCTCCCCCCACCCCTCTAAAGCTTTGCGGGCCAATGATCGGCCTCCAAAGATCAGAAGATCGATGCCACCGTTTGAAGCGTTGAAACTCCTTGTCCGGAGTCCCGAGCATCATTTTCGTTAATCAAGAAGTTGCTCAAATGATTGATCAGGAATTTTCGAATCATCGAACTCGCGCGTTCGATTTCAATGAAATGGACATCAGCTTAAATGGCTCAACGATGAATATCCAATTTAATCTAAAGGCTTTACAATCACGCAATTAATGACCCTTCCCCTTCATCAGAAATATCCCTGAGCCACCCCTTTTTCTTCTCCCTCTCTCTGTCTCCACTCAATTCGATTAATATGCGAGATTCCGAGGATTTAGGGCATCATTTCGTGGGAGCGATCGTTATCAAAGGGTTCCACTTTGCTAATCGGTGTATATCAGGCTGTTTGTATATCAACAAAAGATCATTGGACGATTGTCGTTGTAACGAAACAATGGAAAAGTGACGAGGCAATTGGAAGACGTGTTCTGAGGCTTGAGTATATGAATTTCAAGCACGCACACGCGGTGAGAGAGTCCGAAGGCTATCGGCAGAATGCCAAGAATTTTATGACGGCTTCGCGGTTTGCTCTTCTATCGCTATCGGCCGGCATGCTTTTCCCCTCTGTTACCGCAGGATTTACAAAATGGCCGTGGACGATCGATCGTTTAGCAGCTTCTATGCACAACCCCTCTTTTTTTTTTTTTCTCACAGAAGTATAGGATACGAGTACCAGGTTTCGGCAAAACGTTTGTCGTACATCACCGACGTAAAAACGCCAGGTGTGACAACAGCGTTAGCCACTTTTAATCACTGTAGCCGCGAGTCTCCAATGCCATTCATCACGATACGTGTGCGGAGTACCATTTTTCTGCAGGAGCGTCCGTTTCGCGGAAACGATTCGCTGTCGCACAGAAGACGTAAAGTGTGACGGCGCAACTGGCGCACCTTTCCTTTTTAACACATGACCATTCGATATGATGAATGTGGATTTCATCACCCTTCGAGTAAAAACCTTCTCATTTCATTGCGAAAAAAAAACACCAGTGATTCATTCAATTTCACCTTTTTTACTTCGTCCGATATGTTATCGAATCTTTTAGAAGCTAAACTTAAGAATCCCTCCTGTGTTTCAAGTGGGCTGCGCAGTGGCTGAGATTCCAATGAATAAAAACAGGAAAAAAAGTGTGATTTTGAGATACATAAATCAACATATCTTCGCAATGACAACAGCTACAGCATTGGTTTTGGTCTTGATCTGATTATTTTTACCTAATGCACCTAATTGCAGTTCGGAATATACTCGGAAAGCCATTAATTCGTTAATATCCTACAATTAACCATTCAAATAAGTGGCTAAAATGCGTCCCTCGGTGCAGTCAGGACAAATGTACTTGTCCCGATACCCTACCACGTATCTTCATGAATAATATCATTATATATGATTAATCATACACTTTTTTCTCCGGACTAGCAATGAGACTCTCGAATATTTCCAAGTTAACCTCGATTATTTAATAGACACAGATTAGATATCGCAAAGCGAAATTGAGCCGCGTTGGAATGTTGATCGTTTGGTTGATGTCGAGAACTACCAAATACACTCCGCGTCCCCTATTGTGCTTGAATCGGTCCTTCGATACTTGACCCCCACCCCCCTTCCCACCCACTGCCCCACACCCCCACCCCCCCAAAGAGGCGGCTGGCCTTGGGGCGGTTCACCCCCCCACCGCTGAATACTCTTGCGCGCCGCATGTACCTTTGTAGAGGGGCCAAGTCGTGTGTCGTTGAGGGGTGGCCGAGAGGGTGGCGAACGGCGACCTGCCGCCTTGCCATCCCAAAGGTAGGTACGGCAGGGTTGGCACGCTTTCACCATTCTCTCATCAGTACTCGATCGAGGATCCGAGCGTCCACCTCGGGGCTTAGACGTCGCGTAGTGACTCGGCAGAGTGGTGTCGCGTCGCGTGCGCTCCGTTAAATACTCTTCAGGACACACCGTAAAGCTCTAACCAATATAACTATAGTATTTGTCGTCTATACAATCTGCCAAGTATATCAACGTAAACTCGAGTAATTATGGCTCGTCACTTGTTAACCATAACCAACACCTTTTTTAATAAATGAAATCAAAGAATTATGCCTAATATTACACTGCAGATATATGAAAATTTGAATTTCGAAAAATTCATTTGTCACGAGTGAATTTAAGTTACCGAACGTTTTGTGGTATAATTTCGACTTTTTTTTTTTTTTAACGATATTTTAGTATAATCTAACTTTACATCTTATGTGTAGATTAAGTTTGATAAAGAAGTGAAATAATATTAGAATATTTTTTGTATTATTTGTGATTTATTTTTGTTTATTTATCGCATGAATAATTATTAATATTTTATTAATGATAAAGTTATAAATTGGGAAGAAATGTATGAACATTTTATTGAAATCAAAGTCATTCTTTTTCCATCGCAAGAAAATCGAAAAATTCGACGAAAATCGAAGTAACGGAGAAATTAATATGCCATTTAACTTTTCTATTAGACATTATTAATTACTTTTCTTTTTATCACTTTCTCAACGAACGTAGAAAAGTTTTCATTTTTGCTTTTTATTAAATGTTTTTATTAAATTAAATGCTTATATGTCTTGTTATAAATTTGTTAAAATTTAAATTAACTAATATATTAACAACTTTTTCGAATTATTATAATTAAATGTCAATATTCTTAGTAATCTCTATAATTCTGTAGAGTGATTATAAGACACTTTATTTTTTCCCAGAAGTTACAAGAAAGTTTGGTAAAAAAAATATGACACTAGGCAAAAATGTTCAACAAAAGTGGGTATATTTTCTGCTGAAGATCTTGAAATAAAAATTGATTTTCCAATCAATCTGGTCCGAATATAGTAATTTCCATTCAAAGATCTTTCACAGAAATTACCAAAAAAAAATTGATAAAAAAAATTACTCCGCAGGAATTTTCAATCTTTTAGCCTGCGCAGCAGTAATTTTTGTCAAACTAATATTTTTTAAATGAACAATTGCTTCAATATTTAATTTCCATCATTTTAAAAATCTTCTCTTCAAAGTGAAAAAAACATCATATAAACAAATAAAACAACAATAATCACGAAAACACTATAAACCAATAAACAAAAATTTTGATATTAACAAAAATATTAACAACAAGTAATAAACTAAATAGAAATGTCTCTTCCAAGTGAAAAGTGTTGAGAAAAACGTGACATCAATATATTATCTGCATTATGTACTTAAAATGTGTGTGGATACACAAGGTTAAAACCAGGTTTGTGGCGTAACGAAGAGCAAGAGTGAAGAGTATTTGTAGGTCGTGGAGGTTGAGGCAAAGTTGGGAGAGGGGGGGATAAAATCGCCAAGCCTAACTATACGAGGTTATACATAAATTGAGAAGGGAGAGGCGCAAGAGAGCCTCGAAGAGACTCGCGCTGACGTCACGACGCCTTGTAACCGAGAGATTTCTTAGCGTCGTGACAAATCTCTCAATCAAGAGGTATCTCGTCCTGTCCAGCAAGAATTGCACATTTTTCCCGCCTCGAAAGATTCGTGAATGGCAGCACTGTGCATTTCTAACAATGTGAAAGCCATTTACGTGGCTTCATCAGCAATCTGCTTTACCGACTCTGCCAATAACTCTGACGTCATCAGTCCGAAGAAGAAACGTTATTTCCGGAGACGTGATTTCGTTCGGCAAACAAAATTTTATAAAGACTAGTGATTGATAAGTTGGCCTGGTTGATTAGCGTTGTCATTACAAACGTTCATCATTGAGTCACCAAGTTTTACTTATCGCACGGAATTTGGCCCGGTACCACCGGGTACCGCCGATTCCTCCTGCACCGAAGATTCCGAGATTGGCGATTACAGCGCCGCTAACACGTCACAGCATCATTTTACGAATCCTTGGCAGGCGAGCTGCGACAGCTTTGTCGTGTTGATGAGCGACTCGTTTGAGGTCATCTCGCTGCCGGCAGACATGCTCCAGGTGCAAATAAACACGATCAATGCATCTGTTTTTTTTTATTTAATGTATATTTTTGATAGATCTTTGGGTTAAAAATCGGAAGAATACGCTCTGTAGTTGATGTTGAATTCGAACTTGAGATTTCTTTACGAGGCGCCATCTGTCGGAAATAATTTCGATCTCACGAAATTGGGGCTGAAAAACGACCATATGTGGAAGTACCTTTTTTAGTTGAGAGCCAAAACCGATTTTTAATTAATTTTTCAAGAAATTCGAGTAAATTTCTCTAGAATTTTGGGTAAAGTTCTCTAAAAAATTGGGCAAATTTTCCTAGGAATTTGGATAAATTTTCCTAGGAATTTGGATAAATTTTCCTAGGAATTTGGATAAATTTTCCTAGGAATTTGGATAAATTTCACTAGAATTTTGGATAAATTTACACGGAATTTTGGATAAATTTCTCTAGAAAATTGGATGAATTTCCCTAGAAAATTGGATGTATTTCCCTAGAAAATTGGGTAAATTTTCCTAGGAATTTGGATAAATTTCACTAGAACTTTGGGTAAATTTCCCAAGAAATTTGGGTAAATTTTACTAGAAATTTCATTGAAAAAATCGTATATAGTAAAATTTTCTAGAAATCTGAATTTTCCCTCGACTGCGACATGGTAGTTTTTCCCTTCTCATCGACATGACCATTTTTACCACACTGTTAAAAATCCAGTTGTAAAAATGAATTCTATACGTTTTGCCTAAAGTCCACACGGTGTCAATGGCCGATATTCAACAGCTGATGTTAATTTTCACATTATAACCTCAAAGCTTTTGTGACATTTTACTTTAAAATCGGTAAACTAAACTCGCTGATATTTATGGATTTTATTCTTGCCACAATTCTGCATTGATTGCTAAAAAGTTATTGATTTTCATCTACTTATTTCGGTCGCAAATGGGTTAAGAAGTTTCGAGCTGGAAGCCGAAGAATTCTAACCCACTTATGTAAATTTAACACCGTAAAACGCGTTACTACCAACAATTACATAAGTCAACACATTTTTTAATAGTCCATATTCTTCTTTAATACAAATGTCGATGTCGACAGGTCATTATTGACATAAGAACTCGAAAGAATAATTAAAATAATATATTAGTGGTTACGTTTATGTGACACTATTGAAATTGTTATTGAAATAACGTGAGAATGCGTGATTAACGGTGACGTTATCGTTTTCATCGGATTTTTAGCCGGCGAGCTACGGAAAAAAGAGCAATACCTGGTACGGAGCACCAACGGGAGCTGGCGGTGCTGCAGGAGGCGGAAGTCGTGGGAGCGGCGGTGCAACCGGAAGTGGCTGGCAAAGCAGACCACCAGCGGTAGCGAGTCTAAGTAGAAAAGCATCCATAACTGAAGAAGCACCACCGCCAGGTGGTGGAAAACCTTCGTCTGGTCGGGTCATCAGAATTGTTAACAATCTCGATCACACAGTTCAGGTAAAATTGCTACTTTCAAGCATGACTTTCATTTTTTTCACCCTTCCGACTGTATTAGACCCTTAATTTTCAAGAGAAAAAAATACTACTTGAAGCGATCAATTTATTGTTATTATTGTTATTATTGTTATTATTGTTATTATTGTTATTATTGTTATTATTGTTATTATTGTTATTATTGTTATTATTGTTATTATTGTTATTATTGTTATTATTGTTATTATTGTTATTATTGTTATTATTGTTATTATTGTTATTATTGTTATTATTGTTATTATTGTTATTATTGTTATTATTGTTATTATTGTTATTATTGTTATTATTGTTATTATTGTTATTATTGTTATTATTGTTATTATTGTTATTATTGTTATTATTGTTATTATTGTTATTATTGTTATTATTGTTATTATTGTTATTATTGTTATTATTGTTATTATTGTTATTATTGTTATTATTGTTATTATTGTTATTATTGTTATTATTGTTATTATTGTTATTATTGTTATTATTGTTATTATTGTTATTATTGTTATTATTGTTATTATTGTTATTATTGTTATTATTGTTATTATTGTTACTATTGTTACTATTGTTACTATTGTTATTATTGTTATTATTGTTGCAGTGTCGAGTTTTACTGAACCTTCGGACGTCACAGCCGTTCGAGGAGGTTCTCGAGGATCTCGGTCAGGTGCTGAAGATGAACGGGGCCAAGAGAATGTTTACTGTCTCGGGACAGGAGGTGAGTATACATGTTTCTGCGTAAAATGACCGTAATTATTTAATTCGGTCATGTGACCGTGACATGGCGTCATTTAATTTTTAAACAAAATTCTACGTGCAATTAGCGGCTTTTTTACTTCCGTCATTTGACCGTCATTTATAGTTGGGTCATGTGACGGTAATGTGACCGATGCGTGACGTTATTTAATTTTTAACGAAATTTGAATGTAAAGAGACCGTAATTTTTTATTTGCTTCAGTGACACGTCATATGACGGTCATGTGACCGATCTCCAGACCGCCCTGATCTTCTTTAGCAGAAAATTATTGACAAAAAGATTTTTCTAAAAGTTCCAATATTTCGGTGATATATTTTTTAAATGTTAATAATACTGTTAATTAACGATATTCTCGAAAAATCACACAGATTACTTTTTTTTTTGTTTCAGTGTCAAATTATTATTATTATTATTATTATTAATATTATTAATATTATTATTATTATTATTATTATTATTATTATAATGATTCAAACTGATTTAAAAAATATTTCGAAAAATAAAATCTACATTCTGATGAGAGTGATAAATATTCGAAGTCAAGTTGAACTTGACCCCGCAAAAAGAGTTCGAAATAAATATATCTCTCGAAGATATATAATATATTAAAATTCCGTAAAATTGACTATTTAACTCGGCGTGAAATTGAGTATAACAAAGCAATAGATCTAAATCGTGTCAACCCCTTTAATTCCATCTGAATTATATCTATATCCATTCGTCAAGACATATATATTTAAACCATGCGAACGTTCGCCTTCGAAAGTTTATCAGTTATTTATGCTAATGCGGGGAAGACCGCGCGGCATCGTCCTTATATAAAATCAGTTTGAATAATGTTTTTCATAAATATGCATGACCGACCTGAGAGCTCTGAGGGTTTTTAAGAGGGGAGAGAAAGAGAGAGAGAGAGAGAGAGCAGAACTGGGTAGATTTTGCGGAGCGTAAAATGTAAAGGGAGGCGTGACGATCGGGGTCGGCTACTCTGTGGTCACTATACAGAAAGCCAGGACGAGATGGAATAAGGTCGCGGCCTGGTAAAAGACGGACGCGGGGGTTAATCCCCACGATTGTCGACCGCACGCCCCCGCCCTTCGCCCCCACACCCCACGCCTTGATTCCGACGCTCTGTGTTGGCAATTCGCGCGCTAACACACCGGCAAAACGAACTGAATCAAATCGAAAATCTGCTGATTTTCACGCATTTCTCTTCTTCTTATCTCATTTATTATTTTAGGATTCGGGGATGATTATTTTTTTAAGCATAGCTTCAACTATGCTTACGCTAATTTTCATTGAAATATATTTTTAAATACGGAACTTATAAGATGCAACATAGTAATAGATTTTTTTTAAATCGTTATGATATAGTGCATTTATCGATAAGCGTAGCCACTTTTTTGTTCTATTATTTTTTTATGAAATACACGGACCTATACAAATTTTTTTATTTTTTTTTGAAAATTCTCTCTTTTTATTCGAGAAACCTTAAAAAATAGTAATTTTACAAAACCTCGAAACTGCAATCACAAAAATTTTCATTAATAAAAGTTGAAAATCGCTTTATTATTTTTCGAGCTTCTGCATAAAAGAGTTTGAAAAAGAAAAAATCGTTTGGAGAAAAATGCGATTGAAAGCTTAAGTACGTATTGTACTTTTAAAGAATTCGAATTTTTGTACTTAATATATAAAAATTTGCATAGCCATGACAAGTGAAGAATATTAAAAATTGATGATTTTTAGAAAATCAAGAAAATCGAAATAAAAGTTGAAGGCATTCGAGTGAGGAGGAAAAAAATGCGAAAAAAACTGTGATTTTGAAAAATATAAATGAACATATCTTCGTCATGCCAACAGCTACAGCATTCATTTTGGTCTCAATCTGAATATTTTCATCCAATGCATTAAACTGCAATCCAAAATATACCCGGAACGCTATAAATTCATTGTTATCCAATATTAAACTTTGAAATATGCAGCTAAAATGAGTGAGCTACTGCAAGACTAATCTACCATCTCGACTGCAGCCTGTAGAAATATAGGAAATTGATCAACCACTTACATCGACGAGAACCTAACGAATCTGTCGATCCTTAAGAAAACAGAAGTCTATTATACTCCTACGCATCGCCCACGTTACACTTATTACAGCAAAAAGGAGGCCACCAATAGAGCTGAATTTACAGCAGTCCATATTAAATTGATAGCCCAATTACAGCATTGAAAACTAACGAATCTGTCGATTCTTGAGAAATAGAAAAAAAAAAAGGTCATAGCTGTCGCCCACGTTACACGTATTATAGCAAAAAAAAAAAAAAAAAAAAAAAAAGGAGGCCAACGGCGAAACAGCTGAGCTAGGTCTATGAAAAAGGTCAGAGATTCATCCACCTTTTAGGTCACGACCGAATATGAATTACAAATTGGTCAATTTCCACCTTGCACGAGCATTGGAAATCTTCTTGTAGGTTGTAAACGTAGTACATCAGTCCTTGACGGTGATAACGTTGCGTTCTGTCTTTTAGGATGCAGAAAATTCGAAGACTATTCTTCAATTTTTTTGCTTCCCCATAGAGGAAAGCTTTGGTGAACATTTTTTTTTTCAAGATCATCATGAAAACGTGTTTAGAACGTCCGAAAATGTCTAAAAAAGAAAAAACATGCTGAGAAAAAGATTGAAGAGATTTCTAATCAGGACAGAAAAGTCTTCAAGTACTTGTTTCATGAATAATCATTTTTTAAAATCTCATTACAGGTACGAAGCTTTTCACAATTGAGGAACGAATTCGCGGACGTCGACACATTTTACCTTGGAGCTGGTGCAGCTCCATTGGGAATCGGTGGAATTGCAATGACAGCATCATCACCGGCAAGGAGATCAAGATCTCGAGGCCCACCAACTGTACAAATGACTGGAGGTGCTGAAGACATTGGCAGACAGAGAAGAGCTCGTAGCAAAAGTAGACCACGCGCTCTTTATGCACCGGAGTCAGAAGTTGTACGAGTTAATGGTAAATCGTGCAACCTTGTTTTTTTTTCTTTTTTTACAATCCTTACTTACAGCCCAATTTTTTTTTTAAATCAACTAAATTGAAAGTAAATATTGTCTTCATTTTTAGTCCGGCATTTTGGGTCGATTTTTAACTTCTATTTTTAATATTTTTGCTTCGCCTCTGAAATCAGCGAAAAAAGATAATTAGAAGAAATATGAAATAAAACAAAGAAAAGAAGATTTTTGAGATTAATTTTTTTTTTTTTTTTACAGATTACAGCGTTGTGGAAGTTTTGCGAGAAGAACCAGCTCGTGTTACAATTCGTGGCCTCAGACGCTCGTTCTATCCACCCTCGCATTTGCCACCTGTCGACAATTCACCGCCTGAGAAGAAACTTCAGCTCGAATGGGTTTACGGCTATCGAGGCACCGATACCCGTAGAAATTTGTGGGTCCTACCGAGCGGTGAACTTCTTTACTACGTCGCTGCCGTGGCTGTTCTATTCGATCGCGAAGAGAACGCTCAACGCCACTACATAGGTCATACGGAAGATATAACTTGCATGGAAGTTCATCCAAGCAGGGAACTCGTTGCGTCGGGGCAAAGAGCCGGAAGACATAGAAAGGCACAACCGCACGTTCGCATTTGGTCCACCGAGACTTTGCTCACACTTTATGTATTCGGAATGACGGAGTTTCAAATGGGAGTCTCGGCACTTGCATTTTCGCAACTGGTGAGATTTTCTTTTTTTTTTATAATTCTTCACTTTGTTTAAAGTGGTGTGAAGTTTAAAAATTCATTGATATAGTTTTTGGGGATTTTTTTTATTAGGAAAATCTGCGTCTGTATGTTTTTTGTTGATTTCTATGGATTAAGAAAAATTGCTTCTAGGTAGTTTTTGTGAATTTTCGAGTTTGCAGTTTTTGATGGAGTCTGAAGATGCTGTTTTTGAAATTAATGAAAATTGCGCTGATAAGGTTTTTTTTTTATTTCGCAGTTCTTTGATTTTTTTTTTACAGCGAGTGGTTTTGCAATTGTTACTGAATTATGGAGTTATTTAAATTTGTTTGATTTTTGTTCTTTTTTTGTTTTAGAATGGCGGAAGTTACGTACTGGTCGTGGATTCTGGTCGAGAAGCTATCCTGTCGGTTTGGCAATGGCAATGGGGTCATTTACTCGGCAAAGTTGCGGTACGGTTTTTAATGTTAGAAGCATCGTTATCTTAATATATTTCGATTAATACGAATAATACGAATAATTCAAATGCTTCTAATATTTCTAATATTTCTAATATTTTTAATTATTAGGTTCTAAAGCCAAATTTCCAATAAAATATTAATATTCGATTCAAAAACTATTCGTACATTCTACAATACGCAAAGAATGTGCAAATTTGATGGAAATTTCGTTGAAAAGTGTGAAAAAAATTTAAGTCACTCCTCCATTTAAATGTCACAATATTAACTCCTTATTTCTGTCTACAGACGTTGCAGGAAGATTTAACAGGTGCTGCTTTTCATCCCCTGGACGACAATCTTCTGATAACTCACGGTCGCGGTCATTTAACATTTTGGAACCGACGAAAAGACGGTTTCTTCGAGAGAACCGACATAATAAAGCCCGTAAGTTCTCAATTGCCTGTAAATATTACTGTTAAAAATATTTGCATATTTGCTGATACAATAAATTTAATAAAAAAATTGAAGTAAAATTACAATATTTTAATATTAAATTCCTAATTTTTCTAATATTTATTATATTAATAAACGTCTTTAATCATTTACATTTTTAGTTTATTTTCATAAATTAAAAAAAAAAATTGTTATTTTTTTCAGCCATCGCGAACTCACGTAACAAGCATTCAATTCGAGCAAGACGGAGATGTCGTAACGGCGGACAGTGACGGATTTATAACGGTATATTCCGTCGACGCTGACGGTGCATATTTCGTCCGTATGGAATTTGAGGCGCACAATAAAGGCATTAGTTCATTGATAATGCTTTCCGAGGGAACTTTGTTATCGGGCGGCGAAAAAGATCGCAAAATCGCTGCATGGGACTCGTTGCAGAATTACAAGCGTATTACAGACACGAAGGTAAACGCTTGTAAAATGATTCGTTGCACCACTTTTGCCCTAAGAGTAAAAAAAAAAAAAATATCGAGTATCCAGCTGCAATAAAAATATTATTAATCACTTTTTTATATTCCTTTTGGGTACTTTTGAAATCTCTTGAATTACGATAGATAAAATATTAATTTTTTTTTATATATGATTCCATGACATCTCGTGATAACATCTCTGATCGGCTCCGTAATTTTTTATACAAAAGTGCTTGTCGAAAAACACTTAGCAAATTTTTTTTAGATTTTTTAACACTTTTTACCCGAGATATGATTTTTTGAAATTTTTTTAAATCTCAATTTTATTTTGAGAAAATGTACCAATTTTTTTTTCGATTTTTTTAACACTTTTTACCTGAGATATAATTTTTTTATTTTTTTTAAAACCTCAATTTTTTGGAGAAAATGTACCAAATTTTTTTTCGATTCTTTTAACACTTTTTACCTGAGATAACATTTTTTGAATTTTCTTGAAACCTCAATTTTATTTTGAGAAAATGTACCAAACTAAAAAAAAAAAAAATGTCAACACTTTTACCTGAGATGTAATTTTTTTAATTTTTTTAAAGCCTCAATTTTCTTTACTTCAGAAAATGTAAAAAAAAATCATGTTTTAACGGAAAAAAAAACTGTGCCGTCAACTAGTTGTTAATAACAATTTTATCAATTATGAAAAAAAAATTACAAACGCAGTTACAAAGTCTGTAGAAAAACAAAAAAATACATATATTTAATCTGCCATAAAAAAAAAAAGTAGAAACACGATTTTAGAAATACAGAAAGCATTCAGAGTAGCAATGAATAATTATTTTGATGATTTATGCTTTCAGCTGCCAGAAGCCGCGGGAGGTGTAAGAAGCATTTATCCTCAACGACCCGGCCGTAATGATGGTAATATTTACGTGGGTACGACGAGAAATAATATTCTGGAAGGATCGTTGCAAAGGAGATTCAATCAGGTGGTATTCGGTCACGGGAGGCAATTATGGGGTCTCGCTGTTCATCCTGACGACGAGGTTTTCGCCACTGCCGGTCATGATAAGAACATTGCACTTTGGAGAAGACACAAACTTCTTTGGACAACGCAGGTTTGTTGATTCACTTTTTGTTGAAATCGACCGTATTTTACATATAAAAAGAAACATTGATTTACTTTTTTTTTTATTTAATAGTTTATCACATTTTCAGAAAAATTTACTTTTATTTTACAAAGTAATTTTTTTCGAATAAATCTGGTTTGTTAGAATTTTTTCCATTTTTTTACTTAACGATTTTATGTTTTTTTTCTTTCTTTTTTTTGTCATAAAAAAAAACCTTCAAATCCTTTAATTCATAATACATGTTTAACAGGTCGGCTTTGAGTGCATCTGCATAGCTTTTCATCCGTTCGGAGTGGCATTAGCGGCTGGATCATCGGAGGGTCATCTTCTGGTTCTTGCAGCCGATACTGGTGCAGCTGTGGCGACTCTTCGAGTCTGCGGCTCGCCTCTTTCTTGTATCGGATACAATCCCAGTAAGTTTTACTTCAATCAATAAAAAAAAAGCGATGGAATTTTTTTTTTTTAATTAATAGTAACCAGCACTTACAAAAAGTTATATAATCCTGAATGAAAATGAGAAATTTTGTATCCGCCTTAACTGAATTCGTGAAAATTATGACATTTTTATTTAGTAAATCCCCGGCTTTATTTATTACCTACAATTATTATTTTATTTCGCAGCTGGTGAAATAGTTGCAATGGGTTCGCAAAACGGAAGTGTCTACCTCTTCAGAGTCTCTCGTGACGGTTTTTCGTACAAGAAGAGCAACAAAATTCGGGGCACTCAACCTTTGGTGCAACTCGATTGGAGCTCGGACAGCAGATTCCTTCAGACTGTCACGCAGGACTACGATCTCGTTTTTTGTAAGCTGCTTTTTAACAACCGAGCTGTTATTTATTCATTTATTTATTTATTTATTTGTTTGTTTGTTTGTTTGTTTATTTATTTATTTAACAATGATTTTGAGGATCACTGCTAAAATGTATTTAATTAATTCCAGGGGATGTTAAAGCATTGTCTTCAGAGAAAAGTCCTCTTGTCATGAAGGACGTTAAATGGTACACGCACAATTGTACCGTTGGTTACATGGTTTCTGGTGAGATTTAATATTTTTATTAAATTACACTTAATATTTGAAATTATTTATTTGCAAAAACCCAAGTTTTTTTTTACTTTCTCAGAAAAAAGGTTTATTCTAATAAATAGCAGAAGAAGATATTTATTTAAGAATCATTATTAGATATCAAGTTTATTATTATTTTTTAACGCTGTTTCACTGAGTCGCAAAATGATGTATGTGGTTGAAATAATTCAGGAATAACGTAGCTTTTTTATGACGAAACAAAGTACAATTTTCTTGCATAATACAAAACATTTTTTTTATTAATCCTTTTTTATTAAACTGCGTTACGTCACAAAAAAAATTCTCCATTTAATTTATGTCGAAATTATATTCTTAATCGACGTACGAACTTTTTTTTTCTCGCAAATTCATTTTTTTTACAGTAAAAACGTCGCGTTATAAAAATCTAATAAAAATCATCCATTTTCCCTTTTTTATTGACTTATTAATCTGCATTTATAAAAATATAGCTTTATCTGTGTTTTTCAAAAATTGTCTTGCGTATGATAAGAAAAATAAATAAATAATTTTTTTCTTTTTATTAATCTTCAGGAATGTGGAACAACCGTTATTATCCCTTAACGACCGTTTTGACAACGTCGAGCCGATCAGCAGCGCACGATATGCTGGTTAGCGGTGACGCCGAGGGTTACCTGAGGCTCTTCCGCTATCCATGTACCAGCGCAAAAGCGGAATACGTCGAGGAAAAAGTATACAGTTCTCTGGTAGCGTGCGCTCGTTTTCTCTACAACGATCAGAACGTCGTTACCGTTGGCGGTACGGACGCTGCTTTGATGCTTTGGGAGCTGGTAGACGAGTGAATCGTCGTATCAGCGCTTTTTTCGAGCGACGAGAAAGGAAAGAAAAAATTAAATAATTGATCCTAGACGGCGCGAAGCGTTCGCGGGAAGAATTTAGCCGAACTCGGTTTTTTTCGATCGATTCGACTGCAACTGCCGTTTTCATCCCTCTTAAATGTTCTATTACTTTGTCATTTATTTCTTTCGGTTCGTTCAATTATCGCCATCAATCAGTCCTGCAAATTTTTAAACAACGAAACAAAATAATCGTGATAAGCGATTATATTTATTATTTAAAGAAAAAAAAAGAACAAGTTAAACTGAAGTATTTTTTAAATTGCCGAAAACCGAAAGTTTTCTATCGGACGAAAAAAAAATTATGAAAAAAAAAAATATAAATTTGTTTGAAATTATAAATTACCGAAAATCCAGAGTTTCTTTTTTTTTTTTGAATAAAAAGAAAAAGAAAATAGAAGCGTGAAAATAATTGCCGGTGGAATTTAATTATTTATTCATTTAATTAGCGCTGAGTTTTATTAATTGTTTCTTAAAAACTTTAAAAAACAGCGAAAAAAAAAAGAAATTGTCGGTCGATTTGTTAGATACAAATTTATGAAAAAGATTTAGAGTGGCTTTTGTTATATTTTACTCGTCGTGTTTATCAATGTTTAAAAAGTAATCTGCGAATAATCGAGATTCGATGAAAATAATTCGAATTTTTTGTGACAATTCAAATGATACGAATATTTTGAATAATTCGAGTATTTCGTATAGTCGGATTTTTTTTTCTTTCCAAACAGAGGCTCCAATTTTTAGGCACATTTCTTTTTATCAACCTTCTTAATTATGAAAATATTTAACTGATTACATTAAATAGTATTTTTACGCTTCTTTTTTTTTATGAAGCGAGTAAACTCAAAGAGTTCTACTCGCAGGAAAAAAAAAAAAAGATCTACGGATATTGAATTGTTCGCAGCATTGCTCCGCGATGTTCAAAAACGCACACTGCGATATTTATCATGACGACAACAATCATGCTACGCAACGTTTTAACTAACGTTTTAGAATAATAATTATTGTACGTTGGTATAATTGTAGGTATTATAGATACATAGTTCGTGTGATGATCCGCGTGAATAAAAAAAAAAGTAAAAAATAAAATAAAGGAACGCGGGCGTTCCTTCAGAGTTTTAATCATAGTTTTTTTGAGATTAGCTTCAAAACGCACTTCATTAATTCAATCTCAGCGTCAGCACTTTCGTAAAAAGCGAGCTGACAAATAGACTGTTTAAAAAATCTACTCTTTTTGCTTCTATTCCGGAATAATTTTTTCCATAAACTGGTACAATAAACAAGACTTCCAAAAGTTTTTGAACACATTTTGAAAAAGAAACTTGAATTTAAATATGTGAGACTAATTTTGTGGATTTTTTTCTTGAAGTTTCATAAAAAATCTGCATAATAATGAATTTATAGAAAAATAATGGTTTTTAAGAATTCATGAGACAGATTTTTACGCAGTTTTGTAGAAATTGAAATTGTAATTTTTGTCAGATCTGGACTTTTAATAATATTTTTCTTTTTTAAACTGCAGCCAATTTGTTTATTTTTTTATTTGAAGCTACGATAATAATTACATTTTTTTTTGTTACTAATTAAGAAGTGGAACGAGGCAAATTATTCGGTGAATTTGTTAAGTAACATTTAGCTAAGAATATGAGTTGTTATTTATCAAGATTCGATTAAAATTATAAATTTTACTTCTAAAAAACTGCGTAAAATTGTGTTTATGGCTATAAATATTTTTATCTTTCATTAATTTACAATTAAAACATTTTTTCTCTTACCCAAAAAAGTTTTAAGATCTCTGATAATTTTCGCCCTAATATTTTACATCTGACAAAATTTCATAAAATCAGCTATAGGATAAAATTTATAAACCAATTTAATTTTTTTTCGATTTTAGACGGTTGGATCTTTTTTTATAACGTTTTTTTAGTCCAGCAATTTTCGAGCACTTGAAGTAAAAAATACAATTTTTTTTAAATTTTTTGAAAAGGAGAAATCTGATTTTTTTGTCGGTAATAAAAATCGTATCAAAATTACGAGCATTTTTTAAAAATAGACAGATCCGAAAAAAAAATTGTAGGACGATCAATTTAAAAAAAAAAATGGTAAATAATTCTTCAAATTATATAAAAAAAGAGAATTAAATTTCCTGCAATTTATTTTTGGATCTGGAGATTTTTTTGAAAAATAAAAAACCTTGAAATCGTCTGGAATCGAATTAAAAAAAATAGTCTTACTTTTTGCAGAGGCTTTAAAATTATGTTAACTTGTATCAACAAAAAAAAATCTTTAAAACGAAACAGTTTTTCTTTAACAAAATATAACATAAAAAATGCCTCATACTAAAATTTTTGAAAATTATTAAGTTAAATACAAAACGTCTGTAATTCTACTTGTGAATGGAAAAAAAAAATTCCGGTAATAAAAAATAGTAAATATTTTTAACAGTGTCACAATGAGGAAATCAACGTCACAAATGTTTTATAAAAACAAAAAGCCAAAATGTCATCCTGGTTAGATTTCAATTAAAAAAAAAAATCTCAAAAACTTCTGATAAGCGCAGGGAAAATGTATTTTTTTTTTTTTAAACAAAAAAGCCTTTGTATATTGAAATCTTCATTGTTGGCCGTCAGTTTCGTGCACGCGATAATTATGTGTCGCTGGTCGACACCTTCGTTCGCATACATACATATTATAGACGTATTAAACATATGTATACATATATATATTTATAGTTATCTAGATTTGAGTAAATTAATCGAAATGAATCGATCGAGCGGTTTGTTCGATCGTAGTGAGCGAAAAACCTGCCTGTGGACAAAGTATATATATACTATGTACTTGCGCTCTCACGAATAAAAATACTTCTTGAATGAAATTGTTTCTTTTTTTCTTTCATCATTATTTACCTTTTTTTTAGAGCAAACTCATTTTTTTTAAACTAAAAATCAGTTTTTTTTTTACGATGATTGTTGAATTTTTTATTTATTGATAAAATTGATGAAATTTTTTTTCTAAATTTTTGATGATTTTTAAAAGACAAGCAATTTTTTTTAGTCATCATTGTCGAACATAATTAAAAAATAATTTTTTAAAAATAATTAAGACACGTTACAAAAAAAGAAAAATTAAGAGAACAGAGTGTTGATTTTTTAAAATAGATTTTCGAAAATAATTCATGCGTCGTTATTTTCTTAATTGGCAATTTAAGAGGAAGTAAAAATAAACAGATTTTAATTGGGCAATTTAAAATGATACTTTATTAATTACTTTAATATTCCTCACAGTTTATACAGTATGCATTCTCTGGTAAGTTTCTCTATATAGTCTATTTCATGTTTTGCTTCATTTTTTTTTTTTCATTTTTCGTTCGTTCGAACGAAAATTTACATAATAATTGCGTTCTAGTTCGCAATTTTTCGCGCTTCAACGACTGAATCAATTGTTATTTTTTTTTTAAATCGACAAACGCAAAACTAGAAGCACAAAGTATTTAATACGAAAACACAAAAATCGGGATTTTGCGATCGGCTTTTTAAAAAACCTTGCAATAATAATAAATGTGTACATCGAAATTCTTAACAAAAATTCGAGGAGGAATCGCAAATACGACAAATGCGATTTACTGGTAAAAAAAACACAAATTCGAACGGAACGCCATCACCAATTAACAACAAAAAAGTCGCCTAATTGAAGAATCGATTGTCATTCGATTTTTCATTTACTCTCGTTTTTTTTTTTTTTTTTTTACAAAGAACTAAAAAAAATGATGTGACCTCGTTTTACAATGAACGTTTTTAAATCTTATCCGAGATTTCTAAGGTTTCATTTTTAAACTCTCCGTTTTTGTTTCCTCGATAAATCGTTTGTATTATTAACAGAGGTAAAAGCTATTTGTTTTCTTTTTTTTTTTTCTCTCAAATTTCATTTTTGATCGCAGAGCGAATAATTTATATGTAAATTATAATACTTCCGGCACAACGAACTGATTTGGCTTCTTTTTTTTAAATCAAATTTCGAGGATTATTTTTAAAAAATAAATAACTATGAAACCATATAATCGCGTTTTCTTTTTTGTTTTTGGTTTTTAAAAATACATAAATTTACAGTTATCTATAAACTAGAATTTCACCGCACTAAATCGCAATTTATTTCGTACGTCGCTCATTTTAATCTCGAATGTATATTTAGTTTTTTATTTAAATATATATATATATATATATGAATATATATATATATATTTTTTTTTTGGCCTTCGCGGCACGCTATACAACCAGTTCGAAGGTTTTTGTTGCGCCAAATATTAAAATATGAGAGTAATAAAATTCTTCATCTCATATTTTCATATTCCGTGAATCGAATTATCGTTTTTTTTTTTTTTTTCGTCTAAATGTTTTACTGCAGGGGAGACGAATTTATTCTTTATCTTTTTTTTCTGAAAATAAAGATTGTAAAGAAATTATCGATCCGAATTATCAATTTTTTTTTCCGTTAAAACGTAGGAAATATTAGGAATGTGCGAATAGTCTTTCAATTGAATTCAATCGAAATATTTCGGATATTTATGAATACTTTCAATATTTCGAATTATTCGAAAATTTTGAATTATTCGAACTATTCGAATTATTCGAAAATTTTGAATTATTCGAAAATTTTGAATTATTCGAACTATTCGAAAATTTTGAATTATTCGAACTATTCGAAAATTTTGAATTATTCGAACTATTCGAAAATTTTGAATTATTCGAACTATTCGAACAATTCGAATTATTCGAAAATTTTGAATTGTTCGAATTATTTTTAAAAATTCATCTATAAATGCGAACTTTTCGAATACTTCGGATATTAATTCATTTAATTTCATTAAATTTCGAAAGATTTTTTGCCCCGAATATCAAAAGTTCATATTTGACTTTTAAAGAAAATAAACTTTTAACTTCAGAACCAAACAATTAAAAATATTTGAAATATTAAAATTATTCTACTATTTCGAGTATTCATTTAATATTGACAGATTTTAGTGTTCTAGACGAAAAAACGTTAATTACAATTTCAAAGCGCGATGCACCCTCGAACTCTTATTAGTGAAAGCCTATTTTCTATAGGTACAACTCTATCAAATATCTCTGGGTGAGACTCAAGAAAAAAAAAAAAAAAAAAAATAACGAATCAGAATCATATGCTCTGTATCAACCGTGACAAAGAGAGTTTCAACATTTTCGTATCAATCTTTTAAAAATTTTAAACGACATAATGTACATGTATCGCAATGTTGAAAATCTCCTTTTTTTCGTGTTTTTTACAGACATTATATTGTACAATACGTGGCGAATGCCACGCTCAACGTGGAACGCAAACCACTTTTCTATTTTTTTAATTTTTTTTCTTCTGTTTATATATCGCGCTGCCGACGAATAAATTATAAAGTCGATCCTTGATTATCGCTATTTTTATCATACATACAATATGGACATTACTTTTATTCTATCGATCGAAGTTTCCTGTTACAATTTCTTTTTTTTTTTTTTCAACTTTTGTGGATTTTTGCTTCTTGTAATCTTTTTTTTTTTTTGTAAAGCCAAAAGTCAGTCTTCGGTCGAGCAACTTATTTTAGACGCGCGATGTGCTCGTTTATCGCGATAGTGCGGACACCGTAGGCACGAACGTTTTTCTTGATCCAATTATTCGAAATATTCGAATTATTTGAAATAATCGAAATTTTCGAAGCATTCGAATTATTCCAAGTTTTCGAATTATTCAAAGCATTTGAATTATTCCAAGTTTTCGAATTATTCAAAGCATTTGAATTATTCCAAATTTTCGAATTATTAAAATCATTTGAATTATTCAAAGCATTTGAATTATTCCAAATTTTCGAATTATTAAAATCATTTGAATTATTCAAAGCATTTGAATTATTCGAAGCATTTGAATTATTCGAAGCATTTGAATTATTCGAAGCATTTGAATTATTCGAAGCATTTGAATTATTCGAAGCATTTGAATTATTCAAAGCATTTGGATTATTCGAAGCATTTGAATTATTCGAAGCATTTGAATTATTCGAAGCATTTGAATTATTCGAAGTTTTCGAATTACTCGAAGTTTTCAAATTACTCGAAGTTTTCAAATTACTCGAAGTTTTCGAATTATTCGAAGTTTTCGAATTATTCGAAGTTTTCGAATTATTCGAAGTTTTCGAATTATTCGAAGTTTTCAAATTATTCGAAGTTTTCGAATTATTCGAAGTTTTCGAATTATTCGAAGTTTACGAATTATTCGAAGTATTTAAATTATTCGATTTTTTGGAATTATTCGAATTTTCGGAATTATTCGAAGTTTTCGAATTTTCGGAATTTTTCGAAGTTTTCGAATTATTCGAATTTTCGGAATTATTCAAAGCATGTGAAATATTCGAATTTTTGGAATTATTCGAAGTTTTGGGATTATTCGAATTATTCATAACTTTTGATTTATGAAGGCATTTTAATTATTCAAAACATCTGAATTATTCGAAGAATTTGAATTATTTCAAACAATTGAATTTATTCCAAGAATTTGAATTATTCGAAAAATTTGAATCACATTGAATCGAATAATTCGTATTCTACTGGTTACAAATTATTCGATATTTCGAATATTCGCACATTCCTATTAAGGTGATGTGAAACATGTACGGGGTGCGAGAGAGAGAGAGTGAGAGGGCGGGAGGGAGGGAGGGAGAGAGAGGGAGGTAGGGAGAGAGAAAACTAATGGCGCTCACGGCGGAGTGAGAGAAAAACTAAAAATATGTTTCACATCAATATATAAGAACCTAAACAACCTTAAGAACCTAAAGACCAACAAATACCTTTGCTCACTCCTTGATTTAGTGTCTCAATTGTTGAATAAACTTGCGAATGATTACTCTAAAAAATCACAGCGAATCTTATTACAGCACTTTAAACTGTTATCGTTGAAAAAAAAAAACCTTTTTTCCCGGATATTTACGTTTTTTCTTCATTCGTTTCTGAGCTACACGGAATAGCGGTTGCATTTTCTTCGTTCAACATCAAATTTTCGTTCTTCTGACAATTCTTCAAAGTACCTTCATTTTGCTTCGTAATTTCCGTTTGTTTTAACAAATTCGCCTCATCAATTTTTTTCTTTATTGCCGAAGATTTACCTTCGATTGCTTCATTAACGCGTGAAATTTTCGTATTTTCCGGTGTAACTTTGTCACCGTTCGAGATTTTTCCCACCAGTTGCGACTCTTCATTTTTTCTTTTTAATTTATTGTTGCTTTTATCGATCGTCTGACTTTCCGATTCGACGTCCGTCTTTGATTTTGTTTTTGACGAAGATTCCTTTGTCTCTTCTTTCGTCGTTTCGACGTAACACGTTTTTTCAGGCTCGAAATTTTGGCTATCAGCGTTATGGCTTGGCGTATCGTAACACGGCGTTGAACTTGGCGCATAAATATTTTCGAGCAATTCGTATTGACTCAAGGATTCGGCGCTGCGCTGACTAAAATCGGATTTTGGAAGTTCTTGCGGAAAAAGATCGCGCTCAAAAGCACGACGATCGAAATCTTTTTTCTTCTTCTCACGACCGACAAAACGATGCGAGTATGAGTCCGGATTTTCGGTATTTTCGGGACTTGTCACCGATTTTGTGAAGAGCTGGATTGGTCGCTGAAAACCTTTTGATGGATGCGCCGGAATTGAGACAACTTCGCATTTGTTGAAACCAACTTCCGGTGATAACAGATACGGCGTGAATTTTTGGGGAAAAAATTCGATGCTCTGATAAGTTTTGTAAGTTCGTTCCTGAAAAAAATAAATAAAAATAACAGGCGTAAAGTAATGAATAAGTGGAAAAAGTTTGGTATTTTTTTTTTGCTTTCTTGTGGAAAAAGCTTTATTTTTCATGAGATGAAAATATTAAAAATTAAATAAATTCTTTAAATGAACGACACATTTTTCTAGATTTTGAATCCCAATTTTTATCATTTTTTTTAAGTTCTGAACACTGACATGATAATGTACAAAAAAAATCATGAAAACAATGTTTTCTATGTAAGAAAGTAAAATTTGAAGCAGCATTTTTATGACATAAATAATTAAAATAAATACTTACAGTAAGATTCTTTTTCTTTCCATAACTTGGCCAACCCTGCGGCTCTAATACGAGTACACCACCAGGACGCAATTGTGCGTGCATTCTTTTGAAAGCTTGCTTCAAACCGGCATCGCCAAAATTAAGGTGTATCCATTTAGTGATCGAGAGACAGAGGATTGTGTCGAATTGCGGTTGTTCCGACATAAGTAGAGAGTCATCCTCCAACACATAGTTACCCTGTAAATAATTGCAATCCTTAAGAAACCCCGTTTTTCGTTCAATTTAATTTTAATATTTTTTAATACTTGGCGCTGAGAATTTCATTATTTTGTTGTTAGTAAAATGGTCAACAATTTTTCTTTAGTCAACGATTTATATAAGAATTTATTAACAAATTAAATACCAAATGTCCTACCTGCAAGATTCTGATCTCTATTTTCAGACAGTTAATGACAATTTTTCTAATTAAAGGAGACTATTTAATTTTTTCTAATATAAAAACCAAGAGCCTATTATACGATAACTAATTTTTTTTAATCAGGAGACTATTTTTTTCTTCTGATTTTTGAATTCGAGAGATTATTACATGTGTTTTTGATTGAAAAAGACAGAAAATTTTTCTCTTTTCTGCTTTTAGAAATCATGAGACTATCCAATTTTTCCAGTTAAAAAAATTAAGAGACTACCCAATTTTCTTTCTGCTCTCAAATATTTGATGCCTATTTTAATTTATAAGTCAAGACTATTTAATTTTTTAAATTTTAAAAACCAAGTCGGCGTAGTTTTTTTTTCTGATTTTTAAATCAAAAGCCTATATATTTTTTTCTAATTTATAAAAATCAGGAGACTATTCAATTTTTTTTTAGTTGTAGTACTAAAAAAATGGGTCCTTCATGTCGCCTTCCTCGCGTTTCATGTGTTGTATAGTGTTTCGTTTAAGTATATAAATAATAATAATAATAAATGAAAAATGGTTATATAACAATAGCATTTATATAGAAAAAAAAATTTTCTTCTTGAGCGCATAACTGAATATAAATGTAAATTAATTCATCTCAGTCAGAATTTGAAGAAAAAATTTTTTTTTTTTAAGTCTGGTGCACGATTTGTGGTTTTAGTTTTTATTGCTTTTGTGTGTCTATTGAAGTTCAGTTTGTTGTCTATTAGAATTCGGAGGTATTTCGCCGCTGGGCTGAAATTCTTTTAATTAAAAATATGTTACAATAAAAAAAGGGAACAATAAAAAAAAAATCGTACTAAAAATAAAAAAATTTCAAAGCATTTCTTACCTGCACAAATGTAACATTATAAGGAAATCCCTTATGATCCTTATTCCTCGAAAAGCCCGGTACATCAATAGGTCCATAATTGATTGGCATCGAGAGTGGAAAAAAGCTCGAATCGCAGTCTCTCTGTCCGCAATTAGCGTCATCATTGCTAGCAGGTGAACTAACGCAATTAACGTAATGTTTAATATTTTTCCTTGCTATACCGATAAGTTTACGATCGATATCAATTCCGGTGATTCCCCTTGCGCCGAAATCTCTCGCAACCGAGAGTGTGATATGCCCAATATTGCATCCAATATCGAGGACATCTTTGCCCTCAAACAATTCTTTCCTTTGTGCAAAAACGGTCAATCTTGTGTCGACATCGGTATGCGAATTTCTATAGCCGTAATAACGATTATAATTTCCATACTGATATCTCGAGTCTTTATTCCGAAAATTTGGCATTTGCGGCTGTTGCTGTTGCGACTGTTGCTTTTTCTTTTTCTCCTGATTCGTTCGATGCGGCAACCGCGGCTTCCAAGCGCCGGGTTGCGGAATTACCGGACTCACAATTTTGTCCTTAATATCATTTTTGCGCAAACGCTTGTCTTTCGTTTCGTCGAAAACTTTGAGGCGTAATTTTGTTTTATCTTTTTGTGGACTTTCGACTTTTTCCTCTTGTTTCTCAGCCGCGGGAATTGGACTTTTTGGCTCGCTAATTTCCGGCTTTGCTGGTAAAATTTCTTTCGGCAAAATTTCACTTGATTCCGGCAATACAGCTTCGAGGTTTAATATCGTAACGTCTTCCTCTTTTATCGTAACTGACGACGCCCTTTTTCTCTTTCGATTTCGACGTTTTGCGCCCTTTTTCGTTGGCGATATAAGCTGCTTCTCGTACTCGTCATTGTCGTTATCTTTGCAATTGTTCAGATTCAATGGATCGCAAATGTTCGGCGGTATTATAACTTCGATTGCTTCTTTTCGATGCTTCGGCGTTGGCAATGGACTCGATTTTGGCGTAACCGCGTTCATCGCACGATTTATTTCCTCGTCCTGCATGCTGTTCAAATTTAATGGATCGCAAATATTGCCGCCAAGCAGAAATTTCGTTGGTGGTATTATCGCACCCTCTTTTTTTCGACGCTTGTAAGGAGGAAAAAATTTTCCGTTACCGTTGAAACTTTGTAGACGCTTACGGCCGAATTTGAAGTGACGCGAATCGTCGTGCTTGTTGTGCTTTTTGTGCGTTTGGATAAAAAGCTTTCGGCTTTTATCATCTTTCTTGTTTATCTGGCCAAGCTTTGTTGGACGATCAAGTTGAGTCGACGACATCTTGCTTTTTCTAAAATAAAAAAAATTTACAAATATTATTGTGAGCTATTTTTACACGATATCTTGTTTTTTATAAACGAAAATACACACACTTTTTTTTTTTTTTACTATATTTACGCAGAATTTTTTAGAGAAATATTTACAACGCGAATGAAAAGAAAATTAAATTGGTTGTATAATCAAGAGATTGTTTAACTGATATTTTTAATTAGAAGGCTATTTAGTTGTTTTTCTCTGATTTAAATAATCAGGAAATTATTTAATCTTTTCTTATTTGAAAAATCAAGGGACTGTTTTTTTTTCGTCTGATTTTATTAGAAATGAAGAATAAAAAAAAGAATTTCGATTGTGATTGATTTTAAGTTTTGAATTCACATCGATAAATTTAATCCTTAAGTCTTCGAAAATTGTTGCTTTTTCACTAGTTTTAGAAAACAAATAATTTATAACAATAATTATAACAAAAAATAATTGTTTTTATCAAATTTTGCGATCAATTTAAACTCGAAAAGTTCTTTTTAGGAGCGCTTTCAATTGAAAAATAATTTCGTATTCAAAAACGTAAAAAATCGTAGTTGAAAAAAAAATGGCATTAACATCGTTTTAATAAAATATTGTAATTAATCTTAATTCGGAAAGATTTTTATTTTACGAGCTTTATAAATTAAAAAAAAAAATCAATTCATATTCAACAACGTAAAAAATCGTAATTGAAAAAAAATTGCATTAACATCGTTTTAATAAAATTTTGTAATTAATCTTAATTCGGAAATATTTTTTTACGAGCGTTTTCAATAGAAAAATAATTTCATATTCAACAACGTAAAAAATCGTAATTGAAAAAAAAAAAAATGATATTAGCATCCATTTAATAAAATTTTGTGATCTATTTAAACTCGAAAAGATTTTATTTTTACGAGCGTTATCAATTAAAAAAAAAAAATCAATTCATATTCAACAACGTAAAAAATCGTAATTGAAAAAAAAATTGTATTAACATCGTTTTAATAAAATTGTGTAATTAATCTCAATTCGGAAATATTTTTTTACGAGCGTTTTTAAAAAAAAATAATTTCATATTTATAAACGTAAAAAATTGTAGTTGGAAAAAAAAATGCATTAACATCGTTTTAATAAAATTGTGTAATTAATCTTAACTCGGAAATATTTTTTTACGAGCGTTTTCAATAGAAAAATAATTTCATATTCAACAACGTAAAAAATCGTAATTGAAAAAAAAACAAAAAAAAAATGCATTAACATCATTTTAACAAAATTGTGTAATTAATCTTAATTGGAAAATATTTTTTTACGAGCGTTTTCAATAGAAAAATAATTTCATATAAACATAAAAAAATGGTAGTTGAAAAGAAATTGCGTTAAAATCGTTTTAAAAAATTTTCCAATTAATCTTAACACTGAAAGATTTTTTTACAAGAGTTTTCAATAGAAAAATCATTTTATATTCAACAACGTAAAAAATCGTAATTGAAAAAAAAAAAAAAATAGTATTAACATCATTTCAATAAAGTTTCACATTTCATCTTAACTGAAAAATGTCTTTTTTTTCACTGGTTTAATAATTAAATTAAACGAGACAAATAAATTCGTTTTGGTCCATCGGTAGTTAAATTATAATTGAAAAAAAAAGAAAGGGAAACCGAAATATCTTCGTTTTTTTTGTTCTCGTAGATCAAACGTAAAATTATGTTCCCGCGTTCGCGCATGCGCGTTAGTATAGTTTATATGCATGTAAAAACGGATGGTTCGTATAGCCTAAACGTTAAATTCGTTATTTCGTCTCTCTTATATCGTTTTTTTTTATGTCGTAATCTTACCTCTAATTGGCTCCAGCTCGATTGAAACTTTCGTCAGAGCCGTTGATTTTTATTGCATTAAGCACAGAAACACGTATTTATATGTAATATTATATTTCGTCGCGCCCAGAGCTGCTCAAGTAGACTCGTTGTGCCGACCATCAACGATGGCGAATAAGCTGGCTTCTCGGTTTTACTTCGTTGCGCCACCGATGAAACCACCATTTTACCATGTGGCTAACAGCGCCAGTGAGAGAATCTCGAACCAACGAATTTCGCACTCGGCAAACTTCGGTGACAGTCGCTAGAATTCGGCGGTGGACCTGCTTTTGCGCATTGTGGCTTTGCGCCTTTTTTTTATCGAAATAAAAACGTGTCTTGCAGCTTGCAGGGTTGGGCAGTAAACATGCTTAATTTGCAGCTAGTTATATATTTGTTATTAATTGCAATTGCAATTTGAGATTGGTATTGTTTTTTGTAGTTTGATAACAAAAAAGCATTCTAGTTAAAAATTACAACTGTAATTCGTAATAAAAACATTTTAGTTGCAAGTTACAATGATAATTCGTAAGGAAAACAAAATCTAGTTGCAAATTACGATGATAATTCGTAACAAAAAAAATCTAGTTACAAATTACGATGATAATTGGTAACGAAAAAAAATCTAGTTGCAAATTACAATCGTTGTTCGGTAATAACAAAATCTAGTGACAAATTGCAACTTTAATTTGTAACAAAAAAAAACTTTGTTATAAATTACAGTTGTCATTTTTACAACGATAAGAAAAAAACAAATTACAAATTACTTTGCAGAAATTAATTGCAGATTTATTACAAATTAAATGTAATAATTGTAATTTGTAATACTAGTTACTTTGCAACCATTTACACGTTTATTACCAATTACACTTGATAATTCGTAACAAAAGAATTATAGTGTCAAATTATGGTTGTATTTTGTAATTAAAAAAATCTAATTACATATTACAATTATAATTTATAACATAAACACGGTCCAGACACATAAATATATATAGGGAATTTCATGTAATGTGATCGAGAAATATATATACAATATTCCTTATCCAACAGGCTACATTAATATAGGGCATTTCATGTCAGGTTGGCCAGAGCTGTATAAGGCATTTCATGTTAACTAGGGTACTTTCTCATGGTGCATTCCATGTCAGATGCCCGACATTTACATGAAGAATTTAATTTGAAGTCTTGCGGATATATATATAGGGCATTCCATATCCGGTAGGCTACATTTATGTCGGACATTTCGTGCAAAGTTGACTAGATGCATATAGGAAATTATCAAGCATTAGGTACTGGGTATTTCGTGTCAGGTAGGTCACATGCATAAAGGCTATTCCACGTAAAATATTTTAATTAAAATATTTAAAATTATTTAAATGTAGTAATCGTAATATGTATTTTTTTAGTAGTTAAATAGTATACAAACTTCGGTAACCTCAAGATAATAAAAAAATAGACATCTTTATGCTACTTTGCCGGCATGCAGTTGTTGTTTATTTCAGATATATCATCTTTTGTCATTCATCGATTGCTGCGATCGTTAAGTATTAAAAAATTATGGTTATATCGGCCTTGTCCTAAACATGTGAGAAACCGATTTCTCATGTCGCGATTTCGACTGTTAGGGAAGTTACGTGTTTATAATTAATCGCGAAAGAGTAAAGTAGACTTAGAAGAAGTAAATTCGAGTTTTCAGTACAAAGGACTTTGATACAGAATACATAGTGACGCTTCTGATAGGAGAAAAATACGAAAATGGCGAAGATTGTTGGGAAATCGTCAACGAGTTTCAAGATTTTTGAGATTCACGAGGATGAGGAAAATCATGAGAATATTGGAAAGCTGGAACAGAGTTTCTCGGATCTTCGAACCGAAAATCGGTCTTTCAAAGTATATTATATTTTTATATTAAAAACTAATGAATTGTAATAAAAAATGCGGATCAGGCGCCATATTTATAATCTAACAGTCATGATGTTTATACATTTATGTTTGGCAAACATAACTTCTTTCCAAAAGGCTTTACATTATATATAGGGCATTCCAGGTCAAATCGACAGTTTTCCAATTTTTTTGTTCTAAATACTTTAATAAACAGTAAAAAAATTGTCCCCACGAATTTTTAAATAAACAATATATATAATTGTTTATATAGGGTATTCCAGGTTAAATCGACAGTTTCTGATCTTTTGTTCTAAATACTTTAGTAAACAGTAAAAAACTTGTCCCCACGAATTTTTGAATAAACAATATATATAATTGTTTATATAGGGCATTCCAGGTCAAATCGATAGTTTCTGATTTTTTGTTTCTAAATATTTTCGTAAACATTAAAAAACAAATCGGTCCTCGCGAATTTTTAAACTTTAAATTTTTTTAAAATAGAAAATACTTTAAAAAAATGAAACTTCTAAAATTTATTACATTCGAATCTGGAGTTTTTTATGTACCGATTTTTTTACCGATAAAAATAAATAAAACGAAATTTGAAAAAAAAAAATTGTTTAAAAAAAATTGTTTATAATAATTGAAAAAAAATGTTGAATAAATTATTTATGAAATAAATCGATCATAATATGAATTATACAGATGACACGATTTCCTCGTCGCTCGAAACGCGAGGACTCCCTCGAAGCAACGACACCAACAACAACACCGGAAACAGTAAAAGTTTCGCCATTAGTGCCAAATGCACCGATAAAGCCACCGAGAGCTTCAAAAAAGGTCGTTATTACACCAAAGAGGCTTCAATTCATGGAGGAAGCAGAAAGTCCATCCTCGATGAGCTCTGACATAGAATTCACTATACATCGTTATCAAACGAGATCAACGAAGAAAAAAATATCCGAAAATCTCCGGTCAAACAATGGAAAAACAAAGCAACAGCAGTCAACTGGTTGTAACAGCAAAAATAATTGGTCCGATGTTGATAAAGAAAACAATGGAAGTCACGCGAATGGCCGACAAAACGAGCTGCCTTATCGGCAGTCTTCTAAAAAAATGCATCCTCACAAAAACTCATTGAAATCTTCGCAAAATCGATTGACACGCGAAAACGACTTTGCACACTTTCGAATATAACAGTTTATTCCATGTTATCTGTAAGTTAATATTAATTTCATGTTACTTCTAAGCTAATATTAAGTGCATGTATTTCATCGTGTTTTAATTCGTTATCCTGTCGAATTGTACTGTAAAATCGTATAATAAAAAATACCCCCCTCTCTCCTTCCCACATTTGTTCAGTACATTTTTTTTTAATTATTAGGGTGAACTAAGCCGATGTTTATTTATTATTATCGTAACACCAGGCACTTTGAAGAGAAATGCAGGCTATGTCCAGAAAAGTGTGAAATGACCTTTATAAATGCGACCCACTTGACATGAAATACCCAGTACCTGATAAGTGATCATTATTAGGTGGATATTTTGCTGGTATTTTTTTCTGTATACATCTGGTGAACTTTGCATGAAATATCCTATAGAAATTTAGTCTGCTGGATAAGAAATGTCCTGTATAAATCTGGTTCGGTTTCGACATGGATTACTATAATAATCAAGTGAGTATGGGATGATCTATATATATATATATATCTCGTCCACATTACATGAAATTGCCTGTATACATACATAAATCCCACCTTTTTTTGTTATGAATTATAATTCTAATTAAGACTGGACCTTTTATTCTTAAAAATTGCAATTGTAATTTGTAACACTAGATTGAAAAAAATTACGAACTGCAATTATGATTTGTCGCTGAATTTTTTATTACAATTATTACGAATTACAATTATTGTAATTAGCATAATAGGCAAAAGCACTTAAAAACCAGGGCCTAGTCAAGCTCCGCTAGCGTCCGTCGCTTAGGATTGAAAAATATTATCATCTGTCGGTATAGTCACTTCCGGCAGGATCTTCTTAGCCGGCCGTTGTAAATACTGCGTGCATTTTCAACAACGTTTGATAAAAAGGAGCTCTAACTTACCGACTGTTTCTTATCACTAGATATTACAGTCTCTTAACTTCAGGACATGTTATTAAGCGTACTTTGAACTATATTTACCCCGAATTCTGTTGAAAAATATGTAGCTATCGTTACACGTTCTATTTTTAAATTACTATATTTTAAGTTCTCTTGAATGAAAACAAAAAATATTCTTTTTTATATCGCTGTCGTTTTATCAAAAATCCAGCTTCCTCTCTTTTTGATAAGTCCTCGAATGCTGCTAGGGGGCGTTTATCCAATATAAATTGTAAAACGAAAAGTTATTTGAGGGCGACCGAAAAAACGAGCGATTATTAAATGCGAGAGGAGAATTATTGAAAAATGTCAAATAAGCAAGAAAATGACCAACAATAATTTCGACGGTAATTTACTTGGAAATTTTGCATTTTTCCATGCAAATGACCAACCAATAATAATTCTGATGGTCATTTAGGGTTTTTCGGTGGCTTTTTTTTTTTCTTGCATTTAACGACAGTTCAATTTTTCGGTCATTCGACCGGTGATTGGATCTGTTAGGAAATCGATTGTATAGAGAAAAGGAGCCTTCGATGTTAGCGGGAATACAGTGCAGCCATATATCCCCGGGGTCACCGCATCCGCTGACGTCACGATGGCCCGATGACCCGACCGAACTCCAGGGTAGAGATTAGCATAAGCGATTTACAAGCGATGAGAATATGTCCTCGTATCCGTCTGCGAGCAGTGTGTTACTCCACTGAACACGCTTAAATCCAACGGTTCTTATTAAATTATACAAAGCGGCGAAGACTACTCGATTTTGTTTTTCCCTTCTTTTTTTTTCGCTACGCTAACAGATTCGATGACCAACCGAGCGACCGAAATATTTACCGGTCGTTAAACGCTAGAAAATAAAACGATTGATAAACGCCAAATGACCACGAAAATTATCATTTAAATTATTGTTTGATGGTAATTTTCTTAAAAAAAAAAAAATATTGTAAAATTATTTTATATTGTTTGGGAATACGACTTCCGCTTGAAGTTGGCTGCAAATAACGAAGATGGTAAAATAAATAAAATTTACTTCAAGTCAATTTATGTATATAATATTTATTCATAGATTTTATGTTTTTGAGCTTGGAAAATATAATCCTTTTATTTTCTTAAAGATAATTAAAGATTATTTCTCGGGGTTAAAAATACAGATGGCGCCACTATTTCGTCAGATTCAATTTCTAACAGATGGCGCCAGTTATAAAGTCTCAGTTATTCGCAGCCAACTTCAACGTGAAGTCGTATCTGGCAATTTAGCCCTAAATAATGTATAGGGGAACAAAAGAAAACCATTTCTAACAGATGGCGCCACTTTACAAATCTCAGTAATGCAGCCAACTTCAATCTGAGGTCGTATTTTGCAATTTAGCCCTAAATAATACATAGGGGAACAAAAGAAAACCATTTCTGACAGATGGCGCCACTTTACAAATCTCAGTAATGCAGTCAACTTCAATCTGAAGTCGCATTTGTCAATTTAGCCCTAAATAATACATAGGGGAACAAAAAAAAACCATTTCTGACAGATGGCGCCACTGTATAAATCTTAGTTATGCAGCCAACTTCAACGTGAAGTCGCATTTGTCAATTTAGTCCTAAATAATATATAGGGGAACAAAAGAAAACCATTTCCAACAGATGGCGCCACTTTACAAATCTCAGTAATGCAGCCAACTTCAATCTAAAGTCGTATTCAATAATTTAGCCCTAAATAATATATAGGGGAACAAAAAAAAACCATTTCCAACAGATGGCGCCACTTTACGAATCTCAGTAACGCAGCCAACTTCAATCTAAAATCGTATTTGGCAATTCAGCCCTAAGTAATACATAAGGGTCCAAAAAAAACCATTTCCCACAGATGGCGCCACTTAAAAATATTCAGTTATTCGCAGCCAACTTCAAGTTGCTTATTTTACGATTTCATCCAAGCCTTTGTTAGCATCACGCTTCATAAATAGTCATCGTTAAAACAAAAAATTCTACAAAACTACAAATTCGATTTTTACAAAATTTCATACAAAATATCCATGAACGCTGTTACGTATCCGTCTCAAGTTTCAACTCACGAATTCTCACTCATTCCTGACCCCCCTCAAAAATGATAACCCGTGATAAATCGGCCAAGCCTCGATTGCTCAGTTGCGCGATTGACTTACAGTTGCCCCGAGACATACCAAGTTAGACTTTTGTATACGTCAGAACATATAAATGTTCGGTTTTGTTATCACCCTCTCTCGTAACAGGCGCAGCGATCGTGTGTTGCTAACCGAGAGAGTTGCTCCCGCGGGTTATCTCGGCCGCCCTTCGCTCGTTTTCTATATTCTAGATGTTGCAACTGTGCGTTCCGAACACACACACATCGCGTGTTCCAAAAAGACGACGATAACGTGAGAGTTGATGGCAGTCGTTGCAAGTAAAAATGGGATTATTTTTTCCTCGATAGTGACGTGACAGTTGTATTCAGTGGAAATAAAAAAAAAGCCCTTCAAGCCCTTTGCTATTCTACTCTTCGTTCGGTCAATGTAATTATTCTTCGCAAACATGGGAGCGGCCTTTGCGATCACGGAAAACGAGGGCAATTCTCTCTGGAAAATAAAAGTGGCGGGCGAGGAGTCAGGAAAAAAAAAACATGGATGCGAAAAAATGTTTACAATATGTATAGGAAAAATTATTAACATGTACAATGTAAGATCGAATTTTTTGAAATTGTATATTTAGAAAAATCGTTTTTTTTATTTAAAAAAAAAAAAAAAATTTTTGGGAATAAAAAAATTTCAAAACACATTTTTGAGCTAAATATTCTTTGAAAAAAACATGAAATTTGGATTTTTTAAAATGTTTTTGCGATTCATCGTTGCCTTGATTTCGTCGATATAATAACAACAAAAAAATCATTTTTTTTTTTTTCTGAATCGGTATATAAAAATCTGAATAATTTGTTCGTCTTCACTTTTTATTTCTTAAAAAAAAAAATTTTTGAAAAAAAATTCCAAAACACATTTTTGATCAAAATATTCTTTTGAAAAAAAACATGAATTTTGGATTTTTAACAAAAAAAATCGATATTTTTTTTTTTTTCGTAATCGGTATATAAAAATCTGGATAATTTCTTTAAGTCGTCACTTTTTATTTCTTAAAAAAAAAAAAAAAAAAAAATCCAAAACACATTTTTGATAAAAATATTCTTTAAAAAAAACATGAATTTTGGATTTTTAAAAATGATTTTGCGATCGATCGTTGCCTGGATATCGTCGATATAACAACAACAAAAATTGTTTTTTTTTTTTTTTTTCGTAATCGGTATATAAAAATCTGAATTATTTTGTTCAATTCTTCAGTTTATTTGAACCTCGATTATTTTCGATTTTGCAAAATTTCGGTTGCTGATTTAGTGCGAAATGTCTCATATGCAATGTTATTATTGTCAGACCAGAATATGAAAAAAAGCGAGGGCAGAAATTGAGAAGAATATTTTCGTGGCCACGTCATCGCTTGTGCCTTCTCGATCGGAACACCGCTAAAGCCACAGAGATAATTCGCACGAGTGTATTAGTTATACGCTGAGCCGAAAATACCAGTGGTGATGTTTAAAATAGAGGCCACGGTTATATCGTCTAAATACGAAATACAAGTGTGTAATAGACGGCGCTTGGAAAACGTGCGAGACGCTCGAGATAGAAGCGAAAACGAGATCGGTAGACACACACACACACACACACACACACACACACACACACACACAAGGCATTGACCGTGCATTTTACGGAACCGGATAAATAATATCGGAAATATGACGAGTCTAAAAATAGCAGTTTTTTTTCCTCATTTTTTTTCTCATTCAATTTTATTACTTAAGGATTAGAGGAGGGATATATTATTATTATTTCAGGAAATTTTTATTTTAAGATATTTAAAAAATTTGAGAATTATAAAATCGATATAAAAAAAAAAAAAAAATTGTATTTATCGTTAGGAATGGTCATTTTTATTTAATTAAAAAAACACTGTTTTTTTTTTAAGGTTTCTTGAATAAAAAATAAAGTCAAAATTTTTTTTTATTCGTCTGCCATTTTGAGAAGTTAAAAAAAAAAGAAAAAAAATAGGAGATGGTTAAAATGTACATGAAGGCATTTCGAAAAATTAGTGCGTAACTGCGTGAGTGATTGGACGTAAATATAAAATATATCAGCAGAGAAACAGCTCCGATGAGTCGAAAAAAAAAATTCGGTACAGCGAGAAAACACGAGATCACGAGAGGTCGTGTTCGATAACCGCAAGATTTGTAACACACGTAAGCGCTGTTGTTCTGCTTTTAGAATGCAATCTTTACGCAAACACGATGAAGCATTATCGACGATATGTCGTTTCTGGCGGATCTCATTTTTCGGTTTCTCCATTTTTTTTTTTCTTTTTTCACTCTCTTTCCTATTTATTTGTTCCTTCAATTTTCTATCATCAGTTCAGCATTTTTAAAAAGTCAATCTAGAAGAAAGTCTTTCTTTTTTTAAATTCTTTCCTGAAACAACCTGAACACTATCGGTTTCCATATCATATTTTGAGTTAAATAAAAAAAATTGAGAGCACAAAAACCACATTATTCCACGTGACTAATTTTTTTTTTATTTAACTCAAAATGAAAAACTTATATATTTAAGATTACGACGTTTTAGATAGAAAAAAAAAATCCCCAAATTTGGTTTGATTGAGGCAATAATTTTTTTTCATATGATCAAAATACAATTAAAAATCTAATTACGTTTTTATTTTGCGATACGCCAATCTCCTTTGAATCCTATATATATATATATATATAGGATTAAAAAAAAAAAATATATATATATATGATTAGATTGGCTTATCTCAAAATAAAAACCTAATTAAATTTTTAATTGTATTTTGAACACATGAAAAAAAAAATATATATATATATAGCATTGAACTCTGAACTCAAGAGAAACGGAAATTTTTCCAGCAAAGATAAACGAGTCAAGTCAGCCGATCATTATCAAAAATAGCCTCATTACCCTAAGTACGAAAGTGACTTCAAAACTTTCTCAACTAAAATCTCTCTGCCCCTGGCCCCTCGCCCCTTAAGCATCCGATTCGTTGGAGGTTATCGCGGGGGATGCTTCATAGAGTAGACTTCATATATCCCGTAATGCCCCTTCCCGCAGCCCCCCGCCCCGCCAATCTCCCCCCCCCCCTACCCCCCTGCCCCCGCCAACATATTTCCATTTTTCCCCTACCAGTTCACTGGCGCACGGGTATTTCTCCCTTCAGTTCTTCGCGGCACACACGCGTGAGTAGACATGGGCGTGCGTGCGCGCGCGCGCGCGCGCGTTTACCAGAAGAACGTGTATTACATTACTATAGTTCGTTTGCGTGGCGTAAAAGGCGCGCGTGTCGCACGAAACGCACGCGGCGGTGGCGGCGGCGGCGGCAGCAGCGCCTTGTCGTCGGCGCTTCCCCACCCTGGCCCCCGCCTCCACCCCCCCCCCCCCCCCCCCCCCCCCAGCCCCCGCCCCATTACGGAGGCGCCCAACGACGAATCAGGGTCTCGGACGTTCTCGGTGCGCGCGCGCATATCGTTCTTGTCGTCGAGTCCTTGGCAAGATTTCGTTGTTGCGCAGCTCAGTTTGCGTCGTTCGCTTTGATCGTAAGGTTGTGTTCTCATCTTCGTTTGCGCCGCGTGCTTCGAAACTACTTCTGTACATTCTTTTTTTTTTTTCTTTTTTTTTTCTCTCCCCAATTTGGTTATACTTTTCGTGCAACGAAAAAAAAATTGTACATCAGTAAAACATTGGATCTTCGATATATGCTTGTTTGTTTTTTTTTTTTTTTTTTTTTTTGTTAAATCGCGGAAGTTTGAATAATTACAACAAAATGTTACGAAAAGGGAATTAAAAAAAAAAAGAAAAGCAAGATTTTCGCGAAGGCGAAAGGATTTTTTTTCTGTTTTTGAAGGAAATGCAAATTATTTCCGAAAAAGGGTGCTTAAGAAATTTTAAGTTTTTTTTTTTGTATGCGAGAAGATATTTTTTTTACGCTTATCTCGAATTTTTTTTTAAGACATCGTTTTTTTTTTTTTTTAAAGATTTTTTTAACGAAAATATTCAGTAAAAATAGATGCGTGGAATTTTATATTTTGAAGTTTTTTTTTTGTTTTTACGAAATTCTAAAAAAAAAGTGTATGTTTCTTATTTTTGGTTTCTTTTTATCGGTTAGCAAAGTTTGGATTATTCACTAAAAATGATGCGTGGAATTTTATCCTTTAAAGATATTTTTTGTAAACTCGTGTTTTTTTCTTTTTTAACGAAAAATGAATTATTTAAAAAAAGGGCGTATAAAAAATGTGTAGCTTATTTTTTTAGTTTTTGTTGAGCGAAAAAATTTCTGTTCTTTGAGGATTTTTTTGTTTAAATCCAACTTTTTTTCGAACTTCGAATTATTTCCGAAAGAGGGCGCTTAAAAATGTGTTGTTTTTTTTTATTAATTCTTGCGAGATTAAAAAAAAGGGCGTTTAGAAAAAACAGCAATTTTTCAAAGTCAAAATATAAATCTATCGAAATTCGAATTTTAGGATCACGAAAACGTTTAAAAATCAGTGGTTTTTAACTTATTTTATCACTCACCAAAATTCGAAATTATATTCAAAACAAGAAGCTCAAAAAAATTCGCAATTTGTTTAAAATAGTTTTATAAAAATTCCGATTTTTTTTTTTGTAAACAAGCTTGGAGCTATTTTTCAAATTTATAAAAAGAGAGATTATCGCAGAAGCTCAGAGTTTAAAAATTCGTAATTTTAGTAAGATTCTTAAATTCTTCTCGTTCTGTCTCGTCAGCCAAAAGGGGGAGCTTTAGTCTGTCTCTCTCTTTCGCTTTAATTCCCTCTCTTTTTACACATCCGCTACACAATATTTTCCCCATACACTGAACCAAAAACGGGTTTTATTTTTTTTTTCGTTCTGAATGGACTACAAAAAACGTAAATTCGTGACCAGAGATTTACATTTTCTCAAGGATCGAGAAAAAAAATACGAGTACCACAAAAAAAAAAAAAAAATCGGAGTGTTTTTTTTTTATATTCCTCACGCTAAATTCAGTACTTCGAGCAACGATGTTCCTAATCCTCAAGTGTGCGGTGCAAAAAAAAAAAAAACCAAAATTTCAACGTGTAGCAAATATTCGTAAACGAGTAAAATTCCTCATATTTATTATTATTATCACTATATTATGTGCAACAGTGATATCTCCTTGTATTATGATTATTTTTTCTCCTTCGGTACAAAAAAATTTCCAAAAAAAAAGGAAGATATTTTTTTTTACGTGACATTTTGCAGACTTTTTTTTTCTTTCCATTCAGAAATTCATAAACAAATATTTAAAAAAAAAAATGAGTCCTGAATTTTGTACAATTTTTTTTTTTCCTTCATTTCGAAAGATCATAATAATAATGATATAAAAAAAAACGAAACGCAAAGAAAATTCTTCGCTGCGAAAATCAAAGCAAAAAGATCGATCTTTTTCCTTCGTTTTTTTGTCTTTTTGTTTTTTTTTTTTTTTTTAATTTCAAAAGAAATGTGGCAAACGATCTATGCGCAATGATCTACGTATAGTGCGCATGCGCGAGCGCGCACGAATCTCAATCTCTCCTCCGGATTCACTACGTGGAAGCGTGTGGGGGGAGGAAGCTAAAGTCTCTGCGGTGCCGTTACTGCTCTTTGGCTCCCGGTTCGGTTCTTGTGTGTGCGCTGCTGCTTTAACACCCACGAGAGTTGGTAGTAGAGAAGAAGAACGCTGGTAACGACGTTCTCGATTCGATCGACGAAGCCCCGCGCAAACCGGAAGTCGAGTCCACGCCACCAATCGGCCTCTCGCTTGTCTGGAGGAGAGTCTCTCAAGGTGAGTTTTGCATAAATTCTATTAAAAAAGAAAAAAAGGATTGCAGTTAGTTTTCATTATTATTATTGCCAGCATTTTTTTTTCTTTCACGTTTTTATTCGTAACTCGATTTGCCGACTTTAGTTGGGCTTCGTTAGCGCGACTTCCGGTTTCTGCTCCCCGGCGCCGTTTTCCACGTGCATCTTTATTCTCTCTTTTAAAAAAACTCGAAGCAAAGCAGGATTGTAATTTTTTTTTCTTTAATCAAGAGATTACAAAAAAAATCATGTAGTATGCATATATATTTTTTCACATACTTTTTTATGCATTTTTTCATAAAAGTCAAATTTCCAAATTTTTCTTGAGATCTTAAAGAATATAAATAATATTCATTGCTCAAAAATTAGTCATTTGTTTATTTACAAAAATTTTAAGCTACGAAATTAAATCACAAATTCACTGCAAAAAAAAAAAGAGAAAAAGTTTTTATTCTGCAAAATCATTGTTATGAACTTTTTTTTTTCTACATCAACTATGAGTTCTGTAAACCATTTCCACCTTAATTTACAAAAGTTTCGAAATTTTAAACTTACATAAATAATCATTTTAAATCAAAATTTTGAATACAACAAAAACGATATACGATTTTTTTTTTAAATTTATTTTTTTTTAAATAATCTCCAAAATGATGTTCTATTCAAGAGCATCGAGATTTTATTTATACAAACTCTTTTTTTATGCACGATAAAATCGTGAAACACGATTTAATGCATAAAGCGCGTGTACAAAAAAAAAGTCACAGTATTATATTATTTATAAACTTAAGGAAACAAAATAATCCCCCCCCCCCCCCCTAAGGACACAATTAATTTTGTTTTCGTCCCTGAAAAAATGGGCCGATTTTTTTTCTTGCATTACATTCGAGAGAAAATTTGGAAAAATAGTAAATCCCGGAATTATCAAGTGGCAGCTTTACACGAGGGGAAGCAACAACGCCAACGCCAACATTGTGGCCGTTGGAAATATTAACCCACGAATGCGGCACGGCTCAGGCTGTAAGCTTTTAAGCACTTGCAACAACTGTGTCGGAGGGCACGTTGAACGTTTCATGAGAGATATAATACCGAGGGGGTCAGCAGAGCCCGGGGGGTGGAGGGGGGGAGAGGACTTACGAGGGGGGAAGAGTTGCTTTAGTCTAGCGATAAATAATGACCGGTCCCGCCCAACGGTCAACGAGGTACGCCTACTGTTTCTAACGAGACGAACGTTGCAATATAAGTGGCGTTAAAAAAAAATTAAAAACTTGTAAATCGGTGTAAAAAGAATCGACGCGACAGACAAATATAATGGGGGGGGGGGGGGACTCGTGCATTGAAATTATTTTATTTAATTCAATCTTTCACTTGGTAACTTTTAATCTCAAAATTAGGCACTTTAAAAAAAAATATATATATATATATAAATATTTAAGCAGAAAAAACTTCGATCAAGAAAAAAATTATATATTTTAATTATTTTATTATATATACATATATAACATATTTTATATATTTAAAAAAAATTATATTTTTATTATTTTCTATATATATATATATATAATTTTTTCTTGATCAAAGTTTATTCTGGTGAAATATTTTTTTTCTTCCCATCTCTCTTCGAGCGAGGAAGGAGACGACACCCCAATATCTTTGGTTTAACTTGAACACGTGTACAGCTGCGTCCTGCTGGAATGGAAGCGCATCGAGTGTTTTTGAGACGACCGATATATCGCAGACGTGCCAGGCGAGCCGGTGCTGCGAAGCTATTTCTGGCCTGGTGCTTGCCGCCTGTAGATACATACGCGAAGAAGAGTGTGTGTGTGAGAGAGAAAGAAAGAAGAATGAAGGAGATAGAGAGATTGTGGCGAAAGAACGTAAGAGTGAGAGAGAGAGAGAGAGATGAAAAAAATAAATAAAATGTGTGTGTGTGTCAGAGAGAGAGAGAGAGAGAGAGAGAAAGAGAGTTACAGGAGGCGCGGCCATCTTCTGAAAACGGATTAATGCTCATTATGGATATTAGACTCCGGGGGCCATTTGCATAAAGGCGGAGAGAGACGTTGATACAACTGGTCGGGCGATAACGAGCGCGAGACTCGACGAAGCGAACGAGTTCGTCGTTGTCGTTCGTTATTTTTATTATTTTTTCTTTTTTTTTTTCTCTGCTTTTTATTTATATATATACGTTTTTTTTTTTTCAATTTTTTGTTATTCTCATTGGACTCGCATAGCATCCCCTCCAAATTCTCCAGATATCCTCGCTGGGGTAGATTAAACGATGTAGCGCGTTTATTGCTCTAGAAATAAAAATGATTATTTCTGTGCAGTTGGTGTACTAAGATTTTTCTTGTACCGTCGCATTGTAGCCGCATCCTTTACGGGCTCGTGTATGTTGACAAAATAACAGTGTTTTTCCATTGAAATTTCGACGTGATTAGAAAGTTTGGCTAAAAAAATATTTCGTTTCACACGAAAACTAATGATGCAAGCTTTCGATAATTTGCATAAGATGGTCATTTGAATTTCAAAAATCTCTTTCTCTATCCAAAGTACACGAATCATAAAAAAAAAAAAAAAAAAAAAAAAAAAAAATACTTTTATTCGATCAAAATTATCCTGCAGAATCGTAATTACAAGTCTAAGTGAAGAAGATTGCGGATAATCGTTGACATAAAATTTGTCTGGCGCCAGGAAAGCCTGTGACGATCGTTGAAGCGTCGCATCGAGGAGAGACACTTTCGCTTCTCTCGGCAGTGACTCTTCGCAGGAAAGCCAAGAATTTCAGGAATATAAGTGTGTATATAAAAAAAAAAAAAAAGAGAGAGAGAGAGAGAAAAAGCGAAATGGGAGAATGAGAGAGAAAAACGTGTGTGTTACCAAGGAAGAAAGCCAATCGGTGGGTCGAGAAGAGTGGCCTCGGTTTGCCCGCTTCCATGACGACACCTGCATGTAAATGCGGGCATTATTCGGGCGTTTGAATATTTAAGAGTGTTCGGACGGAGAGGAAAGTCCGAAAGAGAGATAGAGAGATAGAGAGAGAGAGAGACGAGGAAAAAATTGTGAGATGGTGAGTGAATAAAAAAAAATTGAAAGGCCTGGCCGAGGGGGAGGGTAAATCAGGGGGAGGGCGAAGAAGCACCAAGAGCTTCGAGAACGATGCCTACGGATCGAGAGGCAACCCCCTCTTCCTCTCTCCCTCTCGCTCCACGACGGCGTTTATTTATTGCCAGTATTAATACCGAGCTCGACGGAGTCGGTCGGTGATTACATAAAACTCGCCTGCTGTGGTTCTCCTCGCATCCATAGTATCGCATTTGTCGTTTTCTTTACTTTTTTTTCTTCTTTTTTTTTTTTACTCCCAGTTGAAGCCTCGTACACACGCGGGGCTTTCCTTCTCTATGGCGCGAATGGATTCGGTCGCATCGAGGAACACACACACATTTTTTACTTACACTCACATTCTCACTTACACTCACTCTTACATTCATATTCACTCCGGTACTGGCTCTCACATTTACACTCACATTTACACTCACATTTACACTCACATTTACACTCACACTTACATTCACATTTACACTCACACTTACATTCACATTTACACTCACACTTACATTCACATTTACACTCACATTTACACTCACACTTACATTCACATTTACACTCACACTTACATTATCATTTACACTCACACTTACATTATCATTTACACTCACACTTACATTCACATTTACACTCACACTTACATTATCATTTACACTCACACTTACATTATCATTTACACTCACACTTACATTCACATTTACATTCGCATTTACACGCACACTTACATTAACATTTACACTCACACTTACATTTACACTCACACTTACATTCACATTGACACTCACACTTACATTCACATTGACACTCACACTTGCATTCACATTTACACTCACACTTACATTCACATTTACACTCACACTTACATTAACATTTACACTTACATTTACACTTACACTCAGACTTCCACTCACACTTCCACTTACACTCACACTTCCACTTACACTCACACTTACACTTACACTCACACTTACACTTACACTCACACTTACACTTATACTCACACTCACACTCTCACTTACACTTGCACTTGCACTTACACTTACACTTACACTCACTCGGAACTCATCAATGGAACTGAAGAAAGAAGAACACTGAAAGAAGAAAAAATAGTGCGACGACGTTCAACGAAAACCGAAGACATAATTCCTTGGGATACAATCTATTGACAAATCATCAGACGGAGTATCTGTTCACATCTTACCGGGCAGCATTAGATTTAATTTCAATTTTCTAATACTGTCAGGTAAAGATGTCGTCAGGATTCCGAGATCAACATTTCCGTCAACATTGTGTGCAATACGCGAATACCAACCGACTCTTCAAAATTAACGACACAGCTTTCGTTTTGTATAAAAAACGATCGTGTGGAATCTGCTCATGGAATAATGGCGTCAATGTTGCGAAAAAAAAAAAAACGACGTTCCTGTCTCGGTGAAGGAGAAATAGATTGTTTTCACTTTTTTTTTTTTTTTTTTTAATATAGTAGCACTCTTCATTCAACAATCATCGCGATAATATATCAAAAAAATTGATCTACTCAACCCGCGCTTTAAATTTCTGTCGAATCTCATGAATTTTTGCCTCCTCCACGAAATATCGAAAATTAACGTCGAGGACGTGTTTTCACATTTTATTATTTAGCCTTGTCTCACAGAATCGCGAATGTGTGCTCTACCCCGTGAGTCATTATAAGTTCGCGCGATGCGTTAAAAAGTCGCGACGGCAGACAAAGTCACCAGTCATCGCGCACTTTGGCGCCCTCATTTATTCAACAAGGGACAAGCTTCTCTCACTCCTTTCTTATTTACACTTCTAACACTGGCGACGGAATTGAGATTTTGGATGCTCGCCAAACATACCGAGTTTCGTTTTTAGAAAAGTTTGACTTTTTTTTTCTTTTCGTTTGACAAGACAACGCGGTTTTAACACAAATCATATATATATATATATAATATTTTATATTTATAATTATATTTATATTATATATATATATGTGACAGTATTTATATATATATTATCGTAGGAAAAGAAGTATAAGTTAAAGGTGATTATCAGTTTACCAAGTATGTCATGTCAACGCGACGTTATCAACGCCTGTCCGTTCGTAAATGTCTTAATATCGCGGAACCACGACGTCTCGTCACGAGAGCGGGGGTGCGACGACCTCGACGACTGCGTCGTGACGCGAATACAGATTCCTCGTGTATATATAAGGCCATAGGGAAATGCTACAAGGGCGCACAAGATCTGTGCTCTTCGACATCAAGAGGGAATCTGACCAATCGAAAAATTGCTTTTCAATCATCTTTTTTTGTTTTTTGTTTTTTAATTTAATATTTAAGGATTGCGGGAAGGATATGATATGCTTTCGGTTGTAGTTTATCTAAAAAAAAAAAACAATTTTTTTTTCTATATTTTTGTAGCTAACGTTTTAGCGTAGCCATTTTTTTTATTTTAAAAGTTGATATTTTTTTAAGTCTCCTTTTTTCTTTTAAGTCTCTTTTTTTCCCCTTATCTCTGGTTGTAGCTAACGTGGCCATTTTTTTTTATTTAAAAAATTGGTATTTTTTTGGATCTCTCGAATGAAATTTTTGTTTTTTTTTTTATATCGCCGCCATTTTATCGAAAATTAATAAAACCGTAGACACAACTTTGAGAAAACCAATGAAACAAAAAATCGTGGTGGTTTACTAAAAAAAAAAAATTTTTTTTTTCTAAATCTCTATGATTGTAGCTAACGATTTAGCGTGGCCATTTTTTTATTTCAAAAATTAGTATTTTTTAAAGTCTCTTGAAAAAAAAATTTCTTTTTTTTTTTTTATTATATCGTCACCATTTTATCAAAATAAAACCAAAGACGATCAGGCTTAACGTTAAAACAACATAAATTTCTAGCAAAACTTTGAGAAAATTAATGCAACCAAAATTCGTGCCATAACTGTTTTATATACATGCACGTATATATAGCAAAGTCCACTACACTAGACACTGTACACTTGTCTAATTATAGCAAGTTGTCCGAAACGCCACTGCGTGTGACAAATATATATATATATATATATATGTATAATGTGTGTATGTGTTACAAGAGATGTGGAGGACAGACGAACGCCTACTTTGTTAGTAAGGAAAAACGTGGGCGTGACGATAGACGTGTCCCTACACTTCTCTTGGCATTTTTTCGATGTAACGTCGTCGTGAAAAATCTCATTCGAACGTGAAAGTCACACGAAACCCCAGCATCGAGCATCCAGCGTGCTTAAATATATCTTATTTTTTATTACACACGTCACGATCACGCTGCTTTCTTGGCTACCTTAACGCGCCTTCAACCATGTTTAATAAAGTGATTCTGACGTGAAGAACGTTTAAAGAAAAGTCGAGATCAGAGATATAAAACCACGCTATGTTGAAATTGCTTTGTGTGTCTATTTTTTTAAATTCATTTATTTAGTCAATTAATTCTGTCATTATGATACTTTTGTAGAAAATTAAGGAAGTGAAGTAAATTTATACGATTCATCTGTCAAATAACATTTTTTTTGCTAGGTGGAAAAGCATGCGGGTAATGCGGGTCACCTATAAAAAAAATCAGGGCGTTTGTGTGTCATTTGACCCCGGTGACCTCGATTGTCCTACACAGAAACTGCGGGGACGATTTATTTTTATAACATAAAGAGATACGCATCTTTTTTTGTATTTTTTAAAATAAGAAATGCACGAAACTTATTTTTGTGAAAAATAAATAAAAATAAGTTTGTGCACAAATTTTGTTGAAATTACAAACAAAAAAAAAAATGTATTTTTATTCTTCAGTACCAACGGAAATAATTTTTGTCCCTACTGATGATTCTGCTTCTATCAATTGCAGCAATTCTAGTTCTTTGATCTCTTCTTTCTTTCAATCGACGCAAAAAAAAAAAGTAGTTTCCCGGAAAAAAAAGAAGCTTCGCGAAAGCGAAGACTCTCCGCAGCGATATGGAAACAAAAGAGCACGAGAAAGGGGGGAGGTAAGGTTATACTTACAGACGCGCTGATCCAATGCACAGGATTAACATTCGTGGCGCGTAACGTAACGCACCATACGGCTGTTAAAAAAAAAATGTTACTGTACTGCTGGACTGCTATAATATTGTATTCCGAGTCCGGAGCTTAAGAGACTCAGGGACGTTGCGCTGTGTCTGTGTAGCTTGTGCACTATACAAGGCACTCTGTGTTGCTTCGCAAACTGTACGAAAACCGGCTGCTGCTCCTCAGGTCGTTTACTCGCTTCAGGGCCGTGTCAACGTTTTTCTCCGTATGAGGATATCTCAATCTTATCAGGATCTAAAGCAATATTCAGTAATAATGAAACCGTTAAAAAGATACTGTCGACTTTTGAAAAATAATTGCACGGCAGAATCTTGTAGCATTCGTTGATGAGTATTATGAGTTTGTTTGTATGGAAAATTTAGGCAAAAATTGAAGAATTAAAAATTGAAAATTGAAGAATTAAAAATTAAAAATTGAAGAATTAAAAATTAAAAATTGAAGAATTAAAAATTAAAAATTGAAGACTTAAAAATTAAAAATTAAAGAATTAAAAATTGAAGAATTAAAAATTAAAAATTAAAAATGAAGAATTAAAAATTAAAAATTGAAGAATTAAAAATTAAAAATTAAAAATTGAAGGATTAAAAATTAAAAATTGAAGAATTAAAAATTAAAAATTAAAAATTGAAGGATTAAAAATTAAAAATTGAAGAATTAAAAATTAAAAATTGAAGAATCAAAAATTAAAAATTGAAGAATTAAAAATTAAAAATTAAAGAATTAAAAATTAAAAATTGAAGAATTAAAAATTAAAAATTAAAAATTAAAATACGAAACAGCCTCGTATCCGCACTTATAAATAATTCTCTGGCAGACTAGCCAAGATTATACAAAAATTAGGATGGACACGCCCTTTTTTAAAATTCAAAAATACTAAATTTAATGCCTGCATAAATTTCGTTAAAAAAATCACAAGGATCAAAGTGGGCCAACTGTTTCACTTTTGTGCCAAATTTCAGATGAATAGCTTGAACGGTTCTTGAGTTAAACACATTCAGTAGTGAAACCATTAAGTGGGTTTCATAAAATTCTCAAGAATCGTAGGTGAATTTAATTCTTACCAAAGTCATGGATTATTTTTTTTTTAGCAAATTGCAAAATTGCTAATTTGTCATTAATTTTTGTGTTCTTATTAAATTTATTATGTAAGGATTTGGGAAAGAATTTGTCATTAAGCACACTTTGAACAATGTTTACACCGATTTTTTATTGACAAATATAAAAAAATTTGAAACTTATTAGATACAATATGATGGTTCATCTAAAGAAATGATCGACTGCATGTTGCATTCAGTGCCTCGGTGGTGGTTTATCTAAAAAAAAAAAAAAAAAAAAAAAAAAAAATGAAAGCCAAATATTTTCTTAATCAGTACAGTTACAGCTATCATTTATGCGTGGCCGTTTTATATTTTATCGACTTTTCATAAAACCGCGACACTATTAAAAAAAATCAATAAAAATTTTGTATTTTCTTCACTCAGTTGACCTTCAAAAATAGTAATTCTAAAAATAAAAAAAAAAAACATCCACATTCAGACTTGACCACTGCGGTGACGAAAATTTCATTTTAAAAACGATGAAAATCAAATATTATTTAAGAAAAATAAAAAAAAATAAAATTAATTCTAAAACAACTGTAACTACATCGTTTTTTAATATCCAATATTTTTCAAGTTATGTACTATAAGAAAATTGTGAAAAAAAAAGATTCTTCGTGCACATTGATTAAAATGTCGTCTGTCGGTATTGTTGAAAAATAACGTGCGACATAAAGAGGGCGCTCGTTGGTTTGATACTGGTTCCTCACATGTCGCAAATTGGCTTCAGGGCCGTGCCAGGGGGGGAACCTCATCGCGTTCCCTCATCCGCCCTCGTCGAACGAGCAGCCAAGAGAGACTGAGAGAGACGGAGAGACACAGAGAGAGAGAGAGAGAGAGAGAGAGAGAGAGAGAGAGAGAGAGAGAGAGAGAGACAGAGCCACGAAGGCTGAACCACCCGTTGAGAGAGAGCCAAACGCCGGCCGGTTTGGTGGAATGAGAGACTATACAGTAGAAGCTCTCACATCGTACGTTCACGTACCTTAGATTTAAAAAGTGGTGGGGACAATCCTAGTGTTTTTATTGGATAAAATTCCACGTTACTTGTTTGTCCCAATATTTACGTGAAATTGATTGCATAATGGCAATTCTGGACTTTTTTACTCTCCGATTTTTGACCTGACTTATATTTGTACATTTCTGTATCGCAGAATCCGTTTTGGATTCTATAAATATTTGTTAACATTTTTTCGATTTATTCATATTTTACGATTTTTTCAAGTGACTTCTCCCATTATTGACCAAAAAAATAAGAGACTCAATAAATTGAGCACGATATGAGAGGTTCTACTGTAGCAGCAGCAGCAGAGGCTAAAGCAGCGTCGTCAGGACTTTTGGGTTCAATGAGCCTCCAAAACCGAGCCGCCCGGTTATACAGTACTTTTTACACATACGTTTATTTCGCAGAAGAAGAGGTTCTCTCGCGCCCCGGTGAAGATTTTCTTGCCGGCGCAGTGTTGCATATACACAGTCAGATATCGATCTACAACGATTACTACCAAAAGAAAAAAAAAGAAAAAGCTATCTTGGGTGATCTTTATTCCTTTATGCCGGGAGGGGAAGTCGAATGAAGTATTGGGAAGTGAATTAACGACCGATTCCAATCGCATCGACTTTCTTTATCTTGATATTCTTGAAAAACACCGCATCACTCTCAAAGGTCAAATGTCGAACATTCGTAAATTTGATTCGCACCTTGTAGCTTTATTCTTATGTAGCCCTTATTACACGGAAACCAGGAAAGTTTATTTGACTCGTTGAAATTGGATATATTTATTTTGTTAAGACACTTTAATTTTTAATTTTTAATTTTTAATTTTTAATTTTTAATTTTTAATTTTTAATTTTTAATTTTTAATTTTTAATTTTTAATTTTTAATTTTTAATTTTTAATTTTTAATTTTTAATTTTTAATTTTTAATTTTTAATTTTTAATTTTTAATTTTTAATTTTTAATTTTTAATTTTTAATTTTTAATTTTTAATTTTTAATTTTTAATTTTTAATTTTTAATTTTTAATTTTTAATTTTTAATTTTTAATTTTTAATTTTTAATTTTTAATTTTTAATTTTTAATTTTTAATTTTTAATTTTTAATTTTTAATTTTTAATTTTTAATTTTTAATTTTTAATTTTTAATTTTTAATTTTTAATTTTTAATTTTTAATTTTTAATTTTTAATTTTTAATTTTTAATTTTTAATTTTTAATTTTTAATTTTTAATTCTTAATTTTTAATTTTTAATTCTTAATTTTTAATTTTTAATTCTTAATTTTTAATTCTTAATTCTTAATTCTTAATTCTTAATTCTTAATTTTTAATTCTTAATTTTTAATTCTTAATTTTTAATTCTTAATTCTTAATTCTTAATTCTTAATTCTTAATTTTTAATTTTTAATTTTTAATTTTTAATTTTTAATTTTTAATTTTTAATTCTTAATTTTTAATTTTTAATTCTTAATTCTTAATTTTTAAAAATTGTGATATCTCGATCTCTAATATACATGAATTGTAGGTTTAAATCTTGAACATTGATAACCGTTTGAAGTATTCATAAGCAACATTATAAGCAGGAAGATAAAATAAGATTGTCGTTAAAGGATCAATTTCGATATGTTACGACGACTCTCAAGAAGCTGTTTAAAGCTCTGCTTCTATTCGCTCGAATTGCCCCGTTAGTATAACACTTGTACAAATATTATAACCAGACGAAGAAGTAGCTTCGCGTTACGCCAGGCGTCCTATCTTATCTCGCACGGATGGTGCTTCTCGGGCTCTCTCGGCGGAGTTTTTACTCGGTGGCCATGATGAATACGCGATATAACTTGCGGTATCTCTGCGCGTGGCGCCGATGCAGTAAAACGGCTTCAACTGCAAAATAATACAGAAAAACGTAGATCACAGATTCACTAACAAAACAAACAAACAAAAAAAGTCGACTGAAATGTTCTTTTCAATATATATTTTTTATTTTATCAACAATTGTAATTTTTGATAAATTAAAAAATAGTTTATTGTTTCATAAATCAGATTGAAATAATTGTGATTATTTATCCGACAATCTCACGATTTTAATCTCCAAATTCCTTATCACAATTTTTTCAAAAATCCCAACTGGAGAATCCGGATCATAAGGAATTGAAGACCAACTAATATTTCCATGATCTTACTTTTTTTTTTTCAAAAAAAAAATTGTCCAGTATCGAAATGTAGAATAGGAGTCTGTAATAACTTAATTTTTCCAACTTCGACCGTCAACACTGGCGAAACACAACAAATTCATTACCAACAGTCTGAAGCTTCTAGTAAGCTGATTTGACTGCTTGAAACAACGTCGTTGTTACGCACAAAAAAGGAGACATGTCGAGAAAAAAAAAAGTCGTCTTGAAACCCTTTTCATCGATCCATGTTGCAAACTTCGTGGATCTCTTCAGGTTCCCACAGAGGATATATACAGAGTGAGGCTCAAGTTAAGAGGAGCTCTTCAGGATCGGCACACAGAGAGCGAAGAGGAGAGAGACGAGTACGAAAAATTCCGAAAGTAACGAAGCAGCTGCGTTGGCTCGTTCTCGTCCCACTCGCTCTCTTCTCTCTCCCTCTCTCTCTCTCTCTCTCTCGTTCTCTTCTTTCTCTCTCATCGTTCGCCTCGTTCCCTGCGGGCTATCATGCGGATACACACTTTTGCGTCCATCCTTTATAGTTTTTTATTTCTTTTTGCCTCTCATCTCGATGTCCTTTTCGTTTTTCTTTTTTGTTATTTTGCTTTTTTTTCGACTCCCTCACGAGAGAATTTGGCCATCTTGCTCACTCTCCTTCACACGGGTGGAGATTCTCTTCTGGCCGAAACCTCTTATACCGACGAGTTCCAGTAACGCAAGAGCCTCTCTCTCCCTCTCTCTCTCTCTCGAACCCCATAAATAAATAGCTGTCTCGAAAACGCCAGTTGCCTCGTCCCTTGTCGAATTTATTAATGCAATTCGTCGTACGAATTCCTCTCTTCCCTCCAATCGCTGAATAACCGGCTTGTGCACCTAAACTGGGCGCTTTGATACGTAATAATACGATATTAAACATTCCATGTCAATTCAATCACATTTTTTAACGTTATCAAGAAAATTTATGTGATTTTGAGAATTCAGGGTCATAATAGGCTTTTACAATAAAAGTAGCAAAATTCGAGGGTTTAAAGCCTTGGGGAAGAATATTTCGTGCAAAATATATGCGTTGGAAAAAACAAGTTTTCAAAATTTTACAATTTTTTTTATTTTCTGAACTTGAATTTCATGGGGTTGTCAAAATTCAAAATGGCTGACTCAATATGGAGAGTCGAAATTTGTAAAAATGTTGGAATTATGTGAAAATTGGTATTTTGGAGTTTTTGAAGTCGCGGATACCGAATTGAGTATCAGATTTTTTAAATCAAGATGGTGGATCCAATATGGCGGATCGAAATTTGGAAAAATGTTGGAATTCGATGAAAATCGGTGTTTTATAGATTTTTAAGTCGCCGAATACGAATTGAATACCAGATTCTTAAATACAAAATGGCGGATCGAAATTCGGAAAAATGTTGGAATTCGATGAAAATCGGTGTTTTATAGATTTTGAAGTCGCGGAATCTGAATTGAATATCAGATTTTTAAAATTCAAAATGGCGGATCCAATATGGCGGACCGAAATTTGGAAAAATGTTGGAATTCAATGAAAATGGGTATTTTATAGTTCTTGAGGTCGCGGAATCCGAAATGAATATCAGATTTTTTAAATTCAAAATGGCGGATCCAATATGGCGAACCGAAATTTGGAAAGAAGTTGGAATTCGATGAAAATTGGAATTTTATAGTTTTTGAAGTCGCGGAATCTGAATTGAATATCAGATTTAAAAAATTCAAAATGGCGGATCGAATATGGTGGATCAAAAATTGAAAAAAATGTTGGATTTCGATAAAAATAGGTTTTCAAAAATACTTTTTGAAGCCGCGGAATTCGAATTGAATATCAGATTTGAAAAATTCAAAATGGCGGATCCAATATGGCGAATCGAAATTCGGATAAGCCTTGGAATTCGATGAAAATCAAAATTTTTATAGTTTCCGAAGTCGCGGAAAATTCTAAGCGGCCTTTAAACGACTAAACGTTTTATCATTTTATTGTTTCAAAAATCTGACCATAATTACAAAATTTAAAGATGTTTCGTGCGAACTTAAAAATTAGAAAAAAAAAAAACAAGTACCCTGGAAAAAAAGAACCCACAATAGAACACATAATTTCTGATGAACTTAAAACGCGCTAGTGTTTAAATCAGACGGTTTTCCAGGCAAATATATCGCAGGCTAAATTACATTTACACACGAGTCGTGCCAAAATGGCACTTCAGTCGAGACATTTCCATGGGAACTTTTATACCACTTTGAGAACACCTCTCTCTCTCTCTCTCTCTCTTTCTGTTTCTATCTCAGAGCCCTCTATGGTATTAGTACAAAGTACTTGGCATAAATGCCCTCGTATAACACTTGACGCTAAAGTGGTATTACTTCTAAACTGGAGCGGCTCCTATAGAAACGAGAAGAACTGGTGAATACGATGATGCGAGTGGACGTACGAAGAAAACTTGAGAGTATAAACGATAGCCATATGAGTCGTTCCACTGTCTATATAAAACGGCTAGGGAGGCTATTCAGGGAAGTACGAAAAGGATGGAGATTATGATTATATACAATAAGTGCTGTTTTATCTCTTATAATTATAATTAAATTATATTAACTCTAATAGCTCAACTTAATGAAATATTTATAGCGCGTTGCCTTTTTTATATTCATTAGTATATACATATACTGGAGAATATCTTAAGTACGAGGATGCACTTAATTAGTATATCGGGTGAGATTTTTTTTTTTTTATAAATTAGAAATATGGAAGTGCAGACATAGAGGAGCATAAGAAGGTTATTTATACGCTAAATATATAAATATAAAATCGACAGACACAGAATGCTTTCTTATGGAAAATTCGAAGCTCGTATGAGGCATTCTCTGTTAATTCAGCCATTTTTTATCTTAACCTTGATTTTTTTTTTGCAGATGCATACCTTGAAAGTGGATGACTGGAGGCGAATATCAACACTGTGACAGCAACTAGTGTTTTGATTGATTTTAGTATTTGAATTGGGACAGAGTCCGCCAAAATTGATGATTTCATTCCAGGATTTCATTCCAGGGACCAAAGAAATAGTAATTTTTTTTTTTCGCAAAAAGAAAAAAGATGCATCATGGGATTTTTATTATGGACCACCATGTTGTATGTTGTGTGTTTCGAATTAAAAAATATTTTTTAATAAAAATTCGTGTGAACATTCATCAAAGTGTGATTAATAAAATATTCCTCTCCCAAATCCTTAAATTATAAAATAAAGACTACGTCAATTTCGAAACCAGCGACAATGCAATTAAGACGATTGTTGGAAACCGTATTCGTCGTTACGAATAACTCTTCTCAGCCTCGAAGTTTTTCTTTTTTTTGTAATAAATAAATAAATAAATAAATAAATAAATAAATAAATAAATAAATAAATAAATAAATAAATAAATAAATAAATAAATAAATAAATAAATAAATAAATAAATAAATAAATAAATAAATAAATAAATAAATAAATAAATAAATAAATAAATAAATAAATAAATAAATAAATAAATAAATAAATAAATAAATAAATAAATAAATAAATAAATAAATAAATAAATAAATAAATAAATAAATAAATAAATAAATAAATAAATAAATAAATAAATAAATAAATAAATAAATAAATAAATAAATAAATAAATAAATAAATAAATAAATAAATAAATAAATAAATAAATAAATAAATAAATAAATAAATAAATAAATAAATAAATAAATAAATAAATAAATAAATAAATAAATAAATAAATAAATAAATAAATAAATAAATAAATAAATAAATAAATAAATAAATAAATAAATAAATAAATAAATAAATAAATAAATAAATAAATAAACTAAAAAAAATCCAACCAGAAAAAACATCGGCTTGGTCATTAATTAGGGGCACGTCTTCTGATTGGCGGAATCTCTTAATCGATGAATTTAGACATAATACAATATTTGAACATTTAAGGCTTGGTTAACTCGGTCCACTTAAGCGGGTTTAAAAATGCTAAGCTCTCGTCTTACTGCTTCGCTAGTCAGTGTATACCAAATTCGCATGAGCTTTTTGCACACTGCCATAGAAGAGTATATGGATCGAGCTCGGGCGATGCATACCATCGTTACGAGCCATTAAACGAAATTGCTGCGTTTAGCCACGCGGGAAGAGTGAATGATACCGCGCTTCTACTCACTCAATTCATTCACTCAAACTCACTCTCTCTCTCTCTCTCGCTCTCTCGCTCTGCCTTCCTGAGTCTCCTAAGTTATTCACAATAATTGGCTCGTGGTAAACGCTGACTATGTTACCTTAAAAAAAAAAGAAATCTTCAAAAATTGCCACCACTTTGAAACGAATGAATGACAAAGGACGTAAAACTAAAAGTGTGCAAAATAGAACTTTGCACATACTCATTATTTTTTAATCCTTACAAAACTAAAATCCATGACGAAGTATGTTCATCAATTTTGACTTCCTCACAGAGGAAGCGTTGTGAAAAAAAAAAATTCTCTGAAACATGAAATCTTTGTTGAATCCTCATCGAATTCAGTATCAAACCACGACAGATTCTAGTGGTCTTTTCCAAAATTTTGGATGAGTTCCTGTTCTCTCAAATTTCATCGGTTTGTCAATGTTTTCAGTTCCAAATACACTAAAAAAAAAAACAATAATTTTGGTTTATTTTTGGAAAATACAAAATTGGTCGCAAATAAAACGAGGAAAAAAATCTCGTCTAGAAAAATGAAAAATTTCGAGTAGGACGTAGATGAAGAGGAATACGAAGAGGAGAAACAAGAGTTAATACAAGTTGAGGTGAAACACGACGGCCATATCAAGATGGCTGCCGGGGGGGATCTTGAAGTTTGCCGATGTTGAAGAAGGCATCGAGAGAGAGAGAGAGAGAAAGAGAGAGCGAGTTCTCTTCAGGGTCTCTATTAGTTATTGCTGAGCCGAGTCAGATATAAATAACGAAGTTGCAATAAACAGCCGGGACGCTCCTTACTCTCTTCTCTTCTCTCTTTGTGACTCTTCCCGGCATCGATAATGATGTCGACTGACAAGTTGCACCGCCAGGTTGGTGCACTCTGGCTGGAAACCGCACTAGCGAGTGTTGGTAAAACGTAACACAAATATAACGTGTTTTGTAGCGCCATTTGACTCGCATCGTCTCATGTAAACTCTGAATAAGGAGCTTAAGGAAGTCCTGTTGATCCATGTTTAGTCAGCTACTTCAAGTACTGAGATCTATGGAAACCGGCGGTTTTTCGAAATCTCATTTTTCTACTGCACAGAATATTAATGGTTGATTTTTGGTTGGTTTTTTGAAAACCAACTATTTTTCAATTATTAAACAAACATCGTAGGTTTTTCTTTACGGTTTTTTGGAAACCAATCGTCTTCCAACTGTCGTAAAATGAAGATTAAAGGTTGAATTATGGTTGGTTTTTTGGAAACCAACAATTTTCCAACTGTTGTAAAATGAAGATTAAAGGTTGATCTAAAGTTGGTTTTTTGGAAACCAAGCATTTTCCCACTGTCGTAGAATGAAGATTAAAGGTTGACCTAAAGTTGGTTTTTTGGAAACCAACAATTTTCCGACTGTCGTAAAATGAAGATTAAAGGTTGATCTAAAGTTGGTTTTTTGGAAACCAACAATTTTTCAACTGTCGTAAAATGAAGATTAAAGATTGATCTAAAGTTGGTTTTTTGGAAACCAAGCATTTTCCAACTGTCGTAAAATGAAGATTAAAGGTTGATCTAAAGTTGGTTTTTTGGAAACCAACAATTTTCCAACTGTCGTAAAATGAAGATTAAAGGTTGATTGAGAGTTGGTTTTTTGGAAACCAAGAATTTTCCAACTGTCGTAAAATGAAGATTAAAGATTGATTTAAAGTTGGTTTTTTGGAAACCAACAATTTTTCAACTGTCGTAAAATGAAGATTAAAGATTGATCTAAAGTTGGTTTTTTGGAAACCAACAATTTTCCAACTGTCGTAAAATGAAGATTAAAGATTGATTTAAAGTTGGTTTTTTGGAAACCAACAATTTTCCAACTGTCGTAAAATGAAGATCAAAGGTTGATTTAAAGTTGGTTTTTTGGAAACCAACAATTTTCCAACTGTCGTAAAATCAAGATTAAAGATTGATTGAAAGTTGGTTTTTTAGAAACCAAGCATTTTACAACTGTCGTAAAATGAAGATTAAAAATTGATTATAGTTGGTTTTTTGGAAACCAATCATCTTCCAACTGTCGTACAATGAAAATTAAAGTTTGATCTAAAGTTGGTTTTTTTTTGGAAACCAACCGAGAGAATTTCTGTTGGTTTTTCAGTTGGAATAACGCACCAATCAAATGCCAATCAAATTTTCGGTTGGGTGTGTGTGTGTGTGTGTGTGTGTTGGTTTTTTTGTAAACCAACCGTAAACCAACCAAGAAAATTTCAGTTGGCTTTTCAATTGGAATAACGCACCAACCAATGGTTGGTTTTGAGTTGGGTGTGTATGTGTATTGGTTTCTTGTAAGCCAACCATTTTCCGACTACCATTAAATAAACATCCTAGGTTTTTTTACGGTTTGTTTTTTGGAAACCAATCATCTTCCAACTGTCGTACAATGAAGATTAAAGATTGATCTAAAGTTGGTTTTTTTGGAAACCAACCATTTCCCAACTGCCGTAAAATGAAGATTAAAGATTGATCCAAAGTTGGTTTTTTTTGGAAACCAACCAAGAAAATTTCAGTTGGCCTTTCAATTGTAACGCATCAACGAACGTTATTGTTTTCGCTTCAACCAAAATAAATCAACCTAAATTCCTTGAAATCAACGACCCATTGACTCCCAACCATAACCCAACTAAAAACCAACCACCAATTGGCCAAGCCTGCTTCATCCACCGGTTATCAACAACAACTACAATAACTCGTGTCGTTGTTAATTCATTAAAGTATCTCCTATCAATCGACAGAGGACGATCTCCGCATCCTGTTCAGAACACATATAGCCTACGCACATCGCCTACCATACACGACATCAGTTTCGTCGTGTACACAACTCTACGCACGCACGTCCATACACGACAAAGGCATATGTGTACACCTTCTCTGTGTATACAGCAGTCGTATACATGTGCCTCACGTGCTCGATCGCAATGCGGTATTTTTCAGAGATATTAATTAGTCCACGTCAAGACTATCGGCTTGTATCGAAAACTAAGTATAAACCAAGATGCGTGGGGGGTTCTTTTTTTTTTTTTTTTCTCATGCTCGAAGACGAACTTCTTGCTCGTATTTTTGCTGCTTCGTCCCACGCTTCGATGTCGACAATCGCAATAAAAAGCCAATCAGGACAGCAGAAAATAATGAGATCGTTGATGTTTTTCATGAAATTTCCACGCAACCTTCTCGGTCGTCGACGATAAATATGTTACCCAACGGATTTCTAAGGGCAGTCACGAGGGGCCCTCATGGGCGAGTCCATGAAAGAGTGGTATCAAAACGCTGCCAGGGCTGCCAGCCTGACGGGTGGGCCAAGAGGGCGTTGACGGCCGTTGGGGGTTGCTCGGTTTAATGCGCTTCTATCACACCATGTGGCGTGACACTTCACCACCATCATCCTACGCCTGGCCTCTTTCTTTCATATTTCTTCATAGCACAACACGAATTATATTATTTTAATGTGATTCATTAAAAATTCTATTATTCTGTCAGTTGGTCCAATTTTCGAAATTGTTGGATTGTACTATCGCTCATTGATTAATATCGAATTATTTTTTTATGTACATTAGGTTGTATGTGAAAAAAAAAAAAATAGGGTGTACAGTATTTTCGTATCACGCCCATCTTTCGAAATGCTGTGAAACATTTCATTCTTGGATGACTAATATTCTGGAAAAGTTGAAAAATATCGTAAATGCAGTTGATTCAATTTTTTTGTGGTTTTTAAATAAATAAAGACCTAAAAAAAAATTCTTTTCAACAAAGAAATTACTGTAAAAAAAAAAACTGCAAACAGATGGTAGATCCTTTTTTTTTTAAACTCCAATTTTCAGTAATTACGGAAAAAAAGTGCTTTTTCATATTTCTCTACAATATCCCAAAAAACGTGAGGGTCAGTTCTCTTCAGTATTATTTTACAGTACAAAAAATATGTAAAACAAATTGTAAGACTATTCAAACAAGAAAAATGATGGTTGCAAAAAAAAAAAAAAGGGAAAAAGCTATAAAATAAATTGTAAGTGTAGTTAGTTAGCAGAAACCCATAGAAGATAATTATAATTATAAAGTGGGAGAGTGTTTATAGGCGATTTTCCTCGCTGAACCCCATTGGCAGACACAGTCAGCCCAGGTAGCGATGGGTGCGAACGACGTACCTACATATATTATTATTAACACGGAGGAGGAGGAGGAGAGAAGCACTCGCGGCACGAGAACGCCGGCGACCTCGACTGAGACTCCTGCTTGCGGATATTCCGAGTTTCCCCAAGTCTCTGCGGTGGACGCGACGACTCTCTCGTAGACAGCGGACGGACGCACGAGGAGAAAGTCTCGCCGGGTAGTCCGGCGCGAGTATGCCCCGTACGTCTCGAGGTCGTCGTTCGAGAGCCGATGCAGGCACGCGATCGCCCGAGTGCGTCGCTCGAACGTTGTCCGCGCTGCCAATTTTTAACCATTTGAAATTCTTGAAAAAAGATGAAAAAAAAAAAAAACACAAAAAATCAAAGAATGCAACCATTTACTTCTTACAGGATGAGAGTATTCATTTATGGAACGTTTAGTCTCGTCGTTCATTTTGGTCTTAAATATACAACATTGTTTATGCGAAAATCCAATTTTTGAATTTTTAAAAATAATATGACTAATTTTGAAGCTTATTTTCAGATTTTTTTTTTTTCACTTTCGAGTAAATATGTGTTTGGAAATATGTGTAAATAAGTGCCTACTTCTCGCACTCGTGAAGTAAAGTTGTATACGAAACTGGCGCGAGAAACTTTTTCTCAATTCCTTTGATTACAACACTCGTCAGATAAAGTTTTATCGCACTCGTATCGTAAAGTACTATTATTTCACTCAGTGCGATAATAGCCACTTTTCCGCAAAATAAATAAATAAATAAATAAATAAATAAATAAATAAATAAATAAATAAATAAATAAATAAATAAATAAATAAATAAATAAATAAATAAATAAATAAATAAATAAATAAATAAATAAATAAATAAATAAATAAATAAATAAATAAATAAATAAATAAATAAATAAATAAATAAATAAATAAATAAATAAATAAATAAATAAATAAATAAATAAATAAATAAATAAATAAATAAATAAATAAATAAATAAATAAATAAATAAATAAATAAATAAATAAATAAGCTTAGTTTTTTATTTTTTTCAACACACCCTACTTGGCTTATATGATGTCGACAATAGTAACAGTAGCCACATAGAAAAGCCGGAGCTATGGCACCCTCTTAGGGGCGCGGCTCAATCAATTACTACCTACGGCACACGGTTAAAAGGGCGCGGTCGAGAGCGTGTGTTGCCGTTACTACTGTACACGGTGCTCGTGTTCTCCTCCGCGTCGTTGTCGTCGTCGTAGTCGTCGTCGTCGTCGTCCAGCTCGCATGGCAACAACCCTCTTGAGACTTCATGCCAATTTTGGACTCCTGGGTGCGATACGAGTCCTCAAGTCTCGGTCACGATCATTCCTACGTTGCGAGATGGACATTAATTCGGTTGAAAAATAGGTTTTATTTTTTTTTTTTTAATTAGATTAGGTGCTCATCGAAATTCAAATAGTTGAACTGAAAAAAAAAGTAAAAAATGTAAAAAAAAATACTTTTTAGAATCATCGTTTTGCACCTTTTAGAATATTCTGAGATGAAGACTTCATTTTTTATTTATTTTTCATTGGAACAAAGTTTCAATTGCTTGAACGAAATAATTATAATATTAAAAAAAAAAAAAAATTAATCTACGTATTCCTTAATAAATTTGAAAATCAAGACAAAGCTTCTGTAAATATCGCAAATTTACAATTTTTCATTTTTGTTCCCAAAACCTTTAATAAAATAAAAATAATTAGAAAAAAAAAAATATTCAAGACCGACAAAAAATTGCATCAAATTAAGAAAAATTTTTCTGTCAAAGTTACCCAATTTAGATTTGTCTGTGTAACTTAAGTGTCCTTGATGAAGTATATATAAAAAATTCTTAGTCATTTTAGAATATTTTTTTCGTATTTTTATCTCAAATATTATTTCATAGCAGTATAATTAAATGGATTAATTAAACATGAACGCAACATGACTATTAATGATGAATAACTAAAACGGAAGAGTGGATTACGTGTTGTGGTTATCGAATTCGGCTTGACCAAGGATGAAGGGAGAGTCTAAAATCGAAGGGCGAACCCTTATAATCGGCGGAACGACTCCCTGGCGCTCTTTTTTTTTTTCTTCATTTTTCTTCTTTTCTTTGCTTTCTCTCGCTTTCGCTCCCCAGCCACGCGTTATTACTGCGGGTTAGTATACAGTTTCGAGTTTCAGAGTTTCTCTCTCTCTCTCTCTCCGGCGAAGACGCCTCGTCGTCGCTCCTGGGATCGTCACGCACACACCCGCTCGCGATGTAACACGCTCTAAATATAAATCCAAGGGTGACACTTGTTTCGAGTAAATCAAGCGGCGTCCGAGCGGCGCACAACGGTGGATGGCCGAACGTTTGTGTATTATAAAGCGGGTGTGTGTTCGCCCTGAAAGTGTACAAAAAATCGAGTAACAAAGATTTTTGAAAAATCTTTTCTTAACAATCGTCATAAAAATGTATAAATCGTGACATTAAAAAGCGCCAGGGAGTCAGATGAAATTTATACGGATATTCAGAGACTAATCTAACTTACTTGGCCGCCAGTATTACCTAAAAGTAGTATATTATGCAACAAGTGCGTGAAATTTTACGCACTAGTGTGATAAACGAAGCGCCGATCGGATTAGTGCGTAAAATGTACGCGTGAGTTGGACACTTTATTTTATGCCACGCGGTGCGAGAAGTGCTAACCCTTCTCTTCGCTTCGCTTAGCGTGCGAGAAGTAGCCACTTCTCGCACTAGTGCGATAAAGTCGTATAAGAAACTCGTGCGAGAAACTGATTTTTCTAAACTCATGTGAATGCAACACTCGTCGAAAAAGAGTTTGATCGCACTCGTGTCGTAATATAACTATTGTGCCACCCGATGCGAAGCGTGCGAGAAGTCGGACTTCTCGCACTCGTGCGAGAAACCTTTTTTCTCAACTCGTGTTTATTGTTAAATTTGCCTTCGGCTTGTGCTGCAACCTCACACTCGGGAGAAAAAAAATTTTGAGCACTCGTGTCGTAATGTACTATTATGCCACGAGGTGCGAGAAGTGCCTGCTTCTCGCACTAGTGCGATAATAGTATTTTACGATACGAATGCGATTAAACTTTTTCTTGACGAGTGTGAGTTTGCGGCACGAGTCGAAGACGAGTGTTGCAATCACACGAGTTGAGACAAAGTTTCTCGCACGTATACAACTTTATCGCACTAGTGCGAGAAGTGCCTACTTCTCGCACGCTAAGCGAAACGAACAGTGTGAGAAGTAGGCACTTCTCGCACCGCGTGGCGTAAAATTGCCTTTGGCTCGCGCTACGAACTCACACTCGTTAGAAACAGTTTTTTCGCCCTCGTATCGTAATGTACTACTTTTGCAACAGTGTGCATAAAATGTATCTTTGCGCACGCACTGTGAACCACACTAAGAACTTGTTCGTTTTTATCGATTTAAATCATTTTAATGAAAGACAAGTAAATTGTCGAGGGTGTATCGACGGGATGTGTTAAAATTGTCAAAACCAGTACATCTACCCCTACCATGGAAACCCTATGTGAACAGTATATAGACGCATAGAGGGCGATAGTGGAGGGAAATTCTCGTAGTCAGAATGAGAGCCGTTGTGGCTTTGACTCGAGGTGGAGCCATTGTTTACGGCCGATTGCCGTCCGCCATTAGCCAGATAAATATCTTTGCTGTAAAAATAGGGTGGGTACGGCTTCTCTCGCTATAGTTCTCTGCTTTTCTCTCTTCACCTTCTTCTTCTTCTTCTTCTTCTTCTCCTTCATCTTCTTCTTCTTTTCATTCTCTGGCTCGGCACTCTATTTGTGTGTATCTTTACTTCGAGTCTTTCTCTCTCTGTGAGTGATTCGTTTCATTGACGAAGTAGCTAACGATCCGAGGGCCGTTGGTCTCTGCTTCTTAGTTTTTTTTTTGAACGTCACACACGGACTGCCAGAAAGCTACGTAGATGTACTATTGTCAGTAAATCTACGATTGTGCTGGCAAAATCTGCTCATGGAGGTTGTAGCAAACCACTTGAGTGAAATGTCAATATAAAAACTCTTTAGTTTTTAAAAATTTAAGGAAATTATGTACTATATGTAATTTCTTTTTTCTTACATTATCTCCTGATTCATAAAATATATGGCAAAAGGTAAAAAATCACTCATTTTATAAAATCAAACTTAGGATTGAACTTAAAATCAAACTTAGAATTGAACTTAAAATCAAACCTAAGATTGAACTTAAAATGAAACTTAGGATTGAACTTAAAATCAAACTTAGGATTGAACTTAAAAACATACTTAAGATTGAACTTAAAAACAAAACTTAGTATTGAACTTAAAATCAAAACTTAGTATTGAACTTAAAATCATAACTTAGTATTGAACTTAAAATCAAACTTCAGATTGAACTTAAAATCAAACTTAAGATTGAACTTAAAATCAAACTAAAGATTGAACTTAAAACCAAACTAAAGATTGAACTTGAAATCAAACGTAAAATTGAACTTAAAATCAAACTTAAGATTGAACTTAAAATAAAACTTAGGATTGAACTTAAAATCAAACTTAAGATTGAACTTAAAATCAAAATTAGGATTGAACTTAAAATCAAACGTAAAATTGAACTTAAAATCAAACTTAAGATTGAACTTAAAATAAAACTTAGGATTGAACTTAAAATCAAACTTAAGATTGAACTTAAAATCAAAATTAGGATTGAACTTAAAATCAAACTTAAGATTGAACTTAAAAACAAACTTAAGATTGAACTTAAAAAAAACTTAAGATTGAACTTAAAAACAAACTTAAGATCAAACTTAGGATTGAACTTAAAATCAAACTTAAGATCAAACTTAGGATTGAACTTAAAATCAAACTTAAGATTGAACTTAAAATCAAACTTAGGATTGAACTTAAAATCAAACTTAAGATTGAACTTAAAATCAAACTTAAGATTGAACTTAAAATCAAACTTAAGATTGAACTTAAAATCAAACTAAAAATCGAACTCAAGATTAAACCTAACATCCAACTTAAGATCAAACCTAACATCCAACTTAACATCGAACAGGTTTTGAAATTCAAAAAAAAAAGAAAAAATTCACGTATCTTTACTCCCAAGTTTCCATTCTACTTCTTTTTTACTACTGTAATCAAAGGCTTATCGCCCTGAAAATTCGTCCAAAAATTAAATCTTGGTCTGTATCTAATGTCCCAACCTCCTTAATGAGAAAAGAAGTACCGAGAGTCGAGGAGAGCCCAGATTACAATATTGCTCTATACATTTGATGAGCTTATTAACGAGGGACCGGGGGAGGGATAAGAGTCACGAGGCTACCTCTTAAAATTCCGCCTGGCAAACACTTGTATTTGATTAGCGACTGTTGCCACGTAAGTTCTCTCCGAGTCGTTCTCGACCACACGATTATTAAACGTCTCATTTATGCTACGCTTAAATATCGTATCGTCTTCTATATCATCCGTCAGATAGGATGAGCGAATCGGGAAGAGTGTCATCTGACAAAAACCGAGATTAGACAGAGAGAGAAAAAAAAGAAGAAAAAAAAGAAGAAAAAAAAGAAGAGGCACAAAAAAAAATGATAGGGCCATCGTTCGCTTGTTTGCGGCGAGCTCGAAAATTTCGTTATCGCATTCATTATGTAATACCCAAATCTGCGGTCACCAAAAGTCGTGCACGTGATGCACACGCTCAATAACCAATAGCCACTCTTGGTATCAAGCAAACTAAAAGAGGAATATATCAAGTGTCGCTATTTCGCTCTTCCCTCTCGTATATTTCAATTCAATTTAACTATATAATCTCTCAGTCCCGTGGATTTCAATAGAATTCCAATGGATTACACATTCTGTTACAACACACATGGAGAGTGTCTTGTCGCTTTTGTTGAATTTTTTTTTTTAGCCATAAAAACCCATTCTTCAATGATATTTTTTTGTCAAGCACATTTTTTGTATTCACTATTATGAATTCTGTTACAACACACGTGGAGAATTTTTTTAAAATGTTAATTTTTTTTTTAGCTTTAAAAACCCATTCTTCAATGATATTTTTTTGTCAAGCACATTTTTTGTATTCACTATTATGAATTCTGTTACAACACACGTGGAGAATTTTTTCAAAAATGTTAAAATTTTTTTTTAGCTACAAAAACCCATTTTTCAATGAAATTTTTTTGTCAAGCACATTTTTTGTATTCACTATTATGAATTCTGTTACAACACACATGGAGAATTTTTAAAAAATGTTACATTTTTTTTTAGCTATAAAAACCCATTCTTCAATGATATTTTTTTGTCAAGCACATTTTTTGTATTCACTATTATGAATTCTGTTACAACACACATGGAGAATTTTTTAAAAAATGTTAAATTTTTTTTTTTAGCTTTAAAAACCCATTCTTCAATGAAATTTTTTTGTCAAGCACATTTTTTATATTCACTATTATGAATTCTGTTACAACACACATGGAAAATTTTTTAAAAATGTTAAATTTTTTTTTTAGCTTTAAAAACCCATTCTTCAATGATATTTTTTTGTCAAGCACATTTTTTGTATTTACTATTATGAATTAATTTACAATTAAATTGATTTAATATGAAATTATGGAATGGAATGTTTCCAAAGTTGATCTAAAAAAAGTGGGCTTCCTAAGTTGCAGAATGGAAATAGTTTAAGGGATCTTAAGAATCCTTAAGAAAATGTATTCACGAGGCTAGAGAACTTATCCAGAGGTGCATCGGAAGTGCGAGATGCTCCATAATGCAGCAGATACACTGTGCTGATCTGTTGGCTGTTTTGTCGGCAATCTGTAATCTCTCGATGGGGAATAATCGATGGATTTTTCGTCGTGTCTGGGACGACACAGTGACGTTGTTAATTTGAATTTCGAGTTATGTGTCTCGTCACCGGTAGTTACATTCCCGAAGTACTCGCTGAATTTGTTGTCGGGGTTGATGCATGAAAATCGTCGTTATACATTTTCGAAGTCCGGTGAAACTTTTGAGTATGACAATCGTGAATTGTGTTGCAAAAAAGACACTTTTCGGTTTAAAATATAAAGGCCTAAAAATTTTGGTGAAATACAAATACATAAATTTTGAAAAATATATTCTTGAACTTTTGATTGTAAAACTAGAAACTTATTAAAAAAAATGTATTTAAGTTGAGATAAAGTATTCGTGGCCGTTTAAGGACATAATTTTTCTGTCATAAAAAATATACTGAGAATGTAGGATTGGTGACGAGTAGACATATGAATGTGTAGAATTGATAAAGTGTAGAATCGGTAACAAGCAAAAAAAAAAAGAATGTGTAGAAACGGTGACGTGCAGAATGTGAATATGTAAAATTGGCGACGTGTAGAAATTGAATGTGTAGGATTGGTGATGTGTAGAAAGAGAATATTTAGGATGTGTGACGCGAAGAGACCGAAAAAGTATGATTGGTAAAATGTAGAAAATTAATGTGTAGAATTGCTTAAATATAGAAAACTTAATGTGCACGATTGCTGCTGTGGAAAGTAAATCTGTAGAATCGGTAACTTGCAGAAAATTAATGTGTAGAATTGCGTAAATGTAGAAAAAAATCATTGTGTACGTTTGGAAACGTGTAGGATTGGTGGCGTGTAGAAAGCAAATCTGTAGGATCGGTGACTTGCAGAAAATAGATGTGTAGAATTGCTTAAATGTAGAAAAAATTAATATGTACGATTGGTTACGTGTAGGATTGATGACAAGGTAGAAAGTAAATCTTTACGATCAGTGACTTGCAGAAAATTAATGTGTAGAATTGCTTAAATGTAGAAAAAATTAATGTGTACGACTGGTTACGTGTAGGATTGATGGCAAGGTAGAAAGTAAACCTGTACGATCGCTGACTTGCAGAAAGTTAGTATGTAGAATTGCGTAAATGTAGAAAAATTAATGTGTACGATTGGTTACGTGTAGGATTGATGGCAAGGTAGAAAGTAAATCGTTACGATCGGTGACTTGCAGAAAATTAATGTGTAGAATTGCTTAAATGTAGAAAAAATTAATGTGTACGATTGGTGACGTGTAGGATTGGTGGCGTGCCGAAAATTAATGTGTAGAATTGCTTAAATGTAGAAAAACTAATTTGTACGATTGGTTACGTGTAGGATTGGTGGCGTGTAGAAAGTAAATCTGTACGATCGCTGACTTGCAGAAAGTTAGTATGTAGAATTGCCTAAATGTAGAAAAATTAATGTGTACGATTGGTTACGTGTAGCATTGATGGCAAGGTAGAAAGTAAATCTTTACGATCGATGACTTGCAGAAAACGAATGCTGTAGAATTGCTTACATGTTGAAAAAATCAATGTGTAGAATCGTTGAAATTTAGAAAAACTGAATGTGTAGGATCGGTGACGTGTATAAAGTGAAATATGTAGGATCGATGTTCGATAATCATTGCATCTTCTCCGCATAGCATCACGCCTGAGTTGGTGTCTAGAAACTGTCCTACAGTTTCCTTGCACGTGTAGAATTGCCCGTATACAGAATATCGGTTTATGTTGCAACTGTAAGTGTGTGTGTGTGTGTGTGTGCTGCCTTTCTTCGGACACTTGTCGGTTACATATGGTGAATAGGCATGGGCCTAAAGGTTTTTGTGTCAATGGACGAACGCGTTTCTCGGTGTGTGAGCAAACTAAACGAATGCGTTGCATATTATATTATTACGGTTAGAGAAAAAGGAGATGGATTTACGGCAGACAGAACAACCGAGCCTAGAAGGACAGAAAAGAGAGGCTTGAATATATATACAAAACACGTGTGAAACATATGCGTTTTCGCTCCGGGAGTCCACGTCCAGACCTTCTCTATACCACCTCTTTGCTCGCTCACTTTGCCCACGAAAATTCCTCGAGGCCCCTTCTAATTTTTCCATAGATCCTTCTCACCCTCCCGGACCGCTTTTGGTGCTCCAAAGGCTCCTTCGATTCTCCCTTCACTCTCCCTCGCTCAGCCGTTACATTCTCTGTTTTTTTTTTTCCATGGCTTTTTCTCGGCTAACGAGAGATTTTCGACGATTTTTCGGTCTGACAGTTTTAGGGCTCGACATTGTCAACGACGTTTAAATAACCGTGCACTAAACAGGCCAAAAAAAAAGGAGAGGAAGAGACAAAAACAAAAGGTACCCGGATCGACAGTTCGCTTGTTGAGAAAGGCTCGAATTTTACAACCACTCGAACTCTCTCTCGATGGTGCATAAAATTCGAGATTCTTACTCTTCGCTGCCTTGGAGAATCTTTTTTTTTTTTTTTTTTTTTTTTTTTTTTTTTTTTTTTTTCTTCGTTGTACTGCTGAAGCACGTGTGCTATGCGCTTACTTCATTTACCACTCTACTGTCGTTATATTGATCCTAGTTGGCTGCAAACGGCATGGTCGAATCCCTCGGGAAACCCCCTCGTTGTGCTCCGTCACACTATTAGTTCTAATGACGCCCACTTGTAGAGCTTCCAACAATTTTGTAGAATAAGCGGAACACGTTGTGGCTTTCTTGTATCTTTGTCGTTAAGCTAAATTGATTTAAAGTGTTATTTATGTTTTTTTTTTTTTTTTTTTTTTTTTGTAAACTAAATTGCATACCTGAAGGAAACTGAAGATTAATAAATTAGGGCAATCATTGCCGTACAGTCTAAATTATTTATTATTATAATTTGAAAAAAATTCATTTACGAAAAAAAGAATAATTCGGATTACGACATTTTCACAAGAAATTATTTTTTCATAAAATTGTGCTATATTTACGACATGTAGATTTTGTAAAAATCCGTTTTTTTTTTTCGTATAAAGTTTGGGCAACTTTTGTGGATTTTGTGGATTTTGAATATTTTGAATATTTTGAATATTTTGAATATTTTGAATATTTTGAATATTTTGAATATTTTGAATATTTTGGATGTTTTGAATATTTTGAATATTTTGAATATTTTGAATATTTTGAATACTTTGAATACTTTGAATACTTTGAATATTTTGAATACTTTGAATATTTTGAATATTTTGAATATTTTGAATATTTTGAATATTTTGAATATTTTGAATACTTTGAATATTTTGAATATTTTGAATATTTTGAATATTTTGAATAATTCGAAAAATTCTAGCGTTTTCAATATTTTTAATTGTTTGGTGCCGAAGCAAAAAAGAACAGTTAATTTTATTTAAAAATCAAATACCAACTTTCGAAAGTCGGATCAAAAGATCATTCGAAATTATGAATTTAATTGAAATTAAAGAAATAGCAGTTCGAAAAATATTCGAATAATTCGATGTATTCATGAAATATGCGATTATTCGAAAATTGTAGATTTTATTTTCTGCCACATCGAAATCCACTGTTTGTGTTCCCATCTAAGGACACGATCAATGGAATTGATCTACACAAATTACAATCTATAAAAGCCACTGTCGAGAGACAGAGATTCAAGCAGTTCGTTACATTGTATCGAAACGGATATTTCGCTTAATGTATCAATTACACCGTACAACCACCATATATAAGGTCAGAGTAAATTTGAGATCGCAGATATATATATATATATATGTATATATTTGTTTCTTTCTCAGATTTATTTTCTTGATATTTATTTGCCTGAAGATCCAATCCCGCTTGCGTTATAAGATCACGATACGCTGTCCAAGACCTGAGCAGAGTATCCACTGGCTACTTTTGCGGTCTGCGGTAGCCGAACGACGACGGACCGGTTGTTATACCACTTGTACATATTATAAGTACAGTAGTTGCACACTATAGTGCAGTACATGATGACAGTCTGTCTGGATATGAGGAATTCTCTGTCAATTCAGCCACTTTTTTTTTCTTATCTCTACCAACAACAAAATACTAATCAGTAGCATTATTCAAATCGTTTGAACAGTTTGAATAATTCGAGCGATTCGAACCATTTGAATATTTCCAATATTACAATTTTTTAAAATATTCCGAATTTTTTGAATTTTTCGATTTTCTCGAATTTTTCGAATTTTTCGATTTTTTTTGAATTTTTCGAATTTTTTGAATGTTTCTAATTTTTTGAATTTTTCGAATTTTTTGAATGTTTCTAATTTTTTGAATTTTTCGAATTTTTTGAATGTTTCGAATTTTTCGAATTTTTTAAATGTTTCTAATTTTTTGAATTTTTCGAATATTCCAAATATTAGGAATTTTTCGAATATTCCAAATATTATGAATTTTTCGAATATTCCAAATATTAGGAATTTTTTGAATATTCCAAATATTAGGAATTTTTCGAATGTTCCAAATATTAGGAATTTTTCGAATATTCCAAATATTAGGAATTTTTCGAATATTCCAAATATTAGGAATTTTTCGAATATTCCAAATATTAGGAATATTTCAAACGTTATGAATTTTTCGAATATTCCAAATATTAGGAATATTTCAAACGTTATGAATATTTCGAATATTACGAATATTTCGAATATTACGAATATTACGAATATTCCGAATATTACGAATATTCCGAATATTCCGAATATTCCGAATATTCCGAATATTCCGAATATTCCGAATATTCCGAATATTTTTAATTCTTTGGTTCCGAAGCAAAAAGCAACAAACAAAAAATATTATCGATACAGTTTCAGAGTTACTTTGATCGAGAATACGTAAGTTATATAAAATTAATAGCAAAATAAAGAAACGTCGGAATGAAAAAAAAAATTTGAATACTAGAAATGATTATTAGAAAAAAAAAAAAAAGAAAAAATGGCTGAACCGACGTAGAATGCCTCGTATATACGATATGTTATACCTACGCGTGCGTCGGGATACACGAGCGTGCATGGTTTTCAAGCAAGACGAGGACAAGACAAGAAGCCTCTCGGTGGCAAAGAGCGAGATCGCAATACCCGACATCTGCATCCGTCTAGTCTCTCTGCGAACCGAAGCATGATGAATCATCGTTTTCCAGTGGCTGGATACGCGCGTCGTTGTTGTCCAGACGCTCCATGCACTTCACTTTATTACAGTTTCATTCTCGATGGGCTCGACGTTCCCATCATTCAAATACAAGCTTCAACATTTTTTTTTTCTCTTATTCTTTTTCGTGGTTGTGGAAGTGGCACTTCGAATCGTATATTGACGACTTTGCGTGCATGAATCATTATAAAATAAGGCGTTATGAATCATATTTTCAGTCACTAATCTCAGAGATAAATTGATAAACTTTATCGAAGTTGCCAACAAATATTTTTCGGTGTGATTGTGTTTTCTTTTGATTAATTAAAAATTAAATGCTATCGGATTTCATGAAGTAATCTCGATAATGAATTTGAGTATGATTTACTGAAATTGTCAATTTAGATTTTTCAGTCTGTTTAGATTTTAATAGAATTTTAATAGTGTCGAGTTTTTGATTTATCTTCAGCAAAAAAGGAGTGCAGTAAACGTTTAATCCTGCAAATTGTGATTCAAGGAGAAATATTTATGCTGGCAGTGATCTCCTAGAGAGTCATTCACGTGCCCCCCTCCCCACCCTTTTTTATCACGTCTTATCATTTTGATTCTTATCATCTCTGATTCTACATACAACACCCGCGTTTTCTAACGATAAGAAACTGCGACTGGTTGGTTTATTTGGCATGAGATTTCTTCTGAACCGAGCAAATTCAGGACTCTTCCATGCCATCAAGAAAAAACGAATGTTTTGCATCAAATGGTAAATCAAAGTAGACCTTGTGATGCAGTTTAAACGATCGAGTACTATGATTTCAATTTTTTTAAATCTCAAGTACTTCAAAAATACTCGACTGTTTTATCTCTCCTGTTGAATCTCACTTTTTTACTTCAAAAAATATTTATTATTTGTTCGAGAATGCTGTAAAGTACGTAAAATTTATTTTACATTTTTCAATCCTACATTTAACTCAAAATTAAATATGCATTTTTTATTTTAATGATTTTATTCCAACAGCTGTGAAATATTCAAGCATAAAATGTATACATTTAAATATAGTTTCAACTCAAAACCTTTCGTATCTTTACAGAATAGACAGGAACGAAAAAAAAAAGAGATGCTCCCGAACGATTGTATAAGCAGCCGCGACGTTTCCATAAATTGTATTTATTTTTTAAGCTGCTTTCCCCGATAAGATAAGATTGCCCAGATACCCAAAAAGCCGAAGGTCATTTTCTGCATTTGGGTTTACGATTCGTCACAGATCCGAACTAGGATGAACCATAGTTAGTGGAGGGGCAACTTTTGTCCTGCGGGCTTTTACGGATTGAATCCACAGGGCAACGATGCCCGAGAGCAAGGAAAACGAGTCGTGTCCCTGCTGCAGGTTTCTTCTTCTTCTTCTGACAGGCCTCAAGCTATGGGCTCCCATAGCCCTGCAAAACTGCCCCGAAGTGGTGCTGGCTGGCTGAACGTCGACGAAACCAAAGAGGATAAAATAAGATGGGAAGAGCCGGTCGACCAACCGGTCCGAACTTCTCGACTCGAGTTCGAGTTTAGCCTCTCGCATTGCGTTCGCGCGCGCGATCTTCAGTCAACGAACCCAATCCGACCGCGCTCGAACCGTCCTAAGCTATAGTGACACTGACCCCCGCGCCTAAACGAGGGTACATGTCCCTTTTCCGACACGAGTGATATTATACTCAAACGTAATCTCGTTATCGCTCTTTTTTATTTTTTTATTTTATTGTCGTTTAATGCGGTACAATGTGATTGCAAGAGATTACATGAAAGAGATAATGATTGTTATTATTATTGTCTCTTTAATTAATATTCTACTTTTTGTCTGAGGTCCTAACTTTTTTTTTCTCCTGACGCCCTACATTTCCGCTTGAGTCTTTATTCGTCGTGCTTGACGCCCTAATTTTGAACCTGATGCCCTGTTCCATCTTCATGGCACTGAAGATTTCCACTTGGCGCGTAATTCCTGCTGCCTGACGCCCTAATTTTGCACCTGCGGCCCTATCCCTCCTTCTTGACAGTCAATCTTTCCACCTGAGACCTTATTCCTCCTGACTCATGCCCTACTTTTAGACCTGGTTCCATGGAACGCCCAACTATTTCACCTGAGGGTTTATTTCTCCTGGCGGACGAGCTAATTTTCCACCTGGCCCCTATTTCATTTTCCTGACATCCTACGTTTCCACTTGAGGCTCTGTTCTTCCGTCCTGATGCCCTATATTTTCACCTGAGGCACTATTTCGTCTGCCTGACTATGTACTTTTACACCTAAAGCCCTATTACACTCCTGGAACGCCCTAGTATTCCACCTGAAGTTCTATTCCACCTGTTGGGCACTTTACTATTACACCTGAGGCCTCCATTCCTCCTTCGTAGTGTCCTAATTTTCCACCTGAGGTCCTATTCCTCGTTATTGGCACTCCATGTTTCCACCTGAGGGCCTATTTCGCCTGCCGGACATCCTGATTTTTCACCTGGCTTCCCATTCCATCTTCCTGACACCCTACATTTCCACTTGAGGTCTTATTCCTTCATTCTAACGCCCTACATTTTCACCTGAGGCACTATTCCGTCTGTCTAATGCTGTACTTTCACTTCTAAACCCCTATTCCACTCCTGGGACGCCCTAGTATTCCACCTGAACCCCTATTCCTCTTGTTGGACGCCCTAGTATTCCACCTGAAGCCCTATTCCTCTTGTTGGACGCCCTAGTATTCCACCTGAAGCCCTATTCCTCTTGTTGGACGCTTTACTATTCCACCTGAGGCCCTATTCCTAATTTCTGGCGCCCTAATTTCCCACCTGAGGTCCTATTTCTCCCTCTCGGTACCCTAATTTTCCACCTGAGGCCTCAATTCCCCTGACAATTCCAAGATTCCGACCTCCCGAATAAAATAAAATGAATCCTTTTTTTTTTTGGGTTCTCCATTTTACAGTTAAACGAACCCCTGAATTGTGAATGAAATTAATAAGTGACGAATGCTTCGATGAATTATTTTGAAACACAGTTCACCTGCAAAGGTCAAAATTCGCGATGTAAAAATCTCCTAGGGTTTCTTTTTCCGTCATGTAAATTTTTCGATCACAAAGTAACACACGACATTTGTCATTCATAATTTTGACCCGACCACGAACCCTACAGTTTTTTTTTGTGTTTGTGTAATTAATTTGGCCTGTTCGTTTGGCAGCTTAGGGTCGAAGAACTTTGGGGTCAGCCGCCGGACAGGGGAGTGGCTGACCGGTAGAAAACCCGGAGGGCGCTGCAACCAAACCTTCTGCTACTGAATGGCAGAGGAGATATCGACAATGGACTAGCCAATATGTGTCTTCACTAGCGGCGCACGTTGCCAAGGATGCATATTTTATTTTTTTTCTTCTCCCCCCCCCCCCCCCCCTGAAATACATTCGTGAACAAGTTAGAAAGGGACACCTGAGGCTAATTTAAATCCGGCCAGAATTAAATTAGCTGACCTTATCGTGTGCGGTTAACGAACTTGGCCGGCCACACGTGCCGAGAATCCTCCACACGCGTGAATCAAGATCGACTAATGAAGAGCACACCGTTAAATAACTAAAATAAAAATATCCTGTTAAATTATTTAACGTATTTTATAGTTTCAATTGAGTATAAAGCGACTGTTTAATTTCCGAGATTCGAAACGCTCGTCCGAGTATTTTAGTCGATTCGCGAGAAGAAGGCGAGCAGGATTGTTAAACGATCGAAGCCTCGAGGTCGACTGGCTGCGACATCGGACTTTTACCGGCTGTTTTCCAGTGGCAATGCTGTTTAGTGGCGCGGAGGACATTTTCACGATGATAGTCATTGATGGTTATGTGCATCCTTATGTTTATGCCTTATCGGGTAATATCATTTAGACCAATTTTCGCTAACTAATGAGCGCACATAGAAAGGGCCATAACTTTAAGTGGCTTTCGCTCACTAATTACAGTCATAAATTCAAGTGTCTTTGAGATTTCATGACTCTTACATTAGATATAGATTAGAATCACTCTCGTAAAAGTTGCAGCAAATAAGGAGACTGATATATTATTTTTCTCCATATCTCGAGCCTACACACACATTCTTTTCATCAACATCTCCATTCTACACATTTTTTTTTTCATCCACATATCGATTGCACACATGTTTTTTCTTCACAACTCAATCCTACACTATCAAAGATACACGCATTTTCCCAAATATCAATCCTACACTATCGAAGCGTATATGAATTTTTTTCCACATCTCAATGCTACACCATCAAACATACGCGTTTATCAACATCTCAATCCTACACATCTCACTCCTACATATTTCAATCCTACACATTTTCATTCCTACATATTTTAATCCTACACATTTCAATCCTACATATTTCAATCCTACACATTTCAATCCTACATATTTCAATCCTACACATTTCAATCCTACACATTTCAATCCTACACACGTTTTCCTTAAAATTTCTATCCTACACATAGGATCATACACTACTACACAATTGAGTGTTGTACTTATCCATGTGTGACACTCTCGTGCATTAATATCGACTACTTCTACAGTGCCGGATGTTTTATTTAAAAATTGCCAAAATGTAAATAAAAATTGTAATTGATTCTACTCTTTTCTAATTTAAAACAATACGGCCATTCTTTGTCATGACTAGCAAACAGTAAGAGATGAAAGGTGTCTCTGTAGTTTCTAAAGCAGTTAAATAACAAGATATAGTACATGGCAAGACGCTACAGGTACTGCAGTTGAATGAAATTGGAGTGTCGTCGTATAACCAAAGAACGGAGCCACCGAACCGATTGGATAAAGACGTAGATGGCAATGATGATCCGACGAGCAATCTTTCTCTCGGTCGATGTGAAGCTCGCTGCTGCTGCTGCTCGCCTCATTTCCTCGCCTCTATATAAGTCTGACGTTGTGTTGCACTTCAATGCTCCACGTGTATGCAAGACGTTTGATTCTGTGGTGTGCAATCCGCACTGCCGCCAAACCGGGCTCGAGACTTACAGTTACACGCAGCGTTGCACGTGCAGCTTCTACAGTAGAAGGAAGACGACGACGACGACGGGACGACTTGCAATACGCACTCTGCTCGCTCAAAGATATTGCTTACACACGTTTCGTATACCAATTATTCAAAATAACGGTTCACTGCTCTGCATTATTTTTTTTTTTTGTAACACATCAAGGAGGTTGGGGCTATTTGCACACTACACAGTAAAAATCGAATTAAAAATTGCGTGGTTTTAACGGAAAAAATGGCAGACATTTTTTGGGCTTATTTTAGATAATTTTTGGTTGGGTTTTAATTTTACAAAAAAAAAATTTAGATAATTAATTTGTTTAACGTTATACTATCATTTTTTGAAATATTTTACGGAATTTCATTTTTTTACAGAAAAATATTTGTAATTTCGCGTTTTAAAAAAAATGTATATTCTACAAATTTATAGAAAGAATAGTGTCAGCTTTCATTTAACATAATTACTTGAGTTAATTTGACTTTTTTTTATCACTTGTAATTGCAGAATTTTTTTTTTGGTTCGACAACCGTTTAAACCGGTTTTGTGTTGCTTTTCGAAATTCACTGATTACGAATTTGCGCTGAAAAATCCCAAATTCAAAATGGCGGAATCAATATGGCGGACCAAAATGTGAATGTCACTCGATTGTGATAGAAATTTACATTGGGGGGTTTTCGACTTTGCTGATTACGAATCTTCTCTCAAAATTTCAAAATTGAAAATGGCGGATCCAATATGGCGGACCAAAATGCAAACGTCACTCGATTCGGATAGAAATTGATACCGGGGGGGTTTTCGAAGTTGCTGATTACGATTCTTCACTTAAAATTCCGAAATTCAAAATGGCGGATCCAATATGGCGGACCAAAATGCAAATGTCACTCGATTCGGATAGAAATTGATACTGGGGGGTTTTCGACTTTGCTGATTACGAATCTACACTCAAAATTCCAAAATTCAAAATGGCGGATCCAATATGGCGGACCAAAATATAAAAATTTGCTTGATTCGGATGAAAATTGGTACTCCAGTGTTTCCAAACTCGCTAATTACGAATCATCACTCAAAATTTCGAAATTCAAAATAGCATCCAGAATGACAGAATCAAATCAAATAAAATTGTAACATAATACGTTAATAATTCAATATTTTTGCAAATCCATCACTACAAATGTTTCTCTGGATTAAGTAAACTGAAAAAAAAAAAAAAAAAAAAAAAAAAAAGATTATAAAAAAAATCTCATGACACGGGTCATAAATGTATTTGAATGTACAAAAACGGCTCACGGCCTACGTTACCTACAAATTTATTCAACTGTATATTAAGTATATAAGTACGAGGGAGCCGACCTATATGGATGCGAGTTTACTGCTGATGCACGCGACACGAAGACGAAGACGACACGAAACGAACATCAGCAGAAGCAGCAGAAGCAGCGCCGGAAGTAAGTGGCGCGTTGTCAATGAATATGTAGGCTGGCCCTCGACCTCTCGGACGCACACCTCAGCATTGGTCAATCGGAACGTGTCCGAGGAGTTCTCGCAGTAAAATCGTACGTATGCATTCAAAGTTTCTGCTTAAATTAAAGTTACAGTAATTTTTTTGCAAATAAAAAAAAAAAAAAAGACATACATTTCATTATTGTTTTTGCTAAATATTTCTAATAATGCAATCGGAAAATATTGATTCCTGAAATTTTTGTATTTTTGCCACTAAAAAAAAAAAAAAAATTCTTTGCTCGTTAAAAAAAAAAAAAAAATTTGCTTTTGGTGGATTAATGAAGAAACTGCACGTGGCATTCAATCAAGAATATCTATAATATTTTCTATACAGCGAAATAGTGGTCGCTAGATTTTTCCGTTAAGCCGCGTTGTGCATTAATGCGCGTGTTTATATCTGCGACGAACCGAGGACTTATGAATATTTGCAGTCATAATGTGGCGAGCAAAGTTTATACATACATTTAAGTGTTCTACATGAATACCGTGAATATGTCGTGTGGATATTTATTCTTTCTCTCGCTTTTTTTTTTCTTTTTTTTTTTTTTTTTTTTCTTGTGCGATCCACGGATCGAGGACTCGCATACTTACAATGCTGAGCGTCCCTCGATTAACCTTTGCCTTCTACCGGAGGCCGGAAAACATCGCTCGTTCCCTCACTCGACGCGAGCTCTCGGCCTTAACGTTTATTACGTCGACGCGCCAGTGCGGCCTTTACTATTACGCTAGTGTGTATACTGGGGTGTATTACATTTTTTTTTTTTTTTTTTTCAAATTTTATTAGAATTTTTTAAAAAACACTTTCGATATTGTGTTTATCAATTTTTGTTCTATATTTGTATTAAAGACGACGAAAAAATTCGGTGGTATTATTTCTATTTAAATGATGTTTTTAATTGAAAGTTGGAATTTTTAAATTGTAAATTAAATTTGCTTCAATTTAAGAACAACACAAAATAACAATTTAAGGTGTTCTTATCGGCGACAATGACAATTAAAAAATATATATATATATGTATGTGGGAAATCAAAGACTCCAAGATATTTTCCTCTCGTTAAATGTATTATATGTATGGAATTATAACTGTGCTATCGTGATCTTTATAGCACACGAGATTATTGGTTGTTTCCATGGGGACTCTCGAAGCGTCCAGTACGCGATTACGCGTACACACAAACACTATACAGGGTGTAACAGAAAATGTTGGGTTTAACGCAGCTCGATGCGGGATGAACGGCCGATTGTTAAAAATTGGAAAGTCTCGAAAAGGGTCTCTTTAAAACTATTTGAGTCTCGAAAAAGGTCACTTAAAGACTCCTTGAGTCTCGAAGAAGGTCTCTTAAAGACTCCTTGAGTCTCGAAGAAGGTCTCTTAAAGACTCCTTGAGTCTCGAAGAAGGTCTCTTAAAGACTCCTTGAGTCTCGAAAAAGGTCTCTTAAAGACTCCTTGAGTCTCGAAAAAGGTTTCTTGAAGACTTCCTGAGTCTCGAAAAAGCTCTCTTAAAGACTCTTTAAGTCTCAAAACTGTTTTCTGCAAGACTCAGAGTCTCTAAAAGAATCTTCCGGATTCAGTGTCTAGAAAAGGGTCTCTTAACAGCTTTTTGAGTCTCGAAAAGAGTCGCTTAAAGAGTCTTTCAGAATATTTTGGTGTTGCAAATAGTTCCTGCAAGATTCAGAGTCTAGAAACAGGTTTCCCAAAGACTGAGTGTCTTGAAAAGAGTCTCTTAACGGCTTTTTAAGTCTCGAAAAGAGTATCTCAACGACTCTGTGTCTCTAAAAGAGTCTCTTAACGGCTTTTTAAGTCTCGAAAAGAGTGTCTCAACGACTCTGTGTCTCGAAAAGAGTCTATTAACGGCTTTTTAAGTCTCGAAAAGAGTATCTCAACGACTCTGTGTCTCGAAAAGAGTCTATTAACGGCTTTTTAAGTCTCGAAAAGAGTATCTTAACGACTCTGTGTCTCTAAAAGAGTCTCTGAAAGTATCTGTGTCTCTCAAAGAGTCTCTTAAAGATTCAGAGTCTAGAAAAGAGTCTCTTAAAGACTCAGAGTCTAGAAAAGAGTCTCTTAAAGATTCAGAGTCTAGAAAAGAGTCTCTTAAAGATTCAGAGTCTAGAAAAGACTCTCTGTAAGACTCTGTCTCTCAAAAAAAGTCTCTCAAAGACTCCAAGTCTCAAAAAGAGTCTCATTCTTAGGTTACCTTTTTTTTTAAATGCATATTACTCGAAATCTGTTCATCGTACGACATTCAGACTAAGTACATTTAAGTGGAATTTCTGTTACACCACGTATATTAGTTAGAAGATGGGGTTCGAGTGAGAAAGAGAGAAAGGTTATCGTGTCACGAGTCCACAGAGTAGAGGACGATTCGGGTCGCTGCGAAGCACCAAGTAAACATCCTATCTCGCGCCACTCTTCGCGAGACTTCTTTAGCCGAGAGTCTCATAACTTCGGTTCAGTGATAAGAGAATATTGCCGGGAGCAAGAGATCTCTTTGCGTAAGCGCGCAGCGCTCTGCGGAGGCAAAAAATGAATTTCAAATAAATTTCAAGCGCGTTAAGATAACGATTTTTTTTGTTTCATTCCGGTAAGATTTGTGGAAAAGTCGTATGTGACTTTTTCGATGATAAATTTCGAGCCTCTTATCTCACCCGGCTTTATTAACGACATGTCGAGATTAATTCTTCTGATTGAATCGATTTTTTTACGCATTATTTACTCCACGTCGATGCACATCAATTTATTGGGTAATCGGATTTTGGACTATGCAGCGTTTATTTATCGTCTGATGATCAAGACAATTTTGCAAAATATATATGGGACGTTTTTTGTCAATTTGAACATTTTTTCGGTGTGACTCACTCCTGAGAAAAAATAACAATTTAAATATATTTATATGAATAATTGAGATTGATTAAAATCATTTTTAATGAACCTAAAAATATAATTTATTTATTTTTGGGAAGATTTACCATTTTATGTTTATTACATGTGTTACGTATGTATGATGCAAAAAAAAAATAGATATTTGAAAAAAATCATCTGTATCTATTTTACGCACGCTTTAATATTAGCTAGGTGAAATTGAATATGCATGGATTGGTTGCATTCGACGTTGCATGGTCGAGAATCAAAAGGACTCTATTGGCAAGTTTACATACGATGCTGATGGCTTCTGACGAGAGAGTCTCCCGAGGCAAACCGGGTAAAATCCAGGCGTTTTTTTTTTTTTTGCTCAGTCTAGATTGGCGCAGGTGCGCAGCTAGCAAATCCAACCGTGCTTTTCTTATGCTGTAGCAGCAGTATACATATAGTCAGGTAATATGGCAAACATTGTGCGTTCGAGAATTGCCGGTGGTGTGTGACACGCCCGTGAACGTGTATATATTATGCGTGTGCACGTCCTCGATTGCATGGCTATACAGAGATCCGAAGGCTGCTATTGCCTTCTGAATCTGAATCTTGGAACTAATTGTAAGTAAATGACGAGATGAGTGATTCGAGAAAAACGATCTTCTTTCACAGGTGGGTCTTGCAACATTTTTTGCGAGACTCAAACAGTCTCAAAGATGTCTCAAAATGTATCTGAAAGATTCTTAACATGACTATGAGTCTTTGCAGAGCCTCTTCGTGAGTCTCAGAGAGTCTCAGAGAGTCTTTTAGAGTCTCAAGGAGTCTGCAAGTTTCATAGAGTCTTAGAGAGTCTCTCAGAGAAGTTCCTTCCGAGACTCTGAGTCTTTGCGGGTCTCGGAGAGTCGAAAGGAGTCTCAAAAAGATTCACAGATTATTCTCAGAGAGTCTCAGGGAGACTCAAAGATTTTCAGAAAGTCTCAAAGATTCTCAAAGAGTCTTAGAAATTTTCAAAGAGCCTAAGAGTGTCTCGCAGAATCTCAGAGATGGTCAAAGAGTCTCCGAGATTCTCAACGTATCTTTAAGAGATTCTTTTCGAGACAATGCGTCTCTGCCAAACGTATTTGCGAGTCTCAAAGTGTCTCAGAGAATCTCAAAGACACGTACAGAGTTTACAGTTTTTTTTTCTCAGCGCGACAGCTCTCTCTTCAATGAAGAGTCTTCTGACGTTAATTTAAGAATTAAATTTCTGCATTTTCCAAAAATTTTGAGAACAAAAATTCTCTAATGATTCATAAATTGTATTGCTGCCTGTTAAATTCATTGAGCCACTGTACGCTCAAGTGTAATCTTCTTAAATTCCATTGCTGGAAATCTGGAGACTCAAATGCAAGGTCGAAACGATGGAGCGTACAAAACCGCCATTTTAACTAAGAGAGGGTGGTCCATTGGGGGATGCTGCGCAGAGGATTGCCAATAAGCATCCCTACGAATCACAAACTCATCCCCAGATCCGACTGTTTCATTGGACGAATAAAGAACACACCACAAGTTGGAGGTGCAGGGCGTTTGATTTATTCATGATATAATGCGCTCTCGATCACGCCTCTGCTTCAGGACTATATATACATATATATATATATATATATATATATACGCAAATACATATATTATTCATAGCACAGTATACAAACGAATGGATTCGTTCGTCCTTGGCACTGAGCAATGGCGAACAACAAAGCGGTATTACGCTCTTGTTTTCTTAATGTTATTCTCTAATCCGCCTGCGCAAAAAAATATGCAGGCCAGCTGCCAATGTGATATAAGAAGAATCAAGAGATTGTCTCTGTTAAAGCTAAAATACGCCTTGACGGCAAATACGCAAATTCTTCTACGTTACTTAGCCGTAAGTGCGGCAGGACTCTGAAGAACATTGCATTAGGCGTGCAAATAATAATGAAGAGAAGCTACTTCTTTTTATTCATATTGTAATAGAAATCTGACTCACGGTTACTACAGCTCAACGCGGAGTATAAAATTATTTGGTCCGAATGTCGTACGATTAACAGTTTTTGAGTAATAAGTGTTTAAACATATTGGCGAAGTCTCTGAAAGGGTCTCAAACTGTCTCAGAGAGTCTCATAGAATCTCAAAGTGTCTCAGAGAGCCTTAAGGAGTCTCAAAGAGTATCAGGGAGTCTTGGAAAGTGTCTCAAACAGTCTCTGACAGTCTCAGAGAGCCTCAGAGAGTCTCAGAGAGTTTCAGAGAGCCTGAGAGAGTCTCAGAGAGCCTGAGAGAGTCTCAGAGAGCCTCAGAGAGTCTCCGAGAGCCTCAGAGAGCCTCAGAGAGTCTCAGATAGTCTCAGAGAATCTCAGAGAGCCTCAGAGAGTCTCAGATAGTCTCAGAGAGTCTCAGAGAGCCACAGAGAACCTCAGAAACCCACAGAGAGTCTCCGAGAGCCTCAGAGAGTCTCAGAGAGCCTCAGGGAGCCTCAGAAAGCCACAGAAAGTCTCCGAGAGCCTCAGAGAGTCTCCGAGAGCCTCAGATAGTCTCCGAGAGCCTCAGAGAGTCTCCGAGAGCCTCAGAGTGTCTCCGAGAGCCTCAGAGTGTCTCCGAGAGCCTCAGAGTGTCTCCGAGAGCCTCAGAGTGTCTCCGAGAGCCTCAGAGTGTCTCCGAGAGCCTCAGAGTGTCTCCGAGAGCCTCAGAGAGTCTCCGAGAGCCTCAGAGAGTCTCCGAGAGCCTCAGAGAGTCTCCGAGAGCTTCAGAGAGTCTCCGAGAGTCTCGGAGACTCTCGGATTGTCTCAAAGAGCCTCGGAGAGTCTTAGAGAATCTCAGAGAGTCTCAGAGAGCCTCAGAGAGTCTCAGAGAGCCTCAGAGAGCCTCAGAGAGAGCCTCAAAGGGTCTCAAGAGTCTAAGAGAATCTCCGAGAGATTTAAAGTGCCTTAAAGAGTCTCAGAAGGTACTATATATAAATATATAACAAACACATGTGTGTGTGTATGCGAATGGTCATTTGTTAGAGGTTTTATGTTCGAAAAGTCAACTCTTTTGTATCGTTTTAATCTGGACGTTAAAAGTTGCCGGCCGAACCCGCAACGGGTTCACGGGGGTGGCAGCGAAGGGTGCGGCCTGGCTGATGCGACCATGCGAAATCAATATCACGCGCTGCTCTTATATATACACCCACTAACTCTCGCTCACTCTCTCTCTCTCTCTCTCTCTCTCTCTCTCTCTCTCGCTCTCTCTCTCGGTTCTCGCTCGGTTCCTTCTGCGCCTATTGCTTATCCCACTGGCGCAATCGTGTTCCCTTTACAAGGTGCCCTTTTCCCCTTATACGCTCTTCTGGATGATGTAAATTATAGCTCGCGCACAAGCACCGCGACATTGTCGTGATTATACGGCTGAACATGATTTTTCTCTTTATTTTTTTTTTTTTCCCATCACGATGATAATAATTTGAGAAATAAGATAAAAATTTTGATAAATAATGAGGAAGCAATGAAAACTGCTTGATCACTCGGATGACTCGGATATTGCATTAACGGAATTTTAAAGGATCCACGAAAGACACCTCAGAATGTACAGGAAACACCGAAAAGCATTCTCGTCGAGGCGTTTTGTGGCTTGTTGATTCGAAAAAAATGTAAGAATTACGGTTGCAGAAAGGGTGGGGCTTAAAGTCGGAAGACATCGGAATACATGTGTGTTCGTACTTTGAAGAGAAATAACGTCTATAGATCGCTCTTTCTGCGTGTGTATATTTGGCGATGCCTTCACGCGCATAACTCTACGTCGGAGTGTTTACAATAAAATTAACTCGTACATCGTAGAAAATAAATGGAATACGCGTTTAGCATTACAAAAAGGCGTGGGGCCGAAGCGCGAGAAAATAGGGAATCCTTGAGGATGCCACCAGTTATGTGGATGCGCGACTCTATCTATTTGCTATATGCATTCGAGAGACAGTACATTCGAAAAATTGTGAAAATTAAATTGTCCGAAAATTTTTATATTTTTTACCCCAGTTTCGTTGATTGGGAATCTGAAAAATTTGAAAGCACCGAATTTTTGGTAAAATAAACTCAATTTTTGCATTTTTGTCCGCCATCTTGGAAGCGCCATTTTGAATTTTCAAATTTTGTGTCGAGATTCCGAATCAGCGACCCGCAAAACCCCCGAGTACCAAATTTCATCAAAATCGAGCAATTTTTTTTTTCATTTTGAGTCGCCATGCTGGAGCCGCCATTTTGTATTTTTTGAATGACGAGTCAAAATTTGTAATGAGCTACTCAAAAAATCTCTGACCACGAAATTTCACTCGAATCAAGTAAGTTTATGCATTTTTAGTACAAATAAAATGTACTTTTGGAAATTCAACTTCAGACTCGGATTCAGGGAAATATAAATTTTTCTGATAAAAATCATATTTTTATTACGCGCATTCAAACATTTTTCCCAAAAGTGTTCTTTTTTTTTTTTAAATAAAAAAAAAAATTTTTATTTTTTTTATGCTACGATACATACGCAAATGTCTGCTTGTTTTTTTTTTTTTTTTTTTTTTTTTTTTTTCTTGATAAACTATCAGCGAGACGTATTATTTCACGAAGCACAATTTTCGCTTTTTCAACGATATTTCTAATTTCGCACATTGGACTTCTGGTAGGCTCACGCAGCCGTTGAAAGCTCCGCAGAGAGTGGATAGCGCGTTGCACAATCCGTCGGTCAACTGGCGCCTGGCATTGTCAACAAAATTCCGAAATGGTGAATCCACTCGCCAAGAGATCCGGCGGTGTATCCAATGTGTTGAAAATTTAACGAGGTACTACTTCCCTCGGATGCAACGAGTCTCTCATCGTGACTAAACGGGAAAACTCAAGGAAAACCTTTGAATAATATTGTAAGTTAACGCGGATGGAAACTACCCCTGACTCGTTAATTTTACAAATGCAAAAATTCCGCGTCTCTGACGAATTTTCCTACGACATTTATGAGTGTTCTGCGTTGAATGTTGAACGACGAATTACAAGATTTTTTTTTTCGTCTATAGCAGAATTATTTACAGAATTTTTTATGACCTCTTTACATGCACGCGTAAAGAAATAGCAGAATTTCCTACTTTATCGACAATGAAGCAGTCTACATTACCGACTGTGCGAGCAAATCGCGTTATCGACTGTGGGTTATATACCATGCGCAGGTAAATTACCGAGGGAGCTTGGCTGTCGATAATACAGACATCGCATTTACCGGCAGTCGGTATTATCGAGATACCAAATGATGAGATAAGAAATAAAAACTAACATTATTGAATTAAAGGTAAAATCATTAAATTTAACCTTTTCGCACTTTCCTACGACAAACAAGACAAGTGCATGAAAAATAATTGAATACCATTACGATATAGAATAATATATGTATTTCGTTAGTTCATAAATACATTTGGAAATTCGCCGGAGGTCTTTACAGTGATAAAACACTCGAGGGAAGAATCATTACATTAATAATTACGTGCTATTCTAGATTTGAGCAAAGTTCCCTAACACGAAATTGCGATAAGTGAAGTGCGGATATGCTTGTTCACGTCTTGTGTTTCTTTTTTTTTTTTTTTTTTTTTTTAATCTTTTCATGACTAGAGATAGGTGCTATATTTGAAAAAAATCTTATTGATTCGTGTATAGGAAGTAAAACTAGTTTTAACTTGGGCCTATCAATTGACTAGGATAACATTGGGTAAGGCTAATCTTTTTTTTTTCTTCTCGAAACTGGCCTTACGGGACTTCGACGAGTTTGATCAAATTAACGTGCGACTCGAATTTATAAAAGGTTGTACTTTTTGCAGTACAGTCAAAATAATCGAGTTTCAAGTATTTTAAGTAATAATTAATAATTCGAATTGGAAAGTAACAATTCCGATAATTTGAATACTTCGAATAATTCGAGTAATTCGAATAACTCGAGTAATTCGAATAATTCGAGTAATTCGAATAATTCGAGTAATTCGAATAATTCGAGTAATTCGAATAATTCGAGTAATTCGAGTAATTCGAATAATTCGAGTAATTCGAATAATTCGAGTAATTCGAATAATTCGAGTAATTCGAGTAATTCGAATAATTCGAACAATTCAAATAATTCGAATAATTCGAGTAATTTGAGTAATTCGAGTAATTCGAATAATTCGAACAATTCCAATAATTCGAACAATTCCAATAATTCGAATAATTCGAATAATTCGAATAATTCCAATAATTCGAATAATTCCAATAATTCGAATAATTCCAATAATTCGAACAATTCCATTAATTCGAACAATTCCAATAATTCGAACAATTCCAATAATTTAAACAATTCCAATAATTCGAACAATTCCAATAATTCGAACAATTCCAATAATTCGAACAATTCCAATAATTCGAATATTCGAGTTATTCGTCTGTACCGCTGAAGCCTCCTTAAGCGTGCGAACTGTGCTTCTCTGTATATCTTATGTGATGGTGCGTCACTCGTGAAATCTAACACTGCTATTTATACATTCGTGAAATTACAAACTCGTAAACGCTATGTGGATACACGATTAGCAAATATCGAATCGAATTTGACAAGGAGAAAGTCGCGCTTGGGAGTCTCCGATTTAAAAAATAAAAAAACTGTGAAGAATTAGTACACATGAAATATAATTTATGTCCGCCTGTGTGAATTTTTTATAAATTGCATTAATTAATAATAAAAATTTGGATTTTGCTACCACAAAAATCTTGGAATATCGAATTTCATAAAAATTTGACGTTTTTCAAATTTTTTTTCAAAAATCCGACGTGGCTGAATAATTTTTGACCGACATTTTGAATTTCGAAATACTGATATCATATTTGGATTCAACTGCCTCAAAAACCAGACAACATCAAGATTCATTAAAGTCCGACGATTTTTCATATTATATATATTTCGTGCATAAAAATCACAGTTTTAAAATCGAAATCGAAGACTTCAAGATCTTCTCTCCTCGTGAGTGAGAAAAGTGGTGAAAGGGACGGGGGGGTTGGGGTGGTGGTGAACGACATGTTTTCTACATTCTGAAAAGTGTGATGATAATCGGCGGATTTTAAATTCGTTTGGTACTCGACAATAAGCAACGACTCTTTTTTATCTCCTTTCATTTGGCTGTTGTAGCTGTCAATGCAACATTGCTGTCATTGTCATTTGAGTTTCCGGTAGCGTTGCCGCTTCTCGTAGGGCTGCGCGACGAAGATCGCCGTGGACGATCACGAGTGGGACTGCTGTTGCATGTGGCATGATGACCTCCGGCTTCCCAATCGCGATGTTGACAGAAAGAACCGCAATATCGTGCGACACCGCAACCGCCACATGTTTCCAGCGCTGTCCTTCCGCAATTCCAACAGCCCTGGAAAATTTTTTTTTTTTTTTACAAAATCATCATTTATTTAATGAAAACAAATTAGGATAAAAATATCATTGCGAATCTGACAAGGAAATGTTTGAATTTTCCTGCTGAAAATTCATTGGAAACTAACCGATCCGATGACGTTCGTCATGTGCGTGACATCTTTCTCATCTTCGCTAGTTCCAGCTGATGCGGATAGTGACGCGGTAAGGTTGCTTCCAGCTGTTCTCGAAGAAGCTTCCGAGTTATTGGTATTAATGTGGGTGGCGACGCGTATGAACGAGCTCTGTCTTAGAGCACCGTGACTCTTGTGCGCTAACGGTAAATCGAGAAGACGGTGAACTCGTAATCTCTCGTTCGCTCGTGATTCGGCAACCGCAACTGCTACGGCACGTTGAACTTCCGCAACTGCTGCTCTCTTGACCTCTTGCACGGCTTCCTCTGCACAAAAAAAAAAAAAAAAAAAACCAATGTTATGCTTTTATCGAATGTCCGATGAATCAAATGAAAACTGTAAAAATCTATTGATACCAAACGGAATCTACTAAAAATCTGTAAAAATCTCTCACCAGCTCTCCTTTTTACTTCGGCTACCCTGTCCTCAGTCGCGCGTATAGTCTGTGCGACAATTTCGCCGCTTAGACGTTTAAAGTTTCCGGTATCGCGCTCACCGGTCGACGATTCGACGTGTGAACCGTTGCTGGAAGATGAATTCCCGTTGCTGTTGCCATTTTGATTACCGCCAGCACCGGAACCCGACGTAAGCGGCGGCACACTAGCAGCGGGACTCGGTGATCCGCGTCTCTGCAATATTGCTAGAGCTCGTTTCGTCTTATCGACCATTCCCAATATGCAATTCAGCATTACGTGAATATTCTTCCACTCGTCGTCGAGACTCGAGCTATTTTGCATCTGTCCTGTCACGTGTCCTAGCTGTTGTTGTTGTTGTTGTTGTTGTTGCTGCTGCTGCTGATGTGGCAATTGCGGTGGTCCAAACGACGTCAACTGATTAACCTGCACGAGACCCGGTGGTACCGGACTCGGTGCTAATGGATGATTGTGCGAGTGAGTCTGAATTGACCCACCGGAAGACTGTAGAGGATGATACCAGCAATATGGATCCTGTGGCTGTTGACTTTGCTGTTGATGGTGGGATTGATGAGTCCATGGATTCGACGATCTCTTCCCGTAAATCAGACCGTCGTCCAATGGTCCACTATTCTCATGATACCTAAAATCACGGATTTTAGTGATTCAACTAATCGAACATGAGAGGTAGAGTCGGAGGTAGAGTCGGAGGTAGAGTCGGAGGTAGAGTCAGAGGTAGAGTCAGAGGTAGAGTCAGAGGTAGAGTCGGAGGTAGAGTCAAAGGTAGAGTCAGAGGTAGAGTCAAAGGTAGAGTCAAAGGTAGAGTCAAAGGTAGAGTCAGAGGTAGAGTCGGAGGTAGAGTCAGAGGTAGAGTCAGAGGTAGAGTCAGAGGTAGAGTCAGAGGTAGAGTCGGAGGTAGAGTCAGAGGTAGAGTCAGAGGTAGAGTCAGAGGTAGAGTCAGAGGTAGAGTCAGATATGTAGAGTAAAAAAATTATGTAACACCATGCAGGTGAGCGGAGCGCGCACTTGATGCTAGATTACATGAAAAACAAAAGTTCATGAACAAGGACATGAAGATTGCTTCGAATTAAGACAATATAATCTTATATTTAATTAAAACTCAACTCAAATGAGTTTCCTTTTTTTTTTTTTTTTTGTATCTTGGTACCATGTCAGTGGTAAAATAATATTTTCTCGGAATCCATGATAACGAATTCCCTAGTACTATATGCAAGCACTCTGTGATACGGAGACTGAAATATGTAAATTGAATTGGAAAAAAATATGTCTAGACTGATTCTACACTCGGGGAAGCAGCAGCAGCAGCAGCAGCAGCAGCAGCAGGAATAGTACAATCGAAGGTACACCGAATTTTGTACGAGTGAATCTGGAATTTGCATGAATCCGATCGGTGGCATCGGTGTTGGCGATTAACCGCGGGTGACGCAGGTGTGCGAACGCTGGGTGGACGAACGAGAGAGTGAGTGAGCGATGGAGCGTAAGAGAGGTGTTCAAACGGGTGTGGGTCGGTTGGACCCATGCAGCGCGAAATCGCGTTGGTGGCCCCCACAACGGTCGCGTTGCTTCCGTTTTGGGGTTGTGTGCGCAATATTAGCGGCGTGCCGATAGGGTACTTCAGAGGCCAAGTTTGCCAAGGGTTCGGTGCGCGTCCGCGTGAAAGGTGTGTGTGGTGATATATTGAAACGTCACCGGCAGACATATCGAGTGAGAGAGAGAGATAGAAAGTCAGGGGCGAACGACTCTATAGCATTGCACTCTCCCTCTCTCTCTCTCTCTCTCTTCTTCGTCCACCTACGTTTAGTCGCCTTTACGTCACTGGGCTCCTGCCTTGCTGCTTATTTTACGCAAGTTTCCTTGTTGAAAAGCCTTTCTGGGATACAAAACCATGTAACTCTGCAATCTGACCGAATACGTGGTATTAAATTGCACACAAATTGCACTCGACTGCGCGATTTTGAAATAAATTGCGGTACAGGTAGACAAATGGAGTTCGAAATTTTGATGATGATTTGCGAAATGTTGAGTGACTCAATTGACATTCAGTGCGGAGGTTGTAATTGACGTCCGATTTAAACGAAAATCGACTACTTCGGGGCTTTGGTAATCGGAACCCACAATTGAAAATTCACATGTTTTGGATGAACGTTGATAGTCAGGAATCTTTTCGAGTAGCTGATTACAAATCTAAACGATTTATTAATGCAAAATGGCGGATACAATATGGCGGACGAAATTTCAAAATGGTACTTAATTTCGTTTAAATTCGCTGCTCGGCGGTTTTCGGGGTCACTGATTACGAACTCGGACTCAAAATTCGGCAATTCAAAATGGCGGACAAAAATTCAAAATTTTCTTGATTTGGTTGAAAATCAATACGTGGGGGGTTTTCGGGGTCGCTGATTACAAATCTGAAGTTAAAAAATTCAGTAATTCAAAATGGTGGATCCAATATGGCGGACCAAAATTCAAATTTTCTTTTATTTGGATCAAAATCGGTACTTGGGGGTTTTCGGGGTTGCTGATTACAAATCCGAACTCAAAATTCAGTAATTCAAAATGGCGGCTCCAATATGGCGGACGAAAATTCAGAATTTCCTTGATTTGGATGAAAATCGGTACATGGGGTATTTCGGGGTCGCTGATTACAAATCTGAATTTTAAAAATTCATTAATTCAAAATGGTGGATCCAATATGGCGGACCAAAATTCAAATTTTCGTTTATTTGGATCAAAATCGCTACTCGGGGGTTTTCGGGGTCGCTGATTACAAATCTGAACTCAAAATTCAGTAATTCAAAATGGCGGACGAAAATTCAAAATTTCCTGGATTTGGATGAAAATCGGTACATGGGGTATTTCGGGGTCGCTGATTACAAATCTGAATTCAAAAAATTCATTAATTCAAAATGGTGGATCCAATATGGCGTACCAAAATTCAAAATTCCCTTTATTTTGATCAAAATCGCTACTCGGGGGTTTTCGGGGTCGCTGATTCCAAATCCGCGCTGATAATTCATTAATCCAAAATGGCGGACGCAAATGCAAAAGCCCTAATTAATAAATACGTAATCTCGGCTTGAACAAGCATTAAAAAGCAATTCTGTACCAAATGACAGTCTCTTGAATTTAGCGAAATAGTGGCAGTGGGTTGTCCGAATCGTTTTCGAGGGAGAGACCTATAAATCACGTAGAAGTGCGCTCGCCCGGAATAGCAAGCTACAGGACACACCTGGGGGATACACGGGTTGCGGATTATATTGACCGAATAACCGCAAAGTGTCCGAGGCTCATAGTCGTCGAAAACAAAAACAAAAAAACAAGAAAAAAAAACAAAAAAAAAAAAAAACTTTGGCCACGAGCCTGTAGAGGACATTTAGCGCTTGTCGGAGCGCATGTGTTACACAAGTAGTGTCCGATAACGTCGGCATGCCATGCAACTTTTTGTACTGCTGCAAAATTGGTTTTATACTTCCTCACGAAAACATAATTCTAACAGCGATACAAAATTTCGATTCTTTACTTACGACGTGTCCGAAGCTCTTCGTTTCGTTGCAATATTCGTTGGTGTGCTTGAGTATTGTTGATGCAAAGCTCCAGCATTGCTGTTACTGTTAGCGTGTTGAATAGTAACGTGTCCAGCGGAAGAACCCGATCGCATAATACCGTAATTCGTCGATGATGGATGTGCCAGATTTTTTCCGGTGATGCCGTTATTGCTACTGTGATCGCCGAAAAGTTCGACAGTCTCGGATGACGGTGCGAGGCTAACAGTCTCTAAAACCGCGGATTCGTTAAGCCGCAAATATTGCACCGACGTCTAAAACACAGGAGAAAAATCAAGTGAGAAATTAGCCCATCGAACTTGAATTTTAAGAAACAAATTGCCGTGGTGCACGTTGTTGAAGTTGATTTATGTATTGTAATTAATCGACGGGGTTTCTCTTTGGCGCCGTAACCAACGAGTGTACCAGTAATATCGTAGATGCTGTGAAAATACGGGGTAAAAGAAGGAGAATGGAGAAGGAGAGAGGAGCGAAAAAGAGAAACGCCACACCAGCAATCAGTTTCATTTTTTAATATTCGTCCACGGGCTTCTTTATCGCCGCTTTCCCTCGCGATTTTTCCTTCTCTGTTTCGCTTATCCCGAGCGCCCTTCTTCCATACTCTCTTTCGGCACCGGCAGTGCCGAGTTGGATTTATTCTTCTTCTTTTTTTCTCCCTTACAGCCTTCCACTTTCTTCTCTGTTTTCCCCCCCTTAATACCGAAGTGAGCTTCTGGCAGCATTCGATTTATGGTTACTAATTCAATAACGGAACAGTCGTCACCTGATACCTAATTAACGATTTAGCGATCGATACTCAACGTAAGCTGGTGACCCTTTCCGCATATCGCAACCTCCTTATAAGTGGTATAAACATGGCTCCTGGATATCAACGTGGCGAACAAGGTTCTTTTTTTTTAAATACACATATTATGACATTCTATGTCGAGGGAACTCCACCAGCTGGGAATTATTTTAAGTTTTGTCGTACCGGATTTCTCCAGACCCGGATTATTCAAGGTCCACAATAGGTCCCTTCTTCTGGCCTGAATTACTCAAGGCCCCACAATACTTCTCTTCTGACCTGGATTATTCATGGTCCCACAATACTTCATTTCTTCGAACTAGGTTTATTCAAAGTACCACAAAATACCGTCTTCCCCCAGTCACGGATTGTACAAGGTCCCACAATTCTTCCCTCCTCCCGGCTCGGATTATTCAAGATCCCACAATACTTCCCTTCTTCGAACTCGGTTTGTTCAAAGTACCACAAAATACCTTCTTCCCCCAGTCACGGATTGTACAAGGTCCCACAATTCTTCCTTCCTCCTGGCTCGGATTATTCAAGGCCCCATAATACTTCCCTCCTTCTGGCCCAGTTTATTCAAGATCCCACAAAATACCGTCTTCCCCCAGTCCCGGCTTGTACAAGGTCCCACAATTCTTCCCTCCTCCCGGCTCGGATTATTCAAGATCTCACAATACTTCCCTCCTTCTGGCCCAGTTTATTCAAGGTCCCACAAAATACCTTCTTCCCCCTGTCCCAAATTGTACAAGGTCTCACAATTCTTCCCTCCTCCTGGCTCGGATTATTCAAGATCCCACAATACTTCCCTCCTTCTGGCCCAGTTTATTCAAGATCCCACAAAATACCGTCTTCCCCCAGTCCCGGATTGTACAAGGTCCCACAATTCTTCCCTCCTTCTGGCCCAGTTTATTCAAGATCCCACAAAATACCGTCTTCCCCCAGTCCCAAATTGTACAAGGTCTCACAATTCTTCCCTCCTCCCGGCTCAGATTATTCAAGATCCCACAATACTTCCCTCCTTCTGGCCCAGTTTATTCAAGATCCCACAAAATACCGTCTTCCCCCAGTCCCAAATTGTACAAGGTCTTACAATTCTTTCCTCCTCCTGGCTCGGATTATTCAAGGTCCCACAATACTTCCCTCCTTCTGACCTACTTTATTCAAGGTCTTCCAAGACTTCCCTCGGTCTGGCCCAGATTATTCTGTACCTCCGCCTCTCCCTGATTTACTACGGAAATGATAATATTCTTTTCAACATCACTATATCGAATGCCCACTCCCAAAGACAAATATACTTCTAGTTTTAAGTGCACATAGGTGTCTTCAGCCGGTGGGATATTTAGCATACCGTAAATTCTCGTTTCTCGTTGTATCGTATTTCGTTACAACAGTCTCATTTAAATAAGTTCCGAGGTGTTGTATCGCTCCACGAATCAAGAGAGGCGGGTGGGAGTGGATGTGCGAACTAATACGAAGTATACACAGAGCCCGTAACAAAGCAAAGGTTGGAAGGAGTGGACGAGGTATAGAGTTGTAAGGGGGAACAGTGCAAAATCAACAGAGCAATAAGGCTGGCCCGGCTGGCAGCTTGTTTTAATTTCCCAGACTACCCAGAGGATCGGGCGCTGCTTCGTGCTTCTACATCTGACGGTGTTGCTACTTGGGAGGTCGGCAGCCATCTGCGAGGCTGCTAAGACGGACGAATGTTACCAGGCACTAGTGCCTTTGCTACAAATCCGATGACGTTGATGTTCGCCTCCATAGGCTAATCGAAATAGATGAAAAAAAGAAAAAAAAAGTCGAAGGAATTGAACGAAATTAGTATGCACTGATACCGTAAAAATATCCAATCGAATAAAAAAATCACAAGCTACGGCTGTTCACTTCGTCGACGTAATTGAGAGAGAAAACTTTTTTCTCGCTATTTTTATGTGGCACATGCCGTACGTATAAGGTGAGCCTGTCTAAGAACGGTCGGCCAGCTGTCGCGCATCCGCGAACCTAGCAACGGAAGGCAGTCCGGAGACGACACGAAACGCGAGAACGGAGGAGTGCCGAGATAACGAATTGCAAATTAATAGTCAGACATTTACATTTTCCAGATGGGAGACTGGTATACCCGAGAATCGGTTTTACGGCTAAAAAGACAGATTAAAATAATAATTCAGATACGCTGAATGAAATTCTTGTGAGATTTTAGTTCCACTTGATTTTATATTATGTCACACTTCTTTCAATTCGCTTGGTATCGCTTTTACCCAGCAGTGTCATTTTTTTCGAAACTTCAAGTTTAACACTATTTATCTGTCCTGATTCTTCTGTGTCTTCTAATGAGATTCCTGCACATTTCTTTCAAAGTCCCACTCGTACGCCAATTCCCGCAAACATCAATTACAAAAGTACAAGAACCGGTGATAAGATCATTCTGGAAGAAGGGCGCCCTAGTCAATAAATACCGAAGTATATAAAATGAAACAATATATACGAAGAAATGAGCGAAGGGATTGAGGATCAGAAAAAAGGAATCATCAACCCCGGACTACATTGGGAGGGTTCCCACTCGGCCTCTGAATACAAATATACATGGCGAGTCGTAATGTTCGTTGGTGGTGTGTGCTTTGCATGTTCAATGTAAAAACCTGGGCCACTTGGGCCGGAATAAGAATCCGGATGAGGATTCGATATTTCCGTGGCATCTGTGTCGGTGTGTGGCAGGCGCGGAGCCCGAGCTCCAAGGTCCTTCAATCGGTGTAGCGTTCGACGACGGGAATGCTGCCACGAAGAGATATCCATGTGCACAGTGCGAGGACGCAGATGTTCGAGGATTGGCGCTCGTTTAAAACCGCTAGTCGAATTCGTATAACACTGTGCGCCCTCTCTCTCGCTCTCTCTCCCTCTCACTTTTTCCCCCTCACGCTCGGGCGCAGTATTAGGGAGACTGGGGCTAGTTGAAACACTTTATCCTCGTTATTTTTCCAATTTTCCAAGCTGTCCTGTGGTGTACCAAGTCGGAACAATCATTGACCAGCTTAGACGTCGAAAAGTTTTCAAGGACGTTTCTTCGGTGCAAGCAGAACTAATTTCTGCTAAAGTAAAAAGTGTAAATAATAAGAAAATGCAACGATAACTTCATTACAAGTTAGACACAGGATGACCAAATAGCTGTATGGAACCTCCCAATTTTTGAACTCCCTGTGTTCCAACTTGTTCCCCCTGTTACATATTGCCCCGGTCCACTCTTGCATACATGCACGATAGAAACTTAGGTGTGAGTATAACAGGAAGCTCTGGCATAAAGCTTAGTATTTATGCGTCGTTTTCACGCTAGCACCGCGCACACCGATGCTCTGGCATGGCGCTGGGTGGTTGTACTGCACTCTCGAGCGAATCCGGCAGCAGCGCGCAGTGATTTATTATCGTGCGCCTCGTCGGTCTAATAAAGCAAACGGTCCCTTGTGGCTTACCAACATTCTGACATTTTCGCTAGGCCACCCAGGTGAGCCACCCCTGTCACCGTCAACGTGAACATAAACGGCGATGACCTCTTTGACTTAGATTTTTTTTTTACTCCTTCTTGAACAATCGTTGATAACGGAAAGTAACTGCAGGCTCATAAATTATGGAGATAAAAAAAGAAAACAAAGGCGATTGCTATTGTATTTGGATACTGGAGTTTAACAGGCTAAACTCCAAAGCGGAAACCAGCGATTTTGGCTTATGGCTACACGCGGTCGCGTATACGTTGAGATTTATGGTCCCGCTGGTTGTTCTAATAAACTATCCCTCCATTCCCTCGCAGTATAATTATTTTCGTCGCTCACGCAGGTTCCTACAACCGCATGTTCGCCGTTGAGTCTTTTTCTCAGGTATGCTCATAAAATATGACTCTCCTATCGTAGATGGCGACATTGTGTTACAAATTGCAGTATCTAATGCATGGCCCTAAAGCCACGGGGGCCAATATGTGCGGCTGTCTATTTTTCTTCGGGAAGTTTATTGCAGGACGTACATCGTTTCAGGAATGAGGGTTGTTATTCGATGAACAAGTATTCCAAATTTTTTTCATTAGTGGATGGTCAGTTTACGTTGCTTTCGAAGAAAATGTAAGAAGAATAATTTCGATGGTCGTTCTCTTGGTGATTTGGCTTTTTCTTTTTTCAGTGGTCAGAGGATGCATGTAAAAATATTACGCTTGAAAAAATAAAAATCTTACCTGATTATTAGCTCTGGCAGCAAGAATGAGATCTCTCCGTAGGGACGGTAGTGTGTGTCTCAGATACGGCAAGACAAAGCCCCTTAATGGAAAATTTGTTGCCTCCTGAAGAGCCGAGTGAAACTCTTCGGCAGTCATAGCACCACTCTGTACGATGAAAAAACAAAAAAATATTAGGGTGAATGGAGAAAAGTGAAAATGGACCATTCAGTGAGATACTTCAGGAGTGAACTTACCAAGACACCGAGGATCAACGTCCGCACAGAGTCACCGGTGTCCTGCGATATATTGGTAGCAAATTGGACGAGCGTACCGAGAAGCCTCTTGAGCTTTCCGTGACCTGCGAAAATGCTGGTAATACACCTGGAACCTCCACCATTTGATATTGGTACGCCGTTAGTATCGTTGCTGTTATTTTGGATTTCGTCCTGGTGACTCGAACACGGGGAATCCTCATTTTCAGGCTTGATTGAATGCGAGGACAGTGGACTCTCAGTTCCAGATGATGCCGCGTATTGCCCTCCTCCTCCTCCTCCTGCTCCCCCTCCTCCGCTGCCTCCTCCCCCTCCTCGAACGTACTCCGACTGAGTAGCACCATTGACTTGCTGCTGATGCACTTTCGTCTTATTAATCGTGCAAGGAGAAAGACGATTCTCCCTCGTTGCTGTCTCACTATTCTCTTCGATCCCTCGATCCCCCGAAGGCTTTTCCCGCGAAGGACTCGGTCCATTTGGCAATACTGCAACGAGAGTCTTTTTTTCCGTTTTCAAGAAACGCCTGTCTTTCTACCGCGCGCAATTAAGGGAGGATTTTTCAGTTGTCAAACAAAAATCCACCCTTAATAACTTTGGTGAATTGATCGTGAAATTACTGTTTCCTTTTTTTTTTTTTTTTTTTTCAGTGTACTGCGGATGGTGGAAATGAATGAGGAACCAAAGATTTCTACTTTGCTGACTGAACCATGTCATGACGAATGACATGACTTTTAAAAAAAATGTCTTATCCACCCGCTACATGGCTCAGTGTGCAACGTATCCAGATTCACTAGAAAGGGGGATGTTTGAGATAGGCAATACAGGAAGACCCGGGATGATATTTCCACGCGTGGTACAAGCGATCTCACACGCAAAGTCCTTGCATTCTATGTACGTGTATGGCTAATAGTGTACGGTTTCGTAGTTATACAGCCGTCTCTCTACTAACACGGTAACGCGCCCGCCCGCGGATAACATGCAATTACGGCTCGTGTCATCCACCTTGGCTTGTTCCCATTCTCTCGACTCTGCGTTATCGCGTGGAATACCTCTCTGCCTGCCGCCAGCCTGCCATCCTGCCTGCCTGCCTGCCGGCCTGCCAGCCCCCTGCTTGCCTTGCTGGCCTCGTATATGCAACCGAAAACAACGGAACGACGAGAACGAGTAGGAACGACGAGTATAAATGCCAATAGGCGCCTAACGGAATAATATTTTGGGCTTGGACAAGGGAACCGAGGGCAATGAGTATTGGATTTTATAACAGTGAACAAATAAATCTACGGAGCAAGATTTTTCCATGCTCTGCTTTTATTTGTGATTTCACTTTTGTATAACAGAAAAAATGAAGAAATATTTTTATAATAAATTTTAGGAAGCTGATGAATCCTTGTTACGATTGTCTAATGCCACACGAATTGGTCACGAGGATTCCTGATTTTTGTAAATCCCTCTGGGACGTCGCTGAGACTGTTTTCTTTTTGACCCCTGCTATGGAGATGACCAAACTCTGATTTTTCGAAATCCCACTATGAGGTCATTCGGAGAGTCATTATTTTAAGACCACTGTGGGATGTTTTCTGAAGGCAAAGAAAAACAAAAACCGGGATGTAGCCCAGGAATCAGGATAATCCAAACCAGAGTCCAAGATAAAAAATGGGCTTTGATCCCGCCCCATAGTCCATCTTGGACTTCTACCTTGAGTTCATTTTTCAGTCCATTCTGTACTCCTTCCTGGACTCTTTCCTGGCTTCCTTCCTGGACTCTTTCTTGAACTCTTTTGTGGACACCTTCCTGAACTCTTTTCTAGACTCGTTCCTAATAACAGGTCTCCAATTGCGATATTGAGAAAAGAGATTACCATTCACGAGGGCAGTGCTGGTTGTTAAAGGGAGGAGAGGGAGTGAGGAGGGTGGCAACGGTAATGGTCCAGCTCTCGGCTGCTGCTACCATCGCTGGTGCTGATGTTACTGTGTCCCTTCACCCAGCTGTTACTTCCTCCGGCGACTCTCAAACCCCTGCCCCTCTCGTTTCCTACCTACACTCACCCCTTTCATTCCCAACCTCTGCCTCAATTCTCTATCGCTTTCTTTCAATATTCTTTCATTCTACCAGCACACAGTAGTAATCCACCTCTCACACGTATGACGTATTTTCTAACAGTTCGGCCACGTTTTTTTTTTCCCGTTGAACATAAAAAAAAGTTGAAAGTGGCGGAATTGACAGGGAATCCCTGAAATACATAAAATCCTTCATCAATGCATACGATCTGTATTTGATGGTGAACACGTTTCGTCGCATTTATAAACAGAGGTAAATGCACAGTGTGTGTGTGTGTGTGTGCACGTACGGCAGTCTTGTGCATTTGTGTGCATAAGATTTCTAGTTGAGATCGGGACTGAGACTGCGGGTGGACCGGAACTCCCGTCTTGCGTCTTCGTCGTTCTTCCTATTCCTCGACGAGTTGAAGGATCGATAAGCCGCACGTGCTCCAAGCACACAGCATTGAGAATCGCTGGAGGAAGTAAGCACGGTGGGACTCAGCTGTCGCCTCCTAATTGCCGGGACAATGCAACAGATGGCTTTGATCGCAATCCCCACCCCCCCCCCCTCTTCGCCGCGCTTATTCTCCTTCGTATCGCGCGCGCATACGCTCTCTGGCCTCTCATTGCCTCTCTCACCTTCTCACTCGCTTGATCTTCCTCTTTCGCTTGCTTCTTATTCCGAAATTTCTCCCTCCCGCCCCTCCACTTCAATGCTTCCCACACCTGCATTCCATACAGAGACGACCTTCTAAGCACCATATGTCTTCTACGTACCAGAATGCGGCACTGCGACGGACAGTCCACGGTCAACTGCTATCATCGCGGACCACCGATTCACGTGCTTAACTGTTTTTAAATCTTTTAATATTGAGACAAGTCCTTTTAGGGAAACTACGAAATCCCGAGAAAATGAATAATCTGGTGTTCAGTGGAAAACCGGAACAAGGTTTCAGATCCTTTCCGATTCCAAGTAGGTTTATCCAATTGAGGGAAACCGGACCAGAACCCGACGAGAATCAGATCGGAAACTGGGTATCCCTGATAGATTACTGGACGAGAGCTAGTTGGACAGTGCAAAACCAGAACAAGGTTTGGGATGCTTACGAATTCCATTATTTACCTAATTGAGGGAAACCGGACCAGAACCCGACGAGGATCAGATCGAAAACTGGGTCTCCCTGACAGATTACAGCAAGGGAACTAGATGGACAATACAAAACCAAAACAAGGTTTGGGATCCTTACGAATTCCATCATTTACCCAATTGAGGGAAACCGGACCAGAACCCAACGAGGATCAGATCGGAAACTGGGTATCCCTGATAGATTACTGGACGGGAGCTAGTTGGACAGTGCAAAACCAGAACAAGGTTTGGGATGCTTACGAATTCCATTATTTACCCAATTGAGGGAAACCGGACCAGAACCCGACGAGGATCAGATCGGAAACTGGGTGTCCCTGACAGATTACTACACGGGAGCTAGTCGGACAGTGCAAAACCAGCACAAAGTTTGGGATCCTTACGAATTCGAAGTAAGATTATTCCAATTGAGGCAAACTGACCAAAACTCAACCAGGATCCGATCGGAAACTGGGACTCCCTGAAAGTTTACTATACAACTTGACAATAAATACCTTGATAAGAGTACCCAGAATTCCCATTCTAACTTCACTATTAATTTCAATCCCCAACATTTCAACCAACCCCTACAATTTTTCGTATCTCCCAATCCTACTTAATTAAGATGATAATAACATAGGTTTCCCGTGGTCCTACACACGCTGGAGTGCATAAGCAGAATCGTTCCGGTTTATATCGCAGTGTGTACAGGGGTTATGCATATATGTATATACGGAAAAAGGACGCGGCAAGTGAGGCGGAGTTTAGTGGTGGGGTTATATAACTGAAAGCACAGGAATTTCGTCGTAAGCACATCCAAGCGCTACAGCGATTGGAGGGGCGGCGGTAGGAGGGGGGGGGGGGGGGGGGTGAGAAAGCTATGCGAGGGCTCAGAGTTCGGGCTATCGTGAAATACCTACGTCGCACCGGGGGGGCTCCGAGCCGCGAGGATACCCGGATATGATATCAGCCGAGAGCAGAGAATCCCAGTGGGAAGTGTTGGACGTGCCTTATCGCGTCTGGACCAGGCAGTCAGGCAGCACACGACCGAGCGATCCAACCCAAACCAACCCAACACAGTATAGAGGCAAGCGAACCAGCAAGCTTGACTGACTGCTTGGAGAAGGGGAGGGGGGGCAATGGGGGTTCTCTCCTATTCGGCCCCCTCTCGAATCGCGCAGGACGACCGCGGCTAACACATTCTCAAGCTATACATGAAAATTCATACTCACACACTCCGACCATCCACATATCTCTGAGTTAACGTTGACGCGCTAGTAAAAGTGCAGCTACACACGGTAAAACAGACCTGCAGTTTCGTCGTCATAATCTACAGCTTCTAGGGACCGAAGAATGAAATAAAATATTTGAGAATCGTTACGAATTTTTACAATAATAATTGGAAGGTAAACAAAAAATCAAGAGGCTCTTCTATGAGAAAGCAAATTTGTAAAGAAAAAAATATTTTTCAATCAAAATGGTGCACTCATTTTTCTTTTTTTTTTTTTTTTTTTTTTTTTTACATATCGTCATTTGTACTTCATGAAAGAATAATCAAGTTTGCGAAAAAAACGCGACCAATTCGTAATCCTTATAAAATATCCGCAAGTATCCCGACGCAAGCTCTCTCCGCGCGCAGTGGTGCCGGTGAAAAGGTTGCTGCGGGCTCTCGTTGCGTTCAGAGATAACCAGATCACTGCTCTCTGAATGTGCGATTCGAGCGGGCACACCCGCCTTGTGCTCGAGAGCTCGTTGATTTTGGGTATACGGGTACCACCATGCAATATTCCGAACTAACGTTACGATTCGCCGTAACTCCAGCGTGATTCACATGCCGCCGCGAAAAACTATGGATTTTACTGCATAAAAAGAGAACAGTGAGCGGTGATTTTCTATTTTATGCATTCAACTCTTTTTGGTCTATTTTTAAAAGTTTATCACAAAAAAAAAATCCTTTCTGTAGGACTATGAAATTTTGTAAAAAAAAAAAAATCTGTATTCCTTTCATCATCAATTAAAATTAAAATGATGAATCAAATCAATTGAAAAATTTCCCAAAAAGAATCTAGGTTTTATAATCAATGACAAATTTCATCTGAAATTTTCCGGACGAACTGAAAAAGGACGTATAAAATCGGACATACCTTGAGGTACCTTTGTCTTCAGATCCAGGTCAACGGGAAATGATTCGGAGCTCTTGTTAACCATGGTTAAGCTTGAGTACGGTTGAACACCTTCACAAATAACGCTGGAGGATTGCGGCGAAGGAGAAGTTGCGATTATGCTGGTCTCATTGGTGTCAACTGTGGAAATGTTGACGCTAGTGGTAACCGCAGCGCTCGTAGTTGAGGTAACGCTTAACGTTGATTCGCTTATCGTCGAATTCGCATTTGTCGTTGTAACAGTCACGGCTGTTAAGGAGTTCGAAATCTGCTGAAATCCGCAACATTCCTTAGTCTCTTCCTTGACCTTGATCTTATTTATCACGGCAATAGGCGCCAACGCTTCCTCCACTTTCATAATCGCTTTCCAGACTCCTGCACATATTAAATTCAATTTTTTTGTTTTTTTTTTTTTTTTTTTTTCTATTTAACTCTTCATTGCCCATTTGTATTTATTTATAATAGGCGCGAAATTTTTTTGTGACATGCAGAAGTTAGCCTTTATGTATCTGTAGCGGGTGGCGAAAGTACCGCTTTTCGGTTAGGTATGACAATAAAAAAAACCTGCGCGTGGATTTTGCACTTTTTTCCACACTTTTCTCACACTAGTGCGAGAAAGTTACTTTTTTTCGTGTGATTTCTTGACGCTTCAAGCATGAAAAGGGGAGCTTTTTTTGTCGATTAACAGAACTTAATATGTGAAACTGCGAAAAAAGCGGAGTTCCGTTTTTTTCGCACTTACATCACCGATTACTATTCCAGGATCTGCCGAAAAGCAGGATGTTGAAATACTTTTTGTATCTTCTATGTCTGAGACCGGCATAATTCCGTGTTGTTCGAGACCGAGCTTTCTCCCTTTCGTCACGAAGCTCGATCGTCCGGCCCTTCGTTAAGACGCTTAGTTAGACAAACAAGAAGGGAGACATCATATATAGCTTCGGGAAATTGATATATTACGTGCGTCGGCAGAAAATTCGTAGCTTCGTTGCCGAATTTTCTTGGTAAACACAACGGCTTTTGAATTTTCTTGAAGGATGCGAAAAAGCTCAAGTGAATAAGTCGCTATATTATATCGAACGAGATTACTAAATAAATAAACGTCACGTGAATTTTGAATGTGACACGAAAATGATAACAACGGTTAATGAATAATTTCAGTAAACCGCCTTATAAAAACACTGATAAAAACACAAATGTTTAGAGAGAAATTAAGAAAACTAATTTTTATCATTTTCATGAGAGTCACGGGAGTTCCCGGTGGATATGGAAATTCCCAAAGAATAGGGGAGTTCCCAACAAATATGGGAGATCCCAAGGGATGTGAGAGTTCCCAACGAATACTGGAGTTCCAAAGGGATGTACAAGTTCCAATGAATTTCCAAGGGATACGCGAGTTGGTAACGAACACTGGAGTTCCCAACCAACACTGGAGTTCCCAACCAATACTGGAGTTCCCAACCAATACTGGAGTTCCCCAGGAGTACGGTGTTCACAATGGATAGTGGAGTTGTTGGGGAGTACGGAGTTCCCATTGGATAAGGGAGTTCTTAAGAGGTATAGAGCTTGCAACGAATAGTGAGGTTCTTAAGAGGCACAGAGTTTCAAGGGATACGCGAGTTTGTAACGAATATTGGAGTTCCCAACCAATGCTGGTGTTCCCAGCCAATACTGGAGTTCCCAGCCAATACTGGAGTTCCCAAGTAGTACAGTGTTCACAATGGATAGTGGAGTTCTTGGGGATTACGGAGTTCCCATCGGGTATTGGAGTTCCCAAGTAGTACAGTGTTCGCAATGGATAGTGGAGTTCTTGGGGATTACGGAGTTCCCATCAGGTATTGGAGTTCCCAAGGAGTGCGGAGTTCCCATCGGATAAGGGAGTTCTTAAGGGGTATACAGCTTGCAATGAATAGTGGGGTTTTTAAGTGGTAGAGAGTTCACAGCGGAAGCCGGAGTTCCATCATAATGACCGTGTATGCCGGATCGATCGGTTTTTATGTGTCCGTAGCGTGTTGCTTCTGCCGGTCGGGTGCACGTCTCGCACATTTGAAGGAAACGAGCAGTAACGGCTTCAGCCCCGCAAAAGCTTATGTTTATACATATGTCCCGCACATGGTTATAGTATACAGTGGTCGTCTGGGCTACGAAGAGTAGATAGGAGCGTAACTCGGTGAAGAACCTCCTCATCGTCGTCGTTAGCTGTATAGTCGCACAGTTTGCGATGAGCATCAGCGTATGCATATATTGATATTTCCAATATTAGAACGGCTAGCCGAGAGAGAGAAAGGCCAAATGTCTAGCGCTCGTATAACAAGCCTTAGTCCACGCGTTCTACACAAGCGTAAGAGAAAGAGAGATGAAAAATTTAAGGTGAAAGATGAACTAAACGTTTAAACTCGCTTTTCATTTACAAAAATGTCACCCGCAGAAACGGCGCGCCATTGCATAGTAGTAACAACACGAGAATGAAGTCACGACAGCACTTTGACATATGTTCGATGCGACAGGAAAAAAAAAAAAAAATAATGAATATCAGCGTGATGCGTTCAGTTTGGCTATTTTCTTTTTCACAATGTGTCAACGCGTTGCTGAGCACCAAATTGATATTCTTATAAATAAAAAAGGGAAAATCTAGTTCCATATTGTAGATTAACAATAATTGATGTCGTTAAGAATTTTTTTAAATATTTTTTCATGTCTCCTAAGGTTTAAAAAAAATTTCTCTCTTGGGGCGACGTCTCGCTTGCGAGAAACATTGGTGTGCATTCGCCATCTCTCGGCGCTTGCGGTAACTATGGCAATGTGTATTTTTTTATATATAAAAATTGGACTATGTTCCAAAAATTTCGGATAGAACTGAAAAAACAAATGTTGTCGAAAATGCCCAAACTCTTTGTTTTCGTAAAAAAAAAATCAGACTTTTTTTTAAATACTAAAGGTGGAATAATAAGAAGAGAATTAAAAAACAATAAAAATAGCAATGAAAATATAAGATTTCGTTTAATAATTTCGTTTCGTCAAGTAACTTCTCGAAATTCAATCCCTTCTGGCTTTACCCTAATTCGCTCATGGAATATTATATATTTTTCAAGTGTAGGAATAGAAGCGATTCGTGGAAAGCGGGAATTGTGCGGGACGAGCGAATTCCAAAGATTTATATTTCAAAATTACATCAATCATATCCCCACTTGGTCCAACAGCAGCGATCCTCGGAAATATTAAACGGCGTTCCCAGGTGCGCTTCCGCCGAGCTAGCGCGGCAGTTGGTCCACCATTATCGGAGAAAATGGTCAGTCACGTAGTTATACATGCGTGTTATAACTTGCACGCCCTTACGACACTTATGGAGGCTATACAGTTATTGGTTAATCTGGGAATTCTGGTTAATATGGGAATTCTGGTTAATTTTGGAAATCTGGTTAATCAGGGAACTCTGGTTAATCTGGGAATTTCGGTTAATATGGGAATTCTAGTTCATTTGGGAAATCTGGTTAATCTGGGAACTCTGGTTAATCTGGGAATTCTGATTAACCTGGGAATTCTGGTTAACCTGGGAATTCTGGTTAATCGAGAAATTCTGGGAATTCTAGGGAGTCAGAATTCTGGGAATTCTGGGGAATCAGAATTCTGGTAAATTTGGGAATTCTAGGAATTCTGGGGAATCAGAATTCTGGTAAATTTGGGAATTCTAGGAATTCTGGGGAATCAGAATTCTGGCAAATTTGGGAATTCTAGGAATTCTGGGGAATCTAGGAATTCTGGTTAAACTTGAAATTCTGATTAATCTGGACATTTTTGATAATCTAAGAATTCTGGTGAAATTCTGATTGATCTGGGAATTTTGGTTAATCTAAAAAATTCTGATTAATCTAGAAATTCTGGGGAACCTGAGAATTCCGGTAAATTTGGAAATTCTAGTAATTATGAGTAATCTTTGAACTCTGGTTAATCTGAAACTGTTTGATAATCTAGGAATATCTAATCTAGGAATTCTCTATAATTAATAAATTCGATATTCACAATATTCTTACATAAACCATTCTATCATATACAAAAAGAAACTATCCATTTCGCCTCTGGGCAAATAATAATCCTTTTCAGAATCTCAACTAGCTCCTCCAATTATCAAACATGTAATTGTGCCTGCTCCTGTTGCTCTGGTTAGACATTTTGCTGCGTTGTACTACTGGTTACGTAACTTTCCGGGGCATCCCTTTTACGTTTAACATGCGTGGCAGGTGCGGAGTTGTTCAGAGCAGATTCTCTGTATATAGAATTTCGCTAGGAAAAGCCAATGCAAGTGTATAACGTTGGATGGTACATAACGAAAGAGGGGTTTGGTGAGTTTCTGCCACAACTCTTGATTCTCTTTGAACGACGGAAGCTGCCCACAACACCTGACTGACTCGACAGACGCATATATGGGCAGGTTCACCATGCAGCCGCGTGCGCGAGAGGGAAAGATTAATAATATAGGGAAGCCAAAGCCACGCTGCTCGCCCTCCGCACGCTTCTGCTTTACCCGACAAGCTTTACTCTGCCTCTCTTCTGTTGCCAACAGTTAATCGATATAATACTTCGGTATAACACACGCACACTAACACAAACGTCAGCTTTGCCGTTCGAGGCAAGCAAAACGCCGTTTTCACCTCCCGCTCTATATACAGACTTACGGCCTTTTTTTTTTCTTTTTTTTTTTTTTTCTTTTTTCTTACGTATCAAACGCACATACTGATTTGGTGAAGCGCAAAATGTGTGCCTGCACGCAAAATGTGTGCATGCACGTTGCGCTTTTGTGGGACTTGAATAATCCTTAAGACGGTAATCTAATGCATATAAAGTGCGTTTTTAGAATGATTTGTGGGAGTAATTGTAAAAAATGTCCAATGTTAATGTGGGTTAATGAAAATAATCGCGGGAATGCAAAGATTTTTTAATGAGCCTCCTTTTAGTAATTCAAGATAATTGCTTTTCGTCAAAGTGAATTTCCGGTTGCGTTTAGCGTTTTAGAATTTTTTGTATCTTTTTATAATCCTTATCAAAGAGATTATGTACCACAGTCTATGTATATATATATATATATATATAAAAGGAGCTCGGTATATTTTCTTTCTGATGTCGAGCGTCACGGGGATACAGAAGTTCCCCAAGGGATATATAGATAAATGGTTTATTCAGTGCGCTAGGGCCAAAAGGTCCTTTTAACAAGCAAGCTGCATTACAAAATCGAAAAACAATAAACCAAAAGGCGACTCTACTTAAATGAAATAGCAGAGACAACATAAGGTAAGGAGTTCACAACGAATACCGAAATTCACAATGTATACGGAAGTTCCCAAGGGTTACCGGAGTTCCCAAGGGATGCGGGAGTTCCCAAGAAATACTGAAGTGTCCAAGGAACACTGGAGTTCCCAAGAAATACTGAAGTGTCCAAGGAACACTGGAGTTCCCAAAGAATATGGGTCCAAGGGATGTTAGAGTTCCCAAGGGTTAAGGGAATTACGACGGTATAAGTGAGTTCCCGAGGAACATGGGAGTTCCCAATAAACGTGGGAGTTCCAAGGAACATGAGAGTTCCCAAGGAACGTGGGAGTTCACAAGGATCATGGGAGTTCCCAAGGTATATGGGAGTTCCCAAGGTATATGGGAGTTCCACGTGGATAATGGAGTTCTCAAGGAAGAAAAGAATTTCCCAGGGATACGAAAGTTCCACGGAATATGGGAGTTCCCAAGGAACATGGGAGTTCCAAAACAATATAGGAGTTTCCAAGGAACATGGGTTTTCCTAAACAATCTGGGAGTTCCTAAACAATCTGGGAGTTCCAAAACAATATGAGAGTTCCAAAACAATGTGGGAGTTCCACAACAACGGAGGAGTTCCAAAACAATCTGGGAGTTCCAAAACAATATGGGAGTTCCAAAACAATATGGGAGTTCCAAAACAATATGGGAGTTCCAAAAACAATATGGGAGTTCCTAAACAATATGTGAGTTTCCATGGAATACTGGAGTTCCCAAGGCATACGGGAGTTCCATAGGAACACTCGTGTCCCCTAGGGATAGTTGGTCCCCTAAAGATGGGGGATTTCCTAAGCATAGTGTTGTTATTTTTATTATATTTATGAAACTTTAGGACCGTCTGGATGTTGCATAATAGATTATTTAGCTGACAAATACGCCGTCAGATAGAATGTACGCTGTTTCCAAATAATATGCCTTTGTCATTAATCGAAGACTTGCTCTGACAACGAAACAATAATTCCTTTCGTAAGCAATTGTCTTCCAGGGTTACGAGACGCTTGCTTAGTAATGAAGAAGATTTCTGCCGCGAGTGGGAATGAGTGGCCGATTGTAACGAGGGAACGAAACGAGAGAGGAGAAAACGCGCGCGCGTTTCCGGTTAAGGGAACTGCCGCTGTTGGTGCCGATTATCGGCGAATATCGTGCGAAAGCATGCAGCTGACGGTTTTCAACGCCGCACGTCACACCGCGCGCTAGCCGCTCTTTCTCTCTCTCTCTCTCTCTCTCTCTTTCTTCTTAATCTATCTCTCTTTTCACCTTATCCTTCGAAGAAAATTTCCAAGTTTCTTTCCATTCCCCCTTAAGCAATTCCGTCGCCACCGACAGAGGCTTGCATCACTTCCACGAGGAAATTAAATTTCTTAATTCAATTTACTTTTCTTTTAGTTAGAACAAAAATGCGCGCAAATTACTTTTAACTGAAGCACTGAAGTAAAGTGAAACAGGTTTTCGGCGACCGGAAGTTGTAATAACGCTCTTCATGTATTTCAGTCATTTTTCTGTCACACAGTTTACATTTTTGCTGCGTTTTTTTTTTTTTCTTTGTTAAATTTAAAAAGTAACTGAATGATCCTGTAGATTTGGTGAATTAACAAATATTACTTTTTGTGTATAATTATTAGTGGCAGAAAAATGTCTTAATAAAAATAATCATGTTAAATCACACTTGCTTTGTGAATTTTTCGAAATTGCGTTTTTTTTAAATAGGAAAAAAACAATTTTTTTTTTTTTTTTTTTTTTTTTCTTTTTTCAAAATAAGAATAAAATTGTAAAAAAATACAAAGTATTTATCAAATTATTTGTACATGTTTTGTTGTTAAAAAAATAGAAATGGATGAAAAAAAAAAATGAATTTGAAACAAAATTATTTTATAAAATAAAAATAAAGAATTAGATAAAATCCAGAGGATTAAAAAATGTGCGTGAGGTCTAAAAAAAAAAACAAATATAAATCTCACCTGTATCGTCGAAATCTTCAAGAAGATTTTCAGTCTCTCGTTCGGTAGATAAAATTTGAAAAGTAAAAAAATCAGCACAATAAAATGTAATAAAATTAATATTCACAGTCTGATTGACCGCTGAAACACGAATATGTCGAATTCATATTCCCTCTCTCTCTCTCTCTCTCGCTTTCTCCCTCGCGGCGGGTCGAAGCGTGACGATAAATTATCGCATCACGCACGCCGCACGAGTCTCACGTTGCACGCTTATTATTCCAAGCGATTAGTCTCGTCGATTATGATTCCGGGCGAACACAAACGCGCCATAACCGAGCATAATGACAGAAAGCATCACGTGCGCTCGTGGCACAGCTTGTCTCTCTCTAGTTACTACCTATTATGTGTTTTTTCTTTCTTTTTTTATTTAATTTATATTTAGTTTCAACGAATACAACTCAATTACATTTAATTGACTTATTTATATTTCTTATTATATTTATTTATATCTCTAATTATATTTATTCATCATTATTATGTTTATTTATTATTATTATTATTATTTGCTCGAAATATCGATTTTTAATTTATTTTCCTTTGATTTCGGGCTTTGGTCTCAAAATCGAGAATAAAAATACGAGGAAGGGAAAATGTGCGAGCGCGTCACGCGAACGCGTTACGCTCGAACGGCTGCTAGCGGCCGACTGAACGTCTGCTGACGGCCTGGAGAACACAGATATGATAAACCAACGACAGAGGGAGCTTTTGCTAACACTACCCGCGCTCTGCCGTCTTCCTTCTCTCTCACCCCTTTTCGCTTTCTTCGCACACATGTCCTGCAAACGTTTCTCCATCTGCTTCTGCGTTTATCCATCGTTCGCTCAAACTCAAGAGTTGCGTTAAGGTAAAAGACCCAGTTTCGGACACTTTTAGGTTGAGGGAAGGGTCTGAGGTTGAATGTTATTCAAATACTAATATTTTGCATACATGGCCGCTAGTTTTATTTGAAAAAATGTGTTCGATTGAATTTTTTTGTCAGGTGGGAAAGCGTGCGGGTAATGCGAGTCACCCAGAATAATTTTTTTTTTTCATTTTTGCACTTTACACTCTTTTGAAAGATAAGCATTTTTTTTGTTGTAAAAATTGGCAAAGCTATAATTTATGTAAGGGAATTATTTTCCAAACCCTACCTTGGCACAAAGAATTCGTCTAAAAGGGCGCGATTTTTTTTTTTTTTGTCTTTTGATCGAAAATATGTACTGAGGGGTTTTTTGGGTCGCTGAAGCCAAATTTGACATGCAAATTTGCAAATTCAAAATGTTTCACCCAAAATGGCGGATAAATTTTTTTTTAATTACTATGCATTAATCTCCTTGGCAATGTGGAAGGGTTTCTTATGTCCCTGAATCCAAATTTTCATTTTCTTTTGGGTCGCTGAAGCCAAATTTGACATGCAAATTTTCAAATTCAAAATGTTTCACCCAAAATGGCTGAAATTTTTTAAAAAAATTACTATACATTAATCTCCTCGACAATGTGATAAATGGAAGGGTTTCTTGTGTCCCTGAATCCAAATATTAATTTTAAACTTTGAAATCTGAATAATCTGATGACAAAAAAAATATGTTTGTCACATAGTGAAAAGCCCTTAAATTATTTTTGGTCTTCACAATCAGATTCCAGTTTTCGTGAATTTATGACAACGGTGAATTAATTCGCACACGTGTTAAAAGTGAAAAGTAGCATGAGGTACTTGCTGTACCTAAGCGTACATAGGTTTAGGGTTGTAGGTACTTGGAAATATATAGGCGCACACCGCAAAGCATCCGCGTTTACTTTACCTATATACGCGAGGATATTGTAAACGGGACTGTGTGTTCCTGACGTGTCGATATATTCCCACGAAGAAAAGCTCTGCCGTTGAAGCTGAGAAATAGCTCGGTTCTCGCACTGCCCCCCCCCCCCCCCCCCCATCCCCCGCGCCCCCCGGGGCCACCCCACCGCCGCCCCTGTCCCCACAAATGCCCCAACCCTCAACGAGTCGCCCCCGGACTCGCCACCTTCAACCTCCTTCCTCTTCTATCCTACGACTCCTTGCCTACGTTGCTGGATCCTGTCCTCAGCGTCTGGTGCTGCTGCTGCTGCCTTGTTGCAACAACGCTGGCCTGCGTTTTAAAATGCAACCACTCTAGTGCAACCGTGTTCAGACAATTTTCCAGATAGATCTCAGTTTTTGATATAAATCACAAAATTCGTGTCTCATCGCTGGCGCTCACTGCCAAGAGTAATTCGAAAAAAGTTGGATCCATCTGTGTCCCATCATATGCCTCGAAGATATTTTCTCGTTTTATACAAATTTTCATTTCATCTTCAATTCTTACTTTTTTTCACGCTAGGGTGGATGTACAGGTTGTGATCAATTTGAGCATTTTTTCAATTTCAAATGCTCGTGATTAGGACCAAAATTCCTAAAATGGATTTGAACTTATATATTTTATATAAATATTTAAAAAATTGAAAAATAGGGAAAAAGAGAGATAATTGCTATTTCACTAGTTTTGTGTCATGCTTTTGAATGGAATAACTCTAGACCAAATAATCTGAATTTTGGTTTGATTTATTTCAATGATGAAATATGATGTGGTTAATTTTTTGACTGGCTTAACATAATCATCAGTATAATACAAAAAAAAAAGAACGAAGAAAATAATACATTAATTAAAATTCTATGCTAGAATTGAGAGAAATCCCGAATCTATCCCCCCCCTGACATTTAAAATTGGAATGGGGGCGCGTGTAACGCGAAGCTTCGTTATTCCATACGACATGCACGACCCGCGGGGCGTCAAGAGTTTGCGTATGGTACTGACAGGATCGTGACGGAGTGCTAATAATAGAATATAATAGTGCGCGGACGACAAGGATAGCCAAAAGCGTATTCCGTATAGACCTTATTTGATGCGCCTAGCTCTTGAATTCACTAAACTAACACCAGAAACATCATTTATTAATAAATACGCAGGCGTTTCGAGGTATTCGCAAAAATTATGCGAATTCCGTAATCGCAACATTTGTGATTTAATTTAGGCGATGTTGATATCGTGCATTTTCTGGAATGAAGAGACGAACGATAGAGATAGATATTTTAAAAATTCGTACAGATAGATCAGACAGAGACCAGACAGAGATCAGACAGAGATCAGACAGAGATCAGACAGAGATCAGACAAAGACCAGACAGAGACCAGACACAGATCAGACACCGACCAGACAAAGACCAGACAGAGACCAGACAAAGACCAGACAAAGACCAGACAAAGACCAGACAAAGACCAGACAAAGACCAGACAAAGACCAGACAAAGACCAGACAAAGACCAGACAAAGACCAGACAAAGACCAGACAAAGACCAGACAAAGACCAGACAAAGACCAGACAAAGACCAGACAAAGACCAGACAAAGACCAGACAAAGACCAGACAAAGACCAGACAAAGACCAGACAAAGACCAGACAAAGACCAGATAGATACCAGACGCAGACCAGACAGAGACCAGACAAAGACCAGACAGAGACCAGACACCGATCAGACACCGATTAGACAAAGACCAGACAAAGACCAGACAAAGACCAGACAAAGACCAGACAAAGACCAGACAAAGACCAGACAAAGACCAGACAAAGACCAGACAAAGACCAGACAAAGACCAGACAAAGACCAGACAAAGACAAGAAATAAGTGAGGAGATGATAGAGTAGATTTTGTTACCAATTACGGTCGGCAAAAACAGATAATTTCGTAATTTAAAGTCGATTTTTTTTTTTTTTGCAATATTTGCTCTTTTTAGATAGTTCGTATATGTGATTAGTAAGACAAAAAGGTTACCAAAATGGATTATTTACAAACTTAAATTGACACGGTATAAGTAGATACGTTTGTTCAACGAATTAGCAATGAATATAAAATGGTGCAAAGGAGAAAGTTAACACGCCCTCTTCCCTCCCGATAACATGCTTACTCTCATAATTGTTAATGTCATAATGCTCGACAACAAGACGCGCTTTGTACACGAAACACCGGGTTTTAATACTTTGTGGAGATAATATCAAAATTTGCGTAAAAGCGAAACTTCGTCACCATTAAACACCTGCTAGCACCTGCTACAATGCCGAGAGATCGACGTGCGCACGCTCGTGCTCGTGCACACCGGTCACGAAAAAAAAAAAAAAAAAAAAAAAAAAAGGACAGGGAATTACATATAAAGAATGCAAGTCGAGATGTCATAGTTTGATTAAGTTAAGAGTTCCTTGAACGATATTTGAAAAATGAATTTTATAAATGCATTTTATGAATCCGATAAAAAAAAGAATTTCATTCGTTACAAAAAAAAAGAAAAAAATATTGAAACCATCTTAAAATCGAACAAAAAAAGTTCCCACTTTTGAAAACCTGAAAAATTTATTTTTATCTGAAAAAAGAATCGGAATTTTTTTTTTCAGCAGGTATGATAAACATGACAAATATTTGGACGAATAGGAAATAATTCTTTTGAATCAATGTCGCACATGTAAAATTACAATGATCAGTGTCGAAATTCAGTTGCCCGAGTAGTTGTGGCTTTGAGGAATTCTGGTGTACGCCGCAATTAGCGCAAAAACCTTCGTCAGGGATAGAACCGTCGGGCTTTAATATGAGTAATATAAATATAGCTATATACATATCGTAGAATTGGAGAGCAATGGAGTGGGGTTTATAACCCGAACGTCAATTGCACGACAATCGATTCTATTTCGCGGTGTTCGACGTACAAGCCGCGTGTAATTTACGAGTTATCTGGGAGGAATCGAACAGCAGCAGCAGCAGCACCAGCAGCTTCGTTTCCCTCGTGCCCTGTCTATATATCTCGTATGTAGTACATTAAATACATGCATAGAGGGCGTCGTTGTTCTACAGAATCTCTAAAAGAGGATAAATAAAAGTTTGGGCCCCAAGAGAAATGCGTTAGACACTTTTTTTACTTTCCCATCGCAGAGGAAGAGTATTTAAAAAGGTAAAGTGTTGCAAAATAAACGTATAAAACAATCGTACGTTGCTGAAAACACTTTGCGGAAAAAAAAGATGCAATTCTTACGTACCTGTACGAAAAATTCGAACCTCTGCGAAATACTTGGGAACATTTGAATTCCAGTGTATCGTAAACGTAAGCAAAAAAAAAAAAAAACAAGTTTAGGAATCAGAAGAGTATAAATATTGAAGAAATCATGGAAAAATTATTTCTAATGATCCAGTGTTATCTATATACATGTATGGATCTGGAAAAAGTTTCCGGTAACGTCAACGTGCAAGAGGGCCCTTCATCCGACGGAACTATATAGTAATTTTCTCTTTGGCTTTGATGGTTCTGGTTATCGCTCACGTACGCGGAATAACGCCTCAAGCCCAGGGTGCACGGAATGCCAATAGCAGTACATAATCCCCTTCAACCGCAATCCCTCTCCCGCTCGATCTCGCTCTCCCTCTCTCTCTCTCTCTCTCTCTCTCTCTCTCTCTCTCTCTCTCTCTCTCTCTCTCTCTCTCTCTCTCTCTTCTCTTCTCTTCTCTTCTCTTTCTCTGTACAAGTGCATCAAGTGATTTTTTTGCACCTTCGCAAAGTTCTAGCATATAATTTTTATCTCCGGTATTTTCTATTTCGAATTCTCCGCATAGATGATTGAAACTAGAAATCTCTCTGTACTAGATACATCCCCATGTGCATCCAACAATATAAAACAAAAGTTTTATATGTTTCGGTTAGTAATTTTGTAGTGGTTTAACTGCCAAGAGTTTTCATTGCGGTTGCTTGTCGGAGACAGGTGACAAACGCTAAAACGCTATCATATAGCTATTTTAGATAAAAGCTTGAACAACAAAGGCAGCTTTGTGATAGTCGTTGCGGGAAAAAGGTGACCTGAATAATGATCACCGGAGTAAAGGTGATCTGAAAAAAATGATCACCGGGATAAGGGTGATCTGAAACAAATGATCACCGGGGTAAAGGTGATCTGAAAAAATGATCACCGGGATAAAGGTGATCTGAAAAAATGATCACCGGGATAAAGGTGATCTGAAACAAATGATCACCGGGGAAAAGGTGATCTGAGACAACATCACCGGGAAAAAACGTCAGTGGGAGAAAAATCATTGGAACAAAGGGTCACCGACAAAAAGGTGACCGGGAAGAAGAGTGACCTGGATAAAAGGTCACCGGGAGAAAATTCATCTGGAAACAAGGTACTCGGAGAAAAGGTGACCAGGAAAAAAGGCGACCTATAAAAAAGGAAACGGAGGTCACCGGAAGAAAGGTGACCTGGAATGAAGGTCACCAGAGGAAAAGTGACCTGGAATGAAGGTCACCGGAGGAAAATTGGCCACGAACGAAGGTCACCCGAGGATAGGTGACCTAAGTCACCGGAAGAAAGGTGACCAGGGGCAAAGGTTAACGGAAAAAAGGTGACCAGGGACAAAGGTCACCGGAAAAAAGGTGACCAGGGGCAAAGGTCACTGGAAAAAAGGTGACCAGGGACAAATGTCACCGAAAGAAAGGTGACCAGGGACAAACGTCACCGGAAGAAAGGTGACCTGGAAGAACAGTCACCGACAGAAAATGGTCGCCGAAAAAAAATCACGCGCGAATAACAAAAGTCTAAGAAAAAATTTGGACGGCTGATGGAGTACAAAGAGTATATTTATTACATATTTCAGTTATTTATATAATACACCCTTGTAAGCCTTACAACTTATACAGGTACATTCGAAAAAAAAAAAAAAAACGAATCTCAACCTCCAGGTCGCCACAATGTATTTTTTTTTTTTTCCATTTTCCTCGTCGCGGCATTTGTTAACTATCGCTTATTGTCGTCTCTTCAGTATCTTCATTATAGCCGGCGAAAAACAAAAGAAGAAGACTGTTCGATCCGAAAATTCACTTACTTGCCTTTTTTTTTTTTTTATTCATATAATTAAAGTCTTTCTTTGGTTCTTACAATTTCAACCGGTGTCCGATGTGCACGATGAATCCTCGGCGTTACTATGTTCATTGTTGCTTTCCGTCGACGAACTGTCGTTGCTTTTAATCCGTCGCTTGCGCAGCTTAGCGAACTGAAACTCCTCGACTGGAACTGTACAGCAACAATTGAAGTTACAATGTTATTATCGATAATCTAGGGATTCCCTCCCCGCATTCGGTGGATTATTCAGTAATTGACCATTTCTCAGCACTTGACTTTCATATTGACTTTAATTTTTTTTTTTTTTTTTTTCATCGCTGTAAAATTACGCGTTGCACTTGAAATTGACTGGCAATAACTGAGATTTTCAACTTTTTGTTAATTCAATTTTTATCAGATTTTAAAATATTTTACAGCCAAACGAGTGACCGTCAAACGTTGACGATTGAGCTCCACTTAAAGCGAGATAAAAAAAAAATGTTCGCCAAGCATTGCGCCTTATTTTCTTTTATAATTACTGTAATCAAATGGCTGACCACGAAACATTTTAAATAATCTACCAATCATCACCAAACGACCACCGTTCGAATGGCATAAGTTGAGATATCAAAAATTGCACGGCTAACTTTTTATGGCTTCATTTTAACGGTCACGCAACATTTTATAACCGTAATTACTCAACGCGCAAACAATTCAAAGATTACAGTCAAGTACTTTGCTTATTGGTGCAATCATTGGATTCATCCACCTTAATTAGGAAACAAATAAAATAGGCATCGCGTATAAAACGAAAGCAAACAGTGTGTATTTTTTTTTTTTTTTTTTTTTCTTTCTCTTTTTTTTTCATTCGGAACACCGTTTTGCACGGAGCTCCCGATTGCGATACAACGTATAATTTATGTTACAGTCGGAGTGCAAATTCGCGCGACAATAAAAGTTGGAGCGTTCATTAATCGACGTACCCTAAAATCGAGAAAAAAAAATTGTAGCGAATTGTGCGCTTCGACTTTAACATGTACATCGTAACAATGTGTGTGTGTGTTTTTTTTTCTTTTTTTTTTTTTTTTTTTTTTTGAACATGGGAGCCTAAAAAGATTGTTGCGTAGAATAACGCTGATTGATTTAGTCGAATCTAACAGACAATTTGCGCGATAGTGATTGTACACTTCGTTCTACTTGTTGAAAATTTTTTCGTACGGTCGAGTTTATAGTAAAATAGAAATTACATGTAACAACGTGTCTTTGATGATTCGCTGCTCGTATATTTTATCTCCAAACAATCTATAAGAGTCTATTCTCTTCATTACACGATAATACTTTGAAATATCGTCTGGCTTAATATTAGCACCACAGATAATAGTTAAAACAGCCGTATCAATTCCATTCAGTGAATCCACGCCAGCATGTCGATTATGCGATAATTCATTAATTTGAACATTTATACCACTTCACGTAGACGCTAAAAGCTTGATAGTTTGTGCTCGTTATATTAAAGCCATGTGAACGCACTGCATTTACCGTCTGTCGAATCATCTTTTTTTTTTTTTTTTTTTTTTTTTGAGCTCGGATGGATGCTATATGTTCCTGTTTTACCGACCGAAATAAGCAGCTTTGTAGTTTACATCTATTTGCCGGTAATATACAACAATGTATGGTTTAAATTACACAAGAATGTAATACCAGTGATGTAAAAATTGTCATTTTAGCATCACGTAAACGTCGGTAAAACAGAAATGCCCAAATATAGCTAATTTCTGTCGGTAAAACAGAAAACCGCTGATACCTTCGGTAGGTAAAGCAGTAATACTCGATAGTGTTACCTTCAGTCGGTAAACCTGAATGTTGATACCTTCGGTCGGTAAAACAGAACGTTGCAATATCTCTACCTTCTGTCGATAACAAACACTGTAATACAAATTTCTTCGACAACGTTGGATATTTTGGCTACAGACGATATGTGATCGCACTATCTTGAGGTGACTCATTCATTTTTTTGGCGATGTGAAACTCCATTCGATCGGTAACAAAAACTGTAATCCATTTTTCTTCCAAAGATTTCGAAAAATTTGGAATAAAAAGATTTTTATTTTATCCAGAAGCGTTCGACAGTCCAAAAGTGAATTACAGTTTTCGTTACCGACAGAGTATGTTTTTGTTTTATAGTATTACAGTATTGGTTACCGATTGAACATCACGCGTTTGAATCGACAGACGGTAATCTCTTGATTATTATCGCAAGCGAAACAAAAGTAGAAATTTCGTGCGATAATTGCTAGCATTTCTTTTTTACCCCCGACAGTCATATTGTTCTGATAAGCTTTTAATTCGATTAAATGTAAAAATTAACGTAATCGGGAGACATTCACATGGCGTTAGGCTGAAATAAATTCAAGAACACAGTAAGGTTGAAAAAAAAAAAAATAAAATAAAGAAACAGGGGAGCCAGGCAGTTTCCTAATTTATCGACATATGAGCTTCCTTCGTATAGCTAAATAGCTTGAAATTCCGTCTATTTGCGATAATCCCTAATCAAGGATTTAGCTCTTAAAAAATGACACAACCAATCGAAACTAGCAACATGACTATTTGAGGTACGGTTGGTTACCGTCTGAGTCTGGATCGCCCTCGTTTATACCGGAAACTCCAACTGGAAGAGGTACGACTTCCGGTTCTAGAGGTTTTGGGCCTTGATCTATGTCTTCGACGAGTACTTCCTCCGCCAGGCTACTTCTCACTGCGTCTGTAATTAATAGACATTCGTAAGCTCCGGTAAATTGACATGTTGAGTAATCGGTTAATAAACGCGGTTATTTATAATATTCTATCTCATACTTTTTTATTCTACAATTGGCATTAATTCAAGCCACTCTTTTGAAATCTTTTACATAAACGAAAAATCAATAAAAGAGGATTTTTAATTTTCCAAGCCGATGAAGCAGATTTACATTTTTTTTGTTAAGTAGAAAAAATATGATTTTTCATTTTTAAGATAGTTACAAAGATTTATTGCAATTCCAACGTTTTTAAATCAATTTTTTTTTATTCTACAATTGGCATTAATTCAAGCCACTCTTTTGAAATCTTTTACATAAACGAAAAATCAATAAAAGAGAATTTTTAATTTTTCAAGTCGATGAAGCAGATTTACATTTTTTTTGCTAACTAGAAAAAATATGATTTTTAATTTTTAAGATAGTTACAAAGATTTATTGCAATTCCAACGATTTTAAATCAATTTACAATTCCTGATGCCAATTTAATTAATAATATAAATATTTTCAATTATTTAACTACATTCTAATAATTCGAATTTTTCGAATATTTCAAATACTCATAATTATTTGGTTCTGAAGCAAAAAAAAGCATATTTCATTTGAAAATCAGGAATCGACTATTCAAATTTGGGTCAAGAATTCTTTCAAAATTAACAAGACTAATCTATCCAAGAATGCAAAACTGCTAATGCATAATTACCGTTAAATGCTTGCGGATATTGTTGGTTCAATTTGTTTTTCACTATTCGTATCCTCTTAAAAATATGATCCAGATCCCGTTTCATTTCGGCTAAAAGCGTTGTGTGCTTTTTAAATTCTACACCAGCCGATTTTAGCCTATTTACCGATAGCTGATTGCAATTGGTAAGCATCTCATTGGTTTTCTCAAATCTCTGCAACCTGCAATTATAAATGTTTAACGATAAATTTAAATTCCGATTTTCTTCCATCAAGAATTTTTATTATTATTATTATTTCTCATATTTACTGATTTATCAGTAAATAATAATAACAATAATAATAATAACAACAACAACAACAATAATAACAATAATAATAACAACAACAACAACAACAACAACAACAACAACAACAACAACAACAACAACAACAATAATAATAATAATAACAACAACAACAATAATAACAATAATAATAATAATGATAATAATAATAATAATAATAATAATAATTTGTTGTCTTACATTTGCTTCTGTGCTCGTATCATGGATTCAACATCCTGCTGATCGACAATGCCAGCGAGTCCCTGAACAAATACTTCCGGTGCCGTATAATTTTGAAAGCATTCGAAGCTTCCAGCATCGGATTCGGGAGTTCCTTGCGCTGCTGCCATGGCAAACAATTGTTTTTATCAAAATCTTGTTTTGATAATCTTAAAGACTGTCATTCGTACAGCATTTCAATTGGTTCACATTAAAACATTGTATTTCTTCACATTCCGACGAGTAAAATTCGAGAATAGTCTTTATTATTGACATATAAAAGGAATGAATGACACTTCTTGCATCGTTGTATCATATCGATTTCGACAGCGACAGCACTGATGAAGGGTGACGGGAAAAAGATGTGTGCTGTGACTGTAACGCCGAACTGACCAACTGACGTCTAGACTTTCGCACACGGATTCACTGGCTGTGTATATAGTAACACATGTCCTTTTTTTTTCTATTAGAGTCGAAGTTTTGCATTCGATACATCGACGCTGAAACGATGTTATTTTAGGTCGATGTGAGCTTCGAACTTTTTTATCATCAGTCGGTAAAGAAGTGTTACCCTCAGTCGATAAGAAAATATTATCCCCCGCCGGTAAGAAATATTTATCATCAGTCGGTAAGTTTGCACCCATTTTTACCGGATTGGAATTTATGTCGTATTTTCACATCTCTCATAATACGTTTCCTAAAAAAATCGCACGCGATGTCAGATTCGAATATAAAGTACAATTGTCATTGCTCTTTAGACCGAGATTACAACTAAAAATTCGATAAGAAACCTAATTTTAATTAATGATTTTCTTCCCAGGACGAATCGTCTGCTTTTTTTTTACGACGCGCACGTGTTGTACGCACGAAAAAAAAAAGTTACTCAGCGGCAGAGCGTTAGTATCGACTCGTCAGGTGTCGGAAATAAATCACCTTGGATGAAAAATGTTTTCACCCGCCTTTTCCGTTAAGTGCTTCGTTTTGTAAGTTCTTCAGGCTTACGAGAACCAAAGGTAATTTCTCATTTATTTATAATAAAAGAAAAAAACGGTCTTATATAATTAATAAAAAAAAAAAACAATAATTTTCATGATATAACCAGTCACGAGGTTAACGAAATTTAGACATCGCCCCAACACGATTTCATTGACATAACACAAAACGTCAAATCAATTTTTTTAAAAAGGTTAATTCTATGTAACTTATATAATTATAATAATAATATACATTTTTTTTTCTTTTTTTTTTTTTCAGATTTCGATGTTTAGAAAAAAAATTCATAAACACGTAATTTACTTTTTAATAATTATAAGAATTCTGAGAATTCAAACATATTTTATAGACATATGCAAAAAAAATTTAATCGTAAGGTATAAATTATATTTAAAAAAATGAAGTTGTGCTAATAAATAATAATAATAATGACAATAAGTCATTATTGTAGATATTTATAAATGAGCTGTGATTTTGAAATATTATAAAAGAGTCTTACGTAAAGTCTAGAGTAGAATTTTTTTTTTTTTTTTTTCGAGTTTATTAGTTGTGTTTGTTTTGGAATTTAATGTATTATTTTTTTTGCAATATTTTGTATATGTATACAATATATAAAATGAATTATGAATGACTATAATTGAAAATAATGTTAATTAATATAACTTTTCATGATTTTTTTCAGGAAATCAGAGTTCTGCCGATTAACAGAGAAAAAAATATCTGCTGCAAGTTGTTTATAAAAATAGTGGAAGATTACAATTTTTGTGCCGAGAACACTAGAAATGTTACAAAGTAAAAAGTCAATACTATACAAAAGTAAAAAGAAATATTCAAAATGTTGCAAAATAAAAAGTTGAACTAATCAGACACAAAGATCATAATTTTTTTTTTTTGGAGGAAATACTAGAAATGTTGTAAACTACAAAGTTAAACCAGTTGAAAAGAAAAATTATTATTTTTTTGGAGGAAATATTTAAAATGTTGCAAACTAGAAAGTTAAACTAGTTAAAAACAAAGATTACCATTTTTTTGGAGGAAATGTTAAAAATGTTGCAAACTACAAAATGAAACTATTCAAAGACAATAATTATAATTTTTAATGGAGGAAATTCTGGAAATATTCCAATCTGCAAAATAAAACTACTCAAAGACAAAGATTACAATTTTGATGCAGGAAATCCTAAAAATGTTGCAAACGACAAAGTTAAATTACCTGATAAAAGCAGAGAAATAAACATACATTTCTTTCTTTCCCGTTATGGAGCCAGAAAAAAAAAATCAATGATACAATGATCTACAGATTAAAAAAATGTTCAACTGTGAATCATTTATTTAAACTAGTCAGAAGCAAAAATTGTAATTTCTTTAAAATTGATTTTACTCAATTTTAATTCAGTCAATAATCAAATATCAATGATAAGAGAGATTAACGATAAATAATAAATAAACAATGAATATTAATGTTTCAGAAAAATGCCTCCAACAATGGCGTGTCTTGCGCAAAGAAGATCGATAGGACTCAAACGTTTAGTTTGTCTATTATCTCGTTCGACTCCTGTAATCTTTTTGCGCAACATCACTGACGGAAAAAGTCTTCACGATAGCGAAGGTCCGGTAAATGTTCTCAAAGAAAAAATAGCCAAGGGTGAACTTGTCGCGGATGAATATCAACTACAAGTTGCGAAAAATCTGCAGAAGGTGTACGATGATATACGCGATTATGAACCAGCGCGGCCGAGCTTGCTGAGCAAATGGTTGGGGAATAGCAAGAAAAAGAAACAACCACCAAAAGGACTTTACCTTTACGGAGCAGTCGGTGGAGGTAAAACAATGTTGATGGACCTATTCTATAATTGCTGTCAGGTATCTCAGTTCTTATTTCTTGGGTATTGCAAATGGGGAGCCAGATATATATATATTAAAATTAGGACGAAAATTTCTTCCTCACATCCTCAGATTTCTTCAGGATGTTGGTCTAGTTGAAGAAAGATCATAGGAATTTATTCAGATTTTTTTATTGCATATTCCAGCCATTGAAAATCGCTGGAAATAATCATTGTTTATTTTTTAACGCCAATATTACGGCTCGCAAAAAAAAGTCATAAAAACATCAAATTTTGCATTTTTAGCGTACTTTTGGACAAGATTTTTTTTTAATTTCTCCGATTTCATTTTATGCTATTTTTCAATTAAATAAAGTTGCCACTTTTGTGCCCTCCGAAACGGCATTTCCGATTTTGTTGAAATTTTCACATTTTGTTCGTTGAAATGCCTAGAATCTTAGAAAAAAATGGCGTAGTATTGGCGTTAAAAAATAAACAATGATTATTTTCAGAATTTTTTAATAGCTGGAGAATGTAATAAAAAATCTGAAAAAATTCTTACGTTTTTTCTTCAACCAGACCAACATCCTGAATAAATTTGAGGTCGTTTTGTTGATATGAAAAATTGGGGTGGCCGGCTTGACGTGATTGCCTCAGGAAAAAGAAGTAAAAGAGAAATAAAAAAAAAGAACGAACGCTGGCGTATCGAAAATTACGGATAATTCTTAATCAGTCGATACTTTTTTTTAATCCATTCTTCGCTGAGGTAATCTGAAAAAAAAAAATTGGTAAAAACTGAAATCGAAGGTTTTAGCATTGATTCTATTAGATCGAAGCGTTTCAACCTGCTGAATTAGGGCTTAATTGGGTTATTTTAGAGGTATCGCGGTACGATTGGCTTTCCATATGCAGTACAAATAGCTTTTCCAATAAACTGTTGATATAACTGTGAATTTTCACTTTTTTATCACTTACAACTTTAGACCAAGGATAAGAAGAGAGTTCATTTCAACAAATTCATGCTCGATGTCCACAGCAGAATACACGAGGTGAAAAAAGGCGTTCCTCGTGATCATCACAGTGACAAGCTTCAACCTTTTGATCCTATTCCACCGGTAGCCTCGGTTATCATTGAGAAAGCGTGGCTGCTTTGCTTCGATGAGTTTCAGGTAATTAGTACGAAAAATATATGTTTTTTTTTGTGAGCTGGCGGGCGAGAAAGTACATTTTACAGGTACATATAAGAAATTTTAATAAAATCGACAATGGCTAAAAATAAATCATCAGATGGTTCACAATAGTCACCGTAATTATCGAAAAAATCTGAAAATTTGTGAGTCATTTTCTTGCCTCATTTCATAACATACTCGAAAGAAGAAAATATTTAAAATGCTGAGTCACAGCCAGGTTGAATTCGTATTGAATACGTCATATACTTCAAAAAAGGAGGGGGGGACGAAAGATCGCCTAAAGCGTGCCTAAGCGACGAAATCGAGAGTATTCCGAATGGAAAATCCCATCAAATTGGAGGAATGGAATTTAGTGAAGCAATGAATTTGGAATTAGCAATAAATTTCTAAGTCCAATGGAATTTTTTAAATAAGATATATTTAATATATTCCACATAATTTAAGAAAAATTTAAGGCGAAAATAAAATGATTATCAGTAAAAAGCGCATAAAATTATATTTTCAAACGAATTTTCAGGTGACCGACGTTGCAGACGCGATGATTCTCAAGCGTCTGTTTACCGAACTCTTCAATAACGGCGTAATTGTCGTGGCAACGAGTAACAGAGCGCCCGATGATTTGTACAAAAGTGGATTGCAGAGAGGAAACTTTATTCCATTTATTCAAGTATTAAAAGACCATTGCGCGATCGACACACTTGATTCGGGCGTCGATTATAGATTAAAAGGAGGCAGTGGGAAAAATCGTAGCTACTTTGTGTATGTTAAAATTATCATGTTTAATTCAAAGAAAAAATTGCTGAACAATTTTTTTTCTAACTTGTTGCTACTTTTATAGTGTTCATAATTTCAGCAATTATGGCTTAATAAATAATAATTGAAAACTCATCGATTTCTTTTTTTTTCTTAGGAAAGGTCAGGATCCCGATGATGCCGTTGACAAGGTTTTCAAGTATTTGTGTTCGATGGAAAACGATATTGTCAGGCCAAAAACGTTGACGATAAGGGGTCGAAATGTGTCGTTTAAAAAAACATGCGGACAAGTAATAGACTCGACATTCGAGGAACTCTGCGATAGGGTAAATCGAAACAATAATCTTGTTTTAATTCTGAGATCGCAAAATAATGATGATTTCTTGTATTTACAGCCGCTGGGTGCAAGCGATTATTTGGAAATGTCCCAAGCTTTTCACACAATAATAATCAGAGACGTGCCACACCTAAATTTGAAACTAAAGTCACAAGCGAGGCGTTTTATTACGCTGATTGATACCTTGTACGATAACAGGGTAAGCTTTAAGACAATTATAAAATAATTTGAAAAAAAAAAAAAAATTTTTTTTTATAAGAAAAAAATATTTTTATCAAATTCGAATACCATGAAATAATTTCGACAAAAAATTGGTTTTTGTCTAACATTCTTTTTTTGGTTTATTTTGCCATAAATTTCGTTCGAAATTGCGTAATTAAATTTGAATAAATGTTCTTCTAGGCCATAAAAAAAGCATATTTTTTTATCTAATCAAGGCTCTTTTATTCCTTAAGGTTAGGGTAGTCGTCTCAGCCGTAGCGCCGCACAATCGAATATTCGTTCCCGAAGCCGATGCTGAATATACCGATGAGAAACGAATGCTGATGGACGATTTAAAAATTTCCGTAGGATCGGTACGTCATAATTGTATTACTTAGCTGTCGATGAAGAGAGAGAAAAAGTAAATGCATTTGCGCTGATGAATCTTTGTTTTGCAGGACGATCATAAATCGAATATTTTCACCGGTGAAGAAGAATTGTTTGCATTCGATCGAACTGTTTCCCGGTTATCGGAAATGCAGACGCAAGAATATTGGGACCAGTGGGAACACCACAGATAACGTTAATGCATTATAGAAATAAAAAGAGTCTTTATTTGCGTTTTTATCAAGTGTGTAGCTTAAACAGTGAGTTGAGCTAAGAAACAAAAAACGTCGTATTATCGCAACGATCTTTTTTTACATACTAAAATGTATGTATATCGCTGTGAGTTAGCTCGAAATATTTAATGTGAAGTTTGAATTGAATATTCGAATAATCCGAATGATTTTCGAGACCCAAGAACTCGCGATCATCGAGCTTGAATTCTTGTATAATTAGATGAATTTTATGCAGTTGACTATTATAAATAATTGAAAATAATTTTACAATTTTAATAATTCTTGTGTGTTAAACAAGCACGAACCCTTTTTTTTTGGCATTTCCTTCTGGAAGTATTTTTTGCGGGGAAATTTTGAAGCTGTACACAACTTTTTTCCCGCCCGGCCTAAATTTTGCAATGAATGATGAAAATAATACTAATTTATGATTAAGTAAATGACTTCGCAAGATAAAGGTTTGAAATCCAAATTTGATTACTGATTAGTAAAAACATTTGATTCAAAACTGTCTAAAAAAAACTGGATTATTTGAATTATCGAAGCTTTTAAATTTCGCGGCTTTCTTGATTTTATAAAATCTTTCTTACCGACCGAGGATCATAATGAGCTGGCTCTTCGAACTAGGAACCCTTTCATCTCTGCTAAAGATGGGCGACGGATTATTAAGAAAAGCATAATCGATTTGGAGATAATCGATTATTAATTAATCGATCTTACAGACTGATACCAAAGATCTCCGATGGTAAATATTTGTGTTTACCTACTGATGGTAATACTTTTTACTGATAGCAGCTAAGATGCAAAAACATCGACTTAAATAAAATCGATTCAACGTCGATCTATCGAATCGAAAAGAATCGATCAAAAATACAGCGCTAGCGTCTCGCTCATTTCATTTCAAATTTTATCTTTTAATTTTAAGAATTTGTTTGGCTTTGATCGTTTATAACATTATTGTTGTTAAGCTTCGTCGTATCGACCTAATTTTTATAGATGGATTTTTTCACACGCGTTTATCTTTTAATACTTGGCATCGAGTCGTCACCGCGACTCTTAATTTAATTTAATTTATTAAATTCCAGATTTTGAATAAAATTATAAAACAAAATACAAAGAAATAACAAGTACATATATCTTGATACATTGTATGTATAATTTTCATGCATTTAATGCTGAATGAAATCAATCTAAGGAACGATAATATCTTGTGTAGTCAAGATAAAAGATAAATCTGTGAAAAATATATAGTGCGAATTAATATGTTTAAAATTGTATTTTAGCACCTAAAGGCTCCCTCAAAAAAGCACGAAGAATTTATTTAATGAAACTCAAAATGAAAGTATGAAAGTTTATTAAATATGACACATTTTTTTTATGTGGTGGTAGAAAAGGGGCTACGTAATAAACGGATGTAATTGTCGTTGTACATTGCTATTTTAAATGAACCAGTATTAAAATTCGTAAGCTGTAACAAGAATTTTGTATATTACTTGAATAAAAATAGTTTTTAAAAACATACCTAGTCCCTATTCGCTTACAATCATCAACAAGATCATGTTGTTTCCGAACCAGTTTCCGGGGACACTGCAGGAGTGTTCGTTTCTATTGGAGCTGAAAGTTTGGAACGCTCGTTCAATTTCATATCTGAAATACAATTTACCAATTTGAGAAATATGTTGACCGTTAAGTAAGCAGCGTGTATTAGGTGATATTGCTTCAATGCAGAATAGAAAAAGAAAGCCATACTTTTACCAAACTTACCATGTTCGAAAAGAACACAAGGATTGAAATAAAATTTAAGTATGAGCAAAATGTGCTAATGGAACATTTGAACATTTGAAGATCAATTGGGATTTTCAATTTTTCGTAAATTTTTCCATAATCCCAACTCTGTACTTATCAAATTGTTTTATCCCCTAGGATCTAAGCGCGAATTGCCATTTCATCGAAAATTAATGCTACGTGTTTCGAATTGAATTTTTGTTTTCTTTCAAATATTCAAAGACTTTGGATAAGGATTCGAACTTCGAACAAGCATTTTTCCATCCATCTTCGGCAAAGTACTTTCGTGAGGTAAATTAAGTTTCCCAGCCGCAAAATTGCAAACTCTGGGTGATTAGAAATATAAAATCGTGACAAAATCCTTTATGGGCTCTGAATAAGTTTTGTGATGTTTAGATACTTTGCTGTTTTTTTTTTGCCTCATTCAGATTAGGAAACCCCTCAAACTGCGTTAGCATCGCATTCTCCAAGCTTTCCGTGCATACACCTTCTTGTTACTGGTACCAAACTAATTATACTGTACTCTGAATTCGCTTCTCCTGCCTCCTCAAACGAGTTTGAAGGCATTTTATCTTTTTTCGCAGTCTTTCTTCTCGCTTTACTAAAGTCGATCCATGTAAGGATGTCTGCACTTGAACGGAACACATCTTTTTCACTGGAGGTTCTTCGTTTTCCGGTAGCGAAGTAGCGTTAAAGTTACTTTCTTGTTGCAGCTGAACGTTGTCTGACTGTACAGTCTAAACATCGATAAAACATTGAAAAAAAAACATAGGCCAGTACATGGTCCAAAGAAATACAAAATTTAATTTGGATGTGAAGCGCAAAAAAAAACATACCCGGAGTATTGATTTGGGACTCGTTAACAAATTTCTTAATTTTGAGGGACCGTCAGCGGTATTTACAGTTGGTCTATTCTGAAATATTAAATTAATACATATGAAAAACTTATACATATTTACAAAAAAAAAAAGAAGATAATTGTAGGAAAGAAATATTATAACAAATCGATTATATTGCAGTGGAAATTGTTTTGCTATTCGTCATTATTTTAGGATGTATGGCAAAAAAATAGTATGGACGGAAAAAATACGGCCAAAACTTATTTTAAATATCTTTTATGTAATTCAGTCATATAAAAAAAATGACAAAAAATATGCGGACCAGTGAATTATTATATTCTGATATTTATTTACGATTGATTAAACGATGGTATCCCAGATGCAATAAAAAAAATCTTTCGGCGACGAATAGCCGGTTTTTTTAAATTAGTTTTTTTGTAATGTTTTTTTTTTCACACTACAATTTCCAATCTATGGAAATTGTAGTGTAATAACAAATCTATATTGGTAAATTATTCTCAAGAGTCGATTTGTTGAGAATTGAATGTTTTAACCAAAAAAAATTGTAAGAACAGTTGTGGTAAAAGAAATTTGCTGTAAAAGTTTGAAAAATGATAAAATTTTATATAAATATAACTTTGAAAATTAATGACTTTCGAATGGTTGGATTTAGGAACTTTTTGCAAAGCACCTTTTTTGTAGAGCTTTTAATTTTCTATACAGAAATGCTGTAAAAAGCATTATTACAGTCGTCATTAAGGAGGCAAGTCGCTTTTTTTTTATTAGTTTTTTGTGATGATTTTTTTTTTCAAAGGGCTACAATTTCCAATCTATGAAATTGGTAAATTCTTCCGAAGAGTCGATTTCTTGAGAATTGAATGTTCCAAAAAAATTTTTTTAAAGAAAATTTTTGGTAAAATAAGTTTGCTGTAAAAGTTTGAAAAATGGTAAAATTTTATATAAATATAACTTTGAAAATTAATAACTTTCGAATGGTTGGATTTAGGAACTTTTTGCAAACGACCTTTTTTTTTTTTTTTGTTTTTTCATAGAAAATTATTTTAAAAAATTTTACTCAAAATACCTACTTTTGTGTCAAAAATCGTTGGTACAGCATTTTTAGTTAAATACTTTCGGCCGCACTTTTCATAAATGCAATCTGTCGCAAAGTGCTTGTTGCAAATTGTGTGATAACTCTTCACCTCCTGCAAACGAGGTATTACTTTTTGCCATTCTTCCAGTGTAGATATATTCCTTTTGATCCTAAATTCAAAAATGTGATTTACGATTTATTTACAAAAAAAAGTAAACAAAGGAATGCAGGTTTTGAGGTTAATAATATTTTTTAAAAAATCGAACACCTACTTGAAAAATGATAAACCTGAATTCGGGCTCCATTCGGCCTTGCAGGCAACGCATCTTTGCACCATTTGACTTTTTTAATTAAAAATCATTTGGGTTTCAATTGTTTTGTCTTCTGCGTAATTCTGTTTTAACGGTTTTAACGGAAATAAGCTTTCTTATTGGTCCCAACAATGCGTGCGCAGAGTGTGAAGAAAGATCGGAATATTCTGTCCATTTTCACGCACGTCTGCTAGCGACGGCTGCTTGCAACATGGCGGCGTCCACCGGTGGACGCCGCCATGTTGGGTGCGACGAAGACGACGACTGAATTGCTCTTTTGACGCTGAAAAAAAGAAAGGATATACATCTTTGGTGCGCGGATTCCTATGAACTTGATTTAGGTCGCAATCGATGGGCCGTAAAAAAAAAGTCTTTTTTTTGCCGCGTCTCGTCGTTGTCGGTAATAGAGTCGGTAATAAATGTACTTTTCTCGTGACGCTATCGCGTCTCGTCGTCGGTAAAGTAGGTCGCTGTCGGTAATAGGTAAATGTACTTGTCTCGAGACGCTACCGTATCTCTTCATTTTATTAGTCCGTCAAAGAAAGAACATATAGTTTGTGTTTTTATCTCTACGAAAGATTTTTTTATCCCCGATTCGACGTCTGAAAATCTTCCTCTCGAACACATACTTCGCGCGTAAAAAAGTTGAAAATATCGATATCGTATTTTACAAGAAAAGCAATTCAAGGAAATGGATCAATTGTCAGATATATCAGAGTCAAATTGGAAGACTGTGTTCGTAAACGAACCGGCTGTAAATGACAAAGTTAAGCAAATTGTTTACAAAGCAAGTACACTTCAGGGCGATAATAGAATTGCATGGTTATTGAGAGCCATCACTTGTATCGATTTAACGACACTAGGCGGCGATGATACGGAAACGAATGTTGAAGCTTTGTGCAAAAAGGTGAGACTGTGTGTGTGTGTGTGTGTTTGAGAAAATCATGAATGCTTAGATCAACCAACGTATTTCCGACAAATATAAATTATAATTTTAGGCTGTACATCCCATCGATCTGACCTTCCAATGGCCAGAACAATTGCATACCGCAGCAGTCTGTGTGTATCCTGCAAAAGCATTGGCTGCAGTTAATGCATTGAGAAATCTGGAGGATAGCATCTTTGATCCTAATGACAATGTCAGAGTTGCTACCGGTAATTACATGTGAACAGAAAATTAGATATGGAACTAAAAATTTACATGATTTACACAAAAATTTGAAAGAGAAAATTGTATATAAAACTAAAAACAGTATCCAAAAAATGCAATGAATTAAAAAAAAAATATATATATGTTGAAAAAATAATAGTCATTAGAATATCAGACATTTTATGGAAAATTGTCCATTTTTTTCATTGTTTCAAAAAAGGTTCATACATTTTTTTTAAGAGTTGATTTACAATGTTGAATATTTGCAAATTATTTCAGACTTTTTAATCTCACTTTTAACTTTGAATTAAAATCTAATTTGTTTTTAAACTGTTCTGTTAGAGCAAACTCAAAAAGTAAAAAAAATTTTTTTTTAATGAAGTCAGAAAAGCATTTTTTAAAATTTGTTATGATTATATTAAATAAATTAAATTCAATGAAGTTTTTAGTTAATAATACATTTTTTTATAGTCCCAGTTTTTGTGCAGTTTGTAAATATAATTACAAGAATATGGATAAAAAATTGTAAAAAAAAAATAATATTCTTAAAAACGCAAAATTTCATTGAAAATAACGTTTGAAAACCTCAATTTTATATCGAAATATTTTTTTTTTTTTTTTTTTGTACAGTTTTAATACCAATCAAACAATTGATATTTGATTATGGATGAAATATGAGATTTAGAAAATCTAAAATGATTTCAGAATTTTCGTCACAATGTATCTATAGATAACTTTTTTAAAAAATGTAGAAACTCTTTTTTTTTTAAATTCATCAGACGTGGAATGCCTCAAAAATAATAGAGATTTTTTAGATGGCGCCACTATTTTGAAAAGTTCGAATTATTTCCGCAGATGGCGCTTCTTTTTTTAAAAAACTTGAATTATTAGCCCGTAAGAGGAAATTCAGATCTTAATTGATGACTCTGTAAACTCAAAGCTCCTCTCTTCATATTTTTGTCATAAAAAAAAAAAATTGCAAGCGGGATTCGTATTCAGCTATTTTACCGATGTTTCTAATAAGATCTATGAATTTTTTTTATTACCGACGGAGCAGTAGCGGCAGGATTTCCAACTGGTCAATATCCGCTCGGCACTCGTTTAACTGAAATAGAATATGCTGTATCTCTCGGTGTTCACGAAATTGACGTAGTGATCGATAGATCGCTCGTTCTGACTCACAGATGGAACGATCTTTACAACGAATTAAAAGCGATGCGAGAGGCCTGCGGGGAGTCTTGCATGAAAACGATTTTAGCCGTTGGGGAATTACCGAGTCTCGCGGATATTTACACAGCATCGATGATCGCTATGCATGCTGGATCGGATTTTATTAAAACTTCGACAGGAAAGGAAGCTGTTAATGCGACTTTGCCTGTGGGCATCGTTATGTGTCGAGCTATCCGAGATTATTACAGACAAACCAATCGGAAGGTAGAAAACTTGCTTTCCAATATGTTTTTTTTTTTTTTTTTTTTCATGCGTAAAACACAATTGATTAATTTGATTTTAGATCGGATTCAAACCAGCCGGTGGAATAAAATCTTCTGTGGAAGCACTTCAGTGGTTAGTTTTGGTTAAAGAAGAATTGGGACATCAATGGTTGAACAAATATTTGTTTCGCATTGGAGCTTCAAGTTTACTCGACGATATTATCAAAGCGATAACATGATAATGTGTCCTGAACTCGTTTTAAACGCTGCCGTTTATACAAGAAACTTTGTATAATATAATTTGTATATTTTCACGTTGAATAGAAAATTGGTAATGTTACCGAAAATCGATCTTTTATTTTATTGTCCTTTCGAAATTGGAAATTCTCCTTAAACGCCCCTCGAAACTGGATAATTTGTTCTATAGGATCGATTTTTCGTAAAAATAATCGAAACTGCGATTTTTACTTTGGATGGTCAAATTTTATTTTAAAAAATCCTGCTTTGTCAATCCAACAAATTTTAAATCCTATTTTTTCAATTAAAAAAATTTTTTAATTCTATCTTATCGACGAGAGACATAAAAATTATTTTTCTTTTACCTCCCTTGAAACCTCAACGAGTGCGAGCGAGATAGAACTAATCTTACGATCCCAAATTTTTCCGTCATCGTTAATCTCCTGGATAAAACGTGAGAAACTCGATATGCACAATCGTAAGACGGGACGGAAAAGATCGGTTTACAGTTTTCGTTACCGACCGAGTAATTTCACATCGTCTTAGCCGATTACCTTACCATGTTTTCACTAGTTCCAATTAATCGCCACCGCAGCGCTGCAACGTTCCTTTTTTAAACGTCGCTTCCCCACCTCACTATTTCACCTTCCCGCGGCCTGAGTCTTTTCCTTTCGGACCTTTCGGACCAACCCCGCTGTCTGAGTCCTTTCCGTTTGGACTATCCAAGATGGTAAGTTTGCGTCGCATTGTCAAAAACGAAATCCATTAGCATCGTCGTCCCAAAGTGTCTTCAAGTTCGATTACTTGGTGAAAAATGAAGTGAAATACATTCAAGTGTAATTACCAATGTGTATTAAGTGCAACATCCGCCGTAAACCATCGATAAAAATGGCGTGAAGCTCAGCGTGGATTGTTCGAATCCTCGTGGCCCTTTTTGCGCCCGGCATTAATTTTCGTTATATGTAACAAAATTGCAAAGTTTCACTCATTTCGTTACTAAATATCGCTCTTTCAAGTGAAACGATAAGCAATAGAAATTATTTTCGATTACATAACCTACAAAATTACGTACAAGATCGTGTATTGATATTTTGTATTTTTCGTTTTAGGCTCGCGGACCTAAGAAGCACTTGAAGCGTCTCAATGCGCCGAAAGCATGGATGCTGGACAAATTGGGCGGTGTTTACGCACCACGTCCATCGGCCGGTCCACACAAGCTTCGGGAATCCCTTCCGTTGGTTATTTTTCTGCGCAATAGGTTGAAGTACGCTTTGACCAATTCCGAAGTCACCAAAATTGTTATGCAGCGCTTGATCAAGGTCGACGGCAAGATTCGCACCGATCCTAATTACCCCGCTGGCTATATGGGTAAGTTTGCAAATATGCCAAATTGGAGCGTGCGATAAATATAAAATTTGTAAATAATCAAATTCCGATTTTTAAGCTTTTTTTGCTTCCTTGTAGAGGAAGCTCGGTTTTTGGGCAAAATTATTTTTTCAAGATTTTTCTGTCCAGGACACTCGGAGTTGTCCAGAATTTAGAGAAAAGTGGCTTAGAAACAAATTTCTATGTTAGGTTTCTTTGTTAGCTTGATCATTTTTTATGTATCTGTTTTTTATTTATCTATACATTTTTATGTATTTTGCGACTGTATTTTGGTGTGAATTGTTTGAGAGGTTTGCATTTTATAGGATTTACGAAAATTAAAAAAAAAAAAGTGTTTTCACGGTATAGCTTTTGAAAATTTGCATATTTTAGGTTGAAACTTTATTTTAAAAAATGGAGCAACTTTGTAACTTGAGTAGAGACGTGAAGATGATGGTATTTGGATATTTCGTAAAATTACTGTTAAAATACCGTATTATGACGTATTTTTTTTCTTAACATTTTTAGTTGTGAAAATCCGCTCACGAAAATATATTGCAAATTTCCCGTTAAAGTGATAAAAATTATCTATCGAGACGTGAAATTATCAGTCACAACATTTTTTTTTGGTAAATTTGCCGAAAATGGTAAAATTCATCCATACAGTTGTAAAATTTACCGGTAAAAAATAATATTTTTGTGAGATTACCTTCGAATTTTTCAAAAATCCACCATGAGACTTTAAATCACTATGAGACTATGATTTTACGATAATTTCAATTTAAGCAAAAAAGTCTCAGCGCTCTAATTCTTAGCAATTTTGCTGTAATTCTTATAAAAAAAGCTGTTGAAAAATTATTTTATTTTTCTTCGATATTTGAGTAAATGAAAGGATTTTGAAAAAAATTTCAGATGTCATCACCATTGAAAAGACTGGTGAATTCTTCCGTCTCATTTATGACGTTAAGGGACGTTTCACCATCCACAGAATTTCCGCCGAGGAAGCTAAGGTAGCTTGATTTTCGTAAATACATAATTCCATTTTTTTTCCTTTTTTTTTTTTTTTTTTTAAATAGTGTTTAATGTTGTCGTTTATTTTGCAGTATAAGCTTTGCAAAGTAAAACGCGTGCAGACAGGGCCAAAGGGAATCCCATTCCTGGTCACGCACGACGGAAGAACGGTTCGTTATCCAGATCCCGTAATCAAGGTTAACGACACCATTCAGCTCGACATAGCTACGAGCAAAATCATCGACTCCATCCGATTTGACTCTGGTAAGTGATATCAAATACTTAACGTAAAGTATTTAATTTTTTTTTTTCATTACTATTCCGACTTTTTATCCAGGATTTTAAATGATATTAAATTTTTAAATGTAGCATAAAAAATTTCATTGCAAATTCAGCTCATTCTAAATTTTGAACATTTATTGGAGAGGTCGATGAAAATCCAAATTTTTTTTTTTTTAATAGAGATTTTCGATAATTGGTTTTTCGGGACCTTGTAGAATGGTTTCTTTTAATATACTTTTTTTAAAAGAATTATTCTCATTTATTGAAACTAAAAAATATTTTAAGGATAACGCAAAAATGTTGCAATGACAATTTCTGGGCCTTATCGAAGCTGTAGCTTTTTTACACATAAAATGCTGTAGTCAATAATGGGCCAAAAGCAAATCTCCTCTTATAAAGGTCACTGATTAAATTTTATATTTTTTCCGTACTACCCAAAGAGGATACAAATGCACATTTTTTTCTCCATTTTTTAAATGTGGAATTTCAAGCACAACGAAATTTGCACGATTAAAAAGCCAAATTTTTCATATTTCATATTTAATATGTTTCACGAAAATTTTGATGACAGAAAAGAAAAACAGCGATTTGGCAGTAAAATTGAATATTTTATTTTGTAACATTACATTATTTTTTTGTTTTTTTTTTTTGTTTTCAAGGTAATCTGTGCATGATTACGGGCGGAAGAAATTTGGGACGTGTCGGAACCGTTGTGAGCCGCGAACGTCATCCAGGATCCTTCGACATTTGTCACATTAAGGATTCCCAGGGACACACTTTCGCTACTAGGTAATTTAATCGTTTATAGTTAAATTTTTTAAAAATTGAACACTTTTTTAATTGGCCATATCGAAGCTGCGTCGTGAAACTTTACAGTTCGATGTAGTCAAAGCTTGGCCAAAATTAATGTTACTCTTCTCAAAGGTCACTGATTGACCAGACAAATGGTCTTTTCGTACTACCCAAGAAGAGCACAAATCAGAGTTTCAACCAATTTCATTACTTTTTAATTTCACTCCATTTTTTTCCGTTTATTATTTACTATCAAATGTTCGATCTCATTAATAAAAAAAATATCTAAACATTTTATTAGAAATAAAAAACAAAGATTTCCCACGAAAAAGGACGAAAAAAAATCTATGTTAAGTTCATTGCTTTTTCATTACTTTTGTCAGAAACTTTTTCGTCGAAAAAATGAGAATTTTCAATCATTAAAAAAAAAAATATCACGATTAATAAAAATTCAAAAATAAAAAAAGGAACAATAATTGGGATTAAAAGTATAAAAACAATTGAAAACATTTTTATAAAACAAAAAAAAAAACTAACAAACAGTGAGTTAAAAAGTAATGAAAAAGGGCGATAAACCCTGAATTTTTATAAAATTAAAAGTAATTATTTTCAAGCATCTAAACGGTATTTCGTTGTTTCTTGCTTTGACTCAAAAAAAAAAGGTTGAACAACGTATTCATCATTGGCAAAGGAGCTAAAGCGTACGTCAGCTTACCGAGAGGAAAAGGCGTTAAGCTTTCCATTGCCGAGGAGCGTGACAAGAGGTTGGCTGCCAAGGGAGTTTAAACCGAATAAACGCTAATTTTCCGCAGATAAGCTTTCTGTGTTCCTTTCTCTGGCAATCCTTTTTTTTTACCGTTCCCTCGTATTTTTTTTTCTTTTTTTTTAACATTACTAAAGGCTGAAGAAAAATATTATTCGCAATCTGTAATATCGATATTTACATTTACGCTCTGCGTACGACGGGAGAATTGACTAATTAAAAATCGAGAGACAACATTTGTACAGAACTATTATCGCTCGTTCGTCATTTATCTGGGAGCCAAATTTCTGTACTTATATCGAGTGTACGACGGAGAATCTCGTTGCAACGCTCGTCTCCTTGCTTTCCAAAATCGCGATGAACGTCTTTGGCAACTTTTACGAATCTGCAATTGATAAAAGCGATTTTTATTCGATTGCACGATTTTTTTTACTCGGATGGTAAAATGTTAACACACGTGGGATAACAGGTTTTACCGTTAGCCGGTAAAGAAGTATTACCATGAGAGAAACCTTTTTCGCCCTCAGTCGGTAAAGAAGTATTACCAGCCTTAGGTAAAACTTTTTTACCCTCAATCGATAGAAACTTTTGTTACCATCAGCCGGTAAAAATAATATAAAATTCGGTTCAAATATAATATCAATATTTTTTAAGTACAAAAAAAAACGTGCGGAAATTTATATCAACAACGAAATAGAAAATAAAAAAATTGCGAACAGGTAAAAAAAAGTGTTTGATAAAAAAGAAGTATATTAACTTTTGAATGGAAACAACGCTGCATTTGACTTCCTTCTCAGGTCCCCGAGGCGCGCCTCGATGAACCGGAGTATCAACGAATTCCGTGGTTTCGGATAATTGATTATTTGTCAGCGGATATATTCTAATCCAGCCACCTTCTCTTCTGCTAGGATTTCTCCAGTCTTTTCCGTTGTCCCAAGCTGGCGCGCCGGCTGTTTCGTTGTTTTTCGTCGTTCCTTTGAAGCCCCGACGGAAGCTCTTCTCTACGAAGAGTGGATTGTAACGCGAACAAGCGACTCCGCATTCCTCAGCCGTCGAGCGTCGCAACTAAAAAAAAGAAAAAAAAAAAAGAAATCTTAGCATCCGTTAATAACATCTTGTCGCATTGTAATTATTAGATGAAATCAAGAAATCCAATTCTCGGGTACATTTGGGGAACTTTTTTTTTTTAAGCATTATAATCTAATGTGTAATTGCTCTCTGCGTTCAGGAGGGCTGAGAATGTCTATGGAAAATATTCTAAAGCCCGCATTCCATTTTTTTTAATGGTATTAATGAAATCGAAGAATTTTACAAAAAATATTGTTGGAAAGTACGCTGAAAATCCAAAATTTCATGTTCTTCTGATTTTTTTTTTCCCGGGCCGTAGTATTGCCGTTAAAAAATAAACAATGATCATTTTCAGCGATTTTCAATGCCTGGAATATGCAATAAAAAAATCTGAAAAAATTCCCACGTTTTTTCTTCAACTAGACCAACACTCTGAAGAAATGGGAGGACGTTTTGTGGCCATGAAAAATCGGGGTGCCCCCATATAAGAAATAAATCACTTACATATAATTAAAAAAACAAACAATGTAAACAATTGTTAAATAAAAATTCACATTATTTTTCTCACCATTCCGCGAGAATCGTCCGTGACTAACGTCACGGACTCTTGATTAACACCAAATCGTCTTTTCGTGCAGCGTGTCTGACAATACTTCGAATTGCAATAATCCCCATCGTTCTCGTTGTCCGTTGCGATTGAACTGCGGGATGTCCAAATTTTAAAGAGCGAGAGTCCGGTATTGCACACCGGAAGTCCGAGTAGATCAAATAGATCGTGAAGCAATGGTTTTTTAACTTCGGCATCGACTTCGCAATCGTTACCGAGTGCAGGACTCACATTGACCTGAATGAACGATCGAATGAATTTTCCAATGAAATCACACTCGTGAGTGATGAAAGATTTTCGGCACGTATTTTTACCTCCAACAGCCATGGTTTGAGATTCTCGTCGATCAAAACATCGAAACCAAAGAATTCAAAGCAATTCGATGATCTTGGAACACCAGCGGTTTGGCTTAAAATCGTGAGGCTCACTAAGCAAGCTATTCTTTGCCACATGAACCAATCATACTGACGCGACTGCTCCAAATATCTTCTCAATTGACGAAAACTCCATTTGCAGCCGGCTCCTATTCGCTCCTTCTTCTTTGAATATCCTGGTCCTAATTTGTTCAATGCAAAATTCGTCAAATGACGAAAAGGGTCGTCGAGGGATTCGAGAGAAAATTTCTCGGTTGCGAATCTTGCGAGGCCCTCTTTGTACAGATAAATTGTTAGCGGTCTGTACGATGGCACGCAAACGTAGAGACGAAGATCAAACTTGTAGCCACCGATTAAAAGTGGCTTTTCGATGTATCTTTGGACTACAGCCACGCTGTCGTAAGTGAGATCGCTGAGTTTCTGAAAAATCAATTGAAATCGAATTAAAAGAGTGATGTCCTTTATGAGAAAAAAACGTCCTAATTGCCCCATTTTTTGACACAGGAATTTATTATTTTGTCTCCTCACCCTGAAGAGAAAAATTCCACGCCCTTGACTTTGTCCAACTGGCTTGCAGATCCAAACCCTCTCGTCCTTTTCGAAACGGCTGCAATCCGCAGCGAGCTTCGTGTATTCCGATGGCAAATTGTAACCGAGTGGAGAGATATCATAGATAGAGCCGTAAACCTTCTTCATACATTTGAGGTGCCTCACTAGGTTGTTCTTTCGGCAAATCGAGCTACCTTTTGGTATTCGATTGATGAACTGTTGAAATCATTCAGTCGTGGCTCTCATTTTGCACCCAATTTTAATAGCAATGATTGAAGAAAAATAAATGTAATTCGTTATTGAATAGTTTCTTATGTCATTTTACCTGCCAGGGAAGTAAAGTCTTGTAATGCGAGGAAGGAAATCCTCCGGATCTCCACCACAAATTCCAACGGTCCTTGTTAAATGTGTTATTCTCTCCCGTGTATTCACGCCAGCCTCGCTCAATGCAAACCTGATACACGCATCGAATCGAACTATACATTGATAAATAAAAAATAAATGATAAATAAATAATAAATAAATAATAAATAAATAATAAATAAATAATAAATAAATAATAAATAAATAATAAATAAATAATAAATAAATAATAAATAAATAATAAATAAATAATAAATAAATAATAAATAAATAATAAATAAATAATAAATAAATAATAAATAAATAATAAATAAATAATAAATAAATAATAAATAAATAATAAATAAATAATAAATAAATAATAAATAAATAATAAATAAATAATAAATAAATAATAAATAAATAATAAATAAATAATAAATAAATAATAAATAAATAATAAATAAATAATAAATAAATAATAAATAAATAATAAATAAATAATAAATAAATAATAAATAAATAATAAATAAATAATAAATTTTTTTATACAAGAAACACACGCCTCACCTGCACTAGAAGATTCGGTCCACTGCCGTTCTCGTTGAGTCTGAATACGAACGGACCATCCAACGAGTTCACTGCCATCCCAGGCGTGGAAATCGTTGACTCTTCTAAAAACTGATAAAAAAAAAGCGAGACACATTTTTTTTTGTCAAATTTGTAATCAGCTATGTAAAAAACCTCCGAGCACGGAAATTCAATCAAATTTGATGATTTTTTTGCATTTCCGTCCGCCATATTGGATCCGCCATCTTGAATTTCTGAACAAATTTAGATTCGTAATCGACGACCTAAAAAATCTCCGAATATCGAAATTCATCGAAATTCGATAACTTTTCGATGCATTCCAGTACGCCATATTGGATTCGCCATTTTGAATTTCTACATTTTTAATTCAAATTCGTAATCAGCGACCTCAAAAATTCGCCAAGTGTCGAGAATTCATCGAAACAATGTAAGTTTTTACATTCTGGTCCGCCATATTGGATCCGCCATTTTGAATTTCTGAACTTTGAGTTCAGATTCGTAATCAGCGACCTAAAAAATCTCCGAGCACCAAATTTCAACCAAAACAAATAACTTTTACCATTTTAGTCCGCCATTTTTTATTTTTTCAAAATTTGACAAAGTCACAAAAAAGAAATGAAGCTCTTTTTTTTTAATTCGACAAATTTAGAAAAAAAGGGTTATGGAAATATCTGAAAAAAATCTTCAAAAATACTCTAAACTAAAATAAGCCTCCATTTTTTTTTCCAATTAAATATTCAGATATTTTGCTTCACAAGGCATTAAAAAACATATTAATTCCGAATTGCTTTACAAAACGAATGATCAAATAAAGTGAGATGAAAAGTTGCAACTCTCGCCTAAATTCAATCCATTTTAATTTTAAATTGTTATTACACAGCATCAAAGAATGCATGCGGTACAATAATTGAATGCATGCCATTCTGTCTGTGTATAATTATCGAGGATAGCCAGGTTTGGATTGTATCATCGTTTTTGTATATCTATTCGTTGAAATGGTAAGTGTAGGGTCGATGATTGAGACGACGAAAGTGGCCTCGTTGTGGGGAGGGACATGAATGCCTACTCGTACGTAGTGGTACTGAAGGTGGAGTGCCGTGGTTACCGAGGACAAGATAGGTGAGGGAGGATTTAAAGTTATAACCCTCGACCTCGAGCCACAAGTGTGTTAAAGCGTCAATGCACGTTCGTTTTACCCGTCTAAAAGGGGTCACGCTTGGAATATCTCGGGCGCACGCACGTCCTCGTCGCGAGTTATGCGAAAACTCACGTGTGTCATTACGGCTTTGTGTATCATATGTTGAGTATATATATCTTCCTGTCGTCTTACGACGTGGATATAAATGGAAGGTAAATCTATCGACGACTTTTTTTTAGCGATCTATTTAGAGGCGAATCGATGGCCACGAATAGACTTCCGCTGTTTATAAATTTATATCTCGGCACGCTATCAGAAAAAAATAGAGATTGACGAATTAAAGTACTTAGGAGTGATAATCGATGTGTTTTTTTTTCGTTGATTTTTAATGTTCGATACATCGACGCTGTATCGATAAGTCGTTGTTTCTGCAACTTTATTAACATCAGTCGATAAAACATCGATTAATTGCAGTTTCAATTATTTCGACGACAAATCGATTGTGCGATGCTTTTTTTTTAATTGTTATATTCACTCAAAATAGGTAATCGATGCAATTTAAATATTGATATATTTATGATATGTAACTTTAGGTCGTATTTGTAGGAGAGACCATTTTTGCTTTATTATTCTTCAACAAATTTACGTTTTTTTCGGTGTCTACACGCTCGGGAACAACATCGTGACGTCATAAAGCTGTTCGGGTGAACTCGGATTTTTCCGACGCGTTTCAATAGGCGATTTCCCGCACGAATTTTAAAAACGCTCTAACTTTGTTAATATTGAATATTTTTTTATGAAAAAAAAATTATTTCTAAAGCCATTCGTCGACTATCAAATAATAGTTAAATATTAATTAAGTAATAATGATTAAATATTAAAAAAAAAAAATAAAAAATTTCAGTAATTTCAGTTAAAACAGTATATCGTACGAAAAATCCTTACTCTGTTTAAAATCTTTTTTAATATTTTCGCGCACGGATTTTCTGAACTGTCACAGTTTACGCGTAATTATTATATTTATTTTTTAATTATTATTATATTTCATATAAAGTAAAGCAATAAATTTCGAATAAACAAATAAATAATAATAAAATTTGACTTTATATTAAATATAAAATTCGGTGTGTTCGGAAAACGTACGATAAACGTTGTACACTTGGCAGTAGAGTTAACACGGTTAACTCGCTCGGAAGCGGAATCCTGTAAAACTGAAATCCTGTTTGACTTCGGCCCGGGAATATAAGTGAAGATAATTATTGCAGAAAGCAGCACCAGTCACTCAGTCGAAATCCCTGCCAGGTTTCTTAGCCTCCACTGCTGCATTTAGTGCCATTTATGTGACATCGGAGAAGACAGGGTCAGGTACAGTGCGGCAATTTGCTTAACCAAACTTTTCTCCGTCGCATAACTCTCTGTCGCGAGAACAATTATCGGAAAGGTCAGGGTAGCCGGTGACGCTCTAACGACTGCGGAACTCAGTCACGTCTTTCTGTATTAATTCTCAAGTTTCTCTGTAAGCTCTTCCGTCTTCCCGCTTGTGATGAGTAATTTAGTAGAAAAACAGTTGATTCTTCATAATCGATTATTTTTCTAAAAAATCGACTGACAATATCGATTAATCGAAAAATAAAATCGACTGGCAACATCGATTAATCGAGAAAAAAAATCGACTAGCAATATCGATTAATCGAAAAATAAAATCGACGCAATATCGATTAATCGAAAAATAAAATCGACGCAATATCGATTAATCGAAAAATAAAATCGACGCAATATCGATTAATCGAAAAACAAATCGACTGGCAATATCGATTAATCGCAATAAAAATCGACTGGCAATATCGATTAATCGAAAAATAAAATCGACTGGCAATATCGATTAATCGAAAAATAAAATCAAAAGATTTCTTATTATATGAGAATCGTAAAACAAATACTAGACTGAAAAATACGCCCTGTACTTGAAGTTGGCTGAGTATAATTGAAATGTTTTAAGTTACGCCATCTGGCGGAAGTATTTTGAGCCTCACTATTGCACTAGTACCATAATGTACTATTTTGTAACAAAATAATTTATAAAAAACAGAAGTATATTAGTTTCAATATTTTGAGCACAGTTACTCTACAAGATGGCGCTACGATTGTGTGAGCTTCAAACTATTTCCGATAGATGGCGCCAACTAAAAAATCTTACTTAATCGCAGCCAACTTCAAGTACAGAATATATTCTTCAGTCTTACCCAGAAATTAAGTTTAAAAAATCAGCAGACATAAAATATTACTATCTGCAAATCATATTTTAGAAAGATATAATTTTTATAACAAAATAATATAAAATTTGATAGTGCCACGATCTTGTGAGGTTCGAACTATTTTCCTACGTGAAAAGAATCTCTGTTATTTGCAGCCAACTTCAAGTACACGACATGTTCTTCAGTTTAGCCAACACGATAAAAGAAATTGTGCTTAAACGTTAAAATCTAGGTTTATAAATAAAAAAACTTCCCACAAAAGTATATTACTTAAAAAAAAATTCTCTATGAATCTATCAAATCAGAAACGAGAATTCTGCAGAATTGATTGGAGAATAGAGATTTTTTTCCTCGGCTTTTTATCCACATGTTTTGGGTCCGAAAAAAATGCGGATTATAGATTTTCGTTACCGATCGAGTAATATGAAAATCACCTTAATTGTCCTGTGTGCGATGAAAGCTCAATAAGCAAAGAGAGAGGGAGAGAGCTCAGGATTGAAAAAAAAGGGTTCCACCGCTGGAGACCGTTCGATTGGGACGAATTACCCACAGAAAAATTCTTGTTTGTCCGTCGCGTGCCACGCGTATCGGCGCAAGGTTACGGTTACGTTAGCGAGATCGATAAATCGTCGTCGTCGTCTATCCGGAGACCGAACGACCGAGTGCTTCCTTCCTCGAACGCAAAGTACGACAGACTGGTGACGTTCCACGATCCTGTCGCGGTTCGTGCCGCTTGTTCGGTGCACGCATTTCGACAGCTTAAAACCGTTCAGACGGATAGGCGAATGACCTTTCCGGTGAATTTATGTCGCGAAATACATCTCCTTCGGACAAATGACTTAAAGACCTAAAGATGTCCTTTTAATCAGCTTTTTTTTGTTTTTCCAAAGCACGTCGATTTATCGATTCTGTCATTCGGAGACATTTCAGAGAGCAGGAAAAAGAAGCATTTTAAATGTTTATTTTAATATTATTTATCCTTTGAAGCATACATTTTTTTTCTTATATGCGACCGAAAAAAAACTACGAGTACCAATTTTCATCCAAATTAAGTGACTACATTTTCATCCGCCATTTTGAATTTCTGAATTTTAAGTTCGATTGAAAAATCACACTTCGAACAATTCAAGTAATCCTCGTTTTACAAAAAAAACATCCAAATTGAGTGAATTTTTGCATTTTCATCCGCCATTTTGAATTTCTGAATTTTAAGTTCGGTTAAAAAATCACACTTCGAATAATTCAACTAACCTCGTTTTACAAAAAAAACATCCAAATTGAGTGAATTTTTGCATTTTCATCCGCCATTTTGAATTTCTGAATTTTAAGTTCGGTTAAAAAATCACACTTCGAATAATTCAACTAACCTCGTTTTACAAAAAAAACATCCAAATTGAGTGACTTTTTGCATTTTCATCCGCCATTTTGAATTTCTGAATTTTAAGTTCGATTAAAAAATCACACTTCGAACAATTCAAGTAATCCTCGTTTTACTAAACAAAATATCCAAATTAAGTGACTTTTTGCATTTTCATCCGCCATTTTGAATTTCTGAATTTTAAGTTCGATTAATAAATCACACTTCGAACAATTCAAGTAATCCTCGTTTTACAAAAAAAACATCCAAATTGAGTGAATTTTTGCATTTTCATCCGCCATTTTGAATTTCTGAATTTTAAGTTCGGTTAAAAAATCACACTTCGAATAATTCAACTAACCTCGTTTTACAAAAAAAACATCCAAATTGAGTGACTTTTTGCATTTTCATCCGCCATTTTGAATTTCTGAATTTTAAGTTCGATTAAAAAATCACACTTCGAACAATTCAAGTAATCCTCGTTTTACTAAACAAAATATCCAAATTAAGTGACTTTTTGCATTTTCATCCGCCATTTTGAATTTCTGAATTTTAAGTTCGATTAAAAAATCACACTTCGAACAATTCAAGTAATCCTCGTTTTACTAAACAAAATATCCAAATTAAGTGACTTTTTGCATTTTCATCCGCCATTTTGAATTTCTGAATTTTAAGTTCGATTAATAAATCACACTTCGAACAATTCAAGTAATCCTCGTTTTACAAAAAAAACATCCAAATTGAGTGAATTTTTGCATTTTCATCCGCCATTTTGAATCTCTGAATTTTAAGTTCGGTTAAAAAGTCACACTTCGAATAATTCAAGTAATCCTCGTTTTACAAAAAAAAACATCCAAATTGAGTGAATTTTTACATTTTCATCCGCCATTTTGAATTTCTGAATTTTAAGTTCGATTAAAAAATCACACTTCGAACAATTCAAGTAATCCTCGTTTTACAAAAAAAAACATCCAAATTAAGTGAATTTTTGCATTTTCATCCGGCATTTTGAATTTTTTAATTTTAAGTTCGATTAAAAAATCACACTTCGAACAATTCAACTAACCTCGATTTACTAAAAAAGAAAATTGTTTTCTTTTTATCAAATTATTTATGAAATGAGTGTGACTTTTCTGCTGTTTAATTTTTAGGTGGAAAGGAATACGAAGGTAGAACGATTTTCTCACGGCGTCGAGTGTGTAAAAAATAATGGGCGTTTGATTTAATCAATCATTTTATTTTTAAGCAACACGTAACACAGCTACAATATAAGGCTTTACCCGCATGCTCGGTACGATTAAACACAGCGCAAAAAATAAAATTGAGTTCAGACTGTGCTCGACAAGAAATCTCGTAATTATTAAGTAAAAACGATTCGCGAACAATCTTGGATCGACCGATCTTAACCTGATTCCATTTTTAAAAAAAAGAAAAAAAAAGAAAAAAAAAAAAGAATTCTTAGTCCAGATTTGTTTTCGTTCCATCTTTCGCTCTCACAGTCGTTCTAATTAAAATGTTCATATTTGACAATAGTTCATAATTACATAGCAGCTTTAAAAAAAGCTCAATCGTAGCTTAGTAGCGAAACTTTTCCTTAATTGATAAATTACACGTATATTAACTATTCTTAACTGGTTTTCCGTGCCAAAGGTATTATGATATTGTATATTTATGACTGCATTTTTTTTTTTTTTTTGGCACATGCTCGACGAATTGGACAAAATATTGCGTCCAAGTACAGAAAATCAGGTAGTTGCTGTGAAAAGGGCGTAAACCACAAGGCATCGAAGAAAAGGGCTCACATGCTTACGGTCCCTTTTCTTTAGGATATTGTAGCTTACGTCCTTTTCTTTTCTGTCACGATTCTCCACGTCGCGTAGCGGGGTTCGTTAGATTCATCGCATGAATTATGATAAAACACAATAAAACTAATATTAATAACAATAAATAACAATAAACGTGGTTACAAACACGTCACGAGTTCATTTCTTTTTTTTTTTCACTCGGTCGCTCAATTCGCTTCTTTAGTTTCGTTGTTTTCTTGTTTTTTATTTTATTTTATTTTTTTCGTTCGTAGTTGTTGTACTCATTCTTAGACTATAATAAGTCGATTGTTTCGTTTAGCGTGCATGATTCTTGCAGAAAGGACGACCACCCTTTGCGTAAAAGCTCTGGCCTTCCAGGTTCTTCTTGCACATCTGAAATTTAAATTTATGAAGGTTTTTTTTTATTTTTTATTTTTAGAAAATGTAAAATAATGACAAAGCAACGTGCAGGACCTAATTTGAAACTTAAAAAAAAAAATTACCGTGCAGTTAAAGCACTGGCTGTGGTAGTTGTTGTTTAGGGCTTCCACCCAACGGTCACCAGCTTCAACAGGGAAGCCACAAGCGTAACACTTGGTCGTGAACAGCTCGTTCCAATCTGAAACGCAATTTTTTTCTTTAATAGCTTAGTTTATGTTTCACCGACTGATGGTAATATATATGTTTACTACCGACTGATAGTAAGAGATGTATCGACTAACGGTAATATTTTATCGACTGATACAAATCTTACCGACTGACGATATTTTTACCAGCTGATAGTAAAGTATTTTTCACGATTAATTTTAATTGTTAAAAAATCGTCTATTCTGATTACTTCATGAATTTACGAATTGGTGAAGCAATTAGAGTGGACAAAAATTAATGATTCCAAATTGTTTGAGATTATCCTGTATAGGAAAGTCGATAACGTCGGAATCTTCGGCTACGTCGACTCAGACCCGAGTTACGATTTGCCAAATTTCCATCATAATACAAAGGTCGCTAACAGACGCAGCTTAAATACACTATCGATAATAAAGTAAAATTGTAAAAACCTCGACTTACATATCAATTGTGCGTAAAAAAAAAAAGTAATAAAAAATGTAATCGCACAAATATCGACGAATAAAAAATGGTAACTTACCAGCCTCGCAATAAGGCAAGCCTTCCTCTAGGAAGAAGGGGCTGTTGCCAAAGAGTTTTCCACAATAAGAGCAGTTGAAGCATTCAGGATGGAAGTGCTTTCCAACAGCGTTCAAGCAGTCCTGTAATAGCAAAAAAAAAAAAATCGTAATCCAAGTGATTTACTTGATTTACCTCAAACCTTTGGGTTTATCGTTTCCCCACTTACGCCCTTGATTTTGCTGTTGCACTTGTTGCACGCTGGTGCGATAAAACGCTCGAAGCAATATTCGCAGTGAAGTTGACCCTTCTCTTCGACGAAACCGATGTCCTGCAGTGCTCGACGACATTGCGAGTTCACGCAGACAAAATGATCGGGGCACCAAATCTGACCGAGGGCTGTGATGAACGGTCCCCTAATTATTCAAGATAATAGAAATTTTGAAATCACGTTTCTACGTTTCAACATCACGTCGGGAGTTAGGAATAAATAAAATGATATTCTTAAACAATTTAGGAAAGCCAATTTTGTTGATTGATTGTTTTACAAATTTTTATACTTATTTTACATCGACAACAAATTGTTCAGCATACTTTTGTTTTTACATTTCTGTTAGTAATTACTATGCAAATGATCACTAAGATGATCAGCATTAAGATAGTTAATTTACAAACCTGGTAATCTCTTCGTTGCAAGTGCAGCAAACTGGCTTCAAGGAATAACCATTTCTGTTAGTGCTTTCTCCGTTAGCTGTTGAGAAAACCATGCGTTAAATGTTAGTTCAATAAAAATAAGCATTCTCTTTGCTACAAAGCAAATATCAATCCTATGACAAAAAAATTAATTAAAAAATATAGCAGCAATTAAAATATGATGCTGGTTACTACTCGTCCGTTGTTTTCTGCTGCATATAAGAATGCCTTAAAACAATAAACAAAAAAGAAAATATACACATGCCTGTCAATATCACACAAAAAGAAAAACGACGGATATACGAAAAATAACGACGCCTTCTTCTCTACCTGACGATAGAGCTGCAATGACCGCAAAGTGCTTGACGTGATCCAGGTCCACCAGCTTTATTCAAAATTCCTCTGCCGCGTTTCGGTGCGCTGCTACCGGCGAACTTGCCGCTTTTTCCACCAGCGCCTGGTCCACCAAATCCGCTACCTAAATCCGGTTGGGACGACAAATTTGGTGGTTCTGTTTGTTGGGTATTACAATTTGATCCGGGAATCACGGAACCGCGATATTGGGTCTTGATTTGACATTGGGTATCGGTTATTAAACACTGGCTCGTTGATTGATTCTGTGCCTGAGGCTTGAAAAGCTGAACAACGTGCTGTTTGTCACGTTTTAACGTTAGTCGCGTAAGCTGATTGCTTAGATTAGTGCGTTGCTCGCGTATTGGCTGAAAGCTTTTTTCATTTTTCGAACACAAAGCTGAATCTTGTTGTTGACAAGCAGCCTGGCTTTTCAAAGGACAACTGTCGCAGGGTATTACTGGATCAGCCGGTTCGCAAGGCAAAGGAATCTGGGGAAAAGGTAATCCCGTCCGCGGACAAGTCTTGAGTATCGGCTTTGGACATTGAACCGGTGCGTATCCGGGAATTGAGCATGGAGCTACGCAAACGGAACCATCGTCGCATGCAGCTACGCGTACACCCGACGCGGGACAGTTGCCAATGTCAATGTTGCAACCACCGGAACGCGGACCACCCGATGGCTTGGCGCAATTTACCGTCGATTTTCCATGTGCAACCGGCGAAACGCAAACACCGGAACGATCGGGTGTCGGCGTGACGCAAATACCGGCACGGGAGCAAGACTTGTTATCCGACCCTTCGCAAGGCATGATCACAATACCAGCCTTTGTACCAGAAGCTGATGTTGTTTTGCACGGCATGATGGTAACACCTGAGTTCGGGCAATCGTTGCCTTGAGTTTGTTGTTCATAACAGTATCGGCGCGTTTCGTAAGATTGACTGGTGACCGGTGGTGGACATGGCGGTAAAACGCGAACCCCAGTTTTGGGAAATCTTTCGGAACCCGAACAATGAGCAAGGGGACAGGCTAAAGTGGGCTGAATGCGATTTACTTTGCCAATTCCGCAGCCTGGCGTATCATCGTGATCGTTTTGTCTCTGCACTTGAATCGACGACTTTTCGTCGGATCTCTCGTATTCCTCAACTCGCTGACTCGACTTTGTGACATTCTGAATTTCCTCGCAGCGAGAATCGTCAGTGCAGTAAGATCTACGCATTCCGTGATAAGCCTGAGCAACATGACCAGACGGAGTGTCCTGGTTCATGTGATAAGAAACGAATTCACGATGTTCAGGCATTGAATCCTGTTGGCAAACTGGCGCCGTTGTTCTCCTACATGGCGGAGTACTCTCGCGAATACGCGGTGCTTGAGCTCTAGCGAAACATGCCGGTGTTTCCGGTGGTCCTTGAGCAGGAGATTTCGATCTGTTTGGCGTTGGGGATCGGCTTGGATCGAAAGGATGTGATTCGATCGCGTCGTGTTGCATTGATACGAGATATCTTTGGTACGACGGTATAGTTCCAGGTTTTTTCAGTCCCGTCATTAGTGAACGATCTTTCGGGGTCCCAGGTCGCGAAAGCGATCGGGCCGGCGATGCTGAGGAATCCCTCAATCGATGATCCTGAGGAGGTATCGGTAATGGTTGCGGACCCTCGACTTTCTTCAAATTTCTCTCCCGTGACGCGCGCTCCCGTGTTTTATCGTCGGTATAAAGAATCTCCGCTGGATGACAGTAACCTTCGCGTGTTACGGAATCAACTGGTGTTTGAGATCTGTCGACGCAGATCACGGTATCGTAACCTTCGCCATCATCACGACCCAGAGGTGTGTAAGGACGCTCAGGTGCTGTCATTAGAGCCGATTGGAAAGGAGATACAGGTCGATCCCGACATGGCGGTTGTTGACATGGCGGTTGTTGACATGTCGGCTGTTGAACCGGTTTTGGACAAGGTTTGCAAGTCTCTTCGTACCTAACTTCAGTGCTGTAAACAGTTCTCGATGTAGTCTCCTCTTGTTCTTGACAAGAGGAACCATCGAAAGGTGAATAAGGCCGTGAGGGCGCGGTTGTCAATGCTTTCACCATCTCCGATTTCCATTCTTTGGCAGTGGCGTTTTTGATATTAGAAGGTGGTAACGGTCTAGTTGAAGTTTCGGACTCAGCGACGAACTGGACATGTTTTCTCTGGCAAGTTTCCTGAGGAGGTTCCCTATCCGCAGGATTGTCCCGGAATCTCGCGCACAATCGTCTTTCCTGAAGACTCTGACGTTTTTCCGGCACCTGCTCACGAATACATTGATGAACCTCAACCTGTTCGCGCAAACTTTGACGACGTTCTTCCTCCAATTGTTGGAAATTTTCCTGAACCTTGATCTCTTCGGTAAGCTCGCGATAACGTTTATCGGTTGGTTCTGATTCGCAGGTTTGGTTCACGTATTCTTCGCGACTGTAAGACTCTTCAGGTTTGCAACATTCATGTATAACTTGGCTCTTTTGCGTTCCACTGAAAGCCACGTGTTTCTTTTGATGCCGACGAGCACGTTCCTCCTCGTAGCGTCGTTGTTGTTCCTGGCATTCTGCTTCCTCACGACGAAGACGTTCTTCCTCTTCCCTACAAACCTTCTCGTATTCGCGTCTTCTTTCTTCCTCATCCTTTCTCGCGTTCTCCATCATTTGCGCTGTGTCGATTGCCGAACTCAATGTTTCCGTCGACTCGACAACGGTTCGTCTATCCGATATTTTCTCAACCTCACGATCAAGGGTTACAGAACTCCTCTGGAAGGTTTCGTCTTCCGAGGTAATTTGACAAGGTAAAGACGACGATGCATCTGCTTGCTCTTCAGGTTCCGGCGTATTTGCACGTTCCGGCGATAGTAATTCAACGGTCTTTTCATAAATCGTTGTTTTCTTTATATGTATGTCACCAACATCTTTCTCCATGGTTTCGGTGAAAAGATTGTGCTGATTCTCAACACCTTTCGGACAAATCGCTACATCAGGCGGTACAACTTTTGACAAGTCCACTACTTCGCTTTCAGTCTCCAGGTTCACTTCCTGAGGCTCGGGCTCGGGAGGTTCAGGGCAAAGGCAATAAACTGGTTGCGGTGGAACTGGTGGTCGACACAATTCGCAGGAAACCTCGCGATAAGTGTGCTGCTGCTCATGTTCGGGACCCTGAGGACCCGACGTTCTCTCGCAGATAATTTGACAACGACATACTTGACGACAAATACTTTCGGGTTCGGGTTTCGGCGGCGGTTCCACGTGACCGTAAATACTGGTCCCCGATGTTACGGTTGCCATCCAAGGTCGGGGCACCGGTTGGGATATTCTAGTTGGCGTTAATGATCTACGTACGCCGTCAGCCGAATTTGGACGTGGGGTATAAATGGGTCGGCATTCACGTCGCGTTTCCGACACTTCAACCTTTCGGTAAAAAGGCTGAGAGCAACTAGCACGATCCATGCTTGATTCACGATTGTTCAGACGCGATGATGAGGAATAACTGTCGTAATCGCGTTCCTCGTATCTAATGCAACAACGGCTATCGCAACGACTTCCGCAACGACTGTTCGACGCTTCCTGAAGTGTCGAACGCTTTTCACGCACGTTTTGACGCGGTCGCTTTTCGAGAATTGGATTTGGATCGATCCAGATTGGACTCGCGGTTGGATATGTTATTTCTTCGAGCGGTTTCACTGGTGGCCAAACGAGACTTTTGTTTTTTACCGATGATGCTGATTGGGAATTTTGGGATTTTTGATTAACGCAATGATTAGGAAGTGGCTCCGAGTCGTAAGGAGACACGTTTGATTCGTAATAGTCGGATTCTTCGTAATATCTTTCTGCGAGATTCAGTTTCGATCCACGTGGAATTCCGATTCAGGATTTTGAGCCAGTATGAAGTTTTCAGGTGCATTTGGATTTGCGGAGTTTACAGGATCGGTCAGTTTAGCGATTAGCGATTTTTTTTTTTTTGGAGAGCATTTAGTTTGCGTTAGTAGAGATACATTGAACGAGAAGGAAAAAAAAAAAGAAAATTTATGCAATTAGTATAAGCAGAAGCATTTTATTGTGAATAAAGTAATAGCGTATCTTTAATAGAGCTTTGGGAAATTAAATATCATCCTATAGTAATAACTCCAACTTTAGGGATCTTTTTCTTGTGAAGGAATGCTGCAGCTTGAAAAAATTCGAAACTTTTACCTTGACAAAAATTACAATTGTGGCAATCACAAAAAAAAAAAGAAAAACAATTTGTAAGTAAGATTGTTTATCAAAATATTTTTTAAAAAATTACAAGTGTAATTATGTATCTAAGTTCACTTAGATACAAAAAAACAAACTTACAAAAATGTTTAATTTTTGTGCTTGCCACAGTAGTAATTTATATCAAGGTACAAATTTCCATAAGTGCAATTGTTGCACCATTTACGAGTCAATTTGGAACGCAGGATCAATACAATCAAGAACTTCATAAATGTTAATTAATAAATGCATCAGCGATAATGTGAATGAGTGAAATGAAAAAAAATGAGCGTTGATAATGATTTTTTTGAAATTCCAATCGACTCAATATTGTCTCGTGAACATTTGCAAGTAAATTGTATTGATATCTTTTGTACGCATCGGCAAATCAGTAATTGTAGTAATCGGCGATTTATAAATAAATTATGTATACAACAAATAAGTTACGTTTAAATTCATTGAATATAACTGTAAATAAATAGACGAAAGCCTGATCGTGGCATTAAAATAAAAGGAAAATTAAAGAAGAAAAAAATATATATATATGTATAGAACGACGAGGACAACATCGACGACGCACGCGTTGAGAGCTGCCCGGCACTCACGCGAGGGTCAGGGAAAAGGGTCGGGGCTTAGGGTTGAAAGATGGAGCTGCTGAAAAAAGATAAGAAAAAAAGAACTATACAATTATGCGAAAGAAAGGTTGTTTTTTTTTTTTTTTTTTTGCAGAAAGAGACAGAGTGAATAAGAATGCAAAAAGAGGCGAGATCGTGTAATTATCATTTTTTGGATCATTTGAAAAAAAAAAAAAAATTAAAAAAAATTTTAAAAAAACATGAAAGGATTGAAAAAAGTCGCGCCGTCGATCCATGAGAATTTCTATTGCGAGTGCTTAAAGGACGTGCAGCTCACAAAGCTTCGGTGTCAGTGTTGCTTTTTATCACGATATTTTATTTTATTATCTTATCTGGACATAAAAATCCACAAAACAGATATTTTTACAACAACAAAAAATTACATATTCCTGATTTATTAATGATTCATACTCAGATAAAAATACGAATTTCATTTTATTTTTTTATACTAAATTGTTTTTTTTTTTTTCAACGGCAATCTAAATTCTAATTATGCATGATAACTGAATTAAAATGATTTCGTATGTGCATTTAATGGAAAAAAATGATGCTGTGAAATTTTTGATGAGCGCTGCGAAAGCGAGGCATGAATCAAGTAAGCTCGATTTTTTTTTTGTTTTAATCGTCGATGTAAGTATTTACAGTAATTTTTTCTTCCAGGCCAGAGAATCGAGCTATTCACAATAGAAACGTTATTTAGCAAGACGCGCTAAATTTCCTGCGTATATAAACGAAATCGTACACATCCGCTCTCTGTCTCGTCTGTTCCGAGAATCAAGATCGTAACGAATGCGTGAGAGAGAGAGAAATAGTATTTAAGTATAGATCTTTCGACTCGTAGACTAAACGCATCACGAACTCGACGAGCCATCGTTTGTACTCTCAACGGCGCGACCGAATAAATTGACCCGATTTGTAATACTAAACATAGATGCTCTTATGTTATAAAAAGGCAAATGCTGCAATTACACCGAACATCGAAAGCAGACCGCATACGCAATTGCGATTTTACACATCAAATTTGTTTTCTTTTTTTTTAAGCAAAAATAATTTTGCATGTTTAACGATAAATTTTTCATTATATTTAGCCAGATTTTTAAATTATTTTATATTTTTAGCATACGGATACTGCGCTACAGTATTTTTTTTTTTAAAGAGAACCAATAGGCCAAATATTCCCAAATAAAGCGTGTGGCTTTTTTTTTTTTTTTTTGTAGAAATTGATAGTTATAATTTATTTTTTTTTAATTACTTAATTTTTAAAATTTAAAATAATCATTGAAATCTACGGTCTTGCTTGTATTTTATTTCCATCTCAAATCGCTGCACACATTATGAAAATAATAATCTCAGGCACAACCGAGAATTATTTGGGAATTTTTTGTCTACCGGTACTTTTTTAAAAGTATGTAGAATTTAAAAATGAAAAAATAAGAATGTAGGTGACTCGCATTACCCGCATGATTTTTGTAACCTGACAAAAAATTCTTCGTTTTATAGGTAAATAGTACAGATTTTTTTCAAATTTCTCAGCGGTATCGTTGATATTATTGGACTTGGGTCTGAATTAAAATTGTTTAAAAATCTTACCGGTAACTGTCTGACTCTGAGGACGCGGCAGCGTGTTACTTCCGGTGTTGGCAACGGGAGACGCCACAAAGCTGCTTGGCGCGACAACGCTCGAACCTCCGAAAGGCTTTGGTCCACTTATGCTGTTCGTCGTGTGACTCTGGCATAGTATAAAAAAAAGAAAGAAATCTCGTTAAGACGAAACACACATTGATTAATTATATTCGATTCGTTGTCGTTTGTTTTTTTAAATTTTTTATAATAACTAGTTTGTTCGTGAAATCCCGTTGAAAAAATGTTCTAACAATTAAGTAACAATAATCTCACAATGAAGTGTGAATATCGCTCCTACCGTGCAAGCACAAAAAATGTTGCAAGTGGAATTTTTTTTTTTCTAGTTAAATTCATCAATGCAAATATCTTTTCCCCTACAGAGTAATTTTTTAAGAATTTTTTAAGAGTATTAAAATTTTTATTTCAATATTGTTCACAAAAAACATGACTACTTATGTTGCAAAATTTTTCCTCTGCGGTGTAATATTTTTTTAGAAATTTTCTTGTAACTTCTACAAGAGATCTTTGCATGATCCATTAATTACAATTTAATCCATCATTGCAACAGTTCTCTACAAGTCTCAATTTTTTTTTTTTTTTTTTTAATCTTTATAATAATCAACCCGATCCCGATCCCTTTAAGACTGCTAAGAACAGGAAACGTTTAATCCTACCGTATCGTAACAAAACAAAAAAGGAGCACTTCAAACAAGAACGAAATATTGACACGCGTGTACGATCAACGAGCAGAGAATAGTGACATACGATTGACACGAGGACGTTACCTGAACTGGACGAAAACTGGGTGTATCGACGGGCGGGTTGCCAAGGCGGTTGGGCTGCAATGCAATAACGACACAAACGATCACGTGCTTGCCCTATCCTCTCCCACTCTCTTACCCAATCTGAATACGTCATCAAAAAACGTTACGACAGCTTTATTTAGTTAAATTAGTTCAAGCATTTTGAGACTTAAGTATCAAAACAAACAAACAAGCAAAGAAGAAAAAAAAGAAAACGTTATAATGCCTTCGCACCCGTGATGAAGACATCGATGATGTGGAGGTAGATTCCGTGGGCGTTGTCGCTGATTTCGACGAGGAAAACAAGTCCGAGTTGGTTTGATAGTTAATAAAGGCGGAGCTCAAGGATTCGGAACGTCCGTTCATCTTCCGATAGCCAGGAATACGATTGTTTTTGTTCGAAAACTGTGGATATTCGTCAGTTTGATTTTGGCTACATTCAAAACCGGTCGAATTCGTTTTTTCGTCTGTCACGTTCTCGTCAAGAGGAGGACTAGCAAATGAATTGCCGTAAGAATTAAAAGGACGTTGGGATAATGATTGATAGCCGGTATTGCAAATGATGGAATTGGGATAATCCGTATCTGCGATATCGGAAGCTTCGAATTTTGGATTTTCGTGATCGGTATGAAGATTTTTCGTGTGATTCGCATTCGATGGATGATAAGAGGAGAACGTGCCGTTTTGACGTTGATTCGTAACCTGATAACGTGGAACGCCACAAGTTTTAACGACTGCCGGTTTTTGTTCATGATTACGAGTCGAAATTTCGTTGCTTAGACCGTTTTCATGACTGGCCAACGGTTTGTACACAATGAAACGCGACTCCTCGTCGGAATGCCTCAATTTTAATGACGACGGCGACGACGATGTGGACGAGGATTGGATTTTGTTATTGTCACGTGAAACGTACAATTTGTTAGTTGGATTACGATTATCGTCAAGATGGAGCTCGTTTATTCTGGTGTTAAAACGGCCAACCTCGTTCCCCGTTCGGATTGTGATGGTACTCGTGTATGTTTTAGCGTTGCACGATTCCTGATCGGTGTACGAATCACGCTCGTCGTAGATAATCCCGTTTGTCGTTGTCTCGTGATCGTTTGATGATAAATAGGACGGCTGTTCGGTACGTGATGGACGTCTTTGGGACGCTAAGAGATCGTCGGTCGTGCGACGATGATTCCGCGCCTGGAAATACGATTAGTAGGCAAATCCGACACACACAATTTCTAATTTATTAGCTAATGCTTTTGTTATTATTTATTATTAATAAACGTCAGTGTCTCTTAGATGTTCAATGTTTTGTTGTTGTTTGCAAGCAACGCACACACGCGTTAATTTTTGTAATTTAAGCTTTTTAAACACTTTAACGTTCATTTATCTTAATTGTCAAAGGGCAGTTTTTTTAGATAAGAGTTAAATTTATAATTAAGTCGGGGGGTTTTTTTTTGAGTACTTACGGAGAAGGGCTGAGGCGTAACGTGACTGTTTAGTGATGGCGACAATGGAGCACCTCCACTGAGGTTTGATAGTGCCGCGGATATTGTGCCTGCTGGAGCTTTGCCACCACTTTTGGAAAAAGAAGAAAAAAAAACGTCATTTTATTGCAAGATCGATTGAGTATCAAAGCAATAATTTGAATAATTTAAGTTTTTCGAATAATTCAATTGCCTCCATTAATTGAATACATCGAATATTTTGCGTTAGGATATTCATTAAAATTCATGAATATTTGAAGTATTCGATTAATTCGAAGTACTCAGTGATAATTAAAATTGGATTCGACTTACGGTGAGACGGTCATTGGCGCGAGGCCAGAAGGTGCCTGCTGTCTGGCTACGAGCTTTGCATGGATGTCGCAATAGAGTTTGTTGTTGATGTTGTAGTAACCGACGTTCTTGAGCGAGGTACCGCATGTAGAGCACTTGAAGCACTCAACGTGCAAATTCTTTTCCTTGATCCTCACGAAAACTCCGCTACATAATACAATAATATATTAATCAATATTGAATTTTTTCTCATTTTAACAACATTTATAAATATTCTGGTGTAATTTCGTCTCGGTTTTGTCGCACGATTTTCAGCAACGTATAAAAGAAAAAATTTACCCAAGTTTGAGATTTTTTAAAGATCCAGATTTTTTTGTTTTTTGCTCAAAACCGATCAGAAACCATCCAGGAAAAGCGAACAACGTCTTATCCACCAAATTGTAGTTAAAATAAAAGATATAAAAAGGAACGATAAGCGAACAAGATGGTCTACTGATAAACACCAAAAAGATAAATAGTTTACAAAAGCGGAAGAATTTCTACGTGACACCGAAAAAAAAACAAGAGTCTGATGCCTCGGTAATGTAGGATTCTACAACGGGATTCAACAATCGAGATTCACTTTCCTCGCGGCGATGACTCGTTTTCTATTACCGAGATTACATTGCCAAAAAATGTTCCTCGAGACATCGATATATAAGCCAGAGATATGCGATTGGAGAACGAGGAAGAAGTATCAGCGAAGCGTTTTAAGCCTCTGCTTCAAAGTTTCATTGGCGATCGAGATTTCGCAATTGGAATGTAAAACAAGCCAGAGTGTGTCATTGAGAAGGTTTCGATCTTCGGATAAAGAAGTGATCTCAGCGTCGGAAAAGATGACCATACAGTGAATTGTTACGGTGCGGTAAATTATCGAAGAGGAGCTTTTTTTCTTTGACTTTCATGCACAACTTGCAGGTGGAACAACATTGCAGTCTATGAACAACATCAATAAGCGGTGACAAATTCGCGTTTTTTTTTTTTTAAATATACTAATCGTCTTTAAATTTTAGTCCCGCTATTTGGTTATTTCTCTAAGGGACTAATTTTTGGACGGAAGTTTTGCGCTTAAGATTGATTTTGTGATCTCCAAATTCGAACAATCTGAATTTCTAATTTAAAAAATTCGAATAATTTGATCTTGTGATCTCGAATTTTTAACAAGATGATCTTAAGTCTCGAACTTACGTCCCAAAAAAAAAAAAGACAAGAAAAAAAACGACCCTGATATTGTCACATGAAGTAATTACACGATTGGACTGTCGCAATTGCTACAAAACGTAATGTCATGTGTTGTATTGTCGTATGAGGAAGAAATCGGCGAGGCCGGTTGATGATCGATCTGCAGTTGTCTATCATGAGTCGTCCGGGTCGGACCATCGTAGGAATTTGTAAACGGCTGGCTTTGGCCCAAAGAACGACCCAAGGGTGTCGGCGACCTCGGTGAAGTCGCACGTCCGCCTACCGCATGGCTCACCGAGGAATAAAAATCCGTCCGCGAAGCAACTACGGACATTCAAGTTCAAAACAAGAAAACCTTGACTCACTCTGATGATTTACATTTTCCTAAGTCAGTCGTGTTATTTTTTTCTTTCTTCCATACACCTTGATAATCCGCGACTAACGCGATCTCGCGGATATAAATCTGCCTAAAACTCCGAAAATTAATCAATTTCATCAAGAGAAAAAATGATGTCAGGGGCTTCGACGTTGTTCAGTCTGAAAACAATATTGTACTAAAGAAAAAGGAAAGGTGGCATCGACGCTCCGGAATCCGACTTACACGATGAGCCTCTCGCAATCGGCGCAAATATTTTGTCCTGGCGGAAGGCTGCCTTGTGGCGTCGTCGGTTGAGGTTTCGTTTCCGGCGCAGATACCGATCTCAGTCCTGCGATAGCTGGCGACGATGGCGTTATCACGCCGCTGTTTGGTATTGGCTCCGCTGTTTTTTTTTGGTTTGTTTTGATTTTTTTTTCCATTTAACACGAACATGTTCATAGAGAATACACAAAAAAGAACAGATATTGACATTTTAGCGGCTCCCTTTTTGTAAAAACATTTTTTTTTTAATTTTAGGCGACATTATTGAAACTGGAACTTAAGTCCTAATTTAAGTACCATGTAGAAAATATTGAAAATATACTTTATGCCAATAATAATATATAAAGAATTTTTTTTTTAAGTAAAATCGTTGATCGTGCTAATTAATAAAATGCACAAATAAAAAAATACCGAATTTTTCGAGGGACACGTATTTGATCTCTCTTATCGCGATACTACTAACCAGGCTCTGGAGATCTGGGCTCCTTATCGGCCTCCTGTACCATCTTAAAGACCTCGCTGTTCTGAGCATTGTAGTTCTTCTCGTTTTTCTTGAAGTTGACACTGCAAAAATGATATGCATTGCACACGTGTGAGTCAACGGGCGAAGTGTAATTTATACTCGAGGATAAATGCTGATGGACTATGTACGATGCATTCTCTGTCAAATCAACTACTTTTTTTATTTATTATCTTCGATATTTTTTTATAAATCGGCAGATTTTGCACTTTTTCTAGTTTTTAAATCCATTATCTTGAAAAAAAAAGCTCTATTTTAACTTCAAAATCCATTAAAAAAGAAAACGTTTTCTTTTTCAAAAAAAATATGGAAAAGCGTGAAAATAAAAAATATCGTTGCTGAGTTGACAGAGAATGCTTGACATACAAAAAAGCATAAAATCAGCATCAACTCAACTCACTTTTTGGACATGATAAGAAACAAACAATTAATATTAATTACCCGAGAACTCCGCCTGCAAGTACTTCAGCCTGAGCCGAAAGTGTTTCAGCAATTGTTTCCTCGCTGTAGATTCCAACGGGACTGTTGTACTGCTTGTTTACAATTGATTTTATTGGTCCTTCGCTGCTTCCGTTGAGCTTTGAAACGAACAAAAATTGCAAATAAATTCTTTTCGATTCACCAATCTTTTTTTTTCTGGTTCAATTGGATTAACCAGCAGCAAAAATTCAAAATTATGTAATATGATAATATAATGAATATAATAATAATATACAGAAAAAGATACTCACGAAGGGTTTTGGTGTAAAATTGTGGCCGCTACCAATTAGCGGTGAATCCTGCTTTTTAGCGGCCAACGACGTTTTTGTAACCGGAGAAATGCAAGATGCTGGCGCGCTCGGTTGCGGCGAGGGAATCGATGGAGTAACCGGAGATACGCTCGGTCTCCATGTGCTTCCACCTCTGAAAATCAATTACACATGTGTTTATATGCAAATTTTTGGTTTAATGATCATTCACTGAAAATATTTCCAATTTTTTTAGTCAATTTTTCTACTGCACAGTTATTTGTTTATCAAGTTTTTATTTCTAACTTATTATTTTGTATTATATTCTTGATATTATTGTCCAATATAATTTTCATTAAATTTGTAATTAATAATTAGATCAAGACCAACATTATAAGCTTGATAAAAAAAAAAAAAAAAGCAATTATACCTCTGAACTGTTATCTCAAAGCTGTTTCCAGATCTGACTATCACATCCTGGGCATCTTTGTGTCTCAGGTTGAACATATCAGTGGTGTTGACTCTGATGACTGCATCACCGGCTTTGAGACCAGCTTGTTCAGCTGGTGATCCACCATTGACCTGTAAAACAGATAAATTATAAGAATTTATGAAAAATCGTTAAATCAAGGAATTTTGGTTTATTCACTAAAAAAAAAACTTTCAAATAAAAATTAAAATTTTATTCTTCAAATAAAATAGAAAAATTCTGCCTATTCGGAATTCAGGAATTTCAAGCCAAATAAATTTGGAAAAATGTTACTCCACAGGAATAAATTTGCAACAAAAGTGAGGATATTTTTTCTGATAGATTTTCAAATAAAAATTCCTGTACTCTACATTTTTCAGAGTCAAGCTTTCAAAGAAAATTGTCCTTGTAGAAATCAATTTTGCCAATTTTATTTTTTATGAAGACGACATTTTTTGTACATACAATTGATGCATCATTTAATTTGTAAAAACAGTAAAACAGATAAATTATAAGAATTTATGAAAAATCGTTAAATCAAGGAATTCTGGTTTATTCACTAAAAAAAAAATCTTCAAATAAAAATTGTGACGATTTCATCTATCTGATAGAAAATTTCTGCCCATTCGGAATTCAGGAATTTCAAGCCAAAAAAATTTGGAAAAATGTTACTCGACTAGAATAAATTTGCAACAAAAGTGAAGATATTTTTTCTGAAAGATTTGCCTTAATTGATAGAAAACTACTGGCTCGCGATTGCAGCCAGTCGAACCTCTCGTTCAGCCGATCTGTGGCTTCTATTTTTATGTATAAGCCACGCTGAACTTTTGCCTCCCCCGTCTACATTTCCATCTCGAAAGATTCACGTTGCAGCCGCGCCTCCAGTCCCCTCCCCACTATATTTAAAGTACTCTATATTAAAGTCCAAGACGTGAGCTCGTTGCTCGAACTCTGTGGATCCATTCACGCGACTTGTCGGAGCAACTGCAGCTCTTTCCGCACATTTTGCCGTCGCGGCTTCGTCATTCGGCCTAGTTGAAAGGCTCAGCTACTCTCTCACTCTCTGGGCAAGAAAATTATGTCGGTTGTTGAAGAAGAAGATGAAGAAGAAGAAGAAGTGGAGGAAAAAAACGAAAAATAAGCGACAGAACTCTCGGAAACTGGAACAGGAGGGTAATTCAGACTTATGAATAAATCAACCCTTCTTGACCCTGTTTCGCATGAAGATAATTTTTTTTTTTTTTTCATCTCTAATCTCCCAATCAGATTTTAATGAGAAAATGGTTTTCGAGGAAAAGATCTTTCGCAGATGTTGTAGCAAGGAAAATTGGTAAAAAAAATTGTTCCACAGGGGACAAAAAATTGCAGCAATGGTGGGCTTTTTTTTTTTACAAATGATTTAGAAAATAAAATTCGTATACTCAGACTGGAGAGACTCTTATTAGTACAGGCATTTCCATTCAAAGATTCTTTGCAAAAGGAAATTTGATTGAAAAAAAGGACTCCGAAGGGAAAAATTTACAATTGAAGTGGGCATATTTTCTGTAAAGGGTTTTCAAATAAAAATTCTTTTTTTGAGACTGCACAGAGTTTTTCTACTAAAGGAATTTCCATTCAAAGATCTTTCAAACAAGTTTGAAGGAGATCTGGTAAAAAAAATGACTCCGCAGGGAAAAATTTAGAATTAAAGTTGGCATATTTTTTGCAAAAGATTTTCAAATAAAAATTCATGTTCTGAGATTGGACAGAGTCTTTCTACTATAGGAATTTTCATTCAAACATCTTTTACAGAAGTTCCAATCAAATTTGATTTTTAAAAAATGACTCCGCAGGGAAAAACTTGCATTGAAAGGCAATTTTCTGCAAAGGGTCTTCAACTAAAAACTCGTATACCTGCACCAAATGTTCCTACAAAGAGAGCAGTGCTTCCAAATCGAATTAGGTCCATTGGTTGAACTTCAGTCTACGACAAGAAAATATTTAAAAACATTCCCCTGAATGAAATAAGCTTCCAAAAAAGAAAAATGCTATTTACTTAATTTCATCTCCACATTTTTCCGAACTACATTTTTTTTCGCCATCCTCCACACTTTTTATTCCGCCCTTAATTTTACAGAGCCTTCTGTGGTATATTGAGAGCCTAACAGAAAAGCTAACAGAGTGGAAAAAGCATATTTGCACGTATAAAAAAATGTCTGTAGAAATGATGGTGGCCCAGTTGCTAAAAAATGCCTCATATTTAAATTGCTTATTTTTTTCCTATATTTTTTTTTTTTCTTTTTTTTTTGTCTTCAGGCCCAAAACGCGATGCTAGATTAGAGCCTCGGGGACTCCAGGACGAAACCACACGGTAAGTCAGGGTTAAGAAGACCGGTGATGTGGGCATCGTGCAACGCCACAACTAAAAATAATCATGGACCGGTCTAAAAATAGTGGCCCTCCTCGTGTGTACGTGTGCAACACTCAACCCGCTTCGCGGACCAACGAGTCCGACGCGACGAGTAAGAGAAAAAAGAAGAAAAAAAAAAAAAAAAAAAAAAAAAACAGGAAAGTAAAAGCAAAATGAGAAAGGACAGAGAGTGAGAAAGTGAGGAAAGAGCGCAAAGCATGGTGGAGAATACCCAAGGCGCACGAGGTAAGCATTCCAATGGGCGGGTTATCACAGAAGGATCCGTCCCACCTTCCGCTCCGCGCGACTATGGAATGCATCGATGCTGCATGAGCCAGACGCACGTCGGGTTTTCAAATCGAGACTGCAGAAACTCGGCCCACACGAATTTAAAACAAGGTTGCAGCCTCATTTTCAATTTTATTTTCAAAATTCAATCATTCCATTTGCTAATAATACCAAAGTTTCGTCATTTCACTCCAACAAAAAAAATGACCATTTAATTTTTGCTTCTTCATAGAGGAAACTTTGCTTTCGTGAAATTGCATACTTGTAAAGATTTTTTAGAAATGTAATCGACAACGATTGCTAGAAAAAAAATTGCGGTTTTTTTTAGTTAAAAAAAAAGAAATAGTAGAAACTTGCAAATTGCTTCCTCATTATTTTACATTTTTTAAAAAATGTATGTAAAGTAGAATTTTGCAAATTGTTTTATCTAAAGTTCTGCTTTGCATAGATTTAAAAAAAAATATAAAATAATGAGGAATCAATTTGGAAGTTCCTACTATTCTATTTTTTAACTAAAAAAAACCGCAATTTTTTTTCTATGTATGTTTCAATGTGTTTCTATGTATGTTTCAAAAAATATATAAAATAATGAGGAATCAATTTGGAAGTTCCTACTATTTTTTTTTTTAACTAAAAAAAACCGCAATTTTTTTTCTATGTATGTTTCAATGTATGTAAAGTAGAATTTTGCAAATTGTTTTCTCTAAAGTTCTGCTTTGCATACATTTAAAAAAAAATAAATAAAATAATGAGGAATCAATTTGGAAGTTCCTACTATTTCTTTTTTTTAACTAAAAAAAACCGCAATTTTTTTTCTATGTATGTTTCAATGTATCTAAAGTAGAATTTTGCAAATTGTTTTCCCTAAAGTTCTGCTTTGTATAGATTTAAAAAAAAAAAATAAAATAATGAGGAATCAATTTGGAAGTTCCTACTATTTTATTTTTTAACTAAAAAAAACCGCAATTTTTTTTCTATGTATGTTTCAATGTATGTAAAGTAGAATTTTGCAAATTGTTTTCTCTAAAGTTCTGCTTTGCATACATTTAAAAAAAAAAAAAAAAATAATGAGGAATCAATTTGAAAGTACCTACTATTTTTTTTTTTAAACTAAAAAAACCCGCAATTTTTTTTCTAGCAATCGTTATCGAATGCAAATTCTTGGACTCGTGGAATGCCCGATTCGTCAGGATTGTCATGCAACGATGAAACGTGACGAAGGATGAATGCAACGAGAAGTACGTGAATTTAATCAGACAAAAATGAAACGTCGGAGGAGGAGGCACAAAACGCGGTGTTTCTTATCGTCTCGAAGGGAAGCGGGCATTATTGCGCGCACTCGGCAAAGTAGACGTGATGGCCTTGCGTGTGAGCAATTATTTTAGTGCGCGAACGCATAATTCCGCGGTGCTTGTTTGCTGGTTTGTTTCGCTAGGTGCGCTTCGAAGCTCTTCAGGATATTTTTTTTTTTTTTTCTCTTCCTTTTTCTTTTTTACCCAGAGCTGCTGCGAATTACACGTTTCTTTATAATTAGAAGAGCTGTAATATAATCAACGAGAGCATTAAGCGGTCGCTTTATTCGCGAGCCACTTTATTTTTTTTTTTTTTCATTTTCTTTTGCGTTCTGCACGGAGGGTTTTTTTCGAAGCCGGAAATGCGGACCACAAACCACAATGATGAGGCATTTTACGATTCCCGTTTGTCTCAATGACGTCACTGTTGCAGCCGCAAATAATGTGAGCCCCTTTTTTTTTTTTTTGCAATGCAATCAACAGTAAAAAGTGCGAAGTTAAATAATTAAATTCGCTTGTGCAATTTAATTATTTAATTACATATATTTTTTTTTTAATTTATAAAAAATGCACATTTGTTGTCAGAAACAGAGGGTCGTCTTCACCTAATCCAATGTGAATTACATTGGAATTGGAGAAAGGACAGACGAGGCCTCAGACATTGCAATGACGTTGACGTCAGGAATTCCCTGAAGAAACGGAACACCGCAGGTAAAGAAAGAAAGAAAGAGAAGAAGAAAAAAATCGCCGACACGATTTAGAAGAGGAATAGGAGAAAAAGGAATGCCTCTAGATGTACACGACGTGTGTCTGTGAATCCGGTGTCTCTCCGACGCCTCTCATACACTCGATGTTTGAATAATTGAGTAAACAGCGCTCGGGTTTCGCGGCAAATTTACAGACAGCATCGCGCAGATTAATGTCTACAGGCACGTGTCGTGATTCATCGATGAGAATGAGAACAGTTATGATGATTCGGACGGCGGTTCAAAGGTACACGTAAAAGTAGGACAATGAAAGAAAGAGCGAAAAAGAAAAAAAAAAGAAACGGATTCTACGCGACGGAGACAAGGTTCTGGTCAGAAAGGGCGATTCCGATGGAAGGATACGTATCACAGATTTTAACAATATTTTGCACCACTTTAGCATTATTTATCAACTTTCAGCATACTTTAGCATACGTTCAGCAATTTTTATCAACTTTTAGAACGCTTTAACGTGCGTTCAGCGATTTTTGTCAATCTTTAGCATAGTTCTCTATATTTGCAGCACCTTTGATCAACTTTTAGCATACTTTCAGCATATTTGATCAACTTTTAGCATATTTTGGTATATTCTCCCCATTTTTTTTCATGAAATTTTAGCATACTTTAGCATACGTTAAGCATTTTTGAATCAACTTTTAGCATAGTTTAGCGTGCGTTCATCAATTTTTATAAACTTTCAGCATATTTTAGTATATTTTCAGTACCTTTGATCAACTTTTAGCATACTTTCAGCATACGTTCATCATATTTGATCAACTTCTAGCTTATTTTGGTATATTTTCAGAATTTCTTATCAACTTTTAGCATAAATTAGCATACGTTCAGCCTCTTTTGATCAACTTTTAGCATATTTTAGTATATTTTCCGCATTTTTTCATCAAATTTTAGCATACTTTAGCATACGTTAAGCATTTTTTAATCAACTTTTAGCATAGTTTAGCGTGCGTTCATCAATTTTTATAAACTTTCAGCATATTTTAGTATACTTTCAGCACCTTTGATCAACTTTTAGCATACTTTCAGCATACGTTCAACATATTTGATCAACTTCTAGCTTATTTTGGTATATTTTCAGCATCTTTTAGCATAATTTAGCATACGTTCAGCCTCTTTTGATCAACTTTCAGCATATTTTAATATATTTTCAGCGCCTTTAATCAACTTTTAGCATACTTAACTATACGTTCAGTATGTTCGATCAACTTCTAACTTATTTTAGTATATTTTAAGCATCTTTTATCAACTTTTAGCGTAATTTAGCATACGTTCAGCCTCTTTTGATCAACTTTTAGCATACTATAGCATACGTTCTGCAACTTTTATCAACTTTTAGAATATCCTATCATAGTTTCAGACATTTTTTGTCAACTTTTAGCATACGTTCAGCAACTTTTATAAACTTTCAGCATATTTTAGTATATTTTCAGCATCTTTAATCAACTTTTAGCATACTTTAGCATACGTCCAGCATATTTGATCAACTTCTAGCATATTTTGGTACAGTTTCGGCATCTTTTATCAACTTTCAGCGTAGCTTATCATAGTTTCAGCATTTTTTTTAACAACTTTTAGAATATTTTAGTATATCGTCAGCATCTTTTATCAACTTTTAGCATATTTTAGCATAGTTTCCAGGATCTTTTATCAACTTTTAGCATAACTTGGCATACTACTTTCAGCTTCTTTTATCAACTTCTAGCATATCTTAGGATACTTTAGCCTATTTTCAGCATCTTCTAGAATTAGATATAATACTAGACTGTTAAAATGTTTTGCTACAAACTTAAATTAAAAATATGCTTATCTTACTAAAGCTCGTATGTTAAAAATGGGCTGATTATTTAAAATGCGCTTAATGTATATAAAAAATGGGCTCAATGTCGAAATTTCTCATCAATCTAGTCGATAACAGACCCTCCAACTCTATAATCACGTACTGAATTGCTTCAACTAGAACCCTAGAAAATGTCGAAGCTTTAAAGTTCAAATATGTAGTTACGACAGAATCACCTTAAAATAGAATGCGATTTATCCCTGAATTTCAAGAATATATATATATTTTCTGCAATAGACACAACCCAGACACTCGGAATTTTAGTGAGAAATAATATAAAGTGTGTCACGGTAATCGGGGATGATGAGGAAAGATGAGCCAAGGACTCGCTCAAAGAAGACTCGTTTAAGCCCTTGGCTTGGTGTTTGTTTCTCGGATGAGATAAAGAAATGATGTACTGTAGAAATATGGGACAAACGTCGACCAATAACAGAAGCCAGAATCTCTGCAGTAGGTTGAAACTAGAAACTATGTGGAAATATAAGTTGTAAACCAATGCCCGCCCCGACACACCGCCTAACATCCTCTCATCTAGCTCTCTACTTTGCCCGGTGCTTTGCCTGGTGCTGCCCGTGACGAGGAGAAGTTCATGGGCACACACACGTTATTATAGTCATCTCTCTCGAGGCACGCGTGAGCCTGAGTTTCTTCGAGCTGCCTGTTACCATTTAGCTCGTTCGTCTCTCGTAAATAGTGTAGAGAGAGAATGAGAAAGAGAGAGAGGAGTTGGCATTGGGGGCTCTCTCAGCGAAGACGGGTGCAAAAGCTTCTTCTGTGCAGACACACCCGGCAGCTTAAACGCTAACGGTGTCGTGTTACTCATTCCAATACACATTTTTGCGACATTTCTTCGCCTATGCTGTAAAAAAAGAATCATTGAGATTTTCGACTGCTTATCTAATTTACTTTACACATTGCCGATGTAAAGGGTTCAGGATGAAGTTAAAGGCTTAAGCTGAAAACACCCTTTTTCGTTTAGTATCGATTTTGACTGCTGCACCAATTTTTAGACATTTGCAATATTTTGTCAGAATTTTTTCTGTGTGCTATTGAATTTTGTATAAATAAACTTGGTTATTTCTAAAAATAATGATATTGTTGTCAAATTTACTTGGCATCTGTGTTTTGAAGAAATTAATACATTTCTTGTTGAATAAAATGGTTGTTTCCGTCAGAATACTGTTTTAGCTACCAAAAAAAAAATACACAATGTGTAACAAAATTTGAGACAAGTACATTTACATTAGTGGCATTCTATGTGTGCAAAAAGTTTTGAGATAAAGTAACAAAATACTGGTAGCATATATTGTCAAGTGTATGTGTGTTCAATTTTTATGCAGGGAAAGTCTTTTATAAAACTGTAGAAAAAAAAATCTTGCGTTTGCAGGTAAAGAAATTTTGATTGAAAAATAGAAACAAATAAAAATTGAAAATAATTGAGTAATGTTGTAGCAAAAAAAAAATAGACCTTTTGGCGAGTTTGTAGAATGTAGTCAATTGTTTAATGATTCAATGTTTCCGGCAGAACACAGTTTTTAATAAATATTTTAATCCAAATTTATCTTGAGTTACAGGATTTAAAATCTATCCAAAACTGGTACATTGAGTGACCAAAACTGGTGCATAGCTCCCCGAAACTGTTGAAATAGCATTTCGAATAGAAATTGCATTTGGAGGTAAAGAAATTTTTATTAAAAAATAGAAACAAATAAAAATTGAAAATAATTGAGTAATGTTGTAGCAAAAAAAAAAATTAGCCCTTTTGGCGAGTTTGTAGAATGAAGTCAATTGTTTCATTATTCAATGTTCCCGTCAGAACACAGTTTTTAATAAATATTTTAACCCGAATTTATCTCTGAGTTAAATGATTTAAAATCGTGTCCAAAACTGGTGCGTAGCTCCCCGAAACTGCTGAAACTGCAATTTTCATTCCCTTCTTCCATTTTTCAGTTTTTTTCTAACAATTCGTTCAAATGTGTTTTATGAATTTATTTTCCGAATCACGAGCATTTGAAGATGAGCCACGAAGAAGATCCTTGATCCATGAAGGCGATCTAGAAAAAGAATTTAAGCGATGTGGGGCGACTTTGTGGCAGACCGGGGTAACCTGGATCAATCTGTAGATGTTTCTATAATTTGAGGGGAAAAAAAGAATACTACCGCCACGATGTAGTAGCTTTAGTAGCAGTCGTCGTCGTCGTCGTCGTCACGAAATAAAAGCTTTCGGTATTTTTATATCCGCGGGAGTTAAAGGCTTCGAGGTGTGTTTGAGCGCACGCAGAGCAACCGGGCCTCTCTCTATTAATATCCACAGTGCCGGGCTTCCTTTCGAACCCCTCAGCACAACTCTTGCAGCTCGCAACTTGATGCCGATCGCTTCGACTTCTTCTTTTTTTTTTTAGGCTTTTTTACGACGCTACTCTGAGAATAAAAGAAAAAAAAAAGATTAGTAGATTCAGGAGGAAGCGGGAATGAAAAATCAAGGAACATGAAAAATTTGACAAAGGAACAAAAAAAAAAAAAAAGATTATTAATAATATAAAAAATTATACGCCAAAAAATTAAAAAAATTTCATGAATTTTATAGATCAATCACAGTCGATAGATGATAAAGCAAAATAAACAAATAATTTCTTATGATTTCAGAGATAATATTTTATTTAACAGTGGCAGAAATAAATTTTATTTATTTATTTATTTATTTATTTATTTATTTATTTATTTATTTATTTATTTTTTTTATTCGTAGCTTTTAAAAAAAAAAATCCACAATAATTTAATTATTCAGAGAGGAGTCATACAGATCAATATATTTATTTTCGTTAAAGACAATAATAGTTCGAAAGTGGTACATCATGTTGTAATAATACGCAACTTTAGAAATAATAGATTATTATGAGAGACAGTGTGGTAAACACAATAAATTGGGAGCGGTTGACCAGAGAACAGCTGGTCGGTATATACTAAGATTTTTGGAACACAGCCATCGCTCTATGTATATGTAATGGAGGATGCTAATTATTACATTTGTTTTAATCAGCCATAAAGCATATTAAATGATGCATAAATTTTGAATAATAAATTGCAAAATTTTATTCAGCATTTTTTTTTCCAGAAATAAAGAATTTATAAAAAGTTTTCATTTTTCATTAATGTTATTTCATTTTCTTGGAATGTTAGAGGATTATTATTTAATAATAAATATCTGAAAAAACATAAAAATATATATTTTTTTAATCGAACGAAACTAGAAATGATAACAAATAGAGTTTTTGTATTTTTCATTTCACGAAATATTTTGTATAATTTTAACTAAAAAAAAAAAGGTGTCATTTTAGTTTGATAAACATTAAAAATAATTATTTATTAAATTAACATTTTTTAAATCCTGTAACCACCAATTATTGTGTAATGAATTTTGATAAAATTGCCTGCAAGCCATAAATTGAAAAAGCTTTTTTTAAAGAAAAAAAAAAAAAAAAAAAGAGCATATCGGTAAAGCGTATGACTCATTCTATATTGACTGCAGTGGTACAACAAATATGCAAGCGACTTGGCAAAACGTGCGAATAACCTGTTCGGCGCGTGGAAAATGAACGAATTATTGGTGTTTGTAAAACCGGACGTGGGCGAGTTATTCGTTTATAAGCATAGAAACGAGATACGATTTCTGTATCGTCGAGTTGCGATGAAGATGCCTATATACCCTATATATATATATATATATATATGGTTACACCACTGAGTAAGGGATGTTTACGTGGATTCCTTAACATATCTTGCGAATAGAGAAAGAGAGAGAGAGAGAGAGGTACAGAGAAGCTGTCAAGATAAGAAATCGGCATAGCTCGCGTGTATTCGTACCGTGTGCAAGCTCACGCGTAATACTTGAACATTGGTAATGCCATTGGTTGTGATGGTAATAGTGTACAAGCCCGGCCAAAACGCCCACGCAAGTAGCGCGTCTCCTCGGAGACCACAAACCTCGTAGTCGTTGTCTTTCTTCATTTCCTCTACACTCTCTCAAATCGCGATCGTCATTCGCCCTTTTAGACAGCGTCACAGCCACGTCACCGTTGCACGCTTACGAGACTTTTTACAAGTCTCTTTGCGAGACTTTTTACAAGTCTCTTTGCGAGACTTTTTGCAAGTCTCTTTGAGAGACTTTTGAAAGTCTCTTTGCGAGACTTTTTGCAAGTCTCTTTGAGAGACTTTTTGCAAGTTTCTTTGCGAGACTTTTTACAAGTCTCTTTGCGAGACTTTTGCAAGTCTCTTTGAGAGACTCTTTGCAAGTCTCTTTGAGAGACTCTTTGAAAGTCTCTTTGAGAGACTCTTTGAAAGTCTCTTTGAGAGACTCTTTGAAAGTCTCTTTGAGAGACTCTTTGAAAGTCTCTTTGTGAGACTTTTTGTAAAACTATTTGTTAGATTCTTTGTGAGACTATTTGCGGGATTGTGTATGAATCTATTTGCGAGACTCTTTTTGAGACTACTTGTGAGACTCTTTCCGAAATTTTGGAAAACGCTTTTTGAGACTTAAAGACTCTCAAAGACGCTTACAGTCTCGAAGAGTCTCAAGTCTCGAAGGGTCTCGTGTCTCGAAGAGTCTCAAAGAGTCCCAGCAGTCCAAAAGTCTGAGAGTCTCAGAGTCTCGAAAAGTGTCAGAGTCTCCGAAAGTCTCAGAGTCTCCAAAAGTCTCAGAGTCTCCAAAAGTCTCAGAGTCTCCAAAAGTCTCAGAGTCTCCAAAAGTCTCAGAGTCCCCAAAAGTCTCAGAGTCTCCAAAAGTCTCAGTCTCCAAAAGTCTCAGAGACTCCAAAAGTCTCAGAGTCTCCAAAAGTCTCAGAGTCTCCAAAAGTCTTAGAGTCTCCAAAAGTCTCAGTCTCCAAAAGTCTCAGAGTCTCAGAAAGTCTCAGATTCTCCAAAAGTCTCAGAGTCTTCAAAAGTGTCAGTGTCTAAAAGTCTCAGAGTCTCCGAAAGTCTCAGTCTCAGAGAGTGTTATTCTCAAAAAGTCTGAGAGTCTTCAAGATGATCTCAGAGTCGCAAGAAAAAGAAATCGTTACGCTGACCCGTCTGGAGAAAAAGAAGATTTTCGAGGAGTGACGTTTGACTTAAGACTGATGCATTGTTGGGGAAAGTCGGCCTTAAGAATTTCTCGACGATGACGTTTGAATGGACGCATCTATCACGATTCATGAATGAACGGAGTGAGAGGAAACGCTTTCCCGTCACGTACAAACACGCTGTACACGCCGGCTTTCGATTCCATGAGAAACGATTCCAGGAACTTGCGCTGGACTCGATGATGCGTCACACTCGGCACGTCAACTGCTCAACGATTGAGAGTATACAATAAGATCATCGATCGGAATGACGTAAAACCCGATTTTGGTTCGTAAGAAGAATGAATAGTCAAATTTCGTGAATTCTTCGTCATTTTCAAGAGAAACTACTCTCTTTGTCAATCATTCTTCTATGACTCGCTGCGCTGTGACAAAAATCATTATTTTATTTGTTTCAAAGCGCTTTCGTAAGGCACAGAAAACTGGGTCTCACTTCCTGTTCGCGGTTCGCGGACAATTGCATGCAGTAAAAATGCTTTCTTATCACCTAAGCGTCGTCCGATTGTATAAAACGCTCTTTGGAATTTATTTACTGTCCGACGGGCGAACATAACGAAGCGATAATACGAGCGCAACGCTTGCATCGGTAGATATTCTTTCGTAGTGGGTGTCGTATAACGGCAATTTTCGTCTATTAAGTTAGCGACAAAATTGCAGAAAAGTAAATGAAAAAGAAAAAAAGGATCTCATTATTTTTAACACATTTTTTAAAATCATTAATTATTTATTAACAAAAAGGCTTAAAAGCGTTTTTTTGGGAACCGTGAAAAAATTTTAAAAAAGGATTTTATAATTTATAATACATTTTTATTATTATTAATTTTAATTTCATTATTATTATTATTATTATTATTATTATTATTATTCTTAATATTAGTACATTTTTTATTTGTCATTTCGACAAAAAAAATGCGAATCGCACAAATAAAAAAAAATAATGATGTCACTTCTGATTTAACATAATTATTTGTATTTCTTGAGACTTTTTTTTTCACTTCTAATATCGGAAAACAATATTTGTAAGTTCGTTTTATTTACACAAAAAATGTTGACTGTGTAAATAAGCAAAATTATAGAGTAGATTTTTCAAGATAATCCTTCAATTTTTAGTATTCAATGAAAATCGAAGTTCCTCCAGCAGTTAATAATTTAAGAAGAATTTAAATTTAAAAAAAACAGCTCAACACATTGTGTGTTTTTTTCGTTTTTGTATACCTTTTCTTTGAAGAAATTACCTATATTTATTCGAACGAAAATAAGTCTGTTTACGCCAAGAATCGACGTGACATATTTTCACATTTTTATAGAAGTCACAAAGGACTTTTTGACGATATTTGTCGGGTTCCAAAAATACAACATTTTAAATACAATAACATTCCTGAAATCGTAAAAATAACGAAAACACAATTTCAATTTATCATTATTTTTCATAATTTTTACAAATAAATTACATATTTCTTTTATCTTCATCCCAGTTACACGAAAATTTATTTAGAAAAGTAGAAAATGTAAAAAAAAAAAACCTATTAATTTAATTTCACTTTTTATCTCATTTCGCAATTCGACTAACATAGTCACTAATGACGTTTTCAAAAAAAAAAAAAATTTAATACGTAACAAGTGATTCAGACGTCGAATTAGAGACGAGTTCGATGTGTTTTGGTCGAGAAACGAAAGAGAGAGACACAAAACGTTGGAGGAGAGATATCTCTCTCTCTCTCTCTCTCTCGCTCACTCTAAAGTGTAAAATTTATTTTCGCGGTGACTACACGGACAGGAAGAAGCAAAGAGACTTCGGGGCTGGCCCCGGCTCGCGAGTTTCGCAAAGGCACCTTCTCGAAATAGAACACCCAAATAATTTGCCTCGGATTACCAGCGCCGTCTATAACGCGCGCGCGTCTTTCGTCCACAGGAAATCTCTCGAGGCTCTTTCCGCGTCCTCTTCCATCATTATGCACTAAGAGTAAATAATACAATCGAGGAAAAACCATCGCGATAAGTTTGCTTCTCGACTCTCGAAGACTGATCGATTATTCTGTAAATCTCAGTCGAGTCGCACATTAAGATCGAGCTTTTTCGAGAGGTCGAAACATTGCTCGATACGATTAATGCGAGAAACGAGAAATTTGCGAGTGTGTTTTTTTTTATCGAGAATCAAAAGTCGAAGGCATCGTGTGTGATCCATCTCGAGTTACCATCGTGACGTCCCTGCCAAAATCTCAGCTCTCCGACTTCGGCGCGTAGTTGGCAACGATTTCTGTCGATGCGCGTGAAATTTGGCGTTCGTCGTGTTCGGGCTTACGTAACACTATCGCGAATTTTCCTTCTTCTTCGTCTCTTCTTCGTCCACTCTTCAGCTTCTATCCGCGAATCCTCGGGCTTGCCACATTACGCCCGGCAAATCGTTTCTCAACGGGCGCCAAAATAACATTTCCGAAAATCAAAAGCATCTAAATGTCGATCAATTGTATTGTAATATATAAAAAAAATATTTTAAGTCCAGATTTTTAAAAATAATTTTATATTTTTATTGCTAAGGAGGAACCTAATCCGCATTTTTTAATTTTTTTTTCTTTAGCGTCAATGATACTTTTTTTATTTAAAAAAAAAGTTTTTTTTTTAATATGTAAGATTCCATTTGTTAGAATTTTTTTAAAGTATTTTACGTCGAATATGAATTTTTTTGTTACTTTACTAAAAAGAAAAAATTAAATTACGTTTTTAAGGTTTTTATTGAAATTTTCAAGTTATTTGATTTGTTACGTATTTATAAAAATTGTTGTTACAAATCGTAGCAATTTTATTTTTTTCACATTATTAATTTAAAAAAAAAAACGTAAATGACTTTAGAGGTTTTGAAAAAGTTGAAACTAATTGTAATATAAAAAAAGAACAATCTAAGCCCAGATTTTTTAAAGTAATTTGATATTTTGATTGCTAAGTAGGAACCTAAACCGCATTTTTTTATTTTTTTTTCTTTAGCGTCAATGACACTTTTTTAAAGTATCATTGATGAGTAAATTGATAATTCCTAAAGTAAATTCGTTATTCAACAAAATAACTTTTACAAAACGTAGCAGAACTTTTTTAAAATTATTAGTTTAATCAAGAAAATTGTGTAAATTACAAAAGACTTGTTCAAATAACTAGAAGATTTAATAAATTCTTCTGTCATTTTACAAGTTTAGACACAACATTTTAAAACAAAATAGTCAATAATATTTTTATCGCGTATTTAAGAAATTAATGTTTACAAATAGAAACACTTCTGTTCATTTTTTCTTTTTTCATTCCGTTACGAATTAAAAAAAAAGAATGTGTAAGTAATAAATGACTTGTCTTGTTAATTTATTAACAAAATTACTTTTTCAAAGTAATTTTATTAATATTTAACAAAAGCAATATTTTTCAAAATGTAATTTTGTTAATTTATTAACAAAATTATTTCGTTAATATAATTAAACAAAATAATTTTTACCAAAGAAAATTATCACTCGAACTTTACAACAGAATTTTTATCGTATATAAAATATTTTTATCGTATATAATTGATGATACGCTATCGATCAATTATCTAATCGCAATCCATTGATCTGTATATGATATAATATACGTATCGTATTAAATAACATTGACTCATGATTTACAATCCACCACTCGATATAAGCTTCGATTCTAAATTAATCTCATAAATGCTTTCAGACAGTAATTCAATAGTTTTATAAATCGATAAACATCAATTTAATCTACACAATTTTTTTATATGAATAACTTTTTTTAATTAATTTTAAAATAAATAAAAAAAAATTACGCACAATTGAAAAATATATATTTCTTCACGAATAGACACAATTTTTGTTTGTTAATTTTACAAAAAAAAAATTAAAAAATTCGCAAACATTTGTTTTACGCATTTTCTTAAATAAAAAATTTGAAAAAAAAATTGTCATTAAAGATGAGTCAAATATTTCTTCATGAATAGTCACAATTTTTGTTTAATTTTATAAAAAAAAATAAAAAATTCGCGAACATTTGTTTTACGCATTTTCTTAAATAAAAAATTTGAAAAAAAAATTGTCATTAAAGATGAGTAAAATATTTCTTCACGAATAGTCACAATTTTTGTTTGTTAATTTTACCAAAAAAAATCACAAGTTCGCAAATATTTGTTACAATTTTTATTTTATGAAAAATTTCAGAAAAAAAATTTGTCATCAAAGGTGAGTAAAATATTTCTTCACGAATAGTCACAATTTTTGTTTCTGAATTTTACAAAAAAACAAAAGTTCGCAAATATTTGTTTCACAAATTCGTTTTTTAAATAAAAAAATTTCAGAAAAACAAAATTTGTCATTAAAGACGAGTAAAATATTTCTTCACGAACAGTCACAATTTTCGTTTGTTCATTTTATTAAAAAAAAAAAAAAAAAAAAAAAAAAAACAAAAACTCGCGAGTTTTCGTTTTAAAACCTTTTCTTAAAAAGAATTTCAGAAAACTTGTCATTAAGGGTGATTTTTTGAGAATATGTTTTTTTTTTCTTACCACGAAAGTTTTCATTTCTTAGAACATTTTTTTTCCTTCAATTCCCTAAAATTGTATCTACGCCGTCTCACAAAATTTCTTACAGAGAGTATTCAAGTCTTCCTTAAAAATCGATAAAAGTACAATCGAATTGTACCAATAATATAATCTATGTAATAATCGATTCCCTTACCTTTTGAACGATCAGTGGTGTGCCAAAATCCTTTCCGCCCTGAAGACGAAATCCCCAAGGTGATCCATCGAATCTGGACAACTTGACGCTGATCAATTGCGCCATCACTCACGAAATCAACAAACTCGTAAACAAACAAGCGAACAAACAAACAAAAGTCTACGGAAAAAAAGAGAAGAAAGGCTTCGTCGAACGTTTTAACCTCAAAAGGTCAGATTTCTTTATTTGTATTTGAAAACAAAAGAAAGTGTCCCGAACGGCCGGTCTCTCTTCTCACGACGACCGTTGACAAACGATTTCGCTTGATAACTCAAAAATCGTGGAAAAAAATAGTTCCTCGGATAAGCTGCAAATATATCCAAGATAAGAAATGACGAAAAATCACGAAAAACAAAATTTGCAGAACTTCCGAAGAACGATGAAAAAGTACGTGTTTTTTCTTTTTTCTTTTTTTTTTTTTCTTTCGTTGTTGTTGTTATTTCGGCACCGAAGATCGAGTCCCGCTCGTTCTTTCTCTCAAACTGAAGCAGCGTTCAACGCTGCAAGACTATTTCGTGTTTCCCGTTCGTGTAAAAACGCTGTACTCGGTATTTTATATATATAACTTCGCCTGGAGAGTCCGTGGAGCTTCTATACTACAGTATCTATATTTGTGTATAAATGTATGTGTATAGTAAGTTATAAGGCGCGCACATATATATATATATATATATATATTTTTTTTTTTCTTCTTCTGTTTTTCAAATTAATTTATATATGTGTGTGTATATTGTGGAGTGTGTATTTATATAAATGAGAGGCGTTTATTGTGTCGCGAGCGCAGCGCGATCGTTCCCGTGGAAACGCAAAAACCGAAGTAAAGTTAAAACTGACCGGTTAGTCGGCCAGGAGGACTTTCCACGCCGTTTTTAAACGAGCCAGCAAAACTGTGGAAGAGAGAACGCGGTGGGTATATAAGAACTTGGTTTCAGAGCGCGTGCGTCGTCTCTGGAAACAAGCAGTGGGGGACGAAAGCCTCATGGCATTCCCGACATTTCACTCGCGTCTCCCGCACCAATCGCTTCTCCTATTCGCCATATCCCTTCATTTACCTCCTCCAATTTCTTCCCGATCTTTCACAGAACACACACTCCAAACATTCCTCTGCACGTTTGACAAATTCATTCAGCGACAAAATACAACAGAATTTTCACAAGTTTTCGCACTTTTTATCGTTCTTTTTAATGAAAATTTTGGAAATTTGGATTTTTTTTCATGAAAAAATTGGATTTTTTTTTATTGAAAAATTTTAAAATTTGCATTTTTTTGATGAAAAATTTAGATTCTTTTTTTTTAATGAAAAATTTGGAAATTTGGATTATTTAAATGAAAAAATTGGATTTTTTTTAAATAAAATTTTTTTATTTTTTTTTAATGCCAAATTTAGAAAATTCTGATTTTTTAAATTAAAAATTTTGAAATTTGTATTTATTTTAAATAACATTTTTTGAATTTTGGTTTTTTTTAAACGAAAATTTTTGTATTTTGAATTTTTTTAAGTAAAATTGTTTGAACTTTGATTTTTTTTTTAACGGAAAATTTAAGAACACCGATTTTTTTAAATAACATTTTTTGAATACTGGTTTTTTTTAAACGAAAAATGTTGAATTCCCACTTTTTAAAATAAAATGTATTGAATTTTGCTTCTTTTTTTTAATCGAAAATTTTTCTATTTTGAATTTTTTCAAGTAAATTTTTTTGAGTTTTGGTTTTTTTTTAAATGAAAATGTTTGAAATACTGATTTTTTTAAATGAAAATTTGGACAAAATATAAAAATTCCAAATTTCAAAATATCGCAAAAATATTTTTATCAGGATTGCATTAAATTGACATTAATTTTTCTGTTAGTTTCTAATTTTACAGAAAAAAAAAAAATCCAAAAATAATGTATTAAAAATATTATATTTTCCTTCTGCACAACACTGATTATATTTCTTATTTTAAAAATGCCCATTTTCCCACATTATTATTGTAATAATAAAAAAAAAAAAAAACAAGAAAAGGAAGATTGGTAATTTCAGAAAGAATGATACACAGTGATATGTAAGCTGCATACGTATAAATGCTGGGAGCGTATATAAACGATGCAGTACGTACAACATAGTGTGTACTAGCAGCCGGCGACCGAGCCGAAACTCGTTGTTTCTATACTCTCCATCGCAATTGCTATACTGCTCGGTTACCGAGCATTCCGCGACCTCGTCCCTGATGCGCTCTTTCTCTTCGAAGCCCCTGACAATGAAGACAAAAGCAAATAACATCTTCTTCAAGGCTACCGTATATACTTTTTTTTCCTCTTTTTTTCCGTTTCACATTTTCTTTTCTGTTATTCTCGATTGCTTATCGGTTATCAGTGCCAAAATGGACTTGCTGTATATTTATAATACCACGATTACTGTATTCATTTTCTTTAGTGTCTTAAGAGCGAATCATACGTTATTAAGTCTGAATACTATAATAGTTTTCAATTTCGAAGGAGCATTAAAGGGAATACCTCGGAACAAACGAGATCGGGTATTATATTCATTGTTAAATATATATATATTTGTTCATTTTAAACTAAATTTTTTCTCATCTAAATAATGAAAATTATTTTAGCCATAAAAAAAAAATCGAAGTTGAAAGTGAATCACACTGATATAACAGGAATCCTCAGTCCTTAGGGAAACCCACCATATTCCTAAGGATTTCGAGGGGTTTCCTCGGAATATGGAGGGTTTCCCTAAGGACTGAGGGTTCCTGTTCCTTTAATCGCTAGGGAAATCCTTCATATCCCTAGGGAACCCTTTCAAATCTTTAGGGAAACCCTCCATATCCCTAGGGAAACACCCATATCCTTAAGGAACCCTCAATCCCTAGGGAAACCGTTATCCCTAGGGAAACCGTTATCCCTAGGGAAATCCTTATCCCTAGGGAAACCCTTATCCCTGGGGAAATCCTTATCCCTAGGGAAATCCGCATCCCTAGGGAAACCCTTATCCCTAGGGAAATCCGCATCCCTAGGGAAACCCTTATCCCTAGGGAAATCCTTATTCCTAGGGAAATTCTTATCCCTAGGGAAATCCTTATTCCTAGGGAAACCCTTATCCCTAGGGAACCCCTTATCCCTAAGGAATCCCTTATCCTTAGGGAACCCCTTATCTCTGGGGAAACCCTTATCCTTAGGGAACCCCTTATCCCTAGGGAGCCCGGGAATAAGGCAGAAGTACGCCCTTCTTATCCTGGACGGAGGACTTACGACTTTACGGTTCTGAAGGGCAGGTTGGTAGGACAGGCAAACAGACAACTTTCTAAAATATATATAACATCTAAATATGTTAATAGAAAATATATTAATAATATGGATTAAAAAGAAAATTGTCAGTGACCGTTTTGATTTAACTCCCAACATGATCAAAATTTTCTTATCATGTATAAAAACCCCAAAAAAATTGACAGGATGGTAAATCAATACCTTCGACAGATATTAGTCGAGTTAAACGCTAACAAAAATAAGATCGATCTAATACTAATGGTAACCAAAACAGCTCTCTGCATTTCACATGTTTGAAATTCTCGGATCACCTTATCCAAAGCCTTTCTTCTTCCTTTTTTCCAAAGCCCCATTCCCTTGACGCTATTCTTCAATTTCATGTCAAAATGAAAAAAAACATTTACTTTTCTAAAAATTCCAGTCTAACGATGACGCATTAGAATTCAACAGATGTAAAGTAAAGAATTCCACAAGAGATAGATTTTGTGGAAAGAAATTCTATACACCATTTGTTGAACGCTTCGGAGGGAATATACCCGTACATATGAAAGAGATGACAACGAAGAAAGTCGAAAAGGAACACCCTTCTTCGTCATCTCACAGCCCGTTGCATTTATATACGCGCCCGTTGGCGGTCACGAAGGGAGAGACCGCGAACTAGTTCGTGAATCATGCCTAGAATGCTTTACATAAATTGTTCGGGGACTACGTCACGCTACTCGAGAAGCCCCCGCGCGCGCTACGTGAGACGAAGTCACTCGCGCGCCCATAAGGCGAGAGTTTTCTTTCGTTGACTTTTGCCTCTCCGCTGTAACGGACGTTCCCCCGTCCACTCGACATAGGAAATCGTGTGGACAGAAAACAGCAACACCAGCATTCAGTACACTCTGTATATTTAATTTATGACGAAAACGCTGTTTTTCTGGCAATTTTTAACAACTATATGTCATTACACACTGTTAAAGAAAAACATACTAAAAATTTACAGTAAAAAACTAATATAAATGTATAATGTAAAATTACAGATCAGAAAAATACGAATATTTGGAAATTTTATTATTATTATTATTATTATTATTATTTTATTATTATATTATTGTTATTATTATTGTTGTTGTTGTTGTTGTTGTTGTTGTTGTTGTTGTTGTTGTTGTTGTTGTTGTTGTTGTTGTTGTTGTTGTTGTTGTTGTTGTTGTTGTTGTTGTTGTTGTTGTTGTTGTTGTTGTTGTTGTTGTTGTTGTTGTTGTTGTTGTTGTTGTTGTTGTTGTTGTTGTTGTTGTTGTTGTTGTTGTTGTTGTTGTTGTTGTTGTTGTTGTTGTTGTTGTTGTTGTTGTTGTTGTTGTTGTTGTTGTTGTTGTTGTTGTTGTTGTTGTTGTTGTTGTTGTTGTTGTTGTTGTTGTTGTTGTTGTTGTTGTTGTTGTTGTTGTTGTTGTTGTTGTTGTTGTTGTTGTTGTTGTTATTATTATTATTATTATTATTATTATTATTATTATTATTATTACTATTAAAAATATTGCATTAATTTTGGACGTAATCAGACACATTTTGTATATTGATTAGCTCTGTATTTGTTTTTTTATGTACACGAATTATACACGGCAAATAGACGGACCACCGTCGTGTGTTGAAAACGTATATATAGTTATTATAAAAGTAAAGTCTCGTGAATAATCCATTCATCGATTATATGGTAATAATAATTTGCATTTTTTTTTTTTGTTCTTTTTTATTCAGTTTAATGGCTGATGCTCCTGTCATCGGCAACGCTCAGTGCTGGCGATCTCTGGAACATCGACAAAACTTGATTTGAGGTCGCATATTTTTATTAGCTGTCGATAAAACAGGACTAGACTTTGTAAACGAGGGCGCCACAAAAGGAAATAACGATGCACTCTCACTTATTTACAAGTTTTTTGTTTGTTTTTTTTTTGTTTGTATTTGACGAATCTTATTGTGAGTTGAAAAATTATGTGATCATTCTCGTTTATAATTTGGTTAAATAAGTGAGATTGCACTGGTTTATTTTTATTTTTTTTTTTTTTTTGACGAGCGTTATGTGTATTAATTTACCACTCTCTCGATAATATCTTCAGCTGCATTGACCTTTGGTGGTCTTGCCGGAATTCCTGTCTTCGGCTCTCGTTCCATTTTGTGCAACATTTTGTAGACACTGGAGCCCATCAGATGATCGTAATTGGGCAGCCAATTTTTCTCAAATTTCTTGAAGTTGACCCTTTGGAAGACCAGATAACAAGAGATTAATTGCTTGTTTTGTAAATGGGAGGAAAAAGGTGCAAGGATATTTGGTAAGGAAAAAATTTGTCCACTGGGCAAAAATCTTACAATAAAAATTGACATATTTTTTTTTTTCTAAAGATTTTTCAAATACAAATTGCTGTTCACTTAGACTGGAAAAAAATTTTCTAGAAAAATAATTGATCTCAGCTGGAATCAGTTTGGTACATTGATGCACTTTTTTTTTTTTTTTTTTTTTCAGAAGTTACAAGGAAAATTTGGTAAAATAATTTTGCAAAAAATTTCGTAAAATTAAATACTGTTGTCCGAATAGAGTCTGACAATTGTATGAATGAAAAAGCGATTTACCCCATAGCTCGGCCGCGAATAACTTCCGCCTGGGAGGACAAGACCTCAGCTATCATGTCGTCGTTGAAGAAATCATTTGGACACCTCCATCTTCTGCCATAAGTGAGCTCCAGCTGTTTAGCCTGGGGCCAGAGCTCGTTCGATCGCCTTCTTCCTCCTCTCTGCTATGCAAACAAGATAAGCACGGTATTATCATTATTATTATTGTATGTATATATGTATATAGAGAATATTCAGGAAATATGAATAGACCACTTGGGATAGACAAGGAACAACAGATGCAAGCTCACTTATCGCACACCTACATAAAACATAAAATGATTAAATAAAACAGTATTTTTTTTTTTTTTTTTCAATGTTCATTGTTTTTTTTTTTTTTAGTCAATAACAGATTGTTCAATTTTCAATCTGCTTTCACTGGTTGGTTAAACGATAATTTATCGGAAATAATGGGAACGAAGATTTTAGAGGCAGATGCAATTATCAATGTTGTTGTTGGATACCTTAAGCTCCTGTATTACTTGATCTTGCGGGGAAAGATTGGGATCCGGTTCGTAACTTCCTAGAATTTCAACGTTGGATTTCAAAGCACGAAATCAACGCGGAAAAAAAATATTACATTTTTTTTTAATTACGAAATTTCAAAATTTCGTAAATTTAAAAATGTAAATTTCAAAATTTTGTAAATTTTGTAAATTTCGTAAATTTTGTAAATTTCGTAAATTTTGTAAATTTCGTAAATTTTGTAAATTTCGTAAATTTTGTAAATTTCGTAAATTTTGTAAATTTCGTAAATTTTGTAAATTTCGTAAATTTTGTAAATTTCGTAAATTTTGTAAATTTCGTAAATTTTGTAAATTTCGTAAATTTTGTAAATTTCGTAAATTTCGTAAATTTCATAAATTTTGTAAATTTCGTAAATTTCGTAAATTTCGTAAATTTTGTAAATTTCGTAAATTTTGTAAATTTCGTAAATTTCGTAAATTTCGTAAATTTTGTAAATTTCGTAAATTTCGTAAATTTCGTAAATTTTGTAAATTTCGTAAATTTTGTAAATTTCGTAAATTTCGTAAAATTCGTAAATTTCGTAAATTTCGTAAATTTCGTAAATTTCGTAAATTTCGTAAATTTCGTAAATTTCGTAAATTTCGTAAATTTCGTAAATTTCGTAAATTTCGTAAATTTCGTAAATTTCGTAAATTTCGTAAATTTCGTAAATTTCGTAAATTTCGTAAATTTCGTAAATTTCGTAAATTTCGTAAATTTCGTAAATTTCGTAAATTTTGTAAATTTCGTAAATTTTGTAAATTTCGTAAATTTCATTTAAAAACGTATCTCACCGTGAGAAGGCGCTGGACTTGGTTCCCGTGACTTCAAGACCTTGGTTTGATACGAGGCGATGCATTTCTTTACTCGGCTCTCCTCAATTGCACTCTTCACGTTCACCTCACCCAACTCTTTCGTTTCCGGTATTTCTTCTTCCTCGTCCTCGGGCTCCGGTTCCACGATTGTCGGTGGTTCGTCACTCGCCACTGTCGCCGGTGATTCTCTTGTTTCCTGCTCCGAGGCTCTCAGATTATTCTCACTGTAATCTCGCTCGTCCTGAGGCGACGCCTCAAAATCCCTCGTCGCTCGATCCTCATTGCTTCCTTCGTCTGTGTGGAATATCATTTAAAAAAAAAGATATTTCAATAACACCACTAAAAATATTTGTAAAATCAATATATTTCTATCGGAAGTTTTTATGCATAAAAAAACAGGATTATTACATTTAATTGAAATCATTAAAAAAGACAATTTAATAAACAATTTCAAATATTTGTAGGATAAGTATTTTTTATCGGATATTTTTATGCATAAAACACATATATTAAATTTTAAAAAAAGCAAAGCTTTGTTCAAACATGAATTAAAGATTTTGAAATTTTGAAATTTTGACGATTATTATTTATTATTTGATGATTATTTGAAAAATAAAAAAAAAAACAGAACAAAATTATTCGCCGAATTATTTGTTTAATTAACTGCTACAATAAAAATTGTTCGTCAAATAATTTTCGTCTGTATTTTAAAATTTTGATTCAATTTTTTGAATGCTACAAGAGTATCTGATTCAAATAAACTGTTCGATTGAAATAAATCCAATATATGATTTCAATGGATCTCTTGTACAAACTGTTAATAACATAAACTATATAAAAAAATATATAAAAAAAATAGCACTACCTGATGACTCTCGGCGTCCATTAAGCTCACCTCCATTTTGCACGCCACTGAGTTCCATAATTTTGTGCAACTGTTCGGAAACTATTCTCAAGTGATTTTCAATTTCGCTTGGTAGTTGTTTAAGCGCAAGAAGTTGATTCTGAACGCACTCGAGTTGTTTCTCAAGGCTGATTTCCGTCGAGACGAGTTCCTTGACTTTGGCTTTATCAAATGAAGGTACTGGTGGATATTTTGGAGTTTGGGATTGGCAATTCATATCTTCGCTTTCTTTTTCCTCCTCGTCAGATGAACTTTCAACCCGAGCTTCCGATTGTTCAAATTTTTCGTTTTCCGTTCGCTCAACTTCTTCGCAAACGCTTCCTTGCTCCGTATGATCTAAATCCACCACTTCAGCTTTGGATTCAGGCCGGGATTCGTCTTTCTGGCGTGACAAACTTCCTGGATCCGGTGTCACGTTTGGCGTACTTATCTGATTCATTTTTTTTTTTTTTTCATTTATTTAGCCAATTTGGAAATGCAGATAGAATTAAATTATACCCAGAAAAACAAAATCTGATTTTCAAAAAAAGTATGGAAAAAATAACATGAGTTTTTTACGTAAACTGTTTTTTTTTTTTTTAATTCAGTGTTATACTTTTTTTTTTCAAACTTTAAGTGGAGTTCTATAAATTCGATTTCACATATTTAATACCAATTTACTTTTAAAAATGTGCACAAACCAAACTTTCGTGTGAAAAATATTAATACACGAATTTTCGTGTGAAAAATATGAATACACAAATTTTCGTGTGGAAAATATTAATTAACGAATTTTCGTGTGGAAAATATTAATACACGAATTTTCGTGTGGAAAATATTAATACACGAATTTCCGTGAAAAATATTAATACACGAATTTCCGTGAAAAATATGAATACACGAATATTCGTGTGGAAAATATGAATACACGAATTTTCGTGTGAAAAATATGAATACACGAATTTTCGTGTGAAAAATATGAATACACGAATTTTCGTGTGAAAAAATATGAATACCCGAATTTTTGTGTGAAAAATATGAATACACGAATTTTCATGTGAAAAATATGAATACACGAATTTTCGTGTGTAAAATATGAATACACGAATTTTCGTGTGTAAAATATGAATACACGAATTTTCGTGTGAAAAAATATGAATACACGAATTTTCGTGTGAAAAATATAAACGCACGAATTTTCGTGTGAAAAATATTAATACACGAATTTTCGTGTGAAAAATATGAATACACGAATTTTCGTGTGAAAAATATGAATACACGAATTTTCGTGTAAAAAATATGAATACACTATTTTCGTGTAAAAAATATGAATACACGAATTTTCGTGTGAAAAAATATGAATACACGAATTTTCGTGTGAAAAATATGAATACACGAATTTTCGTCTAAAATATATGAATACACGAATTTTCGTTTAAAAAATATGATTACACGAATTTTCGTGTGAAAAATATGAATACACGAATTTTCGACTAAAAAATATGAACACACGAATTATCGTCTAAAAAATATGAATACACGAATTTTCATCTAAAAAATATGAATACACGAATTTTCGTTTAAAAAATATGAATACACAAATTTTCGTCTAAAAAATATGAATACACGAATTTTCACTACACGAAACTTTCTAACTTGGACTAAATCTTGTTTTCTGGACCTAATAGACGATGTGAATAATTGGACAAGTGGGCAGGAATGAAGGACCATTTTTTTAGTTTAAATGAGTTCCTGTAAACTACGATTTTTTTTACCGGCAAGGTTTCATCGAACGCGATAATATCTACGATGGCAATCGTCAATTTTTATTGTCATTGTTTGATTGTATGGCATGAACAATAATGAGATTTTTTCGTTTTTCAATCTTTAAAAAGATGCATAGCAATATCATGCATCTACAAAAAAAAAAAAAAAACGTCATTAGGCATTCGAAGCTCTAATTTGGTTTTTAAATACTGCCAAGTAAATAGACAGATTATACGACAAAATTGATAAAGCAAAACTACTCTTATTGCTATATTAATTACACTATAGTAATTACTGTGTACTAAACACTGCCGGTTAGCTAGCGATATATTTATATGTAATGTTTCTCATGCTAGATGATAAATGTCGAATTGTCAGTAAAATCGCATAGAATTTTACAAACGCGATGAAGTCGTTTTTTTTTTTTTTCATCTCAATGACAGATGACCCTTGGTGATTTTTCTCAACTTGTAAACAGAAGAATGATTATTAATCCAACAAATGATTAAAGCTAAACTCTCAGATGCCGAAAAAAAAATATATTACATTTTTCATGTTTTTTTATAACACATTTTTATTCCAGATTCCAGATTTTCAGCAAGCTTTTTTTTTCACACTTTTTCTGATTTTCTAACATTTTTCTATGCTCAAAATTTGTTTATTTTGTTAAACAAAAAATTTGGAAAAATCATTGCGTCCAAAATAATTCGAAAAAGGAATTAATTGGAAATTGTTTTTTAAATTTATATATATTTGTATATATTTTATAATTTATATATATTTATTTGTTGCTTTTTTATGCAACAAAAATGTTTAAAACCATTTTTTGTGCAAATTTCACATTTGCATTTACAATTTAAAAAATGAAGATTTTTTAGAATGAAAAAAAAAAGAATTGCAGAATGCGATTTATGAGAAAATTCAATGATTCTTCGGCGTCTGAGTGTTCAGGATTGAATCTACTTGTAAAAATAGAGTAAAATGATCGACGAAAAAGGCACGAAAGCGTAAGCGGCAAATTTCGTCAAGCTGCCACCGCAAGAATTCAATATTTCCGTGACAAATGACGAGGTGCGTTTATCAGAATTTTCAAAATCTTGGTAAAAATCGTTTTTCAAATCATCAACATCATCCACGTGATGGAAGCAATCAGAAATCATTAAAGCAGAATTGCATTTTTTTGGCTTTTTAATATTTGCATTTTTCAATTTTCGGGCAAATCGTCTTTTTCCTCCTCTGTGAAAGATTTTGTCATTAAAAAAGCAACCCGCCGATTGTGCTAAATGAAAAAGAGCCTGATACAAAAAATGTTGATTTTCAATTTTGATATTTTCCGCGAAAGCAATTTTTTTAGCGTAGGAATTGAAAAAATGTGACATACTCTCACGAATTTTTCGTTTTTCAAAAACAAATCCAACTTGTTCGCCGGTTTTTTTCACCGAATTTTTTTTTACAGGTTGAACGAGGCTGCGATTTCTCTTCGAGAATTCTTGTTGGTTTGCCCTTTGGATACCTACAAAACGATTGAACGTTCTGCGCCAAAATGCGAGATTTTTCGTTAGATAATTCTCCAAATAATTTCCACGCCAGCGTAATTTCACTTTACTGAAAGATGAACACACGAGACTTTTACTTTCCTTCGTTGCTTTCTTCCTCGCGACACAAGATTTGAAATAACGATTTCGTCTGAGGAGCTTTCTAAAACGACGTAGATTCGTGAAATCGAGATTTTTCACACCACGATTTATCTCAAATTCAACATCAATTTTCTCGAAATTATCAACGAACATTTCATCTTTTTTATCATCCCGAAAATTCGAACCAATGTTTACGGTAAATTCGACAAAAACGTCATTTGGAACTTGAAGCTCAAATTCGGTCTTAAAAACGTTGCACTGAGGTGTGTAATTAATTGTGCAATCGTCATCATTTTTTTCGTCGATTTTTGGGGTGTCGAAAAAATTTGAGGACGACGAAAAATCGTCAATTGCGTTTTTTTGTTCAGCGCATTTTTGTAGAATCAACGTTTCGAGACTCTGAACGCTGTCGAGAAGGTTTAATAAATCTTGCATTTTTGGCACTTTTTCACTTGAATTATTTGCGGAAATCGGAATTTCGTTATTACCGATAATAGCGATTTCTCGATAGCGCGGAATTACTTGAAGCATGTTGATGCTTTTTGGAACGATCGTTCTACATCTTTCGTCATTATCAACCGGGGTTTTTACCTCGTTCGGGATTTCGGGAAATTGCTCCTCCCTCGGCTCCAACAATCCCTTTTCCAAAAGACGCTCGGTCACGCTTTTCTTCTGTTGCTTCTTTATCACCACTCTGTACTGCTCGCCCTCGGTTCTCTCCTGCTTTTCGAGATCACTCCTCGACGGAGGCGCTGGACGCTGAGGCTTTTGCAAAAATGTCGAGGTGTGCTTGAGCTCCTGCACTCGTGGAGGATCCTCTATTGCTATTTTTTGCAACTCCTCGAGGACCTTCGATTCCTTTAGCTTCTGGACTCTTGGACGGATTTTGTTAAAGTTTACACTGAAATTATTTTTTTTTAACAGCATGATTTTCATTTGAAATTTATTTAAATATTTAGCCATTTTTTTTTTATTCAAAAGTGATTTTAATATAAATTAATTTCACATTTCAGATAAAAATTCTTGTCAATTTCAATGATTTTGTTTTCTTTAATTCAACAATTTTTTATTTATTTTTTACGACTTGACTGCAAAAAAGTACAAATAAAAATTAAATATAGAAACATTAAAAAACTTATTTAGATTATTCAGTTTTAATGAAAGTAGTAATACAAAATAGAACCTACATTAAAAGTACTGGAAACCAAAAAAAAAGCCATTTAGCCATTTGTTTAGATTCAAATTGCAATATTTTCTGGAATTGCAATTTATTTTCATTCAAAAGTGATTTTAATATAAATTAATTTCACATTTCAGATAAAAATTCTTGTCAATTTCAATGATTTTGTTTTTTTTCAATTCAACAATTTCTAATTTATTTTTTACGACTTGACTGCAAAAAATTACAAATAAAAATTAAATATAGAAACATTTAAAATCTTATTTAGATTATTCAGTCTTAATAAAAATACTAATACAAAATAGAACCTACATTAAAAGTACTGGAAACCAAAAAAAAAAAATAAGCATCTTTATTTTTGGGTACATTAAAAAATTCTACAAATCTGTACCAATTAAACTACATCTTAAAAAAAAAAATCTCCTAAATTCACTTCTATAAAACTGCACAAAAATATATCTATTTTTTTCTAAATTCAATATTACACATTTCTTCAAATTTAAGCAGAATTTTAAGTATAACAAAATTTCCAAAATGTTGATACTCGAATGATTTTCGTTATTTAAATTATTGTATTAAAAATGTATGTACAGAAAAAAAAACAAAAAAAAATCAAAAATATTTACCCAAGTACACCTTGATCGGGTATCAATAGTTCTTCCTCCTCCAGAATCAATTGAGCGATTTCCTCGTCGGTGAGATTTTTATTTGGCACTATTTCGCTGTTTGAGTCGACGGGCTTTTCCGGTATTGGCTCTTCAGCTGGTTCCTCAACTTCCGGTATCACTTGTTCCTCTATTGTGAGCTCTTCGATTGGCAGCGTAAGAATTTCTTCCGGAAATACAGGCGGTAATTGATCCAACTGTAAAAAAAAAAAAAATAAAAAATTATATTACAGAAAAATCCTCAAAAGCAAAATATCCCAAATGTTGTAAAAAAAAAAAATGGACTGTGAAGCTTTCATTATAAATGGAAAATTTTATGCATAAACTGGTATATTTTATTTAATATACACGTGAGATGAAAAATAAAAAAGAAATTTATTTTACTCAATATTTCGACAATTAGGAAATTAAAAAATATTTTGTAATCTTATGTATTAAATTTAATGTACAATTTGAGATATAAAAATTAGAATAATTTGTATTTAATATGTTTAAAATTAGGAAATCCAATATAAATTTTTTTACAATTTTATTACATTTAATATTTATTTATTTATTTATTTACTTAATGTTATAATATTAAATTTGATATACCAGCTGATAAAATTTTTTTTGATAATGTAAATTCGTAATTAAAAAAACAAAATTATAATTGATAAACTTACTGGTATCGTGTAAGGAACGATATTGTCGTCTTGAATTCCCTCGATGGATTGTAAATCCGTTGGTCTACGCGTAAAAAGCGAAAAAAATTAAAAATAAATAATAAGCAAAAAAAGGGGTAACGTGTCGATCGGCAAGCGCACTTTTGCGAGCACCTTTAAGCTCGAAGATCGCGACGATACTGAGTCAAGGGACTTGGAAAAACTTATTTAAAATAAATATCGTCTGGCTAGCGTCCGATTTGGCGACGATTTATACGGTCAAGGCTTCTTTCAATTACGAAGCCAAATAATTCATTTTCATTATTTAAATATAGCATCTTGTTATTACGCTTACTTAATGACGTATCGGATTGCCTCTCGAGAGAAAAATATTTATAGGGCATAAATTGATCTTTCAATTAAATGTATTATTTGTATTTTTCATGTGAAACATTAGCTGTCAATTTAATCCTTCAAAATTTGGTTCATTGATCTTTTAATCAAAATTGAGAGAAATTTTCTGCACATTTTTCTTTTTTTACATTTTTTAAAAACAATATTTTAGAAAATCCTTTTTTTTAAAAAAATAGGTACGTAGGTTGATATTAAATATTGAAATTTCAAATAATTGTAATTAATTGTAAATAATTGTAAAAAAATTTAAGTATTATTCTAATTTCTCAAGAAAAAATCATTTTAATTATACAAAATTCTATGAAAAATCACAGAGTAATTTTTTTTTTTTCGAGACAGTCTTAAAAAATAATACAGCATTTTTTTGAATATTGAATTTAAAAATATGAAGAAAAAAATCTGTGGATATTACGTCGAAACATTTTTTTAGAAAAAATAATCTTTTAATTCATGAAAAATCATCATTATTAGAACTATATATATCATGTCATTTGAAAATTTAATATGTAAAGAATTTTTAGGATGAATTTTTTTTCTGTGACTTATATTTTTCAATATATATTGTCTATAAAAAAAAATGCAACATTTTCTTAAATATTGGCTTTAAAAATATGAATAAAAAATCACAGAAAGTACTCTTGATTGTGAGAAATTTCAGAATAAAATGTGGATTAATTGACAGAGAATGCCTCTTATAAAGTAGTACATAAATTATTAAATTGATTGACAAGTTTTTTTCTTTTTTTTTTTTTTTTTTTTTTAATTCAACATTGAAATTTCAACCTGACGACACCGAGAACGAAGTTATTGCCGGCAAGCATGAGAGCCTCGTGAGCTTGACCATGCGTTAAACTGCTCACTGGCCTGTCGTTTAGACTCATGACGACATCGCCCATCTTAAGTCCCATGCATTCCGCTAGGCCTCCTTCTGCGACCTAAACAATATATATATATATATATATATTTCATCGTAACTCTTGACAGATAAAAAATGAGGGCCGAGGGCCCTATTTCGATTTATCACTCTTTTGCTTTCTCCACTTTCGAACATTGTTCGTTGGTTCATTAAAATCTTAGGTCTCATCCACAACATTTGAAAGTGGAAAAAAGTGATAACAGCATATAGTGAAGGTGAAATAATTTTGAGGAAAAATGTAATGATATTTTTTTAATTTTTAATTTTAGTAAATTCATGTAATATAAGGTGTGACATTTACGAAAAAAAGTGTAATTAAATTGTAACTAGTAATTTAGTAATTTATTCAAATTCAAATGAATCTCTTGAATTTCAACACTGCTGTATATTTCGACGTATCGTTTTTGAGATATGAGTGAAAGGAGAAATTGGGACCTGTTTCTTTCTCTCTCTCTCTCTCTCTCGCTTTTCCTTTCTCGTGGAAGATTTTTGGTATGCCCTCAATGCGACAAAAATACTGGTAATATGTGTCACCCGTCGGAGCAAAATGAAAACGTGATTATTTATTGCAATTGAATTTAAAGAAATTATGGGCTTTTACAGGAGTTATCAATTTAATAAGAATGTAAGATAAAATAATATAAAATACAAATGCGTTCGAGTAATTATTTGTATAATCGCCTTCGTGGAAAATTCAAAGTTCGAAATTCAAAGTTCAAAGTTCGATATTCAAAGTTCAAAATTTAAAGTTCAAAATTTAAAGTTCAAAATTTAAAGTTCAAAATTCAAAGTTCAAAATACAAAGTTCAAAATACAAAGTTCAAAATACAAAGTTCAAAATTCAAAGTTCGAAATTCACAGTTCGAAATTCAAAGTTCGAAATTCAAAGTTCGAAATTCAAAGTTCGAAATTCAAAGTTCAAAATACAAAGTTCAAAATACAAAGTTCAAAATACAAAGTTCAAAATACAAAGTTCAAAATACAAAGTTCAAAATACAAAGTTCAAAATTCAAAGTTCAAAATACAAAGTTCAAAATACAAAGTTCAAAATACAAAGTTCAAAATTCAAAGTTCAAAATACAAAGTTCAAGATTCAAAGTTCAGAATTCAAAGTTTAAAATTCGAAGTTCAAAATTCAAAGTTCGAAATTCACAGTTCGAAATTCAAAGTTCGAAATTCAAAGTTCGAAATTCACAGTTCGAAATTCACAGTTCGAAATTCAAAGTTCGAAATTCACAGTTCGAAATTCATAGTTCAAAATTCAAAGTTCAAAATTCAAAGTTCAAAATTCAAAGTTCAAAATTCAAAGTTCAAAATTCAAAGTTCAAAATTCAAAGTTCAAAATTCAAAGTTCAAAATTCAAAGTTCAAAATTCAAAATTCAAAATTCAAAATTCAAAATTCAAAATTCAAAATTCAAAATTCAAAATTCAAAATTCAAAATTCAAAATTCAAAATTCAAAATTCAAAATTCAAAATTCAAAATTCAAAATTCAAAATTCAAAATTCAAAATTCAAAATTCAAAATTCAAAATTCAAAATTCAAAATTCAAAATTCAAAATTCAAAATTCAAAATTCAAAATTCAAAATTCAAAATTCAAAATTCAAAATTCAAAATTCAAAATTCAAAATTCAAAATTCAAAATTCAAAATTCAAAATTCAAAATTCAAAATTCAAAATTCAAAATTCAAAATTCAAAATTCAAAATTCAAAATTCAAAATTCAAAATTCAAAATTCAAAATTCAAAATTCAAAATTCAAAATTCAAAATTCAAAATTCAAAATTCAAAATTCAAAATTTAAAGTTCAAAATTCAAAGTTCAAAATTCAAAGTTCAAAATTCAAAGTTCAAAATTCAAAGTTCAAAATTCAAAGTTCAAAATTCAGTTGGCTATACCTACTTTAATAACGGTAAGTGGTTGAGGAAAGTCACTTCCACCCGCCAGTCGAAAGCCCCATGGCGTGTTGTCGAATTTCGTGAACTTAATGTTTAACACCGACATTTCGTTCTACATCTACAACAAAATATACAAATCACATTATACATGGAACATTCCATAACATTTTGATCTGGAATTGACATTTGACCTGTCGGTTCGGGGCTGCCATTTTTTTAAATAACAAAAGTGACTTAATATCAATACGATAACGAATGAAAATAAAGTATTTGAATCTCTGGATTTTTTTTCTTAGCAAATTTGATCAGGCAAACTCAAAAATAAAAAATAACAAGCCTGAAGTTTTGATATGTGACCATTTTTTTTAGACATTAAATTTTCAAGTATTTTCGTTTCGAAAAATTGTAAATAATACTAATTCTATCCGTGAAAAAAAATTAAATATCTTGAAGAATGAGAATTATCACATAAAAAATCGCAGACCCAATCCGAGGATCAGAAAAAAAAAAATGCGAGGCTGCGTTGCCTGCGTTCGACGCCACAGTAGTTACGGACGAAATAGTCAGACGAGCGATATAAAGGCGCTACAAAAGCTCCTCCCCGTAAAGCGATCCGCTTCCTCAGTCATACCAAATCGGCTCACGTATTGATTACACTCTTAAGTCTCTTGAGTGAGTGACGAGTGACGTTAATGCTCGTCAACACTCAAGTTTCGATGCTTTCTTTTTACTTTTGTATTCAAGCACCTTTTTCAAATTATTGCTTGTTTATTGAGATAGTAATCAATATCACAATAATTTTTGCAGATCGGTTGTTTTCGATAGCACTTGGTCTATTTTGTCTGGGGAAATTTCGTCCATGGGGAATTTCAGCCGGGTGAATTGTTTCGAGGAATTTTAGTCCCAAAATCGTAACGTGGATCATTAAAACAAGATTACATAAATTTGTAGAGATACGTTGTTTGGGGTTACACTTTGTTCATTTTGTCTGGGGAAATTTTGTCCATGGGGAATTTTGTCGAGGTGATGTAGTCCTAGAATCATAACGTGGATCATCAAAATGAGATTACACACATTTTTACAGAGAGCTTGTTTTGAGTTGCATTTAGTTTGTTTTGTCTGGGGAAATTTTGTGCGGGGAAATTTTGCCTAGAGAAATTTTGTGCGGGGAAATTTCATTCGGATGAATTGTTTCGAAGAGTTTTAGTCCCAAAATCGTAACGTGGATCATTAAAACAAGATTACATAAATTTGTAGAGATACGTTGTTTGGGGTTACACTTTGTTCATTTTGTCTGGGGAAATTTTGTCCATGGGGAATTTTGTCGAGGTGTTGTAGTCCTAGAATCATAACGTGGATCATCAAAATGAGATTACACACATTTTTACAGAGAGCTTGTTTTGAGTTGCACTTAGTTTGTTTTGTCTGGGGAAATTTTGTGCGGGGAAATTTTGCCTAGAGAAATTTTGTGCGGGGAAATTTCATTCGGATGAATTGTATCGAGGAGTTTTAGTCCCAAAATCGTAACGTGGATCATTAAAACAAGATTACATAAATTTGTAGAGATACGTTGTTTGGGGTTACACTTTGTTCATTTTGTCTGGGGAAATTTTGTCCATGGGGAATTTTGTCGAGGTGGTGTAGTCCTAGAATCATAACGTGGATCATCAAAATGAGATTACACACATTTTTACAGAGAGCTTGTTTTGAGTTGCACTTAGTTTGTTTTGTCTGGAGAAATTTTGTGCGGGGTAATTTTGTCTAGAGAAATTTTGTGCGGTGAAATTTCATCTGGGGAAATTTCATTCGGGTGAATTTTATCGAGATAATTTAGTCCTAGAATCATAACGTGAATCATTAATACCAGATTACGTAAAATTTTCTTGATACAATCCTTTCGGTTGCCTCTTGTATATTTTCTTTGGGAAAATTTCGTCCGGTAAATGAACTCATATCAATCGTCACTAATCGTCACTAATTCAAAATTGCGTTATCTTTTCCAGATACGTTGTGTTCGGTATCAAATTGTTTGTTTCCGTCCAAGGATTTTGTATCTGAAGAAAAATGTTGTCGATGTTGAATTAAAATTTAACTAAATATTTACAAGATTCAATAAAAAAAAAGCTCCCTCTTAATTCAATTACCCAAATAATTTCTATCCACAATATTTCCAGTCATCTGAAGACAACATTTATTAAAATCCAAACAATTCTTTTTTTCAATTCTTTGAGATGCAATCAATAGCATGATTATTATCGAGTATTCAATACACATTGTCTATCAAACGATTATGCAATCAAAAGTTCAATCGTCGATTGCATCGCGTGTCCGATAAAATTTTGTGCATAATTAGGGCGGACGATATAGTGATACCAAAAGTGCATCATCTTCATCGACCTCTTCATCTTCTTGCAGCAAATTGCTCTGAGCACATCAACGCGGAAGCTGATTAAGTGGATGATCGTAACGCGAAAAAAAAAAAGAAAAAAAAAAAAAAAACACACACAGAGTCGAGACATCTTCCGGATTTCCGTTGTTTCATTGGGAACCGGAAGAAAGCATACTATACCTACTTATAGTTGTTGTATATTTAGCTTCAATACTTGCCAGCGTGAGGAATGGAAAAAATAAAAATAAAATAAATCTCGGTTGAGTAACTCGAAGGTTTTTCCTTTTTTTTTTTTTTTTTTTTCTTTTTTTCACCGTTTAGTAGATGATGATCACTCGTGATTTCAAAGCATTAGTTACGCCTTAAACGAGTCTTACACAAACGAAAAAAAAAAAAACAAAACCCCCGGACGAGGAATAGATAAACTGTGCACTCCGCATCGACTGATGTGTGATGTGTGTTAAAAAGGTTCCGGTGATGAGCCGGCGAGTGTAGCCTCGGCGTACAAAAACGGTGTCACGATAAGCTTTGCCAAAGGCAATCGCACACCACAACCAGAAGTGCCGAAGTCAGGCTCGATCTATTTACTGATTCGATTCTATTTCCGATCGGTGCCCACGATCTCGTTAATTCGTTACCGAGGCGTCGAAGACGTTAAGCTGATACAACGCCCTCTCAATCTCTCTCTCTTTCTCTTTCTTTTTTTCTCTCTTTATATGCCCTTCGTGCGCTAAGCTAATTGTTAATATACGTTATGTATGAGTTTTGATCTCTTACAGTTCAATACACTTCGTCAATGAAATATCTTCTTTTTTCAATGCGTTGCTTATAGTCTTCCGGATGATGAGCAGCTGTTGTTTTGGTGTTGTGGCTAACGTGGAGGTTTTCAATCTTGAAGATTTTTTTCTGGGGAAATTTTGTCTGGGAAAATTTGGTCGAGTGGTTTTCTGGGGAAATTTTGTCTGGGAAAATTTGGTCGAGTGGTTTTCTGGGGAAATTTGGTCTGGGAAAATTTTGTTGGGTGGTTTCCTGGGGAAATTTCATCTGGGAAAATATTGTCGAGTAGTTTTCTGGGGAAATTTGGTCTGGGAAAATTTTGTTGGGTGGTTTCCTGGGGAAATTTTATCTGGGAAAATATTGTCGAGTGTTTTCCTGGGAAATTTTTGTCCGGGAAAATATTGTCGAGTAGTTTTCTGGGGAAATTTGGTCTGGGAATTTTTTGTTTTCGAGTGGTTTCCTGGGGAAATTTTATCTGGGAAAATAATGTCGAGTAGTTTTCTGGGGACATTTGGTCTGGGAAAATTTTGTTGAGTGGTTTCCTGGGAAAATTTTGTCTGGAAAAATGTTGTCGAATGCTTTCCTGGAGGAATTTTGTCTGGGAATATTTCGTCGAGTGGTTTGCTAGGGAAATCTTGTCTGAGAAAATATTGTTGAGTGGTTTCCTGGGGAAATCTTGTCTGGGAAAATATTGTCGAGTGGTTTCCTGGGGAAATTTTGTCTGGGAATATTTTGTCGAGAGGTGTCGAGAGGCTTCGAGGGGTAATTTTGTCTGGGAAAATGATATCGAATGGTTTCCTGGAGAAATTTTATTTGGCAATATTTTGTCGAGTGATTTCCTGGGAAAATTTTGTCTGGGAACATTTTTTCGAGTAGTTTCCTGGAGAAATTTTGTCTGGGAAAATTTTGTCGAGCCGTCAGCCGAAGAGATTACGTCAATTTTTACAGATTGGTTGGTTTTGGTAGCACTTTGTTTTCTCTGGGGAAATTTTGTTCGAGGCGTTTTAATCCTATTATCGTAACATGGATCATGAAAGACAAGATTGCGTGAATTTTTACAGATATTTTGCTTTGGATAGCATTTTGTTTTCTGTGAATTTGTTCATTTTGTTCTTTTCATACAGACGTTACAAATTGCTTGCGAGAGACACAAAATTATCCTAGAAAATACTGAAGCTTACGCAAAGAACCGCTAGATGGCAAACGGCTCCGGCATTTCTCAAAAGCGATTTGTCGCCTCAGATTCCAACACATATAAATTCAAGGTTTTAACACACAGCGATGTAGCAATTAAAATGACTAAAACTCGAGAATAGTTTATTTATTAATCGTCTAAAATCGACGTAATCTAAATCATAAAAGGTACATCGAGGATTTTCTTTCCATTTCCAACATAAAGGGCTCCGTAATGTGGCGTATTAATTTTATGATAAAACGTCATTCCCGGCCAGTATGAATTCCGAATAATTGCCAAGCGACCTCCTTGATGAATTTGCGTGTTCCAGCATCCTGAAATAATGAATCTCCTTTGTAATAAACAAAACAATTTAACGGAAATGAATTTTCCCACCTTTGGGCACGTCCGTGTCAATAGTGTCAAGAAAATCAGTGGCGTAATTATAATCGGGCCTCGTTAATAAATTACTGTTCCATTTTTGTTGCGGCGGCCGAGCATGAAGATAAGATTTTTCTTCAAGTGCTTCGGCTGAAGTCAAACCTTCAAATCCCAGGTTTTCGATTATTTCACCGGAAGTTCGTTTAAACCATCCTCCTCGTGGAATTATCATCGCGTCCTCGTTAATAATTTCGACTGTAGCTGCTAAACAATCTTCCTCCTTCAATTCCTTCGGCTCCTAATTATATAAACGAAAAGTATTAATGACGAAGAAATGCTTTGTCTCTTTTAAAAGATTCGCGACAGCTTCTTTTATCTATCATTACTAAAAATATACGAAAATTTACATTTTTTTCAGGACTTCGATATTTCATTTTTAATCGGTACATAAAAAAAAAAAAGAATTTTGGTACAAGGTAGCATTTTCAAAATGTTAATAGAAACATTGAGCTCAAATATTTTATAAACGAAGTCGATGATGCATTACGTTCAAGAATTCTGAGGGATCTTCATTAGGATGATGAAACGGTGGATTTGCGTTATAAACATTCGTGACTGTTGCAGGATCGCCTTCGAAAGCATTAATCGCTAAGGGAGTCAAAAATCTTCCACATTTGTTCGGTTTTGGCATCAATAACCATTCCACACAGTCGATACTGAAGAACAAAACAATTTATTAAATTTTGTATTCAATAATTTCGTTATTTATATGTAATTAATATTAAATATAAATATAATTAATAGATATATATATATAAAATATTACCTATAAAAATATATTTGCCCACTGAGAACATCCTTTTCGTAGCCATAAGCAATATGATAATCATTTTGCACACCATTCAATTTGCCCCAGTAGAAAGTCCTTCGAAAATGATTCTCCTGTTGTAATATTATCAGAGAATTCTGAAGAACATGAGACTTCTCAATTCCAATGCAGAACCCATTGTATCCAAATAGATTTGAAGTTTCGTATAGCTTCGAGCAATCCATTTATTTCTGATAACAATCAAATATGTTAAACTATCGAAATTTCTTTGAAGAATCTGTTAAAGATTATATCAAATGCAAACATTTATTTGAGAAGACAACAAAATGAAATTGTCTGAAAAGAAGTTAATGTATAGACTTAATTCCAGAAAAAATTAGGAAATCGATAAATCGATAAATCGATAAATCGATAAATCGATAAATCGATAAATCGATAAATCGATAAATCGATAAATCGATAAATCGATAAACCGATAAATCGATAAACCGATAAATCGATAAATCGATAAATCGATAAATCGATAAATCGATAAACCGATAAATCGATAAATCGATAAATCGATAAACCGATAAACCGATAAATCGATAAATCGATAAATCGATAAATCGATAAATCGATAAATCGATAAATCGATAAACCGACAAATCGACAAATCGACAAATCGACAAATCGACAAATCGATAAACCGACAAATCGACAAATCGACAAATCAACAAATCAACAAATCAACAAATCAACAAATTAATAAATCGATAAATCGATAAATTAATAAATTACCTTTTCCTTCTAGAAAACTCTTTGAAGATTTAATAAGAATCGTGCTTAAACGACTTTATGCCAATAACAACCTGTTGCTATGGCACAGAAATCAACGGAACATTCGCCAGCTGTGAAGTTCCCCGATTGAGCGATTATTGCAAGTCGATTACGAATTGCCACTTACTTCAGATGGTTGTTGTCACGTCGTCGCGTTATTCCCAACCTCCAAAACACTAACTGTAAACAAAAAATACAAACATCGCGAAAATGTCTTCCGAGGAGGAAGATGATCAGGTACAAGATTTAGAAGCTATTCGAGATAAAATGATGAGTTTGCCGATGAGCGAACGTATGCAGGTAAGCGCCTGGGAAGACGATGACACCGGCGTTGAAAAGTCGCGATATCCAAAAGGTTAGAAACACTACTTTGCAATTTTCCCAAGTTTTTCCACTTTTTCTCCACTTTTGGCGCGTTTTATGCTCTTTTTTTTTTTTTTCTTACAGATCCACGTGAAAAAGCTACACTCATAGCTGCGGAAAATGGCAATTTGGAGATTCTTCGAATGTGGCTTACGCAGGATCCAAAGTTGATACATTGCGTCGACTTGGACAAATACACTCCTCTGCATAAAGCGTGCTATGGAAATCATGTTGAAGTTGTCGAGGTAGATTTTTTCTTTTTTTTTACCATTTTCATCCATATTTTTGGAAACACTTCTTTATTGCTGTGATTTAAATGATAAAAAAAATTTATGTAAAAATACTGTTTTGAAAAAAAAAATTAATGAACAAAATTTTTTTTTTTTTTAAATTGTGTCTAAAATATTTTTCTTGCCAAGTACTTTACAGATACTGTGTTAAAAATAAATGATGAATTTACAAACGGACGTTGGTAAAAATCTGTTTTTAAAAACAGGCTTTTTATACACAATTTTTTTTTTTTTTTTTTTTAATACTTATTTTAATATGCGCTTCTATTTGTTGCTGCAATTTGAATAATAAACAAAACATGTGCCAAGTACTTAAGAATACTCTTTAAAAAAAAATGATCTCATTTTTTTTTAAACAATTTTTTTAAAAATGTAACTTTTTTTTTGCAATTTGTCTGATTTTCAAAAGCATAATCACATTATTCACTGAGCTACCTGTTTCGGTAAAATAATTTTTTTGTTTCTTTGTTATACTTTAAATTTGTTAATCAAGATGGAGTTACTACTTTCCTTGAATTTTACTTTTAGCAAAAAAAAAAAAAAGAATTGAACTTCCAGAAAATGTATTTATCCTGAAACGAGAATTATTAATATTATTCCAATTATCACAATTTAAAAAAAAATTTATTCTCTATTTTATTTCATTTTATTCAGTCACCAAAAATATGCTCAGTTATTTTTTAAAAACTTTTATTTAATTTTTTGTTAATCAATATTTTCGTATTATTACCAATTTGTAAAAAATTTTGATTTTTATTTTCTCCTCTTTTTATTATCTATTTAAATAAATAACGAATTGAAATTGAATAGATAATCTCAACAAAAGCATTTTCACAATCATCCAAAATGATAATCAATTAATTTGAAAAATATTTTCGCCAGTATTTGCTTGAGCAGGGTGCTGACAGATCTGCAAAAACAGCCGATGGCTGGCAGCCAATACATTCGGCATGTTGTTGGAACAACGTCGAATGTATAGCGACACTGATAGCAGCGAACGTTGACGTAAATGCTCGGAGTAATGGAAATCAAACGCCATTGCATCTTGTCTCCGCGAGTTCGCACAATTCTCCGGCTCTTCAGCTTCTTCTACTTCATCCGGCAATTGATCCGAGTGTCGTGAACGACAGCGGCGATACGCCTCAACAAATAGCAACTAGAACTGGAAAATATTATCCGCTCTTCGAAATGATAGAACCATCTTTAAATTATATTTAAGACTCCAACGTGGTTGATAAAAAGTTTATTTCGCGGCAAATTTCAACGAAAAAAATTATTTTGCATTAAAAAAAAAAAAAGAAAAAATAGGTTTCAAATTTGTATACAATAATTTGAGGCTGTCAAGTTAATTTTTTTTAATAAAAAAAAAACATCTTTACATTTTTTTTATCGGTACTTCAAAATTCTATAAACATCGCAACGGTAAATAAGTATGAAAAAAAAAAACATAGATATACATTTTTATAGATGTAATAATAATAATAATAATAATAATAATAATAATATAAAATACAAAAATATACATGTATATATTTTTATGTCATTAGAAACATTACGAGTTTTGTTTTTTTTTTGCAATATACGAAAACGAAACGTCTATAAAATAATACTCTTCACTTTGTTGTTCGATTTTCGACATTCAATAAACGATAATTCGCGTATTTGGAATATTTGGTAATGCGTTCTCGTAATGATTTTTCGAGCAAATTTTTTCATTACAAAATAAAACAAATTAATTGCTTGAGAATTTGTTCTTTCTGCTTTTTTCTTTTTCTTTTTCGTTAAAAATGACTAACTGTTAATTTGAACGTTTACGTTTTAAGATCTAAATGGGACGTAAAAAAGATAAAGCTCACATTGATTTAATTAAAAAAAAAAAAAAATAATAAAAACAACAAAAAGAAACAATAATTTCGACCGGATAAAAAAAAATTCATCGGTCGACATATAAACTTAGGATTATTTTCGACGCGCTTAAATTCGTTTGGTGAAATTAAGAATTTTTTTTTTCTTTTTTTTTTTCGTTAAGATTAAAAATTCATATCTTATACACTATTTACAGTATCAACGATTTTTGTTTCAAATTTGCTCCTACGGAGAAATTGACGTATCTTTTTGTCAGAGAGACGTTAGATTTATGAATTTTGGGGTTCCGTTGCTAAGACGTTTCGTTCCTTCCCAAATGAGAACTGTGGAATCCTCTGTTGCTGCGTATAAATGATGTTGATCCAGTGACCAAGATATCGCGATTATAGCGCCACAGCCTTTTCCTCCGTTCACGATTTCTCTGACGAGTCTTAAGTCCCAACTGCTCCAAAGTCTGGTAAAGAAATACGGAATATTAATCACAATTTAAAAAAAAACGCTGGTAATTATATTTGCACATCGCTTGCGCATCAGCTCTGTTTGATGGAAAGTACGCAAATGCCACTTTTGGCTTCCTCAAGAAACTTTGTTTTGCGATTACTTTTATCAGAACTATGCGGCTGGTGTAAGAAAACATATGTGATAAACGAGCGGACATTAATATGATTTTAATGATTCCAATCAGGCATCCGCAGATTCATGTAATTTTTTATTTAGATTTAAATCGTAATTCCATTGGAATTCTTGAATTTTATCTAATTCTTTCTGAAATTAGGATTGAAAATTTTGAAGATTGCTTAAAATGTTTCAAGAATTTATGAAAAATTTGAATTTTTTTTTGAAAATTCAAGATTTTTCACAACAAACAATTGTCTTATCTTCATTCCGTGACAATAATAATGAAAATTACCGTATAACTCCATTATCGAGACCAGTGGCGATGACATTAACCGAAACGCCTTCAGGCGCGTTGCTATAACAAAGTGCCGTAATTTTTCGTCTCGATAATACGGATCCAACCGGTCGAGCATTTATCGTAAATACCCGAAGTTCCGATTTATTCTCCGAATTATTAGCCGTAGATTTAGCGACTTGACAAGTCACCGCAATGTCTCCGAGTGTTTCGCTGATGGTCAAAAGATTAATCGAGTGTCCTGGATCACAGGATATCGATCGTACGTAAGTGAGACTGTTGAGATCCCAGATGACGATAATTCCGGAAACATCGCCGGAAACGGCAATGCTGAAAGCCCGTGAAAGCGCGATCACCTTAACGGCACTTCTGTGAGCCAATAATACCGACGCTGGTCCGGAGCTGAATTCAATTTTTCCAATTGTCCCGACATTGTAAGCGTGAACTGTAATTCGTCCGGATAAATGTCCGGCCCATAATTCACCGCAATCCGCGGCTGATCCCAAAATTGTGATCTATCGTAATTAAATATTATTATTTTTGCATTGAATTTGATGAGAAGAAAAAAAATGAGTGTAAGGGAAAGTTATTTTTTTTAAATAAAAGAATAAAAAAAAGTACCGGATCGAAGCCAGAGGATTTAATCAAAGGCCGAGGTGGTTGTTCCTTTTTCGACTTGAGCCTCGCAATTCCATCGGTTCCACTCCATGAAGCGAGTGCCGCTCCCAAAACCGTAGTTCCGCTCAACATGTTTGTACCTCCTGAAATGAACGAAAAAGCAAAATAAAAAAAGCTTGAAAATTTCAGATTATTTTTTTTTTCAAGACGCACAAACCTTTTTCCTTGTTATATCCGAGAATTAGAGTTGTACTTGTTGGCAAACCGAAAACATCGCCAGTCGTTAAGGGAACAAGCGAAGCCATTGGAGCTCTGTGCTTATGCTTCCAACATAGTACAGGCTCGTTTCCTGGAGCTCCGACATAACTGCCCCATTTTATGCCTAATGCGCATTTCCAAAAATGCATTATTATTATTTTTTTTCAATTATTGTTTTTGCGAAACTGTTAATAATTCGAAAATTCATCGGCTGTTTATTCCGAAAGTGCATTATTTTTTTTAAAGGCAAACTGTGCTTTTTTTGACACCAAATATATAATTATATATTTTATATATAAACTTCTCATCAAATATGAAGAAAAAAAAAAAATTACAGGCATATTGAAGCGCGTTTTTTGACTGCTGATTATTGTAAAAATACAAATGTGTATATACGAAGTAATTTGAATTACAATAATTAAAATGTATGAACAAAAAAATTGTTATAAAAAATTATTGTTCGTTGGTACTTTCTTCGGAAAAATGGGAAATGACCAAGAAAATAACCATCAAAATTATTATTTATTGGTAATTTTCTTCGAAAAAAAGTCAAATTACCAAGGAAATGATCATCGAAATTATGGCGATGAAATGTGGCAGACTTTTGGTTTAAAAAAATATCGCATTCGTAAATAACAGAAGAATGTGACAATTTATCTTAATATTGAATTTTCGCGAAACATTCGATAAATATGTGAATTTATCGTTAATTTACCTTCCACGCCTTCGATAACTTGAGGAATGCTGTTCGACGATAAAACCGTACTGACAGTTTGAATAGGCAAAGGATGCTGCGCCTTGAATAATTGTGCCGGTGTTTGACCGTACGTTTTCACCATTGTTTCCCAAGCCTGACGTACCAATGGATCAGCTATTTGTTCCACGTTAAAACCGTAATAAGTCTGTAAAAAATGAATACGCTTTTTTAAAAATCGTTGAACCTCCTTTTGTATTCTTGAAATTAGATTAATTACGCGGATTACTGTTTTTACTGAGTAAAATAATGGCCAATTAACATAATTAACATAACATTTTGTTTTAATATAACAATATATGGGGCAAAGCACGTCAAGTCGGCCACCCCAATTTTTCATGTCACCAAAACGTCCTCACATTTCTTCAGGATGTTGGTCTAGTTAAAATACTCCGAAAATTTCCTAATTCTATTTCGCAGATTAAACCTTCCCTCTAAAGGGTTCAATTTTTTTCATTAAAAATACATGGATTTTTGCTATTCTTCCATCATTTGACACATTTTAATTTGCTTAATATAAAAGACATTTTTGTCAACTTAATAAAATTACATTTTAAATAATTCTACTGAATAAAAGTAAAGGATTAAATGAGGATTCTACTTACTGCAGGATGAAATACATTAATTGCTTCTACTGCCGGTCGTCCTGTTTGACGAAATCCAAACACAAGATCGATCCAATACGACAAAACTTCACGAACAATGTCAGTTTCGAGTGCAGCTCTGTGCGCGAGAACGAACAGACGCGCGTCGCCGCCGCACCAGGGCGGCAATTCGACGTCGTTGACTCTACATCCATCCTGACGTTTGCCAAAATTGAAACCCTCGAAGTTGAGCAAAAATTCCGGTAGATAGAAAAATTCGGGTATCAATTCTTTGACATCTGTCGTTGAGTCGCAACTGGTTAATCTCCAAGTTGTCGCGAGAGCGTGAAAAGTTCGATCGGGCAAATCGAAATTATCGTCTGTAGAGTAGAACGCAAAATTTTTGAGTATTTTTAAATAAATAAATGCATAGAATAATGTTGAATATTTTTTTAAGATTTTCATTTTTAATTGATAACTAAAGAAAATTAGGAGTCACAAACAATTTTATTTTGATGTTTATTTGGAAAAAATAAGTTCAGAATAATTGTCAACTTTTTACGCGCAGAAAGAGAGAAAAAAATCATGATAATAAGTAGGAAATAATTAATGTTTTTATACTAATATTACAGTTTTTTTTTTTAAAGGAAGTTTCACTTGAAAATGCTGATAAAAGAAAATTATTAATTTAACGCAAATTCGGGAAAAATACATTTTTAACTCAATAAACGAAAAGATCGGAAAAATCATGATAAATATGAAATTATTAATTCTTACCTTGATAACAGAGAAACATGCTTGTGAATGGCGGTAATCGAACTAAAAAGTGCAAAACGGTTCCGGAATTGCTGTAATGCGAACCATAATGAAAAGGTTCTTGATTCAGAGCGATAAGATTTAAGCCCTCAGCCAAAGCCTGCTTCAGATACTGTAAATATAAAAAAAAACATCTCAATTGTCACGCCAGAACGAGATCGAAATTAATTTACTATTAATTTCACTTACGTTATAATTATGGATGTAATGCTGCTCATTTTTTTTATCTTGTACAGCCATCGGACGTTCAAAGTTTCGATAAATCTTCGGATTGTTTAGATTGATTTTTTCGCTCGTGTAATCCGACAAAACAAATGGAAAAACGGGATATTGCATCAAATCGTTGTAGGAACGTCCAGCGAGTTTATTGAGACACGTTATGTATTCCCAATTCGTTAAAACGCCACTGCGCCAAAGCGCAAGAGCTTCACCAAGATCGTCACCCGGTATTCGACGTGGCAAATTGCAGCCAGATAATTCCGTCGCGAATTCGTCTCTCTCCTGTTTCACGATTGAAATTATTTTTTTTTTTTTTTTTGGGCCAACAAACATTTTCAATTTTTCGAGATTTGTCAACCCTTTCAATGAGGGATCAGCAAATTTTTGGAATTGGACATTTTACGATTTCGATATTTCGCCTGGAATTTGTAATAAATTTAAATCCAAATTTCGATGGAATTTGCAATAAATTCAAATCCAAATTTCGATCGAACTTGCAGTAAATTTAAATCCAAATTTCGAGGAATTTGAAATAAATTTATATCCAAATTTTGGTGGAATTTGTAATAGATTTAGATTTAAACTCAAATTCCAGAAGGAATTAGGATACTATAACAATTTCAATAAATCGAAATATGTCTCGTTAGTATTAAAAAAAAAAAGTTTTACGACAAGAGCTTAAAACTGATTACGGATTAGATCGATCTGAGCGATTACCTTGGATGAATTGAATGCCAACAAATATGTTCTCCCAGTGACGAGAAATATTTCAATCGCTCTTTCCTGAAGCTGATATCTTCGTCTGTGAAGCTCACGAATGTCTTCGAGTCGCCAAGCTGTTCCACCGGCCATTGCCAACTCTAAACCGCCGAGAGCTATCTAAAATTCATATTCACATTCTAAAATTCCCAATTTCTTCTTTTCTTGGTAACAGCGAAGCGGCACTTACATCAGAATGAAGAGGTACATCAGGCTTGTCCGGAACAAAATACAGACACGATTCACCAATTAACGCCTCTCCGGGTAATTCGGCGCGTGGCGTTACTACTCTAGCTTGAGACATTTTTCGGATTCTTTCGCTCGTGTGAAGCCTCTCTTTAAGCGCAGTAGCGTTAGCGTCTTGTCGCACCGTCATAAATAAATACGACAGCGGTCCTTCCACATTTGCCGCTTCTAAAATTATCGACAAACAGAATTTATTACTATAAAAATATCTGATGACATTTGTAACACGATCTTATTTGCGAACTTCGGATTGAAATAAAAAATTAAAAAAAAATAAAAATTTCTACGCGATAATTCGATTTTTATAAACAAATGTTGTGTGATAAAAGTGTAAACGAAAAGTGAGCATTTTTATGAAAATTTATGAGAAAACTGAAAATTTAGATTTTGTAAAAAAATGCTTGAAATTTTTAATGGCAATGAATAATGAAAAATTGTAATTTAACTGAATAATCGAAATGAGAAATGTACTGAAAACTGAAATAGAAAATTATTGGTCAAAAATTGATTATATTAATAAAAAAAAAACATTTCAATTATTTCGAAGAATTTAATTAATAGATAAATCATATATTTAATATGAAAAAAAAAAAAACGCATTTCAGAGTTATTGAATGAAATAATGTAAAATAATAATTAATAAAATAAATAATAAACAACAATAATTACAGAGAAAAATGTAAATAAAAAATCCAAGACTTTCTTTTGATTTAAATATATAAAATACGAATATTCTCATCTCCGTGAGAAATTCAGTGAAACGTATGATTTTTTTTTTTTCAATCTCCTTAAAATACGATGCTTACCCAATTTTTCCTGATGATCAGGCATGAGAAATCGTTCGTCGATTTTAAGATGACATCTCTGCAATCGTATTCTGACTCTAGCGGGACCTTCGGTAGGATCAAGTTCCCAGCTTCGTGGATAACATTCCGAAAAATACCACGGAGCGCGTTCGTGAGTTAGGCGCCTCGCTAAATCTCTCCATCTTGCCATAGCTTGCGCTTCCATAGCTCGCGAATGTTTCAATCTTTCCATTAAAACTTTGCGCTCGCGATTTTGTTCCTCGACGACAGATCGTGTTATCGTCATAGCGCTTTCCGCCAATTGCTTCGCCAATACGTCGAATTTGTTGCCAATCCTACAAAAATTATAATTCCATATTCATTTTAATTATCTTTTTTATTTCGTTAGAAATATTTAGTAAATGGAAAGGATTTGTGAAATTCTGTTGATGTAATTAGTTTTTTTAGGGGATTTTGCGCGTTCCATAACTTTTTTGTATTATTTATCAATGATCTCTCTTTGGAATACCAGTTTTGTATTTTTTCCTAGATGTATTTTTTTCGCGTCTTTAATATATGAGGCAAGACAAAAAACGTAGGAATTTTGTTTGAGATTTTTTATTGCATATTCCAGCTATTAAAAATTTCTGAAAATAATCATTGTTCATTTTTTAACACCAATACTACGGCTCGCACAAAAAAATCATACGAACATCGAATTTTGGATTTTCAAGTGTACTTTCCAAAATTCTTTGTAAAATTCTCCGATTTTATTTTATGCTGTTTTTCAATTTTTTAATTATTTTTTTTGCGAGCCGTACTATTGGCGTTAAAAAATAAACAATGATTATTTTCAGAAATTTTTAATAGCTGGAATATGCAATAAAACAATCTGAAAAAATTCCTACGTTTTTTCTTCAACTAGACCAACATCCTGAAGAAATGTGAGGACGTTTTTTTCACACGAAAAATTGGGGTGCCAGACTTGACGTGTTTTGCCCCATATGTGATAGTAGTACCATGATTTCAAGCTTCCCGTTAAAACAAGCCAAAAAAAAAGTACAAAAAGAAGAAAAATTTGTGAAACGCACCGGTGTATCGGTGATAAATTGTTCTCCAACCAAATATCACGATCTCGCATAAGTTCACGTCGCAGCATCGTCAATTCTTCGCCCCATAATCCAGGCGTTGCGCGATCAATCCCTTTCACAAGATCCCAGATATTTAAGGCTTCTTTTAATTCGGCGCAAACACGAGAATCGGCACTCGGCATTTCGTCCCGTCGTTGCAAAAGATCCCAGAAAAATACTGTGAACTTTTGTTCTATCTGAAAATTGTACAATCGGTAACATCAAATGAAAAAAAAAAAATGTATTCCGTCCCAGAGAACTCTTTTTTTCTGATCTTTTTTTTCCTCTTTATATTTTTTTTATTTGTTATATCTGATTCAAGCAATTAATCTCAAAATTTCTAAAATTAATTGCACGGTAAATATGCAATTATTATTAAATAATTCGCAAAGTTCTTTTTTAATCTTGCATCCCTTTTTCTAATTATATATATTTATATTTATTTACCTGTGGATGTATTTCCAATAGCGACGATAATATATCTCGGCCTTTCGGCTCCTCCATCAAAGATCTAACGGCATAAACTCGGGTGCTGTTGCTTTGATGCGGTCCCAAAAGCCAAACCATTATTCTCGCTGCATTTTTTCTAAGTGCCGGCCTCGAAGACCAAGCGCCGCCCCAGTGATTCTTTTTTTCTGGCGGACTCGAAAGACCGTGTAGCAGCATAGAAAATAATCTTCTTGTTAGTTGCAATTCGCTGCTCGACGGCGCGAGATCGGCAGTTGTTATAAATTCGACGGCTCTTATCAAAACAGTACGAAAACGTTCGTTTATCTCTCCTCTTCCGGCCTCGCGGACATTCGAATTCAAACCGCCGTGAAGACTTCCGTAACTCGAAGAACGAGATTCGTGATCACTTTGCTCACTGGATGTTGTTAAAACTACGAAAATCAAATATTTTGAAGTTCATTTTTCATTCAATAAAATGTTTAATATCGAACAAAATAATCGATATTTCGACTTTTTGGTTTTTAATCAATTCCATGGAATCGATTTTTACAATAATCGATTATTTAAACGTCGATTCCTTGGGATTGATTATTTAAACATTAACATTTTATATTTAAAAAAATTGTCTTACCCGACGTTAAGTAGGAAGCTGAAGCGAGATAAGATGCGGTACTTCGTAATCTAAATCCCGAGTGATTCGAGACCTTTGGCATTAATGCATCCAATTCCCCGTCGAAAAGCACAACCTGAGCGTCTCTAACGACCGAAACGCAACACGTACTAGTACCGCATTGCGATCTTTCCTTCAACTCAACATGATTTAGTATCAGATGCAAATCGGAGACAGCTTGCATATGATGACTGCCCGGTGAATCCAAAAGTTTCGTTGCTATCGCGACGAGAAGAACGTGGATGTCGCTGAATAGCGAAGCCGAATTGCCTTTATGAGCACCGCCTACGAGTGCTCGGGCTAAAGACTCCACTAAACCTTGTTCAAGAAGGCTTTTCAGCGAATTACCATTCTGCAAATGAAATTGCATTTTCACAAATCATTTTTTTTTAATATAAAATTAGAAAAAAATGCTATACATGCAATTTTGCGAGTCAAGTAATCGTTACTTCTTGCATTGTTGATTTGTAAAATTTTTTTAAAAATCAGTAACTAATAAATCTGTGTTTTTATAGATCGTTTTTTATTTTGTATTTTAAGGCTATTTTATAATGAATGAAAAAAACTATTGTGTCAATACCATTCATATTGTTAAATAAACCATAAAAATCTGAATAACTTAATATTTTTGTTGTCACCAAATATTAATTATCCTAAATTATAGCTATTATTAAATGCAAAAAAAGTGTATATTTGACGAACGTACCTTGGCAACCAAATCAGTGATAAAGGACACCATAGGTCTGGCAATACTTGGATCTGTGCTCGCTGCTTTTGTCATCATCGCCAATAAAGGCGGCATTGCCGCGAGAATTGGTCCTCTGATTGCCAAATTTTCGAGTGCCAATGCAAGCGACTCGCTTCCAGGATACAGCGCTATTTGATTAGCCAAATGCATAAAGTACTTTTGTTTTATGAATTTGTTAATGTCCTCGTCGGTTGCGCGTTGCAAATACGTTTGCACGACTTTAATAAGAGCCGTGCGAACTCTCGTGTCGGGATTATTTGCAAGTACGAGCAACAATTCGGCTCGCAATACGTGCTTTAAAACTGAACCAACTTGACTGTCCGGAAGTACTCTTAAAGCGTCGCGCAGCAGCAAAAGTAATCCCTCGCAAACGAGACCTTGACATGCGCGCCTTTCGTCCGTCCATACAGATTGTTTTTCCTTAAGGTGAGAAATAAAAAAAAAAAAAAAAACGTCGATTTAAATATTGTTCTTAAAATGTGGAAAAGTGTTATTTTACGATTTACTGAAACTATTTGTATCTCACATAATTTTTTCCTCAAAGTTTTAAGCTCGATTATATCGGAATACAAATGGTAAAAATTATGATAATTCAGGCGATCTTTTTTTTTGTAAATATAGAATAACAAACATTTTTGTTGTTGTTGTTAAAATGACAAAATATTTCATAAGATGAAAATAAATATTTTGGTATCGACATCGAGATTTATATATCATATTTGAAGCCTTTTAACATTTTTTAATCCATAATTTAATTAAACAGTTATAAAAAAATAATCTAAAAATACGCATATTTTTTTGGCCAACTACTCGAAAATTCTCCGACTTGAAAGGAGACTTTCGTAAATAAAGAACTTACGTTTGTCCGATGATTCGAACCATCGCTCGCAGCGATACCAGAATCTTCGCCGCCACTTGTTTCTTTCGATGGTCCATTGCGTCGTTCTTTTCTTCTAGCTGCGCGATCTCTCTGAATCTGTTTATTGACATACATTTTTGTTAATTATGATCACAGACAATGTTAACACTTTTTTTAGATTGCAATACACGTATAATGTAAAGTAGTTTTAAGCAAAATTTCCAATTTTTAAAAAAATTTTGTCTACCGAAATTTGACATACACATATTATATTAAATTTATTACGCTAGTTTCACAATTACCACAAAAAATGGTAATTTTTTATTTAATTTTTCAAAATTATCTGTGTACTCGATTTTAATTAAAAAAAATAAAATTAACGAAGATGAATCTAAAAAATAACTCTTTGAAAATCTTCATAATAAATCTTATAAAATAAAATTTGCAAGTCGAATAAAGAAGAGATAAAATGAAACTTGCCTGTACGTTAGCCAAAGCTTTGTTTAATTTATTCGTTTCCAAAGTACCGACCGACTCTTCAGACGAGCTAACAGTCGCTACCGATCCAATCTTAAGATTTGCCTTTTTTTCATCCAACGATGGCAGCAAAAAGTAAATATTATGTCGTGAGTGTGTGACGTAAGTTTCCGAAGCTTGATGCACGAGAATCAGGTAATCGGTGATTGCTACTAAATGGGGAAATTCAGGTGGTGCACCCATTAAAGCTCGTATTAATTCGACGACGGCATTTCCTGTAGCTGGATCGAGTACCGCACCCATATCTTCGTAAAGAAAATGTTCCTGCAACAGAAAACGAGAAATATCAAATAAAATGGATCGCAAAACATTGAAAAAAATTGTAAATATGAAATAATAGTAAAACTTTTGAATTTTTTTTTATCGCTAAGCAATAGTGTAACAAAATTTAATTTGAAATTCCGATGTGATTTGTAATTTTACATTCCCAAAAAAAAAAAAGAAAAAAAATACTTTTATTTCCAATTATTTTTCCCGTTTCTTTTTTTCTTAGTAAAACAACATTAAAAAAAATAGAATAAAATTGAGAAGTTGCAAAGTTACCTTGCACAAAAGAAGAATCGTCTCTACAATCCCAACTCTATTGAATTGCGAGGAATTAAATTCTCTCTGGGAGTGTTGATCTCTCAAAAGCAATAAAAGCCCTTGTAGAAACAAATTGAGAGAATCAAACTTAGCCCAAGTTCTCCAAGCGCCAAGCGCGCCTTTTATTAAGTCCGGATCCGTCACGACAGCTTCGGAATTTTGTGAAATCGTGTGATTTCCCGTATTTATATCTTTAATCAATATCGAAGAATCGCAAGCGGCATCGAGAATAGCTTTTAGAATATATTTTCCAGCGTGGCATTTCGGCGACTCCAGGACGCGAAGTAAAAGCGATGGACCGCCTTCCGAGCGATATTGATTCAATAATTCCGAATCGCTTCGTGCCAAATGCAACACAATCGACAGAGCTAAAGCTTGCTCCTCCTCAGTTGAATTTAATTCAACGACTCTCGCAAATAGATACAAGAAAATTGGAATTCCACCGATTAAACTGGCCGCTGGTATTAAACCGCGATACTGTTGTGATTCGAGTTTCGCCGATAAAATCGGCTCGATCGACAATGGCGGCTGTTGAGAGACGCGATTTTCCGGGGCTGATAAAACCCGAAAACCCGGCTGACCGGGAAATAAATTTCTCACTACGTTCGGATTTGCAATTGCCTGAGGATAAAGATGAACGATATTTGGCGTTTGTGATTCGTAACTCAATAAAATATTGTCTTGCAATTCGCCCAAGTGCGAATTTGTCGCGTCCATCAAAGAGTCCCAATCGATTTTTGTATCCGATATTTTTGTCTCAATTGCGTGACGCAAATACGTTCCACCGTAAGATTTTCGTCGATTTAGATCGAATTTTCCACCTTCGAATTTTAATTCACGAACACCGTTTAACGCGCCCGATGCAATTAATGGCGCAAAATCGGGTTTCACGGAATTTAATATACAATCAGCGAGATTCGTGTAATTTGGCCCGAGACTCGCGAGATACAAGGCCTTTTCACGTGTAAAAACGGGACATCGGAAAAGCATTAAATTTCCTAAGTACCAAGCGCCACTTCCGGTTTTACCCGTTTGTCCAATTAAAACACAACTTGTTCCCGGTTTACGAACGAGAAGACCGTCGAACGGAAGCTGAGCGTTTGCCTCACGCCATCCGTCGATCCATAATGTTACCTCCACGACTGCGCTACGTTTGTTTAATATTGTATCTTTGAAATTTAGCGCTAAATGATGCCAACGGCCTGATGGTAACATTCCGTTTATCGATGTTTCCGATATTGTACGATTTGTCTTATCGTCCGGACGCGTCAAACGGAGGATCAGCTTGTCTGAAAATATATCATAAATTTAAATATTAACAAAAAATTCATTTCGTGTTTTTAGGAATTTTTGAAAATTTATTTAATAATTTGGATACAAATCGGTTTATCGGAAAATTTATCATAAATTTGTCATTTTAAGATGTTTTACAATTTATTTAATTGTATTGTTTTGAGGAATTTTGAAAAATTCGGTTAATTTGGTTACAAACATTTCCAGGCGATAATTTATAATTTTTCACAAATCTGTTATATTTTTAAATTTTTTAATTTTAGAGTGTTTTAGGAATTTTTGAGAATTCATTTAATAATTTATTTAAAGAAATATCGCCGGGCGTCAATTTAATGTCGGAAAATTGATCAAAAATGTATCACTTTGAGTTTTTTTGAAATATTTAAAAAATGTAATTATAATGTTGCCATGCTTAATAATTTATTTACATTAAAATCGTAATTACTTCTGAAATTGGAATTTATTTATATTCAAAAGCTGGTCTCAAATCCTGATTTTACGCATCTTTGCAATATTCTAAACAAACAAACTTTCCAACCGATATTTTTCTTATCGCGGACATAGTTTTAATCGCAATTTTTTATGATTGCGAACAAATTATCGAGAAAGTTCCAAAAATTGGGATGGAGTATTTTTTTTCAAATACCTTATTACATAACATACGTTTAAAAAATAAAGCGACTTTTGTTTTCTGAGTTCAAAGAATTAAGAAAAAAAAAGTCTTTCATACCTGATCGTAAATCAAGCCAAGTTTCCAGCACCAATGATTCGAATCCAACTGACATCAGATGAATAATGGTGGTTGGTGTAGGCGGTGAAGCTGAACCGGCAACTACTGACATATTAAATGTAAAAATAACACAATTCCCATATTTCTATGCTAAAATTCCTTCCATAATTAAATTTTCTCATGAATTTTAAATTTAAATAAAAAACGTTTCACTTTTTTTCTCATTATTTTTTTTTTCACTAATTCCTCTTTTTATTTTTGTCTTAATTTTATATAAATCTACTTATATAATTTTATTATACATAAACTATATAAAAATAGGTGAACAAAAAAATATTTGGAGTAAAAAAACGTTGTAAAAAGTGCTGGCTCAGATGATAAAAAATACCTCAAATTTATAAAAAAAATTTACTCAGAACTTACAGAAAAATTGGTGGTGTAAGCAAAAAAATATTTGGAGGTGTAAAAACAGTTTTTGGAAAATATGCACAGAATTTACAAAAAAAAAAAGGCAAACGCATGAAAAAATATTTCAAGCTATAAAAATGTTATTATTTTCAAAGTTGTTGCTCAGTTTGTAAAAAATGCCTCATAAATTTTTATTTTTTATTTGTCCAAAAAAAATCATTCAATATTTAGAAAAAAATGTAATTTTTTTTTGCAAACCTTCGCGACTCCAATTATCGGAAAGAACGCCCCAATCGGAGAGGCTTTCGCTCTCGGAATCGAGAACAGGCGCAACGGAAACGGTATTTCCACGACCGCCGTTTGTCAATCCTCTTTCAATTCTCAGCCACATTGAAGCCGAACAGCCGTTCAACCAAACGGGCCAGGATAATTCAGGTCCAACGGGTAAACAAGCAGCGTGAACTGACCAAGGGCTGCAAATGCCCAAAGCCAAATGACGTTTGCGAAAGTGATTAACAAGATTTTCCGCTATTTCGGAATTCTTATTCTGTTCAACGTTGGCTTTAGTCGTGAACTTTTCGTCGGTAATTACTGGAAAGGAGAGGATAAAATTTGGCTGAGGACGGGACGCCAAAACCAAACGAAAAAGTGGTTCAAGCAGGGAAAGAAGTGGCGGCGATTTGACTTTGAAAAGGGATAAATAGGACACGAGCTCTGATGGTGATATCGATTGAGTCGCCAAAAGTGTCAACACTTCTAAAGCTGCGTGTTGCAAATCTAAAAAAAAAACAAAAAAATTCATAAGACATTTTTTTTTTAGAGAAAATATAAATAATGTGAGAATGATAAAGAATTATTTAGTTATTAAAGTGAATGAGAATTTTTTTTTAAATAATAAAGAGAGAATGACCTTGATGATGTGGATCTTTGCTTTTGAGAATTTCCTCGAAGCCATTTATTATCCTAGTTATTGCTCCGGAACCTGCAAGAGCGGCGCAACTTGACGCACTTTCACGGCAAGTTAACGCTACTCTTCTTAATCCGCCGCTTACAATTGCTCCTCGTTCGCCTTCCAAGCCTCTAAAAAATTACACTCAATTGTATTGTTCATTTATTTCGATTTATATATTTATTGCGCGAATTTTTGCTTTCACAAATATAACAGAATGGTCGTCAATTAATGGCGAATAAAAATTATGTAAAAATATATAACTTCGACCACGTTTTTTTTTTTTTTTTTGAAAAGTATTCTTAAACAGCTACATTAAAAAATGTAAAAATATCACAGAGGCTTTTCTCAACTACTTAGAAAAAATAGCTTAGTTAGTAAAAAAAAGGACCATGTCTGTTCGAATAGAAAAAAAAATGCAAAGGAGAATTAACGCAACAACTCACTGTTGACTGAAATGAATTAGCAGATCGACAGCTAGAGAACACAGCGCCGGATGCGCATTAGCGTGACCTCTCGGTTCCACAACCGGGCCCAAAGGATTAACTCTTTTGGGCGTACTGTTTGGCGGGCTTCTACCTTGAAGTTCAACGTCAGCTTCGTAGCCGTCGTCGGCTGTCACGTATTCGCCGTTACTGCTCTCTTCTCCTCCACAATCGGGCAACGAATCCAGAGTCATCGTAGGAAGCTGCAAGAAAAAAAAGAAAATTAGAATTATCCAAGAGTCTTGATTCAATTCTCAATGTACACAAATACACTTTTTTTTCTTCGTTTTTCTAAAATGTTTTTTATATGACGTTAAAGAGCAAAATATCGTTTTTGAAAAACACGCCACTTTTCTTGTAACTTTTAAAATCCTACAGAAAAGTTTCGGAATTTTTATACAAGCTTTTAAAAGTATACCAAAAATTACATTTTGTCGACATTAAATAGATGTAAAAAAAAATTATCATAACTATTGCCTCATATAAAATTTGTATTGAGAACGAAAAATGTCTTTTTTTATGTTTAATAGCTAAAAAAAAAATTAGAGAATTATTGCTGACGCTTTTTTAAATATTCGCTTAACTTACTCTGGGTCGTGTTGGTTGCGGCATTGTTTGTTCTTGACTAGGTTTAAGCATCGAAACTCTCAGCAATGCTTCGACCAACATAGAAATTCCTCGGCCAAGTTTAATTCCGGCATTAATTAGCGCTTCGCCGATTTCCGTAACAACATCGCAGTCACCTGTTGTACAAGACATTTTTGCAACTAATTAATAATAAACAAATAGTGAAAAGGAAAAAAATAAATAAAAACAGATTGGGCAAATAAATAATGAGAAATTCGGGCGCTTTTCGAATGAAATAAACGTGGAATATATAAGAGTAATAAAACGCAATATACTGCTTCGTGTATTGTCGAGCAACTGGATTGAAAGTTTGAAACGTTTTCACGGCAAGATGATTTACTTATGGTATTCCGGATACGATAATCCGCAGCTGTCTTCGAGGGTTATCGATATAGCTAATAAACACGTATTATTAAAAAAGGCCTTTCATCTCTCCTTCTCTCATTGTCGTTCGTAAATACAAATTGCATTATACAATATACGAATGGATTGTGAAAACTTACACAACGGCGATGTCAAGCAGCATGTGATTAAGGCCTCGATCAAACGGTGTGCCGATTTACTCGTATCTAAGAGAAAAAGAAAGATCGACGTCATTAAATCAAGTGCCCGATTTATCGATGTGGAACGTTCATAGTATTGATTTAATTGTAAGTCGATTTAGAGGAATAAAGTATTAAGAGTTTTCCAAGATAATCGAAGAAAAAAAAATTCTACGTAAAAACTTTGTAGAAGCTTACATTTTTTATGTCGAAAATATGTAATTTTTTTTTTAATATTCACGATTTAGTTCCAGAAAATTACAATTTTCTTCTAAAATCAAGAAAATTGTTGCAAATAGTATTGTACGGAACATGGATTTTTTTTTTTTTAATTACTTGTAATAATTTTTCAAGATAGTTGGTGAAAAAACAAAATTCTACAAATTACTACAACATTCTGCTTAACGATTTTGTGGAATCGTAATTTTTTAATGTAAAAAATGTGTGTTTTTTAAAAATATTCACGAATTAGTTACAGACGATTAAAATTTTTCTAAAATTAAAAAAACTATTGCTAATAGTATTGTACGAAAATTGCAAGTTTTTTTTTACGTTTTCTAAAAAATATGTCAAATTTATAAGCAAAACAATAAATTTAAATTATTACTCGTATAGCATTGTAAAGTCAATGAAAAAATATATAATTTTTACATTGTATTTTTTAAACCGTATCTGTCCTTTCGAAGATGTAAATCGTAAAAAAAAAAAAAAAGGTTTTTGGAAATAAAAAACAAGCTTAAATTTCATGTAGAGTTTAAGCTAGACAAATCAAGTTTATGATTACTAAAATGATTATTTTTTACTTTAATACAATTGAATATTTACCTTTTATTCTATCGGTAGCGATTGAAACAGCCAAAATTTTAAAGAGGCTCATCGCTTTTCCAGCCAACGAATTCCGTGAAAGTTCAATTCGAAATCTCGGGCTTGAAAGTGCAACGCCAGCAGCAGCTTTCCACGCTGCGCTTATTTGAAAGAGACAGACTTTCTTCTGAATATTTTCCTCAATTTTCAGACTCTCAGCGAGAAATTCCTCGCGAAGTTTTTCCACATTGGCAGATTGAGTATTATCATCATCAGTCTCATTGTTTTTGCTCGTTTCGCTATCAGTTTTATTGTTCGATGATAAATTATTAAATGATTTTTCAGTCGTTTTATCTCTCTCCGAGTACGAATAAACATTAATATCGTATAATTCTTGATTCAACAATGTTTTCGATCGAACGCCATGCGTTTCTTCGTAAATCTCTTCGATTTTATCGCCCTTAAAATTCTCAAGTATCACGAGAATATTCGTGGTTTCACGTTCGAGCAACATAAAAAGAGCGGAAAGCGCCGGCGCTTCCGTTAATCTCAATTCAATCGGATCCTCACAATTTAATTTCCATATTTCCATAATAACCGTAACTTCCAAAAGCGTATAAACGTTTTTCGTAAAAGCTGGATTTGGCAAGAGACTCAATGCGTCCTCGAGGCCATTTATTTCGGTGAATCTCTCGGACATTGGCGCGTTAACGATGAGACTCGAAATCACAGATAGGCAAGATTGTATTAAAAATTCGGCAGTTGAATCGTTTGAATTTTCCACGTAGCGGCTTTTAGCGTTTAAAAATGCCGTGTAAAAGACACGAAAGAGCATTTCGCGTCTCACATGAAAACTCGAGTTTGGCGTTACTTTAAGCAAATGAGCGATAACGACGTAACACAATTTTGGTTCGTCTGGATTCAACAGTTCGCTGTAGAGTTCGAGAAATTCCCAGGAATAATTCGTCGGCCTGCTGCAAGTGTTGCAATTATTTTCATCCGGATAAGCTCCGAGCTCTTTGAATATCGTACGTTCGAGCAGTGAAATCGCTGGAGCGTAAGTTTGTGGATTATGCTTTTTTAAAAATGTCACGATATTCGAGAGCAAGATTTTCGGCGGAAAACAGCAACATGTTCCCGCGGCTGCGATGACTTTTAAGAGCCTAACTTGAAGCTCAATCACGAAGGAATGAGCTTCTTTTGTGAGCGATGTCAGCGTCATGAAGAGCGAAGAAATGCAGCAAGCCTGTGTGAAAAACAAAAAAAAATTACTAATTTTTGGTCAATGTTGACACTTAAATTGGAGTTCTCGAGTGAAATTGAAAAATTAAATTAATTGCAATGATTCAAATAAATGCGCTTTGCTTTAAAACCAAAAAATTATAAATATTTGTATTATTCGAAGTATTCAGAATATTCGAAATATTCAATTTATTGAAATTCTTTGAATAATTTTAATCAAATCGAATCGAATAATTGGGAATTTGTAATTAATTCCCATTCAAATCCAATTAAATGACTAATTCTACTGAAATGAGGATTTAAAAATAAATAATAAATATTAACATTAATTTATATCCCTATTTACAAAATAATTTTTCAAACTATATTTCAACAGACTAAGTTTAAAATAATTATTAATTTATTCTGCCTCGTGAAAAAAAAAAGCGAATAATAAAATAAAAAAATATCTCACCTGTTTGACGATGCTTCCCACCGTCGGCTGTGCGTAAGCCACGCCCAGTATATCAAAATGATGATGCGCTCCGGTTCCCTCTGCGCAAGATCTATGCCTCGATCTTTGACATTGACCCATGTGGCAAAGATCTTGTCTGACACGTTTCAAAGCGCTTGTAAGGGCACCAATCATATCGATAACTTTTCGCGCTCGTGTCACTGACCTCGCATGATCGACACTCGGCAAATGAACGATCGCGAGTATCGTTCTCTCGACTAATTTGCCATCCTGACTCTCGGTAAAGAGCTGAAAAAGCTCCAAAAAATCTTTGAGCTTTTCCGTGGTCGCGCGTTGATGCAAGAGACAATATAGAAATGTGATTATTCCGTAAGTCGTGGCAAATATGAATTCTTGAAGAAGCGAACCTTCCAACGGCGTTAAAACTGTTGTTACGGGTTTGCTGCAGGCGTCTTCCAGGAGTCTTAGAGTCATCGGCAAAAGACCGTTGTGAATTACAGCCGTTGTCGGCTCGTCGGCTCGGAGAACTCGCTCCATCGCTCCAAGCATCAATCGCGCTGCAGCAGCCTTAAATACACGTGAAAAGAAATTTGCGTTTTTAAAATAAAATAATTGTGTCTGCAAAACGAATACAGCGAAATTTCAGTAAATTTCACATAATTTTTTTTTGTCAGATCGCAAAAAAAAATTGATCTTTTAGACATTTTTAACCACTTGCTTTATTTTTTTGTTGAAGAAGCAAGTTTAATCAAATTTCTAGTTCAAAATTCGTGAATCATAAAACTTCAAGATCGAACGAAAATTTTGTATTTTTCCACGAATTATTATTTTTTTTTTTTTTTGAGATTCAGTGATACGACTCAATTGAAAATACCTTAAGAGTTGCGGATTCGGCGCCCGTAAGATTCGTTCCATCGATGCCAAATTGCAAAGCCCAAAGCGTGTCCAGAGCGAATTTTAAAACCTGCACCGCTGGTGTTTGTTCCGCCGGTGTTGCATAATCCCGCAAACCTTGAAGAAGTTGGATTATCAAGAGACTCGTTTCGAAGTGACTTATTCGACAATCGAGAACGGATTTTATGCGATTGTCGACAAAATCCTGCCAAGTTTTGCGAATTGGACGAGGCGGAAGTTCGTAAAGTGTCGATTCCCAACGATGTTCCTCGTCGCTGCGTACCACCGATGTAAAGTACTCAAAATCCATCGGATTCAAACGGATTTTCAGGGTGAGTGATCGAGCCTGATCTATACCGTCGGTAAGCATTTCCGATTCGCTACTTGCATTCTCAGTCTGTTGCTTTGCGTCACCGGAAAGCTTCTGCAGAGTTAAAAAAAAAGAAATTTAACACAAAAATTTGTTGAATTCAACTAATTTTCATTAACAATGATGAATAATTTTTTTTTAAAAGTAACACAATGATTTTGCAACTTCTGCGGATTTAGCAAATATTTATTTAATGAAATTAAAAGTCACACATTTGAGTTACCAATTTTTATGTCATAAATCAGAAGTGACAAAAAAAAATTAAAAAATCATTGTATTTTAAAAACAAATGACAGAAAAAATATTGTAAAATGAAATGACAATTATTTTTCTGAAAGGAAAATTAAACTTTTTTTTTTTTTAAGTAACAAAATATCTGCAAAATGAAAATACAAAAATATCGACATATTATTTTCGTACTTTCTCTGCACTTTTCTGATACAACAAAATTTCCCTCAATTTAACACAAAGTTTTCGTGAACATCTGCAAAAAAAAGAACTTTCTGTTAAAACAGAATTAAAAAATGTAGATTTTTTTTACCGTGTGACGTTGAAGAAGTGCAGTTCTGGTTCCTGCTGTGCTGTGTCTTCTCGCGCGTTTTTTCGAAGCATTCGTTTGCTCTATATTGGAAGATCTGCTTTTTGCGCTGGATTTTCGTTTGGTATGCGGTATTATTTCGACGGTGTCGACTGTATCGTCGTTGCAGTGAAACTTGACGTAAGGATTTGGTGGTATTGATTCCGAGGCTTCTTGAAATGCAACCGGATAAAGGGCAACGAGAAGTGCGACGAGTTCGCGACCGCAGGAAAGTCCTCGAACCCCAAGAAGATGAAGAACCGCCAGAGAACGCCATCCTCTCTCTTCGATCAAATATTTTCGCAATCCTGTTAATTCACCGCCGTCATTTCTAGCGGCGCAAAGCTCGTGAACGTCCGACAAAAGTTCACAAGCAACGAGTGTCGAAACTCCACCACCGCCGACGGAACTGAAAAAATTTCAAAGACATTTTTTTAAATCATAAATTCGGTCGATTTGTCGATTTTTTAAAGAACTTCACAGTAAAATGAACAGTGAGAAAAACATTTTTTCATTCGTTTACTTAATTTCATAAATTTTTTTTGTATTCCATTTTTGTTTGTTAAATTTGAAAAGTAAAAGAAAGTTTCGGTAAATTTAGCGAATTACAAACAAATATATATCAATTATTTTTTTTTTTAAATAGGAAATATGAAAATTACAAAGATGGTAAAAAAGAACGTTTTTTTTTTCTGGCAAAATGACAAAAAATATTTGTATTATGTTTTTTTTTTATTGTGAAACTAGAAATTGAAAAATAAGGTGTCACGAATTTTCTTTGGATGTTTCTGAATACAATCTTCCCGCGCATATTCGATTTTAATTTATAAAGATGTTTTTAAAAACCCTCATAAGCACATTTTTCCGATTATTTAAGATATCTTTTAAAACAATTAAAATTGTTTTCATATCTCGTATTGAAAATAAATTGAAAAAAAAATCATGAAACACCAGCACAAAGTCTGCTCTGTGAAAAAGTCAAATGGCGCAATAATATACAATATACTCTTTTCATTCATTTTATCCAAGTCAAAGGCAATTGGAATAAAACAAATGTAAATGGAAGATGTGAGGAAAACAATGATAATGTAAATAGGATCGAGTGGAAAGTATCCGATTGTTCATAAAAGAATAAGCACAGAGAGACAGAGAGACGAGTGAGTGATAGATACCGGCGAAAGTTTACGCTACTGGGGGCACGTATACGTTTTCAAATTTTTTCGACGGATTCACCGTGGAAAATTACGTCGACCAGGCTTTTATCGCTGACTTATAGCTGGCGTTATTATCTGCAAAGGCGTTCGCCTTCGCTTTTCACTAGGACAATACGACTACTCTTACGTGATTTACTGAGATTTTACAGCACGTACGCCGCCTTCGGATCAAGAAGTCTCTCCATTATTTTGCATAATAAATTTTACATTAAAAAAAAAAAACAAACAATAAATCCTTTTTAGAATTGAAAAAAAAAAAAAAGATAAAAAAATGGTGAACCCTAATCTAAGTGATCAAGTGTTGGCAAAACCAAGGTCATTTTGGTATGGAATGTCCCATACATGCATACATAATATACACGCCCACATATTCTACTGACGAACCAACAGCGTCATTAACTTATGTCATCAAAACACAAGATGTGGAATTAACGTGAAAATGACAGTTAGATAAGAAAATCTGTGCTGTTCACTAAGATGTATTTCTAGCAGCTTGATTGTATTTTACGATAGACGAGATTATGAGTTAATACCATTTTGATGTATCAGATTTTCCCTCTCACGTGTGGCTATTGGAAATAATTTTAGCATTGGGATAGATCATGATCACTAATATGCTACTCTGGCCAATGAATTTATATATTTTTTTTAAAGTGCTATGAAATATTTTTTTACATGCAGCATTTTTTATACATTTTTTTGTAGTTAACTGAATTTATATTAAGTTTACATTTTTCTTTTTTTGAATTTAATTTTTGCAGATCATTTATTTAAACTAATTAAATTCTAATAAATTTTATACATTTTTATAGTAAACTGAATTTATATCAAATTTACATTTTTCTTTTTTTTTATCAAATTTATGCAGATCATCTATTCAAACTAATTGAGTTCAATGTGCTACTTTTATCATATAATTTCATTTTAATTTAAAAATAATTTTTTTTTCATTATAAAATAAATATATATAATTTACAGTTTATTTTTTTACGTAACAATGTTAAGAGATATTTCGTGTAGAAAGTTTCGTGAATATTGACGGAGACGTTGAAATTTTATGATAAAGGGAAATATTAGATTAATTATCGTAAATATGTATTAATATCCTCGATTTAATTTGCATGCTTTACGAATAAATTGTGCAAGTTTATATTGGAGAATGTTGGAGAGATGCTGGAATCGAATTCAACCGGTTCGGTAACTTCGCCGAGAGTTGATTTTAACCACTCGATTTGCTTTCCACGGACAAGGCAAACTCGCGCGAAATATCTGCGATTATTTATGAAGGGCTTTATGTATATTTTCAATATTTTACGATAGAAATATGCAGTAATTTATAGGCTCAGAGAAAAGCGTCAAGATAATATCTAAATCGGAAAGATTTACAGATTTAACATTTTTCGTATCGTAGAGATTTTGCAATGACAATTCTTGTTTCAGAAAAACTCTGTCCGAACTGGGAATAAATTTTTTTTTAAAGGTCCTTCACAGAAAATATACACACGTTTATTTCTATATTTTTCCCTGCATAGTAATTTTTCTTTTTTACAAAATTTCCTTGTATCTTCTGTGATGGATCTTTGATCGATTTTCATGATTTTCAGGTGAGTTTTAAAGTTCAAAAAATGTATAACAATGAATTTACAAAAAAATTATGAAATATATTTTTGCGCAGTGTTAGAAGAACAAAGTATGGAAAATATTCTTACCAAAAGGAGAGAACATCCTTTACGTCTCTTCCCTCTTCGACTTGAGCGAGTAATTCGGCAAGAAATATATCGAGCCATGACGATTTCTGAAATAAAACCAAAAGACAAAATTAATGATTGGCGGAAAATAAATTTACGTGTTGTTCAAATTATTTAAATAACATTTTTTTTTTTTTATTTCAATTCTCGATTTTTTTCGGTATTTAATACTTTTTTTTTGTTATGAGTTCTAATTTTATATCGCGAAATTGAATACCTAAAATTCGAAATTAGTCAAGCTAAGAATTTACTAATTTAATTTAGAAACCAAAGATTTTGTCGTATATTTTAGTAAAAAAAAAGAGAAAGCTTGTAAAGGGTAGAAAATTTATTGGAGTACTTCTAAGTCATCCGACGATTCGAAGCATGAGCATCGATCGGTTTCGTTAGGCAAGTATCTTGCTAAATCAGTAATAATTACAGCGCTTAACAAATCGGTGATTTTGATTGATTTTTAATTAATTGCCAGCCCTGTAAAAAAATTCATTTTGGATTTTTTTTATACAAGAGACCTTTAAAAATAGGGATATTAAAATTTTTCTTTAGATGGCTATGTTGAATATCAGACTATTAATTTTCGAGTTCTACATGTTTGAAAAAAAGTCACTTCGAGAAAAATTGAAGTTTGAGTGAATATTTTACTTTAATTTTTTTAATTCGAATTTTTATAACCACTAAAAAAATCATTAATTTTTTATATTTAAATGTATCATTTTTGGAAATATTTTTTAATGCATATACAACTACAAAAAAGTTTCTTCTCACAACAATCAAAACTATGAAGGATATTGAAAAAAAAAAGCAAAATATTAAAGAGGTTGATACCCTTTTAATATAAATCGATTTTTTACACTCACTAAAAATCACCAATTATTAATATTTAAACTTAAAATCTTTTGGAGATATTTAAAAAAAATAATATACACTTTAATTGCTCGCATTTCGAAAATGCGAGTACAAAAAAAATCGAAAAAAAAAAAACATTTTTTCACGAAAAAAAAGTTTTCTCTCATAACAAAAGTATGAAGGATAGTAAAAAAAAGAAAAAAAAACCAGAATATTTTTTACATATTTTTTATACTCAATAAAAATCATCAACAATTAATATTTAAATATCAAATCTTCTGTAGATGAAAAATGATGTAAAAATGATGTAAAAATAACGGATGCACTTTAATTCCTGCACTTCTAAGAAGATGTAGCAATAAAAAAACCAAAAAAAAAAAGCTTCCTAATGCAATCAAACTGGAAATCCCCATGAAAAAAAATACAAACGATTGTGTGAAGAAACCGAGAGCGAAGTTAACATAAAAAAGCACGTGTTAATCATAAATTAAAAACTACATCTAAAATCTAAATTAGGCGTTTTATTTATTTATTTTTTTTTTGTCTGAACAACTCCTTACCTCATAGCTCTGAGGTTCAGCGTGAATGAAATTGTCCCAGAGTATTTGGAGCTTGTTGGACGATGCAGAAGAAGACATCGCCGAAGTTTGAGTGTCTTTATAAGCAGACTGATAGCCTTAATAGGCGTTCACCTCCAACATCTTTCAAGTCCCCCTTGTTTATCAGAAATTGTGAAAAGGGGGGGGGTGAGGGGGTCGCCCCCCGAGCTTTCACGATTGTAGCTTCCGAAGCGTCGAACCGAAGAATATTCTCAATCAGCAGAAATATAGATTTTTCTTTTCAGCACCTGTAATTTAAAAAATTGCAATATCAGTGAGTGATAAAATTGTTCGCAGTCGGACTTGTGAGAGTTTCGCGATTTTCTCGCCGTTTGGAGAGACAGAAAATCCTCACTGACGAGATTATGCGGCTGTTGTGAATCGCGCCGTCGACTTCTCAAGCCTATAGTAATATATATGACTTATATAATCTATTTTCCCCCCCCTCACATTCCGGTTTGACCAGTTAACGTCCTCGGGAAGCCTGTAAACTTCAACGGGGAGAGTCACTAAACCCTCCGGGCGTTAATGCAGTTGCAGTTGCCGTTGCAGTTGTACTTAATTATTTTGCGGCGGCAAAAGAATTAGATTTTTTTTTTTTTTTTTCATGGAACTTAATAAAATAGCGATTTTGAAAATAAAAAAAAAGACGGGGTTTTTAAAAATTGTTTAAGTAATTTTTTTGTTTATTTGAAAAAGAATAATTAAAAAAACGACGGGTTTTTAAAATTTATTATTTAAAAAAGAATTTTTGTTTTAGTGAAAAAAAAAAAAAAAAAAAATAGTGGAATCTTGAAAAATAGTCATTCTTTTATTTAAAAAACGATGGGTTTTTAAAATTTATTTTTTAAAAAAGTAATTTTTGCTCTAATTTTTTTAAATTTCGTGGAATTTTGAAAAATAGTAATTTTTGTAATTAAAAAAAAAAACAAACAGCCTAGTTTAATGATTGCTGACCATGTAAGTTAAGAAAATATTTAGTTTTTTTTTTCTTAAATATTTTTCAATGAAATTGGTGCAAGTATTGTTCAAGGTATGCATTGTAAATATACTAAAAAAAAATTCGTGAACAAAATATTTAAAGACCCTGAAAAGTAGAAATTATAAAAAAAAATCTTAAATGGCCCAAAAAATGGTTTGTAAATTGCACAGTTTAAGAAAATATTTGATACATATATATAGGAATAAAAACACATAATTAAAAGAAAAAGAAAAAAACATAACTATATATAACACAATATTCCTAAATGATTCAAACTATAATTACTATCATATTACCACCAAGTGAACCTCAATAGTAAGTCCCTACAAATGTTTTCTTTCCTTGCTCAATATTTTTTTAATTTTATTCAAAATATCATTTGAGAAAATAAGTAGTGTCTCTTATTAAAAAATAAAGCAATACTTTTTTAATAAGAATAAAAAGCCAGCTTATAACAATTCTGTGTATAGAAAGTGAGCAAAAAAAATTAGATTACAAAAAAATGTAATAAAACTTAAAAAAGAAAAAAATAGCTTTTTTAATCTATTAAATTGAAATAATTCTTTTTTTTTATTTGTACCAATAATAACACTGTACAAATTAAAAAACAATGAAACTAAAATTATTAACAATATATAAATATATACATACAATTCTTAAAACATTAAATCTATAATAACAGAAATAATAATAATAATAATAATTTTATTGCTTCTGTAAATTCCATATGATTGTTATTGTTATTATTATTCTTGTTGTTGTTGTTGTTGCTGTTGTTATTATTATTATAAATATATAAATATAATTCTTAAAAGATTAAACCAATAATAATAATAATAACAATAATAATAATAATAATTTAATTGCTTTTCTAGAATACATGTGATTCTTATTGCAAAAATATAAAATATTAAAACTATTATTATTGTTATTATTATTATTCTTGTTGTTGTTGTTGTTGTTGTTACTATTATTATTATTATCATAGTACAACTAAGTTAACCTTAAAAGAAAGTCCAAATAGATGTTTTGTTTCCATGCTCAATATTTTTGTATTTCATTCAAAACATTATTTGAGAAAATAAAAGTAGCATTAAAAAATAAAGGGTTTAAAAAAAAAAAAAGAATGAAAAAACCAGCCTATGACAAGTACTGTACATAGAAAATAAGTTATTCAAAATTTAAAAAAAAACATCGTTTGTATTTTTAATCTCTTAAAATTAAAAAATTCTTTTTTGTTTTCATATTTGTACTAACACAACACTGGGTATATAAATTAAACAACACAGTGAAACTGAACTTGTTATCACGAAAGGAGGAGCATATTATAACGCTCTGATTTGTCATTCGTTCTCGCGAGAAGTAAAAGAAACAGAAAAGCTGAACGTTTATATGAATATATATATATATATGTCAATTGTTGACGATTCGCCTCGGTGAATTGATAAAAGTCAATGTGGAAACTTGTTTCTTTTTTTTTTTTTTTTTCTCGAGAAGGCTTTCCTCCTTTTTCTATCATACGGTTATCTATCTATGACACATAGTATCGATACTTACAATGTAGCCTTCTTCGCCAGTACTTTGTTATTAATCCGATTTATATATAACGAACGATAATTCACTATTTCAATGATAACAATCTTTTTTTTCTTTTTTTTTTTTTTCAAGCACTTTATTGACACTAGTAGACGCACAACGATTATTAATCACACACGATTGACAAGCAACACAATTTTAATCAACGGCTAAACTTGCAGAATACAGCTTGAAGTTGGCTCCGAATGTGATTTTTTTCGAGGCTTCGCCATCTGTCGGCAATAGTTCGAACTTCACAGAAAAAGTGGCGATGTTGTATAGATATTGGAATAATCGGTAATGCAGACGTTTGTGTTACCGACTATTTGTGGTACAGAAATTTTTGTTATATATCGGATACGTGTTTCTAATTTTTACTTACGTAAGGCAACGCGAATTGATTTTAAAAATGTCGGAATTGCAATAAAATAATGAAGCTCTAACTGAAGATATGAAGAATTCTGTTTTATCGACCATAAATCCTGTTTTACCGACTAAAAACCTGGTTTATCTGCTTAAAATTCTGTTTTACCGACTAAAAACCTGGTTTATCTGCTTAAAATCCTGTCTTACCGACTAAAAACCTGGTTTATCGACTTAAAATCCTGTTTTACCGACTAAAAACCTGGTTCATCGACTAAAAACCTGGTTTATCGACTTAAAATCCTGTATTACGTTTGTTGTAGAAAAAAAAGCTTGCGGTAAAATAATAATAACCGGTTATTTACCGACATCCATTTATTTCGACTTGAAAAACCCTATTTTATCGACTTACGAAAAAAAAAAAAATCCGATTTGTCATGGTGGCGCAATTTTTTTAATTACAAAAATAGTCGGTAATGCAGACGTTTAAATTACCGGTTATTTGCGGTAAAGTATTTTCCGCAAACTATTAAATAACTATTTTCAAACTTACGCAAGACATTGCGAATCGCTTTGAAAATCTGGCAATCTTGATAAGATAATAAAAATTTCCACAAATGAAACAACAAATTACAAAAATAATATTTTATTAAAAACAATTATTAATTAAAAAAACAATCCGTCTATAAAAAAAAAGGAATCTTGATAGAATTAGGCATTTAAACACAGTTCTTCGCCTGCAATAATGTATTAATTTTTTAAAAAATATATATTTTAAGCAGAGCTTTGACGAATTTATATTTTAAGAGGAAGGGTCCGGAAAGTCCTTCGCGACCGCGCTTAACGACGATACATGAATAAACAAACTTTCCAGACAGTCCAGAAATTACGGCTAATCAATGCTCAACAGCAATTTGATATAATACTAGCAATCTTGTATAAAAAATCGAATTTTAATTAATAGAACAAAATGCAAGGAATTAAGAACGTTCGCTTTGACGATGTGGAAAATATGATGGAGCAAATGATGGAAGTTCCGATATTTCGCTTCTCAGACAAGCGCGAATTGTTGAGTTTGCGGAACAACTCGAACGATCCAAATATTATAATGGATCTCAGACACAAGACAATCGGCGAGGCACTTCCGGCATCGGTGAGTCACAGCGCTGTTCTTGCAGAAGTCACGAGGTGCGTCATTTACTTTTTTTTTTTTCTTCAAATGTAATTTTTCATATAATATTTAATTTGATATATAATCCCTATAAATTGAAAACTATCAATCATTGCCATTTTTATCAAAACTGGTGACATAAAAAAAAAGATATCTTTTTTTGTGCTTTTAAATTAAATTATGCAATATACATTTTTTTAATTATTGTATCTTATTATCTTTTTTTCGATTTTTTTACGCCCGGTAATAAATTTAAAAAAAAGAATAATTGTGAAACATCCAAAAATGCTTTGCAATTTTTTTTCTTCTGTTTACCAATTTTTGGTGCTTTTTTTGGGTGAGCTATACATTTCTAATTTTTGTCCACAAATAAAAAAAAATATTTGTCTGAAAATTGAAAAAAAAAAAAGAATTGTAAACCATCCAAAGACAACACTAAATTATTAAAAAATATTTGAGTATTTTTTAAGTCGTTTTTTTGGATGAGCTACGAATTTTTTTATTTCTGTCCAGGAATGAACCAAAAATGTTTACCTGGAAATAAAAAAAAAATTATTCAGTCATTCAGAAATATCATTAAAAATCGTTTAAAAATTGAGCAATTTTTACTCTGTTTTCGGGTGAGCCAGAAATTTCTTATTTTTGACCAGAAATTGAAAAAAAAATCTGAAACTGTCCAAAAATTCGCTACGAATTTTTAATTTCTGCCCACAAATTAAAAAAAAATTTACCTGGAAAAAAAAACTCTAAATCATTACTTGTGACTTAGGATTGATTGAGAAATATGTATTATGTTAATTAAACAGAATGTTGATGGACGAAGAGACTCAAGCTCTATACCGAAAGCGTGAGCAAGAATTTTTGGAAAGCGAATTAAAGAAATTCGAAAAAGGACTCTGCAGCTCTCGACCGAAATTTCGCGGTCCTTATACGTGCAGCAAACGCAAAATCTTATCGTCTGACGTTATCGAGGATTATGAGGAATTGTTGAAGGCGCCACGAAGGATCAAAGTGAGCATCAATGAAAACGGTAAAACCGACGATTTGAAAACGGAGCAATGTAAAAATAAATCCGCGGACTATAATGGAAGTATTAAAATAACAATAAAGGACAAACCAACAACGGGTTCTAAAGAAAAAGACGAAGAAATCTTGAGAAATGTTTTACGAATTTTGGTCGCTCATGCGAAGGAAGAGCGTCGTTTGCGTGAATTAAAAATGAAAATTCAAGAAACGTTGGCGAACAAAAGATTGCGAAGATTTTTTCAAATCTGGAAGACACGAATGGAAAATTCAAGGATATTGGCGATTAAGAGAAAGCAGGAAAAGGAAATGTCGGACGAGAGGAAAATTGAATTATTCGTTAACGCGATAAATGAGAAACAAAAGACACTTTCGAAAAGGCCAGTGGAATTATTTTCACGGACTAAAGAGACAAGTGAAATTGATAAATCCGGACACGAGAGCAGAAAGAATTGGGCGATGAGAAAAATTCGGGTGATTGAAACACCGGCACAAAGTCGTCTTAATGCTCAGAAGAAAATTATTTCTGAACAGAAAATGAAATTGGCTGAGCAAAACAGAATCATCGAGGAATTGCGGCTAAATCAGATTGAGAATGAGACGAAAAAAGCTGGGAAAGACACTATTAATGTTGCAAAAGAGGCTCTTGCTTACTGCGGCCAAAAAACAAGAAGAACTTTGATGCAATTGATGCGCGAAGAGGGCTGCAGGTAATGCTCCAAAAATGGAAAATAAATATTTCGTCGTTAATTATTTATTTTAACGATTAAACACAAAAAAAAAAGATTTTATGAAATAAATGTATTCTGTCGTGAAAATTTGATTATTAATGATTGACAAAAAAATTATATTTTATTAAGAATCATTATTTCGTCATTAAAATAAAATTTCGACAGATTTTTCAATAAAAATCTGAAGAAAATCAACAATGCTAAAAAGATAGATTTTTATTCATAATAATGTCGAAAAAGATATTAATCAATTAATTTTTAAAAGTTGATTAACGAATATTTGGAGAACTTAAGTTTTTTTTTCTACAATAAATTGTATGACACGAAATTTTTTTTTTTTTTTTTTCAAAGAGACAAAACGCTGCTGGCACCGCCCAGAATACCGAGTCCCCCAAAATTCTTAGCAAGGATGGAAGCTCGAGCGACAGCGAGAAAAGAAAGAATTAAAAGAGCCGAGGATGAACGAAAACGAAAAATGGAGGAACAAAAAATCAAGGAAGAAACTGAGAGACGAGAGCAAGAAGAAAATCGGAAGAGGCTTCAACAAGAGGTAAGATTACAATATCAGAAGCGTAACTTTTTATCTCCGAAGATGAATAAAGTAGAAAAATGTACTGTAGACTTTTTTCTGCATATACTATATATTAATTTTTTTTTTTTTTGGTTCTATGTATCTTAAAATTATCTGTGAAACGTTTTTTTAATTAATTTAAAAAAAGGTCGGTAATTTTCTTATGCGAAAATTCTGCTAAAAAAAGAAATTAGGTATGAAAACTAAAATACTTGCGTAGGAAAGTTTTTTGTAAAATTGTAATAATTTTTACAACAAATTCTTCGGGAAAAAAATTTTCCTACACAAGTATTTAAGTTTTCATTCCAATTTTTTTTTTCAGTATACGATTTTATTTATGAATGAATTTTAGTCCTTCTTGTGACGAAAAATGTAAATGGCTGTTTTTATATTCTTTCAAATAAACAGGCTCAACGGGAAGCCAGAAAAATTCGCGAGGAACAGGAGAGAAAGCGTATTCGGGAGCTCGAAAGATCAAAAGAAGCAAACGAATTGGCAGACAAATTTTATCGTAAATATCTTCTGCGTCGTTACATAATGGAACCATTTTCATTGCTCGTCGAGCTCAAATACAATCGTAAAAAATTGGCTGTCGATCACTTCGAGAAAAGTTTAATAAAAAAAAGTCTCGTAGCTTGGATAACGGAAACGAAAAATCAACGAGACATCAAGCTGGAATTGACAATTTCAGTTTGGCGTAGAAATCTTTTGTGGCACGCTTTTACAAATTGGCGAGAGGCAACGAAAGTTGAAAGCAAAAAATTACAAGTGGCGATGGATTATTATGAAATTCGTTTGCAGGAAAGAAGCATGAAAATTTGGTGGAAACGAACGATAGAGGCGAAAATTCGAAATTTGGAAAATCAACAATTGGCCGATTTTCATTGTGACAAACGACTGATGATCTTGTGCTTTAGAAATTGGAGACAATTTTTGGGTATCGCTGAAGAGGTGAAAGAAAACGAGCGTAGAAGAGACAAATGGAGAGAATTGGTACAACGTGTCGTGCCGGATTTTGATCCCAAGCAAAGAGGCGTTTTAATCGAAGACTAATTTTAAAAAAAAGAAACTAATCAAGATTGTATCGCCGATCTAGAAATTACTTTAATATTTACAACATCGCTTTTTTTTTCCATAGACGGGGAACTATTTTTCAGGTGTATAATTACAACGTTATTTATGTAACTAAAACTGCAATATCTTCAGTATTACGTTGAATTAGTCTATTCTCTTTTTTTTTTCGGTGGTACCATTAAATCATAATTATATTCTCACGTCACGATTATCGTTATCGTTTTCAATTCAACATCAACTTATCGTTTTATAATCGCCCGGCTGCTTTTTTCCCCTTTTTTCCTTCCTTTTATCACAGTTACAATAAATATACAATACTTTGTGCAAGAAAAAAAAAAGTGTAAAATATCATTCGTGGACAAAGGGATTTTCGATTTTTTTTTTTTTTTTTTTTAGAGAAATGCGAAAATCGGAAGATGAAGTTCGAGGCGTGTCTAAATGAATTCTAGATATTTTTGGATATTTGAAAATTAGTTTTTTCTTCTTTTCGAAAAAATGCCGATTTTTTTTCATGAAAAAAAAAGCTTCCTCTATGACAAAAAAAGTTGATTTTGTTAAAGATACACCAATATTGGGATTTAGTTAATTTTTTCTAAAAGTAATTTTTTTTGAGCAGAAAAGTTATTCACTCAGAAATTTCGAAGCAAGGCATTCAATTTTTAATTTCTCTGTTGCGAAAAAAAATGAAAATACGACTCGAACTTCATGAAAAAAAAAAAAAAAAACAATTGTTTCGCATAATGTAAAATTCCAAAACCCCAAAAGTGTCCTTATAATCTAGAATAGTGTTAAATTGAGCACAGAGTACGAAGCGGAGTAAATGAAAATTTATCCCGGATCTGACAAGAAAAAAAAGAAAAATAGAAAAATAAAACCAGTCTGAAATAAATAAATAAAAATATTGATAATCCTGACCTTATTCTTAGAATCTCTCATGAGTTTAGTTTTAAAATACGGAACGTTGGCCCGTGGTTTCTTTTTTTTTTCTTTTTTTGTTCGCATTATAATACTTTGCGTCGCTTTTATGTCTTGCAGCAAAAAAGTTGCGAGACACTTTTGAGCATTCCGTAGTTGTATTGGCTGGCCGCTGTATTTACGCGCCTCTCGTTCGCCGTTGTTCCGAGATAAAGCAGCCAAAAATGATAAACGAAGTAACAGAGCACGATCAGACCAATGAGAAGACTGTACACTGCCGAGACGAAACAAAGAGCGAGGCTGAAACAATACATCCTCAATTATAGAAGTAATAGAGTGTGTTAAACTTCTTTTTTTTTACGATTTTTACGAGTGTGTTAAATATTTTTTTAACTGTTTTTAGGAGCATTACATTTTCTTTTTTATTAAACATTGTTAACAGAGGGAATTAGGATTTTAATTAAATTAAATCTTAATTCCAGAAAGGGTTTTGAATAAAAAGAAATTACTAATTTCACCGGAATCAAGTTTTCAATGATTTTTTCATGCATTTTTCGTATATAATATATAAACCTCATATTTTCGTGTTCAAATATGTATTAATTTTTTCAGAATTTTCAAAAGCGACTTTGTTAACAAAAAAAACAAAAAATTTTTTTTTTTAATTCAGATTTTTGAATTTTGCCAAATTTAGGGAAAAAATTCTTCAAAAAAAAAAAAATATTTGAGTTGTTTTTAGATTTGTATAATATTGATTAATAAAAAACAAAACAAAAGAAAAAAATTCACAATATTTTTTACATTTGGCACAGAATTTAGAAAAAAATCATATGTTTCGATTTTGCCAAATTTAGGGGAAAAAATCATTTAAAAAAAAACGATATTTGACCTGTTTTTAGAGTCGTACAATATAAAAAATATGGACCAAATTCAAAAGGTTAAGAATCCAACCCAGTTCAAAATAGTGTGTATTGCCTCGGTAAAAACAAATTACTATCTAAACCAAATAACTAATTTTTCCCGACTTACTCCAATTGATGATAAACATCGCTGCAGTCGTCTGGCATCAAAATAGTGCCGATGAGTATGAAAGGATGACAGACGCTGGTCATTGTCAGATTAGAGCCGTAAATAAAGGCTATAGCGGAGGAAAACAAGCAACCGAGATACCATCTAAGATTTCCGGAGCCGACACAGCAATCCAACCTGGTCAAAATAAAAATGCATTAAAATTATTGATGCAATAAAAACCATTCAGATGTGAAAAAAAAAAGCAAAAAAAAATGTTAACCATTTGCAATGATATTCTCGTCCCAAAATGCACGTCTGACAAGTGCGACAGTGATAAGCTTTAGCGGGTGTCCGTCTTCTACAAATCGTACAAAGTTCGCCGCTGCCTTCGCCCAACTCCAATCCCTGAGCTAGGATTCCCTCCTGCGCGGCGCAATCGGCCATCGTTCTTGTTTTGTATCCGCAGCAAATGCCGCCGACGACGCTTGTGACAAAAACAAGATTTTCCTCGGGCAATATTTCGAGCAAAGGAACAACGCTGAATTCGAACATAAAACCGAGTATAAAGACACTCGTTATTGTCCACATTAGAAAGAATTTTGAGCGCGGCAAGAAGCGCAAAAAATTGTGATGCAGATGATAAACGAGTATCGGCGTTAGTAGAAATACGAGTAACGTTAGATAAATAGCTTGTGCGGCGATAATAGCTAACGCGGGTAATGCAAAAAGTGGTATAACAGCGTCGACGGAAACTTGTTTAGAACCTCCACGCCAACCGCACGGATTACGAAGTCTTTCGAAAAAAGTCATTGCTCTGTAAAAACGGCTTTCTTTTATCACGTTTTTTACGACGATACACCTAATTTGGTTTTCATTAAAAGACGACGCGGTGTACTGTCTTTTTTTTTCTTCTCACTAATTTTTCAAAACCGCTCTACACACAAACGCGAGGTTAGGAACTTGGATTCTTTTTTCATCAACATTTCTGACATATCCACCCGTCAATTCTCCTCCTTTCTGGGGGAGTGCGGACCGGTAGGTAATCGGTTAAGTGACTGGACATTTAACCGGGTTATTAAACTTGGCTGTTTTTGTTCTATGGGAAGGAATTCTTTTTTTTGAGGTTCGCGGTACTGAAAGAAGATTTTTATCAAGCAAGGTTTTAATTTATTATTTTTTAAGTCTAAGTTGACAAGACAGGATTTTATACCTTTTCGGGCAATAAAGCAGGACTTTAAAAATGGTTTTAGTCGATAAAACAGAATATTTCATTTTTACATCGATAAAACAGCTTTTATTTTAATTTAAAAAATTGAGAACACAGTATTTTATACTTTTTCAATCAATAAAACAGGATTATGTAATTTTTCGATCGATTAAACAGGATTTTTCATATTTTTTAAAAGAATTCTTATAATTTTTGAATGCGATAAAAAAGAATTTCACATTTATAAAAATGACTTCCAAAGCTTCATTATCTTATCACAATTGCCACATCCATAAATTCCAAAAAATATTACAAATTTAAAAGTAATAACAGGTATTCATCGATAGACAGAAACTTCCTCGTCACAAACAGCCGGTAAGGTAACCATCTGCATTATTTTATTATTTTATTACCATCGGTTATTTTAGTAACCGACATAATTTACCAGTAAGTTGTCAGAGCACTACCCGTGACGTCTGCTCATATTGACGAGAGTCGATTGTTGACAAAGATCGAAAGCTCTCATCCAAGCAGCAGGTGTATTGACTCCAATAACATACTTATTTTCACAGGTAAGATTTCCTTTAATATCCCGAGTGAATTTCGTGAATTACTTCGCGCAATAAAATCGTTCGTCAAAGTGTTCAAAGTGATTAATTTCTGTGTTTTCACATTCGTCAACAATTCGACAACAATGTAAATGAGTGAAATTCGACAATTTCTCGTTTGTCTATTGACATTTTAATAAACAGCTCACAAGTTTTTCTTAACTTTTTTCGTTTCTGTTTTTTTTTTCTTATCCTCCAGGATATAAATGTAAAAAAAAGGATCGTCTGATTGGAAGAACAGGAAATTTAAGATGGATTCAAGGGGCCCTTCCGACGGGGCCCCAATAGGGGCCCCAAGCGACCCAATCGATTTGATTGCCTCGGCATTTGGCGATCAATCACGAAAGTCCAACAACAACAACAACAACACGCTACTCTTCTTGACTGTAAATTGACACGACAGAAGCATTTTTTTTTTTTCACCATTGGCGCATAATTCTACATTTTTTGTTGTCTCTCGTTGGCAGGTCGGCTATATGGAAGATCAAAGTCGAGATTATTCCAAAATGTTTCCGACTTACGAGCAAGCGCCCTTTTCGTCACATCCTTCGTCGCCGCTTTCAGATTTTGAACAACAAGTCAGCACTTTGGATCCGAATATGAGTTCAGCCGCTAGATACTCGCCGACACCTGTTCCACTTCCGACTCTGCCTTTTCCCAATTCAGTCGTCGTTCTACCGCCTTCGCCTTTCGTCACAACGGACTCCAATGCTAGAACCAATGTCAACTTTCCAGCTGCGCAAAATTGCGATCAAGGCGTTACGCAGAACGAGGGCGTCAATGATTTTGGCAACAATGGGAACGATAGTTTGGGATCCGGCGTCGACGGAGAATTGATTTTGATGCAAGGTGAATTTTTGAATATTTTTTCATTTTGGCTGAAAGCCTCTTTTTTAAGTTTTTATATTTTTGTTTTATTTATTTTTTTGTATGTGTGTATTTTTTTTATTTATTTATTTTTGGTAAGAGTAGTCTGTTAAATAAACAAACAAACATTTAATTTAGTTCATTGATGATTTACATAATTTTTAAAATATTTATGAAGTCTTTTAATTAAAAAAAAAAAAAGGTTTTTTTTAATTAAGTATTACTAGAAAAATAAGCAATTCATAATTTACAGAAATGATTAAATTACAGAAACTTGTTAATAGCGATTTTATTTTTATCGCAAGTAAACAAATTTTGATGCAAGGTGAATTTTTTTTTAATTATTTAATTTTAATATTATTTATTGATGATTCAGGTGCGAATTCCGAATTGGAAGCTTCAGCAGCGCCACTTTTGTTAACCGGTATTTCCGGCACGGAATTCGCATTGACGAGAGATTTTCTCGTGATGCAAGACGATCAAATAAACGTAATATCGGCACTGAGAAATCAGGAAATAAACGGCGAGCAAACGGTCGTCGTATCGCAAACGATCGACGGGAATGAACAGAACGTTCTTTCGGAATCAGCTTCATTAGCGGAGAAAAATGCGTTGCCGATAAAAGAATCTGAGATTATAGAGACGGAAAAAAAAGCCGTAAGACGATCGAGACGGCAGATCAATGATAAAAAAACATTTTGGTGCGACGAATGCGATTCGGCTTGTCACAAAGCCGGAGAATGTAATTTAAAAAATGTACGAACGATCGCCGATCAACCGGTACCCTCGCGAGCAATTGCCACATTACCGGGCTCTTACTTGTCTATCAATAAATTATCGGCTTCGAATGTAATAACAGGAGGCTCGAATTTTGGCGTATTTGCCAAACGTAACATTCGATCGCGAACACAATTCGGCCCGATCGAAGGAATTTTGTGGCCTTATTACGGCGCACCGTTTGAAAATATTTTGCCGTTGCTTTACGAAACCGAAACCGGGGAATTTATGAAGATTGATGTATCTAATGAAAGTACGTAAACATTTCTTTTCTTTTTTCTCTGCGTTTTTAGATTCTTTTTTTGCGAAAATTTTGCTACAATTACCAAAAATGTTATTTTCTAAATTTAGGACGAAGGTTTTTAAAAAAAATTGTACTTTATATTTTTGTTGGAAAAATAATATAAAATTTTTGTAAGAATCAAAAATAAGGGTTTTCCAAATATTTTAGTTATGATCCGTTTTTTACTGAATTGAGTGAAAATTAATTTTTTTTTTTTTTAGTAATTACAAATTTTAAGTAAGTATAGTTTTTTAAAATGAAAGATAAATCGAGTGGAAAATACTTGAATCATATATAATATTTTTGGTTTATTTGAAAATTCCTAGCTTTTAATATTCAATATTTCTCTTTCCTAAAATGTGTTTATTAATGGAGTTTTTTTTTATGCAGTGATTTTTTTAATTTAATGAGTACAGAGGAACGCTCAGAAACATAATTTTAATTGTGCTCAATTCGATCGACAGATGCTTCCAATTGGATGCGATACGTCAGGCCTGCGACAACGTACAAAGAGCAAAATCTGGGGATTTGTCAGCAGGGCGATGGTATCGTTTTTCTCACAACCAGAAATATTCTACCGAAAGAGGAATTGAGAGCCGGGCCTAATCCAGAATACGCCATACGCAGAAATTTGCCGATTCTGCAGCCTGAAATAAAAGGCGGTGAGTAAACCATTTTTTTTTAAATAGTCCGAACTTATTTTCTTAACATTAAATACCAATTATTTTCGTTATATTTTTAAAAAAGATTCTTAAAGGGTCAAAACAGCAATATATATTTTTCTATCTCCTTCTTCGTTGAAAATATTAAGTTGAAAAAAAATCATAATTAGTATAAAATTAAAAATCGTTTTCAAAAATCTTGAAATGGACGTTTTAATATTTTTAAAATGTCCAAAAACTATTTTAATATTTAAAAAAAAAAATCGAATTTCGATATCGATGTGTTGGAATTCGAAAAGAAAAAAGAATTGAAGAGTTGCAAAGAAATGCATTGAAATATGAAACTAAAAGAAAAATAATTTAATACCGTTATTGCATAAAATTCTGGTTATGCCAAAAATTGAAATTTACGCAGAATCAATTGACTCGAGCGGATGGCCATGTTTTGAGTGTAATCTGCGTTTTCTGACATCGGAGAAGCTTGAAAAACATCTAAACGTTCACGAGACTAAAAAAAGCGAGAGCAAACCGAGAATAAAACGTAGAAAATTAGCCGTTTCTACAAAGTAAGTGAGACAATTTTTCATTAAAATATATATATATTTTTTTCGCAGCTTTTGTCAAAATACCGCAATTCACAAATTCTTGTATTGCTTATTTTCAGGAAATTATTAAAACTCGTGGATGGCCAAACGTTGCTTTACACTTGTCCGCAATGTCCAAAAGTATTTCCGCGTAGTTACAGTTTAAAGCGACATTTATTGATACATCCTGGAGCGAAAACACCGCGTTACGATTGTACGTCGTGCGGTGAAAATTTTTTACATCCTTACAATCGTAATCGTCATATAAAAATATTTCACGCTGGTGGAACGAAGGAAAAAGAGAATTCACGCGAAAATTCAAGTGAATTTACGTGCTCGACGTGCAATCTTATTTTTGGCAAAGCTAATTTGCTCGATATACACAAGATCGTACATTCGAGCAAAAATCTCGAGGCTGAGAATTTTAATAATTTTTGTCCTCAATGCGACGAAAAATTTAAAACGCGAAAACATTTGATCGATCATGTTGCAAAACACGCGCGTTTACAATTAACAAAATCAACGAAAATGACGCAAATGGCGTTTTACAAGTGCACCATGTGTTACAAACGTTTTGCCACCAAAGTTAGACTGCAACAGCATTATTTGGTGCACGGTGACGAGGACCAAAAACCACTGCCATGCAATATTTGCGCCAAACGATTTATGAACAATTCAGCGCTCTCGTGTCACCTTAAAACTCATCGAGGTAAGAATTTTGTTGTTATTTTTATCTTTAATTTATCCTTCTAAATTTGTTTCTTTTTTTTTTGTACTTTTATCCACTTCAGTTTTTTTAAAATTATTTTTGCACATTTTTTTACGTCTAATAATTGTTTTGATGGATTTCATAAAAAAAAGTATTTAAAAAATTAGGTGTCTATTCATTTTTATTTACAAAAAGTTAACAAAAATTCTGGACTTGTGCCTTATTTTTCAAAATCATTTTGGAAGAAATTTATAACTATGAATACATCAATATTAAATATTTTTTAATATAAAGTATTTTCTAGAATTTTACAAAATCTCAATTGAATGATTTAAGCGATCTCGTAAGATTTCTCATTCGAAGTAAAGAAAAAAAAGTGATTTAGATAAATTTTCATTCAAATATTGCCCATCATAAATTATGTTTTTGGCGTCTTTTTTTTTAATGAAAAAAGATAAGTGTTCAGCTGAAAATTCAACCAATAATAATGTTAAAATTGTGAATTTAACATTTACAGAAGACAAACAGATATTCGAATGTCCGATGTGTCGGGAACATTTCAATCAGGTTTTAGTGCTAAAAGATCATATCGAAAAACATCGAAACGACGACGAGACTTTTACATGTCCGCATTGTCCCCGAAATTTTGCAAAATATTCGGTTATACGTAAGCACATAAGAGCTCATCATTGCGAACGAAAGCACAAGTGTCAATTCTGCGCGAAGCGTTTTCCAACAGTCGACAAATTACGAATGCATTTACTTCGGCATTCTGATCACAGGTATACTTTTATTTTACATCGTAAATTTACATATTTCAATCACAAATTGTGTTAATACAATTTTTCTCTTTTTTTTTTTGTTGCAGAGAATTTCATTGCGCAAATTGCGAAAAACAGTTTAAACGAAAAGACAAACTTAAGGAACACATGACGAGAATGCACAATTCGCAAAGAATTAAACGCGATCAGACGTCGCAGAATAATCAAATAAAAAAATTCGTTCCAAAGGTAATTACAATTTATATCATTATTTGTGATTACAGAACCATTACAGCTTTAAAAAAAATGAATTTTCAATGTTTAAAAATATTTGGCGTCAAGAATTGAAAGAGCAATTATAAAATTTGCAAAAAGTGCACTTTTTAATGACGATTTTTTTTTTGTTTCTTTTTTTTTCAGGTAAATCCAACGGATTACAATCGATTTGTGTACAAATGTCATCAATGCCTCGTAGGATTTAAAAGACGCGGCATGCTTGTTAATCATTTGGCTAAACGTCATCCGGACGTTGCGCCGGAATCGGTACCGGAACTAAATTTACCGATATTACGTCAAACGCGAGATTATTACTGCCAATACTGCGACAAGGTAGGTCATTTTTTACATTACATTCACGTGATAATTCTGAATTTTACCTTCTCCAATAATTTTGCCAAGTCTTTCTTTTCAAAAAGGAATTTAAAAAAGAAAATACATATTTTTTTCTTTGGTTTTTGTAGAATTTTATTTTATGACGTCAAAGCGCAAAATATCGCTTCAAATAAACATGTAAACAAAATTTTTTTTTACATTCCAGAAGGAATTTAAATTCTAATGTAAATAAATGAAAAATTCCACTTGAATTAAGTTTTCAATAAAAAAAATAAATTAGTAACAAAAGTTCGAAATTTTTTAGGAAGCAAATAGAACTCAAAACCTTCAATATGATTTTATATTAATTTCAAGGTGTACAAAAGCAGCAGCAAGAGAAAAGCGCATATCGTTAAAAATCATCCAGGAGCGGCATTGCCACCGAGCAATCGTCAAAAAGAAGCGGACGTTGTCGGTTTGCCAAATCCGACATTCAGTCAAACAGTCGGTAGCATCAGAACAACGCCGCAAGGTTGTCAATGGTGTCACAAGCAATACGCGAGCAAGGCAAAGTTGCTTCAGCATCAACGTAAAAAACATTCGGCATTAATGGCGCCAGCCGATCAAATACCGCGCACGCGAAATCGGCAATTTGTCAAAGGAAGACAGACGCAAATGAATCATCTCGAGAACGGTGATTTTACGATTAACGAGTATATCGAGGAATCCGAGGTTGATAAGAATTTTTCAAAATCAACGATTATGAAAATATCGTCTGGCGTCGATATTATTGGAAATGGGGTGGAAATTGTCGGTCAACAATTTGTACGTATGCGCGATATACGTTGAAGGTGATGAACCAATGAAAATACGCCGTTTTAACGCGGCTATTATTTCACGACATTTTATCGAGATATGAATCTCGTTAATTTTGTGCACAACAAAAAAAGAAGAAGAAAAAGAAAAACAACCACGATTGCGACGAACACCGGAGAACGGAAGTTGTGCTTTTTGCTGCGGTTTCTGAGCGAAGGAAAGAGAGAGAGAGAACAAAAAGAGGAAAAAAGAAAATGGAAAGGAGAGGAGAAAGCATGTTTTCGTGAAGGAAAATGTTGCTTAAAGTTTCTCTAAGCTCGATGAAACAAATTGAAACGCAGCTTGTTGGCGCCGACGCGAAACGTTGGCGCTCATTCTTTCCTCTGGATAGAATGCTTTGGTCAGTCGCTTAAAGCGACACTTTTTTTCTTTATCGCCTTTTATCAACGGAGAGCGATAAGGCGAGAAAAAAAAAACGACGAATCTTGTCTTCCGAAGAATGGATTCGGATGCGAGTTACGATTTTTTAAAGGTGTCAGTTCTCAAAAATTGTTTTTACTCGCCTTTTCTAATTCGCGTAGAACGAAAAAAAAAAAGCATAACTATGAATTTAAATTGCTGTTTTCGTTCGATCTTGGCAAGTGGAAGCTTATTTTGTTTTTATTTCGATTGCGTATTAATTCACCGGAAAATATGTCTGATTATATTCGTCATTTAGAAATAACAGACATTTGTGTATGACAACAAAAAAATGAAAGTTATGACTTTCACGAATCTTTTCGTCTCATTGAGTAGTAAAACGAATCAAATTTACTCGGTGAATTCGTAAAGCATCTTTAAAAAAAGTAAAATGAGTTGTCGCTCATCAAGATCGAAATAAAATTACACATTTATCGTTAAAAAAAAACGAATTTACGTAGAAAGATCTTTAACTCAGATTCATCTTAATTTACACTTTTTTTTTCCCCCCTTAAAAAAGGTGTACAAACAATTTTTGAAATCGTTGCACTTGGGATTGTACTAATTGTGTTTGAATCGAATTGAGTCGAATATTAATATTCGAATCGTAATTCGAATCGAATATCTCGAATGTTTTCACGAATACTTCGAATTATGGGAATATTCATTTCTTTGGTTTCATTAATTTCTAAAGAAGGCTTTGATTCGCAATTTTCAGAAGTTGATTGGATTTTGAAACAAACAAATCTTCTCTTTGCTCGAGAAGCGAACTATTCACAATATTCAAAATATTCGAATTATTCGCAAACATTTGAACTATTCGAAGTATATGAATTGCTCGAATAATTTGAATGATTTAAAGCACTTGAATTAATCAAAGCATTTAAATTATTCGAAATATTTGAATTATTTCTTGGAAATAATTGTTATCTTGGAAAATGCGTGACTTCTTACGCCGATAAATTGCACACTCGTTGTTACAACGAGTGCTCGATCTGAGGAATACAATTGTTTGACGATCAGTCTGTCACGCTTAGCGTGATTTTCCATTAACAATGGGAATTATATTCCAGTTACGTTAAAAAAAAAAAAAATCACAGTCATCGTTACACTAGATTTCAAGAATCGGAATAATCCGATCCCATCTCCTTTAAAAAAAAAAAAAATACATCCATCCCTCCCCTTTACAATAAATACTAAGCGTCGATCGTAACGCTCGATGTCATCCTTTTGAGATGTAGCCAATTGTCATTGATCTACGGATTTGAAATTCGATGAAAAATCACGCAACGGCGAAATCTTTACCGTCGTGATTTTCACACAACTGCTAACAAGTTGAATAATCAACGTGTGTTAGTTTATTCTTAGTGGAGAAAAAAAAAAAAAAAAATCGTCCGAAGATAAGAATTCGTAGAATCAAATTAAAACGCTCTGACGCAATAGTTTTGACGATATAGATTTTTCCGACCCTCGTAAAAAAATAAAAAATCCCTGTTTCTTCAGTCCGATAAATCTGCGCAGTTTGCTTCGCAAATTATCGATATCAATGTCACCGTCGAATTATGGAGAAAGCTTTAAAAAAAAATCTGTATTTTAGATTCTGCACGACGCTGTCCTTGCGTCTTTCACGTAACTACGAGAAAAAAAAATGTCATCTTAACAACAAGAAAAAAAAAAAATCCAATTTTGTTCCTTGGAGATATAGAAACAGGCTCAATTTAATTTTACTCCATTATATTACACGACGAATTACAACAATATTCGGAGATACAAACGCAGCTTGTATGTGAATGTTTTTTGGGATAAGTCAAAAGATCAAATAATGTAAGAAGTCTTAAATAAAGTTATGGAATGGTCTCAAGATTTCTTTCAACTTTCTTGTAAAATTTGCTTTGTATACAAAGATTTTTCTGTATCTCTTAGTTCGACGTGATAGGAAGAATTTTCGACTTGGAACGAAAATTACGTTTTCACTGGCGACTTTCGATTCACAAGAATTTTTGGTTTTTAATTTTTTGTGTTTATAAATCATTTTTTATGTCAACAAAACGTCCTCAAATTTATTCAGAATGTTGGTCTGGTTGAAGAAAAAACGTAGGAATTTTTGGAGATTTTTTATCGCTTTTATTTAATATTCCAGATATTAAAAATTTCTGAAAATAATCATTGTTTATTTTCTATCGCCAATACTACGGGTTACATATTAAAAAATCATAAAAACATCAGATTTTGGATTTTCAGCGTACTTTAAAACAACATTTTTTGTAAAATTCACCGATTTTATTTTATGCTATTTTTCAATTAAATAAAACAAACCAACATCCTCAAGAAATGTGAGGACGTTTTGTTAACATGAAAAATTTGACGTGTTTTGCCCCATATGCGAGTGTTTTTATCTCAAGTCGGCCACAACCGCCGTCAGTAAAATCAAGTAAAAAGAGTAAGCTCCGCTAATAAATAAATAGGTAAATACATTTTTTTTACGCTGTAATAAAATTCAATAAATTGATTGAAGATGCCTCAGAAAATTAGGCACGTATTGCACAAAAAAAGTAGCTTATTAACTTATAAAAAGCAGCCAAAGCATTACATATTTAAAAAATAGTAATTACATTCACAAATCATTGCTACTATTCCACAATATTTTTATTCATCACTATACAATATTTCTTAAAAACTTTTTATTTATAATGTAGTAAAGAAAATCGTAAATAATCCTTGAAAATATTCAATAGAAAGCCATTTATAAAAAGAAAAAGATTGAAAGACTTTCGGATCTTACATTAATTAGGAATCTACGGGAAAAACCCAAAATAATAATGCAGATAAGATATTTTTATTACTACATTTTTTTTAAAAGTTATTCTAAAGGCAATTTCTAATTCTGCAGTGTCATTAATATTCTCAACACGATAAATCTAAAAAGGACATTCAATTTGTTTTTTGTTACCCTGGTATTAAGATTCTAGCGTGATTTTTGAATTTTGCTCTTGTAATTAAATTTGTAAGAAAAAAAAAAAAATTTTAATTTCTATCATTATTTAATCTAAAAGAATAAAAGACATTCGATTTGTTTTTTCTTACCCTGGTATTAAGATTCTAGCGTGCTTTTTGAATTTTGCTCTTGCGATTGAATATAAACAAAAAAAAGAAACCATTTTAATTTCTATTTAAACTAAAAGAAAAAAAAAAGACGTAAAAATAGATTTCTATGAAAGACATTTTTTTTCGATTTTTTTATCTGTTCGCATTGTTTCTATTCTCAAATTTTTCACTCGCAATAGCCAAAGGACCTACCGCACCTGGCCTAAAAGCCGGCTGATGATTCGGAGTTGTCGAAACTGAGGCGCAACCTTTTTGCATTTGCGCTGCCTCGTAAAGTTGCTTTTGCATAACAGCCAGGGACACTTTGTTCGACGAGAGAAAATCTCTCATTGAGATTAATTCGCCGGACATTCGTCTCGGTGTGTCGATCATACTATCTTCCGATTGCATTGAATCACGAGCGGCTATTCGAGTTGCTCTTCGTCTTGGATAATAAATTGTCGAGATCGAGGATTTTCTTCGTGGCAAATGTGGAGCCGCCAATCCACGGCCTTGGCATTGAAGCTTACGGATCACGTAATTCAAGGCCTGCTTTATCACAATTGAGGTGACATTGAGGAGAGAATATATGCAGCAACAACCGATGACGAGAAAGAAGAAATTGGCGAAACGGTACCTGAAAAAAAAAAGGATAAAAACAAATATAAATTTTTTTTTCTAATCTATGCTTTTCATAAAAAGAGGACTAATATTATGATTTTCAAGTTTTTCTAGGCGTAGATTTTATTTTATTTTTTAAATATTTTTTCAGGTCCTTTGAATGAAAAAAAAAAGAACAGAACTAATTTTGTTTTTTAAACATAAATAAAATGTGATTAATGAAATTAATTTAAAAACTTTAATTGTTAAATCAGTAAACTTAAAAAAAAAAATTGGTTTTCATTCTATTTAGAAGAATTTGTTTTATGATTTATAATCCACGATAAAAAAAAAAAACTTAAAATTATGATTAGCTTAATCGATCTCGTTAATTACGCACAAATGGACGTATGGATAATTGGCCTGTTGAGTGCTGACAAAGTCACCGAAACCGATTGTTGCGAAGCTAACGAAGCAAAAGTAAAGTGCCTCGAAGTAGCTCCAGCCTTCGAGAGGCGCATAAATTGCTGCGGCACACGAAGCTACCGCACATGAAGCTAACGATAAATACAGCATGACCCAATAGACACTTGGCTTCCAATGTTCCAAACCGACGTCGTCATCGTCGTCCAAAATATCGGGCAATGAACTTCTCGGATGTCCCACCGATCTTGATAAACGACGAGACGCCAAAGTCGTCTTTCGCAAACGTTTCTTCAAGCGTCGTAAATGCAGACTTCGCAAAATCCATGCGAGAAAGGTGATTATCCTTTCGAGGAAGAGATTGAAGAAGAGAATACCGCCTATCGGAAACAAAAATTCATAAAATTAAAAAAGTCAAAATTTTTTTTCTAAAAAAAAAAAAAGTCGAACTTTAAAAAAAAAAAAAAAAAAATGTCGAAACTTTTTTTTCTAAAAAAAAAGAAAAAAGTCGAAGTTTTTTTTCTAAAAAAAAGAAAAAAGTAGAAATTTTTTTTCTAAAAAAAAAAAAAAAAATTAATAATTTTTTTTTTTAATATTTTGTTTTATTACCTGAACAACCGAGAAATCCGTATAGAACTACGGCAACTCTACCGGCCGTAGTTTGCGGTGCGGTACTTCCGTATCCTGTAAAAATGCTCATTATTAAAAATGCATTAACACATAACTCCTCAACTTAAAAAAAACTCAATTATTATTCAAATTTGAGCAGTTTGAGATAAGAAGAAAAATCTGAAAATAATACGAATATTAATTATGAATAATAATAATAATGCGAAAAAATTATTAATGTATTAGTAAAAAAAAATTTCAAGGAGTTTGAAAAAAAAAAAATTTATCACGTATGAAATGAATTTTTTGATTTTTCTGCCATGAAAAGATTTTCATATAAAAATGAATACATTTTTTAAGTAAATTATTTCAAGGAAAAAAAATGTTTTTTTTTGCAATCGATTGACAAAAAAATATAAAACGTTGTTGCTATTATTAATACATTTTTGGCATAATTAGCAAAAAGAAATGACGTTGATATTTATTAAGAATTTTCGCTCATCTAAAAGTAAGAAAAAAAAATGCATTTACATTTGATAATGTTTGAATGTACTTATTTTTCATAATTTACAAGTTTGATTATTTAGTAAAAACTTTGAGCTGACTAAAAAAAGAAGAAAAAAGAAAATGATTAGGGGTAAAAGCCAGAAGTAAACGGGAGACTGGGTCGCGGTGTAGATATTAACATTCCAGAATTCTCTTCTTGCATTCTCGTGCGTGCAGTGCCGTTGACCCAGCTCTCATTATTGTCACGAGAAATATAGTTCAACTAGAAATTAGTCTTCTGGATAATGGTTTAGTCGATTATTTATCTCACTAAGATTTGGAGAAAAAAAAACATAAAGAAATAAACTTGAAATTTAATTTAAATACATTTTTTTAATTATTTAAATAAAATAAGTAAATATAATAATTTATAAATTATGCTAAAATACAATTTAATTATATTTGCATTGAAAATTTAAAAAAAATTGTTCAGCTTTTTGTAATGCAAAGAAGTTACATTTTTTTAATGTTTTCATTTTAATAACGAAATGCCCATTTATTGGTAAATGATTATACAAACAAATTTGGCGAATATAGAGTCTGTAAATTTATTAATTTACGGAATAAAAGTATGATATTTATTCTAGCGATTTTTTTTCCGGCTGAGGCATTGAATTTTTTTTAATTCAGAAATTAGATCGTTATTATTAATTACCGATTGTAGAAACGATTGTTCCAACGAAATGAAAGCTTCCTGAGAAATCCCAGCGTCGTCGCTTGTTGATTATTCCCGTTGAAGAAGCGTTTCCATAAGCATAAAGAAGCTCATGTAAACGTTGAATAGCTTGTGGACTGTTGCGTAAATGATGCCTTCGAAATGTTTGGTAAACACGCCAAAATTCAGCTGCCTAGTTTTAACAAAATCACTAATAAAAAGGCATATTCTAAAAATAAACAAATAAATGTAATTTCGTAAACGATACAGATTATAAAAAATGTTTATCGGTGAATTTATTTAAAAAATGTCTCATGGATTCGTGGTGTATTATTTTTCAAATCTATTGTTTACACTTTTTTTTTTTTAATTTAATCAGGAATCTATGAATCTAAATATAATTCTTTTTTTTAAATGTAGAATTTACGAAATTTTGGTACTCGATGTAGCCTCCTTAATATTCTCCATCAATCACACAATTGTTAAGGGATGTAATATATCGTTAAAGTAGATCAATTGCATTCAATTTTTGTGGTTGTTTCACTTTTAATTTAAGAAAAATCTCTAACAATTCACAATGTTTTAACACACCTGGCGAATTTCAACGTCGGCTTCGAGCGTTTGAAAAAGCGCGGCACCTGCGACCATGTAGGCTGCCAGGACAACCGCTAAAAGGATAAACCTTGCGTTGTCTTCCGCGAGGCCTCCGCACACGCACATCCCCGATGACACTCATCTCTCTTTGCTGCAGCATCCCTATCTTTTCCCCACCACGGTTATATCTCGTCGCTTCTGTAATTTCGAGACGACGCGCAAGCTCCGCGAGAAACATCTCTATGCTACTTAGATCTTTTTTTTTTAAGCCAAGATTTTTTTACCTGAGAATATATATTTCAAACTTGGAGATTTTTATGCCTGCTCTAAAATTATAAGATGTTTTTTTTAAATATAAATTTCTTCTTCATTTAAAAATGTTCAGTTTGCTTTTTTTTTCGATATAAAAAACTGGTTTCCAGACCACCCGCAGATTTGTATTATTTAACATAGTTGAGTCTTTTTTGTATAAAAATACTAAATTTAATATAATTACAATTTCGATGAGTCTCTCTTATCGAAAGCTAAACTCCAAAAAACAGAGCTTCAAACAGAATGTTTATTGAAAAGAATGATAAATTTCGAATTTTCAGTTGATTCTACAGTGAATTGCAATCGCAGACAGTCGCCGAGTATTAATCATTGAAAAAACTTAAGGGCTCGAATCTGGGGCAATCTAGCGGCCCTTCCATTGAACAGCCAAGTTCTTTGAGTGGTTAAAAATAGAAATGTCATGTTTGTAGATGCTGCGTATTCAGCATGTCTCTTACTCTCTTTTTTTTTTTCGTAAAAGTCCCTCGAGGTGCAAAGTAAACGCCCGGAATAATTTCCCCAAAAGAAAAGGGGAGGATTTATTAGAAACTGTTTTCATGGCCTTGGTAACGTTTCCATTCTCGAAACTCTTCCCGTTCATATAGCTGTTCACATACACAGCATTTTTTTTTTACTAAAACCAGAATGCTAGTTTTCGAAGTAAGATTGTTGACTGGTTATTGCGATAGTAATACTGTTCAGTACGTGAGGAACCACAGTTTCGGACATTTGGTTCACGCAATCGGTCAATGTGTCAATGGTGCGAAATTACCATTCGTGGGATCATGTCTGAAGCGCCTTTAAGGCCGTATTTTTTCTAGTCAAAGGAGGCAATGATATCATTAGGAGTCTCATGAGTCGAAAAAGCTTGAAAACAAGTGTCATGTTCATAGATTTGTCATCGCACGGACCCCCCTGTTTGCCTTATGGGATCGCCTGGACAGCCGGTAGATCTTATCGTACGTCGTATTGGTCGTTAAAGATCGATGGGCTTAAAATCGATCAAGTTCGATTTCAAGTACTGATATCGTCTGCAAAAAAAAAAGATACTTTAATGAAAATAAAGTTTATTAACAGTGTGCAGCAAAGGCAAGATTTCATGGCGCTTATATATAAATAGTTTCGATCGCTCGATTACATTAAATAATCAATTCGTATACGGTATAAAAAAAACATATATATAAAATGTTTATATATATCTCTAAAAACGCATAACATTTATACAGTCGCTATCTACACAAGTCTTATTAATATTGTATAATACTAAAAGGCAATGAAACGGCAGATATGACCTCGACGTTCACTTAACTTTTTCTTTCAATAGGCAATGAAGAAAGTCTTTGAAATGCATAAAAGATAGCGAACAATCTACATAATATTATGTACATAATATTTATTAACAACTTTTATTTAAATATTAATGTTGAGCTATTTTTTCATGAGACTCAACGTCTTGTCTGAGGCCCTTCCTCGAGCTTTCGCCAGACGACCTGAAAGCAAATAGAACAAAATTTAGGATTTACTTTTCTGCATATGAGGCATTCCATGCCTACTAAAAAAAATGTAGAAGAATCAAATTGTAGTGCTAAACTTCTGAAGTGACCAGTAGTATTTCTTTTTTCTATTTCAGCATTAATTTTACCAATTTTCGGCGCTACTTGTACGTACGTTGCACATTTCTCTGACGAGTGCTTTTTCTCCATCGTGGCCGGCTTCTCTCTCAAGCTGTTCCCTGACCTCGAGAACCTGAAGAGCCCGTACCACCGCCTCTGGCCTTCCACCCAAATTGCCATTGTCCGTCGGACTTGCCAGATTTTCCCAGACTTCGCCGGGAGGTGCTTCCCACGTTCGGGCTCGTGCTTGAAGCGCGCTTTTGTCCTCCTCCAGCTGCTTCACCCGTTGTTCAAGACTTCTTACGTATTGCATCGTTTGATCTGCAACCGTAGCATAAATAGCGTTACAAACTTCACCAGCGCACGAGTTTTGTTTACACGATGAATTGCTTGTGTCAAGTTGAGGCTGTCGACGGTCGGATAGATCATTTTCAAAGTCGATTGTTATTCTAACGATAAGAAGATTTATGTATCCGGTTTTTCAACACGCGTTAACGAACGGTCAATTCGTTCAATATCGTTTAAAAAATATATTTAGCATTGCATTGACACACGTATCGCTCTAAGCTTTTCTTTTTATTCAGGAATTATCCCAGTTACCATTAAACATAGAAGTGTGTCTGGAAGGTCTTGGTGGTGCGGTTTCCTCTGCGTTTGTACTCGAACTCGAACCATCGCCGTCATCTCTTTGACCACCGCCTCTTTCCTCGTCCAAATAAAGACACAGCTCTTTTAGCTCTAAATTGTCTTTTATCAGCTCTTGCTGTTTGTTATCGAGTTGCCGTAGTTTGTTCTGATACGCTGAAACCTCTTGTCGCATAACGCTGGCTGTGTATCGACCGAATCTTTGCCATTCACGTGCTAATTTTCGGCCTTTTTGCCGATCGTCGTCGAGGAAACAACAGAGATCGCGAAGCTCTTGATTGTCGTCGCTCAAACGCTGATTCGCTTCCTTCAAGGCTCGGAGTTCGCTTAGCTATAAGAAAAAAACGCTTATTATTGTATTAGTAAAGTTTATTATGTTCGATAAGCGGTGGTTTCCGTTATCTCTCACTGAAAAAACACAAAGGTCATTAAATGCATGGATAAAACCATTAAAAAATCGCCAAATGATCAAGAAATTCATCATCCAATAATAATTACGATCGTAATTTTCTTTAAAATTTAGTATTTTCGGAAGAAAATGATCAACAAACGATAATTTTGATGATCATTTTCTTTATCATTCGTCTGGTCATCGAATATGTTACTTATCATATTCTATTTACAGATCGCAGAATGACGGTTTTACCACTTTTATTCTACAATAACAAATCCATTGAATGAACCAAACAAAAACGTACTTTAACGAATGAACTCACCAAGCTCTGTATCTGCCGATTTTGTTCGGTTGCGACCCTCGCAATGTCACTCTCGGTTTTTCTAACGAACTTGAGCATCTCCACGGGTCCGAGTCGAAGTAATTCCTCGTCGGTGATTCTCTGTCTAGGTACCGAAATCGGTACCGTTGTGGGATATTGGCTATTGGGCGGAAGATACGATCCGCTCGGTATTTTCGTCGGTATATAAGCGTGATTAGGATTTTTCGTTGAATTTGTAATAACAGCCGGCTGCTGTAGGTGCTCTAACGCAGCGGGATATTTCCCGTGGGCATCTTTTCCCGTTGTACGTAAAATCTGTTGCTGCTGTTGAGGATGATTCAAGGTCGTAGGTGCGATTCCAACGGAATTTGAGGTCACGTTAGTCGTCAAACCGCTGCCTGTGCCGAAGTGCGGATGGTTCTTGAGAATTCCAACGGTCGGCTGTGGCGGTGGCTGGTATTGCGGTGGCACTTGTTGATCCCCTTGCTTATTGCCGATCACGTGCGTTCCCGAATGTAAATGTTGATGGTGTTGCTGTTGCTGTTGCTGCTGTTGTTGCGGCTGCTGCTGCTGCGGCTGCTGCTGCTGCGAGGCCTTATTTTTATTGGACATGGCGGCTAATTTAGCTTCGGGTCGGCCCGCGTCCCATTTCAGCAAAATTCACCGTGTGCCCAGTTCGTCACCGTTTTCTGGGCCCCCCCGTGAGACACTTAGGAGGACCGGCTGAAATCTGGGTCAGCTGCTAACAGATCTCCCGTCGGATCGTACGAGATAAAACGCGTTGCCCTTTCTCCAAGGTAGATCGTGCGCTACGGTATTAACGAAGCGTAAGTGGTGGGGCCTTTTCTCCCCACTGTGCCTCCGCAACTCTTCTCTGGGGACAAGAAAAATTAAAATACTTTCAGGCGGATGCTTTGACTATTTTCAAAGCGTTGTTTTTTCTTAAAGATACTTTTCAGTCAAATCTTATTTTCACGGATTCATTGAAGGTTCATTTTATAACTTGCGAGATTAGCGCCAGAATTCATGTGTTTGTGCTAGAAATAAAATCCCTTTATTACAGAATTACTGAGACTGGTAAGAGGATTACTTTCATTCCAGATTATCATTCATACCATTGTGGAATGTTAGGAAGCAAAAGGGCAGATAAATTGGGCTGTGAGAGCACAAACGTCTTGTCGATGTGATGGATTTCAAGTTCATTTCAAGGATAATAAGTAAAGACTAGTTTAGTTAAATTAAAACACTTGCAACAAGCTACTTTTCAATCTAATTTTACGAAGAAGAGCATTTGTGGCAAATTGAGGAAAATGGATCATGATAATTGATTTAGTGTGAAGTGCTACACCTCGGTCGGTAACCAGAAACTGTTTCCCTATATACTCTGAATTTTTTTTCAATTTTGCGGCAAAAGAAAAGCGCCATGCCCTGCAACTGGCAATTCTGCAAAGCAAAAAATCGCCTGTTTTTCTACCGACCAAAAAAGTGGATAATAAAATCTACTCTATCATTTCCTTGATAAGTTAGATATTTTCGACAATTTTTAGACACAGACGGATAGACACATTTTGAAGATGAGTGTGGTTTTTTTTGCGAGTATAACACGACGTATAACAGCGTATTTATTTTCTATACGACATGCATCCGATTTTATACGCTGTTATATGTCTTTTCAAACTTCCCGCCATAAAATGCCCAAAAAGTGAGAGTACATGAACGCCTCTAGTGATCGACTTGGCTATTAGTTAATTGATAATTATACTAATTAATTTGTTCGTTTCGAACGTTGCTTAGAAGATGGTGCAATTGGCTCAATTATGCTCGAAGAATATATATAAATATATATATATATATTCGTGGAAATACTAAATTTTTCCAAATTTTTATTTTTAATAAAATATTGTAGTACATAGAATTTTTCTTGTGTCATGATTGTTCACTTAAAATTATAAGATAAAGTTGTCTAGAAATTCTATTATAGTAAACAAAAAAAATGAAAATTATATTTTCTGAACATTTAACAAATTGCATTGTACAATAGAATTTATTGCCATTTTCAATATTTGTTAAAATAACAAATATTGTTATTATAAAAAACTGTATATGCATTTCACACACAATTTTCACTTCAAGAAAATAACAAATATTGTTATTTTCATGTTAAAATAACAAATATTGTTAGTTTCATGTTAAAATAACAAATATTATTTTCATAACAAAATTTGTTAAAATAACAAATATTGTTATTTTCATGTTAAAATAACAAATATTGTATATAACTTGTAAAATAACAAATAACATGTTAAAAGAACAAATATTGTTATTTTCTCTTGGAGTTAAAATTGTGTGTTATTTACAATATTTACATGTTATATACAATATTTGTTATTTTAACAGATTTTGTTATGAAAATAACAATATTTGTCATTTTAAACAATTTTGTTACGAAAATAACAATATTTGTTATTTTAAACAATTTTGTTACGAAAATAACAATATTTGTTATTTTAAACAATTTTGTTACGAAAATAACAATATTTGTTATTTTAAACAATTTTGTTACGAAAATAACAATAATTGTTATTTTAACAATTTTTTTATGAAAATAACAATATTTGTTATTTTAACAAATTTTGTTATGAAAATAACAATATTCGTTATTTTCTTGAAGTTAAAAATGTGTGTGAAATGCATACACAATTTTTTCGATGTTAATTTAGAAATATAAAAAAAAATGTAAATTAAAAAAATGGCGGTTGTTGTAACGAATTTGTTACTTTATTTTATATATATATATATATATCAATTACTTATTAAACAAAAACGAATTTTTTCACGATCACTTTAAATTAACAAAATATTTTCTCACCTTATTACAAGTCACACATTTATGATTTGCGGATGTCGTGAGCGGATGAGAAAAAAAAAGACGAGTCTCTCAGTTTGCACTTGTTGTGATGCAAAAAAATAATGACTATGGCGTCGGTGCAGAAACATATTCCGTATGATACTTTAAAAGCCTCGCGCAGCTTTTTTTCAGTTACGAGCGAATATTATTGTAATACGAGTAAAATACTTGTCGCGCAATTTCGAAACTTTGCCTTTGGGGGGGGAGAATTTTTTTTTCTTCACCGGTACGAGCGTGTTTTTACCTGCAACGTCACAGCGATGACGAGGCCAAAGCCTCTCTCCTCAATTCTCTCTTTCTCTCTTCTTCTGCTGCACTGTAAGCTTCATCGAAGAAAATTCCGAGATCAGCAACTTTCTTTTTTTTCCCTTTATTCTCAATACACTTCGTTTTTATTCGCTTTTTTTTGGGGGTTTTTTTGTGTCGAACTACAGTCACTTTGTTATTTTAGGGCAATTTTTGTATTTTTGTTATGAATCACTTTGATAACTTTAAGCGAGTTCTTATATATATATCGAATACCGCAACGCAAGTAGCCTCTGCAAGCAATAAAGTGCTGCAAGGCTCCGGAGCTTGTTGGAGCTATGCTGAGACTCGACTAACCGCGGGGACCGACAGAAAGGGCACGAGTTTTACTCGATCGTGGGGAGAGGGGGGGGGGCCTCATTCAATCAACGCACTGTACATACTTTAGTTGTGCGCTTTGAAGTCGACATTACGAAGACGCTACGCGGGCTCGTTTAGCTTTGGAACTTTGGGACTTAGTTATAGTTGGAATTTGTAACTGTATTTTTGTAATTATTTATTAGTAATTACAATCGTAATTTGTATCTGGATTTTGTTTTTTTTTTCGTCTTTTACCTGCGGGTTACTTTACGCGGAATAGCCGTTATAAATGTGACCCACCTGACATGAAATGGCCAGTACCTAATATTTGATCATTTTCTATACACAAATCTGGCCAGCTTTGCATGGAATGTACTATATGTGGCGTACTGGATGGTCCCATATACATCGGGATCATTAAATTTTCGATATAAATGTTGACCATTTTACATGGAATGCACTATGAAAATGTAGCCCTGTTAACATGAGATGTCTTAGAGAGCTGTGACCGACTTGACATGAAATTACCTGTATAAATGTACGCCGCTGGAGAAGGAATACCCTATATAAATCTAGTTCATTTTCGACACGGATTTGTCATGTATCAATATGATCAACTGGACATGAAATGTCCTATATATATATATATCTCGTCCACATTTTACATTTTTTAAAATTCTGTTTAATTTTATATTAATTATAATTGATAAAAAATGTAAAATGTGGACGAGATATATATATAGGACATTTCATGTCCAGTTGATCATATTGATACAATCCGTGTCGAAAATGAACTAGATTTAAATAGGGTATTCCTTGTATAAATATATGGGTTTTCATGTAATGTGGACGATATATAGGACATTCTGTGTTTAGTTGATCATATTGATAGTAATCCATGACGAAAACAGAATAGATTTATAAAAGCAGTTCCTATTCAGGCTACATTTATATAGGGCATTTCATGTCAAGTCATGTCGACTGAGCTACATTCTCACGGTGCATTCCATGTCAAATGGCGAGCATTGGTACATAAAATTTAATGTCCAGATATATATAGGATAAAAATATATATAGGACATTCCATATCCAGTAGGCTACAGTTATATAGGACATTTCATGCAAAGTTGACCAGATATATATTTAGCGAACTATCATCGACTATTAGGTACCGGGTATTCCGTGTCAGGTGAGTCACATTTGTATGGGCTCTTCCACGTGAAGTAAGTCACGCTAGGATAAGCGACAGACGAAAAAAAATGTAATTTATGAGTTTTTTTTTTTGCCTCATATGTAACAAAATCTCATTTTTGTTTTGTTTTTAGTTTCAGCATAGATGGTCAGTTTAATTTCCTTTGGTAGTTTATTAAAAGTGCTACTGAAATAAAGAATGTACACAAATAAAGAATAAACCAATGAATATTAAATGCATTTTTTTTTCATTTCGCATTTTATAACATCGGGTGTAAAAAAAAAAACACATTAATACACGTATTGTTTAGCTAAAGCTCGGAAAAATTTGGCTTTACGTGTATTGGCGGCTTCTCGCTGAATCTCTTCGTTATTATTGGAATTCAGTTCCAGCAGACCAATTACCTTAATCTGCAAAATTAATATACAAGTAAATAAGCGCCTGATTTAGCAACTTTCTAGTCAAATTAAAATAAAAAATTACCGCTAATTGTTTCCGATGATGTTCGCCACGTTTCGTGTGCAGATTAATGAGATACTCCAATATCGTAGTGTCCCAAATACAATGATAATAAGCGTCCATAGCGTCAGCGCTTGCCGAACTTTTTTGATCACTCGCAGCCATTTTGAATGCCAGAGAATAATCGACTTCCTCCAAAAATTGACAAAGTACCGCCGCTTGTGTGTAGCATTGCAGATGAGCGCAACATTTGATCATTCTTCGATAAACCAAATCGTCAATTTGAGTTCGAGGCACAGGCTGACTGAATAAATCACTGGCTACCATTATCGCCTCGAGATAATATTTCATAGCGCTTTCGTAATATCCTAAAACTGTTGAATTATCGAAAATTACGGACACGAAGTTTTTACAAATCAACAAAAAAAAAATTATAAATATATATAAATGTATATTTTTATTATTACCGAAGTTTAGATCGGCCATTACTCGTAGCCACGGAATATTCGTTGGATAATACTTGAGAGCCTGTGTCAGTAGTTGAAACAGAGATTCGCAGATTGTCTTAAGATTGTACGAGTTGGAGCTGCAAAAAAAAAAATGGTATAATCAGTAATTCTGCCTTTTTTTTAATCGAAAAAAAAAATCGATTTTTTTTCCAGGGTGGTATTCCCTTAATCATAATTCCAATGGAATTAGTAATTTATTTTTATAAAAATCCTAATTTCAGTGGAAATAGTAATGTATTAAAATTTCAAAGTAATTACGAATTTGTCGAGGACTTACTTTGGTATTCCGGCAGGCCAGAGAGTCAGATATTGTGCATAAAGTTCGAGACTCGATTCGTCGCGCAAAACGTTGTGTAATCGTGCTAGTAACGATATCGCGACTGTAAGGGCGGTAGGCTCTCGTAGTCTGGTCAAAGTACCAGTTGTGCCGGCGATAACGTCTCTCGTTGCGCTTCCGCTCGGATTACCGCTGCTTCCACGTTTTTGTGGCTGATCTCGACTCGGCCCGAATACAGTAAGAACTAAGCATAACAAATGTAATTTAAAAAAAATCGCTCATAGGATAGAAACTACCATCAGCAGAGCGAAAAAAACAAGGGTGCAAAGTAAAATGTTTATCCTGAATTATTTATTCGTTGGTATATTTCTTAAGCTACATTAATAAAAAAAAAAAAAAGTCAATATTACGAAATCTTACCCAAATCCCAAGCTTCCCTTGGAAATTTTCGTGGTCCCTTTGACTTGACGATATCCTGACAAACTAAACTAATAGCCGCCGCAAATTCACAGTGACTCCAACGTTTATCGAGACTCGTCAAATAATCCCATTCGCTCGTATTCAAGAGAAAAGACGTGCAATACTCGATTATCTCTTGTCTGGGAATAATTTGATCCGTCGATTGAAGCGATCCTATGCATTGTTTGCATTTCTCTGCTAACGCTTTTATATCCCCTAAAAAAAAATTAAGCTATTCTCCTCTTTGCTTTAAAATCAAAAGATTGGAATTGTTTGAAATATTCGAATTAATCGAAATATTCGAATTATTCGAAACATTCGAATTATTCGAAACATTCGAATTATTCGAAATATTCGAATTATTCAAAATATTCGAATTATTCAAAGAATATGAATTATTTAAAGCAATCAAATACTTCGCATTCGCATCTCTTACGAATTATTCAAAATTTCGAATATTCGCCCAACTGTCGTAAATTCTGAATATCAGCTCTAAATTAAAATTCAAAAATATTGATATTTCGACTTACATCCATTAGACTCCGGCCAAGAATTGTGATAATGCCATATATCGACGAGCAACGATTCCCAGCCGAATAATTTGCCAAGTTTGAATGACAAGTTTATCGGTACGAGTGACTGTTGCTGAACTTCTTGCTCCAACGCATTTAATAATTCTTTAGCACCGTTAAAGTCTTTCGACATTACCAATTCGCGGCTTTTCGCGAGTAATACGTAAGAATAATCCTGACGAAAACCTCGCGGTAATGACATAACGACACTCTGAAGTGGTATCGGCAATTCCCAACGACTATTTACACGCCAAAGTGGATTCATCGGATTATTTCCATCGAGGCAAATTAATATCTCACGAATTTCTCGAGGATCGTAAGATAATAACAATCGTCGTTCCAATTCAAAAACTTTGAACTTTGGACTTTCTACGGTGATAAAAAAAACACGAGATTAATTTTCCCTATTTTGAATTTATCAACAAATTGTTTGGTAATTCAATCAAAATATAATAATAAAAGTATTCAATTAAAAAAAAAATTAACAACACATTTAGCTCAAAAATTAATTTAAAAAAACAAGTAAATTTTCGTTTTTCTTTTCCTTAAAATTTTACTTACGAGTATAAGTCACAAGAGAAACTCCCCAATCGTCGTTAAGCAATAACGACGGCAATTCAATTTCATCAGTCGTTGATTTTGACTCAAGTTCCATAATTTCCGCGGAATTAAATAAATCTCGGTAATTTTTATTGGCCAAAATACGATTCGGAAGTTCATCGATATTTCCCATTTGAACGAGATAGTAAAGATAACGCGCTATGCGACGTTTTTCCGTTTCTTTTGATTCATTCAAAACGTGATCTATGGCCTGCAAAAAAAAACGATTTGTTAGTTTTCTTTTCGACCGTATTACTCGTTGATAAATATTTACCCAGAAGAGAACGTCGAGACCTTTGCTGCCTGCATTCTTGATTTCTATAATGTAATTTCCATGAATAACATCACCGTCCAATGTCTTTCGAAGCAAATTCAGACACTGGATTCTTAGTAAAAGATCGCGGGCGACGATTATTTTTCGGTTTACCAATCCACCTTGAATATCCAGCTCCAAATTATCTCTGTAAACTTGTGGTATCTCACGTGCTATATTGTCCATTTGTAAGATTTCCAAAATATTCTAAAAATTTAAACTTTTATTTTACGAATCGCTGAGACTCGTTCTCACAATATTTTCAAAATTTCATGGAATAGAAAAATTTCTAATTTGCATTTGGATTCATAATTAGCTACCATAAAAACTAGGAATTTGCGAATATTATTTGAAATATTATAATTATTCGAATAATTCTGATTATTCAAAATATTTGAAGCATTTATAATTATTGTTAATCATTATTATTCAGAAATAAAAATGATTATGATTTTACAAAATTTTTGAATATTTTTTGGCGTAACAATTCATAATAATTTAGAAAATTATTTACATTTTCTTCTAGAATTCTCAAAAGTAATTTTTTCTATTAATATTTTAGTATAAAAAAAAGAAAGACAAAATGATAAAATTGCACGATGAGTGCAAAGAAAAAAATGTGCATAAATTAAATCGGTATAAAAATCATCTTACGTTGTATTGATCTTTGACAGAAGCGTGTAATCGTTGAGTCAAACTCTGCTTGTGTCCTTCCACTGGAACTTCCGTTGCTAAACAATATCCATCCAAATAATTTTTTTGAACTCTACAGTACAGCAATGATTCTGTATCGCCTAATTTTTCGAAAAGTTCCTGAGCTTTAAAAACATGCTTTCTCGCACTTTTGTATTCTTCTCGTAGCAAATGATATGCAGCGAGATCGTAGTGAATCTATTTTTTAAAAAAATGAATAATTAAAAAAAATATACAACTTTTTCAGCAGTTTTACGTTACCGATAATATTAAATTTGGAATGTTTTTTCGTGATTTATCTCAGTATAAAAAAAATAGCAATGTAAAAATTCAGTGAAGGACTGATAATACCTGACACTTAAATTCTTCCAATGTAATGCTGTGCATATTTTCCCAATTCTGCTTAATCTCCGTAGTGTCCTCGGTCAGCATTTGAAATGTATCCAAAGATGGTACTTTTGGCTTAAAATCATTTGATTCAAGCACAGCATTTAGAAAATTGAGACTTTGAGGTATGTGTGCTTCCAATTTTCTTATTATATCGTCAGCCAATCCAGGCGGCACATAAGTTGCTTCCTGAATTCCAGGACTAATGTAAAAAAAAAAAACAAAAATTTGCAGTTACAAATTTATCAAACAAAATTTCCCATAATTTATTAAAAACATTTATAAATTTATTCCGCATTTGTCAAGATTTGGGAAGCATTTTTCAAGCATTTCAGGTATTGAAAAACAGGCAAAATAGACTTCTTGTTTCAAGCAAGAAGGGCTATGTGATATATAATTACAAAAAAAACATGAATATTTCGATTTACTCGAAAATTCATCATTAATTGCCTCAATTTCGTGAGAAATTTTTACTCAAATTTAAAAAGATAATATTTGATTTTCGAATAAAATAAACTGCGTTTTTTTGCTTCCGAACGAAACAGTTAAAATTTTGTTAAATATCATAATTATTCTAACAATACTCAAAGAATTTGAATTATTTCAATCGAATTGAATTGAACAATTTGTATTCAATTTATAATGAAATTTTTCGAAATTTCGAATATTCAAAAATTGCATAAAAACTGATATTCCGCTGAAATTTTTTTTTTCTTTATCATTATTTCAACATATTTCTTGACAATCTATTTCTTTCGGAAGCGACGCATAAATAATACAAAATAATAATAAATAAAAATATTTGAAAAAAAAAATGTAGATTACATGTGAATAAACTGTTGTTTCGTTTGTTTATTGTAGAGCGCGCGATAAACGATAGCTCTTATGTGCCATCTGTGACAAAGCACTATAGTAAAAAGCAGCTGATCCGAAACCGTGGAAACCGAGAATTCAGGTAGCGTCGGTATTTCAACGACGATATCGCCGCTAACGAAAAACAAGTCTTGAAGTAGAGTTAGCTGCATCGGGAGAGGCAATTTTTTTTCCAGTATTTCCAAATCCCATTTTAAATACGCAGCTACTTTAAGTGACAGTATTTTCAATGCGATACCCTTGTAAGATCTTTTTCTGAGCGAATTTGATTTTACATCGACGGAATCAACGTCGATGATTTTCAAATCATTGTCCTTCTGTTCGGAATTAATACCGATAAATTTGATTATTAGATCCGTTGGCGAAGGATCTGTGAATAAATGTTTGTATCATTATTATTATACATGTTGAATGAGAATTGAGGTTAGGATTTTTGTTTGTTTTTTTCTGCTTACCTGGAAACGGTTTGGATAGATGTTTTTCAAGTACCGATGGATTTAGTAGAAATTCGAACCACAGTATTGTATCCGGTGATATTGGCACCGTGCCCGGACGTAATAAATCTACATCCATGATTTTAGTTTCGTGAAATCACTTTTATTAGTAAGGTTAGATCATTGTTTTATTACGATGTGTTGACACCGCGGTTGTCAATTATGAACTACTTTACCGACGCAGTAGAAATATTCTTCTTCATCTTTTAGTTCGATTGAATACCGTCGTATCAAAGAGGGCGCTAAGGTAGTTTTACCTTTTTACTGACGAACAGTAAGAATTTTGACAATTAATGGTAACATCTTTACCGGCTGATGGTAAAAAGGCGAGGAAAAATTCAATTTTTTTCAGACAGACAGGCAAACGGAAATGACCGAGTGTGTTCTTTTTGGAATCTAGGGCGCTCGAAACATCTATTTACATAAAAACCTGGCGATCAATTTTTTTTTTAGGATTTCGACACTTTCTCTCTTACATACTTCGTATGTGATGAGAAAGTAAAAATCGAAATCATTTCACGTGAATAACATCGATTCGTTTTGACGAACATTCATTTTATTTCATATATTACAGTAAAGAACAGTCAGAACATCAATTGTATATCATTAACATTCATGTTATTCTTCTACATTCTCCATTCGCGCATTAATATAACAAACATCAATAAAAAAAAATATGCGCATCTATTCCTCATCAACAATATGTAGATTTTTTTTAATAAGTAAGGCGAATACAGCGTTTTTACAGAATCCAACTCTACACAATGCTCGACTCTACACAAAAGCAATTCTACATGTGCCTCAAAGAGCGCAAGTCCAACACAGCAGAAGTCTCTAAGGCAAGACTTTATAGAGACGAAACCCTCGGCAAAAAAATTCGACATAAACAATACACTACGCCAGATGTAGAGCATGCGCCATGGTGAACCTTACTCGTGATTGTTTTGCTGATTAGAGAGTTTCTACATGTGTAGAGTTGCGGATACGGTGATCATGCATCGAGTCGGTGATGTGTAGATAAGTTGGATTCTGTGGAATCGCTTTATTGCCATAAATAATCTCTCGGTTTTTATCACAAAATTTTTAAACGTCATCCGTTCATCCGTGTCGTTTTATATCATCCACGCTGATATTTCGTGTTTAGAGATGGGCGATGTTTAACAGAAATATCAACTCGAAAATAATCGAAACGACGAAAATAATTTTTACCGACTGTTGGCAATATCTTTACCGACCATTGGTAATATTTTTACCGACTATCGGTAATATTTTTACCGACTGGCGGTAATATTTTTACCGACTGGCGGTAATATTTTTACCGACTGTTGGTAATATTTTAATTGACTAATTTAAAAAAGTATCGAAAATGTGGATTTAAATCAAATCGATTCGCCAATATATCGTATCTAAGAAAATCGGTGAAAAAAAATCGAGTGCCGCATGTTCGAAGAAACCTTGAACATTACCCATTCCTAATTCGCAACATCACATAATCACGCCAGCACGAAGTTTCTCAACGATATCGATGAATCGCACTGCGACGAATATAAATATAATTTAATTAAATTTACCTATTAAGTATAATTGGGCCTCGAATTATTTGAATTTGGTCGAAATTTGCTTAAGATCTATATCAACAAAATGCAAGTGCTACACTTAAGATTCTGTTGTACGTATTTATATGGAGGTAGCCTCTATCTAAGTGCGCGAGTATTAAAATTCGTTGCACGACGAAGGTTCGGTTGAGTTTGGGAGCACTCTGAAAAGAAAGGACAAGCAAATTAAATGATTAATATCGATAAGATTACGTTCACAAAGTGGCAACACTCCAAAAACAAGTGTGTTGTTTGATCATGTCTGTCTTAAGGCGATGCTGGAGTAGATTTTTTTTTACCGACAGTCGGTAAAAAAATCTACTCCAGGATCTCCTTAAGTGTTTTAACTCGCGAAAAACGCGTTGTTCCAAATTGTGTTGAAATTTGAAGCAACGCACTTGTTTCTAGAGCAAAATATCGATGTTTCTCGTGTTTTTTACTTCGAAATATCGTTTTTCTCAGTTGCTGCGTCGATGAGCATTTTCATGGACGGTCTCGTGTTTACTTTCGAGACTATTGAGAGTGCGCATTTTGTCGTGAACGCCGACAGTAAGATTGTGCAGGCTTTGGCTCCGGATTTGAATTGGAGCGATGTCGTCCATCTTCGTTTCCGTGCACACCTTCTTTCTGCAAAGTAAACAAATTTAGTGTAAATGCAAGTATCAGTCAATTTAACACAACATTTTTGTGATCGATTTTTTACTGTGTGCTTTCTATTCGTCCCGTGCGAGTCGTCAACTTGAGTATGTAACAATGGCGATGCGGATGGTGCTTGTCGCAACTGTCACATCCGGTGGTCGTTGTGACACTGCGGCGCAACGTCGTTTGCGCAAGGATATCGGAAGCTTGGGTACCTCCATGGCGTGCGCTTCGGGTCAACAAAGTTCGGCGCTGACTGCTCCCGGCGGAACCTGTGCGGGCGCCTGCAGTTGACGCTAAAGTCTGGAACCACAATATATAGGCTCCAACAGTACCAATTGCGTTCATCTAACGATATTATATAATAGTTGATTTATCGTGTTGGAATACGAGAAATAGTGAAGTTTAATTAAAATTGCTGAAAAAAGAATTGCTTTAAACACAAATATAAATAAAGAAAGAAAAAAAAAATAATAACGGCATACTTACGGATACTTCCGAATAGGTCATTTTCAGACTGGCTCTTTCGTTCTCTCAATTCTCCTACGTTTTCTAAATTCGGAGAAATGGCTGATAATCCGTTAAAAAAAATAGAAAATAATTACATAGCTTAACTGAGTTTAAAATGAACCGCAATATGTAGCCTGGGTGTATTAGAACGGTTCAACAAATATTTTACCATCTGTTGATAAGTTTTTCTAATCGACTCATGGAAAGAATTTTACCGACTATAGGTGACATTCTTACCGACTGATTTTACCGACGGTTAGTAACATGGTTTTACCGGATGATAGTAAGAACTTTTGTCGATCGTTTATAATACTTTTTACTGACTGATAGTAATCGTTTTACCGACTGTTGGTAATATTTCGTATCGACTGATAGTAAAATGAGTCGCGAAAACGCCAACTTAAGGGGTTGGCGGATCAACTTAAACGCTTGGACGTATATTCGAATATCGGTTGAAAACCTACAATAAATTAAGAAAATCGTATATTACTAATCATCCCGAATGGAAAATGGCCGCCAGAGCTTTACAGCATTACCTATTTGGTAAGATATAAAAGATACTGGAACTCACATACGTCAAACCGAAATGTATGTCCATTCTTTAGCATTCTTTGAATATTACAAGAGCGTCGAAAACGCATTCACACAAAAGGACTCCACGCAAAATCCAAACTACGTTCGCGTAGTCAGTCCGCTTATGACAAGTGATCGTAATCGGTAAAGAAGGGCATGAATATGGTTTACTAAATAGACACAGGTGGCGCGATCATCCTTTTCCAAATCATACAGAGTTGTTAATACTGCAAAAACCACACATACCAATAAAAGATCACACCAAAGATGATAAAAAGCATAATGATGTTCGAGAAAAAAAATCGTACTCCGTAATAATTGTCGAAAGCTGCTCACACAGCGCGTTGAATTTCTTAGTGCGACGAGCTGCACACAGATGGCGCTTTAGCTAAGTTCCTAACGCTGAACGCATTTGTCGGTAATGTAGATTTGTATTTTTTAATCACTTTGAACCTACTCGTGCATCCCCTTAACGCGATGCCGGAGTAGATTTCTTTACCGACTGGTCGGTAAAAAAGTACGGATTCGTAGCTTACAAAATTCGTTGTTATTGTATTACAAATATGTCTCAAATTTCACAGGATTATAATATCAATATAGGCGCATCGGCGTCCACTCTCATTTTTCGAATGTGATTCTTAGAAATGTTTATATAATACGAAAGAGGTGGCAGTTGACAGATCGAGCGGCCATATTGCTTTTTTATACGTTTACAAATTTTCAATTTTCTTTGTTTCCCAAGCGTTTTCACCGAAAATTCGAGTGGACGCAGATATGCCCTTATTGATATTATAATCCTGTGCAATTTGAGACATATTTGTAATACAATAACAACGAATTTTGTAAACTACGAAACCGTACTTTTTTATCGACCAGTCGGTAAAAGAATCTACTCCAGCATCGCTTTAAATATCGTGACTATATTTAAATATCATTTTATTATTTTAATAGCCCGACTATATTCTTCATCCAGTGAAAGCGGATCTAAAAATTCAAAGTGAACTTTTAATAACGAAAATTCGTGGAAACGTGAGATGGATCAATGTTCATCACAGAGAACCGTTAATGTTTGTCTGGACAATTAGTATTTGCACGAGTGCATACGGTTATTTCCGTTTCTATAGAAAAACGTTGAATACCGTGGTTGCTATGTTTGTGATGCAGACGGAAAAGTAAATCCTACGAAAAAATAACATCGCAGTAGTAATAAAATTCACTTATTTAATGTGTACTCTCGTTAACGAACTACGTCGTTCTAAATATCGAACTAAAAGTCAATGCATGACGAGTAAAATTAATAATTAATTAAGAGACAAGAAATTGGTGATTTTTATCAAAACACTTTTAGTTGATGTATAATGTAACATATTTTTTTTTTTGTTTAGTATAAATACAGTTTAGTATAAATGAAGTTACAAAAATGAATCGGCTTCATCCGTTGCTCCGAAAATACGTATGAAATCCTTAGACTGAAGAATGATAACACAGATTTCCTTTGATGCTGAGTGGAAAAGCGGTTTATTAATTAAGCTATTACGTTATACGTATATTTGAGCTAAAACGTTCGCGATTCAGGAACTAAATAACGGTTAAGCTGTAACAGCAGACGAAATTTTTAAAACCGTGGGAGACATAATATAGTCCGAGTCAACACTTACTTTGCGATGTGGCTTACGGTCAGCTATGCCATAACGATTCCGGCATAGTATCTCGGACACGCAGCGCCGAAAATTTCGCGTCATAAAACAGTAGACCGCCGGATTGAGGGCGCTGTTCGCATGACCGAGAAAAAGGCAGTACGCTAGTATATTTGCGACTCTACCGTGATCTGAAAAAGAAAAATTGTTCACGAAGAAAGGAATGATTATTAAATAAGTCATTTGTCTTTAAGTATTTGTGACGATGTTTCTCTTTTTAAAAAGTATAAATATCGAAATAAATCGATTTTCGTCAAAATGATCGAATCGATGATTGATCGATGCTTGTACCGACTAATGGTGAAATGTTACCGACTGATGGTAAAAAAAGAAAAGTGGCGGAAAGATCGATTTAGCATCGATCTATCGAATCTAAATACCTTCTCAACTTTCACAAGAGGAATAATCGAACTGTACGTCACGCATTAATTTGCTATCCGTGCTTACCGATTAGACCAAGGTCGATAAGTAACCTTAACACATTGTATGGCAGCCAGCAGAGTGCGAAGAGGATAGCCAAGATTAACAGAATCCAAGCGACTCGTCGTCGCTCTCGAACTAATCTGAAACCCTACGAATTTGTAATTGTTTATTTATTAATCCACAGTGGGAGCTCGTTTGGCTTACGCCGTTAAGCGAAGAGCTACTTTTATTGGCTGAGCCAATGAGGGAGAGGGAAATACCGAACAATGACAACCAATCAGTAACGACAGTATTGTCGTAACTGATTGGTCCTTCACAGAGCTTTCGGGTCTCTGCATGAAATAAGCTGGGTATATTATTATCACTCATAAGGGATTACAAAATAATATTCTATTACATAGTAGAAACAGAATGGCGCAAGAAAATGAGGACTTATTCAAGAGTAATCGAAGAAAGTTAGATTAAGTGATTAAGATAAGTTCAGATGCAGTGTTGCCACGTTAGGGGATTTCCCCTAGATATGCGGATTTTTTTTCAACTACTATCAAACTGGGGAACGCATATTTAGGGGATTTTCAGAAAACCTCGAAAAGCCAAATCTAGCCTAGAATAAAATCAAACCAATCAAGCGCACCGAAGCAAAGTAAAACATAATGATTTCACAGTCTTTCTCTACATAATAGAAGAGTTATAATTACCTGCTGCGAACTGGCGCTTCCTTCGATACTACCACAATCGAAAGGTGGCCTTCTTGCGCACAATGTGCGTCCCATCATCGAATAAGCCACAACAACGACGAATCCTAAAAGATCATTCAATCTTCCGGTAAGAAAGTTCGAGGGAAATCGCGATATTTTGTATCTCGATATATATCGATCTTTTGAGATTTTTATTGTTCCCATATTTCTTTGTTTTTTTTTTTTTTTTCGTGCTCTGTGATTGGTCGTGATCAGCTGTTCTACGTTCCTTATATCTCGACTTACCAGGTATCGCGTATACAAGTATAAAACAAGTTGTGCCAAAGAGATGAGCGTGAATTCCTAACGACGTAAAGTCCTCGAAGCAAATATCAAGTGAAGGTGGTTTAAAGAAGTGAATTGTTGGCTCTTCACCGTCTCCAGCTAAGGCTATTGTCATATTTTCCTGTCCTAGATATTTCAGTTTCACCTGATAAGTTACACGTCAATGGTGACAATAGATCTTAAATAATCAATGAAATCATTTTGATGTTATTCCAATTAGTTCTGAAACTCACCGCAATAAGGACTGGCGCGAATATGGTCAGTGACAAAGACCAAACAGCGATGATAACCATGATGGTACTTTTTCGGTTGAATATTCTCCGAAATGCTATGGGGCTTCTTATGGCCAAGTAACGATCAATGCTCATGGCTGTAATCGTGAAAACGGAAGCCGCAACAGCTACACCTGCAAATTGGAAATACGAAACCTATAGCATATGTCGAGTTTCATCAGCTTTCATGCAATCGTCGGACAACATGTATTTATTTGATGTATATAAACGCAAACGTTTCTCATGTTCGCGATGAACTTTAAGGTAAATTCACGCGATGAATTGAGGTAAATTTACAGTTGGATTTTCAACTTCTAACCATGTTTCAATCATTATACGTAAAGCTACTATAGGGATCCCGGAAAAAAAAAGCTATTTATAGGGATCCCGGAAAAAACCTACGGAAAAAGGGGATAAAAAATAAAGAAGGAATCTTAAAAGAACCTAAAGAACCCTAAAAAACCCTCGAGGGTTTTTTGTCTCGGGGGTTTTTTTCCGCCTACCGATTTATAGTTGGATTTTCGCGAACCAACCTTATTCCAACTTTCACAGAATATATATTCGTAAAATGAATATTAAAGGTTGATTTACGTTTGGTTTTTTGGAAACCAAATATCTTCCAACTGTTTTAAAATGAAGATTAAAAGTTGAATCACGTTTGGGTTTTTGTAAACCAACCATAAACCATCCGAAAAATTCGAAAAATTCGGTCGTTCATTTATTGGATTTTCGCGAACCAACTTTATTCCAACTTTCACAGAATATATATTCGTAAAATGAATATTAAAGGTTGATTTGCGTTTGGTTTTTTGGAAACCAATTGTCTTCCAACTGTTTTAGAATGAAGACTAAAGGTTGAATCACGGTTGGCATTTTGTAAACCAACCATATAAACCAACCGAAAAATTTCTGTCGATTTTTCAGTTGTAATAACGCACAAACCAACAGTTGGCTTTGGATTGAATCGAAATAAATCAACCTAAATTTAACGCTGAATCGACCATTTATTGACTTCCAACCATAAACCAATTAATTAAACCAACTACTAATTAGAGTTGGGTGAGTCCGCGAGGGTTGAGGTCAATTCACAGTTGGAATTTCAACTTCTAACCATGTTTTAACCATTATACGCCATGCTATAATGGTTGATTTATAATTGGATTTTCGTGAACCAACCTTATTCCAACTGTCATAGAATATATATTCGTAAAATGAATATTAAAGGTTGAATCACGGTTGGCTTTTTGTAAGCCAACCATAAACCAACCGAAAGATTTCTGTTGGTTATTCAGTTGTAATAACGCAGCAACCAACAGTTGGCTTTGGATTGAATCGAAACAAATCAACCTAAATTCAACGCTGAATCGACCATTTATTGACTTCCAACTTCATAAACCAACTAAAAACCAACCACTAATTAGGGTTGGGTGAGTCCGCGTGGGTATAGACACGCGTAGATATTGGATTTTCATTCAGAATTAAACTCATCCATACTACCCGGCCTCTCTCCTCTCCTGGCATGGAGCAATGATATATTTCACATTGATTCGCGACGCTCTCTCAATTTCGTCGCGGAACCCGCGCGTCACAAGTGTGACACTTCTATCCGGCTCACAGTAGTTACGTATCATAGTATTGAAGCTGTTTACCAAAGCAGCTGTAGACGAATGACGTGCAATTGGGATAAAGAGAGATAGAAGATGGAGAATAAAGGGGGAAGAGAGAAATGCTAAATATGACTCTCGTAGCTCATCAACATTGGCGGATATTTATACATCACTGTGCTAACAAAAAAAAAAAAAAAAAAAGAAAACGCAGAAGAAATTTCTTTTGCGTTTGAGTCAACAAATGAAAAGAAAAAAAGTTCAAAAAGAGTCAATGTGTTTACAGCCCTGAAAGTCGGCTTTGCCGGACTATCGTTGGCTCAATATTATCGACAAAGTGTCATTTCGTTTGACGATCTTGAGCCCAACACGTAGGAATTGTGTTGGGTTGATGCCGGGTCATTGTTGGGAATTGTGAGCGAGATGCTGGTTGGAATATTGGCGAAACAGATCAACCGCGAGAGTCGATGAAAAACTATGTGTATTGCATACATTAAAGATTTCATTGCTGTGCAACTGTTCGGTTGAACACTGAGACTGTTTTTCCAAATGTTCGCCATACGTTTCCCAATTGATCGTTTGCGCCCGTCTCCGTTATATTGAGGCGGTGAGAATGGTGACGCGACATAATATAACCGTAGAAATATCACACGACTAAATATCATGGACACAAGTTCACTTGACAAAATATCACAATGGAAAAAATCACAACGACAAAATATCACAATGGTAAAAATCACAACGACAAAATATCACAATGGAAAAAATCACAACGACAAAATATCACAATGGAAAAAATCACAACGCCAAAATACCACAATGGAACAAAATCACAACAGTCACAAATTTTTAGCAGGGTTAGAGGCTAATTTTGAATTTGATTTAAAACAAATTATTGCTCTGTCAACTTTAAGTCAATTAGATCTAATAATTTTCCGAATTTTATTAAGATGAATATTATTTTGAGATTTTAAATTGAGAATATATTTTTTCGAAGATGTTGTCGTAAGTTGGCGGTGTAGAGTCGGATTCTGTAGAGTCTCCGCACGACGTGAATTTTTATTTCTGTAACTAAATTCCATGTGCGCAATGCGTGGCATTGAAGAGCATAAATATAATTTCCTGAAAAGAAAAGAAAAAAAATGTGAGAAAAATTAGTTAAGCCAATATACGTTATCTAAAATGAAATATATTTCTTTGTGAACACGATGACGATCGCTTTGGGTGTTGTAAATCCGTTTGAACTAATCAACTAATCCGAGCTGATTAATGCCGCAATTGAAATATTGATCGTTTAGATTTCTAAGTTCGCGTAGAAATGAAGCGTTCTGATTGGCCATCTTCAATTGCTCGCTATTGCAAAATTGGCCTCTGAAACTTGGCCCCACATGTTTGTCGGATCTCCACCTACTTAGCGAAACACATTGTGGGGGCTTCAGGATAACTCGTGCGGAATCCATCGACATTTATCCAAACAACTATATGGGCCATCCAGCGATCCAATAGGATGCGAGTAAAATTAATATATGCCAACCCCTCCGAGCTCAAAGACGCAATAAATGTCCACGTCTATGGTACGAAGACATAATTTATGTCGTTAAGCGTAATTCAATTTGTCTTTCGAACTTTCTCATTGCAATAAAATGCGATCTTTGAGACGTTGGGTTTCCGTTTTTTTTTTTTTTTTAAATTTAGTTTCAAGAACTTAAGAATCGCTTCACGTAGTTCTTCTGCTATTTCGCTCTTTGGAGTTATTAACTCAGAGCAGAAAAAGAGGCCTAAAAAAAAGAAGCAATTATTAATTTTGTTAGTAAAAGACAGCAGAATACGACTTCTTCTTTAAGTTAGCTCCGGATGCTATATAAATGTGGCTTCCAAAAACACGAGTGGAACTACTATTTTAGTGAATTTCAAACTATTTCCGACTGCTGATAGAATTTAAAAAGTGTTTCAGCAGCCAACTTGAAAACTGCGTCGCATTCTGCAGTTTAGCCCTTTTTTTTGGGGAGGGGGGGGGGGGGCACAATTGAACGTACCTTGCAAATAAAAGAACAGCTTGCACATGATCTCGCCATAGATCCAAGTGATCGAGACTGCTTGACTGACCGCCATGGGCATACACAGCGTCGTAACCAGAAGGTCTGCCACGGATAGATTGACCACGAAATAATTCGTAACGCTGTAATCAAATTAGAGAGCATAAATTGTTGGATTCATATTTTTAATTGTAATTGAAAATGTATGTATAATTACTACGAATGCTAGTTTAGCAATCCGGTTAACGATGTTTATTGTCATAATTATTCTCCTCGAGTACAACGCTACATCTGGCTCTTCTCGTTTTGCAATACGCCAACCATCCTCTCGACTCGTACAATAAGCTTTCCGCATGCAAGCTATAACTCTTAACTCCTAAAAACAAACCAGCATCACGGCGATGCGTGATCAAGCTGCCGAGTATATTTTAGCAATTTCACGACTCCCCAACGAATGTCCGTTGTCTTCGAATAGACGTTGAAGAAGAAAATCAAAAGAAGGACGAGAAAGGCTTTACATTTTAATACTCATGTTTATACAATTGTTTTGTCAAAGCTGTGGTGTGTCAATTTTCCTTCGGTTGTTGCAGCTTTCCGGGGGATTTGGAATCTCGTTATGTTTCGCTCTCTCGTGGGAATGTGCATGACGGCATCGTTGAAGCGAGGATTAAATTGCAACGAGCGGTCGATGAAGATTCCGTGAGCGAGCGACCGAGCAACTAAACCGAAAGACGCGAAAAGTTGGCCGACATCCGAGTGAGCCACCAACGAGGATGTTAAATATTTACGTCTGAGAGTGGATAACGATATCGATGTGCTTCGGTCACACCTGTCTAGTTCACCAGGTTCAGCTTTTCCAAAGAGCGAGAATAATCGTAATTGGCTAATCCGGCCAACGGATCAACAGCTACCAATGAATGAACACGATCGTCTTTTCGTTTCTAAATAGCGTCTGTGCTCGGAAATCTTTGAACGAACATTCCTAAAGTTTTCTTTTACGTTGGAAAACGATGCTGGCTTTTGAATGTTTTATCATTTAGGTATAACAGCACCACCAACCTTAGGATCAGATTACTTTCATGCAGGAGAACTAAGATGAGCAACTCATTGATAATTTTGTGATAAGCTTTTAGAAAGAACAACCCTCGAACACTATCCACGAAATGTGTTAAATACTAAAAGTGATCCAAAGTTTATTTTGTGAGCCTGGGAAAGCGGTTTTAGCTGCTCAAACGTTTGTTTTTGGGACGTTCAGACATTGGCTTGAACATTCAGGGTGAATCCAATGAATAAACAGCCGTTCATTTATTGGCTTAATGTTTGAAACTTTAAGCGAAAAATTAAGGCAAAATAAACCGAAAATTGTACGACAGATTGAATTTTTAGAAAACTGTCTTTCAAGAATAAACAAGCCAAAGTAGAACCTTGCAAAAGTTGCTTCCTCATTATTTTTCGCTTTTTACAAAGCTTCCTCTATGAGAGGAAGCCAACATCGATGAACATACTTCTTCATAGAGGTAGCTTTGTTAAAAAGCAAAAAAAAATAAAAATAATGAGGAAGCAATTTGCAATCCGAAGAATAATTTTTTTTATATATAGAAAAGTCAGGATGTGCAAAGTGTGCTATGCAATTCCGCGATCTCTTCTATGACCCTTAAACGTAAAAAAGCATAAACTCTCGTCTTAAGACCTTCCTTTTATCAGTGAGACGCTCCGCGATTTATCGGCTCGGTGGGTGAGGCCCCATTACGTGTATGATGAGTGAAGATCACTATGGAATTTCTGCCAGATAAAGTATTTATTTCCTTTCTGTTTTATGCGACACACACTGTTGTCCATGAAAATTGGAACAAATGGTACTCAATGTGGCAATTAAAATTGCGGCAGGTGGATTCACCATGAAAATTATCGCAGGTGGTATCAAATTGGCTGTGGGGGGAAAAAACGTCAAGTCGGCCATCCCATTTCTTCAGGATGTTGGTTTGGTTGAAGAAAAAACGTATGAATTTTTCCGATTTTTTAATAGCATATTCCAGCCATTGAAAGTCGCTGAAAATAATCATTATTTATTTTTTAACGCCAATACTACGGCTCGCAAAAAAGAAATCATAAGAACATGAAACATTGGATTTTCAGCGTACTTTCCAACAACATTTTTTGTAAAATTCTCCAATTTAATTTAACGCTATTTTTCAATTAAATAAAGTTGCCACTTTTTTGCCCTCCGAAACGGTATTTCCGGTTTAGTTGAAATTTTCACATTTTGTTCGTTGAAATGTCTAGAGAGTTATAGCTCAATGTAACAATTTGATTATTTATTTAATTGAAAAATAGGGTAAAATAAAATCGGAGAATATTGCAAAAAATGTTGTTGGAAACTACACTAAAAATCCAAGATTTTATGTTATTATGAGTTTTATTTGCGAGCCGTAGTATTGTCGTTAAAAAATAAACAATGCTTATTTTCCGAAATTTTTAATACCCGAAACAAGCAATAATAAAATCTGAAAAAATTCCTACGTTTTTTTCATCAACCAGACCAAAATCCCGAATAAATTTCAGGCCGTTTAGATGAAATGAAAAATTGGGCCGATAACCGAATTGGGTTTCCCCGTTCCAGATTGACATCCGCATCTCTGGTGGAAAGCCCAGTATTCTTCCAAATAAATCAGATGAGCGATCAAAAGAGAAAACGAGTGGGCCCGGCCAAGCCTAAACGTATAACAGAGAGGAAGATGCTAAGCCACGACCACTAAAGTCTGGCCCCACCGCCCAGGCTTTAGCCGATGATTCTATACGCAAGCCGCGGCTGGCAACGCGCAACTAGCCACGGCCCACTAAAATACGCCGCCACACTAACTGGACGGGAGACGGCCCACTGTAATAAGCAGAAAATACCTCGTGCATTAATATGGCACTGGTATGGATGACATCACAGCCGTAAAGATGGCTCAGGAAGTGTCCGGACAACATGGTAACAGGCGGCATTAGTCAGAGCTCTCTCAAACGTAGCAAAATAAGCAATTCGATGAAGAATATCGAATTTTTTCATCACGGTAAAATGGTGAAATATGAAGATTTCACAGCCGACGATGAAAACGCATTGGATCAATTGGAAATCCCAGCGGAAATCACCTAAATAAAGGGAAGTTGGCGAAGTGAAATGCGTTTCAGCACAGAAATGGGGAAGCGATATCACATACACTTATCTCCCAACTTCCCTATTCACTTCGATTTCCGTACATTAATTCTGCGACAAATTCACAGGAGTTGTTGGGCTGTTTCGTGACTAATTAGGAGAACCCGTCTACAAAAATGAACTGCCACACTGCGGCTTTCACGACTGCATTCGCAAAGCCCGCCAGACTTATCAAAGCCAACATGAGTACAAGATAACTGTCTCTGTAGTCCACGTCTAGGTTGCTTAGCGACTGGCATTTTTGAGGCTTTTGTAGAGGCGGTATAACGATTGCTTGCGTCATATCGCAAACTATTAATCTTTCATTCATCGGTCGTTAGCAACCCTATTTCCCATTGATTAGTTGTGTAGAGTGCAATTTACACTGATCGTCCAGCGTTCACCGGCGAGCCAATCTTAAACCACTTGTGCTGATGATTCTCCTGCTCGAGAGAGAGAGAGAGAGGAAAAGGAATTCTATAGATTCTCATATGAAGTTCAGAATGAAAATGATGAAATTTTCAAGGATTATGAAGTGACTTATTTTTGTAAAAATAAAAACGATTGTGTTACCTTCTCATGTAGTGATTCTTAAAGACAACGACGATAACGAGAATGTTGGCTGTGACAGCAATCACGATAACCGGCACGTACATTGCGATGAGAAGATAATTTCGTTGGCTGTTAAAATCCTCGTAGAAATCACGAAGGACCTCGGACATCTGTTCAATAACGAAGCTGCTATTTGAAGAAAGTTCAGGTCCGCTGACACTACCGTCAACATTGCCATCTTCGTTAAACTCTTTCTGTGAAAACGGCGTTTCCGTCATTCTCTCCACTTCAAATATGACACTTTGGAAAGTTCCACAATGCGCTTTGTCGGCGATTTCAACTAGTGTATGAACGAAATTGTTCGGCTATCTGGTGTCTTCCGAAAAGTTTCGAAGGATGCCTCGGTTGACGAAGGACCTTCTTCAGTGACACGCGAAATTCGTCCACGTTTTGGATTTCCAGAAGTAGAACGTGAATACCAAGTTTTTCGTCAATCTCCGAACTTTCCAGGACTTCCTCATAGCAGACCTTCTTATTGACGGAGTTCACGGACAAATTACATTCTCAGCAGACATTTACGATCTCTCTCTTTTTCTCTTCTCTCTATCTCTTTCTCTGCGAATTACAAGCATTGACATTTGATTGATTATTATTAGGGCATCAAGGAGTATGTCAGAGGATCCTCGATTATTCGTCCACAGGCGTTCAGCATTTCATTCTGCTGTGATATTTCCGTAGTCCTATAATCGATGTGGACTTGACCTCCACACCTTTCGCTTCTTTCCTGACGTAGCTGTAAACCAAAATGGCCCAATTGTCCAATTGTCCGTGTTTCGATTAGCCGGTATTGACCAGTTTCAATTGGTCCCAAGTGGCTGATCCTCAGACCGATAGCCCTGCAACATTGAAGGTGTAAACATAGTTTGGATTACTGTGATTTCAACAGTTGAGAACCTGCAACAAGATTGATGGAAAGATTTATCGGTGGCGATTTATCGGAAACATTGCTCAACATTTTTGACTGAACATTCAAATGCCGATACCAGTCACATAGAAATATGACAAAAAATTATTTGCTTTTACGAATTCGCGAATTAATTACAGAAACTAGTCGAAGTTGCATATAAAATTTAAGTAACGCTTCGCAAGCTTTACTCTCAGTCATAATTCCCGAAGTGCCTCTGTACGAGAAAATATCTTAATCAATCATAGTTTTTTTTTATTCCTTCTTCTTTTTTCTATCAGGGAAGCTTTGTGAACTATGAGAGAGGAATGAAGATTAATTGGTTTACAGACTAATTTCTCGAACAAAGCAAACTTACTTCTTTACTTACGTAGAAAACTTTAGCATCATCCCTAGCTCTGTTATTGCTGATGATACGTTTATGCAAGTGTTAGAAAACTTTCGAAAAAGATGCACTCAACTCATAAATCAGAGACCGTCATTCGGTACTCTTCAAAGTGATTCTTCTTCTGCTTTTATTTATTTTTATTTTTATTTTTTTTTTTTTTTTTTTTAAACTCAGGTTGCACTTTAATAAAATAAAAAGATGCATTCAAAAAGATGAAATAAGGGGGAATAATGAATCTCTTATTCTGCACTGATCTGGAACGGTGTAACGAGCCTACACGTGCAATTAGCTTATATAATCAATATTCCACGTCAGATAATTGGACATGATCAATATAATCTACAGCAAACATCACCCCCTACGTGGGCAATTTTTTAATTTTAACTCTCCACGTTTACATGTCTCTTGATGCATGTATTTAGCTATTCATCAGTTATTCCTGTCCATTATAGTCGATCGTTATTTGGGTCACCAGAGGAGCAGGCGCATTTCTAAATACGTGTTACCTGCATTGCTTCAACGTGCACGTTGGCGAGTCAACGAAAAACTCTTTTGTGATAAATAGTGGATGTCACGTGGAGCAATCTGTATACCTTTGCGAAGGAATACCCGAAGGGTTCTGTGATATATCTCTCTTGATCCACCTATTTACCAATTCAGCTATTCCTGTCCACTGCATTCGATCGTCACTTGGCTCAACGGAGGAGCCAGGAGCATTTCTAAATACGTGTTACCTGCGTTTGCTTTAAATTGTGTGTCGACTATTCAACGAAATATCGTTTGTGATAAATATTGGATTTCATGCCGAGCAATTCGAAACTTTACGAACTACATCAATCGCGTCGAACAGAGAGAATGATTTGTCGGTTTTTGTGTCATCGGTAGAATTGAAAATTTATACAAAGCACTCTGTTCTGCCTTGGTGAAAAAAAAAAGTCAAACGAAATTTTGCCAGCCTTTGTAATTTGTAAATTAATCACAGACTGCAGGTGTTTTTGTTCGTTTTTTTTTTTTTTTTTCTTTTTTGTCAACGAATAAATGATTCACAGTGGCAACTGTGATTTATATCATAAAACGTTTTTAATAACTTGACGTGGTGATAAAGATTTTCTACTGTGTGTATTAAAAATACCATCTCCAATGGTTACGATTGCGGTGATGGTTGAGTTTATATTGTACTTTTCGTTTCTTTTTTTTTATAGATTCACACTCCGTCGCAGTTGCGATAAAAATTTACCAATAATGCACAAGAATTTTCGTTTTAATAGCTCTCCATCAGCATCATGTTTCATGAGAACGACGTCTGATACGTCATTTTCACGTTCAAGTACTCAAAGTGGAAAAAGTGTGAGCGAGATTGAGAGTATTTAATTTTCAGCAGTCGCGTACAGCTACCTAAAATTTTGAACGTAGGTAATGAACCTGTGTTTTGTTAATCATTTAGATGAATTGTTTTTAGACAAATGGTTTTTAGACGCGTTGTTTTTAAACGAATTGTTTTTAGACAAATTGTTATTAGACGAATTGTTATTAGACGAATGGTTTTTAGACGAATTGCTTTTAGACGAATTGTTTTTAGACAAATAGTTTTTAGACGAATTGTTTTTAGACGAATTGTCTTCTAGAAGAATTGTCTTTTAGACGAATTGTCTTTTAGACAAATTATCTTTTAGACGAATTGTTTTTTAGACGAATTGTGTTTTAGACGAATTCTTTTTAGACGAATTGTCTTTTAGACGAATTCTTTTTAGACGAATTGTTTTTTAGAAGAATTGTCTTTTAGAAGAATTGTCTTCTAGAAGAATTGTCTTTTAGACGAATTGTCTTCTAGAAGAATTGTCTTTTAGACGAATTGTCTTTTAGACAAATTGTCTTTTAGACGAATTGTCTTTTAAACAAATTGTCTTTTAGACGAATTGTCTTTTAGACAAATTGTCTTTTAGACCAATTGTCTTTTAGTCAAATTGTCTTTTAGACAAATTGTCTTTTAGACGAATTCTTTTTTAGACAAATTGTCTTTTAGACGAATTTTCCGCAGACGCAATCTGCAAACTACTTTTTTTTTTCAACGGATCATTGACCGTAATTTGGTCAATTATTTGACAGGAGTGCCAAAATCTCAGCTTGGTGAATGATATTCAGTGCATGTCCCATTATCTCGTTAACGGTCGGATCACGAATTGAAAATAGACCCTTCACCGCACCATCGGTTTGATAGACCGTTAAGAAGCAGCACACGATCAACGTTCACAACTGGGCAGCACCCCCCGCATTATCTTGTACCGTGAATTGGCCAATAAATAAATTTAAAGTCATTATCGTTTGCTAATGAAAAAAAAACGTTGGCAATTAAATTCGCCTCATTTTTTTTCAGCTCTGTTTTTTATTCATAAAAATTCAATCGACAATTCAAACGACAAATCAATTTCAGCGATTTTTGGCTTCTCACAAATTAACGAAGTTAAACTTCATACCAAACTATGATTGTTTTTAAAAATATAATTTCCTCCAAGTTCAATCAATTATGTTTAATTAGATTTTCTCCAATATTAATTATATTTGCTTATTCTTTTTACGATTAATTTTTCTTTTTTATTGTTTATTGTTATTCGTATTTTAATTTCATATTCGACAATTTGGTGCACATTTCATCACGAATAAAGAATGTAAATAAGAACGAAAAAAGTTTAGACATTTTATGAGTTTTTAAAATTGTACAATTGTGTCGAAAAATGATATTAAAATTTGTCCAACTTAAAGATACACAAAAATAATTCAATAATTTCTTTCCCGATATTTACATCGCGAGGAAAAAAAAAGATCGGTTGCGGTGAATTTCGGTCCGAAAAAGTGCAAAAACCACCGGATTAGTTTTTTCGAAAACTTTCGTAAAAAATTCGTGTTATTCCAGAAGAAAATCGCTACGACGATTTTTAGCGTTCTCATTCAGATTGCAATGTTAAAACATTTAACTGCACGTGAATACTTACGCTTTTCTTAAGTAACACTTGTGCGGAATTGGACTTTTCACACGTAACACGGAAAACTATTGTTTCTTCGCGAACTATATCTGCATGTTTTAAGTTGAGATTATTTTGATTTTTAGTTTTAAGTTCATTTGAAATATAAATTTTATACTTTATGTTTATTCTGCGCAATTTTCTCTTCAAAGGTATTTAAAAAAAAAATGGAAATATAAAAATAACAAAAAAATCTGGATAATCGTAATAAATGTCTGATTATCAGAAAAATAAAGCGACTGAACTAGAGAATATTGGCAACAATTCTTACGTCGAAGTTTGTCTTTCGAACCGAATAAAAAAAAATGAAGTAACAGGGTGCAAATTTTATTTTCACGATTTGAATTTTTTAAAAATCGAACATAAGTTTTTTTTTTTCGAAAACCGCACTTATCAAGACAGACGAAATATTTTTTTTTTTTCGTCTTAACTTAAATGTCAAACTTCATCATTGTGTTTTGGTAATAAAAGTCACTTTTCGATTACACGTGTAAATCATTTATGATTCCAAGGTAATTTTGAAAAGCAATCGATCGCTCGAAAGTTTCATGAAAATTTTTGGCCAAAGTCAAAGTTTTCGTACTTTATGCAGGATAACAGAGATTGCGCTCCACTTGGTGGAGGAACGCGCCCGCGCCTAAAGCTTCGCGAGAAAGCCCGCGGCAAACTGATGAGATCTATCTTGGGTTTGCCGGTCCCGCGAAGCTGAAAATGGTTGCAGGCGCACGCGTCGATTCCCTGACCCTTTGGAATTACATCGAACTATAGTTTCATGGAGAAAAATTCGATTGAAAGCTTTTGGAGAAATGGAGCTAAAGGACAAAAATTCGATTGAAAGCTTTTGGAGAAATGGAGCTAAAGGCCAAAAATTCGATTGAAAGCCGATTAATTTTCTATCGGAATTTTGTCCATTTGATCGGTTTCTAATGCTAAGCATGGAAATCGTAAAAAACTGAGATTTAGGAAAAATATCTAAATTGTGATGTGAATGAATAGTTTGGTTTTTAGCTCTCCCTCAGAAATTCATTTGTATATGCGTAAAATTAAAATCCTGTGATTTTCAATTGAAACGAAATTCTGCTGAATTTTCTGCTCGCAAACTCCAGCAGTTGCAATTTATCAGAGAAATTTCGAGTGTTTTATTAAAAATTGTAGAAAGCTCTGATTTTTTTTGAATAAAATATGTTCAGAGAATATTCGAGTAAACTTTATCAGAGGTAATATGAGTTATTTTTTTTTTTTTTCGACTTTACTTTTCTCGGATAACGCGAGTTCACAGAATCTCAGAGAATTTACGAATTTTCTCTAAGATATTTGCTCCTTCTATTACACGTACGAAGAACAGAATTTCTCAGAGAAAATACCAGTTATATTTTCTGAAAAACTTCGCTTCTCTTGGTAAACAGGAGTTCGGAGAATTTCACAGAACTTAGGAGTTTACTCTATGATCTGCTTCTTCTCTCACTCGTACGAATTAGAAGAAAGACTCAATATAGATTTTTCAGAAAATGATTTCTAAGTATAAAAGAAAAAACCGGCATAAAATATCAACGAAGTTAATAGTTTCTCAGAGAATTTGGCACGGAAATCAGATTTTCAGAACAAGCAGGAATACTTAGTTTCAGAGAAATTTTCCAAGAAATTTTCAGAGAAATTTTCAGAGATATTTTCAGAGAAATTTTCAAAGAAATTTTCAAAGAAATTCTCAAAGAAATTTTCAAAGAAATTTTCAGATAAATTTTCAAAGAAATTTTCAGATAAATTTTCAGATAAATTTTCAAAGAAATTTTCAAAGAAATTTTCAAAGAAATTTTCAAAGAAATTTTCAAAGAAATTTTCAAAGAAATTTTCAAAGAAATTTTCAAAGAAATTCTCAAAGAAATTTTCAAAGAAATTCTCAAAGAAATTTTCAAAGAAATTTTCAGAGGTATTTTCAAAGAAATTTTCAGATAAATTTTCAAAGAAATTTTCAAAGAAATTTTCAAAGAAATTTTCAAAGAAATTTTCAAAGAAATTTTCAAAGAAATTTTCAAAGAAATTTTCAAAGAAATTCTCAAAGAAATTTTCAAAGAAATTCTCAAAGAAATTTTCAAAGAAATTCTCAAAGAAATTCTCAAAGAAATTTTCAAATAAATTCTCAAAGAAATTTTCAAAGAAATTTTCAGAGGTATTTTCAAAGAAATTTTCAGATAAATTTTCAGATAAATTTTCAAAGAAATTTTCAAAGAAATTCTCAAAGAAATTTTCAAAGAAATTCTCAAAGAAATTTTCAAAGAAATTCTCAAAGAAATTTTCAAAGAAATTTTCAGAGGTATTTTCAAAGAAATTTTCAAAGAAATTCTCAAAGAAATTTTCAAAGAAATTTTCAGAGATATTTTCAGAGGTATTTTCAGAGGTATTTTCAGAGGTATTTTCAGAGGTATTTTCAAAGAAATTTTCAGATAAATTTTCAGATAAATTGTCAAAAAAATTTTCAGAGATATTTTCAGACAAATTTTCAAACAAATTTTCAGATAAATATTCAGATAAATATTCAGATAAATTTACAGATAAATTTACAGATAAATTTACAGATAAATTTACAGATAAATTTACAGATAAACTTACAGATAAATTCACAGATAAATTTACAGATAAATTTACAGATAAATTTACAGATAAATTTACAGATAAATTTACAGATAAATTTACAGATAAATTTACAGATAAATTTACAGATAAATTTACAGATAAATTTACAGATAAATTTACAGATAAATTTACAGATAAATTTTCAAATAAATTTACACATAAATTTTCAAATAAATATACACATAAATTTTCAAATAAATTTCCACATAAATTTACAGATAAATTTTTTTTCACGAGGGAGCCTGCGATACATTATACTCAACAACGTTCTGAAAGAAACTCCCGTGGCTGGATTATGAAGCTTAGCGGTCATGCGGCTGTGAAGATCGGCGTATCTAAGGTCAGCAGTGATTGAAGTTTACGAGTTGAAATACGTATTTAATACGTCGAGTCATCAAAGAGTTATGAAGTTGACTGAATGTACGGTAGGACAGAACTGGTTGTCACGGTTAAGTAAGAGTCTGCTAGAGCACCGATCGCGCAAGAGCAAGCAGGAAAGAATGTCGCTGATGACGAAAGTGGGTCGTTGACCAGCCGGTCCTGTAAGCTGTGCAAGACTTCATTGCCCCGCGACGTTGTACCGATTTCCCCCGTCGGACCCTGCAAAGCCAGTCCACCGGCGTATTCAACTTGTTATTGAAGACCACTTACCATATTTCGCCGAAGAGAGAGAGAGAGAGAGAGACGACAGCATGGGCCATCGTCTATTATCGTCGCGCTATAATGACGATCCCCACGCTGCACATCCGACGCGTCGACACACGCTGCTGCGCCAATGAGACCGATTTAAACGAATTTACATGAGGTTAATCGCCTCCAGCGATCATCGGGATACGAGACGATACTACACGCAATCTTACTCTCTACCGGAATAAACAAGCGCCGGAAATTAAGGAGGTCGTCGTCTGGTGGTATCGAAGTCAAATAACGCTTTGATCATAACTGGGCGAGTGATAAACAGATGTTTCCCCAGCGAGGGGTGAGTCAATGTACGTTGCGACAGAAAAGCTTTCTTTGTTTTGTTTTGTCAACAAAGCAGTCGAGCGCGAGCTCACATTTTCCAGAAACTCAAAATCCTATCATTTTTTAATCTTCTCTTAGAGGAAGCTTTGTTTTCATGAAATCTTTTTTTTAGGATTTTCAGATCATCATACTGGGGTCACCTAAGACGTCGAGAAAAATGGTTTAGAAAAAAAGTGTGTGTGTGTGTTTCAGGGACTGAAAATTCAATCGTCCATAACTCACGAACGGCACGTTGGATCGAGCTCGAATTTGGCACGCATGTAGTGCAGTAGCTCCTCTTTAATCGCTGTGATTTTTAACAAGATGCATCCATGTATACAGATTTTACGGAATTTTTTATTTTGCGAAAAAAAAAAAAATTTTTGCTCTAAATGACGTGGAATGTCAATAAATGAACTGGAATGTTCTACAGACGATAAATAACACTCGGTATCGCTACGTACCAAATTTCGTGATGATCGGTAAAGCCGTTCGGTTTTACCATCATTTTGAATTTTTTTTTTTTTTATTTAGATTATCGCTCTAACTTCTGCAAAAGTTATGATAGTAAGACAAAATTTGGATTTTGGTTTACTTTCGATTTTATGTTTTATAGATCACACTCATTTTTATAGATAATACATTTTTGATTTTTAATAAACATAAGCGTAACATTAGAATTGTCCATATGGTCGTCATGGTCTTACCAACAGTTTAACTTTAATCGGTTTGTGATTTTATGAATGAATTACACTCTCCAATATTTAAAAAAGTTGGACATTGCTTCTTCATATAAATTTGTTAAAATTTTATATAAAAGTTGTAAAGAGGATATTTGAAAATTTCAATTTTTTCACAAAGCTTCCTCTATAAGGAAGCCAAAATAATAAATATCATTCTCATAGAGATGGCTTTTTGGAAAAATTGAAATTTTCAAATTTATTCAGGATTAACCAACTGTGGGCCAAATTTCAGCCTGATATCTTAAAAATTGCGCGAACGCTGACGCGATAATCTCTGCAATGCATTTTTTCACGAAGTCAAAACTTCCTGTATCTGAAAAAAAAAAAAAAAATTATCGAAATTTTAAAAAAAAGCATGAAACAAAGTCCATTAAAACAGAACAAAATATGAATAAAATTGCTGATAAAAAATAAACATACAAAATTGTTTGAAATCCCATCACGTTTTTTCACTCTCGTGGTACGATATTTTGTGAAAAAATAAATAAAATTATAATCAGATGGGGTACACTTGGTTAATTATTTCACAATACAGTAGAATATATGTTACTTATTTTTCAAAGTTACAGATTTTTTGGCAAACATTTAGCCACTAAAAAAAAAGAAAGAATGGAAGTATAATGAAATCCTGTGTATCTTAAATGGCAAAAAATTGAATTCTTTCAGGGTTTCAGAATATTAAAAAAAATATATATTTGGAAATGATTTGCAGAGCGGTCGTGACGAAATTCGTGACAAAGTCACGGTGAACAAAATGGTAAGCGAGCAAACACTGTTTCACAACAATTCACTCATAACAGAAACAAATAAAAATGTAACATAAAAAAGAGACAAAATAACAAACAACAAATACTGTAACCACAATATTATTTTTATAATTTTTTTTAAACACACAGAATTGACAATAAAAGAAATCTGAAGAGGCCCAGATGTGGGCGAAACGTCATTAACACAATAAGCCAACTATGGTCGTCATTCGCCGAAGCATTCCTCACCCATTTTATGAAAATTCTAGCCATTACAAAAACAATAGAAATTGCTTGAAAAAAAAAAAATCATCTTTTACAAAAGCAAACAGACCATCGGCGATCTAAAATATATTTTATCTAATTTATCATAAATTTACATATTACATATCGTACATATTCATCAGCTTGCAGAGCATTCCTCGCCTGAAAACACACATCCACTCAGCCATTATCCAGTGGGATTCTAAATGGGAATAATAGAGATACAGGGTAAACGACGACCTGTGAATTAAATTGCAACTCGTGCTTGGATAAACAAGCAAACAAGCAACAGACAAACGGTTGATGTAATTGGCTGGTGTTGTTGTGAGACCTGTGAAAGAGAATTGTGAGTGCCATCAGTGTTGAGCGTCGGGTCATTGCTTAACAGCTCGCTGGTCAACGCGTACATTTGAGCTTTGCGAGTTAATTAAGATTTTTACGATAGAAGATCCCTTCTCGTGTTGATCTTCGGCATACCATCAGCGACCGATATTTGACATCGACATTGAGATAGCATCTTACAAACTGCCTAGACGAAGAGGGTGGTATCACGAGGACAGGCTTTCCAAGGGTACGCAATCGCACAACCTCATGCTGCTGATATACGGTGCCTTGTATATGGGAGACTCTGCGTCAAGTTGAACGCCCCAAAAATCCTGAGTTCTCCATATATGTTTTTAATTCTTCGGGGCAATTAGGGCGATTTTCCGACTGGAAAAAAAATTACAAAAATATTCTTTAAGAAAAAATGAATATTGAATGAAAAATTGTATATAAAAAAAAATGTTCAATAAAAAATTATACAGGGTGTACCTTAACTATTGGATGATCCATGGAGATTAGATACGTTACATCATAATGAGTTAAAAAGAATTTAGGCGCAAATTCGAGAAATTAAGATTGGCAGAAATATGTGGGTTTCGATATCAGGGATAAATTCTCAAGAATCTCGCCGAGAGTCTCGCCGGTATAAAAATTGTCTGAAATATCGAAATGCCGATATCCCCGCCGATTTTGATTTTTTAAATTTCCGCCCAAATTCTTTTTTTCTCAGCATGATGTAACCTATTTATTCTCCATGGATCAACCAATTAGTTAAGGTACACTCTGTATATAAAAACAATGAATATTCAATAGAGAATTATATGTAAAAAAGATGAATATTCAATGAAAAATTAAAAAATTCAAATAAATATAAAAACACTCAATCCTTTGAATGTTTTTTAACTTTCTTTTATTTATACATTGTGTTATTACTTTGTAAGAATATTATGATGGTAAGAAAGAATAATTGTTAAAATATTATACCGGTTGGATGATTTGAAAAAAAAACCTTGCTTCACGCCACCGCGCCGCTCAATATCACCCTTTATGATAATCTTTTCTTTTTTTTTTAATTTATCATACCATTGGGTTGATTATCGAAGCCTCCACAATACGTTTTCTGTTGCACTTCGAAAGATAGCTGAAGTGGAACATTGCATAGTGGTTCTTCCAGGAGGCAGGAAATGTCCATACTCTCTCAAAGAAGTAACTTTGTGAAAGGTGGTAATACTAAAGAAACAAGGTACATAATTCGTAGTCACGTTGGATTCTAAAGCTGTGTACCCTGCTTAGGAGTTCCAATTGAAACTGACAGAAAACGATCAAATGGATACATTTCCAGTTGAAACATAATAGGCTCCTGTAGCCTTCAATCGATTTTTTTTTGTCTGTTTAATTAGTTCCAATCGGAATCCTCCCAATAAGATATGCACCCAAAAAAAAACTTTAAAAAGCACGAAATTAAAAAAAAAATTAATTTAAAAAACTCCCAAAACTGCATTCGAGGCAGTTCATTGCTTGAGCTTAAAGTGTATTAGGAATTATTTCATTATTTTTCAATATCTTTGTTTATGCGAGTAATTTTCTTCAACATATATTTTTTTAATCAGAGTCAATTTTTGCAGTCGGGAGTTTTGTAAATTAAATTTAAAAAAAAAATGTTAAAAAGACAGATTAAATATTTTTTTTAAACGTGGCAGCTAAATTGTTTTCAAATTTTTAAGACAACAGATTTAAGGCACTAATAAGTAAAAAAAAAAAGGAAAGTTTTGCGATTTTTTGGTAAATGTGACACAATTCATTCTTCAGATGTTGAATTAAATATTTGTTTTTATTAGTATATATTTTTCGTAGTAAATAAAAAATAAAAAATGTTATCCCGGCGCCTTCAGGATTACCAGATACGTCGTCATAGTTCCAGCAATCTGAAATTTAGAAGTAAAAAAAAAATTGACATGTACGAACGTTCTGTATTTCAAAGATTTGTAAATATCAGAGTAATCAATTATATCGATAACTCTACTTTCAGTTGATTTACAACTATTTATCATTTTTTTTTACAAAATTCTGTGCAGTGCATATCTATAATTTGACGAGTAAACTTACAGTTTGTAATAATGGCAAATCGACTTGAAGAAAGCCCAACGCAGCGGAGAAATTGAATTGGTTGAATAAAAAGTACAGTCCAATCTGGATGCTCTCCTGCGAATAGTGAAAACTATGTGTTTTACAAATAGTGAAAAAGAAAAAAATGTATTTATTTCACTCGATCAATTATTTTGTATTAATTATTTTTCAATGAAATCCCAAACCAATTAATTAATTAATAAAACCAATTAAAAATTAAGGGACAAAGTAATTGAAACTCACATCTGTCTCCGAATTATGAGGTCTACGAAAAATACTGGAGTACGGCGAGAATGTAATTGAACCAACTTTGTTAGCCTGGGAACAGAATTAAAAAAAAAAAAAAAAAAAAAAAAAAAAGGAGTAAGCGACCTTAACTGGTATTGCGAGTACTTGCGAAATGCGCGCTAGATTGTATCGGATCACTTAGAACTACCTATAATCGCTCCAAGTTTATAACCGTAGTATTGATGTCTGTGAATACGTTGGATTGTTAATGCAAGCCATACACGTCCGGGGAAACAAAAGAGTTCTCTAAATGCTCGTTAGCGATCAATGTCATTAACAATTATGAACTGATTTACGACCTCATCAACGTAATGGCAAGTTCTTGGCAAAGATGTTTCATTGAATCAACGCTTGAGCTACGTCTTACGAAATTTCGCTTTGACACGCAAACATAGACTATGTGTATCGTGATTTCAAGCCAAAAACTTGAACTTCGATTCATCTTTAGGATGCTTTACGAAAATCCGAATGTATCAATTAGATAGCATTATCGAGGAAATAAAATTACTTGTTGATTTACTTGTTAAGAAAAAAAATGTATTTGGGACCAACACATAAAGTCAGGCAATTTTTCATGCCAACAAAACGTTCTCACATTTCTTCAGGACGTTGTCCTAGTTGAAGAAAAAACGTAGGGATTATTTCAGATTTTTTGTATTGAATATTCCAGCCACTGAAAATCGCTGAAAATAATCATTATTTTTTAATGCCAATACTACTGCTCGAAAAATCATGAGAACATGAAATTTTTTTTTCCAGATATTTCAAAGAAGAAAACGTGAAAATTTCAGCTAAATCGTTAATGCCATTTCGGAGTGAAAAAAAGTGGTAACTTTATTTAACTGAAAAACAGCATAAAATAAAATCGTATAATTATGCAAAAAATATTGTTGGAAAGTACGCTGAAGATGGAAAATTTCATGTTCTCACGATTTTTTTGTGCGAGCCGTGGTATTGTCGTTAAAAAATAAGCAATGATTATCTTCAGAATTTTTTAAATACCTCGAATATGCAATATAAAATCTAAAAAAATTCCTATAATTTTTCTTCAACCAGACCAACAGCCAGAATAAATTTGCCGACTTGACGAAATTTACTTCATACAGAATAGACTTATTCTATCGAGCATCAAACATTCGAGACATAGATCATGAAACTGACTTAATGAAAAAGCTCGACATCACGTGGAATAAGATTAATTATAAAAGTATTAAAAATTAAGCAAAAAAAAAAGAGATTTTTTACACCGTACATGTTGCATCAGCAAAGGGTTGATTTAAATTACCATGCAATCCAACCGAGTATGGAATGCACCTTTAACGGAAAAACGATTTTCTGCATAAATGTTCTTTACTCTACTTCCGCCCACGTTCTTGCTTCTTCTTCTTCTTCTTCTTTTTTATTCCTTCATTTTCTCATCGACAGCTTTTGGGGATTACCTCAGCAGCAGTCATATGACAAACTCCAGCGAGTACTGTTAAGAGGAATAGGAATACAGCAGCGACTCCGCCTTCTCGTAGAATTTTTGTGAAATTGAGAAAGCCGTCTTTCTCGCAAAACACGTAAATCCTTGATATAACGTTGAACGTCAGACCGGCGATCCAGATAAGTAACTGAACGCTGTACAGAGAGTTAAGTTCCTCAGCTGCGGCCACGAGACAGCCATGAAGACATCGGGCATCCCGAAGATGAAGCTGTCTTCGAGGCCATCCTGCCATTAAATCCATAGATAAGCTTTTCACCTCTTCAAACATCCTGAGTCTTGATAAAACGTATCGATGAAAGCAGAGAGTCATTATTTTTTTCCATTTACTTCTATTTTTTCAGGGCAAACAAGAATTTCCGGCAAATCCGGATTAGTTCGAAACGCGTTATTTCGGTTCGAGTCTGTTATTCATTAATTTGCTAGTGTGCGTTTAATTTTTGGAGACAAATGGAATGTGAGAAAGAAAAATTATTTTTTTCCAAAATAATCCAGACAAGGTGATATTGGTTTTTGCGAATAATCCTAAACCATATGGACGCTATTTTTGCCTATCTCGTTTATCTGTAACGTTGATCCACGAGATAATGTGTATTATCACTGATAAATAACAAAGTCCAACAGTTCAATTTACGATAAAGACGTAGTGATGTACGACAAAGTGATAATTATAATTTTTTAATAATAATAAAATTAACTAAAATTACGGAAAATAGTATTTTCTCACATACCAATGAAATTTTTATCCTGGCACGTGTCTGCCTTGAGAATATCATTGAGATGCCGAAATCTGTGATGCAACGAAGCGGCGATAGCCGCAAATTTCAGAATCCCAAAAGTCGTCGACATATAAAGAACAACGTAGAATATTGAATTTTCCAATGGTCTCCATGTTTCATAGAGATAGGTGAGCCATCCGAGAGCGAAGAAATAAGCGGCTGTCAAGCTCAATCCAATCCAGCATCGTATTGCATTTCCTTTACGAGTCGCTTCGAGCTTAACCGCAAGATCGTACTTTTGCATCCAACTCAGAGACGCTTGAAGCTTGTAGTGCCATCGGATGCAGACGAATATATCGACAAATATAACGCAGGCCGATAGAGCGGTTCGTAGTATTGTGAGAAACCGTAATTTAATCTCAATATCCGTCGACGTCAATAATTCCAAACGGGCATAACAAACATATGCGTAACACAATGTGCAAAGTCCCGAATAAACGATTGCACTTTTTGACAATTTTAGATCATCGTTGATCACGGAAAATGGCGCAAAACCGAATAATTTTGCCGCTTGAAAGAAAGGCTTAAGATCTTCGAATAGCGACATTTTTTTTTTTTTTGGTATGCCTACAGAGAGATTTAACGGGGTGCTTTCTTGCCGCCAGTTAATCAGACAACCATACTTTTCGAGTACTTCGGGGCTTGAATATCTGTATATAAAGGTAAGTAACTTGAACTTAAACAACGTTTGTCCGCAGTCTGTTCATACAGGCACTTAACTCCGAGACATAGTCTCTCAGAACTTACAAGCACTTACAGACACTCTTACAAACATTCTTACAGACATTCTTACAAAACACTCTCACAAACATTCTTACAAACACTTACGGACACTTACAGACACTCTTACAAACACTCTCACAAACATTCTTACAAACACTTACAGACACTTACAGACACTTACAGACACTTACAGACACTTACAGACACTTACAGACACTTACAGACACTTACAGACACTTACAGACACTTACAGACACTCTTACAAACACTCTTACAAACACTCTTCCAAACACTCTTGCAAACACTCTTGCAAACACTCTTACAAACACTCTTACAAACACTCTTACAAACACTCTTACAAACACTCTTCCAAACACTCTTACAAACACTCTTACAAACACTCTTACAAACACCCTTACAAACACTCTTACAAACACCCTTACAAACTCTTACGAACACTCTTACAGCACTTTCACAAACACTCTTACATCACTTTCACAAACACTCTTACAAACACTCTTACAAACACTCTTACAAACACTCTTACAAACACTCTTACAAACACTCTTCCAAACACTCTTACAAACACTCTTACAAACACTCTTACAAACACTCTTACAAACACTCTTACAAACACTCTTACAAACACTCTTACAAACACTCTTACAAACACTCTTACAAACACAAACACTCGCGGTCACTATTGTAACTACAAACACTTACACTCGCCGACACTCACATACACTTACAAACACTCGTTAGGGACACTCTTACACTCAGAGACACACTTACAAACTTCTTACGAACATTACTCGGCAAACTTCTCACGTACTTGATCGATAAACACAAACTTATGAAACAACCACTTTCGTTACAACCTTTTCACGTACTCTTTTAGTACTGAACAACGTAACGTATTAACATGAAACGCATATTTTTCTAAGACAGGCCAATTCCTCGATGCACTTTGATTTTATATTTAACAAGTCTCACGACATTTATTGCTTACTTCTAGGACTACTTCTATTTCTTCAGGAACTGAAACTAATGTTCAAAAATGTATGTATAATCTCTCATCACTCTCTTTTTTCTCTCTCTCTCTCTTTCTCTCTCTTTCTCTCTCTCTCTCTCTCTTTCACTTCCGATTATAGCTTCCACGGCAATAAAAGTCAATCAACAATATGTTCAACACGCGAATATACGAATATCAGTGAATAGTGTAATAGGGTTCGTTATTGACGTTGCTGGTAACTTTCAACTGGCCGTCGCCAGACGATTAAGTGTCATGTCCGCGGGACCTAACACAACATATGAGAGTTTTACAGGCGTGTGCGGGAGACACGATGGACAAGGCCAATCTTTTTAATATATCAAAGTGTCGGTAAAGTACATACTGGTTACCACTTCCGATGGATTTATACTACAAGCTTGCATTAACAAAAAAAAAAACGTAACGCTCGCTGTTTTGCTCACGATTATTCTGAAGAATTATCGGATCTTGGCACTTTGGTTTATTACGTTGTAATTAATTGTCAACTTGTTGTAACGCGAAGATTTTTCTTTTCAGTCGAGAAATAATCATGACACCGTTAAACGAACACCAGCCGCTCACCAACTATCTGGACTGAAAGCTTTTTATAGCATTTCACCTGGCGCCTGAACAGGGTTTCTCTTATCAGTTTTGGTCGGTAGTCGTTTGGGTGACATCCGGGGATAATAATATTCGAAGGGTGTCAGAATATTTCAACACCAACTGGCTTTTGGTATAGTTACTCTATACCAAATACAATTTATCAATATTGGTGAATTATTTTCAAGCACTTTGTGCGTCAAAATTTTGTATATAAATATATTTATTTAGGATGAAAAATTGAATTGCCAATATTATATTCATTGGATTTTGTTGCGACGCATTGTTTGTAATTAAGAGTACAACATTTCGCCCGATAAACAGTGGATTCGTGGTCGAGATGTGGCTTCAGTGGTTTCCCATGTTGAAACGGTATTTCGCACTAGTAACCACTTGATGATTTGCGCGCCAATCGATGATCAGGAAAGGCAGATTTTTCTTGTTTTTCCAATTTTCAATTTTAGTCCAAATTCAATGAAATATAGACCTGATTTCATTGTGATTTTCGTATTGCAACGCAAAAAACATGGCAGACGCAATTTTTTATTTTTTTAAATTTCATTTATTATTTATTTAAGGTCTTCGAGCTCCATCTACGGTGCCTCTGGTGGTGAATTTTTGTACTAATCTGTTGGAACCAAATGCGCGTTTTTATTGGTCCATCGAATCCTGGAGGGGGTCTAAAACTGCCAACGCATCACGTTTCATCCAATGAGCCTGCAGATTTGGATCCCCTCCAGAATTTAATGGACCAATAAAAATACGCATTTTGGTTCAATGGATTGGTACAAAAATTGTATATGGAAAAAAAATCGCCTTGTCATGTATTTTTAATGCAATTAATTGTTGCATATTACGATTGGCTGCAATCGAATCACCAGGTTTTAAGAGTTCTCTCGTAATTCTTCGTTTTCGAGTCGATGTTGTCGTTGATATGGTAGTCGTATGTCCCTTTTTCCATTAGGATTAGGATTCCTAAAACAGATCCAATTTTCATTGCCAGTCCCAATTTGCGGTAAACATGATTTACTTTTTTTGTCTTTCAAGCAAGATTTCATAAGTCATCAAACGTCTTTCAATACACTTCTTTCAGTCAAATCATGTGGTATCCATTTTTCTTCTTGCAGAGTCACTCTCAGTGAGTCAGAGTGTAATTTTTACTTCTACTCAACGTGAATTAATCACATTTTATAGACCATAACAAGAGCTTTAACTTCACGTATATTATATTCACCAGAACCATAGAGACTGAGCAAAAAACTAAGGATTTTGTTAAGTTTGTTACTAAGGATTAGTATCGCCATCTACTAGAAATCCTTCAAGATTAAGTGCCATGTCTAATAGTCGGTATTTTAAAAAAATGTCCAACGTAGTTACAATTTAATCCTATAGACGCCGTTATTTTCAGACTCAGTTATTTGCAGCTAACTTCAACAGAGGGAGTCTTGCAGTTTAGCCGTTTCATCCCGTGTTCTATTTCTCAAAGCGACACACAACAAGCACTGAGAAACAGATATCACAGCTTTGAATTGCCGGTGCAAATATATTTCTCTGAGACGTTTTCGTGCATAATTTGCATTACTATTTTATTCCAGGTTAAAAGAAATTATATAAGCGTGTCAGATGCATTTATAATGTTTCCTGACGCGCTAAATAATTTTATTTAAACATACGAACTCTTTTTAAAACCATACTAGAGTGTTAGTTAAAATTCCTGCGTCAAAGTCTACAACGGTCGTTATAGTTATGGTCGTGGATAACAATAATGGATCATATATCCAATGCGGAGAATATATTCAGCAGTTCAAAGGGATTCTCGTTGGAAATTCGTCCGCAAATGCCAATATTGTTTGCTGATAATTAATGTTGTTTGAATTTATCAGAATTTATAATCAATTATCAGAGTAAATAAAATAAATAAAATAAATAAAATAAATAAAATAAATCATTTTTTTTTTATTACATTTAAATTTTTTTTTTTTATTTTTTTTATGAAACCATCGGCATACGGCTAAAATGATTGCGTCCCTCTAAAAAAAAAAGGGTAATAAAAGAAAAACGCAATAAATGTGCAAAAAGGTGAAGTTCTTTATTTACAAAGTAAAAAAATTCGCAATTTGTAAATCATTCGAAATTTGTGACAATACAATCTTTGGTAGAAAAAAAAAATTCTTAAGAATTACTTTGGTAGAAAAAGGAAACAACGTCGCGATGACGTTAGCGATGCCATTTTTAGAATTCTTTAAATTCTAACACGAACAGCTGGTGTATAGTGTCCTTTATTTCAAATTCCTCCGATACGTCGACTATCAATTCGTTGACCAGCTTGTCGGCAATCCTAAAAATGGTAGTTGAATTAAAAAGAGAATGGCTTATACAAATACTTGAAAGAAAAATCTTACCAAGCCACAACTTCCCAAGGCTTGTTCTGACTGTTGCTCGTGTACATTGGATTCAAACGAGAGGCGTATTGATAATCATCTCTGTATTTGAATAGAGCTTCAAGCGATTTTTCGCTCACAGTCAAAGTCGAAATTTCACGACTCTTCGTCGACGATCCGAAAATCGTGAAATTATTTTGCGCCTGATTTGTCTTTTCACGAATGGACTTATGCGTTTCGTGGGCAGTTTCATCCGAATTCAAACAAATTAATTGCATATTTTTGTCGCCCCTTCTCGTCTCATTTCGATTAGTCGATTTTTCCTCGAAAGCAACATTCGAGTTCGATGATCGATATTTTTGTAAAAGTTCCATCAGCGCTTCCATCGAATCCGTTGTTACTGGTCGGATCGCTACGTCATTCTGTTGCCATAAGAAATTTTTGAAACTCATAAAAATGAAACTCATAAATATCACGCGGACTACATGACGTACTTAAAAAAAAAAAAAAAACTTTTGTTACCTTATTTGAGACTAAAGTCATAAGATCTGCAATAATTGGCACAAGACTAGACAATTGTTGGTCGGTCACTAAATTTTCTGTCTTTGAACAATGATCATCATTAATGACCGCGTTAATTGGCAAACTCAAATCTTGAGAACTCTTGTGAAATGGTTTGTTAACCGAATATTTCGTTGAGTTTGAACCCGAAATACTGCTGGCCTATAAAAACATCCAATTAGCGTGAAATTTAATACAATTAATTTTTTTTTTATATCATGAAAGTGATTCGTTGATTTTTTAAAAATAATTTTAGTTTTTAAGAAAGAGCTAACTATTTTCAGAAGTTTTTTGAAATATTTTTGTAATAAATTTATTAATAATTTTTTGATATTATTTGCAAAGTAATGAAAATGTTCGTAAAATTTAGAGAGTAAATAGTGTAATTTTCGACGTACCGCATCAGAATCTGTCGCAAGTGTCGACATCATTGTACTAATTTCATCCTCCCTTTGAGGCAAAAAGATTTTAGCCTTTCGGCGTTTTCCAATTTCTCTCGACAATTTGCATGCGGCTGGATTTGAATTCGGCTGTTCCGGCGTTGGAGGACGCTGATTCGGCGGGATTCGGGACATTACATTTGACGGCCTTCTCTCTCTCGAGCGGGGCGGAACTACGTTAATTGAGTAAAGGATATAACAACGTAAAAAGGCAATCACAAAAACCGATGTGATGCAAAATTAAATGATTTTATTTTTTTGCCTACTTTATAAGCAATCAACTTCAAATACGCGCAAAATAAAGTTGAAATTTTTATTAAAAAATTAAACGATAAAACTGTTTTTTTCCAGTATTTAAAAAAAAAGTCCATTTAATTCCGAATTCTGGCAAACACCGAGTTTTTACTAAAATCAAAATTGCAATGAATTTTTTTGAGCTATCTGTGAATATTCAAAAAAATTTTAAACAAAAATTTCACGATATTTATTTTTAGACAATATTGTTCATATTCTATCTATGTTTCTGTAAAATATTGGATTTTTTAATAACTAAATAAAAATGTTAAAAATCTATCGGTTTATTTAGTAATCTTAGCGAAAACAAATAAATTTCATCGAACTTACCGAATTTTCTGCTCCCAGAATTTTTCGATAATTTCGAATCCACCGAATACATGCTGAAACGGGCGGGTAAATTTCTGCAATTATCATTTTTGTTAATGCGCTTCTTATTGGAAACTCCTCCAATTGGACTAGATTGCGTAGTATGATTAACGATTTGCTGCGATTCATTGTCGGAGCAAACTCGCAATTCCAGGAGCATAGAATTACATCGTTTCTGTATGTCGTTACCCTTTAATAAATGAAAAATTACTATCACGAGAAAGAAAGATTCAAAGAGATTCCAGTGATATTCGTCCGTGATATAATTACCAACGGCGGAGGTTCCACGTCGCCGCATCCAAAGTAATCAGTAGTCAGGTGTATTTTAGCACAAATATCTTTGAGATCAACGACCACCTGAAGTTTTGAAAATTACATCATGAGTTAGCGAAATGATGACCGATAAAGAAAAAGTTTAAGTGCGCGAAAACCCTACTAATAACAAGGAAACATAAGTAGGTTTCCCCTTCCGATTTTGATCTGCTTCATATATGTTATAGCACGTTAAAAACTAAGAGACACGTATTTTTTTTAATCGGGTGGTAAGCGGTTTTAAGAGGTGAAATCAATCCTCGAAGTTGAGTAGCTCATCGAGTTGTTTTTCGAAGTTTCACATAGAAGTACTCCACTTATCGGAATGAAACCAACTCTAAAGGGTTTCATTTTTTTAAAAATGGTCAACAAAATTACGATCCAACTGTAACAGTCGGAAAGGACAGAGTATGGAAGATGTGCGTGTAGTGTGCGGATGGTTTGACGAATTATCGAAGAAAGAAAATATATGGTGATCATCGGGATTCGAATCCAGATTATTCTGGTACTGAGTGAGAGCGCTAATGTCTCATTCGAATCATCTTCTTATATGCAATGTAGGGCCGTTACACACCTCCGCTTACAGAACTCGACGTCAACGTCGACTGTACAAAATTGACGGAGTGGTGTTACACAATAGTGGCGGAGCTATCTCTCCGGTGCTTATCTTAGTATTTGCGGGTCTGCCGCTGTATGCGTGGGCTTTCATGTCCTTGCCACTGTAGAAATATAGGTATGAAGAGAATGGAGAAGACTGTCACTCCAGGTGACGTGAATTTTTGTGGACGTATTTTTCGTTCGAAACTTCTGACACCAATGTAACAGTCGGAAAAGACAGAGTATGGAAGGTGTGTGTGTGTGCAGTATGCGGATGGTTTGACGAATTATCGAAGAAAGAAAATATATGGTGATCATCGGGATTCGAACCCGGATTATTCTGGTACTGAGTAAGAGCGCTAATGTCACCTGGTACATTTCTCTCATCCGCATGGTCTTCTTATATGCAATGTAGGGCCGTCACACAACAATCATTTTGATGGTCATGTAGCGTTTTTTTTCTTTTTCGAGAAAATGACCAACCAACAATAATTTTGATGATCATTTTCTTGGTTATTTGGCTGTTTTGATCTTTTTCTGATTATCGTGTTAGATGATTTGGAATTAGGATAAGGAAAATCAAACAACAACAAGTAGAACTTTTATTACACTGAAGAGGGTTCCAATCACGAGTCGAAAACCCGGCCAATTGCCGAATTACTATCTACATTAAAATCATATAAGGTAGCATCATAATCTTACCTGAAGTATTTCTTTGAGTTTTCCAGGCTGACCTTTGAGAACCGAGCTTGGAATGTGTTTGCAATAGGCGCTCAAAGCATGAAGTAACAATTGATGTGCAGCTGTAAGTTTTTGTTCTATCGCTTGCATGTGTAACGAAATACCCCGCCGTGTCGGTTTTACTCTGGCTGACGGCATTATTGCACTAACGTGTCTATTAATATCGGCAATTTGTCGTCCAAGATCGTACAAATAATTTCTCGAAAATCTAATTGCGAATTCCATGACGCGTTGCTGTCTGCGTAGCAAATCGCGTTCGCCATCGGGACGCGGAATTCTGTTGAGTCTAAATGCCATTTCGTCGAGTAAATCAGAGATTTTCTTTTGTATCGACAATATTTTGTGCGCAGCAACCGGATGTGGACGCACATCGTACATTTCCTCTTTGTCGCTGTCCTCGTAATCGTCACTCAATCCCGAATTGTAATTATACTCGGAATCATTTGTCGCGTGATTGAAATGAGATTCGCTTTTTGGTCTTAATGTCCGTTCAGAATGAGACTTTTTTGTATTGCACTCGAGTTTCGAGACTGGTGATCTTTCGCAAATTGAGACAGCGGTGAATTCTTCGGGTATCGTTAGAAGCATATTCGTGCTGACGGAGGGGTCCTTTTTACGTGCAGTTCCTTTTGGCGATTCGGCTCTACTCTGCGCATTAAATGTTGTTTTTTTCTCAGGAAAATTTGGAATTAAAGTATTTCAAGTCACAGAATTAGTTGTGCTAATTTAAAAGAATTTTTCTTGTATTTCATGGATTTTTTTGCAAAAATTTCAGAGGTAATTTCAAAGATTTTGTAAAACTGACGAATGTACTTGAAATTGTCTGCGAATGACTGAGATTTTTTAAAAAATTGGGCGCCATCTGGCGGAAATAGTTTGAATCTCACAAAATTGCGGCGACATCTCAAAAAATGTAATACGATTTTTTATGTACAAAATTACAATAAACATATTCCAAAGTATCATAATACATTTTTTTGGCTAAACTGCGGGATTCGACTGTGGCTTGAAGTTAATATCAAATGACAGAGAATTTTGCATGTGCTGCCATCTAGCGGAGGTAATTTTAATTACATTTCATAATGACGACGCCTGTTGGATATTTTTTTAAATTTCACTTAAGAAATTTAATTTAAAAGGCACAATTTTTTTCCTGCTTTTTTTGTTTGTTTTATGTGATGAATTGAGCGCAAAGCGCCCGAGCGATAAGTACACATTCCTTTTTTCTTTAGTGTTGACGATCTTTAGAAAAGTCAAGAAAATTCTGTTTTGAAAATAAAAATTTAAACGAGCATGTAACGCCATCTAACGGCGAAATAAAGAACTGTTCAAAATGGTGCTGCCATCTCGCAGTTACGTGATGAATTCATAATTTTTTTGTAACTAACTTCAAGCCAGAGTCCAATACTGCAATTTTACTCATTTTTTGAGCAAACAAAAAACATAGTTAAAAATTGAAATACAAAATTTGAGAAACATTTTTTTTCCATAAAACAAGAAATTAAAAAAAAAAAAGTTGGCTCAATTTAACACAATATTTCTGTCAACATATATACAAAACTTTCTGTTAAAACTATTGCTGCATCTTAATGCAGTTTTTGTACCGTCTGGCAGAAATAAGTACGTGTGAATACCTCTTTCGCATTTGTAATCCTTTCATTCACAGAACCGCTGTACGTATTCTTTTCTCTTTCCGGCAGAGAGTCCTCTTTAAGCCTCTTTAACTCCTGATCCACTTCCTCCATGTTTTCTCTCATTATCTTTTTAACGTTTGAAACTCTCGCATAATCCATATTCTCTTCTTCGTAATCAGAATCTGAATCGAGATTGTGGCTTAAAAATTCCCATTTTCTATCCTCTCTTTCCTTTGTTCTTTGCCTCTTCACATCTTTGATTATATTTTTAAATTGACTCTTTGAAACATACTGAAATTTTCAATAAAAATAATAATAATAGTAAATCCTAGCAATGCAAAGAAAAATAATACAAATTTCTGTTTCACTTATAAAAATATAATAATAACAAATAATAATAAAAAAAATAAATAAATATAAAAAAATTAAAATTTTTTTTTTTTTTTTTTTTTTTTTTTTCATACCTTAAAATTGAAAGCGTCATCGCTGTCTTCGGACACAAAAAAATCTTCAGTTTCCTTGTTGCAGAAAAAGTCAACCGGAACTGACATTGTAATTTTTTTCTTCTTTTTTTTTTTTGGTTATGTCAGATGCGCGCGATCCGATTTTCTTGGCTATTTGTGTCCGGTAATTATCACTGAACTAACGGGGAAGAAAAAACGTTTGACAGATTACAAAAAAATAATGTAGACGTTCCCTGACGTGGAGTCAACGAACACAACGATCGAAGAGTGACGAAGAATTGATGTTTAATCGGAGAAAGTAGACGAGACAGAGCGATTGTACGAAATTCTTAGCCCAAAGGAAAAAGGGTCGTGAGTGTTGTGTCTAACGCGTTACGCTACTGTTACAACAAGACTCCGTGGGCGTTCTGGTTGGTGAATGCAGAGGGTCGCTGACTCTGCTCTGTTGTTTGGATACGCATCGAATAACTCTCCCTTTTGACGTGTTGCCGTACAAACAAATTGGAGGCTTCTCTCTCTCTTACTTTTCGACAAGGTCACGTTCATCAGTAACTATGAATGTAGTTTCTGGGTTTTTTTTTTTTTTTTTTTTTTTTTTTATAAATATATATTAAAAATGTCGACAATCGAAAGGAGAATTTTTTGTGACTCTATCAAATATGTCGTAAATTAGCGTTCTGAGAGCTTTTTCAATTTTTTTTTGCCGCGAAAAAAAAAGTTGCATTTTTTATTTTGTAATGAAAATTATTCCAAAAAAAAGATTGTTCTTTTTTTACAACATTAAAATTAATTTTTGTTTCCTTAGAGAAGTTTATTTAGTTTCATGAAAAAAAAAACCCATGTAACTAGAATGTCGATCAAAAATCGTAAAATTTTTGGAAACAAAACACAGAATTTTATATTTATTTATATTTATTTGTATTTATTTATATTTATTTATATTTATTTATATTTCATTAAAATTGATTTTTGTTTCCTTACAGATTTGGTTTCCTGAAGAAAAACCCATAAAAATAAAATGTCGCTAAAAAATCGTAAAAAAAAAAATACAAATAAAGTATGTTAACATTTTAATAACTCTGTCGATTTCAAATAATTGATAAATAATCATCATTAATCTAGATAATTATGATTAGCTTCATGACATTAAAATCTCGAAATATTTTTCGGGACGTAAAAATGAATTTTATTAGTTAAAACAAATGCTAAAATATCACTAATATTTCATTCAAAAGTTAATTAAAAATTGACAAAAATTGTTATTTTCAATTCCTCCGAAATTGAATAATAAACAAGGCTAATAAAAAGTATATGATTACATAAACTAAAGTAAACAAAATATAATTTTGTATTACCTCAGTTATGTCACATCTCTCTAAAATAGAAAAGGATTTCGATTAATTTTAGCTAAAGATTTTAAAAATATGGACACTTTTGAAAAGACTTTCTTTAAATACATAATAAAACAGTTTTTTAAACTAACGAACCTACAATTTTGTTATTTTGCTAATTAGCAATGAAGCAGCTCAGACGATACAGTTTGTGTAAGCAGTTTGCCACTATTTCAATAATTAAAAGTGATATTCATAGTCGCATTGGTCGAGAGCTGAATTTCGATAATTTCTTGAGGATTCTGTAAAGAAATCAATAACATCGAGTAAATTTCCACGATTTATTCTTCCCTCAGCGCCGAGTGCCTTTCGAAGCTTGATCAAAGACCTCTTGATAAAAATCAACGCTGCTTGCATACTCGGCATAATGCCAATTAGCATGACAGACTCTTTGACTTTACCGTCGTTAAAAATTAAATGACCTCCACGTTTAGTCGTGGAATTCCATTTTATCTGAAAGTAATGTAATTGATGAACGAGACTTCGATGAAATACGACAAAATGAAAGAAAGGTCAAAACATACTCCACACTTTTTACCGAGGGTCCTCAATTCACTCCAGCTAAAAGTGGACAAGCGGGGATGAAACAAACGATCGACAACAATTCCGCAACGACGCGTCGTCTCCTTCCAGTTCGAGAGGGCTGTTGTGGACAACAATATGTTGGAAGACTTTTGTCTCTGAGTCTCCGGTGTCAATGGCAAACCAACGTCAAAGGTATTGGATGTACGGTTGTAAGAGCCATCAATAGCAAACTTCATCCAGTCGACGAAATGTTGAACATGTCCATAACATGGATTCGTCTCGATAACGAGAGCAACGACCTCATCGTCACGTGGAAAGCAGTAAAGATCAACGCATAGGTGACCAAAGTAACCAGCGATCTGAAGTGACTTTGTTAATCTTCCAATTACAGGTTCCAGATGCCCGTTGATGTCTACGGAACTGTGTGGCATCGTGTACGAAAAGCTCGAATATTGAGATTCCGATGCTAAAGTTTGTTGGATGAATTATTCATAAAACGTGACAAAGCATATTGGACGCTCTCTATGACAAGGTATAAATGTATCAGTGGTCGCACGACTAAGAGACGCAATTCGAGATGCAAACAATTGGGAACAACTTGATGGTCAAGATTTTTCTCAGGATGCTCAGTTTTCCTGAAGGTGCCTGAGCCTCCGTATCCACTGGACTCACCTTGGAAATTATACCGAACAATTATGTACCCAATGTTTTGTAATCTTACTGATATTAAAGCGTTTCGCGCAAGTTTTAAAGGCATCTACGCCTCCGTTAAGGGGTACTTCTGTCTTGGTAACTTTTAAAAAATCACATTTTTTTTGCTGATTTTTAATCTGTATGTAAGTCAAATTTATCCTGTGAAAGGATTTTCCGAGATTCGAACGTTTTAGGCATTAAAAATGCGTTCAAGTTCAGCGCGATCAGCGCGTTTCGAACGTTTCTGCGTGGCGCTAGGCTGGAAAGTCCCAGCCGACAGAAGATCGGCACAAAACCAGTTGATAGAGGAAGAGGAGGGTTGCCTTTATGGAGCAGGCATAGCAGATTGACGGCAATTATAAACCCTTTTGTGTACACCGATCGCAAAACTTTAAAAGCGTTTTTCTCGATAACACTTTTTTCAAAATGGCTACCACTCTCCTGACCACTGTAATTATGCAATCGGCCTGAAATTGTGCATACATACTCGGGCAACATGTCTTCATGGAATGGCAAAGGTTTTTTTTTCGATAACTTAATTTTTCGATTTTTTATTAACGTTTTTATACGAAAAAAATAGGGGAAAAAGCGATTTTTCTTTTCAAATCGCTGCCATTTTCTTAATTTTGCAGTAATCGAAAAAAACCTCCTTCATTTTATGACCAAAGTGATACTGATTAATAATCTGCTCTGAATTTTTGTTTCTGATCAACGGTGTGCCAGCAGGAATGGTCACCGTTCGACGCCAACAATTTTTAACTTAGAAAAAAAATTCCATGGTATACTTTAAAACGTAAATAACAAATAGAAAAAAAACCGCGGTCGTCTACATTTATTCGTTTCCCCACAAAAAAATAAAATGTGAGCACCTGAAAAATGGTGCTCCAAGGTAGAAGTTCCCCTGAACCACTATTGTCGATGCGCTTAATTACCGCCATTGATACATTTATTTTACTACAAATACTTGAATCTGTTTATTAATACCTAAGCAAATTTTGTCAGCGGTTCCGGTCCATTCGGGAGACTCGCCAGTTGCATTACCGGGAATAAAAATGGTGACACTGATGGAACTGGCGTACTTTTCGTTCGGTACACCCTGAAGAAGACAACCATACTTGGTCAGGTGGCTATAAAAATCTTTCCATTCTTTGTAGCAGTTGGATAATCGTGTAACCGTCGATACTACGCGTGGCAAATGATCATACAGACTCTTGAGAAAATTCATTCTTATCTCAGTATTGATTCGCCATCCATTGCCACGAGTCTCTTGTTCTTTTCGCAGTATTGGCATAAAAGGAACACTGATATGATTTATCAGAAATACTCCTACGTGCTCGCGGGATAATCCCACGTTGAGCTTGATGAGCCACATGCAAATTTCTGCATTCAAACACAATTGTTCGGCCAGTTCCTTGCACAAAGTTTCGTAATCTTTGATATTAACGACGTGGGGCGGTTGTTTCAATCCTAGATCTTCAATCATCTTGGACATATATGATCTGTTTAACATTTGATGCTGCATTTCCATATCAGGAGCGAGAAGAGGTACGCCAAAATTTCCGGCAAGCCTCAAATCACACTCATCCATAATCCAAGGCAAGCAAAATGATGGGATATCTGCGATTTTTTGTCTTATCGCGAGAAGCGTGTCTTCGGAACAATGCAAAGTTCTCGAGACATTGAAGGAACAATTGGCAAAAGTGTCGGCTTGAGATAGTTCGAGAAAGGTGACACGTTGTTGAACGTTTCCTTTGGGAAAAATGGACTCGATCAAATCGTGGTACATTTTTAGTAGATCAGGCGTAAGCTTCACTGGCATTACGTAAATCACTTGAGCTTGGGGATTTTTTAGAGAGGCAAATTTCAGTGCCATTGTATTTTGATAAACAGCAAAATTCTGCGAACCAAAGGTACGTCTTATGTCCAAGGGAAAGCCGATGGATGGTAAATGTATCACAATGTGATTGTTCTTTATAATCGAATTGTATTCATTACTCAAACGGAATGAAAGCTGGCGTGTTGTATCAAGCGAAATCAACATATTGCGTAGATAACGCTCGTGCATCTGACGTTTCTTCTTAATTACTATCCAAGCCAGCCATATTATACTCGCTGCTATGTATTTACATTCAGTCTCGTAGATTTTTTTGCGTATCTATTAACATTATTATTTTCTTTAAAGCTGTACTATATGTGAAAGTTACTTTTATAATTAATAAAACAAAGTAGAACTTTGCACGTTGCTTCCTCATTGAATCTCTTTTTTCACAGAGCTACCTCTATGAGGAAATTTATTTATTACTTATTAATTATTATTATTAATTAATTAATTCCAAGTGTCCAGACATAAAAATCTCGAAAACAAATGTTTTCATGAAAACAAAGCTTCCTCTATGAGGAAGCAAAATATATAACATAATAACGAACCCAATAGCCACGCCAGAAACTCTGTATGAAAGTCGCGGCAAAGTCTTTTCCATCGAGAGCTTTGAACTGCATACCGGGTTCTTTGAGAAAAAAGGTGTCTTCGCGTTTTTGAATGAGTGACATTAGATCTTGACGAGAGAGCGTAAAGCTCAGACCGTTCTCAGGAATTTTCGAGATAAAATCAAAACTCGCAATAGAGGACAGTCGAATCATCGCGACTCTGTGACGTGTCAGTAGACGCTCTATTTGCGGACAAATTATCAGATACCATTTTGATCTAAGCTGTTGACCGTAAGTATCAAGCAATTTTGTCCATAAATCGTTTAACTTGCATTTGCCATCCACAAACTTTAGGCTACCGATTTTTCCGAGCGACGTTTCCAACGATGGCAAAACGAATGAGTCAGTCTTTTTTACGCTCTCGATGAATTCCCTCTTTGTTGACGTTCCTATACTCAACCTTTTATCTTCAGCTATATCTTCCTTTTCTCTGGTTTGGAAAAATCAAAATCAAAATCAAAATCAAAATCAAAATCAAAATCAAAATCAAAATCAAAATCAAAATCAAAATCAAAATCAAAATCAAAATCAAAATCAAAATCAAAATCAAAATCAAAATCAAAATCAAAATCAAAATCAAAATCAAAATCAAAATCAAAATCAAAATCAAAATCAAAATCAAAATCAAAATCAAAATCAAAATCAAAATCAAAATCAAAATCAAAATCAAAATCAAAATCAAAATCAAAATCAAAATCAAAATCAAAATCAAAATCAAAATCAAAATCAAAATCAAAATCAAAATCAAAATCAAAATCAAAATCAAAATCAAAATCAAAATCAAAATCAAAATCAAAATCAAAATCAAAATCAAAATCAAAATCAAAATCAAAATCAAAATCAAAATCAAAATCAAAATCAAAATCAAAATCAAAATCAAAATCAAAATCAAAATCAAAATCAAAATCAAAATCAAAATCAAAATCAAAATCAAAATCAAAATCAAAATCAAAATCAAAATCAAAATCAAAATCAAAATCAAAATCAAAATCAAAATCGAAATCGAAATAAAAATCAAAATCGATTTTGCCGCAATCTAAAACAAAAAGGAAGCCTTTCCTACCGATTGTTGGACATGGAAAACATTTTGCTCCGAAGTTCCATAAGTTGATGCTTAAACTTTAGATCCGATTGATCGAATTCCGAGGCGATTGGTGTTTTCGGTCGAAAAATGATGTCTTCCGTAGGGTTGAGATAAAATGGCGGGACATTGCTCCAATTACAAAAGCATTTTTTAAGCATCTCTCGTGATTGATTGTCTTCGAAATTAAGCAATACATTGCCACAGAGATCGAAAGCTTTCTTAACAGCTTTGAGAGAAAAGTCGAAATAGGGTTGCAGTCGTTGTTCGATTTCATAAAAGAGATTGGCACGAATTTTCATTCGATATTCGTGACACATTTCCTCAATTGACACAAGCTCATCTCGAGTGTGATCGTGAAATTTTAGTTTCGCATGCAAGACTTTAATTTTCTTTGCGTCACTGGAATTCGATCTGTACTGGCGAATCATTAAATGTACAATTACATGATTTTCTCTACCATTGTCGGAATGAAAATATAAACATAATAATTTTGACGTAACAACCAATCACGTGTATTTCTCGTCACGTGACGAAATTTGGTTTTTCGTGGCTATTTAAATTTATTATTTTACACATAGTAAAAAAATATATTTAAGTAAATAGTAAGTGAATATTTAGGTTTTTTTTTTATTTATGAGATAAGTTATTAAATTATAAGTTTAGGAACCTCAATGACTCGGTAATTAATTTTCGTTGTTCGTTGACATAATCTCGTAAATCGTGGCAATTTCTTTCGACGTTAATGAGACTTTCATCCATTAGCCTAATAGTTTCATCGTACGCATCTTGAAAATCCAGTGACTCGTGAACACGATTCATTTCAGCTTTTTCGCAGTTTTCAGATCATCGACAATATTTCTAAAAGCTAATACCGATCGTTGAAGTTGTAAACGAATTTGACATATGAAAGTAGGGTTAAATTTTCACTCGTAACATTCTTTTTTTTCTGTAGAATTTCGATCGATATCATTCAGGTGACATAACAAGTGGATTTAGCAGATTCTGTAATTTTTTTCGATTTAAAGTTCTGACTTATCGATTCCAAAAATGAAAAATCCTACTTTATCGACTAAAGAAAAATAATCCTGTTTTATCGACTGAACAAAAAGTTAAAATCCTACTTTCATCGACTTGAAAAAAATGAATTATCGTTCGCAGTAACGCGAGTCATGTACAAAAACGATAGTTTTCGGTAAAACATTATAAATAGCCGCGGTTAATTACCCGGTAAAATATCCGGATAAGATATCCTTAACCGGCTATTTTTCGGCTCTTGCGTAACTAAATTTCATTGAGAATGTCTCACAAATATGAGAAACTGTAATAATTAAAGTATCGTGTAAATAAAATAATTTTCGAATTGCTGAATTTTCATATAACCGGAAGTAAGGTAAAAAAAAAAAAGGAGATGCGCAGCTTTGCGCGGCGCACAAACCGGCCCGACAGAGTAGGATTGTAGAAACGGCGCATAATCGCATACTGTCGCTGGCCACAAACGAGGAAGGAATCTCTCCGGGTAATCAACGAACCATTTTTCTGTCGTCAAACGGATCAAGCTTTTTGTGAGACTTGGATCGATCACAAAAAGCGGGATTCGCTTTTCGCATAGGAATTGGCCTGCCAAAAGGGAGTTTTATTCTTGTTTAAAACCACTCACAAACAAATGTAAGTTAAATCTGACGTTTTTTTTTCTCCACCCCCCCCCCCCTTCCCCTCCCCTCCCCACCATTGACAAACCTAAAGCGGTCGATCCTAAAGTTCTCGCTTCTTAGCTTTTCTCACTTCGTATTTACAATTTTTTCTTATCGTATCTACGTCAAAACGACGATTTTCCACTATTCACTCCAAAAATTATAACACCGGATAATCTACATTTTTCTGATGTGTTTCGCGAACGAATCAATCGATGCTTTTTATATTATATATTGTAAAAGAAAAAAAAAAAAAAAAAAATGGCTGCCCGGCCGGCCTCGAAAGTTTTCCTCGATTCTCGTAATTCTAATCTTTACTCTTGGACTGAAATATTATTTATAAATTATTACGATTTCGTAATTTGAGTGAAAATTTTAGACAAACAAGACAATTGATCATTATAATTTTGCTTTGTTGACAATTACAATTTATATTGATCGAGGTATCTAAAAAAAAATTTGTAAGAATATGGATTTGTTGTTGATTTAAATTTAAAAAATGAATGAATAGATGATGAGCAAATTATCGTTTGCTTCAATCGTTCATCGGCGTTACATTTTTTCAAAAATATGGTTTTAATGATGTTGATCGCTGTAAAATAAACCAGTTTGAAAATGTTGCCATATTTTATTCGCTTATATATATTTATTTATAAAACTATGAGGGAAATGAGGATCACTTAAAACAATTTTTTTTTTTTTTAACACCGACCTTTTGAATGAGAATCGGTGGACCAAAATTTAACAAATAATTCACAGTTGAAATAAATTTTTACTTTTTAGTGTAGCTTTTCATTTTTTTTTTTTCAAAAATTGGTAAAGTTGTTGTTTAACAAACAATTTTTTAAAAAATTACCGTTAAAACCCACAGTATTACCTCTCATTTTTATCTCAAATCTCAAATCGGTATACTGATAGTAGAAAGAATAATCTCAAGCATAACTGAGAATTATTTGGGAATATTTGGCCTACCTGTTTTCTTTCAAAGGTGAGCAGAGTGTAAAAAGGTTTAAAAAAATGATTGAAGGCGATCCACATTAGCCACATGCTTTTGATACCTGGCAAAAAATTCGTTAATGGCTCAAGGATTTAAAAAAAATTTATTTATGATAGTCAATTTATTTTAAAGCAGTTAAATTAATGCTAATTTTTCATTATTTTAAAAGAAACTTGCGTTTAATGTTAAATACACATAAAATACTGTAAATCTGTAATTTTGAACATTAGAATGGCATGAAACAAAAATGTAAAATAATTGTGCGCATTGATTCAATTAATAATCTCAACAGAATTGACCTTTTGGAAGAAACGAATTTATTCTTTTTTAAATAAAAATTTTAGCCAATAGAAAAATATCTGTTATTAATAAAAATAAAATAAAATGAAAAAAATGTTTAAAAACTGAGCTGTTTGCAAAAGAGCAAAAAAATTTAGATTATGTAGGTAAGAATTCATCACACTAAAATATGGCCGAAAAACTAGCACAAATACTACCAATGATAATTGTATTTTTCCGTGTAAAATGGATCGTTCCATCGATTAATAATTTTTTTTTTTAAACGTCGATTTTTTTTGCTTACCGAGGATAAAAATATTGGTAGAAAAGCGGGCGAAGAATCGTCGTTAGTTTATTGTCGAATTGGAAAATTATATATTTCTCATTTAAGCTCGTTACCATGGAGGATATGCGTCATCCCCAACCGGTTGGACCAGTTGGACCTAATATGATGAGCGGGGTTGCAGGAGTTCCAAATCATTCGAATAATGCTCATCGCCGTGGAAAAGGTCGAGTTACGATGCACGCACTGATGTCCGAGGCGCTTCCTCTCGACGAGGCAGCACGGCTCGAAATGAAAGCGTTACCCAGCAAAACACCGGTGTCCGTACTTCAGGAATTACTTTCGCGCAGAGGCACGACACCTAAATACGAATTGGTACAAATTGAGGGCGCCGTTCACGAACCAACATTTCGCTATCGTGTCACTGTTGCTGATGTCGTTGGTTAGTAAATATTTAATAGCGATGCGAAATTCTAATTTGATGGCTTTGAAAATCAATTATTAATCGATTATTGAAATCATCGATTATCATCGCGATCGGTTCAAAATTGATGGGTCGTTTGCTCATATTTTTTCCATCCATTGGTTGACCATTTGGTTAACTATATTTTTGTAGGGTTCTGATTTTTAAAAAATCGTTTCTTTAACGATTTTTTCTCATCTTTTATCGGTAAAATAATCGATTATCAAGAATTGATTTTTTCTGCTAAATTTCTCATCACTAGTTACGCTAATTTTCCAACTCGAATACACGAGAATATTCGTGGTTTTTTTTATTTCTAAGCTTGTGGAAATCACGCTGAGATGATTGTTGATAAGGACATGACAATTGAAGCAGATCCAATCGTTTCAGCGATGGGGACCGGTAGGTCCAAGAAAGACGCTAAACACGCTGCTGCCAAAGCTGTATTGGATAAGCTTATCGGCGTCAATACAGACACCGCTGAAGCTCCAATTCCGAATAGTATACCTGAGTAAGTGATTATTAATCGATTGTTTATGAATCGATTATTTGATACTCGCGGTTGGATAAGAATCGATCGTTTCGCATCTGTGTGACTTTTTCTTTTACTGCATTCTTTAATTCACTAATTTTTTGGTACGATTCTGTTTAAAAAAAAAAAGAAAAAAACATCGATTCATTAACGATTTTTTTGTTACTATTCGTCAGTAATTGGCGGACTTGTGATTAAGTGGAAAAATGACGAGAATTAAATGTTTCGGTTTTTGATCTCAGTTATTTTCAGGTTATTAATTTCATAGTTTTAAATGGAGAATTTATTTTTTCCGTCAATTTGGGAGACTTGCGTAGCTCCAAACGTGGTTGACTCTTCGGTTAATGAGTTTCAGTTCAAAGATTATATTTTGTCTTTTAATGGGACCAGTGAGAAAAAGATTACTTTCAGCGATATATTTTTTATTCTAGTCGATCGATGAATCGAAAATTAAAATCGTCGATCGAAAATTTATCTATCATTTGAGGTTTGGGGGCGAAGAATTTTTGTCACTGTTAAAATCAATTTGGTTAACTTTTGACTACAATAAAAAAAATAACTATCTGAAAAATATTTTTTTTTTTTACGAACGAATAAATTAAACGAACAAATGCAGAAATTATTTTACAAAGTGAACATTGACTCCATGAGTTTAAAGAGTTCTATATAAAAAAATATATATTTTCACAGTAGTTCTCAAAATTTGCAAGAAGTACAAGGAAACTACGGAGAGGAGAAAGTGATCAATAATCCGATTGGGTCACTGCAAGAGATGTGCATGTCTCGTCATTGGCCACCACCAAAATACACGATGGAGGGTGAAGCTGGTCTTCCCCATGAGAGACAGTTCACCATTGTTTGCTCTATGTTAAAATATCGCCAAGTTGGACATGGCAAAAGCAAGAAACTCGCAAAAAGACAGGCAGCTCATAAAATGTGGCAAACTTTGAGAGACGCTTCGGACGCCGTTTCAGGAATAGACAAAGAGGAGGTCAGTATTAAACTTGTTAATAATTCGAGAAAAACGGGCAGCTTTGGATAAATAGAAAAAAATGTAATATATAAATTTATTAATTATTAAATTAATCGGCAATTTTTTATCGAAATATTTTTCAATAAAAATGTTTGGGGTTTTTTTTGTCGTCCTGGACTATATTAGAGACAAATTAAGGTCTCTAAATTTTTTTTTTTAATATTGGAACTTAAAGAACCCAGTCAGGCTACCCATTTTTTTTTTAATAGAAAATCGTAATCATATGTTTACACAGAAGGTATTATAAAAAGTAACACCTAAAGAACAGTCAGTAATTTTTGGTGAAAAAATGTATCTATTATTACGGAGTATTTATAACTTTATGTCCAGCAGGAACCTTTAAAATAGGTTTTTTTTTGCTGTGAACAATGCCGTTGAGAACCAGATCATCTAAAATAAAAACACTAAACAGATTTCTTTAGTATGTTAGTTTATCCTGTGATTGGCGAGAAGAATTTCGGGAATTATAAATTAAATCTAAATGGCGAGTGTTTAAAGTTAGAGTATTGATTTTTGCGATTAAAAAATGGAGATTTATCTATCGTTCAACAAATCGAAAGTATACATCGAAAAATCCTTCCATTAAAAATGATTTCCAATATTGAATTTTTACAATACAATAAGAAATTTCATAGAATATTTACAAGTGAATAAAACTGATTAAATCTTCTTATCGATTAATCTGTAGTAAATTTAAAAATTCTTCGTTTTGTCGATTAATTTATCGACAAGATCGATCGATACGTCAATTTAATCGAGTAATCAACTGTTTAATTAATACAATTAAGTATGAAACACGCAGCATTAGTGAAGTTTAAGAGTGCGTGTGATTAGTGAAGTGGAAGCGATTTTAGCCTATAATTTCTTAGAGATACAAGCGATCTTTCTGATCCCTCACAATCTATAACGGACGTTTTTTTTTTCTTCGTGTCCTTTCGACGACCGCTGTGATCAACTTTTGTTTTTTTTTTTTTTTTTTTTTTTTTTTATAAATATATCGATGTTTCAAATTTCTTAATCACAAAACGTAAATAAAATTTTGTTCCAATCGTGCGGTAAATTCGAGTTACTCGTGTATTGTATGCAAAAAAGAAACGTGTTATATAAAATATTAATCATGACATGCGTAGAAATGTTATAAAATTATTAAACCCTACGTAACAAACTTTTAGCTTTTTTTTTCCGTTTTGACAAGCGTGTAATTTTCTTCCAAAAATGTTTTACAAATGTGGCGAATAGTTGAAATATCGCTCATTGTGCTAGGATCATTTCCACTTCATAACGCGTTCTCGAATAAATCGAGGCAATGTTTTTTATTTTTATTTTCTTTCGTTCTTTTTTTTTTTTGTCACAATTCATATTTTTTCAAGTAATGTCCGTTATAGATTGTGGAACGGAACGCGAATGTGAGCGCCCGTTACGCGGATCTGAAAGAAAGCAAAATCTCGACACTGACGTCTCCTCACAGTCACAAAGTATCTCAATTTCACAAGAACCTCAAATCTTCCACCGGCGTTAAGCTCTGCGAACTGCAGGTCTGTATTTTTATGTTGTGGATCTTCTAAATTAGAGTGATTTCGAATTAGCGCCTTCCATCTCGCGACATTAATAATAAAATTAATTTTTATAATGCATCCTCTTTTTTTTAAATTATGTTGCAGAATACTTGCTTGAACAATGGAGTCATAAATTTGGTTCAGTTCCTTCAGGAAATTGCGTCTGAGCAACAATTTGAAGTGACTTACGTTGACATTGAGGAAAAATCCATAAGCGGTAAGTTAGAAAAAATAATTAACCAAATTATGCTTTTAAAAAAATGTCGTCATATAAGATTTTAGAAAATGTAAAAAAAAAAAATTGTTTAGATTATTTCAAACTGAACAAACTCCATCTTTGGAATTTTTTTTCGATAGGATTGTTCATTTCCAAGATATCAATGTTAAATAAAAAAAATAGATACAGCAAAGACTCTAATTTATATAAAAATGCATTCTATCGGAAATAATGGTAAAAATTACACAAAAATTAAATAAGAATATTGAGGGAATAAATCTGGTATTGAGAGTTAAAGGAATAATTAAATTTACTAACAATTGTAGACGAAAACATAGCGAAAACGTATGTTTTGTATATTTCAAGTGGTTTCTCGTTGAAAATTCAAACAAACTTTTCGATTATTATCGCGTCCAATGGAACGTCTGTTTCTGTTGTTGGAATTTCATCACGGATTTGTTCGTTAAACGCAACACCGATTAGATGAGGTTTTTTGCTTTGATTTGCTATACAGTTTTCCAAAAATTTATCGTAGTATCCCATTCCGTGTCCCAAACGTTTACCTAATAAATTCAATTAGCGTGACTTAGAAATTGCGTTGCAATATAAAAATATTTAGAAAAAAAGGATGAAATTTCAATTGAAAAAAAAATTGTACTCGTTTTAAAGGAGAAGTTATTGTAAATTTAAAAGGATTTAGTTTCTAAAGTTTATATTTTTATGTAGAAAAAGTATAAAAATCAATTTACAGAATAACACAATTTGCGTCAATAAATCCACGAGCATTTTTTTACGCAAATTTTCTTAATGGTAAATTTGTAATTTCACTTTTGACGAGTGTCACGTCATTTTTTTTCTTTGAACGATACGTATTGAATTCACTGTATAATTAGCTTTGTTTCCGGTGAATTTACAGAATATGGAAAATTATAATAAATAATATATTATTAAATTATATAAAATTTTAAATGAATAAGTTATCAAAAAATTATGATTGTTTGTGTACAAAAGGGAGAATTATTTTCTTACCAGTAATTGTGAAGGCTACGCCGGGTAAAATTATCAAATCCAGTCCACCTGTGAAAAAACTTCAACATGAATATTTATCCCGAAATCCGATCTTCTAATTATTTTAAAACAACAATAATTGTTTATTAATTCTTTGAAACAAGAACTCACGTTGAAACATTAAATATTACGTGAACGATGTAAATAAAAATTCCTTTAAAAAATCTGACATTCTGATTGCAATTATTAAATAACTGTTTTCAATTAATTTAATTTAATTGGATAATTATTAACGAAATTGTTGTAGATTTCAAAATTATACTTGCCAGTTTCAAGAGCATCGTCTCTCGCATCGTTCGCAGCCGGTTGCTTTATATTCCATTTCGTCAGCGGCAAATTTTCGTAATCTTCCAACGAATTCAATTTCACCATAGACATTTTTTTGCCAATGTATCGCGGCACAAAAGCCTCTTTACCGCTCTCGAAAATATGTTTCAAGATGGGAATAGTATTGATCTCATCTTCGGTACTCAGATAAACTGATATTCGCTTGCTTTCTTTAAATTGCGTCATTGCTAACAACTTAAAATACATTTTCCATTTATCGACAAGGTAAATGTGATAAAATTAGAAATTCCCGAATGCCGCATTCTAACCTCAAAAGGAATCGTTGAGATTTTGTTTAAAGAATAACTCAATTAAATTTGCCTTACCTTTTGCGCTACTTTTGCAGACTGATGTTCCTTTTCGTCTTTGCCTAACTTTTCTATCGCAGACTTAATTTCCTTGCGCAGCGCGCTTTTCGCTGATGTTATTAGTGGCATGCTTCTATGCAAAATGGTATTTGAGCGAGCCATCTTGACATTCTGGAGCGCCGATTAGACGTGCACCTTTTGACCTCTTTTTGATAAACATCGTGTGTGACGTTCTTTTTAATACAAACCATATTATTTCGCAATGATTTAAGTCATTTTGTACTTAAAGCAGTTGAACAACAATTTTTTGTTGTCTCATGCCGGCAAATTTGTTTGAATTATCTCAAACGAACCCTGTTTATTTATTTACTTATTTATTTTTTTTAGCTATCCTTAAGCGATCATCACAGTGGGACCTTTCGAAAAATAGCCGATTTTGGCGATTTTTTTTTCATGTTTGGGATAAGCTAATCGGTCTGATTTTTTTTTCTACAAATTAAAGCACTGATGGAGAACACAAAATGATTTTTTAAAAATTTATTTATTTATTGTTTCACATTGTTTCTATACATCGGAAATTCCGGTGAAAAAAAGGTCCCGTATGGTGGCCAAGATTGCAGCCGCAAATTTGATCTGAAACAAAAATTTCAAAAAGATTATTAATCTGTAGGATAGCCGCTATGGTGCTATGGAGGCTTTTTTTTAAAATATAATTTGAAAAAATGACGGCGGTTTGAACAAAAAGTATCGAAATAAGCCCATTTTTTTCGAGTTTTTCGTAAAAAAAAATGCTTCCATAAAGAATGGCGGGAAGAATGTTGTTTCAAAATTTCAAAGGAATAGGTTGAACCCTCTTTCTTTGAGAGTGGCCACCGTTTTGAAAAACACCATTCCGAGAAAAACGCGTTTAAAGTTTGGAGTGAGGAATTTTTAGATAAATCGTCTACTCATGGTCAATCGACGATGCCAAGTTCATACAATATTCCTTCTGCTTCCTCAATTGGCCAATAAAGTCGATTTTTTTTTAAATTTCACACTGTGATGATCCCTTAAGCTTAGCCCCTTTTTAAATTACTAAATAATTGTTCTGAATTTGATAAATATTTTAGGAAAATGTCAGTGCCTTGTGCAACTGTCGACCCTGCCTGTTGCGGTGTGTTACGGTTGTGGCGTAACGAGCAAAGAGGCTCAAGCAAGTGCCGCTCAAAACGCCCTGGAGTACCTCAAAATCATGACCAAGAAGTGAGCCAGCGCTCAGCTCCTGCCAGCCATCACAATCAGCTGTAAGCCCACCAACATAATCCCCAAAAATATTCAAAAAACCAACGTGAAAGTTGCGCTACAATCATCCAACAATAACCACCAGTTAGTGCACAAAAGTACAAACGTGCATAAGATCGAGCACGCGATAATATCGACCAACAAAACATCGTCGAATATGCAAATGCGTGTTGTCAGTAATGGAATAAGCGTGAAAAACACTGACTCGAATTCGGGTAAAATCAGCACATTGCTAAAAAGAAACGAAGGTATATCCGATAATCCCTTTGACGAGGAGAGGCTTAAGAAAAATCATACGCACGTTTACAACTCACGTTCGTTATCCACTAACGTTAATTCGTTGAATCAAGAGAATCCATCAAGAAACAAAGTCTTAGTTTCGAAAATGAAGAGCAATTTCAGCGAGATTAAAGATACGGGAAATCACGTGAGGACGAGCGGCAATAATTTTCCGTTGAGATTGACGAGTCACTCGTCTTCGCAATCTCGGGATTATCATCATACGAACTTACCGACTCACCAAATTCAATCAGCTTCACGTAACGAAACACGAAAGTCTCTCGAACAAAATATCGTTCCAAAAATACCTTCGACAAATTTTCCACCCTTAAGAGCACCACAAAGTATTGTCGATGTGCGTCATCCTTTCGTTACCGAATCGAGAACAAAGCAAAGCGAGACAAACGTCGCGAACATAAAAACAAAGCCGGATTCGTTACAAAGTGGCATTAAGGAAATGTATGCCTCGCAAACGTTTCACAATTATGGAACATCGACGATTGCCGGTATGCCGAATATTTCGCCGTACGTACGTACAGATTCTTATGGACAAGCGACAGTAGCTAATGTACTTTTTTCCGAGACAGCGCAATTTCAACAATCGCCGACTTTCAGCGCCGGGCAAATCAATCAATACACAACTTACGATCCTACGAATTATGCAACTACGACGGTTAATCCAGTTATCACGCAATTTTCCACTGACAATTCAATCGCGTATCCGCAATACGATAGACAGCCACAATTTTTACCGACCAATCATTATGCAAATTCCGACATGACCAACAGTCGGTATCAGTATCAGGCTGCAGGAGTTGGTCAGCTGCAGGAATCGCCGCTTTATCTTCAAAGTGTGACGGATCAGTACGCTGCTTCAAATTACGCCAGGGGGCTTCGTACGGAACTTATTCCACTTCACAGACCACCAAGATTCAACAAGTGACGCGTTTCTAACGAAAACCGGGGGAAAAAAATTCAACGCTTCGTTCTTACGATTTCTCTCTCTCTCTCTTTTTTCCTTTCTTTCTTTTCGTAATTCTAAGCGTAACACATCGAAGACTCGGTGAAAATTATTTCAATTTCAGATCCATTTTGAAATAAATTTTAGCCGATCTTAATGCAATTTGTGAAACCAGCGAAGTCACGATAAATTCTTCTTCGAAGCCGGTGAATTAACTCTGAACGTATTGAAAATAAAGTGTTTGTGGCAAGCGGATATTTTTGTGACGGAGAAACAAAAAAAAAAAAAAAAGCATAATCCGCCGATTATTCTACTGTATATAAATTCGACGTTGAAATAACGTCAGAAGTTTAAATCATTGATTCAAATATCGTGGAAAACCGAATTTGTTTTCAATGCAACAATTTCGATTTGAGCTTTGTTCACTAGAAAAAATTTTGAGTTGAAAACTCAACCGAGAATCGCGAGTCGAGAGTACGATTGTGGTATATATCTCTGTCGATTTCATTCGATCTCATCAAGATCGACAGAAATATTTATTATATTCGAAAAAAAAAGAAACCCATTAATACAGTAAGACATAAATCTAATTGACGATAATCGACAAGCTATACTTTGCATAGAATTAGTGGAGGTTTTCCAATAATCGTATAATTCTTAGCTTACAGCTATGTTTCTGATGTGCTTCGAAAAAAAAAGAAAAGTAAAACGATTAGTGCAGATGCATCATTGTGCTTTGACGTCCTTAACAAGAATTCAATGATCGACGAGTCGTTTTTTTGTTTGTTGTTGTTCGTAATTTTTATTTTTCGTTTTTCCCTACGTCTCAGCACAGTGTTGTATATGCACGATCTTTTTTGCACAGTTGCAAACACGATCTATTTAGCATGTAGTGATCCGCGTATAATAATAACGAAAATGATCGCTAGTAATTGTAGTTATTGAAAAACGGTGTATGTTTTTTCCTTTTAGTATCGTAGGCTCATAGAAAAATCATAAGCATCGCTTTGTACCCGTTAATATTAATCGTTAAGGGATTTTCTTCACTAAGTAAATGGCGATTATAATCTTGTGTATATTGGCATTCAAGAATATAAATGCCTGCGTAGTTGAATCACCATCGAATGAGCTAAATTTTGAGCTAAACGGAAAAAGGAATATTGCCAGTGCCGCGAATTCACGGTACTTTAAGAAAAGTAAATATATTTAAAAAAAAAAAACGGGGGAGCAGAAAAAAAGTGTTTAAAAGCCTTTAACTCGAAGCTATACACAAGATCGCGCGTGTGTTTCAGAAACAGACCTATTTGGAAAATAGGCATTACTTACATGCAAAGTATAGAACGTATAATAATTAAAAAAAAAATCTGTGACCTGTGTATCATTTAAGTTTTGTCAATGATAAAAAGTGCATTCTGTACCCCAGTTTATAAATTATTCTTCAGCAAGTTTATGACGAAAAATCCATATTTTTCGTGAATTTGTTTGTTTTTTTTTTTTCTTTTTTTTTTTTTTTTCTAGGGAGTACATTCGATTTGTGTCTTATGTACGCTAAATAACATCCCCTTTAGTATATAAATATAGAGAAATGATACATTGAAAAATTATTTCGACAAGTCTTTGATGTTCCCTTCGATCTTCTCACGAATAAATATTGTACCGAGAATAATGCAGCGCTTAATATTCAACGAACAAATATCTGGGTCATTCTTTCGATGTCATGCAAAATATAAGAAAAAAAATAAAATAAAATAAAAATAAAAATAAAACCCAAATGCAAAATAGGAGAGACAAATAGACTAACTTTCGTGTACGCTCGAATACGAGAGTTGGCTCTCCGCGCGAAGACGTACATTTTTTTCATCGCATCCGATTTTTCAAATAAATGTGCGCGATACTTGTCGAAATTCTGTATCCAACATCTCGATGATAAAAACACGTCAGTTTTTATCGGGCTTCTACGAGAAACTTTTCTAAAATAAAAAAAAAATAAAAAATATAACGTGACAAGACTTTCTAAACCCTTTAGAAGTGTGTGTCGACGAAGGGGGAAAAGGTCGATTAGACAAAATTGGGAATGTCAAACATCGGGAATTGTGTATATTTGTGGCTATCCCTCAGTCAGTGATGGATAAATTAAATTTAAAAAATAGATCTCACATTAGAATAAAAAGAAAATGAATTTAGACACTTTTGCGATCGATCGAAAATTACGTTTGTACGATAGGATTGATGCGCAATTATACATGTAAACCGGTCGCGTTACAAAAAAAAAAATAAAGATAAAAAAGGTAGCCTTTTTCCAAATCTCGATATGACCCGGGGATTATTTTTAACGTACCGGAATCTAATAATATCTATCGTATCGATCTTACGTTAAAAAAAAAAGCTACGTGTTAATATGTATCATTCACTCGTCGATTATAATTTATAGCATGTTTTATACGCAATGTGTTATCAACGTTTGGATTTTTTTTTGCACAGCCCACCTCTAATTGCTCCGAAAATTATCAGTTGATTAGAGGCGATTAATTAATTTAAAAAAAAAAAGAGGAGACGAAATAACAATTGAAAATAATTTGAAAAAAAATCGCCAATTGGGCACACTGGCACACAACACGGACATGGCATACAGATAACGACTCTAATGAGTATAGTGAATCCCTTCATGTAAGCGCTGGGAGTAGATAACGTATGATCAGTTGTGGTTGTTCTATGTATGACTGTGCGTGTAACACTGTTAATAAAAACTACTGATGCTTATGAAATCGATCGTGTACAAAATGTATCGGTCGTAAATGTATTTATTTATTCAAGTCCTGGATAATCTTTTTTTTTGTTCACAGCAAACAGAACATTTCTTTACAATTTGGTAATTGTAAGTACAAAACAGAATCAAAAACCGGTACTGTGGTATAGTGGTTAGCGTGCTTGTCTCTACATCAGAGAATCGGTAGATCGAGGGTTCCAGCCTCGCTGCCGTCGTTTTCGCTGAGAATAAAATATTTCAACATGATGTAGCTCTGCAGTGTATATCAAGGATACCGACTCTAATACACTGTGGAGCTTTTTATAATGTTCAACATTTTTCCGAATTATGGTACACCATTTTAAATGTTAACAATTGATCAAATTCGGTTTCCCTATGCCCATGGAAGCAATGCTATGGCGAATGCGATATAGAGTGGGAAATCGGATGCGGCCGCATGGGGGCCCGGTTGCTGATCCGGACCAGGTCCCCAGAGGGTGGTGGTTGCTGACCCGTGTCGACCCTGTAATAGGCGTGATGCCTGCAGACGGAGGGAAATGCAGATTGAAAAAAATAAAATCAAATTTGGATTCAGAGACCCCAAAAAATTGTATAATAAAATTTATATGCGATTTTGAAAAAAAAAAATCCATACATTTTCGGTATGAAAATGTCGATCAGTCGAAGGTGCAATAGTAAAGAGCAAAATCATCAATTTTCGTATATTGCAGTTAGCATCTGTAATTCAACGACAATCTCAATTCGAACATCAAGGTGACCAGTCGATCTTTGGTCAGACAGATATTGTAATAAACTCAATTGTTATTTGTTTAAATAAATCCTCCGAAACTTAACAAAACTCACTGGAGTCCAACTCCTTATTGGCAAACGATCCCGATAAATAAAATATATTATAGTCCGTCCCCCGAGCCGGACATAGCAAATTTCTTTCATGAAGGCCGTGTTCCATTGGCAAACAGATCACGTTTAAAAAACGATACATAATAGTTAACAACCAAAAATCCATGGCCTTTGTTTTTGCCCGGTTCAATAGCTTCGCCGGTTTCGCTAGTAGTCTTTAATTATCCGTTAAATATGCCATAGGTTTTACGCCAAAATTCCAATGTGGTCATTCTAAATAATGTTATATTGCACAAATCTTTTGCACCTGGCATACGATTGTACGATTGTACCCACGTTTCACCGAATGGAAAACTACATGAATTCAATCGGTACTAGCGTGATTACGGTATTACAATATCTTACGACAACGCCATTGCATCGATTGCAGGTGATACGACGTAACAGTATATAAAGTTGTAGTAACAGACGGATTCCCATAATGGAATTGCATTCATAGAAATCTCAAGCCATTGCTCAACTGGGTTTCCTAAACGAAAATCCATTTTTTTTTTGTTCATGTAACTTCAAACAGGTACCGTTTCTCTGGTGCACCTTTCGGAAATGGTTCAATAAACTGCTACAGCGGCTCAGGCCAATATAAAGGTCACGAAGTTCCCTAAGCGTGGACTTATTGGAAAGCCCATCGTTTCACATTATCATGCAGGCTGCGATACCAAGTTCGCACGTATGCAATTCGAAACTGGTCTCTCATAATGATAATCCATGTAAATGATCCCAGTTTCAATGACATCCAAAAATTGGCACCTGCTCCTACGCAGCTTTGCGCGATGGAACGATCAATGAATCGCCCATAAAATTAGCCTTGCGTCACTACTTCTGAAAAATTAATTAATACCAAAATAGAAAGTAAAGCTGATCGAGACGCAATGTAGATCAAAGATTTCTCAAATGAAAGACTGACGAATCGTTATAATTTCTTCATAGTAAAAGTAGAAAGACATTTTCATAGTTTCGAATATTGTCGCTTTGAGATGTTGAGTGTTACACGGTTTGTTAAGTTGCTGGTGGTCGTAACATTTGAAGATTAGATGCTGAGGCTTTCAAGCAGTTAGAAATTTTGGAGCCTTTGGATGCTCTAAATTCTTCTTTAGAACTTTTATAATTTTAACAAAATCCTACATCAGGAATCAATGTACAAATTTCTTTGCAACTGTTTTGTTTATAAGAACAAAACAATGCAAAAATGAAGTTTGAAATTAGTCACCCAATGTTGCTTGGATAATACTAAAGTCTCGAAATCTTCAGAGAATTTTTATTAGTATATCGAGGCTCTTTTGCACGTAGCATGCTCGTGCAGCCCTGGAGGTTGAGGTGGTGGTCGAGCCCATGGGCGGGACCTGCCGCTCCCGATGGGGACCTATATAAGAAGACCTGCAAGCCGCGTAAGACGATCTTATAATACATTCTCCATCGTCTCTTAAACAACGACATGCGATTGCTCGTGAGTACTTTTTTTTTCTCATCAACACAAATCAATTGACGCACAGGCAAAAATTACCATAGACAATACGTCGGTTTGTCACTGCATTCTTGGGATGAGAATTCTAAAAAAAAAAGAAAAGAAAAAAAACAGTGTTTTTCTTTTGTCGCGAGAAATTCGTTCTCACATCCAGTGCACAATGACACCTTGTGAAACACACCGTGGTAGAAAGTCTTTCAATGACCAAGAGTGTTTTCGTACTAAAATGCAACTTGTTTTGTGATTCACAGTTTGTATTTTCGCTGGCCTGCGGGTTCGCTGCCGCGCAATACGATCATCAATATTCAACGACAACGCCGGTACCAATTCTCAAGCAAATAAACAGGCAAGTATCAGTTGATTTCTGAAGATTCAGTGTCATCGTTTAACATTTGGTGATAAAAATCAATCCTATACGGTGTTCATAAGGTTCGCACCGTGTCAATATGGCCGACGTTCAACAGCTGGTATGAATTTGCATTGTGATGTCAGAACTATCGAACCATTTTACTGGGAAATAGGTGAATGAAATTCACTGATATTTGTGGTTTTTCTATCCGTGCCACAATTCTGCATCGAATGCTAACGATATATTGATTTTCATATGCTTATTTCGGGAAAAAAATGAATTTAAAATTTTGAGGTGGGAGGCCAATAAGTTTTACATACTCACTGCTGTGAATATAACAGTAAAAAGTGTTACCAACAATACTGAATCAGTCAAATCAATCGTCTTTAAAACTTTGAATTTGGTTGGTTCTCCAAAAGAAAATACAACTTAATATTATTATTAATTATGTGAATACAAGGGAGGAACAAAATGAAAATTCGTAACTCTATTTTGTTTTTTATATTCATCTCGCAGACACAACGAGGATGGTAGCTACAGTTACGGTTACGAAGCCGCCGATGGTTCCTACAAAATCGAGTCGAAATATCCGACTGGGGAAGTTTATGGAAAATATGGTTTTGTCGACGATTCCGGTAGCGTCAGGGAGATCGAATACGGCGCATCGAGGCGCGGATTCGAGCCGACTGGTACCGGGATCAACGTTCCACCTCCGACCTTGACCGGCAATAGTATCGCTGGATCCAACGAACCCGACGACGATGGACAATACCGCGAGGATCCTTCGGTTTACTACACGGATCCCAAGTACACAAACGGCGAACGTTACGATCCCGTACCAAGGCGACAATCTCAGCAACCACGCTATCACCAAAACCCTGCACCTGCTGCTCAAAATCCTCCGATTCCCCGGTAAACTCTCAATTATTCTCATTTTATTTCTTCTAAATAGGTATCGACATGAATTCGAAAAAAAGCAGTTAATTTAATGAGTCAAATTATAAATTTGTTTATTAAACACATTTATAAATTGATCATTTTAAGGAATATTGAAGAATTAACTTTAAAGACATTTTTATTTAATTTGATTAATTTTAAGGAATTAATCATTTCGTAACAATATAATAAATTTGTTTAATTTAAAAAAAAGTTTAATGAGTCAATTTATAAATTTGTTCATTAAACACATTTACAAATTGATCATTTTAAGGAATATTAAGGAACTCATTTTAATGAAATTTTTATTTAATTTCATTAATTTGAAGGAATTAATTAAATCGTAAAAACATAATAAATTTGTTTAATTAAAAAAAAAAAAGCTTTTAGTTTAATGAGTCAATTTATAAATCTGTTCATTAAACACATTTATAAATTGATCATTTTAAGGAATATTAAGGAATTCATTTAAAAGAAATTTTAATTTAATTTAAAAGTAAAAATATAATAAATTTGTTTAATTTAAAAAAAAAAAAGCTTTTAGTTTAACGAGTGAATTTATAAATTTGTTTATTAAGCAAATCCATAAATTGGCTCATTAAACTAAAAGCTTTTTTTTCTAATTTCAAGGAATCAATTAAATCGTAAAAGTATAATAATCGAGGCTGAGATCGTTGCAGGGAAAATCAATGACTGTGGATGCACAATTGCATAGACTAAACGTTACTTTCCACAGGGAATGTACTTATCGCAAGACAAGCGTGAAATGTCAAGTGAATCGTTCGAAAGTACAGTGAACAGCAGTTTCTTACGCTGTCTGATTGTGGAAGATCGTGGATTATATGTATTTGCTGTTACACGACTGTGCGAATCTCGATTCACAGAGGGTTTTTCTGTAAAATTTTGTTACTTTATTTGTTTTTTTTTTTTTTTTTTTTAATATCAGATACCGTCAACCGCAGCCAGCCCCACCGTCCCAATATCAACCGCAGGAATATCGTCCACAATATAGATCCCAACAGCAGCCGGAATACGAGACGCAATATCATCCAGCAGCCCCGATCGCGCAAACCCGATTTCAGGGACACCCGGCATCCAACATCGACCTTAACGCTGGATCTTACACCGTTAATTATAAACGATGAGTCAGCTCGTTGCATTGATTCTCTAATAACAAAAAAATAAAAATTAAATTAAATAAAAGAAAATAGAAAAACCAGGAAAGATCATTGAAATATTTTTCAAAAGTTTGCAGGATTTATAATATTTTGAAATATTTCAACACTTTTTTTTCGAAAATTGGTACAATAATTTTAGTACCACAAATTCGATTGTATTATTGAATAGTAAGAAAAACCAGGAAAGACCATTGAAATATTTTTCAAAAGTTTGCAGGATTAATAATATTTTGAAATATTTCAACACTTTTTTTTCGAAAATTGGTACAATATTTTTTGTACCACAAATTCGATTGTATTATTGAATAGTAAAAGAAAAACCAGGAAAGACCATTGAAATATTTTTCAAAAGTTTGCAGCATTAATAATATTGTGAAATATTTCAACACTTTTTTTCGAAAATTGGTGCAATATTTTTAGTACCACAAATTCGATGGTATTATTGAATAGTAAAAGAAAAACCAGGAAAGACCATTGAAATATTTTTCAAAAATATGCAGCATTGATAATATTTTGAAATATTTCAACACTTTTTTTTCGAAGACTGGTACAATATTTGTACTACAAATTCGATCATTGCATTATTAAATAGCAAGGAAATCGCTTCTTCATTAGTATCAGTATTATAAGTAGAGAGCATTGATTTGAACAATTTATTTTCAAAAATAAAAACCACTGAAGCAGATGCGACCTCATCTGAAGCATGCAGAGCTAAACGATAATATTAACAAGGAATTCAATAATACCACAATGTAAAACAGAACATTTTGTTCGACACACGAAATTTTACAATAAGAAGAATTTATTTCAAGAGTCCCAATGGCAATTAGAACTTAGTACGTAGTTCTAAGTTAATTTTGTAATATGAATTATTCAGACGAAAATTAAAAAAAAAAAAAAAAAAAAATGTTTACTACCTCAGTTAGCGATAATAAAGTATCTGGATAAAAATAAATATGGGAAGTTATAGAAACTGTTGATTATTGCATAGACATGAAAAAAGTGAAACCGTTACAGTTCCCTCGCGACTGACCATTAGTGGGTTCTCCACTCGCAACCGGAGGCTGTATATTGCTTGTGTTGCACATACAGTCTCGCGGCGACCTGGAGTTCCAGCCGACCTTGTCGGTTCACTTAACGTACACACCAGACATCCTGTACAACGAAGTATAAAATGCTTTTATTCGCTCGACGAAAGTCGAGATAGGAGCCCCGTGGGCTGCCACACCTTGGAATTTCATTTGTCCCTCATTCCTTTACCATCATGGCCTTCCAGTATTGTAACCCGCCTAAGCTATTACAACCGATCTCGATATATAGGCTGACCATCGCAGATCCAGCGCAGCATTATAAAGGCGGAGCGATAAGTGGCGCGTGGCTGAGAGACAAGAGTAGAGATGTTTGCATTAATGACACGCTTTATTCATTTCCTGCTTTATTTTCAGTTCTAACATTTATATGGGCCATTCCATGGTCCGTTACCATTTTTTTTTGGCAATCTTTTTTTTTAATTCTTAATTTTTGAAAAAATCATTATACACATTTTTTTTTTCGCCTGAAAAAAATTATATGGTATGCGTAATTAGTTTTTAAATAAACGGCAAATGTTTTGTCTTTTTTTTTTACACGCGATAGGCAAAGAAATATAAGAAGAAAATTGAAAAAAAAATTCAAAATTGATATTTTAATATTGTAAGATGAAACGATAAAATTTTGATTTGGATATTGAAATATTGATATTTCCGTCGTGAAATTACAGTTCCAATTGTGGATTTGTGTTGCAGAAATTTTGGTAATTTTTCTTGTAAGTCAAAAGATAATTAGTGAATTTTTTTTTTTCTTTAAATCTGCTCGATATTATATTTAGCAACATTTGTACTATTTTTATATTAAACTGCGTTACATGATGAAAAATAATGGTCATATTATTTATCTCGAAATTACGCCTTTTTGAGTTTATTTTTTTAATTCTACATTTTAGCTTTTGTAAATCAAGAACGAAAAAGAAAAATGTGAAAATCACAAATGTTCTTTTCTGTGATAAGAATAATATTAAAAATTATTAGATAGAATGCAAAGGAATTTAAAAATAACAGAAAATTATTATGAAAATAAAAACAATAAAATGATTGTTTAAATATGAAATATTGATACTTCCATCATCTAGGGTTAAAATTTCGGGGGTTGTAAATGCAGAATTTCAGTGAATTTTTCTAATAACATAAAAGATACTTAGTAAAATTTAATTTTTTCTCTTTAAACTAGACAACTCAATATGAGTTTTATCAAATTTACAACTATTTTCTCCAAATATAAAAAATTGTCCTCATATAATTTATGTCGAAATAATGTCTTTGATTAAAATAAGCATTTTTCAAAATGCAACAAAAATCACAGATGTTCTTATCAGTGCCAATATAAAAAATCCGAGGAAAATGGAAAAGATTCGAATTTCATCTTTTTTGAATTTCCATGGAATGCCCCATATCTAAACTCGTGATAAAAAAAAGCCAGGACAATGTAAGAGCGCAATCAGGGCGTTCAATTATAACAATCATCACAACTTTCAGTAATAACTGGCATAATGGTTGAGGGTCCAATGATCGGTACCGTTTCATCCTAACTAGTAAAAGATCATCGACTCTCGCGGTCTCGAGCGGTATAGGAATTGCTCTTCCGGTATGCCGGTATTATAACTCGCGCTCATCGTACGTTAGCGCCTGTCTAATCTAGTTATTACGTAGATCCTAGCAGAGCGCTCCGGCTAGATTAATCGTACAGAGAGTGACGTGACGTGGCATTGCTCGAATTCTCAGGTTGCGGCTAGGACACATACACACAGGTGTGATTAATTATGACCTAATTTAACCGAGCCCTGAAATATGTGGAGGCCGAGACATCCAATTAACTTGGCTCGTTGGGTTACATGAAAATTTATACAAAGAGAGCTCAAAGATCAACGACGTCATATGAGGATATAGCGGTGTTTTAGGCGTTTCAGACCCTCGTAATCAGTTAAAATAGGGTAAACGAATTATTGCGAAAGAAATTATTTAAAAAATCGTGACCAAAATGTTCTACGATTTTTTTTAGGTGGGTGTTCCTCGTGGAGATCCAGTTCAGTGGGAGAGGATAGATTACGAAAGATCTAGCGTTTGTGTCTGGACTTTCACGAATATTTAGTTGGGAATGATTGATGATCGTTATCAGTTTGATCCTCGGTGTCGCTGTTAGGCAAATGGACTAGTTTTGTTACAGTTTAATTGTACTGTTGATACTTAATATTGTATTTCATTTGATTGTAGAATTTATGAAACGTGGTATAGTATTTTGAATGATTTTTTTTTCTTTTTCATTTTTCGTCGTTTGCTTTTCTGAAAAGTTCAACCCCCACACAGAATATTCGGCCTCGAACGACCTTATCCCTGGACACGACTCTCGCTGGTACCAAGACACTTTCAGAGGGGGGCTTTGTCAAAGTCCTTTCTCTTTCACGAGTACTCAAATACAAGCGAGCTGACTACGCGTAAACTTCTTACACGCAATCTATGAAGTTATATCGCTATTATTTATGACACGTATTTCGATAAATTCACAGTAGGGTTGAAAAAGTAGGTGTTTTGCCTTTTAAGGCGTTTCCGGAAAGCAGGCAAAAATGGTTGAAATAATGCGTTTCGTATACAACTGATTATTTTTTAGCGTCGTGATAGTTATGCTTGATCTCGATTACGTCTATCAGACGTACGTGTAATCGCAGAGCAGTTGTAAATGGAATTCAATCGAGTGTGCTTGAACAACCGGACTATGTATGACCAAATAAATAATCTCGATCTACTCGAATCACCTGTTACATCATTTTTGTTTAAGCGACTAAAGTAGCTGACAATTTCCATAGCAGCCAGTGCAACCTGTGTTTTTATTATATTTTCGTCAGATTGGCACAATTAGATTTTCCCATTTCGAATACGAATTGATTCTAAATCTTGGGCCGATTTTTTATTGATCACCAAGATTTCTTTCGTCGCGATTTGCTCGGGGTTCACCAAATTGGATGTTCCTAAATTGGAATCTGAATGGATTTCAAGTAGTATTCTACTTTGATTCAAATCTTGTTCCAGTTTTGCACTTTCCACCAGATTTCCATTGATCGGGACTCGCTCGGGTTTCACCAAATTGGATATTCTTAACTTGGAATCTGAATGGATTCCAAGTAGGATTCTACTTTAATTCAAATCTTGTTCCAGTTTTGCACTTTCCACCAGATTTCCATTGATCGGGATTTGCTTTGGTTTCACCAAATTGGATATTCCTAACTTGGAATCTGAATGGATTTCAAGTAGGATTCTACTTTGATTCAAATCTTGTTCCAGTTTTGCAGTTTTCACCAGATTTCCATTGATCGGGATTTGCTCGGGTTTCACCAAATTGGATACTCTTAACTTGGAATCTGAATGAATCCCAATTAGGATCCTACTTTGATTCGAATCTTGTTCCAGTTTTGCACTTTCCACCAGATTTCCATTGATCGGGATTTGCTCGGGTTTCACCAAATTGGATATTCTTAACTTGGAATCTGAATGCATCCCAATTAGGATCCTACTTTGATTCAAATCTTGTTCCAGTTTTGCACTTTCCACCAGATTTCTATTGACCGGGATTAGCTCGGGTTTCACCAAATTGGATACTCTTAACTTGGAATCTGAATGGATCCCAAATAGGATCCTACTTTGATTCGAATCTTGTTCCAGTTTTGCAGTTTCCACCAGATTTCCATTGATCGGGATTTGCTCGGGTTTCACCAAATTGGATATTCTTAACTAGGAATCTGATTGGATCCCAATTAGGATCCTACTTTGATTCGAATCTTGTTCCAGTTTTGCACTTTCCACCAGATTTCCATTGATCGGGACTCGCTCGGGTTTCGCCAAATTGGATATTCTTAACTTGGAATCTGAATGGATCCCAATTAGGATCCTACTTTGATTCGAATCTTGTTCCAGTTTTGCACTTTCCACCAGATTTCCATTGATCGGGATTACCTCGAGTTTCACCAAATTGGATATTCTTAACTAGGAATCTAATTGGATCCCAATTAGGATCCTACTTTGATTCAAATCTTGTTCCAGTTTTACAGATTCCACCAGATTTCCATTGACCGGGATTCGCTCGGGTTTCATTAAATCGACCTAATTGGAATCAGAATAGATTCCTAGAATCCTACTTGTACCCAATCCCTGTTCCGGAATTGCATAGACCACCAGATTCCCATTAATCGTTATTCTCCAAAATTGGTAATCCTGCTTGAAATCATAATGGATCCCAATACTTCCCCCAGCTTTCGTCTGGCCATCAAATTTTCATGATCAAAGAAGATCCATAATTCGCTATTTGCATAGTTTTCCCCAAATTGATCAATCCCAACGTGAAATCCAAACGCATCCCAAATCTAATTCCGATACTGCACCAACCACCAAACTTCCATTGATCGTCACAACATCATGCCAACAAACTGATCGTTTAGTCGTCGCCCAACAGCATCAAAAGTCGTTCCACTAAAGCCGGATCGCCGACCGCAGTAGAAAAAAAAATGTTAAGATTATGAAACACAGAGTTGAAGGTTCATTACCTTCAACTCTGCGTTTTTAGCTTTGCTTTAAATAACACTACTATTCCTATAGACTTCGAAGTGCGACAATTATGAACCAAAAAAAAAAGGCTCTTATTCCAGAAAAGTGAAAAGGTACACAGAATCTCTTCCTGTCCAGTTCTTAAACGTCTCAGGAACTTTTCTTAGGCTTAATGTTCTGTAAAATATCGTTAGACAAAGTAACAAAAATATGTTGTTTCGTTGAACCAGGATTTCTTTAAGTTCGGCAAAGAAATCGGAGCAGTTTGGAGGGCAACGTTTTCCAGCATGGCAAAGTATGGCGGGTGCTGTAACATGACAAGGTAACGGTGGCGAGTCGAATAGATAGTGAAAGTCCCCCTGAAGACAGTAGGGGGATGGGGGAGCGGGGAGCAGGGACGGGGTCCAGTAAGGTATATGAGGGCCTCAGTCCGAGCCCCGGCTGGTACTCTAGCCTCGCTGCCCACTAACACACTGACACACTGACATACGCGTTACAACAACAACACAACAACAACAACAAAAATTCGACAGTATGCGCGGCCTTGTGATGGTACGTATGGTGCATCGAATGACCTGTTTCTTTTTTTTCTTTTTTTTTTTTTCTTCTCAACCTTAACTATGCGTTCGTCAAATCACTTTTTATTACGTGCCGCAGTTATGAGATATAAAACGTGTGTGTTACCATCGTAACCAGGAAAAACGCCCTCTCTCGTGCTGCATGAATATGTGAATGTGAATCTATACACAGTGCTTCAACAGATGGAGTCTCTAATCACGGATTTAGGATAGCTCAGTCGCGACTAAAAAAAGTGCTATCGTTCAAGGACATTGTCAACATTTTGCTTTTGTCACGAGATTTCGTTTCTCTCGAAATATCGTCAAATTTTTTTTTTTTGGAATTAAATTAAATGTATTTTATAAAACTTAATTTATGGAAATTCGTGTAAAGTTTAAAAATCCATAAAAATTGTCTAAATGGTCTTTGCATTTTGTGTGGAATCAGACAAAAGAAATTTAGTTGGAAAAGAAAAATGATTCGAAAAATTGAAGGCCTACGACAATTGCATGAACGTAGGAAAATTAAACTGAAAAAAAAAATTGAAGATTAATTGTATGTGAATTAAATTAAAATTAATAAAAATTATATGTGAATTATATTTGACTGCAAAGAAAAAATGTTTGTTTAAAAAAAAACGGTCCAATTGCATGAAATTAGGAAAATGGAATTAAAAAAAAATAATTACAGTCCAAAATTAATCGATGAAACGAAATTCTTCATTTCTGGCGATTTTAATTTTGGTGTTCAAGACAAGATTTGTCTGTAGACAAGATTTCTACCTATCGTATTTGCTACACATTTCTACATTATCATTTTCCAATCGGGGTGACGTAATAACTGGAAATTGCATGTATATACCGGTATAATAAGTGTGCTGAGTGTGTGTGCTCGCGCGAAATCCAGAAGTGAAAACTCGTTGCTCGCCAAGTGTGCTTATCTCGTAGGCCGCGTAACGAACGCTTTCTCGGGCGTCGGCGGAGAATTGGAAAAAAGAAAGAAAAAAAAAAAAGAAAAGAAAAGAAAAATCCGTGGCCCCTTATACCGGTAATGATATCTCGTGTACGCTCATGCGTGACATTAGGAAGTCTGCAACTTCCCGTTCAAGCAACTCCGGTCATTAATGTCAATTTCCATATTCATCAATGCTTGATCAGACTCATATCTAGCTGTTATAAAATATGTTGCCACCAAGGAGACACTTTTTTTTTTTTTGCTCGGGCATTAGAAATGGAATTATAAATATTTATAATTGCATAATTAATGCCCGTTGCAATGAGTCAACTCGTAAGAGTTCATTAAAGATGATTTAATTAAAATTAATGAATAAAATGATTGCATGCAACAACGTTGCAAATTTCACTCAGTGGAACTAGCATTTTTTTTTTTTTTTCTATAAGAAACCATCTTCGCTGTATTATTTTATACTGAAGAGAATAATTGGGTGGTTTGTCAAAATTGTAGTGAAAAATGTTCGACAGCTTATGTTGTCCAGATAAAGTGGCGTTTGCCACGAAATTATGGACACTTTTGTCACCTGCCTCGATTTTCATTAACGCGGTTAAACTATTTTTTTTCTATCTGATACTGAAGTTCATCAGGGAGTTGTATTTTAGTGATTCTGATCGAAAATCCGAGAACTATGGATTGTACGATGGATGGAAAAATGGTCGAAACTCGACATATGGTAGGGAGGCTGGTAGTCAAGTGAAAATATATCTCGAATCGATTCCATCGAGGCGTGTAGAATACCAGTAGAGTCATCAATCGTGAGTTAATAAATTCTGATAGAAAGATTAATTTTATTCCAGCAGCGTATTATTGACACTACAACTTAGCCAAGCCAAAGAAATGAAATTCTATTAGTAGTTACGAAACTGTAACACTATAAAAAAAAAAAAAAAAATCTGCACCTTTCGGAAAGCTTTCTCTATGACGCCAATGTCGTTCACTTTCACAAGCACAGATGGCGCCATAATTTTATGAGGCGTTCTAACGATTTCCGACAGATGGCACAACTTAAAAAAATCTCAATAACTCGCAGCCAACCTCGAGTACAGGGCGTTAATTCTTCAGTCTTACCGGTTTATCCAAACCTCCCTAATTTTATTTCAATAATCCTAACGAATCGCTCATTAACCGACCTATATTTTCAGATACTAGTGGCGATGGCCGCGTCAACGGCGGTACTCGGCCAGTATCAGCAGCCATCATCAGCCAATTACGTTCAGGACGAGTACCCAGAATACGAGCAACGTTCTAGACCGGCTCATCCGACCCCGAGGAGTTACGCAACAGGGAGTCCATCTTCGGAGCGTCAACAAGCAGCAGCTGCCCCTAAGCCCACCCCAGTAGCCATTCTCAAACAGATCAATCGTCACAACGAGGACGGTTCTTATACTTATGGATTCGAGGGCGGCGACGGTTCCTTCAAGATTGAGACTAAATTGGCCAATGGCGAGGTCAAGGGCAAATACGGTTTCGTCGATGACACCGGAAAGGTCCGAGTTGTCGAGTACGGCGCGAATCAGTACGGTTTTCAGCCAGCCGGCGAGGGAATCACCGTAGCGCCACCTACCCTCGTTGACGAGACGACGAACAAAGAGGGCGTGCAGAACCCGAATTATCAGGATTACGATTATCAGCAGCCTGCCGCGAGGCCTGCGCCAGCGCCACAGCGTGCAGTTGCTCAACCGGTAGCTCCACCGCCTCCGCGCCAGTACCAACCTCAATACGAACAACCGGCGCCTCAATCTCACACTCAGGCCATCTATAATCCCCAATCAGCGCGTGCACGCGCTCCCGGACCACCCAAACCAGCTGTGTTCGCTCCAGCGCCTCAACAACAGCAACACCAGTCGCAGCTTCTTCGTTCTGGCTACGATGAACCAGCGCCAGCTTCTCAGGCTTTCAATCAGGGACCGGTTCAGTTCAGTCCGGCACCGGTACAGGAACGCGCAGCGCCCCAGCCACGCAGTCAGCCTAGCGGCGGAATTTTGGATCAATTAGCGAGAGATTATGCACTTCCGCAAGGTGGCTCTGCGCCTCTTCATGACATCAGTTTTGGTTACTATTGAGAGGGAATTTAATTTGCCTCTTGTTATAAACTTACTCAATCACTATTCGCTCAACATCTCTTTTTTTTTTTATAATAAAATTCTATTGACTTGTACGAAAGTTGTTTCAAAATGATTACAACTATTTTATTTACAAGACTCTCTATTAATGTCACGCAGTCGGGACTGATAAATTGCCGGTGTTTTTGCGGAGAGTCTCCCATCGTCGGTTGGGCTGAACTGCTGAATACGATGACGCGAATATTTCGTGTGAGATTCAAATTGTTATCGACAGATAGCGCGTCTGTAAAAAAAGGCTTGAAGCCAATTTCAAGTCGGAATCGTTTTCTGCAGTTTAGCCATCACTTGTTTTGTGACCTCTGATATATTGAATGTCCCGATTTCAATTGTCTTGCAAACTGGCAAAATAATAAGTTTTATGTGAAAATTGATCATTTCTGCTCATTCAAGACATATGTATTTTACATACTCTTATTTAATTTAGTATCGGCAATCGCGTCTTCGAGTGACCAACTGTCGACGCAATCACTCCCGAATTTTTTTTTTTTGACTCTGTGATGTCTTTATATCTCTGTAAAGAGGGTCGGCAGGATACTCTTAGTCTGTCATTATAATTAATAATATTTTTTTTTTTTAGATCATTTTGAGTCGGCTGAAAAAAAAATAAAATTATAAAAAATAAAATATATTGTATCATCTTAAGACTGTTCCCGGCTTCAGAAATAATAGAAGCCTTTCCTTTAATTTTTATTTATTGCCCTTAATGCTGTTATTATTTTTAACTAATTATTGTTATTATTTCAGTAGTCGTTTAATTTCTAATTTTTGTACTCGGATTACTAGAAAATCGAATCATTTATTACTCAAGCCATAAATTCCTTTAAATTGGTTGACCAACAAAAAAAATTGCCCATTGGATGGAGCCGGTTTCTTAAACTGCCAATCGGTATGCAGTCTTTGAATAGTTTCATAGAACCATTAGGGCGCGGTCGGCATGCTGCGGACAATATATGAAACCAATGTTTTAGCCAGCCACGCACTCGCAATGAACTTTCCAATCCCTCTCGTGGAATGTAAAAAAACTAACACGAGTGTTCCAACAATTTTACCGAGCTATTTTGTATGAACCTGTATATCCCGCTAAAAGGACAATGCGGAATCTGTTGAATCATTCACATTCGTTAAATCGCAAGGAAAAAAAAAAAAAATGACGCTTGCTATTTTTTTTAATCTAGTGCGGCATTTAAAAAATGGTATCAGGGCGTGGTCTATTTAGTTGCGTGCCAGCTGAGAGTCTAAAATCGCGAGAAATACGCAGCTACAACTTTCTAATCGGAAGTTGTCTCTAGATGTAGCGTGAATACTTTTTTAAATTATGTAACATAATTGCTATGAATATTAATTCCTCTAAGAATGGCATCTTTGGTGAATTTTTGTTGTTTTGGGGATTAATACATTTTTTAAAATCAGTTCCATATTTTATTCTGCAGTTTTGTCATTATTAAAATTATTAAGAGTCGCCGATCATCGGTTTTTAATTTGTGGAACAATTCATGACTAATAGGTGTAATAAAAATGCCACTTATACATTTTCTTGAGATTCAAATTATTACCGACAGATGGCGCCACGGTTTTCTGAGCTTCAAACTATTTCCGACAGATGGCGCCACTTAAAGAGGTCCTCTGCCGATCCACGCTAGTCAACTGACGATCTTTCATCAAAATTACGAGAAAGACAAAAATGATTTTTTTTTACCTAATTAGTTACATTAAGAATAAATATATAAATAAATGTGCAAGTAGGTATTCAATATTATGAAGCTAACTTATTTTTAGAAATATTTGCAACATGTACGCTCATTTGACTTTTATTTACGCGTGTATTCGTTGGTGCAGACGACGCGTTGTAGATCGCATACTTTGGCTTCGTTTAAGTTACAATTACGTTTTCAAGTACTCGGTAAGATCACTTTTTTATGGTATGAGCTGAATAATGAATAGTTAATGAATCTGTAACATACGCGTTATTGGTCGAAAGTACACTGTACATATGTTAATTTTCCACTTAAAGTTCAAATTTAGTGCCGTTCGCCGACGGGCCCTTATGCAATGCTACGCTTTTAGTGTCTTATTTCTCAGCAATTTCGTCGGTGACCGACCTTCAAACTTTGTTATTACATTCAGTATCGTTGAAACTATAACCTACAAAACTTTCAAGTTTAGTCATATTCTGTGGATTGTTAACTAATAATGTAATAAAAATATAATTTATACGTTTACCGAAGTTCGAATTATTATCGCCAGATGGCGCCACGAATTCGCAGCCAACTTCAAGTACAGGAAGTATTCTTTAGCACCGCCATATTTTGTGGATTCATAATTAACAGTACAATAAAAAGCTTTTTAATTTAGTGAATTTCAAATCCTTTCCGATAGATGGCGCAACGATTTTCTGAGGTTCACACTTTTTCCGACAGGTGGCGCCACTTAACAAGTCTCGATAATTCGCAGCCAACTTCAAGCACATGACGCAATTCGTCGTTTTAGCCTCATTTTTTTGATTCAGTGTCGCAATATTCTGCGGATTCATAATTAATAGTACAATAAAAATGTCACTTTTTAATCTAATTAATTTCAAATCCTTTCCGACAGATGGCGCAACGATTTTCTGAGCTTCGCGCCTCTTCTAATAGGTGGCGCCACTTAAGAAATCTCAATAATTCGCAGCCAACTTCAAGCACATGACGCAATTCTTCGTTTTAGCCATATTTTTTTGATTCAATAGTTACAATAAAAATGTCACTTTTTAATCTAGTGAATTTCAAATCCTTTCCGACAGACGGCGCAACGGTTTTCCGAGCTTCGCACTTCCTCCGACAGGTGGCGCCACTCAACAGATCTCAATAATTCCCAGCCAACTTCAAGCGCATGACGCAATTCTTCGTTTCACATATATTTTTGATTTACAGCCAATAGATTAATAAAAAAGTCACTCTAAGTAATGGGAAAGACAATTAAAAGAAAAAAATTACAGGAAGCAGCTTCAAAGCGTTGGTAAAATCTGGCTAATTATGATAAATATCTAGGTTAAGAAAAAAAAAAAAAAACTTGCCGAGTTGACAGAGTAAAACCTCACATGTGTAATAATGATAATAGAGAACAACGTGCAACGTTTTGTTGGCCTTATTATTGCCGGACTGCACAATAGAGGCGTAATTTCCAGGGTTACGCATTGTACGATGAATTATTTGGAAATGAGTTTGGCAATGGCCATCAGCCCGATTTGCGGGTGTCGAGCCAACAATCTACGTCTATATATATATATATAATAATAATCGTATCGTGTATGCTTATACTTGTTAACTTCTACTTCTTCGTACGGAAGAGACTACGAGACTCTCGCTAGCAGAAGGAGGCGCCCCCACTATCAAACGCCCTGAAATTCTCTCGCGTATTGGTTAGGATATAAAGGACCGTGTCTTTACTATCCGGCTGCACTCTCTCAGTGAAACTCTCGGAGATCCGTTCTTCCATATTTTATCTTTCATCAGCATAATCACCATGAGGATTACATTGCTGGTACGTGTTTACAACCTTCATTTGTATCGTTACGCGTCAATAATACCAACAAAAAAAAATAAAATAAAATAAAACAAAAACGTCTCTTAATCAGTGCAAACGTTTTTCAGTATTAACAGTGTGTCTTTAGGACTAATTTTTAGGGTTTTCAAGAGTGCTTTTTACGTTGTCTTAATTACGATAAAAAACATTAGATTCATTTTCTATGTCCGTCAGTGTATTTTGTCGACGTTCCGAGTGATTGGACATTGAAGTTTTTTTTTTTTGATACTTCAGACACGTTTAGACGAGTCGAATTGAGTGACAATGTAAACAAACTTTTTATATCGTTTCTACAATTAATTCCAGTGAATTTTTTTTTTTTTTGCTTCGTCATAGAGGAAGCGTTTTCGTGAATATTTCTTTTTTTGTCGAGATTTTTAGATCCGGACACTCAGAATGGTAGAAAAAACGACGAGAAAAGTGGTTTAGAAAGAAAATGTCTGCATGTGTGTGTGTGTGTCCTGATTTTTCTTGGCACGATTAGCATTTTCTCGCAGAGGTGGCTTCGTCAAAACTATGAAATAATGAGGAAGCAATGTGAAGGTCCTTTTTTTTTTTTATTATTAATTGATGCAGGATTTAAACGTTATTTTTTTTTAAAAAACGGTTTTTTTGTAATTTATATTTTTTGGGAGAACTAATTTAGAAATACGTTTTTTAAATTTTTTTTCGAAAAAAGTTATTTCCGAAATTATTTTTATGCAGGAAAACAAATAAAATTTTTAAAGTGTTTTTTCACTTTAAAACCAAATACTTCAATTTTTTTTTTTTTGGCTTGCACTTCTTTTCTAAAGTTTCAAAAAAAATTCGGGTTGAATTGCAATAATCGTAGTCCGTAATGAGTTACTTTTATAGTACGTACATAACTTAATATAATAATAAACTGAAAAATCGTAATTTAATGTAGGATTACAGAGTCTTAAATAGTAGAAATTACAGTTCTTTATTTAAATGGGGCTAAAAACGTCAATGCGGCCACCCCAATTTTTCATGTTAACACAACGTCTTCACATTTCTTCAGGATGTTGATCTAGTTGAAGAAAAAACGTAGGAATTTTTTCAGATTTTTTTTATTGCATATTCCAGTTATTAAAAATTTCTGAAAAAAATCATTGTTTATTTTTTAACGCCGATACTAAGGCTCGCAAAAAAAAAATCATAAGAACATAAAATTTTGGATTTTCAGCGTAATTTCCAACAACATTTTTTGGAAAATTCTCCGATTTCATTTTACGCTATTTTTCAATTAAATAAAGTAGCCACTTTTTTCCCTCCGAAACGGAATTTCCGATTTAGTTGAAATTTAAAAAAAAAGTGGCAACTATATTTAATTGAAAAACAGCATAAAATAAAATCGTAGAATTTCACAAAAAAAATGTTGGAAACTACGCTGAAAATCCAAAATTTTATGTTCTTATGATTTTTTTTTTGCGAGCCTTAGTATCGGCGTTAAAAAATAAACAATGATTATTTTCAGAAATTTTTAATAGCTGGAATATGCAATAAAAGATCTAATTTTACCAAAGATTTAATTTCATTGAAACTAATTAATTTTGCTGAATTCCAGGGGGGGGGGGGGGGATAATTCCACCAATTTCCGGTGCATAAAAGTATTTTACTTGTAATTGGTAAAAAAAAATTGCAACGGAAATGATCGTATAAAAAATCTAGTTCACGTTACAAAAAACTGTGTACGTTTACTTATTTTTTTTAAACAAAACAAATCACAAAAAAAATAATTGAACCTATTAAATCCAACGTTTTTGCCTAAACTCATAAGTTTCCTCATTCTCACTTGATTTTTATCCACACTGTGGAAGGGAGGGGGGGGGGTGTCCAAATTGCTACTTAGACGTTATATCGAGCAATTATATCGTTAACGCGGTTGTGGGGTTTATTTGCCATGAAAATTTAATTACTCATTCAAATTTATGTGTGCGTTTCGTAACGCGTTGGAATTCTTGTTTTGGAAACTGGAAAGTTGTTATGAATTATTTAGTGATAGACGAAAGTGAAATATTTAAGTCACGCGAGACTGAGACCGTTAGGAATCGAAAGTAGCTCTTCCGTCCGGTTACTTTCTTTTCAACCCTTGATGGAGTCATTTATGCGTTCATTTTCGAGCGAACCCGTTGATTTGTATCGGCGGCACGTGTTGCGATTACACAATCGATAATTACATTGCACGTACGAGTGTGTTATTGTAAACTGAAACGATTAAATTGGGCGGTTGTTGGTGTTTAGGCGGTCATGGGCAAAACTTTCATACCTGGCAGTTGTGTAGTCATAAAATGAATGGAGTCGTCACTGAAAAGCAGCGCTAAACACCGGCAATCATCAATTTTCAATGTGACCACCGAGAGACACTCGAGGCCTAGTTTCTTCTCTTAGAAATCAATGACGGAGAAATCCAACGTGACAAGCAGTTTGCACATCAATTGTCTGGAAAGAGTTTCCAGGCTAATCTGAGAAAAAAAGAAAAAGTAATGAAAAAATAAATCCTCGTTGTACTTTTGCCCCGTGTATTTATAGTTACAACGCACGGCTTGGAGTTTGATATATTACTTGCTATTTGCACTGAACGTGTAACCCTGCGTACTGTTTGCAGTTCACGTGTGGGTGCCATAAAGCGCCTAGAGTTGCTCATTCTCTCTGTCTGTTCTCCGTTCGCAGTTCTTGAGTCACCTCTAAGACACTGTGGGAAATAATCCACCTCGAGAGACCCCCGTGCCCACTTTCCTCTACGATTTTTTCTTCGATAATTACTTCGACGATATCTCGGTTCCTGTATCTCTCACATGACTTCTTGTAACAGTCAGTCTTTTTTTTTTTTTTTTGAGAATGTCGGTGGCTGCTAAACCATGCGTGACACTTAAGGTGAATGCCCGCACTTGTTATTTTCCACCTTTCACAAAAGATGCATCTGTTGGAGAATGAAAATTCGTTAGGGTTCTTACCAATAGAGATATGGTGTGAATTTTATTACTCTCCAATTGTTATTTCTTGTTTTTCTGTTGATAAGTTTTGATGATGAGGAAAAGTATGCCACGAGCAAATAGATTGACAATGAAAAATCTAAGGATTGAAAGTTTCGGTTGGTCTGTTAATATCATTTTTGTAATCCCGCAGAATCTGATGTGACTATGACTCATCGGTGGGCAACGCAATTTGTTAAATACCTACACGCAGTCATCAAACAGGAATATCATGTCCCAGACATATTCCACAAGTTGCACATTGCTGTCCACATGTAAAAGATAGAAGACGTGACAACACGTGCGACGGGTTTGACAATCGGGCGAATGAGTTGTCGCGTTTGTTGACCGATGAAGTAACAATAGAAATGCCGTTGGTCAATGGCACAAGGGCAACTAGGAGGGCTCCTTTGCATGCCAATAAGATGGCATCGATGACAATTTCAAGTTGCGCTTCACTAATCAATGTGTTTCGCTCGCGATATCACTGAGTTCACGCAAACTCGAGTATCTCAAAATACTTTAGTTTGGTGTAGAACAACATTGTTCAAGCGGTAAACTAGAATGAATCAGTAAATCAAAGCGCAATTGGCAGCGTTTGTTTATGAGCGTTGTATATAAAACCGAGATATTTCAATGGGCACACCGAGAACTCTCGAGATCACGAAAGGCGCTCCGTTTCCGCAATTCCAAGGACGGAAAAATGAAAGTGAAACCACATTCGCGTGGATTCCCAGCGCATGTTGCTGAAGCATACGCAGCGTTCAACCGGCAAGGTACTTTGGTACCTCGTACGATTCCCTCAATAAGATCGACGTGCGTGAACTAGGATTTCTCCTATCGTGAAGACATTGACGCGTTGCGTGGGAAGAATGAAAATGATCATCAACGAGACTGACAGTGAAATAGTATTTCTATGTATAGTCTGCAGTTGAAAGTCTTCGATAAACAGGATTACAGTTATTCACTCTCGATTGTAATCTTGTGCGTGTTTACAATTATGGAAATGACCTATCGCATCAATCTTTTATGTATCAACAAGTGTGTGATTCATTTCGGTGATTCATATTTATCGTCATTAATCTCAATTTTCTCATAAAAATATACCAGTTATTCAAATGATTCGTTCGTATCTACGAAATCCTTCAAGAACATGTTACTGAAATATTCTGCGTGACTCTTTCGCAAGATTCTGATCCAGTCAAACAGCCAATAAACTATTGACTGTATCGGTATTAGCTGGAAAATTCCGGGACAGGAATCGAGCAGATAAAAGGCGTGGTACCCAGAGTTGTGTCTTTGCTAGAGTTACTCGCGCAATCACCGGTGCCAAAAGTATTTGAGTGTTGCTCAGGTAGAGTCTCGCTCTCGCTGCCGTCTTTCAATGTGTGACTGGCATGCTTGATTATAGAGCGCAGTACAAGCGTCACGATTTTCCCCCCCGTCTCATAGTTCGGCCGCTCATACGATGTAGACCGCCTGATTCCAGCGAGTGTTTGAACTCAAAGAGTACAAGTTGAAGCGGTAATTGGCGTTTCGAGACATAAACAGCCGGTACATTAAAATTTATTTATTCAAATGGAGAGAAGGATTTTACAAGTTGAAATATAATATAGCAGTTACGGGGGGAATATTTTTACGTGCAATATATTTTACAGCACTGTTTTGAGTAGTGAACCGTCCGCGGTAATGGATGGCTTACCATCTTCTGTTCCAAGCATGACTTCTACCGCACTGCGAGTAGCACCACTTCCCTCAGATTACGACCGAAACGAGTCTTGTCTAACGACTCTGAAATCTCTAAGCTAAATTTCCTTTCGAGTCTCTCTTTCTCGTTGCCAGTCTAAGAAAATAATTCGCTCGGCTGTTACTAGGTTGCACTACATCTTTGGAATGCCCGGTGAATCTCACTGTTTCTTCACTCATTCACATTCTCACTGCAATGAAACCGCCTTTCTTTTGGGTGCTCCGGTTTTTATTATGAATGGCCTTGGGAATATGATCCTCTGGTCTCACATTCAACGGCTACGGAATTCTTCAGATCATGGTATCTTATTTATAATACTGACTATCCTCCAAGCTTGCTCTACTTCCGGTAGTTTCACCTCCAAGAATCTTTTTCTTCTCTATACCTTTACGATGCTTCGAGTGACATTCTTCTGTTTCGAATGACACAGCCGAATACACGTGACGGCGATCGGGTTTCATATCGATCGCTAGATCTCTATGGCACTGGGCGGCTCATAAATCTCTGGTACAATCTTTTTTTCTGGCTCCGTCTCCCTTCTTAAGCTTAGTCTTCCAAATCTTTAATAGCAGTGTGAAGTAAAAAAGAAACCCCAAGACTTCGATAATGAAGTGACCCGGTCTGTAAAATTACGACTACCCAATAAGTCATGGTCACTAAAAAGCCTTTTGTTCGAAAGCATTTGCGTAACGAGTCAAGGCCACTGAAACTCGGTCTTGCCGATTCACAAGACCCACCGTAATATGTAATATTCGTAATACGTTTTCGAGGATAAAAAAGCGACTGGACGTAATATTTTCGTCAGTAAGAGTGAAATGTGCGCCCACTTTCTCACGAGTAAGTGAATGGCTGACCTCCTTTCATACACATCAATGTGAATTTGGTAAAAGTGACATTACGATGATCTGGTTTTTCATCTTACGTACGTATTGGCGTTGTCAAAGGCGGCGCTTGGCAGCGCCTTTGTCCCGCCGATCTGCAAGGCGTGGTGAGCATTGCTTGAGACAGGCGGTTCAAGGAGAGCCGGCGAACGAGCGAGAGAAAGACCGAGTGTGGAGGCTACGACGCTCTGAATCTGAATCTCACGCTGGGCGGCATTGCGCTCCTGCCGTATAAACTTCTTATAGGTATATACATTATGTTGCGTCGTCCGGATTCGGGTCGACCGCGTTCTTGCAGTTACGTAAGCGATATAACGTTCTGTTGAGTGCTCCAGGACTTCCCACCGTCTATTTAACCGGATGTTTAGTTTATTTTGAGGGCCCGTTCCATTGTCTAAACGACCATGATATAGTTTTACGTGGTTCACTCACAGCCTCAGCAATTCAACAAACCAATCCGCCCAAGGTCGCCAGCTTCCTATTGTTCATGCTAAATATCTTAACAATTTTTTTTATAATTGTCATGTTTCGTTAATCTGTAGAAGAGAACGCGACAAACGCGTAAACGAAAAGTTTAATCGCGTGCTTCGGGTGGGTGCGTGTGTTACGCGTATTTACCCAGCTTCTTTGGTTGAGGTCTGTGACCGCAGTAGTAAGTAACCAACGTGATCAACCAGCCGCGAAGCCCACTCACTTGCCGCCTGTTTACTTCCTTCACTGTTTCCTATTTACCATATAGTCGCCGGCAGCAAGGTGGGACATCGGTTGATAGGAATTCCTACACTAACATGACATATCGTTATCGAAGCATTGTATTCTAATACTTTATTGGTAATCCTCGTAAAAGCACTATTTTTTTTCCTGAATTCTAACACGCAATGTCGTAACATGGAAAACTAGACGTGTCCAAAGAAGGCAGAAACTTACGTTATCAGAATGCGGTAGTAGAAATTCTCCGGCAGTACGTCTGTCCGTGTCAGTGAAAAGCCGGTTCGATCGCTCTCATCATTGATTGAACGAGATCTGTGTGTTGGGTATTAGTAATAGAAAAGGCGTGCTCGAGATAACAAGTTCGTGATGTAACGTTACGCCGCTTAAACGTGTATCGAACGTTTCTCAGTATAAAGTAATGAATTAATCATCGATAGACAAATTTGATGTCCACTACATAAAAAGTGAACTAATTCTTCTGGTTATTAATTCTCCGTTGTTTCTTTTTAAACAGGTAATCCCGGCGTGTCTGCTGGCCCTGACTTCAGCGAGACGAGTACAAATACGTCCGCGTATCGCCGAGCCTCAAGTATATTATGAGGACGAGGACGCACAAGCAGCCGAGGAGGAATTTGCTCCAGCGCCTGTTTATCAGCCAAGAACGCGAGCTCTTCATACGCCCCGTTCCAAGGACTCGCTGCAATCATCGAAGGCGCCGCCTGTACAGACGATTCGTAATTACAACAAGGTGAACGATGACGGTTCCTTCACGTTCGGCTATGAGGCGGCCGACGGTTCATTCAAGGAGGAAACCCGAGGCACCGACTGCGTCGTACGTGGAAAGTACGGTTACGTCGATCCCGATGGCAACAAGAGAGAGTTCACTTATGTATCTGGAAATCCATGTGATCCAAATGCACCGAGAGAGGAAGACGATGAATTGCCGCAGAAGCAGGCCGAGGACGATATCTCTGGACCGGCTAATTATCCGTCGGTACGTCCAGTAGCTAGACCTCGACCGAATTATCCTCAGACGACAACGGCACGAGCACCGACAACGATTTTCCAGTCGGAGTATCAATTGGATGACGACGCCAGCCAGGAACTCGAAGATGAAGAGCCTATCAAGCCACAACTAACACCCTCAGCGTTCCGTAGACCACAGCAGAATTATCTTCAGTCCCAATCCGTTCAAGCCCCTTCGCTCTACAATTCGTCACCGGCCCCGACTTCCTCTCTGTACAGACTCTCCACCTCGTCACCCCAATACCAAACTCTAACGACCCCGGCACCCATTCAACGCGCCCGACCAACAACGTCCTCTTATCGCGCCGTTGAGAGCAGCACTCGTTCGATAGCTCGCGAAAGACCTCAATCAGTCGCAATAACTCCAAGACCTCATGTTGCCCAGGTAGCCGCACAATATGTTTCGCCCAGCAGCACCGAGAGACCCGGCGTAGTATACGCAACACGTCCCAGTGGTTTATCCGCCCATCGCACAGCCAGCCCAACCGCCAGCACGACCCAGCTCAACTTTGCCGCTGAACTCGAGCGTTACGTCAACACCGTTGGGGTCACCCAACCGTCGCGTTCCTCCTCAACGTCAAATGCAATCCCTGCGACGAGAGTCAAAGGCGAACCCATATACCAGTCGGAGCTTGTTTACGATCCCGCAACCGGTCAGTACAATACCCAACTCTATCAGAGCCTACCGCAGACGGTAGGTGACTTTAGATTGAGTCACAAACTCCAACCATTCGTAGGCCAGTCACAGTCCCCCATTGGTCTTCAACAAGTAAGGTCGCAGCAGCAGCAGCAGGCTCAGGTTCAGCATCAGTCACCGATTTATAGGCAACCGGCCAGACAACAGCAGGCCCAGGCTCAATCTGCCCCTAGACCCCAGGAAGCTATTTTCCGTCAGCAACAGGCAGAGCTATTGTCACAATCACAGCAGCTGTACGCTCAACAACAACGACGTCAGCAACAACCCAGTGAGCATCCACCTCAGAGGTTTCAGTTGTTAGAGTCGCAGGGCGATCCGCAAGCGTATTATTACGTTCAGGCACCGGCCGGTAAAGGTTCTGGTTCACCACTTTCGGTTGGTCAGATTGATCAGTTCCTTCGCGGAAGTACTTTCCGCGGTGCCTTTTAATTTCACGGGTCGTAGAGTTTAATATGTATTGACAATATTCTAGACATATAATATGAACCCTTTTTACCCGTTCCTAAGCTGTCTTTAATAAGCCAATCATGACAAGAGAAATTTATAACATTGTTACCAGGTGGTACTCGCGGCGGCCTCCTAGACAATCACCCAGTTTTTCCCAGAAATCCCCTAAATAACCCCCACTGACGTAAGTGACGCTTAAAATAACCAAGCAATTTTCAAATCAGGTCGTCATGTCGGCCTAAGGCTATTGAATTAGGCACACTCGAGGACATGATAATTTCGTTCAACGCTGCTAAATGATTTTCTTTATGCTCATGAACAATGCAAGGGCTCAAAGTGGAGGAACCTCGGATAATCGCTCAGTCAGGCTTACGAAAGTCTCTCTCTCTCTCTCTCGCGTTCTTGAGAACTCGATTGGCGAGAGTTGCACAACTCGGGGCCCAACAGAATCGAATAGATCTCGAGAGAGTGCAGTTCTCGTTGCTGGTGGGTGTGTACTCGGAGTTATATAGTTATATAGCTCGGGTATAGACTCTCTGTAAACGTGAAACGGCGGGTCCAACGAGAAACGAGTCAAGCATAATAAGAGATTATCCAGCAGCGAACGTATAAAATACTACTTTCATTGGCGTCGTGCTTTTGCTCTGCACTAAACCAACTCGTGTTCATATATGCACATGTTGTTCTGAAGGCTTGTCCTATAACTCGGCTAACTTTCCACGGGAATTCTTCGTCCCAGTTTCGAGAAGCCTCGAAAGTTCGATTGTCAGTAATACTTCACCATTAGTATCATAATTAGATGCAGTCAAAATTTTAGTCCATATTTTGTTTTTTTTCCCTGTGATTTTCTGGAAGACGTCAATGGCTGCATTGTTCATTCAAAAATGTATCATTTTTTTTTTCATATCCGAAAAGCTCTCTAACCGACGGATTGTGATCGTGTCGACGAATATCTGCAGAATGTGGAATAATGTCGACTTCTTATTATCATTTGTACATATTATTAATCATAGATTATTAATGACAAGTACTTTACCATTACTAGATATTATTATTGTTATTATTATACCCATAGTGGTGCGATGAAACAGATCTGCAGTGATTTACGATGTTCTTGAAGAATCTCTTGCGATTATTTTTGTACTAGTTGTAAGTATGATGCGATAATAAAGAGTTGACGAAATACAAATTATTTACCTATTAACTTTGTGGTTATATTTTTAAATGAAATTCCAAATCTTTAATAATATAAAATTGGCTGTTATTTTTTTTAAAAAACCCAAATTCACCACGAGTGGAAAAAAAATCTGATACAAGTATATTTACAACACTGACGTGAGCTATGGTCAGAAAAAGCGTTGAAATAAATTGTAGCGAATCAAAGCACGTTTATTCAAACACGTGTCAACCTTACGATTTAAGCTTGCTTCAAATGAATCTACAACATTCTTTAATGATATACTGTTAACTACAAAGTCAATATTAGATGAATTTGTTAGATTGCTAGTATTCTGTGGTCGGTAAGGTAACATTTATCACTTAAAATCTCAAATCTGCAAATAACAGAGACTTTTTAAGTGGCGTCATCTGCCGGTTATAGTTCGAACTTCACAACACAGTGGAGCCATCTTTATTTTTAAATCTACTAAGAATTAAAGTATACTCTCCTTGTCCAAAAAGAAATATTTGTAAAAAATCACTTTTAACACTTGTCCACAAGATGGAGCCGCCACAAAAACAAATACGACGTATTTCCGATGTAGAACGTAACTACACAAATTTGATACACAATCCGGAGCTAACTTCAAGCGGGAGTCGTATTCGGATTTTTCGCCTTTTCTTTGTGCCAGAGGCGGTGTGTTTTTTTTTGTGCAAGATTCTAGAATATACACTTAATTTAACGTATATAGATACGTCATATGAGAATGGCACTGTGACAAGATAATCATCGCACAGTTCATTTTCTCTCACCCCAGAAGGACTTAAAAAGTCGTTAACGTATGAATGGAGAAATAAAGAAGTTTCGCATAGTGTTGTCCAGGATATATCGCGTATATATAATCCACATGTAAAATCAAAGGTGCTGGGTGGAAGTGAGGCTGGATGCGAAATACGGGAGGAAATTGCGTGATGTAATAATTGTCCTGCTGTGGGAAATAATAATGGCCCGAGTGTGTCCGCGGTAGAGTCGGCCGTCGCACATATCGTCACAATACCAGTATTGCAAGCTATGGGAACTATTGTTACACATTTTACAGTCTACTACTGTTTTCCCTTGCCTCGAAATTAAGTCTCACGTGGCTTTCACTTGTCCTCGCAAATTCTAACGTCTCTTCACCGGGTCCTCCTCTCTTCAAGTTCTTCATGTCTTTCTACACCTGTTTCTTCTACACATACCGACCGCCATGTCCTTTTCTTTTCACTTGGCCTCACTGACGACGATGACTTTTTTCTTTTTTTTTTTTTTTTTTTACAGTCACGCTCCACTTCACCGCTTCCTTTCGTTGCACTCGTTTCACTATAAAAAAAAAAAAAGATGCAAGGTAGAATATAGAAAATAGAACTCGAAAATAGAACCTCTGTGAGGATGAGTGTGATTATCTTTTTTGGCTTCCTCATAGAGGAAGCTGTGAAAAAATAAAAATATAATTTTTTGCTCACGTTCTCGCTTTTATAGGGGAAGCTTTGGTAACGTGAAAAAAAAATTTCTCGAGATTTTCGTGTCGGTAGACTCAGAATGGTCCGAAACGTCGAGAAAAGTGGATTAGAAAAAATGTGTGTGTGTGCGCGGATTTTATTTTTACTAAAATAACTGCAATAATTTTTCATGTTTCTTCAAATTTGGTACATTTTTTTTTTTTTGGAAATTTTAAAATATTTGAAATTATTTTACGCTTTTTGTAAATTACGAGGTATAAGGCTGAATTTTTCGTGGCAAATTTTGCGAGTATCGATAGAGTGGTTCTAATATTGCAATTTCAATTTGTTTTTTTAAATTTTCAAACATTTCAACTACTTTAAATTCTGGGATATTCAGCTGATTACAATTTTTCACGTAATTCAATTATTATTGAATATCAACGACGACTTTAGTCAACGGAACGGTGGCTATTTTGGTAAATTTCGATTTTTCTTCATAGAAAAGAAAATAATTGTTGTCATGAAACAATGAAAACGTTTTGAGTTTTTTTTTTTTTGCAGATTTAGCTTAAATTTGGTTCATATATGAACTACCATTGAACAAAGTTTGAGTGAAAATTTGTCGCGATTTCGTCGAGCGGTTCAAATTTGTGTCAAATTTGTTCTGAAATGAAAGTCCCAAAAAAAAATGACTATTTTTTAAGATCCCTTGAATAAAAAAAAGAATTAAAAAATGAATTTTTTTTACAGAGCCAACATTCTATAAAAAAAATCAATAAAACAAAAGTAGTTTTGCTTAACAATATTTACAACCATCCGCAGATTAAGAAAATATGTAACTTTTTTTTTTCCAGATAAACCACCACTAATAAGATACTGAATTCCTCATACGGAGACGATTTTTTTATGGACCACCAGGAAGTATCTTATAAGTTTCGATTTGAAGAATATTTTTCAATAAAAACTGATGTAAACACAGTTCAAAGTATGCTTAATAAAATATCCTTCCTGGCATCCTTAAATAATAATTTAAGAAGAAGAAAAAATGAGTATAAATCAGCTATTTTTCGACTCGTCATAGTTGTGTTCCCCCTTAACTAAATGAAGAGATCTCAATTTAATGAAATTAATTATAAAAAAATTTCAACATAAAATGTAATCTTCGAACCAACTTTGTGGGTTTACGCCCTTATGGCTCTAGGACGTTTATCGTTCTGATTAACGGTTGTCTGAGGATTTGGTAACTCATTATTCATTGTTATCAAGGTTGATCGAAGCTACAAGAGGGAAATAAAAGTGAGGGAGTAAAAGAGAAGGGGTTCCCCGAGTATTCTATTCTGTGACTCTATATATAACGGAGCTCCGGCACCCGACGCGGTATTGTCAACAATCACCGCATCTGCGGTAACATGGTTTCCAGTCTAAAGGTACAAGTCTTCTTCGCAATAAATTCGGTTGTCATCTCTGCATATTGTGTACAAGTGAATAAAATGCATAAACAAAATATAGAAACAAATGAAAAAGTGCATCTCTTTGATTTGACAAAAAAAAAAAAAAAAGAGTGCAACATTGTTTCATAAGATAATAAACATTGTTTGTGTCTCGTGTTGTAATTAAAATGTATATTCTGTTAAAGATGACGCCATGGCTAATGGCAGTCTTCTGCCTGGTTAGTGCTGGCTGTTCAAACGTAACAGATCAGCAAACATCGGAGAGTCAGCGAGATCAAGTGGCGATCCTGAAGCAGATCCGAAAAGTAAACGAGGATGGATCATATTCATTTGGTTACGAAGCTGGTGATGGTTCCTTCAAGGTAAGTCCTAATTAGATAGATCGCGAAATTCAATCATTCTCCTTCAAAACTAATGGATCACTTTAAATTCAAACGTACACGACTGACCGTTCTGATAGGAAATGTTGATAGCACAACCGGAATAAGCAAGAATTTAAAAAAAAAAATTAGCTGAAGTCTTTATGAACAGTGAGAATGAAATTTGTTAGGTCGAGAGCCGCGACGTTTTAGGCAACATCAAGGGTACTTTTGGTTTCGTCGACGCGGACGGTGAAATAAAAAGGGTCTCCTATTCATCGTCAAACGGAACGGGATTTAAAGCTACCTCGGTCTCGCCATTACAGGAACACGTATCTGTTGTCCAGAGCATACCGAGGGTCAATCGAAGCTCGACAACGAGAAAACCAACGGTTACTTATGCGACATCAACGGAATCATCGTCGTCGAAATCATCGGTGGTTCAGGCGATACCAAGATCCCGGAAAACCACGACCACAACAACTACATCAACGACAACGCCAACGAGCACACCGACCGAAAGTCCACGTCCCGTTTTCGGACATTACATCAAAGCCACACCAAAGAGTCGTCCACGTTTTGTGATAAACGGACAGCAGAGACCGGCAGCAGTCGAGGATGACACGAGTGAGGATTCGCAAATCACGCGACCAACCACCGAAGAAAAAGCCGCGACATACCGAAGAATACTCTTCGCTAAACGTCCTATCGATCATAGTTTACGACCGATAACAGAGGAATTCGAGGAGAAAGAGGAGGAAACTAAGATCACAACTGGTAATACACTAAGACGTCAACTTCATGATGATACCACGAAAGCTGAACCGATTCATGATAATGTTAATGACGATCAAGCTGACGTTTATAGCAGTGGCTCTCTCTCGACACATCGTCCATTGTTCACAACGACTACTCCACCGCGATTGATACAAAGAGTTTCGTCCCTCAGAACAGAACGTCCAAGAAACATCTACGTCAACCAGAACAATCTTGGACCAGCAAGATTCGACAGCAACAACAAGTACGAGAGTCCTCGTGTCTACGAGGAAGAATCCAAAGTGATGCAGGAAGAGCGTGAGCCACCACCACAGCAAATATTAATAAGAAGCCCACAAAGAATTACGAATGAGAATCGTGAATACGTTCGACAACAGCAGGATAATGATGCCATTTACGTTCAACAAACAAAACCATACCTGCGCGAAATCTATCCCACAGGACTATTGGTTCAGCAGAACGCCGAAGACGAACAAGCCTATAGATCGGGAATCCCGAGAATTCTTTACCGACCTCATCCGAGTCAGCAACCACTTTACGCAACTACCACAGATCCCAACGATCATTATCTGACGGAGACACCGATAACCGAACCAGAGGAAAATGCTCACATGCCAATTGTTCAGAATTACGTGCGTCCTAGAGCATTCCAACGTCCTGTGGCCTACCCCGATCAAGTTTCAACTCGTCCACGAATGCTGCCACGACCACTTCCTCAGCCGATTGCTCAGGCAATCGATGATCGTAACTATCCTCCATCAGCGATCACACCCGAGTATCCTCATAGAACAAATTCCATTTCTCTACCGCCCGAACCACCGAATCCAATTGCTCTTCCACTGAGTCGACGAGATTTTCAGATACTTTTGAGGCGTTTGCTCGTCAGTCAGTACGGCGCCGAAGCTCTCTCCTATCCGAGAACTTATCTTGAGGATGCTCTCTACGATCAACAATCTTATCCCACTTATCAGCCTGCATATCAAGCACCTTTACCACGTCAAGCTCTCGCATACGACCCGGCTTCATTACCACGTCGTTACGGCGACCGAATACCACTCAACAGACATGGTTACTCAAGAGCACTCAATCCTCTCTATCAGCCTCAACCGTATGATGATTATGAAGAGGGCAGATACGCCAAACGCGTCTATCGTCAAAAGTTTTATCGAGAAGTCGACGGTGACGAAGGCGACGAGATTCTACCACCAGCAATAAGGGAAGCCCTTCTGTTGAGGATGCTTCAACTTGCAATCAATTCTGAGAGACCCACTATGACTACTATGATGGCAACCACTGCGTTACCTACGTCGGTTTACAGGAAAACTGGACCGGTTAGAAGCGTTCAGATCATCACCGACGATGAGGACGAGAATGACTCCATGAGAAAGAAGACATAGTAATTAAAAAAAAAAAAAAAAGCATAATGTTTAATAAATATTGTCACGATAGATAAACCTGAAATTAATATGCAAAATTAGTTATTTATGAGTTGCTCGTTATTTAAGAATACTTTTTATAAAGATAGATGCATTTTATTTTATTTTTTTCTTACTGTCTCTGTACAAAAAAACTGTACTAGTGGATTTCATAAGAGACGTAAAATTATTGATAGAAATAAATATATTATTTGCAATTGTTAAAGCTACTGTAGAATCTCGACGAGTATATCTACAAGCAATTGTTCCAGTACAATTTTTGCCAAAACTTTTATCACGTATAAAACGGAGCGTTTGTACGCGCAATCGCACCAAATTTCCTCACTTCAATTCTCTGTAAATATAGCATTACGTAAAATTAGTGTAATATATCTGTAACTATATACAATATATGGAAATAAAAATAAAAAAAAAAAGTGAGATTGAACGATAACCGGGATGAGTGTGAGAACTCTCATTTTGTAAGAATCGTGGGCAACCGGTATTGTAGCTTGCGGGAGTGTCGGGAAAATAATAATAATAACCACCTTTAGACTCAGTATATTGTTCGTAATTAGCATCAGCCAGCGCGTTGCAACACAGAGAGGACATCTGTTGTTTATATGTACTCAAAACAACGAGGATGTATTGCAGACGCCTTCCCGTTTCATGAGATCTTCGAACAAGGAGGTTTCTACGCGTGTTAACACTTACACTTTTCTGACAATTGTGTGCCAACGTATATGGACTTAAGTGGGAACTTCACTTTGACGGAAAAATAGATTTTTTTACTAATTTTCTAATTTAAAAAAATATTACTTAAGTTACTACGAAATTGGGTTGTTGGCTACTGGCGACCATATAATGTGGATGAATTATTCTTCCATTCTTTCCTTTACGTTTCGACCTTGGTCTACCTTTTCATTCTTTATTAAATTATTATTATTTTGTGTGTTTCAATTGTGACTGTCTGCGATGTGTATTCTTAGATATGATTATGGTCATCAGGCTTTCTGGTCCATGTGTCTTTTTTTGTAGGCAACCTTTTTTTTTTTGGCTATTTCATTGATTATTTTTTTTGGCCAATACACTACATTTTCCACGTTTGTAAGCCAGACAGTCGGGCGAGCAGAATTTCGTGTTAACATCCGGCCACAGCAATCAAAAACCAATTATTATTTAAAGATTTGGAGAAGGATATGTTGTTAAGCATACAATGAACTATAATTAGACTAATTTTTATTGAAAAATATTGAAACGTTCGAAATTTATAAGATATAACTTCGTTACACGTGAAAAAAAATCGTCTCCGCATTGTGCATTCAATATGTCGGTGGTGGTTTATCTAAGAAAAAAAATTATTCACAAAATGTCGACTCTATGAAAAAAATGATTTTTTTGTAATTTTTTCTTTCTCTAAGGGACGTTTAAAAATAGCAATTTTGAAAATTGAAAAAAAAGGTTATCTCTAGACTTCGTCACTGAGATTACAAAAATGTGTTCAAAAAAGTTAAAAATCCGAGTCTTTTTTTTTTTTAATTATTATTTATTAGCCATTCTAGCCCTAAGGGCTTTAGAATTTTTACGTAGGTTTCACTTTTCGACCGTCCCTTCACGTTTATCTTAAGTATTTATTTACATTTCTTTGGTTTTCCTCAACACTCTTCATCCAAAATCCGAGTCTTGTAAAAGTTTGAAAAAAGTCGTTACAAGAAAAACGCGATTGTAAGTGTGAGAGAATTTTTTTACGTACAAATACGATATTATGAAAAAAAAAAATATATTTTTATCTTTTTTGGTATTAGGTACAAAATTAATAAACTAAACTCATATTTATGTGTACATATGAGTGTCCCCCCTCCCCCTGTGCGATCCGCGTGCCAACCCTCCGTGTCTCAATAATAATAAATTCATAATTAAAAATTTTTAAAAATTAAAAAAATATCTCTGTATCAATATTCGTGTAAAAGTATCAATACAGAGTGCATTGATTAAATGGCGAGTATCGACGCAAAACATCGATATTTACGAAGCAGAATATCGATACCTTAAAGTATCGATACTCTGACGGGATCGCTAACTAAATATTATCTCATGGGGGCCTTTGAAAAACAGGCCCTGAGATGTCAGCTTCACCGTGTGGACACGGAGGTCCGTTTGGTAAAGCTGACCATTTGTCCTACATGGCTCCAAGATACTTAAAAAATCTAAATAAACCTGAAACAAAAATGTAAGATGATTAATGTAGTTTCCATATAACATTTCACAAATGACATGATTAATATACAATTGTTGACCTCAGGATATCACCTCTTAGATGTGATATCCCGATAGCATTATCCTTCGCAGTTCCTTAGCAAGACGAAAAAAAATCTTATTCACAAGATGCTTTTATAATAAGCCGAACATTCGTCACCGAGGCATTCTATATATATTCTCATGGCTTCTTCCGGCATAATCTGTACCGTGGATTAGTGAATGTATTATGTTTCGTTTCTGTGTCACGAAGTCTGCACCAAAGTCTTTATATCTTTACACTAGAGAGGAGAGCAATAGCAGAGACTGTGCATAACCCTCACGCATTCACTTAATTAGCCGTTCCCCATCGTGATTCTAGTAGTTTGTAGTAAACACGCGAAGAGGGCGTTTTTTTTTTGCGTTCGAGAAAAGTCGTAGAAAACATGGGGAGCAATTCGCTGGCTTTTCTTTGTGTCTCCGGCTTGCATGGAGCACACGTAGAGGGAGACTCGAGCGTCCACACACACACACATACACACACGATAAGTAAGGAAATGCTTTCCAGGGAAAAGCCTCCATACAGCAGTCCACTTCTTCACGAGAGACGACTCGACTCACCTTCTGTAATGAAAGTTTCAACCATTGTTCGCGAAACAAGAGAGAGAAAAAAAAACTGGGTGCATTATGTTCACGACATCTTACGACTCCGTGGGTTTCGCGATGTTTTAGTCTGGGGCAATGGCTTCCCTCATCTTTTCATTTATTTACCACGTTGGACGGGAGGAAAGAAAAACCCTTGAAATGTTTTCTTCTTGCGTACTATAAAAAATATTTTACAGAGGTGATTATTATTATTTATTTATTTATTTAATTTCAATTATATACAAATGCTTCCGATGATTATCTTAAATAGTATTTTGTCGTTAATGCTATTAGTTAACGTTGTTACAGTTGATTGCAGCCAGTATCACCCGTTATCAGAACGAAGAGGCGAACACTTGGGTACACATCGATTTAATACAAACGTCTCTCTCTTTCTCTCTCTCTCTCTCTCTTTCGGTTACGTTTAGCCTACAAATATTATTTTTAGATACACTTGCTCGCTAATTTATCACGTTTCCAGATCTCGACTCCATTCACGTTACTTTTGTCGCAGTGTTTTTCTTCAGAATAATACGAAAATAATTTGCTTTACCATTTTTTTTTTTTTTTTCTACCTCATTGGTATGAAAATTATATTGATTAAAAAGAAGAATTTTGTCACGTAGGTTTGTTTGGAAATTCCATAAAAAGAAAAATAATGAATAATAGAATAATTAGTGTGATGATGAAAATAATGAGTCATTAATTTGTACTTAATGGAAATGTAAAAAAAAAAAATTTTTTTAATTTTTAAATAATTTTTAAAAATAATTTTCTTAAAATTTACAATAAAAATCGAAATTTTTAAAAAATTTTTAAATGATTTTTTAAAATTATTTTCTTAAAATTTACAATAAAGATCGAAATTTTTTTTTTTTTTACGAACTTCAATTTTTGCGTATATATGAATTATTCTAAATTATATAATGAACGCCGGAATCTTGTAGGAAGGAAAAAAATTCAAATGAAGAATTACTGCAAGATTTTGCTCAACAATTGGAAGCTACTGATACTTTTGAGTGTACGGATGCCGATCTTGGTACGTCGTTGAGGCTCTCAACGTCCTCTTCAAGGCTGTACGGATTAAAGGGCTCGGTTTGCACGGCAACGTCCTCGTAATCGAGTTCCAGTGCGTCCTGCTCGTAGATAACATCGTGACTTCTCGGGCGTGCGACCGACGGTATCCAGGGCTGCGGAACACCTTTACCAAGTGCGAGAAATACCGCGGCGGTGGTCAGCAGCACTAGAGAAGCGACGCCGAAGACAAGACGCCACGAGCCAGCGATCTTGAAAGCGAGAAACTGTCTATTAGTTAAATAATTATGAAAAGAAATTTTTTTAAATTAATATTTTCCGAGAGTTTGCGTTGGGTAAAAGCATTATTAGCACACCACACGTCAGGCATTTTCTGTCGTGGCCACAAATAATTTATTACGACTCTCGGAATTCAGCCTAATTAGCACTGACAAATGGGTTAGCATATACGTAACTATATAAATTAACAAAGTAGATTAGCTTCCTCATAAAGGAAGGTTTGTTGATGGCGAGGCAAAAATAATTATGAAGCTAGGTTCGCATGTGCAAGGTTTGACTTTGTAATTGTTTTGAAAAAATGATGAAAATGGTAATTTTTATTAAAATTTTCGTTAATTTATCGATTTCGCTTAAATTTAGTATCGAAAATTTGCCACCCTCTGTTTAAGTTTTATACAAAATTTAAGATTCGATACTCGAACCGTTTTCGAGTTATAGAATTTTCAAAAAAAAAATTACGAAAATGCGAATTTCTATCAAATCTGAACTACTTTATCGATTTCGCCCAAATTCAATACCAAAGGTCGCACGACCCCGATAAAGTTTTATGCCAAGTTTCAGAAAATTTTTTTCATGAAAACACGGCTTCCTCTATGCGGAAGCGAAAAATATATAACAGACACGCAAAGGACCGGAAAAATTAAAAATACAAATGTGAAAAGACAAAAAGCACTGCAGCTAACTCAAGCACCCAAGATGCATTTCCTGGAGGTTACAATAGTTATGAGAGAGGGACGAAAAGGGAGCTAATGGGCTGGTAGAAGAAGAAAAAGAAAACAGGACACTTTACCGAGCCGTGTAGTGCCTGCGTGACGAAGTAGTTTGCAGCGAGTAAACCTGCAGCACCGAGAGTTGAGCAAAGAGCGCAAGCTGCTGCAGCGCAAGCCGGTGATTCGGCAGGCGCAAGATCAGCTATTGCCGCTAGTGCACCTGCAGGTGCTGTTCCAGAAACAAGAAGAGCCGCTATTCCCAACCAGGCAGCACCCAATGCCTGACAACCCGCGTAACCGGCGACGAACAAAAGCGCAGCCGGTATAAAATGAGCTGGACAATCAATTTCATATTCTCTTAACATAATTTTTTTTTAATTATCCATAAATGGGGCATTCTATAAGTTTTGGAAAAAAGACAAATGTTTATCCTTCAAAATATGTTTTGCCTACTCTGCCAATTTTTTGTTGTTGTTGATTCTCCACATACAACTTTGAGTAATATAAAATTAAGAACGAAATGAAAGAATTTTGGATTCAGTAGAAAAAATATACATAATTAGTAAAAAGTGGTCCAGTTGATAAAGAATTCATCACATAAATCAGATATTCTCTCTGGATCGAGATACTTTTTTTTCATATTGGAATAAAAATAAAATAAAGTAGCATCGAGTACGAAAAATGATCAGAATCCAATGGCTGGTATATTTGCCACGTAATAGAATTAGAAATAGAGAGAATTTATTTTGATTCTGGTTACCTGTGTAAACTACCAATTTTCTAGCAGTTGTCGTTGATACAATTCCGGATTCTCGTACATGATCAACCAAAAGGCCACAAGTCAGCGCAGCCATAAAATGACCAATGTGGGGCAACGTCGTGAGCACCGAATCCTGCGTTGGTCAAAAGTCATGATCATCAACTTGTATATTTTTTTTTTTTTTTTTTTAATGGTATAAAAAGCGAAAGTCGCATTTCCATTATATTGTAGCACGAATCTTCTATATTGTCGTTCGCTAATAATGAAGTCACTAGATTTAATAAACTCACGTTGGCTGTTGAGAATCCGTAAATGAGCTTGAGATACTTGGTCATACCGAGAGAGAGAGTAGCGTCGCCCCATTGATTGCCCATTGTGGCTACCGCTGACGCCCATACCGGAACTGATCTCAGCAACTTTCCCCAGGGTATCACAGCCGCCTGATTTTATTATTATTCTTCATTCAATTTATAATTACAACTTTTAAAGACTTTTTTTTTAAATAATTTTTTTTGTTGCGCTGACGTTCTATGAAAATTCATGAAATAAAAAACAGCCACTCTTAACTTTAGCTAAAACCGTGTAGATTAAAAAAATATATTTTTTTTTTATTCAAATAAACCAATACCGAGATACCGAATGCAAAAATACCGAGATTTTTTTTTGTGGTCTACCATGTTTTCTTTTATGAGTTTAGAATTATTTAAAAATTAAAAAATTAAAATTTGTGTAAGCATAGTTCAAAGTATGCTTAATAAAATATCGTTCCACCAATTATTAAGTAATAAATTAAATATTAAAAAATAGAGAAAAAAGAAGAAGCAGTTATGGGTTCCCCAGAAGTCACTTACATTTGTATCGTGCTGATATGACTTTGGTGTATCTTTCACGAATCTTCCAAACGTGAAATACCAGCACAGAGCCAGAAGAACGAGGCCGTAACAGAGTGAATCTCTGCCAAAAGAGCGTACAACAGCAGTTCCGATCCACCCAGTTAGGCAATATCCGACGCTCACAGCTTTTGTCAAGAAATAAAAAAAATTTATTTTTTATATCAGTCGAATTTATTATACGGGAATTTGAATGGCTCTTAAAAATCACAAAAATAATTAATTGATTAAAATAAATTATAATAATAGTCTACAAGTTCCTCCGATTTTTTTTCAAAAGAATATAATATTAATTGTATGAAAACGAGATGGTAAAAAAATGAACATAAACAAATGTTGCGTAATTACCTGCGTAACAACTGAAGTACCAACTTCTGTGGTTGCTCTTGAACCAGGTCATGGCAAGCATATGAGCCGCTGGCATCGTAGCACCCTCAAGAAAAATTTGAGATTCGATCTCGTGGATATTAATATTTTAAAAAATAGATGCCTTGCAAATTGCTTCCTCATTGTCGTAGATTCCACAGTAGACATAAAACGTCCTTTATAGAAAGAAGCTTTGAAAACCAAAAAATAAAGACAAAAAAAATGAGGTAGCAACGTGCAAGTTTTGTTTTTTCAATTTCTTCGAGCCTCTAATGAAGAACGATAAAAAAAAATATCTGAAGAAGGAAAATGATTTTATGCCGAAGGCGAGTGCAGCAATCACACGAGTTGAGAAAAAGTTTCTCGCACGAGTTTCGTACATAACTTTATCGCACTAGTGCGAGAAGTGGGCACTTTATCGCACTAGTGCGATAGTAGTATATTACAATACGAGTGCGATGAAACTTTTTCTTCTCTTCAAGAAGAAGTTTCATCGCACTCGTATCGTAATACACTATTATGCTTCACGAGTGCGAGAAGTGCCTACTTCTCGCACTCGTGAAATAACAGTACATTACGATACAAGTGCGATCAAACTTGTTCTTGACCATTGTGAGTTTGCAGCACGAGCCGAAGACGAGTGTTGCAATCACACGAGATCAGAAAAATGTTATCCCACAAGTTTCGTATACAACATTATCGCACTAGTGCGAGAAGTGTGCACTTCTCGCACTGGCATAAAGTTTTATACGAAGTTTTATACGAAAGAAAAATAACACACTTGGATTTACACTGAATCAACCCCAAATTTAAGATCTATTGCAACTCACGGTACAGAGTCCTTGAATTAGTCGAAGTGCGACATGAGAGGGTCCTCTCCAAGCGGCTGGTACCAAAAGCGACGCTAGACAGGCGCTCAAAACAGCTCTGGAGAAGACCATCGAAGGTCCTGATCTGCCCCAAACGAGGCATCCACCCAAGATCGGTCCGGCGACTTGACCCCACAGAAACGCCTCGCGCATTATCGATTCCGCACGTTCCTCTTGGCGCAACTATGACGAAACCAACAGATTTCTTAGAGGCTGCAATTCGTCGAAAATAATCATAGACCTTTAACGTCACTTTCAATGACAATATTAAAACCATGTCTCACTTCCAAAAGTATAACTTCGAAATCTTCGGTTCGATTTCGACTGGTAATATTGACGAGCATGTCGCAATGCCACGAGGTGTCGATGATCGCATGATTGTCCTCTTGATTGGCAAGCAGTGCAACAGAAGAGCTCACTTCAACGGCGCCGCATAGTGCAAAACCGATGGCAACGAGGGAGGCGACTATGTGACGGGCTCGAACAGCCGCTGCAAAAGAGACGAACCTTTTAGATCTGGCAAATTTTCGTTCATTGAACCAATTGTCCTCATCGCGTCGTTATTCGCTTTTACGATGATTCATGAGCAGAGGGCGACCTGCCTCAAAAATGCGTTAGAGAATCATTGAAACTGTAACCAACTTTTAGTATTAAAATACGAACATCAGACCCTGAAGAAGAAAAAAAATAGAATGATCGCCGATGTCTTCACGAAAAAACAAACATTATGCTAATCAGGATCGAACTATCTACGATTACAAGTAAAAACACAAGTGGCTTTTGTAATTTATACACGAAATTCCATCTCCTCAAGGCCATTACCACGATCAAACAGAAAATAATTTTATCACACGTGATACTCTGACTAATATATGACGCGACCAACATTTTTTGGTTCACACGACGAATCAATGTCGCACTTCTCCCTGTTATTATATAATCCCTCTCTCTCTCTCTCTCTCTGTATGAAGACAAGCTACTCATTTGTTTGCTTGTAAAAACGATTTTTCTTCTTCTCTCTCATCGTCGACGTTATCACGATGTGACACTACAAATAGGATTTAGAAATTGTGTCTTCAACTACGTCTACACCCACCGATGACTCGTGTTCCAACGCCAAGTTCAGAGATTGTTGTGACGTACTTACTAAGTTTTTGTCAACTATGGTTGGACAATCATTGTCTTTATATTCAAGGACAATTCATTTGGTACAGGACGTATTGTGATATTAAAAAATCTTGATTAAAAAACAGGTCGTCATCAGCAAAGCAACGAAAATTGGAACCCACTGTGGCGAAATCAATTGTCCATCTAAATATTTTGTTCTCAGTCCCATCAGCAAACAAAAGTGGACAAACTGGTAGCAGAGCCTTTTTATCACGAAGAGGAACGTTCGGTAGGCGAGAGTGAAGAGAAAGGAAGAAATTGACACCAACTAACACCAAGCTCAGTTAATCACTGTATCATCTCGTTAATTGCTTCCTCTGTACAGTTAGGAAACGCGTCTCCTAGCTGAAGACGAGGAAGCCAATTATTGAAAACGTCACTGTTGGAAAAACTGATGTTCGACCACTGCTAATTCAATAATGAACAAAACAATCAAGTACAAACCTCTGACTTCCTTAGCAGCCTGCTTGATTTGAACACTACCTCGCTTCACAAGCTGAACACTACCTTTTCTCATGAAGTCTGCCATTTCACAAAGCTTGAAAAACAGACGGTGCGACAATGCATCCTTCTCCTTATCTTCAATCTCGAGTTATTTGACGATTCCCACACCACACCTCTGATCACTATCTGCTTCAAGTGATTTTTCGGTCTCTCGCACACTCCTGTTTCTCTCTCTCTCTACTATCAAGAATAAATTATCAAAGCACGCAGAAACGTGGCCTCGACTTTGATTACACGAATTGGAGACGGATTGGGTCTTTTCGTTGATTTCGTAAAGCAGACAATCGACTCGGAATTCAATAAAGGTCGATATTTTGATTAGGTATTTTTGCTTTCGTATTAGAAGAAGCATTGATCTTATGAAAGAGTATGTTTGATTGCTTTGGAATGTTGCGAAATATTTTTTTTACTGTAAAATTAGAAATCTTAAAAGCGCTCGAGTAATAATTTTTGTAGGTTTCACTTTTTTTATCGCATAATATAATAATAATAAAAATTGTATTATTACAAATTTACTTTATATATTATATTATATTATAATAAAATAAATACAAATTTATGTTATTGGTTTGAAAAAGCTTTTGCAATATTGGACAATTATTTTATTGCGATAATAGAAAATCGAAAAAATACAAAAAAAAAATCGGTATTGAATTTTGGGTGTCAATATCAATATTAATATTAAATTTACAATTAGACCTACATTTTTATACACAGAATCGAAAAAATACTAAAAAAAATCGGTATTGAATTCTGGGTGTTAATATCAACATTAATATTAAATTTACAATTAGATCTACATTTTTATACACAGAATCGAAAAAATACAAAAAAAAATCGGTATTGAAGTTTGGGTGTTAATATTAATATTAATATTAAATTCACAATTAGATCTACATTATTATATAGAAAATCGAAAAAATACAAAAAAAATCGGTATTGAATTCTGGGTGTCAATATCAATATTAATATTAATTTTACAATTAGACCTACATTTTTATACACAGAATCGAAAAAATACAAAAAAAAATCGGTATTGAATTTTGGGTGTCAATATCAATATTAATATTAAATTTACAATTAGACCTACATTTTTATACACAGAATCGAAAAAATACAAAAAAAAATCGGTATTGATTCCTGGGTGTCAATATCAATATTAATATTAAATTTACAATTAGATCTACATTTTTATACACGGAATCGAAAAAATATTTTTTAAAATCGGTATTGAATTCTGGGTGGTAATATAAGACAAAAAAATCTAAAACATCTTGTTCATACACTTGTTTTTTAAATCTGAATTTTTTTAAATGCCTCATATGCAATATTTTAAGCACACATTACAAGACCGCTACAATATTTCAAAAATCTTAATAGATTTCAAAATACTCTATTAATATTTCTATATTTCGAATTAACATTCCTATAATAAGTTAAAAACATTTCGGTGCTACGTGAATTTTATGGTAATTACCTCGCATTTCCAGCGCTGCATGTCTCAATTGTACGCTACCCCGTTTTAGACGTACAAGTGCAGCCATGGTCTTTCAGATAAACATGCGCACAGTTTTCGATTTTATATGACAGTATTTGTATTTCCGACACATGACGCAATGTTTAGGTTAAAAAAAGAAAAAAAATACAAAATTTTAATTCTCTCGATGTTGGCACTGGGTCGACTACACCCAACACACTGGTAATCGAGCGGGCGGTTACTACACGAGTGAATGAACATGATGGTTAACGAGTCTTGATACATTAAGTATCCTCTCCTCGGTCAGCCTTGAAGCATCGTTTGACGCCTACCTTTGTCGCATTACTATAGTTGTACTCGGATGCTTTTGCCTTACCAGCATCCAAAAAGTACAACACGTTTTCCTTTCATGCATTCTCGGCCTGATAACTATTTTATCACTTTCTAGTGCAATTTAAGTAAATTTCATAATAACCTTATTATGATAATTTTGTAGTAACACAAGTAAAGTAGGAAAACAAGGAAATAAAAGATAATTCAGTCAATTGATCGGTGATTTTTTTATTATGCAATTCTATACTTTTATAAAAATATAATTCATTTTATCGGTTCTGAGTAATCGGAGTAGAGCACATAATAGATTATTTTTCCACAAAAATGACGGTAATTTAAGTTTGACGTCAGTTTTACGATCGAATGGCTCAAGTCTAGCTTTACAAAGAAAAGTACATAAGAAAATGTTTAATGACACTATAAATCTAATAAGGAACACGTGACAATTGGTTTTGTTACTTATTTAATAGAATATAAATGTTTGCGAAACGTAGAATTTCGATATAACATCGTTTTTTCTTCTTCTTTTTACGGTGCGATCGGGGGTTATTAATACGATTGGAAATACTCGTTCAATTTCTTTGAAGCAATTGTCATTGACCTCCGTGATTGAGAAAACGGAATCGGAATTACCTTCGGTTTCCTCCGCAAAGGTGAATGACTTTTACGACCTAATGATAGATAAGGAATCTACATTATCGGTCGGCGGTAACTTGCCGACCGTTCGCTGTAATCATCGTCTGTCGATAATGGCCAAAGCAGATAATCGAATTAATCGCGAGTTCATTATATAACTTTTAATAAGCACAAGTTTAGAGGCTAATTTCGAAGAAAAATCCTATTACTCCAATATTCTATTGTAACGAAAAAAGTTCTTCAAAGACTGCAAGTCTTGTATTGTATTTTAATAACTTAACCAATGATAAATGAATAAAATTCAATCCAGAAGGATACGACACCCTTGAAAAAATAATTTACAGTTTTCGTTACCGATAAAGCATGAAATATACTCAGTCGGTAAAAAAACCTGTAAATCATTTCAGTTACCAACTGAGTATGTTTCTAAAATCCAAAACCTAAAACATTTATTCCTCGATTCCATGATTCACAGACCGAACACTTTTCAAAACGTTTAATTTTCAATTACCATCAACAAAAAACAAAAACAGATAAAAATGCGTTAGAGACATTGTTGCATGTAACTCCGTCGGTAACATAGTTTTTATCTCATAAAATGTTTTGCAGAACCCCAGCAGGTTGCGTGATGCACAGCAGGTGGTTGTTCCCGACAGAGAGTCGTGAACGGGCCCAAAAGATGCCCCGTGCCCCCTCTCTTCGGTACGATCCCGTGTTTCTCTCTCTCTCGTACAGCGCCTGGCGTCGTCATAGAATCCACCTGAGCTCTGCTATTGGTCGGTTCCGGGCAGGTCAAACGGCAGCACATCGGTAGCGGCATTTGTCATTATTCTCTCTTGTAATAATCCAAGAGCAGCACACATCGTTGACTGAAATTTCGCAAAAATTAAATCTTCCAGCTATTTTTTTCGCTCGTGCGCGTTCTAATACTTGTGGTGCTACATATATATATATATATATATATATATTTTACAGAATTACGTCAGGAGAGATTCTCAAACAAAAAAAATCGTGCGCAACTCTTCACGCAGGATCGGTTTTGTACGTTTCGACGACAGGAATCGGCAACGCTCTCCTCGCACGTAAAACTCAACAACCTACGTCTCTCACGACTGATATAAATAGATTACATTATTTTACTAAATTAACGATTTTTCTTATCATGTTTGTGCTTCGATCAATCGGCTGCTGCAGAATCTTCGTTTTCAAGAGAATATCGAGCGAGTATCTTCAATTAGCTTTGTGTGTGTAAGTGAAAGTGTATTATATATATATATATATATATATTGTTTAGTGGGTAATTGTGAATTATAGTGTAACGTGTTGTAAACGTGTAGTTAAAAAAAAAAAAGACCCGTGAATGAACGGATTAGCTTGCTGTTGTCATTGATCCAGAAACCCCGAAGGGATAAGAAATTGAAGGTTAGTCGAGTTTATGTTTATTATCTCTGGAAATAAATAATAAGAATTGAGAGCTGAAGTAGCTCGATCACCATAATTCGTAATACGTACTATTATGAATGTACGAGTAGCTTCTGTTTCAAACTTGTTTTTATGTTGTGTATTGTCAATAAACTTACTGCTGTTAATAAGAAATGAGGGGCAGATAAATTGACTGCAAAAGTGTAAAACTGTGGTTACAATGAAACGATTTACTCGTGTTTTCTGTAATAATAGTAGCTTCTGCATTTATTCACGCTTTTTCTTGCGTTTTGTTTTCTGTTGTGTGAAACTAATTGACTCTGTGTGATAATTGTTTATGCTTTCTTTACACAGTTTTGTATTATTATTTTTTAAGTCCGATTATATTTATAATTAAATGAATTTAAATTTATAATTAAATAAATATGAGACAAAATACGTTGATTCGCGGCCACTCAAGCTTCTGAAGTCCCTCAAAATCCTTCGCATTGTTTGAGGTTGTCGTTTCGGTGTTTTTATTATTTTTGCTTTCTCATGCAGAAAGCTTTGTTTTCGTGAAAAAAATTTTTTTCGAGTTTTTCACGACGGCGGACTCGGAATGGTCCAAAACGTCGGGAAAAGTGATTTAGAACTAGTGTTCGGGTGTATGTATGTATGTATGTATGTATGGGGCATTCCATCACAACTCGATCAACATCTGGCGATGATATCTCAGATTGACTACGTAATTTTTTATACGATAGTTTTTGTCGAAAAAACACGTACCACATTTTTTTTTAGATTTTTTAAACACTTTTTGCATGAGATATGATTTTTTGATTTTTTTTTAAAAACCTACGTTTTTAAAAATCTGAAAAAATTCTGAAAAATCTTATAAAATATAACAACATTTTTGAGTCTTGTGCGAAGATGGAGATTTTATAACTACCAATGATAAATTTGAAAAATAATTTGAAAAATAATTTGAAATATAATTTGAAAAATAATTTGAAAAAAAATTTGAAAAATAATTTGAAAAATAATTTGAAAAATAATTTGAAAAATAATTTGAAAAATAATTTGAAAAATAATTTGAAAAATAATTTGAAAAATAATTTGAAAAATAAAATAAAAGACTAAAATGTTTTTTTGAAAATTCTATAACTCGAAAACGGTTCAACTGATCTAAATTTCAGCATAAATCTTTTAAAAAGGTATATAAATTATTTGATACTGAATTTGGACAAAATCGATAAAGTAGTTAAGATATTACAGAAATATATTTATATAGTATTTTAACACTTTTTGCCTGAGATATGATTTTTTCTGAAAATTCTGAAAAATCTTATAAAATATAATAAAATTTTTGAGTCTTATGCGAAGATGGAGATTTCATAATTACCAAAGATAAGTTTGAAAAATAATTTGAGAAATAGAATAAGAGATTAAAATGTTTTTTTGAAAATTCTATAACTCGAAAACGGTTCAAGCAACTGATCTAAATTTCAGCATAAATCTTTTAAAAAAGGTATATAAATATTTGATACTGAATTTGGGAAAAATCGATAAAGTACTTAAGATTTCATAGAAATATATTTATATAGTATAAATAAAAATCCACAGCCACAGTTTGAAAAGAAAATACACTGGCTTACATACATTTTTTCGTAATCCAGTTTTTTGTTGGTAAATCTCATAATATCAGTCGGATTATGACGAGAAATAGTTTATTTTGTTTATTGAAAAATGCATTATCGATTGAACGAGTAAATTTTTTAATCGTACAATTTGTTCAAAAGTTACAAACACGTGTATGTGTAATGTTAGATTAGGTCGAATAGACGTTTGTATTATTTTTACAAAGGATACTATTAAAATTTCTCTTCGGTCAATCAATGAAGCATCGTTTGATAAACAAAATAAGCTATTGTTCGTAATAATCGGACCAATATTATGTGTTTTTTAAATATAAAACTGGATGACATAGACATCACATCGGATATTCCTGTATATCGACGTTTTTTCTTTTCAAGCCGTAACCGTCGAGGCATTTACGCATGCAAAACCATTCTTCGGAATAGTCAATAGAACCACCAAAATTTGTAAAAACGCTTTTAAAAATTTAGCACAAATTTGATAATAGCACGTAGCGCTTTAAAAATTGTACAGATAGGAAAATATTTAAACCTGAAACATATTCATTCTACAAAAAAAAAAAACATTTTAATTACCAAATGTACATTCAATAAAAAATTTTTAATCCTCCGAACGTTTCCATGAAAAAAAAGAATAAAGGTTCATTATTAATTACCGGGCAAAAAAAAAGCATCAGAAAAATCTGCAAATATCATAAAAAATATGAGTCACTTAAATCAATTTAAAAGAATCGATCAATAATATTTGGCCAACAAACTATCGATCATAAAAATTGTAAAATTTCTTTACAGTTGTTAAGATACAAAAATAAATAATAATAATAACTAAAGGGCTGAAGGTATAGGAAGGTATAGACACGAAAATATTTAAACCCAAAATACATTCATTCTACAAAAAAAAAACATTTTAATTACCAAATGTACATTCAATAAAAAAATTTTAATCCTCCGGACGTTTCCATGAAAAAAAAGAATAAAGATTCATTATTAATTACCGGACAAAAAATCAATTAAAAAATCAATTTAAAAGAATCGATCAATAATATTTGGCCAACAAACTATTCATCATAAAAATTGTAAAATTTCTTTACATTTGTTAAGACACAAAAATAAGTAATAATACACTTATACACATTCAAGCACAAACCTACTCTCATACACAGAAAATAATAAAAATATAAAAAGTGACGCAATAAAAGCATCGCCACAACTAACAATTAAAAAAAAAAATAATTTTTGGCAACGTAAGAATTGTTTCCTGTTATACCGATGTTTATATTGGCATCGGGTTTGGGTAAAGCGTTATCTCTGTGACTACAAGCGTGGGTGCTGGCTGAATAAGCATATTCTCGAGTTCTGGTTGGCCCTGGCGTGCCTTGGCTATCAGGGTTCCTCGAACAATACTGAGGAAAGAGATGCTGGTGCGCGAGGCGATCTCAGGTCTGTCGGGCCGATCCTTTCGCGTCGGAGACCCTTCTTGGATCGGTTAGGACGGGCCAAAGCGCGTTCGGCTGCTTGCCTCTTTCTTTCTCATTCTTACTTTCCTTGGCTCTGTCTCTCTTACACTCGAGCACAAACCCTCAACGTGCCACAATCCACAGCAGACCTTTTATCTTTCTCTCTTTGCTTCTCTCTTCTTCATCTCGGAATGTGAAACTCAGAGAGAACCCGAACCGTTCTCACTGCAACACCGCCGACGCGTTCAATGCATAACGTTCAACAGGTACAGGCGAAATCCTTCTATCATCGGGCGTTGAGGAGAGTTTCAAGTTTAAATCCAGAGAAGTATTAACATATTTCAATAATTCACAGTTTATTTCGATTATTGACAATAATATATCTTAAGTTATTAATGTATAAAATGATGTAACGGATAACATGTGATTTCAGGAGTGAATTCAGGGACAGCAAGTATTCTGGATTTTCGGACAACCTTCGGAGGACCTAAGCCAAAGAAGATACATTAACAGAAGGAGACAAAGAAAAGAAGTAGTACAGAAAATAATCTTAACCAATTCGTATGAGAATTCGTACTCATCGAGGAAGGAAAGAAGTACTTAGTTATTACCGTTAAAGAGGCAATAACTTTGAAGGATAAATTGTGAAGCCGTGACGATTCGAATTCGAAGTTAATTTACAATGTCGAAGTGAATTTGAATGCTGTACGTCTTGCGGTAAAACCTTCTGACACGCACATTGACGATTTACGAGCGACCCTCGTTTGCGAGCAAAGCCTACGTCTGCTCAGCTGGTACGCGCTCTGGTATACACACGACTTTTTTTGTTGTCTGTTGTTTTTTTTTTTTTAACATCCGCCTTAAGCGCCTTCACGACGCCGTACTTGCCAACGTGACTTATTCGTAGTCACGTTTGTAAGACGCTATATGACTTTGTCGTTCCGTATAAGATTTACATTATAGTATACATATTTGCATCGTTCGTTGGTTCGCATTTCCGCCCAGTGAGCCATTACTCTCGATGACGCGCTTGTAACGCTGTTTTCGGAGTGGAACGCTGATTTTTTTGCAATTGCTATTGAAAGCACTTTAGTAAATACTTTATTAAAGTGGCTTTCACTTTTTTAAATCCAAAAACGTACATTGCAAACTGTGGTGCATCTATTAGATACGGTTTTCTTTTTAATTACACACTGTATATTCGATGGCCTCGACAGGTTCCATAAATCAATGTAAAATCTATCGTAGAGTAATATAAATTCTTCAACTGCAATGATAATCATTAAATTATTTGTTCCCCTATTAAATGTGTTGCAGCACAAATAGTAATTAACGGTGAATTAGTTGAAATATTCTATGAAACTTGAGGTGAATTAATATCAACGTTATATACTCAAGGCCAAGTTCTTGTTTCGTCACAATTGGCCTCGTCCTCGAGCGTCAAAGGACAAAACTCCTCGTAGGTAACTCTATCGAGATTACCAATGTCAGCGCGAGGTTTGAATGGCAATTGGGACACGAGAATGCCTTCCTCGACAACGTTTTCGTTGTCGTCGTCATCGTCGAACTCGGAAAAGTCGTAATCCTGCAAGCCTGCTCTCAATTTAGCATGTTTGAAGTCTTCGTCGGTCAATATAATCGTCTTGACTTTTAGCTTCTTTTTCTTTTTCGATTTTTCATTATCATCCGATATTTCTGATTTCAGTCGTTGCCGAAGGGATTTTCGATGTGTGGTTTTTCCGTTCATTGGTTTCTTCGAGACGATTTTGCTGTCGTCTACAAAATCGAGATCACGAATGGTCTGCTTGGTCGTTGGTGCTTTCAAGGTTTCATCTTTTATCGTGTTTTTCTGAACGTCATCGATATTAGTTAACTCGCCTGAGGTTGATATTGATTTAGCGGCATTATCGTCAACTACGATGTCTTTCGCCGGAAGTTCTTCAGAGTTCTTTCCAGCTCTCGACCCCAATGAGCCCTCGGAATATGCATTTTTATGAAGAACGCCTTTCTCGCTGACCTCGCTTTTACTTGCATGACCACCGTCCGTCATGTCTCTGGCACTTAACGGCAACGAGAACGACCCACTTCCGGCCTCGGCACCTGCTACCGCTTCCATACTCGCGGAATCGATCGGACAAGTTTCCTCGCCGAGTTTAGCAAGCCTTTCGCAACTTCTTTCCTTGGCATTGCTCTTTGAGACGTCTCTCGTGATCGTCGTTGCTATGCCATCACGAGTAAATGTCCTCTCTTTGTCATTTCCACCGGACAAACCGTACGCGCTCACGTCCTCTCGCATCTTCGGATTCTTTTGATACTCCCGTTGCAAGTATTTCTCAAAGCTATCCTTGAAGTATCCATCTATCATTTTCCAGACGTTGCTACTGTACCACGAAAGAATTCCGATGAGAAAAATACCGCGAAATAGTAGGATCAGCATTTTTTTTTTTTTTTCTTTTCTTTCTTACAATTTTTATTTAACCGAATAGAAAGCTGTTTAGCTTCGTGGAGATGTTCGAAGACCTGTTTTCATTTAATTTACACCAGTCAAGACGATTTCACTGCAGTGTATGTACAGGTAGATTGAATATCTGTAACTAAATATTAGGATTCAATAGTTATTTAAGCACGTAGTTACTTTCAGGAACTTCGTTACTTTGCGATCTTTTTACTCAGAGCGAATTCTTAACGATCTGCAGTGGAAATTTCATCCGACGATTGCATTATATAAGGCGGACATGAGGATTTCAAGTCTCATCGTAGCATGGATGGAAGTAAAATCAGTTTATCAGGCCTCTTGAAAGCCCCTTCCACCGTTGGACTTTTCCTTCAGAAGCGATTTCCTAAATGCTTTTGAGCTTTAACCGCGCACTCGAACGGCAACGGGAAATCCAATGTCTTAGAAGCAAGGCGCTTATAAATTGTAAATCCGTGGCACTATCACACTGGCCATTTGGCAAAAGTACAGGTCTGTCGTTGCTAGTTTGATATCACACGATGGAAGGATTACGATGTTCACTGGGAAGACGAGAATGCTGTAAACGCGATAACAAGGCCCTCCGGTATATTCTGCGACAAGCGAGCCGCGATGATGAGAGCTTGGAAATCTGGAAAACTGAATCATTTCGGGTCTCCATCAGACGTAGGCCTTGAAGCTACGTCGTTGTCTCATGAACGGCACTCGACGAAATCTCGTCACCGCACCTTCCCAAGGGTCCGCGTTTCTCATCAACACTGCCTATTCCTCCTCGCCCATGACATAGTCCTTGAGTATCGACAGTGCCTCTTGCATATTAGGCCAAGCCATCGTCACGAATACGAGGAGCGAATTGGCAATTACGAAGAGACGCATCATCTCAACACCATCGGTCGATCTAAGCCACATCCCGAAGCCCTGATTTTCACTTTCGTCATCCAAACGAGATGTTTCACCGGACTTGTTATCCTCTTCCTTGTTACCACTGGTGTTCTGATCTTCACCCTTACCGCTGCCTGAATTATGAAGATCCTTGCCTTCTTTGCCCTTCTCTGGGCGGCCTCGCCTTTTCATGGTTTATGGCGGTAATGAGAACTACCATCTGCGGAAAGAAATGTTTCCATAAGTTGAGTATATAAGGTAATTAAGAATTAATCATTTGAACTCTATAGTAGTTATTTTTTAATTTCATAATATTCTGCCCTAATAACTAATGTCTTTGTTATGCAGATCACCGCTGAGCTGAAATGAGTGAACCTAGACCAACGTTCCTTATGTAAGAACTGACTGTAGGCGTACCAGCCCACATCAAGCCTTACAGTATTACATTTTGATTTTGATTTTTGCTCGACTGCACAAGGTAGTCATGTGCCAAACAAGAACTGGAGTGTGAGCCACGAGTGTCGAAGCCCTGGGTTGCGGTCAACCGCCAACGGAACACGAGGGGATGAAAATGCGCGGGCGTTATCAGCGAGGGACAGACTCGGGATCGTGCGCGTCAGGCGCAACGTTGCGCTACGTCTCGTCACGCAGCTTGATCGCTCTCTCAAACAACCATCTAAGCGAATATAGTTGCAGCTCAGTTAGGGAAGTTCGCCTTGCCCCTATTATTCGCACTTGAACACAGCGACTGCTGGCGTACAGTAGTTTCCCCAAGAGCCCAACTTGTATCTTTTGAGGGAAAATTTCAGTGGTCTCTAGTCGATTATTTCTCGTTAGATGAATAAGGGTCAAATTAGGGTCAAGTAACCGAGAGAATTAACAAAACCCGGTTTATATTATCATCGTAATTATGGCGCACCTGCGAAAAGTGTGAAATATCTTGGCTCGCAGAATCTTCGAAGCTTGGAGCGTATTATCTTGAAGAGATTCAACGGGAATATGGGTCGTTTGTGGATCTCACGACGTCGAACTTGCCGGTGACAGGGTAAAACGCCTTCGAAGAAAAGCAGAACCCACTGCTGAAGATGACGCTATACTGGTGGCACTTTTGTTCACGAAGAAGCGAAGGAGACGAACTTTCTGACTGAAACAAGCACCACCTCCGAGACTTGCGTTGGATAGGGCTTCCCTTCCGGGTAGGTGTGGGTACGTAAGCTTATTATCGACTCCATAGCAGTGCTCGAGGTTCTCAGCGATGCTTTCTTGTCTTCCGTCCGTTAGAGCTTTTCGTCCCAGAAATTTCGACTTAACTTAAGTGCAATATACCACCGTACGATAAATCAATACCGCGATTAAACAGAAATATACTTTTTATTTATTCCATTGAAATGTTCAGTCGATACGATACGCATTGTCATATATTCAAGGCCGCGTCCTTCTAGGTTTTCTACAACTTCTAGCATTTGTATTTCGTTCTGAACACAAAAATTTCCATATCTGTTGCGTTTGGCATATTATAATGAAACATCGAATGGATTTCCGGTAGGATATATGTAATGTTGATTCTCCAGAGAAAGCTTGATAGCGTGTGCTTTCGAAAGCAGAGCGTCTCTGACGGGAGGACGCGCGTTCCCCACGGGTAAGCAAAAGCCGCGATCCCGTTTTCAATAGCGAATGAGGACGGTGAAATGCGAACTCGCGGTGTTCGCGATATCTGGATCATCCACAGTCGGCAGAGAGGCAACGACAAGTTGTCGGAGATTTCCGCTAATACGTTTTCTCGTGGCTGAATGGAGCGTATCTCCTCCGCCGTCTCTTTGCTATTCGTCGTATGTAGGACAGACGCAGTCAGTGCATTGCAGTGTATATATACAGAGAGAACGCGTAGCTTGAAAGTCTCTCGACAACCGGCTAACGTCGGAATGTCGCTCCTGAGGCTTATAGATTATCGATATACGCTTAGAAATTGTCAGAGAGATGCGCTAGTTATATACCAACACTGTGTATTAAAACGGATGTCAGCTTGCTGGTGAATAAACGCAAAACGGTGCGCCAGTATACCACGTAGCACAATGATGAGTGAAAACCGTCTCGTTACTATATAACAACCATACCCAAGGGACATAAGCAAACAGGAATATTATTCTATCTCCACAGATATCGATATTATAGCTATAATCACGAGCTCGAATAACAGAAACCATCGTTGCATCATCATTCCTTCTATCTCACGTGAATATCGAAGAGAAAATTTAATTTCTTCTCCAGTGAGTATCGGAAAAGGATTTACTTGCACATAACTAACAATATATAGTTGATTATGCGGTAGCGGTGTGCGAGAAATATCTACTATCCGTCCGCGGAGCCGTCTCACCGCGAAGAATGGAGACTGTCGTTCAGGAATTATGCCGAAAAATAGAAATGCTTTTTATATATCGAACACGTAGTTTTGAAGGATTTCCACGTGGTAGAAAAGAGAATAATTACCTTCCTTCTTCGCCCATTTCGATCTTCATGTTTTCAACTTCGGAAATCAACTCATCCATTATATTTTCGAGGCTGGTGGAGGACGCGGTCTCGGCATAGTCCGATCATCATCAACTCGTGTCTGGCAATTTGATAAACGAATAAGTCGAGGGTTAAAGTGGTACAAGAGTGGTAAACGGCATTCAGCATAGCCACCCATTCCATCAGCAGTTTCCTCTAATGGTATCCTCGGGCAGGTGCACACTCCATTAAAGTCCTCCTCTCTGTTGAGCAGTGATGTAGAGAGGACACGAGGATGGGATATAACCGCAGATACAACTAAAGCGTAGCGCGGAAAGTTTCGGTTTAAAACTGTAGTAGAGAAAACCGGGCTTGGGAATGGGACCAAGGGTGCGAAACTCACCGAGAGAGATATTTACCACTGGCTCTACCTCTGCTGTCAAGCGAACTATCTTTATCTCGGGTAGTTGGGCAACGATTTCACATACATATATTTTAGGTACATGTCATATACAGTCTCTCTACTTCCACCACTACGCTTCCGGGGCACACTCATGACGATGCGATGATATAAACTCTGAGGGGAAACAACCTCTCGCCTCTATATTTTTCGACCCGTATATGTATACAGACACGTCACATTGCCCCTGTAGTGTGAACATAGAATTTCGTCTTCGTGTTTCACTCGACTCTGTATATACGATTGCGAATAAACGTACCGAAACGAGCATTACCGTGCGAACGAACATTCGTACAAGTGTGATTGTCGCGGATTCTGAATATTCACATTATTTTACGGCTATAGAGTAGTAGACGACACCAGACCGCTTTATGGCTTCCTTCACTTTTACACCTCGATTTCCCGAAGAGACGTGTGTTTATGAATAACTCCAAGGAATTATGAACTAAATAGGGCGAGCGCGGACTAGAGCGCGTTTCAGATACGAAATTTGACAATGCGAGAGGCGTGAAGGAACGGATACCAAAGTTGAAATTTTTGTTTGTCCGAGAGAGTTCATTAAATTAACGATAAATGTATGCGCGATGCGAGAAGGCGTGATACTATATTTGAAACGCCCGCAACTGCCCGCACGGAAAATTGCAGCTGCGCGCGGTTTATCAAATATTTGTCCCTCGACATTGCATATCCCTCGACGATATGACCCCGCCAAAACGCTTCCATCCCCGAGCCTCCTCTGTAATCCAACAGATATTCCGATTCTCTCGACAATCGCGAAACTGCGCGATTTCCGAGGGAATATTATCGTTGAAATTCCATCTCGATTACATGCGGAATATCGCATAGGTTTATATACGTGTATAGACACAGACACAGTTTCAACGTCTGTTATATGTGTTTAGTTAAACTATATCGTATACATTATAGTATGCATTCTCATGGGTCTCCGAATCGTTCGAATTCTGTCCACTGTCGGAGTTCAGACAGAGACCACCGCCCTCGTACAATCGATATTATTCCTCGAGGATTCTCCGGAAGTAGGTATATGGTCGAGGATACCTGAATTCTGTTGCTTATACTGTACATCACATCGACATAGTAACCGGCTCGTAGCTGCTTTATAGTTTGCCCGAATTTATACTTTACTAGTTAGAACTGAAAGATGTTTCGACTATTTGTAGTATTTTTAGTCGTACAGAGTAATTCAGCTAAAGGAAGAATACCTACCAATGAATGAACACAATTATGATTTCGTTTATGAATAGTGTCTGGGCTTAGAAATCCTTAAACGAACATTCCTAAAGTTTATTTTTACATTGGAATACGACGCGTTTCAATATTTTATCATTTGGGTATATTAGCACTAGCAATCTTAGTTTCAGGTTACGTTCATCCAGGAGAACTATGACGAGCAGCTGACTGATAGTTTTAAAATAAGATTTTCGGAAGAAAAACGGTCGGAACGGCACGAAAAGTGTTAAATACTAAAAGTGACGTTCCAAAGTTTATTTTGTGACCCTGGGAATGCGGTTTTAGCTGCTCAGACGTTTGATTTGGGGTTGTTCAGACGTTGGGTTGAACATTCAGGGTGTATCCAATGAATGAACGGCCGTTCATTCATCGGCGTATCGTGTTCAAAACATTGAGCCAATGAATGAACGATACGATTGAACTCAAGTAAACCGTGCTGCATTATAGCCGGATTGTGTTTGAATTTATTACGATTAAAGGGATCAAAGAATAGACAGTCAATGAAAAAAGTAATAAGAATATAATAAATAGTACTGAAAAAAATGAAAAGTAATAATTACGCAAGTACCAAGAAGTAAAAAAAAATAAAGAACAAGAACTAATAGCGAATACACGAGACCGTGAGGTCAAAAAAAGCCCGAAAAAAAATTAACACTGATAAACTTGATGCTGAACCCATGAATCAGTAAAAAGCTAAATAAAAAAAAAGAAAAAAAAGTAATGGCTAAAAAAAAACTCCAAACAGTGAGAAAGAACAACAAGACTGGCAAAATATAGTATTTAAATGCCGTTCACTTATTGCAAACTTTGTAATAGCGTTATTACATTAAGCAAGAAAAAGTCTATTAATTTTTTAAAACACACTTGTTTATGCAAACGTTCGTTAATTGAATACTCCGTTACCTACCCGTATTTATTCGATTTTACGTTCGTATTGAATTGGTGTTCATTAATTGGATTTCATCTGTTCATTCAGTGACCAAAATACGTCTTTTTTCACATTGCCTTCAATTGTAATCGAATATTATGTCTGTAATGGCTTGTTAGGGATCTAACTTATCAAAAAGGACTGCAATATGTGAGCTTATTTACCTAGTAATACATTTATATCGACGCAAATTTAGAATCTTGCTAACCGTTCGTTCATTGGTAGGATCACCCTAGTTTCTTTGAGATCCTTCCTGCTATCAAAATCATAATAATTACATCTAAAATTTTACATCGGAGGGAACGGTTGAAATAAATAAATGGTGTATATTGTTATAATTATATTACAAACGCATTTAGTTGGCTTCACCTATGAAAGCGTATATTCAGAAATTCACTCCAGTTGTAATTAATGTAACTGTGCGGTTGGTGCGGATGTGTAACGAATACAGTTAGAACGCGTGTGTTTAGCATCGCTATATCAAATATCATTTCAAGTTTTGAGGAGCTCTAGTGGGCTGCAACGACCATCGTTAGAATAGACTTACTGTTCGGTAGTACACGAACGTTAAAGCCGCTTTTCGACGTGCCCAGGCTGTACGGTTCGTCGCAAGCTACAGCATAGCTTCCCGGCTCGTTCAAAATACTCATGTAATGTATAATCCCTGGAAAATATTTGAAATACGACAAAAAATGAAGTCTTCTGTTTGAAAAAAAAAAAATGTGCAGCACCGCATTAGTGGGGCGGCTGATGTATGGCTTACCGTTCGTAACACTCAGAGAAATAGCCGTACCGTATACACCGTCCGTTGGATTGGCAACTTCGACTGTGCGTCGAAATATCGTTTCGTCTGCTCGCCGTTCACCGACAACCAGATCGCCGATGAAGCGAGTCTCGCGATTCTCATCGAGGAGCCTTGTCTGTAATTCACCATGGATTTCAAGATAAATACACAGCTTTACAAGAACAAAAAGCGTACATATACAAAATGCAATTGAAAAAATGTTAAATTGCAGTATTTTATAATTTCCATTAATTAAGTTGATTGACACATTACCTCTTTATGATTCAGCATGTCATCTTGAGTGAAAAGCAATCGTGCCTCGCCGAGCTGTCTCACATCGTAGTTTCGTAGAGAAGACGAGACGAGAATGACATCCGCAAGAAGGAGAAGCAACGCTGTAGAGAGACAACGAAACATGATGCCTGGTTAAGTTGTATGGTTTCTTCTTTATTGACTCGTCGATGTTTCTCGTGTCACCGAGTCTTTTATAGTCCGCTGAAAACCCGTAGTACAGGTATGCGTCTTGTATATGGTATATGTTGGAGAGGGTTCGAGCGATGACGATACCGCTTATCTTCTTCCGTACGTGCCCACAGTCTGGCTTAAGCCTTATTCCTTTCTTTTTTTCTTTTTTTTTTTTTTTTTTCGCCGTATCACCCCTATCCCCGAGGTACTTTGCGGGCTGCGCGAGACCGGAATACAAAGAAGGTACATTCTTTCGCAAAACCCGGTTACTTGATGGCTTACCGGTGAAACGCACCGCAGGTAGCACCGAATACTTTATCTCTCGGGGACGCGAATATATCAGGCTGCTGAGAGAAGTACGAGCGACCCGTAGGTCAAGAGGCAAAAGATTAGAACAAACCCGCACAATCCAACCCCTCCCAAGATGGAGCTAGGAATCACGGATTTCAACGAAATCGGGATTACCAAATCGGTTCAATTCGTGCCTGAAATAAAATATGTACATTGTAATCCAATCATCCAATATTCACTTTCCGAGCATCAGCCAGTTGATCCAATCTCTTGGCCTGTAAAACGACGACAGTGTAGCAAACCAGAGACGAGCGATTGGCGTATTTAGCAGTAAACTATAGCCGATTCAGTGACGAACAAACCCGAACAATCCAACCCCTGCCAACACGGATCTAAGAATCACGGATTTCAACGAAATCAGGATTACCAAATCGGTTCAATTCGTGCCTGAAATAAAATATGAACATTGTAATCCAATCATCCAATATTCACTTTCCGAGCATCAGCCAGTTGATCCAATCTCTTCGCCTGTAAAACGATGACAGTCTAGCAAACCAGAGACGAGCGATTGGCGTATTTAGCAGTAAACTATAGCCGATCCAGTGACGAACAAACCCGAACAATCCAACCCCTGCCAACACGGATCTAAGAATCACGGATTTCAACGAAATCAGGATTACCAAATCGGTTCAATTCGTGCCTGAAATAAAATATGAACATTGTAATCCAATCATCCAATATCCATTTTCCGAGCATCAGCCAGTTGATCCAATCTCTTGGCCTGTAAAACGATGACAGCAAACCAGAGACGAGCGATTGGCATTTAGCAGTAAATTATAGCCGATCGAGTGACGCATTAGCACTGGTATAGGGCGAGAAGCGAGGAGAGGAGCCGAACGATGCTGCTGCTGTGGCTTCTGTTGGCAAACGTCAAGATATAGGTAATGGGGCGGGGGCGCAACAGTTGCGTGGGTGGATGCGCGTTTCATGAGGGAGTGGATGCTGGGGAGAGGCTGGAGGAGAAAAGCACCACCAGCAGCAGCAGCAGCAGCAGCAGCAGCAGGAACGATGCGAGAGTCAGGGGATGAAGTGAAAGGGTGGCTGAACGCGAATGCGAGAGACCTACGTGCCTCAGTAGCCTTCTTGCAGCCAGCCCGACGCAGATCGCGCGGTCCAGCTTCCGCGTTAATCTTATTCGCGTATACTCTCGTTCCACTCTTACCGGCTACCGGCTTTTACCGGCACGATATTAAGTATCTCTCTAGTGTGCCTAATGAACTTCCGTATGATCTGTGCATATCGTTTTCGTGAATATCGCGTGAATATCAATTCAACTCAAATAAGCTGATGTTTTTCTTTTTTTTCTTCTTTTTTCTCGTAATGACAGAATTATAAAAGTTCATTAATTGGAAACTGAAGGTACTCGGTGATGACTTTATTAGAGCAAATATACAAAAATTTGTAACCGGTTCTACGAATTCTCCTCAGACATGTGATGATTTATTTTGGCACACTGTTGTTTTTTTTTTTGCTTAATCCACTTAAAAGTTTCAATCAGAATAAGAGAATATTGATAAAATTCGGTAAGAAGCCCTCGGCTGTTCTTGAATTCCTACCAATTTTTCAATTCGGAGAGACTATTACGTACACGTAATAAACAACTCACTGGTGCTCGATACAAGCGTCATGTTTCACATCACCCGTCAGTCTTTCCAATGTTTGGTACCTTATTCCTGCTCGCGCGCTTCGGATACTCGATATACCAATGGATACACTTTTATAGTGGGCATGATGGATACACGATCGAGAGGAGAAATAACTTTCCTGGCCTATTTCCTTTATTTTTCATTCTTCTTCTTCTTCTTCTTCTTCTTCTTCTTCTTCTTCTTCTTCTTCTTCTCTATTCCCACAGGGACGATAGAGAGCACTAAAATAAAGTAGCTAATGGCAGTGTCAATATTTAAACACCAAAATCGAGTGAACATTAATAATTTTCATCAATCAACCGTTTTGATAAGTATACTCAAAGCGACCTATCCTAATTAGAGCTGAAACTCGTTGGCACGGAACATTTGGAATGAAATGAAAAACTCGATTAATCAGCTAACTATGCAATCACACATGGTTTTTTTTTTTTTTTTTTGTTTAAAGAACGATGAAACGGTGGCATGCGATATTCCTCTTTCCCGGCATCCCATATTTCACTACTACCCTCGTTCGTTATTAGTGCGGCGAGTGTGCTAGAGAAATGAGCCAGTAGGTGGAATGGAGGGAGGATGGGGGAGGGGGAGTGGGTGTCAGAAGGGGTGAGACAAAAGCACTGTATACATATATAGCGCTATTGGCAGTTGACTAGGTTGCGCGAATAAATTACTGGGAATTCCCACGTCTGGTGTACGCGATAGAGAGAGAGAAAGAGAGAGCAGAGCGCGAAACGGACGTCGAGTCGTGGCACACACAACTCTTGACGGGTCCCCGGAGAGCCGGCTAGACACGTAATTAATTTAAAGAATTCATTATGGATAGAAGCGTGAGGTAGACAAACACGGGGCCGGTGTTCGCACAACTTTCGTTAAAAGAAATGTCTGATTAGTGGTAACGCTTCTGGAACAACAATTAACATTAATGTTTAAAAACATTTCTCTGTGCTTTGGTTTTTTTTTCGGTGGCCTGGTAGCGTTAGGGATGCAATTTTCAAATCGCCAAATTAATGAAATTTTCGAAAAGCAAAGAAAAAATGATTTACAGAGAGTTGTACTATTTGTTCCAGATTTTTTTTGTCACTGCTGAAACCAATTTGATTAACCGATTCCCTTGCAAACCGGATTTAGGTTTTTTCGACTCTGCGCGTGATTCAGAATTGGCCACTCAAAGGATTTTGCTCATTGATGTCTCATTTTGTTTGCAGCAATATTCTGCATCGACTAAGCGGAGGGATTTTTGTTTAAAGATCCCCGGGCCAAAGATATCCGATAATTTAGAGATTTAGAAATGTATAGATTTGTATTTCAGTGGATATCTTTGGCCTGGGTAGGTTTAAAAAAAAATCACTCCGCTTAGTTAAGCCAAATTAACCAAATTTGTTTAAACACTGACAGACAAATTCCAGTCGTTGAGTGATACATAAATTTCATATTCATCAATTGGCTGGAATAAAAAATGCAACTAACTGAAAATCATTTTTTTTCTTCCCTGACTCGACAACCTTGAATAATTGCTTTTTCTTTTCTTTCATTAACCGCGTTATTTCGTCTTTCATCTTTCGCAGTATTTGAAATTCAATCTCATTATTTATAAAAGCACCTACGGATAATGGCGCGGACGTCAAAGAGAGGGAGATAAATGTCTAGTAGGCGAAGGTTGGAAAATCACGATTTCCGATACTTCGTGCCCGGTCGAATAAAAATAAAGAATAACAGTGGGCGGTTGGGAAATTAGGAGCGAAGCTCCAGCGGGGGCGTAGACACCTTTCACAGTTCGGAGATTGGCGCGTATATATAAGCCAGCTCAGGATTATTCATGGTAATTGCACTCTTCCGCAACACTTACCACCTAAAGAAAGAGAGAGAAAGAAAGATAGCTCTCTCTCTCTTTCTCTCCCTTTCTTCAGGTGGAGAGAATGAGAGTGAGAGAGAGGAGCATTAAACAAGCGTAGTTGCTACTATGATGTCCCAGTGATGAAGAATCTCGAATGAACTCTTCAAACTCTCTCGCTTCTTACCTCCTCTTATTCCTCAGATTCTCAAACCCGACTCTGCATCGCGAAAAGTCCCTTCCTCTTACGCACTTTGCACTTTGTGCAAACATCCAACTCCGCTAGCTTTTAAACTCTCTTGGACTTCTTACCTCGCTTCATTGCCCTGAGCATACACAATTCTAGCAGCGATAAAAGGAGTGCTTATTAATTATAAAAAAGCCAGAGTGTAACGATCCAAAACAGCGTTTTCTTGTTGCGCTATTCTCACTTCGCTTACAACGCTTGATTGAGATTTAAAAAATCAACTATGTATCGTCTTAAAAGCTACTTTTCAAACAACTTTTGGACGTTGTTCAAAACGAGGACAAAAAAAAAAAGGGCGAGAAGAAAATATCGCCTGCAGGAATGAATTGAAATTTGTGTTTAGTGGAATACATTTCGGCAAAGCATTTTCGATATCCTCGCTCTCCCTATCGCACTGCAAATAACAGCACGATGATATATATCGATGAACGCAATATCGATAAAGCAATGGCAACTAGCGTGAAACCGGACAGTAATAGATTCTCGCGGTTGAAGGGAGAATGTGCACGACGTGTCGGAATCTCATCAGTATCTCACTGAGCTCGAAAGCTCTCGTGTATCCATCGTCGTACATCTCTTGGTTGTGGAGTGCAAGTGCCGGAGATGATCAATATTCGAATACGATGCATGATCTTCCGGGGTGAGGGAGGGAGGTGGGGGGGGGGGGGGGGGGGGGGGGTTCAAGCGGTCAAGTACGCGCACGTGCGCGGGTGAGACACACGAGGCTGCTCAACTCTCAGCAAAACCGGATACAAACTTCGTTATTCTATATGGTATCAAAACTCTATCTCTCTCTCTCTCTCTCTGTCTATATATTTCTCTTTGCATCATACGAATTCAGGGATATCCCTCCACCGGGTTTATAACTTTAGTCACAAGAGCTCCCAATCTGTATGCGGCTCGGATTACGCTACAACAATATATGGAAATTAAAATGGCTAATTCTACATCAAGCCACTGGCTCTTTAGTCATTCTGTTTATGAATTAGCAGCTGTATTAATTCGTAATAAAGAATTCAAAAGTTGTCGCGTGTATGGAGGATTCCGGACGTAATTTTCATGGTTTTCGTTGAATTGTATATGGATGGGGTGAGGTTATTTGGCAATTAGGATATCTTTGGTAGTCTCTATTGGACCGTTTGCATACTCGCACTTGGGTAATCCAGCCAATGAATGAACACAACCATGCTGTTTGTTTGTGAATAATGTCTGTGCTTGGAAATCTTTAAACGAACATTCCTAAAGTTTATTTTTACATTGGAAGACGACGCAATATTTTATCATTTAGGTGTAACAGCAACAGCTACCTTAGTTTCAGGCCACGTTCGTGCAGGAGAAGTATAATGAGCAGCTGACTGATAGTTTTAAAATAAGCTTTTCGGAAGAAAATCGGTCGAAACGGCACTAGAAGTGTTAAATACTAAAAGTGAGGTTTTAAAGTTTATTTTGTGACCCTGGGAACGCGATTTTAGCTGCTGAAACGCTTGTTTTGGGATGTTCAGACATTGGGATGAACATTCGGGGCGAATCCAATGAATGAACGGGCGTTCATTCGTTGGCATATCGTGTTTAAAACATTGAGCCAATGAATGAACGATATGATTGAACTGAAGTAAACCGTGATGCATTATAGCCGGATTATGTTTGAATTTGTTACGATTAAAGGGATCGAAGAATAGAGAGGCAATGAAAAAAGTAATAAGAATATAATAAATAGTACTAAAAAAAAATGAAAAGTAATAATAACGCAAGTACCAAGAAGTAAAAGAAAATAAAGAACAAGAACTAATAGCGAATACACGAAACCGTGAGGTTTAAAAAAGCCCGAAAAAAAATTGACACTGATAAAGTTGATGCTGAACCCATCAATCAGTAAAAAGCTAAATAAAAAAAAATAAAAAGGTAATGGCTAAAAAAAACTCCAAACAGTGAGAAAGAATAACAAGACTGGCAAAATCTAGTATTTAAATGCCGTTCACTTATTGTAAACTTTGTAATAGCGTTATTACCTTATGCAAGAAAAAGTCTATTAATTTTTTAAAATATACTTGCTTATGCAAACGTTCATTAATTGAACAGACCGTTACCTACCCGTATCTATTCGATTTTACGTTCGTGTTGAATTTATGTTCATTAATAGGATTTCATCTGTTCACTCATTGGCCGAAGTCATTGAGCGGTGTTCATTCACTGGGTTTTTGTAGTACCTTCACAAAATACGTCTTTTTTCATATTACCTTCAATTCTAATCAAATATTATGACTGCAATGGCTTGTTAGGGATCTAACTTATCAAAATGGACTGTAATATGTGAGCTTATCTACCTAATAACACATTTATACCGATACAAATATAACATCTTGCTAACCGTTCGTTCACTGGTAGGATTACCCTACCAGACATTTTCAGTTATTGAGTTAAATTGTCTCACAAATGATAAATCTAACATATCGTTTATGGCTCGAAAGATATATGATCCACGAAGGCCAACGTAGAAGGTTTGAAAAATATTGACTGGAAGTCTGTGTATTCCTGTCTCGTGGGTGTTGGTTGCTTTGGTATACGTGCTCGATCTTTTCTTCTATTTTGTTTCTTGTACTCTTTCGCAGTGCTCCACCGCCCGGCGCCCTTTTCAATGATTCGCCAGGATTCAGCGATATAACGAAAGCCGGATAAAGCTCGCCGGGTGGGAAGCGGCAAAAGTGGGAACTGGAGGGCAAAACGCGTGGGACAGAACGGGAAACGAGATAGCGTACCACCCTTCAGCGCAGTATGCGCCTCGTAATAGTGCAACGATGAGAGGGGAGAAAAAAACACACACACACACACACACACACACAAGAGGAAAGCAGGCTCGAGGTGCCCAGATTTGCCGCTCATAAGAAATAAAAAAAAAATACAAATCTTTTCATGCAGTAATAATGCAACTGCGAGTTTTCATAATTTTTTTTTGTCATCTCGCATAACGTCCTCAGCTCCATTTTAATAGATCACCTATTTTATTTTTTTTTTTCATTGTAATAGAAAAACCAAAATGACTGAAGGAAAATGTAAGCCAAAGTGAATTATGATTATTCAGTGGAGAAAAATATTGAGTTGCTAGAAATCTTTGCAGTGACAAAAATCGAAAGGTAGTTGGGTCATCTAATTTATTTATATCGCCCAACAAATTCGTTGGTAGACTCAACAAATATCAGTTTTCAGGCGTCTCACTTGTTTCTGGCAAATCACTATTCTTCTCCGCGATTGAATAAACGTTTATCACTATATTCTCGAAAGAGAAGAACGTTGCGATGCCACAACAACGAATAACGTCTCTTCAGCAGCTTCACTTTGGTTTCATTAAATCTTTCGAGTGCTGAGGGAACCAAAGAGCTATGCCATGGATATTTTCAGCTGGGACAGGATTACCTAGCTACTTTTACAACGCGTAATTTCATTGAGGGTCTGCCTGCAGTCGGAGTGCAATCCTCGGGCTGTGCACTACCGTGCCTCGGAATGCGCTTTTTCTATATAGTACTGCAAAAAAGGACTTCACAGACCAAGCGGCTTTGCATGCCAGAAGGGTGCACGTGTCCACTAGTGGAGCTTTTTATTTTCATTTTTTATTTTTTTTTTTTTTCGTTGTTCACGTTCTCAAACGGTGGTTGCACAGAGTTCACAGATTCGGCGACCTGATAAATGAGACCTTTAATTATTTCTTAAATGGATGACTTCTGAAAGCGTCCGCTTTTAAAAATCCACTTTTCGGTACGGAATTAAGTTACAAATCCTGCGAAACAAAGAGAAATTGAGCGACATCAGTGAAAGTTACTGAAAGAACTATTCTAAACAGAGTTCTCATGAATGCCCGATCTTCTTCTTTTTTTTCTTTCTTACGTCTACTTGTAAAGTTGCAATCATCGGACTCTTCGAAGAAGCAAAAAAGAAAGTAGAAGGGAAGTTATTCCCCAATGGCCATTGTCCTCGAAAGCTATAACCATTATTTTATTCGAACCCTCGAGAGACTTGGCTCTCTCTTTCACTCTCTCTCACCCTTCTGCTACATTCCTCTACGCACTTTCATCGCCCTGGCATCGATACAAAAGAACTCCGTACGCTCGGAGATACGGCTAATCGTCCGATCAATTGTTCCCGTCCGACTCATTTACGGACAGGGAACTATTTGCTCGTCTTCTTTATTCTCATCCACTTCAACCCTTCTTGTACAGACCCGTGTCTTCCTCTATCTTTTGAAACGAAACCGTGCTAGGGATTTCTTTAGTAGAGGCTAGCTGTCCATTGTTGTTACTCCACTGTAGACCTGCTGTCTAACCACTTCAATTTTTTTTATCTTCTTTTCGAGAAAAACCAGATGTTGCCATGAGGAAGAAAAATATAATGAAACGCAATAAATTGAGCAGGTATGGAGCGTCGATGGCTAAACGAGATACAAGGTATTAGTCGATTTTAGTCGCAAATGGCCGAATAGTATCGCGCTAATTCGTGTATAGTTCGCAATCAATTACAATCCACTTTGGGATCACCAATTTACATTTCTAGTGGGGAGGGATGATCGTTCACAGCTCACGTGTCCATCTGTCCAGTCGCGTGAGCCTCTCCGTTCGCTCTGCTGTTAATTCCATTACTTCAATTGCCGCTCGCGCACGAAACATCGGACACCGGATGCATGCGTCGAAATCCAACGTCCAATTGACTTTCAAATTTTCCATTCGTCCTGCAACTCCTCACACTCCAATAGTTCCGCTCTCGTTTTCTCTCCCTCTCTCTCTCTTCTCACTTCTGTGGAAGAACTTCGTTTTCATTCACTGCTTTTTTTTTTTCACTTGTTTCCATAATCCCGTTGGACCTATTCCGCACTTTTCACGCGTGTCAACGGTTCTCCAATTGAATAACGCCATACCCTGGATTCTGCATGTTCCGGATTACTGAGTTTCCAAAGAATTCGACAGTTTCATAAACCGTTAAAGATTCCGATCTATCGGAATTCCAATTGATAAGTAGATAAAATAAAAAAAAGTTGAACAAAAAGAAATGACATTCGTGGAACCGTTACGAGAAAAATTGAGGGAATATTCTTTCACAGCGATGGAAATTTGTGTAGCAATTCGATGGCCATAAGTCATCGTGGAAAGATTCAATAGCCACGCAAGTGCACGAGTGTTGTGTAATGGTGAAGAAAGTGGTTCCGAGGTCACGATGCAGCTAATGACCCTAAACTCACTCCTGATGTTCGACCTCGTGTTCCTATTTTTTTTATTTCTCGTCGGGGTGTCCTGCCTGGTGTATTATCTCCCAGGAGCACGTGGTCACCCTATTGCGCCCCATGAGATCATCAGATCGAGAGTGCCACCGCGTGCCGATGTTCCTCTCGACGATGTTTAAGGTTTGTATTGTAAATAATCTGTCGTTGTCGGCGATATGTTATTTTTTAACATTTATAAATACACGTTTTCCATTTCAATCAAAATTCCAAAATTCATTTAACACCAATCCAAACAGAATAAGAAGATGCAACTTTATTTTTGAGCATGAATAGAGTGAACTGTCCAATGACGGTACAGCTTTAAAGTCGTTGCTAAAACTATTATCGTCATGTTTTGTCTCATATGTCTTGTGCCGATAAATCGAACATTTAACCTGCAACTAAAAGTGGTTGAAGCGACTTTTACCAAACCAGTGTGAACGTGGAACCCATTTTGCAAAATTTAAACTTTTTTTTTCGATTCGTTTGTACTCGGCTAGTACTTGTTTGTACCACCATGGGGTTGGATTCCCCAGCCTTTGTACCGTTTGTACCACCGAGAGTTTCTTTTGTACCTTAAGAAGATCGAACATGACGGGTTTCCAACAATTGCGATAAAGGCAAAACAGCTACTTTTCAAGATAATTCAATTCTGCAAGCGGGGTTGGATTCCCCGTCGTTTGTACCCACTTGTACCATCGAGAGTTTCGTTTGTACCTTAAGGAGATCGAACATGTCGGATTTCCAAAAATTGCGATAAAGGCAGAACAGCTACTTTTCAAGATAATTCAATTCTGCAAGCGGGGTTGGATTCCTCGTCGTTTGAACCTGTTTGTACCATCGAGAGTTTCGTTTGTACCTTAAGAAGATCGAACATGACGGGTTTCCAAAAATTGCGATAAAGGCAAAACAGCTACTTTTCAAGATAATTCAATTCTGCAAGCGGGGTTGGATTCCCCGTCGTTTGAACCCATTTGAACCACCGAGAGGAGGTTACTCATTTGACCAATGAGTTGTCCCGACCCCAAAATGCGTCAACCATTTCTTGATGTCAAGACAGCTACCGGAGATGGTTATAGGCACTGACTGAATCGTGGTAACAGCTCAATTATAGCCAATTCAGAAAACAGTTGTACCGACTATTCTGTTTTCTCAGCATTTGAACAGAATTTAAAAAAAATACTGTACATTGCTGCAGGAATATCGACGTTTCGAGTGTAGAAACGTTGAGTTGATGTATTTACGTCGGAGACCTTTGCAATTTCGTCGAACGTCAAAGCTCGAGAGTGCAAGTACCATTGTCGTGGAGAATCTGACGTCAAACGTATATAAGTACACACATTGCCTGATGCTGAGTATCGCGTGTATGTACGTATGTACGTGTCTGTGTATGTGTGTGTGTGTGTGTGTGTGTGTGTGCAACTTCGTAGATGCTCAGTTCCTTCAATTCTCTTGTCAATGACGTCGTTGCGCCTGAGGTAAAACCTTTCACACTTACTGGTATACCTCTATACGATGAGGTTGAAGGGGATGCGAGAATATAGATCTTAGATGCAATGTAGGTGTGTTGGGAAGGCCAGTATGACGTGAAACAACCTATCTCCTTATCTTGCCAACCCTTTACGATAGTTTCAATATCCTCAGAAACACCATCTCCGGTTTGAGGAAACTTCATTTACATGGTGAAATATTACACAAACCTTATGAAAGTGCATGAAATAAATTCAAACACTTTTGTAGCCAATATAATGGCCCCAAGTACATGCGGAATGTGAATACGTATATGCGAATGAATTAAAATAACGCGGTGATGTAGAGGAACGAGAGGCGCGAGCATTGGGTGGCAATCGATTGAATTCCGAACCGGAAGAGAGAGAGAGGATGGCGCAACAGGGGGTGTGAAAATGTGGTTGACTTCCATTGTGTTATGGGGAGCACGTGGTGTCTGCTGATTGTTTCTCGTTGTGCCAATGTGCCCGGCGCATATGCTAGCTAGGATTTATCGTGAGAACCGTCAAGTTTAATGAAAAGAGAAATCTAGTGTGTGTGTGTGTGTGTGTGTGTGGGGGGGGGGGGGGCGAGGTGGAAGTACTTCAGCAAGCCTTCGCTTGTTCGCTTTTAATTTTTTAATCAACCGATCGGTACGTGAATATATCGCAATTGCGCTAACGAACCGTGCTGATTGATTTATAAATATCATGGGATCATAATTAAATAGCCTCTATCACCAACCTGTTACGTAATTCGACACGCGGGTCATCACCAAAAACGCGTGGATGAATTTATCCGCAGCGTACTGTAATTTTGGTGGACACTAGATTTTCGTTGGCACGGTAACGGAAATAATTGTTGGTTGAATGGCTGGTGGTGGTGTATATGATGGCTTCGAGTTTATATTCCATGAAGCATTGTTCTTCATCGCTGATTGCGGTCGATTACATGCTTCGCTGCCACCATCAATTGCATCGATGCTCAACGTCCTTCTACGCGAGCGAAATGCTTTTTTCTCTGTATGTGTTATAACATCATTAATATGTATAATATAATGACGGTGCGGCGCTATGTTTTTGTCGTTTACAGAATGCAAACGGAGGCTGTTGGCAGCGCCAAGCTCGCCGTTGTGGCTGGAGATGTTCTTGCGTTGAGAGGTGCGGGTCTAGCAGCGTCAGAGACCTGGGCTCTTCTCTGCCAGGCAGCCCAGGCCCTCCAGGATCTCTTCTTATCCAGTAAGTTACTAAAATTACTTAATATTCTACTGTAACTTGAACCTAAGCATTTTTTTTTTTTTTTTTTTTTTTTCGTTTTTTGTCATAAAAGTACACTGTATTTTACTCAATATTCTACATTATATGGCTGCTCTTCCTACTCCACATAACACGAAACCGTCAACTGAGAAGATTACGCACATTAGTGCCATGGAAGTGCAAACTACCGCACATTCTGCAGTTCATAACGCTACGAAGAGATATAACAGGTATGTCGACTACGTGTATTTGACTCTGGGTACGGCGATGCTGCTCAACTGTACACCACTACCCGCTGGGTTTTAGACACCTTTCCAGTTGAGACCGCCCGGCAACATTCATACTCGGCCCTAGCTTAAATCATTTCGTCGAGAGATACATATTCTTGTCTCCCCGGAGTCTGAACTCAGCGTGGATTTTCATAGAAATCCGAGGAGCCAAACCCCAAGGAAACACGGGATTCTGCCTTCCATAAGTTCCACAAAAAGCTGTTGCAGCTTCTCTTGAATTCTGTGACCCTAAATGAAAACACAGTAATATTCTAACGCGTGTCCCTTGACACCGAAGTTACACCTGCATAGTTCTTAGGGTACAACAAGAAAAAAGGCAAATACGCCTCGCCTTGCACCCTTTGATGTATACAAAAAAAAAAGAAAAAAAAGGACGTATAAAACAGTGTCAGCCGTGTCGTACATTGAGGGTGCGTTATACTGTAAAATCCGGGGAGCCAGCTGAATCCTCGTCAAAGCCACGAAAACCCCTTCTCTCTTTATTGTGTCTGTGTCCGCGCGCGGCCTGGTTGACAAACACGTGGGCGACGAGTAAGCATCCCCCCCCCCCCCCCCCAGTAATACCAGAAGCACCAGCCAAACCAGTCACGGAACACACAGTCGTACCGGTAGAACAGCCTCTCTGGTGCTATGGAAACGTCACGTAATACAGCTTCCTCGTTTCCTCTCGTCGCGTGTATATACATATATATATATACATGGCTGTATATGTATGTACAGTAAACGCTCTCATCCTCACACACGCTCCGCTTGTCAAGCTATCTGTCTCTTACAATCTGCTTCTCTGACTCTCGTGAACCACAGCGGCTATAAAGGTGTCTATGCGAAGGATTGCGCAATCCCACAGACGGAGTCAGCATAAAGGCTTTGCATTTCGGTGATTCACGCATACCCATACGGAATTACGAGAATTGCCTGGACCTTCTCGGATGAGAGATGACAGGACGTCGAGGGAGACGAAATGTGGAATTTGGCTGGTGGAAAATGAGGGAGATAGACCGTAGACGGAAATGCCGAGAGGTGCTAATCCCGACATATGAAGTTGATTCAGGCCCTTTCGTACATGTATGTTTGCAGAGCTTTGTGAATAATACAGATACGAAGAGCAACCGAATCTTTTTCTATGAGTTCATAGTCCACTTGGCTGTTGAGAGCTTTCAGTGAACAGGGTAATCCAGGCAATGAATGATTGCAACCATGTTTTCGTTTCTAAATAGTGTCTGGGCTTAGGAATCTTTAAACGAACATTCCTGAAGTTCTTTTTTACATTGGATGACGACGCTCGCGTTTCAATCTTTTATCATTTGGGTATGTCAGCACTAGCAATCTTAGTTTCAGGTTACGTTCATGCAGGAGAAGTATGATGAGTAGCTGAGTGATGGTTTTAAAATAAGATTTTGGGAAGAAAAACGGTCGAAACGGCACGAAAAGTGTTAAATACTAAAAGTGATGTTCCAGAGTTTATTTTGTGACCCTGGGAACGCGGATTTAGCTGCTCAAACGTTTGTTTTGGGACGTTCAGACGTTGGGTTGAACATTCAGGGTGTATCCAATGAATGAACGGACGTTCATTCATTGGCATATCGTGTTTAAAACATTGAGCCAATGAATGAACGATACGATTGAACTGAAGTAAACCGTGCTGCATTATAGCCGGATTATGTTTGAATTTATTACGATTAAAGGGATCAAAGAATAGACAGGCAATGAAAAAAGTAATAAGAATATAATGAATAGTACTGAAAAAAATGAAAAGTAATAATTACGCAAGTACCAAGTAGTAAAAGAAAATAAAGAACAAGAACTAATAGCGAATACACGAGGCCGTGAGGTTCAAAAAAGCCCGAAAAAAAATTAACACTGATAAAGTTGATGCTGAACCCATGAATCAGTAAAAAGGTAAATAAAAAAAAAGAAAAAAAAGTAATGGCTAAAAAAAAACTCCAAACAGTGAGAAAAAATAACAAGACTGGCAAAATCTAGTATTTAAATGCCGTTCACTTATTGTAAACTTTGTAATAGCGTTATTACCTTATGAAAGAAAAAGTCTATTAATTTTTTTAAATATACTTGTTTATACAAACGTTCATTAATTGCATAGGCCGTTACCTACCCGTATTTATTCAATTTTACGTTGGCGTTGAATTGGCGGTCATTAATTGGATTTCATCTGTTCATTCATTGGCCTAAGTCATTGAGCGGTGTTCATTCGCTAAGTTTTTGTAGTACCTTCACAAAATACGTCTTTTTTCATATTTCCTTCAATTGTAATCGAATATTATGACTGTAATGGCTTGTTAGGGATCTAACTTATCAAAAATCACTGTCAAATGGAGACAAGTACAGTTTATCTCTTTATCGAAAAAAAATATCTTCTGAAAAAAAATCCCCTGGAAAGACGAAGAAGGAGGCGGTCGAGCTGTTTTTAGGTTCATTAGGTTCTTCAGGATCGTTCCTCATTTCTTTCTGACTGTTTCTGGTTCCCCATTTCTCAGGCTCTTTCTGCTCCTCAGGTTCGTTCCTCATTTCTTTCTGACTCTTCCTGATACCCCATTTCTCAGGCTCTTTCTGCTCCTCAGGTTCGTTCCTCATTTCTTTCTGACTCTTCCTGATCCCCCATTTCTCAGGCTCTTTTGGCTCCTCAGGTTCGTTCCTCATTTCGTTCTGACTCTTCCTGATACCCCATTTCTCAGGCTCTTTCTGCTCCTCAGGTTCGTTCCTCATTTCTTTCTGACTCTTCCTGATCCCCCATTTCTCAGGCTTTTTCTGCTCCTCAGGTTCGTTCCTCATTTCTTTCTGACTCTTCCTGATTCCCCATTTCTCAGGCTCTTTCTGTTCCTCAGGTTCGTTCCTCATTTCTTTCTGACTCTTCCTGATCCCCCATTTCTCAGGCTCTTTCTGTTCCTCAGGTTCGTTCCTCATTTCTTTCTGACTCTTTCTGATCCCCCATTCCTCAGGCTCTTTTTGCTCCTCAGGTTCGTTCCTCATTTCTTTCTGACTCTTCCTGATTCCCCATTCCTCAGGCTCTTTCTGTTCCTCAGGCTCTATACTCGTTTATTTACTCTTAAGTAAAAGGGTTTTATTTCTGGATTCTTTTTTTTTTTCAGAATTTATATCCGACAGGTCGAGGATTAGATCCAGCTTGAATCGATATGCCCCTGATGTAAATCTACTTGCCTCTAGTTTTCTTTTCCCACATTGCATTTTTTTGGGGAATTTAAATAATAGCAATGTAGGATCAGTCGCGAGATTTCATAGTGAAACAAATGAAAATCGTAAGACCCCAGAAGCGTTTTGGTTAAAGACTGACCATCAAGACAGCGTTCAAATGATTTTCCCCAGTTTCAGTTTCCGAAGGAGGTTTCACCCCAGCTTGCTGGCTCGTGGGCCCGATTCCATTGTATTCCACAGCGACGGGGGAGTAGTCGAGGCTAAACTAGTCGACTTGACGAAACTCCGTAATACCGGATAGTATATATAGATATATAAAGAGTATACCCGGCCAGCAGTATCATTCGACCGTAGGAGATATCTGTACCGTGGCAGATTTACATACCAAGTCTGGGAGGGATGAATTGCGCGAGCAAGAAGCGAATTCGTGCGGCTACTCGTGTTCGTATATATTTCGTGTGCTGCGGCCAAACTGCTCTCTACCTCCAATTTCGAGAGAGGAGTTTCTGTCTATGGAATGAATCGAGAATCTATCGTGTTCCTTACTTTCAACGTTGTAATAATAATTCACGGTGAGGGCAATTTTCACAGATCCAACGGTTAATGAAATTACGAATTTTCGAGGGTTTGTATAAAAGCACGAGCTGAAATTGGAATACAATAATATTAGAGTCTATGAAAAGGTGGAGGGAATATTTTATCTCTTGAAAACGAGATCATTTTCACCGGCGGCTAGAACAATTTCACGCAGCTCAATATATGTACCCGTCGTGTTAATAACATCCTCTCTTACCGCTTATAACGTTCGTAATTCGATTATCTTTCGAGCAAGCGATTTTCGTGCTCTCGTTATTGAGTTCTCGCGCTTCATCTCAGCTGTAAATTAGAAATGGGATTTTGGGGGCTGAAAATTTACGCCCTAAAATCGTTATTCCGATTTTCAGCGAAAGAAACTAAACCCATTGTACGGATTTGTCTGACTATATTGAAAATAAATTGAACACTGTTAAATGATCTAAAAACGAAATGATCAGCCGATGATTTTATACTGAACACTGAATAAATAATTACACAAAATTGTATGAGGTTCAATTTATTTGGGATATAGTCACAATAATCTAATTATTCAAAATTTAATATTAATTAACCGAGGGGAAATTCATTTTGGTCAATGTTCGTGGTTTGCATTATAAATTATACCTATCGTTATTGCAAGAACATCAAACTTTAATTTTATGAATTGATTAAAATCGTTATTATTAGAATGAGTGAAAATAAGTAACGGTCTGTTAAATTATATTAATTAATATTTCTAATTAAAAGTGTTAGTTAAAATATGATTTTAACATGTCACTTGATGATTATTAACTTAATTAACGCTTTTTAATACCGCAGTCTCATATTATTGATTAAATTTATATTTTATATTTTCATTTATTATAGTCTATTTAATTACTGCTATTTATTTTATTAAAAATAATTTTACAATTAAAAAATCTTTCACTTAAATACTACATTTTATTATAATTGAAATTAATAAATAATTTATTTGAAATTTTTCTTACAAACACAAGAAATAAATTAAATTTCCTCTTGAATCGATATATTAATAACATTGGTTATTAATTTCGTTCACAATCCTTCACGCATTTTTGAAAAATAGAAAACAGAAAAATAACATAAAATAAAATAACACAGCTAAAAAAAAATAAGGTCGCTTAAATAAAATGGCCGGAAAGGATTATAAATACAGTAAAGAGATTAAGGCAATACGATTAGAAAAAGAAGGGAGCCTTTAATGCTTAAGTCCTTGAAACCCACCAATGATAAAATCTTAATTAAAAACTAAAATTAAAAAAATTAAAAATAAAATTAGAATTAAAAATCATTTTGAATAATAAATTTAATTATTTCAATGTTACATTTTTCGTGACAATATCATTAAAAATAAAGATTCTAATAAAACAAAAGATAATTTTAACTAAAATCGATCGGCAGCTGCGATTTCAATTACTAAACAAAATTTGGGGAGCTCAGGATTTAGTTGACGTTGGGATCAGTTTTAAAGGGATTACTTGATGCTGGAATAAATTCAACCTACATCAATTTGGGGTAAAAATTTACTGTGAACAAAATAAACTGGCCGTAAAAGACAGAAACCAGTCCAGTGAATTTTCGCAGGCTTTTGTGAAAACATTGATAACTACAACAAAGTTGAAAAATGAGTTAGAGGAGCCATCTGCAAACCCAAGGCTCGAAGAGCAGTGGTCAAATATAGTGATGAAGGGGAGGGAAACCCCAAATTCACATTTACAGATTTCCGGATCGTTCAATAGTGCGATTGCTGGTAAACGAAAGCCCTTTTTGAAGTCAGCAAAGAGCGATTGCAATATCGGAGGGCAATTTCCAATGCGCCAATGCCCACTTTCTACATACCCGATACCGTGATACTCTTCTTTTTTTTTTACTCTCCTACTGCTCGTTTCGAAGCATCGATTGCGTGCTCGAGCGGAAAGTTATGCAAATCGATATTTGCAGATGTGCCGGTGAGTCACCTTTTTTGTCCCCCCCCCCCCCCTGCCCTCCCTGAAGGGATTAGAGAAAAACGTGTGTTAACCCCATTCAATGTGTAATCCGAACTTTTGAAACTTAATTTTAAGTTTGAAATAAAAATGTCGAATTCATTAAATTTATATTTTGTTCCATATATCGAATAAAGTATGAATTTTTCTCGCTTCTGTTGAATTGACGCGTAATTAGGAAAAAAAAAATTCTTTCAAAATCAAGGTGTGTGATTTTTTTTTTTTTTTTGCAGCCCGGGACCGTAAAACCCTGTAAATCGTGACGACCTTCGTCAGCTAGGCGGTGATATTACAGCGCACCTAAAAATATCAGCATTCTAACGAGATGCCACTCATTTAATTAGGATTACGAGGACGATGTCTGCTGCGGCTGACCCACCCGGGCTTGCACCAACCTAATGAATACTTACGACACCCTTTTTTTTTTTTTTTTTTTTCTTCTTCTTTTTCCTTTTTTTTGTCGCTCGAAAATTTAATCGCAGACCCGGTGGTGGAAGCGCACGTGGACGTGCCATGTTCGCCCTTTTACTTTTCTCATTTCTTCGGGGTCCTCGTCTCTCTTGTAATTACTTCTTTTAATTACTAGTCTTCAACAACGCGTTTATCTTACCGAAGAGACAATAAATCTACATCGTCCTACATCGCAATTAGCACACCAGGAGAATATGCTGATGTAAGCTAATACAGGAATTTCGAGAGACATGGAAAGTCGACTACTTTTCATACGAAATTTCTACTTTTCAAATTAGAATGTTGAAAATTCCTTTCTCGCTAGATTTCATGAGAAATTCATTGTCGAATCTTGTTGGCTGAAATGGTCGCCAAATTTGAGTCATAAAAAATGTCCATGTTTGCTTCCTCGTAAAGAAAATTTTCATGGGAAATAAGAATCGTCCAAAACATCCAGAAAAATAGTTTAGAAATACGTACAGACATTTTTTTCTAAACCACTTTTCTCGACGTTTCATACCAAAAAAAAAATTCAACAAAAAAAAACAAAGCTTCCTCTATGAGGAAGCAAAAGAAAAACGTGTCGTGATGTCTGAAACTTGGTGTATTATATAGCATATGGTTTTGTGGTTGACAGGTTACGAGAGAGGAGAATAGGAAAATACGTACGTGTGGGTACGTAGTTGACTGACCCAGGTGACGGCTGTATACAAAATGCACTGTACGACAATCCATCAATGTCCACCTGTACATCCTCATCTTTCCACGTCGTCCTGAGAGCCTCAAGCTTGTCGCACACGTCCTCTTGCGCCCGAGCACGTGGAGGAAGAGAACGAAAGGACTGTAAATTCTAATGGTTCCGCCTGGTATAAGCTCATGCCACGACAAGACGTCTGTGTAAGCGCACGCTTATCGTCGACGTGTAGGAATTTTAAGATTTCTCGCTCTCCGTCCTAGAGAAATTAATGATAATTTTTTGAAAAAACTTTTCTACTCATTTTGGTGGTTCTATTGACTATTCCAAAGAGTTTATATGGAGCAAAAAACCCCAATTTTTCATGACAACAAAACGTCCTTACATTTCTTCAGGATGTTCGTCTGGTTGAAGAAAAAATGTAGGAATTCTTTTAGATTTTTTTATAATTATTGATTATTGAAAAATAGCATAAAATAAAATCGGAGAATTAAAAAAAAAATATTGTTGTAAAGTACGTTGAAAATTGAAAATTTGATGTTCTTATGATTTTTTTCGTGCCAGCCGTAGTATTGGCGTTAAAAAATAAACAATGATTATCTTCCGAAATTTTTAATAGCTGGAATAAGCAATAAAAAAAATGTTGAAAAAATTCCTACGTTTTTTCATCAACCAGACCAACATCCCGAATAAATTTCAGGACGTATTGTTCAAGAAAATTCACTAAAATATACTCGAAAAGCTCAGAAAACTGTCCTTCTCCTAAAAAGTGAATTTGGACAAAACGGCCTCAAGAGGCCTTGCGACCGTTTTTCCTGCTACTGAACTGCTGAAAATATCTTCGCATAATATTTTCGTGGGCACACGCTTTTTTTCCGTAAAGGATGATTTTTTTCGAGTGAGAGAAAATGAAAGATCTCGCGTAAAGGTATTAGGGGAAGATTAATGGGTGATGTTGAGTCCTGGTGGAACGTGTCAGCGATTTCAATAAGTGGTAAGGCTACCAGTTTCGGACACGTTGTAAAACGATGCTTGCATGATACAAAGGCTTGGTCAGGTAGACAGCCTGTGTGTACAATGTAGTACCAGAGAGGTCTGTGTGTATGTGTGTGTATACGGTTTGAACAACACGTCGAAAAGCGCAACGCTGGCACTAGATTGCCGTGCAATTAGTTTCGGCAGTTCTTGTGTCCCTGCTTCAGGACGAGATTCGGTGACGTTGTGTTCTCTCATTCACCCTTTGCTATTCTCTCGTGTTCCGTTGAGGATCGAAGGACAAGCAAACGAGCCAAGAGATCCGCACTAGTGCAGACAAGCGGAGAGAGAACAACGAAAACCTGTCTTCTCTGTACATGCTTTTGGCACAGCTACCCCAAACAAGGCGGTCTGACTGTTCACCGAGCTTCATCACTATTACCACGGGCTCGTCACACCGGAGGTACATAAATTTCTTCTGTCACGACACGTGCGAAATCCTGCTTCTATATATTCCGTATTCTAACACACATGCGGAATATCTACGTCACGGTTATTGAACCCCTTCAATGTGGATAAAAAAAAAATCGCACCACTTTTCCTACATGAGTCCTTATCGGGGCATCTTGAATAATTTTAAAAAAATATATATTTAGAAAGCTATTTTGAATTTTTGAAATCTGGTACTGAATTTGGATTCCGTGGCATCGAAAATCTCAAAAATATCCGCTTTTGTCGAATTCCAATATTTTTCGGAATTATGATGAGCCGGATTCGCCGTTTTGAATTTTTGAAATCTGGTATTCAATTTGGATTCCGTCACATCGAAAACTAAAAATATCCAATTTTATCGAATTCCAATATTTTTCGGAATTATTGTAAGCCATGTTGGATTCGTCATTTTGAATTTCAAAAATCTGGTGTCCAAATCGGGTTCCGCATCGTCGAATATCTGAAAAATATCCGCTTTTGTCGAATTCCAATATTTTTCGGAATTATGATAATCCACGTTGGATTCGCCACTTTGAATTTCAAAAATTTCCTATTCAATTTCGATTCCATCAAAACCTACAAAACACCGATTTTCATCAAATTCCAACTTTATAATAAAATTCGAATTTTTCGTGCAAAATATTTTTTTTCCCCTGACACCGAAGGGATTACCAACCATATTTCTCAATACCGCAGTGGGTGAAATTATTTTTAAATTCCAAGCTCCACTCGTGGCATGATTCGAATTCTTTAATAAACCAGACAATACGTCGAAATATTTTAATTCTTCAAGTATCGAGTGCGATGAAAAAGGGAGATAATGTCTTCTGTGGCGAATTCGAAAATTAGGCCACTCCTCTTTGTTCTACACGGAGAGTGGTCGTTTCGTCTGCGAATATCGGAAAATAACAGAATTCCCGTGGGCATTGGAAGCTACTACCGGTGCGTCAAAGTACTTTTTAGTGCTCATAAGACTGTTAATGCTCGTGACACGCACAAGATTAACGTTGGAATTTTGAATTATCCAGGATTTAGGAGCCAGGAACAGTTCCCGACAGCTGTGAGGTTTATGCGAGAGGAAAGCGGTCTGGTACAGGATCGTTTTCAGCGCATGCCGCCAGCTACCAGCTAGGGATTCCAGCTGAGCTTATTTGAATTAATAGTCCGCGGGTGGGGAGGGGAGGGGGGAGGGGGGAAAGAGTACTTCGACGAGACCGTGCCAACTATCTACCAAGTGGGACTAGCGAGCTGTGGTCTCTTTTCAAGAGGCGTCGTAATTTTCAACAAGTCTGTACCTAATGTACATTCAGGAAACTCTCCGAGATCTTTAAACTTCCAACTTTACATCATTAAAACTCTGGACTTAAAAAAGAAACCAAGAATTTAATAAGCAAATAGCATGAACAAAAAAAAAAGGGACGTAGATTCGGGGTCATCAAAAGTCAAGTCATCAAAACTGATTTTCATGATCAGAAGTAAAAAACAGAAGCTGCAATCTTGCACAAAGTTTCCTCATCATTTTTCACCTTGCACAAAATCCCCTCTGTGTAGAAGTTTGTAGATCAATTTTGGCGTTCTCGTAGAGGAAGTTTTGTGGAAAGTAAAAAAAAATATAGAGTCCATTTTAACTACAACCCCGAATAAATTGGACCCTGTGAAATGACCAACAAACAAATTGATCCCCGCCAAATTGACCCCAAAACAAAATGATCTCCCACCAAATTGGTCCTCGCTAATTTGATTCCAAACAGTGAATAAATAATTTAGACAACGTTTTACAGTGTTGAATTCACCGGAGACCTAGAAAGGGTCGAAAATAGATAGAACAGTTTGCAAGGCTTATGTTTTCAATTAGGGTAACGGAAACGAGCGAGAGCTTCGACATCGTAACGTAATTAAAACGTATCGTTCCATTTGTGGCAGATGGGAATGTTGCGACCTCTATGACGAAGCACGTCGATCAATTTTCGTTTCGTCATAAAGGAAGTTTTGTGCAAGCTTAACGAAAAATATATAGAGGCCATATGACATTATCACAAACAAAGTGAACCCCGTACAATGATCCCTGTTGAAATGATCGAAAAACAAATTCATTCCAAAATAAAATGATCTCCAACAATTTGATCCCCATCAAGATTATTCCAAAACAAAATGATCTCCACCAATTTGAACCCCATCAAATTCATTCTAAAACAAAATGATCTCCACTAATTTGACCCCATCAAATTCATTCCAAAACAAAATGATCTCCACCAATTTGATCCCCATCAAATTAATTTCAAAACAAAATGATCCCCAACTATTTGAACCCCATCAAATTCATTCCAAAACAAAATGATCCCCAACTATTTGAACCCCATCAAATTCATTCCAAAACAAGATCATCTTCACCAATTTGATCCCCATCAAATACATTCCAAAACAAAATGATCTCCACCAATTTGATCCCCATCAAATTCATTCCCAAACAAAATGATCTCCACCAATTTGAACCCCATCAAATTCATTCCAAAACAAAATGATCTCCACCAATTTGAACCCCACCAAATTCATTCCAAACCAAAATGATCTCCACCAATTTGACCCCATCAAATTCATTCCAAAACAAAATGATCTCCACCAATTTGATCCCCAACAAATTCATTCCAAAACAAAATGATCCCCAACTATTTGAACCCCATCAAATTCGTTCCAAAACAAAATGATATCCACCAATTTGATCCCCATCAAATTCATTCCAAAACAAAATGATCTCCACCAATTTGATCCCCAACAAATTCATTCCAAAACAAAATGATCCCCAACTATTTGAACCCCATCAAATTCGTTCCAAAACAAAATGATATCCACCAATTTGATCCCCATCAAATTCATTCCAAAACAAAATGATCTCCACCAATTTGACCCCATCTAATTCATTCCTAAACAAAATGATCTCCACCAATTTGATCCCCATCAAATTCATTCCAAAACAAAATGATCTCCACCAATTTGATCCCCATGAAATTCATTCCAAAACAAAATGATCTCCACTAATTTTCCTCCAAACACTGAATAAATAATTACACAAATTTTCCAGCATGGATTCAATACCCGGAGACCTAAAAAGGTTCAAAGATAGATGGAACCCATTTGCCAGACTTAAGTTTTCAATTAGGGCAACGAAAGTAAACGAGAGCTTCGACATCCGTATCGTAATTAAAACGTACCGTTCCATTTGTTGCAGATGGGGGTGTGGTCGGTGGCTCAGGGGTGGGCCCGGTGGTGACTCCCCACACCCTGGAGTTAACGCAACGCGGTAGAGTGACGTTACAACTGGCACCACCGGAAACTGCAAGGGCATATTTGCCACCGGAATATCGTCTCGGTCGAGTGTACTCAGATACGGATTCGGAAAAGGTGAGTTGAAAAACATTTTATATATTCCATTTCGGACGTCGATCTCGAAATCCTCGAAATGTCTGCTGGATAAATCGTGTGGCAAATACGCGAATACCAAGTGGGAGTACTTGCCCTATAGGGCGACACTGCTTTCATTTTCCAGATTGATGAACCCTCGACATTCAACGGATTAAACCTGTCCGAGGAACAATCAATTATTACCGTGCTTACCATGATTTTAGCTGTGATTGATTTCAAATCGAAATTGTCTTTCTCATCGTTTCATTCCTTCCTATTATTCATCATCGTTTTCTGCTCATTGATCAAAGATTGTGCGAGTGAAATATAAATAGACGATGAATCTTCACTCGATGATGCTCTAAAAGCAGTTCATGATATGTTGAGAGTACATAGAAATCTATAAAGGTCGTCCATTTTATTACCTTCATTTTTATTTTTTTACCAGACAACCCCCAAAACCTGTTCTCTATGAAGAAAAACAAATCCTCGTAAATCATCGAAGAGATCAAAAAATATTTACAGGTCGCCTCCATACATTTTTTTACGGGGTGCCTAGTAAAAAAAAAAAGGTGATAATGGCAAAAAATGGACCACCCTAAGTGTACAGTGTAAAAATATGAGCTTGCGGGTCCCGAGCACGCAAACAATGAGGAATGATACCGCAAGATTTCGTTCAATAGACACCCTTCTGCGTTTTGTTACTAATCGACAATGGTTGCCAGGTAAGCCTCGTCACCTTGGCATCGACTGTGAATCGAAAACGATGAATCTCTTATTGCTTTTATTCTCCAGTAATTTGATATCGGTAATTCAATGAAGAAATCAAGGGTCTCCGTGAGCAACCACCACTTGGTCAGACGTGGTTAAAGTGATTTTTAAAGTGAGAACTTGCACCTTGCGAGCCAGAAGAGGTTGTTGAACTATCGATTTATTCAGCCTAGACGAGACGAAGGTTGAGTGAACTCGTTTTGGGAACTTCTACTCCTTTTTATTGTACTCTTTATTTATTCTTTTTTCCAACTCTTCTGTTAATATTCGCACCGCCTACTTTTCCTCTAAAAAAAATAAATAAATAAATGAACTCTACGATGAAACGTTTATTAAACGCAGTAGCGCGTCATTATTTAAGCCCCTTGAAACAGCCTCTAATTAGTGACTTTTAGCGTTTTGGCTGCCATGCCACCCCCAACAGACACATTCTCATTATTCGTATAAATGGAAAGAAATAGCAAATTATAATCGTCCGTGTCGAAGGCGCCAAAGCTCATTGTACGATTTCGATCAATTGACAATGAATTTTAATTAGCCGAGCTCCAAACGTATTTGCATTCCGTTAATCAATAAATTCCTCTTTTACAGGTCCTCGAGTCGAATCTCACGAATTTATACCGGCTGACTTTATTTTTGAGATAACACTTTTCTCGTTATTTTAACTCATTTTTAATATATCTTGACATTGGAATTTTTATGAGGAAATAATCTTTCCATATTATAACAATATCTCGCCGTTGAATTCGCGAAGGATATATGGGGCATTCCATGCAAAATAGATCCCCTCAAGGTCATTGTTACTCTGGAGAAAAAAATTTACAACATTTTAACAACAAATTATTATATTGTGAGTCTGAATTTTAAAAAAATCTGAAAAAATTCTCAAGAATCCCGTTTCATATAAAAATATTTTGAAGCCTAAACCCGGAATGAGCTGATATTTCTATTCTATTTTTTTCGTAGGTTTTCTCGAAAAAAAAAAAAAATGAAAAAACAGCTTTTAAATATGAAAAGACATTCTAAAGACATTAAAATTGAAAATAATTCACTGCCAGCCGTAGCTAGAAAATTTTCATACGTATCACAGATTTTTTGAAAATATCTCCGATTTTTCTCAGCGATTCTTTTTTATACCAACAAAAAATCACCGTTAAATAGAAAATTAACGAAAACCCCCAATTAAAGAATTCCATACATTTTTTTTTTCATACATTATTTTCATTAATTCTATGCCCGGAATTAATTCCGCTCTCTCATAAGAAAGTTATGTTTTTGCAAAGAATAATAAAAAAAAATGTGTAATAAATTTCAGAGTCAGTTTACATTCTCTAAATGGTCGTGTGATTTTTTTAGCTCCTGCCCGGATGAGTGAAAAAAATAACTATCTTATTAATCAGATTTTGAGTCAGGCAGATTTGAAGATTAACAAAAAAAAAAGCAATAGAAAAAGGGCGGTTGGGGCTAGTGCACAGATGGTGCAACCCCTCGCCCCCCCCAGTAAATAAATAAAGATATTTTTGTTCGCAAACAGATGTGGATGTACTCGTTGGGTCGTGCATTACTGGACACAACGCCACGAGTAGCAGCACTCACAGGATCCGTATCGGTATCACCGTCATCCGCTCTCCAGTCTGTTTTGTCGGCTATGACGGAGCCCGATCCGCGTCGACGTGCCTCCTTGATGAATCTATTGGACGTAAGTTATTCAGCAACAGTAATATCTATTTATTGTATATTATTTATTATATCCTTAGCGAAATATGATAGAAAAAAAAAAATTTAATTTAAAAAATTCCCGACTGCAAAAATTGACTCTCATTAAAAAAACTATATATATTGAAAAAAATGACTCACATAAAAAAATATATTGAAAAAATAATGAAATAATTCCTGATACACTTTAGTCTCAAGATGAACTCCCTCGAATACAGTTTTTAATATTATAAATGTTATAAATATAGTCAAGAGGCGTTATCACAAGGGAAGTGTGTGATTATAAAAATCCTTTGGACTTTGTTTAAAATGATACGCCTCCCGACTATATTTATAACTATTATAATATTTAAAATTGCATTCGAGGGAGTTCATCTTGAGATTAAAGTGTATCAGGAATTATTTCAATATTTTTGTTAATGTGAGTAATTTTTTTGCTATATATATAGTTTTTTAATGAGAGTCAATTTTTGCAGTCGTGAGTTTTTTAAATTTAAACATTTTTTTTTAATTTCATGCTTTTTAAAGTTTTTTTTTTTGTGCATATCTTGTTGGGAGGAATCCGATTGGAACTAATTAAAGAGACGAAAAAAAAAAATATCGATTGAAAGTTACAGGAGCCTATTACGTTTCAACTGGAAATTTATCCATTTGATCGTTTTCTACCAGTTTCAATGGGAACACCTAAGCAGGATATACAGGTGCAGAATCCAACCTGACTACGAACTATGTACCTTGTTTCATTATTATTACCACCTTTCACGAAGTTACTTCTTTGAGAAAGTATTTACATTTCCTGCCTTCTGGAATAAGAACTATGCAATGTTCCACTTCACCTACCTTTCGAAGTGCAACAGGAAACGTATTGTGGAGGCTTCGATAATCAACACAATGGTCTGAAAAATTAAAAAAAACAAACGATTGTCATGAAGAGTGATATTTAGCGGCGCAGTGGCGTGAAGCAAGATTTTTTTCTCCGCGAATCAACGATTTATCAGCTTAATTTATGAGAAAAGACATTGGCCGCTGGTCACAGAATCGACGATCAAAATTTGGTCAAGTAATTTGTGAACGTTTTCGAATCATTGGCTTCAAAGAAATCCCTGAAATTTTTTTTAAAAAAATGGTCTAAATTAATCTTGAGATGTTAACTATTTTTAGGAAGTTATTTAATTACACGCGTACATAACCGGCATCACATATTGCTAGAACAATGAAAAGTCATGACGCAGTTTGTCGATGAAATTCAGTCAGCGTAGTTTGCTCTGACGAAAAGCCCTCAAAATCCTTTGTTCCACATTTTCATGGTATAATCCCGTTAAAATCACAGTTAGCGTACCGGGAATTTCATCAAAGCGGAATATATGGTACAGCATCGAAAACCGGAAAAAAAACTGATATGGAAGCGAGCAGCCACGTGGATGCAACCCCAAGCGTCGTGTCGGTGGATGGAGACTTGATGTATCCATTTCTGGCTTGTGAGTTGCTTTCAGTACTGCCAATGTGTGTAATATGAATTTGTAAGTGAAAAATGTGCGTTCACCTCGTTGAGTCGAAATAATTCAAAGCCGTCATCGCGTTTTTACGTCTTTTTTTTTGTGGATTTTTATTTATTCATTTATTAAAAAGAAACAAAACAAAGGAAAAAAACAAATTCATCGCCTGACCTTTTCTTCTTCGAGAAACGCTTCCAACCGTTGGTTGGCAACCTCGTTCACAAACATAAATACATTACCAGGATGACTGCATCCGGAAAACGCTGAATTCGGAATGCTGACCCATCGTTTATAGCTGCGAACGAATGATCATGGCTTTTGAATGCAAGTGAGGAACTCGAGGAAGCGTTAAATTTGTTCGTCCACATACTGTGGCCAAATCGATCGGATGCATAGGCCAAACCATCCCCACCGAAAATGGGTCAATGTGAGTCAACTGTAATTCAGGCATTTTCGGCTAAAAAACAAACGTTTGGATCGCTCAAATTCTAATTCATACCTTCAATCTGCTGTTATTTCTATCCAGATTGTATCAATTTCAAGAAAAACGGAAGTACAAGGAACAGAATTTAATCCGAGGAATATTACAAGCCACGAAGAGGTCCACGTTGCCCATCAAGAAACTCACGAATGTTTGGAACCTGAACGAACGAAAGCGATATGACCATATCGCTCGTACTCTTGCGATCCTCCTTCCTTGCTATTCAAGCGAGTTATATACACCCAGGACGAAGAACAATATCGCACAATAGAGCTTGAAGGCACACGAGGCGAGTTGGGTGGCTTTGAGAATAAGAGAATACGCGTTCTCTCCGCTATGACAGTTATTATTATCGCCCGGCATTGGAACCAGTCAACGGCAGGATGGTCGGTTCAGCTGTTGGTGTCATGAATAGGAGCTGCTTTGATCAACCTGTAGTCTCTACCGAAGGCGGTGCTGAGAGCACGATCACCACTGCAACCCACAGTCCTTGAGCACTCACGCCACAACCGCACCGAAGGTGTCATCGTCCTTCTACGTAATTCAATTACAGCTCTACGTAAATGTATGTCTGTATCGCTTGCCGCTGTAATATCTTAAACGCAAATGAAGGACGATAATGAAATCTCACTGCAACAACTACATTATGTTGATGTCCGCATGGGAAAAGGCCACCCTGCTTTGAATTTCCGATTAAATCTGATACGGGCCAATTAAATCAACGAAATTCCGATTAAAAATTCATCGGTTTTAAAAGGATTCAATTGGATTTATGTTCGTTTAATTGGTTTCAATGGGATACTTTATACGGGGCCACTTTGTTGGTATGGAAGTTATGCATTCGAGCGTTTTCACGGTTTAATTCCACATATTTTTTACAAAAGAAAATCTCTGGAAGTTGAAACATTGACGAAGTTGTACGATTGAAAAGTGGGAGATGCAGGAATTGGAATTTTGTTCAATTCTGTACGTATGTACAGAATCTATGAAAAAAATTGTAGAGTTGACAAAATATATTTGAAGGAGTAAAAACAAGCCTGCAAAGTAGAACCTTGCACATTGTTCTCTCTACAAAACTTCCACTGTAAGGAAGTACGTTTATCTACTTTGGCTTCCACACACAAATACAGACATTTCGTACAAATCCCTTTTCTCGACGTTTTGGACCATTCTGAGTACGCTGACATGAAGATCTGGAAAGAAAAAATTGACGAAACCAAAGCTTCCTCTATGAGGAAGCAAAATGATTCGATAGCTACAGTGATCAAGTTGACAAAGAATGCCTCATGCATCTAAAACTGTAATCGACAAACTGTACCACATATGTTTCTATACACCGTTCAAAGATGGCCTGAGATGATTGGCAGAAGAAACGACAAAAGCTGACTCGAATTTTCATTAGGCAAACAAAAACGAAGTTTCGTATAAATGAATCGGTAATTTAGCTCGAACGCTTCTTCGCTGATAGTTGAACAAACTATCGGATAGAGAGAATGCCGCGTATAAGCTCTATAAATACCGTCGATTTTCCCCCAAGAAGATATTGGCAGAACTGCGGCAAACTTTTCGACATGTTGATTCAGTGAGCGCAAACTTGGCGTTAGCCTATCGTGGAATTCCTTTAGTTTACCATAAATTCACGACTTTAACGATAGCACAAAATTTATGTTTCAGGTGATATCAGAGTACTGTCGTACGCGTCTGCAGTCGAAGCCCTTCACCCACATAGTCATGGACATGTACCGAGAAGTGGTGAGATCTCCTCAGTACGGTGCTCGGAAACGAGCTGCCTTCTCGGATCAACGAGCTATCCCGGCCACTCAACGTCATCATCAACACCAGAATCAACATCAAGCAGCATCTCAGCAACAGATCCAGCAGCTGCAGCATCAGAAGCAGCAACAACCTCAGAAACAGCAACAGCAACAGCAGCAACAGCACACGGGTCACTTCTCGAAACATCAGGTCAAGGGTGCCCTCTTCAAAGCCCAGTCGCGTAACTCACGATCTCATCCAAACCTGATTAGTTTATCAGCTCAAGAGCCATCTTTGAGCAGTCCAAAGCCTCAATTTCAATCTCAGGTAAACATACCAACGGACAATATACAACAGCCAGCAATACATCACGCACGAACGAGCTCACAACCGGAATACTCGGATCGTGTCCAACGTGGACTTCACGGGCCAGCAAGAAGCATTCACAATCCGATGTTCTCGAATGGACAACGTGCGGCACAGGCTACCGGATCAAATGTATATAGCGATTCCATTTATGCCCTTCCGGTAAAACCATTTCTCAGCTCGCAGGATGTTCGTGTTAATGGACTCTCGGCGAAGCCCAGTATGCAAAGAATTGATTTTCATGGTCGTAATGCTGCGGGTAGACCAAGAATAATCAAGAATGGCGGATCGTCACAGCCTAATATAGCGCATTTGACTAGAGCGTTAAACGGTGATGTACCGATTGGTAATGCGGATGAAATTAGAGGCAAGGAGTCTATCGATAGAAATGGTCAAGCGGATAATGCTCGGTCGCTTCATCGACAATACTCGAATCCGCAACTTCCAACGAGAAACTTGCAGGAATCAGCGGTTGGCTTGAGAAATTATTCACAAAGCAATGGCTCGGGTGTGTCGTCGAGGCTTCGCGTTTTTACCGGTGATAATGAAGCAATTGAGAGACATGAAAACAGTACGAAAATGAATCCAGTGTCTTCCATAAAAGTTCAGGTTTTACATGGCCCGGTGCCTCCTAAACCGCCGAGGCTAATTACGTCTTTAAAGCGATCGGTCGTACCATTGTCCGAGACTAATAATGGCCTAAGTGAATCGGTTGCTCCAGTTAAACCACCGCGGTAAGAATAAATGTGATATCAAGAAATTTAGTGGCTTTCAACGACGCCAAGCTATTTGTTTATTTTATAGCTGTCTTTTTTTTATAATGAAAAATGGTGTTTTTTTTTTTTCAAGAGCGACGATAAAGAATGGCCCGCGAGCGAGGCGTGGGAAACCCGTTCAAAGAGCACCATCGCGTCTTTACAGAGCGATTGGTGGACCAACGCGATGTTTCAATAAAGCGCAATGTGTCGGTCCGGAGTTCGTTGTACGGGCTAATCAACCACCAAAAATTCTCTGTGTCGGTGACACAAAGGTATTATTATAATATACGCATAATGACAATTTTCCGTTTGCTAAACGATCCGGTTTACACACTGTTACAAGTTCAAATGCACGTCAATGGAATTTATCGCGTTTATCGTCTGAAAATAAAAGGGTTACCAGACCAAAATCCCCTTGACGAAATTTTCCCGGACGAAATTCCCTCGGACAAAATAATCATTGATACAATTATCCGCATGAAATACCCTCAAAATCCTTCAGGACTAAATTTCTCCCGGTTACTCGTCTGGAAGACTATAATGACGAAGTGAAAGAAAAAAATACTGTGTTGTTAGTGGCGACGGGAGCTCCCCATCCCCATTCACTCAACGGGGCTTCGACATAGCACTCTACTGCGGGCACACATTTTTATTTCTTTAAATTGGTTTCAGGGTGAATTGTCCCAGGGACAAGTGGTCGACTTGTCCGGTAAACTCGGAAAAAATATATGAGTATAGAAATATTATCATAGACGAATGTGAATGAATTAATATATGAGGCAAAACCCGTCAAGTCGGCCACTTCAATTTTTCATGTCAACAAAACGTCCTGGAATTTATTCAGGATGTTGGTCTTGTTGAAGATAAAACGTAGGAATTTTTTCAGATTTTTTATTGCATATTCCAGCTATTAAAAATTTCGGAAAATAATCATTGTTTATTTTTTAACGCCAATACTACGGCTCACACACAAAAAATCAAAACAACATCAAATTTTCGATTTTCAGCGTACTTTCCAACACCATTTTTTGTCAAATTCTCCGATTTTATTTTATGCTATTTTTTAATTAAATAAAGTTGCCACTTTCTTTCCTCCGAAACGGCATTCCCGATTTAGTTTGAAGAGCTGAAACTCTGGAACGAAATTGCCGCCCATCTCGCCAATTTTTTCAAACATTCTAGACATTTCAACGAAGAAAATGTGAAAATTTCAACTAAAATCGGAAATGCAGTTTCGGAGGGAAAAAAGTTGCAACTCTATTTAATTGAAAAATAGCATGAAATGAAATCGGAGAATTTTAGAAAAAAAAACGTTCAGAATCCAAAATTTGATGTTCTTATGATTTTTTTTTTTGAGAGTCGTAGTATTGGCATTAAAAAATAAACAATGATTATTTTCAGCGATTTTCAATGGCTGAAATATGCAATAAAAAAATCTGCAAAAAATCCTACGTTTTTTTCTTCAACTAGACCAACATCCTGAAGAAATGTGAGGACGTTTTACTGACATGAAAAATTGGGGTGGCCGACTTGACGTGTTTTGCCCCATATGTGAGAACAAATATATCAATATAATTATTCTCTGGAATTATACACTAAAAACAGTACAAACAGAATATAATGCAGTGTTCCTAGTCCGAAAACTTCAAGAAAAATTAGGATATTAATCGCATTCGATAACGTTGATTTTTACATTTGAATAATGAACTAACTCTTGAATTTTCAATCACATTATAAATTACAGGCGAGCAATAGTGGACGCATTGTCGTGATACTTCTAACTGGACAACGTATCGAAGTCACCTGTGATCCCCACAAAATCACCGCTGGTGAATTGTTCCAGGTGAGGCTCCAATATAATATTTTCCTCCAATTTATCTATGAAATATTCAGAGTCAACTCACAAGGCATCTGACAAATATTGCTATCAAAATACCTCGTCCAGTGATAAGAGAGACAGTTTAAATGGTGAAAATTGTAGAATCAATAAATCGATAAAACTCGTTTTGCTGAGCAGATAGTCAAAGATGATGGAAACTCAATCAAGGGTGTAATTCGTTTCGGGAGTCGTCTTGAATTCAAACTGTCTTGAGTGTTCGGGTGCGATAAGCGAGTGGGATCTATCGTAAGAAAAATTGTTCCCTCTCGTTGAATCGTATTTCAAAGTTCCGCTTGCGAAATTTATTCGATATAATACTGTTGCAAGCAACAGCTTATAGATTTAACTGGTGGTTCTTTTGGAAAATGTTCTATGTCACACGTTGAATGCCAAGAAAGTCGAGTCTAGTTTACGATCCAACAAATTTCACGAGATAAAACCCATGAAAAAGCAACTGGCTTTCCGCCAAAATCGTTCTCCACGAGCTGATATATACGTCATATCCACACGATGCAAATATTTTATCCCTCGAAAAAACGCTCCCTCAATGCATTATCTCAGTGGCGCTTTTCTCGTCAATCTGTATATAACATTTTCTTTTTTTTTTTTTTTTTTAAATACATTACTTTTCACGCTTCGTCACTTTTTAATGTCAATAAGAAGTCTGGTAACCATCGCAATATTGAAACACCTATTAGAAGCCAGAAATTAAAAAGTTCAAGTTTATATGAAACTTACGCTCGAGTACGACCTTCTTGATGTTTGATCCGATAAGGCAGTTCTCATTAAAAACTTTCAAATACTATTGAAAACTTTTTCTATATTATACAGCGAGACTCGCGGTAAGAAAATGTTGATCATAGAAAGAGAAATTCAACTTCAGCTATACACTGGATTTGATCTTCAATATTAGCCAATGAATTCTTGGAGAGCTGATAAATAAAAAGCCTCTATCCAAATTGTTCCTAGGGCTCCTAAGATGAATTAATAATATTGAAAAAAAAAAAAAAAGGAAAACAAGGATTTTGCTAAACTGAAAAATTCGTTTCAGGCCATCGTTGAAGCAAAAAGTCTCGAGGAAAACTTCACATTGGGATTGGCTGCATTACTCGGCGGGGATTTTGCTATGCTGCCGCCGGAGACGAAACTGAATAAGGTTGCGCCTCCGGGCTGGTTGAATAGCACCAAGAGCAAGGGAACTCTGGGCCTTCCTACAAGTTTCATGCTCTACTTGAGATTTCGATTCTTCCTACCCTCACTTCGTGGAATAAGGTATACCTACTTTAAGGAGTAAAACTCTCTCGAATCTATCGTAACAATGACCTCGAAATTTTCCCATAAATGTGTATCAAATATTTATTATTATATGATAACAATATTTATCTTTACAGAAGTTGGATTTCAAAACACCTGCTTTATCTTCAACTAAGACGCTGTATATTGGAGCAACAGTTAGTGTGCTCTTTGGCCCAACTGGTCAATTTAACGGGACTCGCACTTCAGGCAGAGTTCGGAAACTACAGCGTCAATGTGAGTGACTGATGGAAATTGACCGGTGAAACACGATAATATACCTAAACGAATTCAATAGCTTTACATCGATTTGGTACAAATTTGAAGGCTTTTCAACACGATCGTACATTACACGCTGGTAGGAAGTTTAATGACGGAATCAGACGCCGATTATCGAAGAAAATTTTAATTCGGAAAATGTTTCCAATATACTGCAACAAAAGCAGCTTTAATTTTTTACGTAAAATACAATCGTATTTTATTAATCATGCCGATGCATTAATTTAGTTGCATAATTCGATTTTTTTTTTAATGAGAAGATTCTTAAAGATTTGATTTTTAGTTTATGAATAGATTTTAGTTTTATCAGCTGCACGAAACCAATTTTTTTAGGTAAAAAGATTCTTTATTGAAGAAGAACAAATATCTTCATCGATTTTTGTCATTTTTAAATGTTAATAATATTATAAACAGTTCTGACATACTTAATAAAAAAAATTTCAACGATTTTTTTAAATGGAATAAATGTTACAAACGTTTTACGTTATTAAATAAAATTGTACTGTATTTTATTTTCACCGGAGTAAAAAGATTTTCGATGCATTGAGAATTTGTTAAGATCACCAGTGTTTATTCGCTACATCAAAGCCATTAATCAGCGAGAGAATAATTGAATAGAACCTGACTAAAGCAAAAATGAATAATTAAATGAATGTATTAATTGGTCCCAAAGGAACACGGTCGCGGAGATTATTTTCTTCTGGAACATTATATTCCGGAGTCGCTGATCCTGAATCCGGATCTGCAGTTACAACAGTCGCAGCTACCGGGAACAGCGGAAGCCCTTCGTGCAAAGCTTCATCAGGCTCATCGCGATCGTCGAGGACTTGAAGCGAACAATGCCGAGGAAATGTTTATAACTCATGCGCAAGCACTTGCCGACTATGGATCACATTACTACATCGCAACTGTCGACAATAAGGAACTCGAAAAAATTGTAGCTCGATTGAACAAGTGTAACGCCAACTGTTCACCGTCAGCGGCAAACGACGGTGGTTTGTACGCGTGCACGGAAAATATATATCAGCTCGATGTCTCAACGGACGATCCGATATACGGAAAAATCGAATTCAATCACATTGATTCGAGTGATAATATTCAGCGCACTGTTTACACCGATGAACGTAAAATACCGGTTACGTCGAAGGTTTCGAGTAATCCGAACGAGGACATCTATGCCGTACCGATAAGTCCCACGGCCATAAATCTCGTGGAAACAAATAATAACAGTAACAGCAGCAATAATAATATTAATAATAATAATAAGCTTAACAAATCGAAGAAATCTGAGAGCAATGTGTGGCTGGCCATACACGCTCAGGGCCTAAAACTCTTCGAGAGAGGCGGTCGACCGAGGGACAGAACCGAATTAGTTAGGCTTCAATGGCGAGATATTCAGACATTGAGTTATAGCAAAAATTCCCTCGTCGTCTATACAAGGTTAAATGGAAAAAGGTGCAAGTTTAAGCTGCGAATGGATCACAAGAAGTAAGTATAAATCGTAATAATCGTGGAGGAAAGAATTTCGAAATTTCTACGATAAACCTGTTTTTTTTTTTTTTTGCAGGAGTTACTACGCTTTCAAGCTGACGTCGCTTCATCATCAGTTCTTCCTCAAACTACGATCCGAAATCGCTTCTCTTCATGAATTAGCCAAAGGTTCGTTTAAATTTCTTTTTTTATCAAAAAAACAAAATGATAATTAACTCAAAATAATTTTATTCCAATCACTGAATAAATAATTACGCACAATTTGTTCAAATAAAATCAACTCAGACCAAAATAGTAGTTTCTCCCCATAAGATTCACAAATAAGTACCAAGAATTTATATTTTTAAATGCAGATTTCGGAACTCCTGTGATAGTCGAGCCAAATTCATTAGCTGCGAAGCTGAAGCTCGATACCGGTAAATCGAAGATAACGTTAGCGAGCTGCGTAAAAAGTTCAGCGCAGAATCCAAAGTATCCAATGCAACTGGAGGAGTATCAGAACAAGGAGAATGAAAATCCACAGAAGATCGTTAGTCCAATGGCAAAGGGCTCGGACACCGATACCGAGCCCGTTTGCTATACTCCAGAGGAAGATGCGCTCTACGCGCAAGTAAACGCACGCCTGGAACCGGAAGGTGCATCCCGCGACACCGAAGACGAATCCGACAGACATACCGTCGAGGTATCGCAAAGAACATCCGAAGACAGGAAAGGTCACAGCTATCCCAGTCTCGGGTTACCATGCGAAAAGGAATCAATTTACTCGATACCAAAACCACGAACTTCGAGTGACATTGATGGATCGAATGGTCAAGTCAAACATCCGGAAGAACTATACGCGGCGATAAATAAGTCGGGACAGAATAATAAAAATAGCGAGTATTCCGTGCCCGACGAAGCTTGGGATGTGGCGAATTTGAAAAAGAATCTTCATAAGGTTTGATCTTTTTTCTTTTTTTCTTTTTCAGTCTTCATTTGAGAGACGCTGCAAAATTTGAATCAACACGTAACATTTTTTTCTTCCATTTATTATTTTCCATAGGAGAAAACTTCGAGCTTACCAAATTACGGGACTCCTCGACAGAGCACAGGATTCCGAACGCCTAGTCTACCCCGAAGGCTCGGGGTAAAAATGGGAACCCGTGCAATTTACAGCAGTCTCGTGCAGCGAGATTCCAATGTTGCCGATGACCTAGCTTCGCTGTCCCTCAAGTCGGACACTGCGTCGTCGATGCAGTCGGTTTCCGTGCAATCGGCCGAGTCGCCGATGCCCGAGGCCTACGTACTCAGTGAGTTATTATGCGCTGAGGCCAAGCGTACGATTTATTTTTCAAGCCGCTAACATGTATACATTCGTGTTTATCAGACGAGGATATACAAACGGACGAGGAAACCTTTAGAATTGGTAACGATGTGACGATGTCCGCATCTCTCGCTGCGAGACTCGAAGAATTGTCTTTCGCGGAGGAGAGAATTCTGCAGACTATTCAGCTTGAGAGGGGTCACGGCGGTAGCATTGGGCTACAGGTGACAGAGGGTAACGACGGAGGTGTTTATGTTCAAGCGGTGTCGGTCGGAGGCTCAGCCGATATGGCAGGAAATGTCAATAAAGGTTCGTACTACATATATCAACGATTTCAACAGACTTCAGATACCCAACAAAATTATATTACCTTCCGGGGGAGGTTTCGTCGAAAAAATTGTGTATGCGAAAAATTGAAATTTGATTCCTATGTGTATTTGGGTCAAATAAGATATTGAGGATCGAAGGCAATCTGCAATATTTTTGCTTTGTGTCGATTTTGTTTCATTGGAATAATTGTAAAACGTTTTAGGACAATTTTTTGGTTCACTAATGTTTGTTGAAATCGTTTATGTACCTCCGATCAATATGACAAAATTACATATCAAGTGAGCCAATTTCGCATCTTCGCCAAAAAAAAAAACGTCAATTCTTTTTTCGATCTTCTTTAGAAACTCAACAAGATTCACAAATTATTTCACATTTTAAACTGAAATATTTCGATTTAACAGAAATATCATGTAAACAAAAAGAAATATTCTCGAGCTCTTTATCCGACAGGTGATAGAATCGTCGCGATCAACGGCCAGAGTCTTCTGAATCTTCAATACGAGGAATCCCTGAAGCTACTGCAGAGCTCGCCGGAAACAGTAGAACTCGTGCTCTCGCAAATTACCTCCAACAGGCACGGGAATGTAAGGAGATACCAATTGCAGGATCCAATTGAAAGTAGTTACCTTCAGTGAGTAATTAAAATCATTTTCTTGCAATCCTAAAACTTTTTATTTCAAAAAGACAGCATGATCTGCATTGTATTTATATAGTAGAAAAAAAAAACATTTAACGTTAAATTAGACAAATTATATTTATTTATTTCGTTTTATTTCTAATTTTATAATGTAGCTTTAAGAATGCCCTAAGTACCTAAAAATAATAAATTGAGTAATGAAAATTTCAATTTCAGAAATCTTAGGTTCGAAATTTCGTCAGAGGTCGATAGCACTAACATGACGACAAAGTGGCTTTCGCACGGAGCTACCGACGTCGCTTCTGTTCAAAACACATCGAGCGCGTACAGCAGTGCAGCTTCTAGCGCAATGGGCAATCACAATACAAACAATATGTATCTCACCGAAATTTCCGATACGAATGCCTTTAATTCCGCGAGTATGCTGCTTACTCTGGAAGACTTTGATGTCAGTCGAACGAGTCGTCAAGTCTTCATATAGAATAGGTATATTTATAAAAAGTTTTGTTTTGTTTTTTTTTATGTTTATAAATAACTTATATTGGGAGTTTTTTTTAAATTTAATTTAATTTTTGCAGCCACGAGAGTAACTGCAATTATCACGAGAAATTCTATTACATCGTTTACGGTTACGTCTCGACGGTAGAGCTCTCTCTGCCCCTCGGTAGTCTTTCAATCGCTAATCGAATTGTTCTTATCTACTTAGCGAAGCCCTTGCCACGGGTTGTGCGAAGGCGACTTCCATTCCCAGCGGGACTCGTCCTCGTTATTGGAAATTATTAAATCGAGCTACGTCGAACGAACGTTTCTTACTTTTTCTCTGCCAAGGACGCTCTCTGCGCGAGAAAGTAGATAGAGGATAAATTGAATCGTCAATCGAGTCGCGTTCTTTGATCGTCGCTTGAATTGAACTGATTTTTCATTCGATTAAGTAATACGACTTCCGCGATATTATTAGCTCAGAAGTTCATTACTCTTTCGTGGATAAAGTCGAATCAGTCATTTTTATATACGAATCAGTAGATTTTTAACAACGTTTTTTCTAAAAAAAAAAACAAAAAAAGAAAAACTTTGTGGTATTTGCTTCTCCGAGTTCGTGCAAGGCATTAGGCCGGACTTTGTTATATACCGTGCTGAAGAATAGAGGGGCTGAAGGTTTGGATGTCATTTCTAAGGAATCATCTTCAGTTGCTGACGGACGGTCCGAGCCTCGTGGCGAGCACCTCCGAGCTTTCGCGTATCGGGACAGTTTTATAAAACTTCGCATACACATATTCCCTCTCGTCGGAACACTATTTGCACGAATTTTCATCAATAAAAGTGAGCAAATATAGCGATACGCACAAACTGCTGCTGTACGATTTTGTGGGATTTTTTTTTTTATTTGGCAGTGCTACAATTTTCTATACATGCTAGGGTGGCTCATTTTGGCCATTTTTTAAAAATGGGTTCATTTAAAAAAAGCACCTCCACTCATCAAATGCAAAAAATATAAAACTATACATGAAAATTTTCACGAGAAAAATAAAAACGCTAAAAAATTTAAAAATTTAAATTCGGTTGCGACCTCTAAATATTTTTTTATCTCATCGATGATTTACGTGAACTCGTTTTTTCGTCATAGAGAACAATTTTTGGGGTGCCTGGTAAAAAAAAATAATGGCAAAAAATGGGTCACTCGAATTCATGCGATATGAAAATTAGATATAAATCAGTGTTATTATAACATTGATTTTTATTTACAAATTGTTAAAATTGGCAGAATTAAAGGCCTGTTAATTAAGAATCCCTCAGAAACTGATCTAAAATTTGGTCCAAAATTACCGCATGAATTATCGTTCGTGGAAAGAATTTTTGTAAAAATATATTGAAGCTTTGTGATTTTTCAGAGCAGTTTAAATTGCACATTGCTTCCTCATTAAGTTCCATTTTTTAGACGACTTTCTCTATGAAAATGCCAACATTGATAAACGTGTTTAATCACAGATGTGTCCGAGAAAAATAGAACATAATATGGAAGCAACGTTCTACTTTTCATTCTTCTTTACGAATGAGATAATGTATATATATAAATGTTTCTCTGTTCCTTTGTGTTCCCAGTGGAAGTCGGAGTTCCACCGCCCGTTCCGCCGCGTCGTCGAAAGCGCAAAAGTGACGTAATTCCGATAAAGCCTACCACGGCTCCAAGAAACAAAAAAGGATGTCAACCGATTGGAAAAGTTGTAGGTTCAAGACCCGATCGAAAACCACGTTCGCTACCACCGCCTCCGCCCGTTCCGCGAAGTGCCGCTCGGGAGAGTAAGCCAGAATCTACAAAAAGTATTAACTCACAGCCGATCGATACCGATTATTTAAAAACGAAAGATGCAAAACTAAAATCTTGCGATGTGAACTTGAGCTCAAAACCTTTGAGCGAAACATTCACCGGTATGACGAAGAAACAGCGTTTTGTCGTTACCAAAATTGAAGCAAACGAAGAACCACCAAAAATCAGTATTTCCGGGGAATCGAATAATCTCGTGACTGATCAGAATTTGGAGTATCGGAACGAAAATCTATCCGGTAGAAGTTCACCGATGCCGAGTAAAAATTCACCTTTGCTTTTCACACTTCAGGACTTTGAGAGCGTTATGTCTAACTCCGCAATGTCTGACAGGAGCGTCAATGAACAGTACGAATCGATAATAACACCGGACACATCGAGGCATACGTCAATTTCGTCCGTGGTCGAAAATTCAATGACCGACAAAGAGGAAGAGGAAAATCATGCTTTCTTCAGGGTCACAACGACGAACGTTCCCTTTGAGAAGTGCGTTGGCAGTTTTAGCTTCTCGATTGATAACAAAGATTTCGAGGAAAAATTTGACGACCCTGATCATTATATTTTTGAGGATTATATGGATAGAAGCAAACGATGGAACGCGCGGCCTCCTTGCCTTTTCGATGACGATACATTCGATCATTTTGGGAAGGATGACGGAGCCGGATCAACGCGACGAACCGCTACTAAAGTTAGATTCGTCATTGAATCCCCGAGTTCATCCACTCCTGATCCTGATCTCGATAATACTTGCGACAGCCTCGGAAACATTGAATCTATCATCGTCGACGACGGGATTATCAATGAAAATCAAAGAACTTCGGTTATCATTACGGAAATCATGGAATCTAATCAGCCTATCGAGGAGATTGGCAATACTGATGAGTGTTCGACATCCGATCAATTCGGCGACGTTCCATTCTCTTCTATCTTGGACAATGAAATTCATTGCATTCGTGATATGAATTCTGGTGAAATGTTCAATGACAATTTTGTTACATCTTCGAAGCAAGTCCTGGCGATCGCTAATAACAACGAAGAGGTTGGAAATGACGAGTCCAGAGAAACCGAATCGATGCAACCAGAAAAATTCGAAAATCGTAAGACCGTGAGATCTCCCCATTCACCGCGTTTTAGTAGCCCCAAAAAAATTATCGATGTAATCCCGAATATTGACGAAAGCCTAATGCCCGAATTACCGATAACTTATGACCCTCGTGACGAGGGATTTGTCAAAACATATTGGGACTTAAATAGCGATGACTTCAATGACGAAGTTAGTCGTGAAAATCAATCAGACCCTGCAGAGCCAACATGGAAAATATCGAGTGAGGGCAGCAGAGCCGCGAGAGAAGCTTTTGTTAATGGAAAGCTCAAAGCGGAATCGAGTGAGAACGAAAATCAAAATTGCGCGATAGCTGAAAGTTTGAGGATAAAAGATTCAATGGACAAACCCGAACTAAAGGAGAAGAAGAAGATCTTTATAGACTCGGCACTTTGCGATTTCATAGACAACGACGATATAGAGTGGTACGATTCGTCGGACGACGAAGGGAACAGTGAAAAGCTACAAAACACTGCTGTAAAACACAACAATGATTTTAAATTCGAAGAGAGCGACGTCGTTGGATTGCTGAATCGCGATACGTATCTTGGCAAAGAAGTGCTCATTGATAAACATCCAAGAACACTCATGACGAACGACAATGAAAGTAATAATGAAAAATTAGCGAACAAAGAAGTTTCGAAGATAGAACCCGAGCTGGCTGAGTTCTCACGTACTCAGCATCTAATTAACAGTTTGACCCTCTCGAGGGAAAGCAAGGACGACGAAAATTGGGTATCCGTGAGCGTGCGTCGCAACTCTTTTTTGGAGAACATGCTGACGGAGGACAAGACGAAAGTTAGGGTCGAGAGAAATGTTCCATGTTCGATAATAGCTGCACATCCGAAGCCAACGTGTCCCCAAGCAGCAGCACGCTCCTCGTCTACTGTATCGAATATTCCTCGAGAGCGTGTGGTAGGGGCCGGTGTCTTTCGAAATGTCGATAAGTCTAGCCACGCTGGCACAATCGAAATTCTTCCAAGTGGGTCGAACGAATTGTCGCAGAAGCAGCTGAGGTACTACGGGTCTGGAGAAAAGATGGTTGGCGCGGCGCCAGATAGCCATGAAAGGATAGCTTCGAGCTGTGAGATAGAGAAGAAGAAGCAGAAGAGCACTGGTGAAGCGAAAAGCGATGTGCTAAGCGAGCTGCTATGTAATTTCAGTGCGATAAAGCTCAAGTCGGTGGAGCCTTACAAACGAGAGATTGATTGGTCGGTGGTGGATGACAAACCAGTGATTGTCAAAGAAATCGAGGACAAGTGGGAAATGAAGGAGGTGGAAAATGAGGCGGAGAATGTCCGGGAGTTAGAGATGAGTGGTAATGAAAGGAAGGTCGAGGGGGCGGTGGTCAAAGCGGTGGTTTCGAGGCCAACGAAGACGTCAACGCTGTCGACGACAACGACCAAGGGACTCGACATTGAAGACTCTTCCCTCAAGGATAGTGTCAATCGTGCTGCTGGTGAAAAGACTCACTATCCTAATAACCTTCGAACAATCGATTACAAGAGCCCGATAATAATTCACAAGTGCACGGAGATTGAGGAATTGCGCGAAAATGTCAAAGCCGATGATACGGTAATTTTAGATACAGGTTTAATGAGAATGACGGTTGATCAGCAGATGATTAGCGTTGATAAGTGTGCCATAGATAGGAAAAGTAATTCATTAATCCGATGTAATAACAATGACAATAACGCCATGACACCCGTAGACATAAGTAACGACCAAAAGTCCTGCGAAGCTGACGTTAATATTGCTCCCGGTAGCGTTAGGAGCTTCGTTGAATTGTATGAAATTCAGCGCGACCAGACCAGTAAATATTCTAAAAGTAATTATAGTTTACCCGTAGCTAAGAGATCAACGAGATGCTGCAAGGGATTTACGAGTTATAACAATGAAATCGATGCCGAAGAGGAAGTGTTGTTGGGTGATAAGAACGTTGAGATTGTAAAAACGACTGATGAACATGCGAACGCGGAGAATGAGATGATAATTCAAGAATCACGTCAAATCAATGCTCAACGTTCGTCCGTCGATCTTTCGAATGCGGACAAGAATCAGGATCTTAGGTACAGCGTTATTACCAGGCATATCGTCCGGGAATATTCCAATGAAAGCCTCACCAACGATGGACTTTCGAGCACGAACGGGTTGACGTACGTGCAGCATCGACAGCAACAATTCTCAAGTTCTGTCCCAGTTGCCGCCAAGAGGCGCTCTTTAGAGCCTTCCCTCGATACAACAACCAAACTAAGCACAGAGAACGAATCAAAAAAGTCCCCGAAATACAACTGTTATAGCGAGACGATGAAATTAAATTGCGACGAGGATACGAGATTAAAAACTAATCGAAGGGCACCCGAAAAACCAACTAATACACGAGTAACCGAAGAACGCGATTGTGCAACGAAATCGATTGCCCACTGTGATTGGATGACGAAACCAACACCTAGCAGGTTTATCTGGGACGGGGATACGATGAACCCGACACCAACCCCACGATCTGACGTCAGCTTGATTCGCACGCAGGTTCGTAGAGTCGCTAGAGGTTGAATCAAATAGTTTCATAAAAACTGTTTTTTAGTATTTTTTTAAAAATGGGAATTTAAAAAATTGTCGACGGTACGTTAAAAAATCGTTTCTTCAGAAGAAAGAAAATCAGCAAATTAATATTTTTTTTTAAATGATAACGTTGGTTTAATCATATTCTGTTAGAATTATTTATCAAATTCTGTTTCATAAATGTTTAATTGAATCCTGGAGCATATTAATATTATCGAAATGTTACTTCGAAGTATAGGAATATTGCCAGAATATTTAGAAAAAAAAATTGTTGATGTATTACAATGTCCACTCGAAACATTGTAATGACATAATTGTAAAAAATGCGGTTTCTCTTTGAAATCTAATTTCACGTATTTTAAAAAATCTCTACAAATATTAAACTAGAATTATTCAGAAAAGACCTTCTGAAATTCTAATAACAAAAAGGAAAAAGCATATGCATTTCAATAGAATAATTCTAAAATATTTCTAAAGTTATTTAATTTTCGTAATTTTCAACAATCTTTCACAAAATAAAAATTGTCATTTTCCAATTAAATCTTTTTTTCAATATTCCACCACAAAGTTACGAAAACATTTAAATTGCAATAAAAAAATGAAAATATTTTTGCAATATCTCTGCAATTATTCTGTGCTATGTAGGAATTGATTACTAACGGTGATTCTTAATTCGAATGTTTTCAGATACAGCGAGGAGTCGAAGACAAGACGAATGATACTGTACACTCAGGTATAGCACCGCTGGCCCCTAAATCCGACGTCTCTCATCCCCGACAACCCTACGCATTCCTCTGTAGGGTTTAGTGCCCCGTAGTTTAAACACACAACCTATATCTTGTTCGCTTTATTCTGTTCGTCCAAAAAAAAAAAGGTGTTTCCACCGATTTTTCGTAGAATATCAGAACATATTTTCAACGCAAAATTTTTAACGTTTTGTCTCCGAATTACTGTAGTAAAAAAAAAAGTACCAGTGAACTAGCAGCAATTTTAGTATTTTCTTTTTTTCGAATCTTCATTATTTTGAAAATTATATAATTTCTAATATAACGATAATTCGTTGGTGCATCGACACTGAAACCCGTGAATACAAAGTAACTAGTTATGAATACAAATCATCATTCCCCTTGTGGCGTTTAAGCATTGTCAGGACTAGGATATAAAATGTAATAAGTACGTAATTAAGGTGATTAGACTGGAAATAATAGTAGATTAGTAAATGAGTAATCGTCATGGGTATGTATAATATGTGTGGTGAAATCCACGTAATAATAAGCCAGCTTTTATGAGCGATAGTATTTTTTCCTGCCCCCCCTGTGCAATTGTTCTTCTTTAATTAATTAATTAAGTACGAAACATATGTTCTTATATTTTTCTTCCTCCCCGAATTCGTTTATTCTTCCATGATTTTTTGTAATTTAGACCGAAGTATTTGTTTATGTTGCGTATATAGATGATATATGTTTCTGTCGAAATATGTGAGTGTCTAAAAGATGAATGTGAGTATGATTAAAGCGGATAATCAGAAATAACGCAATACGTATGTTATACATAATAATTATAGTTTCACGTTGATCAGGCTATATTTTATCGAGTTATTTTAGATAGGTAGATACATATATATATATATATTACCAAGTAAATTGATACGATGCCCTCTCTGCTACGAGTAAGGACACCGGTGAATTGTATATCCATATCATTGTAGAAGATCCTCTCACGCTCGAGGCGCTCACACTTTTGTTACGATCACATTCGTGCGATGTATCTCCATAAAGGATTCCAATAAATATACAAATTATCGTTGACGATTAAACAATTATGTAGGTGAATATATGTATCAGGGATTTCCAAAAGAAAAAATTTAAAAAAAAATGAACTTTAACATGGAAAAAAGAAACGTGAGGCTGTTTACACACCCAATTAACATTCAAAAAAAGGCGAATTATATAAACAATTATAGGAAGAAAAAAAAAATATATATATATATATAGTTGCTACAATCGAGCTATTTACATGTGAGGAAAATCGAGAAAGAGAATTGGAAGTGAGAGTGAGAGAGATATTGGTGACTTAGAAAAGTTTTATGATGTTTTACATATTTAAATGAATTACGTTTACGTTGCTGGACAAATAAATCATTGTTACTGCTGTATCGTGACGATATTTAAAGGCAATATATTTCGCGATCGAGAGAACGCTTCGTAGCTTTTAAGAATTCCTCGATATTTAAATAGAGAATTTGAAAAAAAAAAAAAAAGGATTCGTGCATACAATTGTTTAATTTAATTATCGTCGCGGTAACCCTGCAATATTTGCTCTGTACGTTTATAATTCCGCTAATTGCTGAATAAATTCTTGTTTTCTATGCTGTATAAAAATAGTATATTCTATTAAACGACCTCAATCCACTCTCTACAGTAAAAAATAAGGGTGTCTTTTTTTTTTTCTTTTAAGTCTGGTATTTTTGATAAAACGACTTGAACCGTTTCTCTCCAATTGCATTCGACGACTAACAGAGACAATCTAATTACTCGATGATTGATCCTGATCCTCTGTGACCGCGTCGAAGGAACAGAAAATTGTACAATAGGTCTCAAGTAGGGAACGAGAGTAATTAGAAGACGCGAGCGTCTAATTGGTGATTAGCGGTGGTTTATTAAATAACCTTGATGAAACCAGTTGCTGATCTTTCAAGTCGAAATTATCTAAGCAATATCTTAAAAAAAAAAAGACTAACTCGTACTTAATAGAGGAATAAAAAAAAAACGAGAAGAATATATGAGAAAAATTAATTTTGAACTTCATTTTTTTATTACTTCAATCTCCCAACTCAAAAATTAGTGCCGAATACTGAAAATAAAATGTTAAATCATTAAAGGGTTAAAAAAAAGTGGAAATCTGAAATTTGGATTTATTTTTTAGCTCCCACCTAAATGATGAAAATTATTTCCACTTTCGTAGAAATTCTGTGAATACTTTCAAATATTTTTTGCTTGTCCTTTGTTGTTATTATTATTATTATTATTATTATTATCATTATTATTATTTGCTTATTAAAGTGTCTAAAAATTCTTTTTTGAATTAAGTAGACATGAATAATTCGAATTTTTCCAATATTTTTAATTATACAAATATTCCGAATATTTTTAATTTCATTGATTTCATTAATTTCATTAATTTCGAAAGAGTTTTTGGTGGGAATTAAAAAATTTGATAGAATATTGAAATAAAATAAATTCTTATCTCTGCTTAAAAACCGAACTATTTAATGCATTTGAATTCCTGAAATTGAATCGAATCAACTAATTCACTTTCGATTCAATTCCACATTAAAAAAAAAAACCTTTTTTCGCTAATTTGAATATGAGGCAAAAAACGTGAAATCGGCCACCCCAATTTTTCATGTCAACAGAGCGTCCTGAAATTTATTCAGGATGTTGGTCTGGTTGAAGAGAAAGTGTAGAAATTTTCTCAGATTTTTTCTTGCATATTCCAGCTATTAAAAATTTCTCAAAATAATCATTGCTTATTTTTTAACTCCAATACTACGGTTCGCACAGAAAAATCATAACAACAAGAAATTTTGGATTTTAAGCGTACTTTCCAACAACATTTTTTCCAAAATTCTCCGATTTTATTTTATGCCATTTTTCAATTAAACAAAGTTGCCACTTTTTTCCCCAAAAACAAAAAAAAAACAAAAAAAAACGTAAAAATCATATGCAAGTCAGATCACAAAGTATTCAAAAAATCAAGCGACAAAAAATTCGGGACATCGTCTGTCCCATCGTGAAGCAAAAATTTCAAAGTGGAAAATACAAAATCAAAAAAAAAAAAAGAAATTCTCAAAAAATGTTCCTCTCACATAAATCAATATTATCGTCCAAAAAATCATAGATTCATCACCTGAAAAGTATAAAAAACTTTGGATCAATTTTTTTTCATTTTTTTTTTTTTTTTTTTGGGACAGTCTAATGCGCCTCTCGGTTGTTGATACCGTCAGGCGATATTTGTGACGCGTCCCACGTGCCGGAATTCCTTGCACGCTGTCCACGAATCCACAGGGGGGTTTATTTTAGGATTTGCATGATGTCACAGTGAGTTTGGCCGGTGCGGTAACTGGTCCGCGCTGTTTGCTTGCTACCACCACCAGCCAGGCTGGCTGGCTTTATACCTTCTTGGACCGCAATCAGTATACCAGCATCTCAGTAGAGTCTCATAGAGAGAGATCTAGAGCTCGGAGAGACGCGAGACCGTCACTGGGTTGTAAAAAGGCCTCTTTATCTCTTTCTCTCACTTTGCAATCAATCGATACATATCAAGAGCCACAGACGCGTTTGTGTATATATCAAAAGCGAATGACTTCTTCAAGGCCGAGTCGCTAAAGTTTAGACCGCAAATTCGAAAGGATAATATTCGAGAAGTTTGAATAAGCGAGCCGAGAGCGATTGTAAAATTAAATCGATAAGCTGAAAATATAGCAAAGTGACGATCTAGAGCGCAAAGATTTTTTTTTTTTTTTTTTTAAGTTTTTTTATTTTGCGATATGACGAAAAAAGCCGGGAAAAGTACGCGAAGATATAATGAAAGATATTGCTGGTGCCTCTTCGAGCCAACTGCGCTACATGAAGTACTTGGCATTTTTTTGAAAACCCCAAAGACTCGTGATCGTGAACTGTGACTTGATTTTGTGACATTTTATTTATTTGGCTTCCCCCTTTTTTTTTTTTTTTTTTTCTTCTCTTCTTTGACAGTCGTTTACAGCTTTTTTTATGCTCTGTTTTTAAGAGTTGTCTGATATTTAATGATGGACGTGGTAAATAATTTTTTTTTTTTGGTGTGAATCTGCTTTGGGGTGTTTGTGACAAATTCTATGTCAAAATTGGTTTCGTCGTGATATTTAATTTAATTTCTTTCACCATCGAACAATTTTCTTTTTTTTTTTTTTTTAACGAACATGATAAATAATTTTTTTTAGTAATTCAAAAATCTATTTTGAGATGTTTTTGTGACAAATTCTACATCAAAGTTGATTCCATCGTGAAATTAAATTTAATTACCCCAGTTTTCTCTTCTTTGCTCATCGTACAATTTTCTTTTTTTTTTTTAAACCGAACGTGACAAATAATATATTTTATTGCTTCAAAAATCTATTTTGAGACGTTTTTGTGACAAATTCTAAATCAAAGTTGATTCCATCGTGATATTTAATTTCATTTCTTTGACCATCGAACAATGTTCTTTTTTTTTTTTAAACCAAACATGACAAATAATATATTTTATTCCTCCAAAAATCTATTTTGAGATGTTTTTGTGACAAATTCTAAATCAAAGTTGATTCCATCGCAAAATTAAACTAAATTTAATTTTCCCAGTTTTCTCTTCTTTGCTCATCGTACAATTTTCTTTTTTTTTTTTAAACATGACAAATAATATTTTTTATTCCTCCAAAAATCAATTTTGAGATGTTTTTGTGACAAATTCTAAATCAAAGTTGATTCCATCGTGAAATTAAATGTAATTTAATTTTCCCAGTTTTCTCTTCTTTGCTCATCGTACAATTTTCATTTTTCTTTAAAACCAAACATGACAAATAATATTTTTTATTCCTTCAAAAATCTATTTTGAGATGTTTTTGTGACAAATTGTAAATCAAAGTTGATTCCATCGTGAAATTAAATTTAATTTAATTTCCCCAGTTTTCTCTTCTTTGCTCATCGTACAATTTTCATTTTTCTTTAAAACCAAACATGACAAATAATATTTTTTATTCCTCCAAAAATCAATTTTGAGACGTTTTTGTGACAAATTCTAAATCAAATTTAATTCCATCGTGATATTTAATTCAATTTCTTTGACCATCGAACAATGTTCTTTTTTTGTTTTTAAACCAAACATGACAAAATAATATATTTTATTCCTTCAAAAATCTATTTCGAGACGTTTTTGTGACAAGTTCTATGTCAAAGTTGGTTCCATCGTGACCAGTGAGTCACCAGGGTCAGCAATAAATTCGATAGCCTCGACTCTGCTGAAGAACCCAAGTGTGCGTGTGTGAAATCGTTCTTCGTCGAATAGTTTTCGTTGGGATATAATCGAGAGGCAACAGGCTGAGGCGGCTGAGGAAAACGCTGGCGAGCACAAGGACGCGGCGTGGAAAAGCGGAAAGTAACGTTGACGCTGTGCCAAGTTTACAATCTGAACGGAGTGTTGTTTATGCAAGCTGGGTAATGTTCTTGAGTCTCGAGAAGTGTTCCTAGTGAAAGATAATAATTGCGTTAAATCGAAATATCGCATTCCTCCCTGTTGACTTGTTCTGAAAACACTTCACCAAAGGTCTGACCACATTAAATCTCAAAAAAAAAAAAAAAAAAAAAAAAAAAAATCAAAAATTCAAAAAAATAGGAACAATGAACAGTGTAGACGATTCGACGGTCGCAACACCAGCAGACACCTCAAATTTATCAAGTTCGGAATCGACGTCAAGCAATTCACAGCCTACAGTTAAGTTGAGGGATGAAAAGAATCGAAAAACGAGGTACCTCGATCGAACATTCAAGGCTGATGGTCACGATCCATTTGTCCAGACCCTGGACGAGGCTGGTCGTCGTTTGATCGAATCAACTGGAAGAACAGCTCAGAGATCAAGAGCATCGATCAGAGACCCTTCGAGATACAATGAAGAATGTAAATCGCAATTTCATCCAGAAACATCAAGATGCATCGAGAATTCATGGCCAATTTGTAACTATCAGCCAAGAAAGTGTCGCAGTACGAGCAACGCGAATTGTCAGGAAAATAATGTGAGCCGAAGAGTGAAGAAGAGGCACTCTTATGGTGCTGAGTCTTCGAGGAGGCCTCGAAGCCAACAGGAATTCAAGGAAACTCCAAAACGATACTCAGCCGGTGATTATCTTCGTCAGCAGATCCTCGAGGACCTCAATTCCAATGAGTTCATCGGGAAAACTGATCAACAAATAGCTCAGGACAGATGCAACAGGATAATGGCCTACCTGAGGAGAAGAAACGACGACTCGCCTCACGTTCCACCCGAAACGAGGCTGAGGGAACTCAGGAATTGGTCGAAATTTGGAACCAAACGCGAGAAGGCTTCGAGCTCTTCAGCAAAGGCCAACAGACGAAAGGACATCGAAAGAATCAGAAGTTACTTGCAGGAGAAAATTCGAGCTAAAATGATTGAGGAAGAGTGGCGAAATTCGGAGATGAAAAGATGGTCGAGCGAGTGTCCCAGCGAACTGAGCATTGATGAGATAAGAATGAGATTTTCGGATTACAAGAGAGTCCAAGATCGTGCCAATTGTGGTACCAGAAGAGCGCGAAGCGATAACAACGTCAGGCTGGAAGCTACCAGCTCCGACAGTGAAGACTATCGAGGGAAGCTCAATAACTCGATATTCACGGATGAAAGAGGTAGATCGAAGAGAGGAAATATTTGTAGGAGAACTCGAAGTGACGTTGTACCTGAAAAGCTCATAGATTTTGATGACAATGAAGTGAAAATTCGATTTTACTCCTTCTTGGGAGGACGACGAAACTCATGGAAGACGAAGAGCGCCTCGACTTTTGAGAAAAAGCTTAGCCTTCCCAGCCAGACTTCAAGAGAAATTGGAGGTGGGAACGAGGTTTTAACGAACTACGAACGAAAGGAGCTTACGAAGAATAGTGATGAAGAGGAGGACAATTTTTGGAGGGATCAAAATTGTAAGAAGTACTGCCGAAGAACTAGAAGCGATACAGTTACACGTAGGTCCATGGAAAATTGTGGGTATCAACGAAAAACTAAACAGCGAAGTATCTCCTGGTCGGACAAACGAAAGTCGCGGAAAAAAACGAACGAAATATCTGGTGGATCTGAAGACTCAACCAGCGTTGAATCTGAAATGGATTCGATCAGTCGTCGCAGGGAAAAAAAATCTCTATGCTCCTGGCGAGAGTACAAAGAACGGAGACGACACGATCAATTGCGCAAAGAATTGGCGAACGTCGGAGACGAAGAGAATTTCAACAAGGTCTCCTCATTGCCAGAAGCTTGGAAGAATTTTCAACAAAGTTTCACAGACAAATTGCAGCTATCAGTGGATAAGAAAAGTGGCGAAAAATTGCAAGAAACAAATTCGTTCCAGCAATCAGAAAATGATTTTTTAATGAGTAAACGCAATGAATTGGCCAACATCGGAGACGAAGAAAATTTCTTCAAGGTCTCCTCACTGCCAGAAGCTTGGAAGAATTTTCAACAAAGTTGCACAGAAAAATTGCAAGAAACAAATTCTTTCCAGCAATCAGAAACTGATTTTTTAACGAGTAAACACAGAGCTGATCCCACGAAGACGAACGAAAATATTAGCGTAGAATTTATGAGAAACTCTGGAGACAATTCGAACGACACAGAGACCGAAACGATATTGCAGGAGAATTATTTACTGTTGGATCGGGACGAGGATCAACCACTTGACTTTTATCGATCACCCACAATCTCAAGATTGCAAGTTAACGAATATAGAGATCAAGAGAATTCGACGATTTATGGATCCGATGATCCTCGCTTTCATTATCATCCGATGATCTTCGATCGAAGAGAGAAAAACTTGGATTCGATCGAATTTAATGCTAATTCAAATGTGAAGAGAAGCGACACTTTTAAGATCGTTGATGGTAGCGAAAAGACGATTGATGAAGAGTGCCAAAAGGAGATTCGGATTTGGAACTTCAATAGCAGCGAGTCTTCTTGGCTCTCGAATTACTCCAAGTGTTCCGAGGGCACTGATAGCACCAATCCTACAGGCCAACATTCCGAGGCTGATGACTCGCAGACCTCTGCTGCTGCTGCTGCTGCTGTTGATGCTGTAGCTGGTCGTGATGCAGCTGCAGTTGCACTCTCGAACAAGGACATCGCGACGGATTACTTCAGACGGGTTTACGAGCTCTTGAAACAACGTCAAGAGGATGCAAGACGAGAAACCCCGGAGGCATTAACTCCCACGAGACACGACAGTGACACGTCCAACTACGATGAACAGAGGGAAATGAGAAAGCGACGAAGACGCAGAAAAAAAGATAAGAATTATCAAGGTAAGAGACTGTCGAGTGGATTTTTATTTATTTATTTTTTTTTTTACTTCACTGATAATTCACGCTGTGTATAGTCATTGTGTGGCGTTTTATCGTTTGGTATATATCCAGTATGGAAAAAAAAAGGTAGGTGTAAAAATTTTTTTCGGTTTATCGTAATGTGTTCTTCAACAAGTCGGCCACTTACTCTCTGCGTTCAGGAGGGCTGAGAATGTCTATGGAAAATATCCTGAAGCCCGCATTACATTTTTTTATTACGTAATTCTTGTTTTTTTTTTTTTTGTATTAGATTACCGCGAAGTTTAACAAATTATTATATTTCTAAACAAAAATCGGTAATATACTTTTGGTCAGCTTCACCAAACGGGAACCCTCCCATTTTGGTGAAACTGACACCCACAGGCCAGGATTCAGTCCTGAAATATCCCCCCTCCAGGTCAAAACAGATCACACCCCCCCCCCCCCCAAATCTATTTAACAAATAATAATTTTTTAAACAAAAATCGGTAATACATTTTCGTAAAAAGGTACGGAAAGTTTCTGATCGAAATACCCTTAAAAAAAAAAAAAAAACTTATTTTCATTTTTGCATATTTCCACAAATCAAAGCTTTGAAATCAGTAAAAACAGTAATTTCCATTAAGATTCATGTGATTAAATCTTTAGAATCCCAAATTTTAGTGTCAAACATCCCACTGCAAAAAAAAAAAGTAAAACAAAAAAAAATGTATCGGCGAAAAAGTGGCTTCTCTTCAGCAACATATATCGACTCATGTAGAATTCCATATAGTCGTATATTATTATAAATAATGATTTTTCGACCCCAGAAGACTGATAACAGAAGTGTCGTAATTTTTGGAAATTAAAAAGCCCTCCAGACCCAAAGAAAAATTCTCGGAAAAAGGGCACGTGGGGTACGTGGGGTACATAGCCAATTTTATTGGAAATTAAAAAACCCTCCAGACCCAAAGAAAGACTCTCGGAAAAAGGGCACGTGGGGTATGTGGGGTACATAGCCAATTTTTTTGGAAATTAAAAAACCCTCCAGACCCAAAGAAAGACTCTCGGAAAAAGGGCACGTGGGGTACGTGGGGTACATAGCCAATTTTTTTGGAAATTAAAAAACCCTCCAGACCCAAAGAAAGGCTCTCGGAAAAAGGGCACGTAGGGTACATAGGCAGCTTTTTTGGAAATTAAAAAGCCCTCCAGACCCAAAGAAAGGCTCTCGGAAAAAGGGCACGTGGGGTACATAGGCAGTTTTTTTGGAAATTAAAAAGCCCTCCAGACCCAAAGAAAGGCTCTCGGAAAAAGGGCACGTAGGGTACATAGGCAGCTTTTTTGGAAATTAAAAAGCCCTCCAGACCCAAAGAAAGACTCTCGAAAAAAGGGCACGTGGGGTACTTGGGGTACATAGAGCTGGCAGAGGGCGGCAGAGGCCAGGGGGAAGATGGCCAGGGAGAAACAGGAAGGGATGGAAGTTGGTCGATGGTGGAAAGGGGCGACACAGCACACGAGACCGCCAGAGTCTCCCGTATACTCTCTGCGCCGGGGGCCTTCAGTATCTCGCGAGCCGAGAGTTGTGACGCGCGGGCGCATTCGAACGGTTTACACACGACAGTGGAGTGTGGTATGACAATAGGAAGGAGCTCTCGCGTCACACCGCGCGCACAGGTATCGACGCGAGTACGCGTTCCGTCTCATCGATGACGTACATACTTTAATGTCGAAGTGAGAGATAAATAAAAGGCTTTTACTGGTTAAACAAAGTAACCCTCGAATATACGTGTCCAACTTTCTTGTTATTACTCATGTATATGACTATCGATTGTAGAGGGAGAAGGATTATTGTGGATATCGGGAGGCAACAGGCCTGGAATATTCATTGTGGCACCTGACTAACCGGATGTTGCATTTATGCGTCTCGTCCCTCGCTCGTCCTCACATGAACGAGACGCACCTGTGTGTCGCACTTCCGGACCGACAGAGACGGAGACAGAGAACTAAAGAGAGAGAGAGAGAGAGTGAGAAAATTTTATGTCATTATAAAACATTGTTTTGAAAATTATTCTCATCTGATAATTTTGCCTCATATTGTTTTGGACAATTGAAGTCAATTATTTTACATGTTTATGTATGGGCCATTCCATGCGAATTTCGCTAAAATGCAAAAAAAAATCGCTAAATTTTTTTTTTAAAGCAGATTTAGCAAATTTGAAATTTGAAAAAAAAACGGACGGCAAGATATGAATTTCCTTGAAGATTCTGGGAATAACGTCTTTAGGATCCCAAAATTTGGCGTGAGACGTCCTACTGCAAAAATGTTGTGAAATTTAAAAAAGAAACAAAAAAAATGTATCGGCCAAAAAGTGGGCCGATTTTTTAATTTTTTGTACGACAAAATTTTGTTTTCCGTCAAAATTTTGGTTGTCCGACAAAATTTTTTTTTTTGACAAACTTTTTTTTTTTGACAAAATCTTTTTTTCCGACAAAATCTTTTTTTCCGACAAAATCTTTTTTTTCTAACAAAATCTTTTTTTCCGACAAAATCTTTTTTTCCGACAAAATCTTTTTTTCCGACAAAATCTTTTTTTCCGACAAAATCTTTTTTTCCGACAAAATCTCTTTTCCGACAAAATCTTTTTTTCCGACAAAATCTTTTTTTCCGACAAAATCTTTTTTTCCGACAAAATCATTTTTTCCGACAAAATCTTTTTTTCCGACAAAATCTTTTTTCCGACAAAATCTTTTTTTCCGACAAAATCTTTTTTTCCGACAAAATCTTTTTTTCCAACAAAATCTTTTTTTCCGACAAAATCTTTTTTTCCGACAAAATCTTTTTTTCCGACAAAAAATTTGTTTTCCGACAAAAATTTTTCTCGGAATATACCAACATTTCCATTTTTTAAATTTAATCTATAATACCTCAAAAACGATTAATTGTATCGAAACCACCAAAAAATAAAACGAAAATATTTTCATTTTAAATACAAGTACTTCCGGTTTCGTCATTGCGAAAATTGCCTCTATAACCAATCGCTGAATTTTGAGTATTTTTATTATTACAAGTTTCCCAAATCTTTATAAGTTCTTGTTGGCCATGAAAAAACGCACATTTTCGTTTTTTATTTATTTCATTTTTTTTTGTGAAAAATAAAAAAATTGGCATATTCCGACAAAATTTCAATTTTTTTTTTTAAGTTTCGAAATTTGCTAAATTTTCAAAAAATCTTGAGATTTTTTTTTTGGTGGCGAAATTCATATGGAATGCCCCATACATAGCGTTTACAAAGCAAAAACAAAAAAAATAGGCAGCAAATTGAAAATAAGATGAATGACCAGTGCACTTTTTGACTTATTGATAATTCATCATCCACGTGTATAAGACTCTTGGTTTTCAAGGTCGTCCGTCCACTTCTCACATATATATATATATATATATCTCCCTCTCCAATTGCCGCAATATTCTTGTTTCCGCATTTGTTGCGCATTTCCCCCTCACGAAGGACTCGATTTTCCCGTGAAGCGTGTAAATTTCGCTCGTGGATTTGATGAATAATTTCGCTTGAATTCCACAGAGTTTATCTTCCCATCGAGATTCCGATGAATATCCTTTTCCTTTTTTAATTGAGTTTGCTGGAAAAGAGAAGAAAAAAAAGAAAATAGTAAAAGTTGGAATAGCTAATGAAGAGAAAAGTGTGAACAGTTTTTATTGAATAGATAATATTTGTGCGTGTGATGAAAGGAAGCAGAGAGAAAGAAGAGGTTTCGGTGGATTCTTCAAGTTTTACTCTACTCACGAGAGAGCTTGTATATCAGCCACGTCTGAAGAGAAGAGCGCGAAGAGTATGTGCTGATTGGAGTAGAGTGGCCGGAACCCAGCCGCCAGCTTTCAGACAGTGGGTCAGGAAGTCTCCTGTAAGTATACCGCATTACTGTGGATTACCTCGCATTACCGAGCTGTGCTGAGAACGTGCAAAAGCACCGTCCTCAACGCCCTCCTTTACTCAAGCCTTTTATTATACTATATATATTAACTATCCACGTTTTAAGGGCGATTAAAAAAAAAAATAAATGGTTATATTTTTTTTGCCCTAGTAACTGTTGAGAAGTTACTTTGGTGCAAAAAAAAAAAAAAGAAAAAGCTCATCAAAGGAGAGCTCTAAGTAATAATATTTAGAGATGGCTCCTCGTAATTTGTCCCATTTTAGTAATATGGGAAATACGTTTTTACGTATTTAGACTTTTATACCTATTTAATGACTAGTGTAATGAATAATTTTTATAAAAAATTTTTGAGTTAGATTACTATTTTGTTATAGATAATACAATTAATAATAAATATATTATTATTTTATAATAATTTAACTGAATTTTAATTTTTGAGGTAAATTGTTATTCTATAATAATTTACATCAATTATTATATAATAATTTAACTCAAAAAATGATCTTTGCAACAAATTCCAAAATCCAAACATTTGAAAGTTATTAACTTTCGAATAAAATATAAAATTTTGCTATTTTTCAACTATTAAGGCAAAACTCTATTAGTTTTATCACAGTATTTTCGAGTTTCTGGAGAAAAATTTACCAATGTCATAGATTGGAAATTGTAGGGCTATGAAAAAAAAAATTCATTAGACAAAAAAACTCATTTTAAATGGCTTTTATTTACAAAAACGATGATCAATGCAAGATTTTTTATAGCGACGTTTAGTCAATCGTAAATAAATATTAGAATATTTTTTGTAATTTCTCTTAGTTTTCTAAAATATATAAAAGACATTTAGAATAAATTTTTATGTAATACATTTTTTTTTTCATAGGCCTACAATTTCCAATATTTTTCTCTCACAAAATGAGTTAAAAATTAGAGGTTTCCTCTCACAAGTTAAGTTATAAATAAGAGATTTTTTTCTAATAAAAGTTAAATCAAATTTCATTAAAATCATTTTTTGAATTTTCGTCAGCCATATTGCATTCCCCATTTTGAATTTTTTCAAATTTAAGGTACGTCTAAATGAAATAAAGTCGATTTTGCGATTATAGGAAATAGTGATTAAATATTTATAATTATATTTGGGGATGAGAGACAAAAATTTATTTTTTTTGTTTGTTTATAACGAAATTTTTTGTTGAATTTTCTACAAATTGTGAAAAACCCTATATATACATGTATCTGTCATTCATTCATTTGCATCTCTAAATTCAGCCGAAGAACATCATTTTTTTTTCAAAATATTTTGCGCATGAATGTTTAGGAAAGAATTAGTGAAAGAGCCATTATTCGAATGATGGAAATACTGATATTTCATGAGCATCGTTGAACATGCGGCTTTATATGAGTGGCTTATGACTAAAACTAGAATGCGCAAATGAGAATCATGGTCAAGTCCGCGGGAACGTGGATAATGAGCCCGCAGTAATGACGGCAAACACGCCGTTAATGATATGTCATTAACAACTTTGCAGCACAATGCAACAACCCCTGTCTAATTATTGGTGACATTATGTACATACTAAGGGCTTTAAAAATGACTTTAAGGACAATTTGGAATATCGATATTGTTTATCGTTTCGGAGATCGATATCGTACAGAAAAATCATTTGGGCAACCATTAAATTACAGCTGTTGATTTTTAGTTCATACAATTATCACTCTGAAAATATTTCTTATGAAAATTAATATGATTTTATCGAGTGCTTTAATGCATAATCGCGGGTGCGTTAAATTTAATATGGACGAGTGATGTGAAATTAATAAACGTTATATTAAACGCGATAAAAAAGCCGTGTTTATCATAAAAGTGTATTAATATTGCGTATTAAATTTAACCCTTTAGAGCATACATTTTCCCTTACATATGATTCACTTGAAATTTGGTATTTGGGAGGTTTTTTGAATCGCTGATTACGAATCTGAGCTCAAAATACAGAAATTCAAAATGGCGGATCCAATATGGCGGACCAAAATGGACTGAGTAGCTTCATGAAGATGAAACTCGGTATGCGGGGGTTTTTTGGGTCGCTGATTACGAATCTGAATTCAAAATATAGAAATTCAAAATGGCGGATCCAAGATGGCGGACCAAAATGGACAAAGTAGATTCATGAAGATGAAACTCGGTATTCGGGGGTTTTTTGGGTCGCTAATTACGAATCTGAATTCAAAACATAGAAATTCAAAATGGCGGATCCAATATGACGGACCAAAATGGACAAAGTATCTTGATGAAGATGAAACTCGGTACTCGGTGGTTTTTTGGGTCGCTGATTACGAATCTGAGCTCAAAATCCAGAAATTCAAAATGGCGGATTCAATATGGCTGACCAAAATGCAAAAAGTAGCTTCATGAAGATGAAACTCGGTATTCGAGGGTTTTTTGGGTCGCTGATTACGAATCTGAGCTCAAAATCCAGAAATTCAAAATGGCGGATCCAACATGGCGGACCAAAATGGACAAAGTAGCTTGATGAAGATGAAACTCGGTATTCGGGGGTTTTTTGGGTCGCTGATTACGAATCTGAGCTCAAAATACAGAAATTCAAAATGGCGAATCCAACATGGCGGACCAAAATGCACAAAGTAGCTTGATGAAGATGAAACTCTGTATTCGGTGGTTTTTTGGGTCGCTGATTACGAATCTGAGCTCAAAATTCAGAAATTCAAGATGGTATCAAATTTTTCTAAATTTTTAAACAAAAAATTCAAATATTATACTTTCGTTCAACTTTTATTTTTGCATTCTAAACATTTTTTTACATCTCTTTCAATTTTCTTTTACATTTTTTACACTTTTTGAATACAAATTTTAGATTTTGTTAAAGCAAAACATTTTATGTGCATTTTAATAACATTTTGTTCAGCCCCTCTTAGGATGACTCAGGTCAGCACGTTTCATCATTAAAATATTATTCATAAAAACAATTAGCACAGCGTCACTAATTAAAAGAGTTTAAAAATAAGCATTTTATTGTTACCGTGAGAGTTTGTTTAATGTTTATTTAGAATTTCTCACCACTGGATGTATTGGGGCAAAAAGTGCCAGGAGCAGAAGTAGAGAGTGTATTTTAATGGATTTTTAGTATGCAGCTGTGGATTCGCCAAGTGGAGAAATTAAATTTTCTCTCCTCATGCTCGAGTCTCTTTTTAGGCAATGTGCAAGCGCTCAATACCTTGCCTCTCTTGGGAGTTGAAAGGTGGAAAGGGCGGAAAAGGGCGGGAGTTTGCCTCGAAAGAGAGCAGTATAACATTCACTCCCGTGCTCGTGAGTTCCTAACAAATCGAGTTTAACGCATAGAATGCCAGTGGAATAGGCGCTCGACTGTGTAGAGTTAAAAAAAAGTATGTTCTCTCTTGAAAATTAGATAAATTAACATGTACAGCGTTGCAAAGAACTGCATTAACGCTAATTTTATACGGATATATATTGGTATGGTAGCTTACAAATCAACGCAAAATTTATTTGTCCCCCTTTTTTGTTTATTGTATACGTTTTTGTACACTCAAAAAAATAAATGTTTTGATCTAGCATAGATTTATGCTTAGTTCGTATTATATTTAGAACAAATTTATAAGGGTGGTTTATTTTGAACTTAATTTTTTTATTTTAAACCCCCCAAATTATTTTAATTTCTGCCAAATACTGAATTTTTTTTTTCGTTTCTATATTTTTTTATGCAAGCAAAGCTTCCTCTATGAGAAAGCAAAATTACACACCTGACTTTCTCTTAAAATCACCCTTTTCAAAGGCTTTTCAATTATTCTTAGATTATTTGGCAAACACTTTTTCTTCTTGTTGTTATATATATATTTTTCTAATTTTATGTATTTATTATTTTCATTTTTTACTTTTATATAAAGATTTAAGTCCAGTGCTGAAATAATGCTGCTCGAATAAAGTCATTTAACAAAAAAAAAAAATTTAAATCGTCCAAAATTGAACAAAAAGAGTCTCTGCCCACTTTCTTCATTCACTTAACATTTTTGTTATGTTACACCTGATTTTATGGAATTTTTATCATTTTTTTAAATGTCGAGAAAATCGACATTTTAAAATTATATACTTTTTTAAATTTTTCAATGAAAAAAATCTTTTAGAAAATTAAAGAATTTTTTGTCAATTAGTATAACAAAAAAAAATCGGACGAATCGAAAAGGTTTACCAAATTGACGAGGAATAGCCAACACAAAAAAATAAAAAGACTGATAAACAACAAATAATACTTTAAAAAACAATTTCTGCATTTTTACTTTCTTAAAATATAGAATCAATACCGATCATACAAAATTAGAAAAAAAAGCCCTTTTCCAAGTTGTCCTAAAAATGATTATATTCCAGATTTAAGCATACATACTTTTATTCTTATTTTAACAAAAAAAATATTCTCGAATCTACGCATATTTCCATTGTTTCATGTAGTTTTTAGAGTGTAACGGATTGTACTTTCAGTATTGATGACTCGGAGGGGCCAACGACTCTCGTTCTTATTTTCTTTTTTTTGCCGCCGGCTATTCACAACAGAGAAGGGTTGCTTGGCTACCATAACGTCAAAACAAACCTTATCGATCACAACTGTTACTCGGAGTACAAGTGCGAGGGTGTAATGCTTGCTACACTCGGTTTAACCGTGTTTAGTTAGTGTGCATCTGACTGTATCCGGTGCATAACTCTCTTGCTAATCATTGATCAAACTTAGACTCAATTCCGGGGCGATGTACTCACTTCTGTGGCTTTCTCACATTTAAGTGAATTAAAAATGCTTTTTTTTAAGGGAAGAGAGTCAGCTGAAATTTATGGATGTTTAAAGACTAATATTTCACTTATTTGGCCTCTAGAATTTTTTTTTAGTAACCTATTGAACAAAGTTTTTTTTCACCTCTATTACATTTTTTTTTTTTTTAGAATCTCCACATTTTTGAAGGAGAATCAGTAGGCCAAATATTCCCAAATAATTCTAAGTCGCGCTTGAGATTAATTTAAAAAAAAAAATGACTACTTTAAAAAAAACTGCACTTTGAGAATTATTTGGGACTATTTGATAATAATAAAAGAAAATTCGATTCATATTTTTTTTCTTTCTAGACTAGATTATTAAAATATCTGTAACTTTTTTGTTGCTTCGAATTTCAATCTATAATTTGGGATGTACATGGTACATAAAATATAAAATGAAAACAGAAGATTAAATTAAATTTTTTTTTTTTAAATTGAGACTCGACCCTCTTTATACTTGGCGTATGGTTTTTTTTAACTTTTAAATAAGTTTCTTTTTTTTTTTTTATTTGTGGTCACTAAATTTGCACGCGTTGTTCACCTAAAATCCAGTGAGTGTCGTGTTTTCTCACGATTCTGAATTTTGAGTCACCATTTATTTTCGTGAATACAAGACACACTCATCGTTTGATTCTTTTTCTGGTTTCCTCGGGGCGTCAAGTACCCTGGAACAAATAAATATCTCGAGCTCTCGAGCTTAGCCGGGTGTCAGAGAGCTCGGAATTTCCCGCGAGAGCTGTATCCTGCAATTCAAATGAAAAACTCGTCGAGTTGTTTATTTTTTTTTTTTTTTTTTTTTTCTTATTACGGAGTAATTGGAGCTGGGTAGATATCAAACTTGAGGCTGCCTTGGCGCTGGCTAATTCCCCTGGATTATATCCAGGCGAGAAGCTAGATAAAATATAGATGTCAGGTGGACTATAATTTCGCATCTGGTTTTGTTATTCATCCGGTTTTCCGCAATTGCGAACTAAATCCGTAAGTCGATTTTTATTACATCTTTAGCAGCAATATTTTGTCAACTCCGGCCGGACAATCTGCGAAAATAAAAAAAAACATATATTAAAAAAAAATCGGAAACGAAAATTTAAAAAAAAAATATACATATTATTTCAGATTTTTAAATTTTATATTTCAGCCAGAATTAAATACCGATTTTTATTTTTTTTTGTCGATTCGCTGCATATAAAAATCGAAATATCGTACAAATTTCATTTTTAAGAAATGCTAATATTTATAAATATTTGGGAATCCCATGAAAACAAAAATAGTCCTCCTATTTAAAGAAAAAAATATTTTCGTTGTTGTTGCCATAAAATGGGGCCTGGAATTACACAATTAATTCTGAAGAAATTTTTTTTTTTTTTTTTGGAAAAATGCACATTTTCATTTTTTAGTGATTTCGATACAATTAATCGTTTTCGAGATATTACAAATTAAATGAAAAATGGAAAAATTCGCATATTCTGGCAAATTTGTATTTTTTTGATTTTGTAATTTGGGGCATTTTTTGATACCACTAAATTTAATTTTTAGAAAAATTTTGAGAATCCTTTTTTTTTTGTTGGCGAAATTCATGTGAAATGCCCCATATTCGAAAAACTTTGATTTAACCTAATTGAAATTTGGTACATCTATCGATACCACTGAACTTGATTTTTAGAAAAATTTTGAGATTTTTTCTTTTTTTTTTGTGAAATTTATATGAAATGCCCTATATTCAAAAAAAGTTTGATTTAATCTAATTGAAATTGGGTTCATCCACTGATACCTCTGAACTTGATTTTTAGAAAAATTTTGAGATTTTTTTTTTTTTTTTGTGAAATTCATATGAAATGCCCTATATTCAAAAAAGTTTGATTTAATCTAATTGAAATTGTGTTCATCCACTGATACCTCTGAACTTGATTTTTAGAAAAATTTTGAGGTTTTTTTTTTTTTTTTTGCGAAATTCATATGAAATGCCCTATATTCAAAAAAGTTTGATTTAACCTAATTGAAATTTGGTGCATCTATTGATACCACTAAACTTGATGTTTAGAAAAGTTTTGAGATTTTTTGTTTTTTTATTGTCGAAATTCATATGAAATGCCCTATATTCAAAAAAGTTTGATCTAACCTAATTGCAATTTGGTGCATCTAATGATACCACTAATCTTGATTTTTAGAAAAATTTTGAGATTTTCTGTTTTTTTATTTTCGAAATTCATATGAAATGCCCCATATTCAAAAAAACTTTTGTTTAATCTAATTCAAATGTACTGCATCTATCGATACCACTAAACTTGACGTTTAGAAAAAATGTTGAGAATTTCTGTATTTATTGTCAAAATTCGCCTGGAATGCCCCATATAGAAAAAAGTTTGATGTAACCAAATTACGATAGAGTGGATCTATCGATACCGCTGAACCTGATATTTAGAAAAAAACTTGAGAATTTTTTTTTTCTTTAGATGTCAAAATTTATATGAAATGCCCCATATTCGAAAAAATGAATCTAATTGAAATGTGTTGCACCTCTCTATACCACGAAACTTGATGTTCAAAAAAAAAGTTGAGAATCTTCGTTATTATGAAAATTCATATGAAAAGCCCCATATTCAAAAAACTTTAGTTTAATCTAAAAAAAAAAAAATGAAGCAAAAAATACTCTCCTTTCTCTGCGAGTTACTACCACGCTGAAATGTTAATACACAAACGAACAAAGCGCTTTTAAAACAATGCTTGGTATGGAATTCGGTGAGAATCGATCAAGTGGCTTCTAATTTTACTGTAGTAGTTGTGCACAGGCGAGTGCACGCTGACAAGTGAGCACAACACGACTGCATGGCATGACTCCTCGTTCGCCCCGCTCTCGTCTTCTGGTTTGCCGGTCGCTCTCATGAGAATTCAGGAGGAACGGGACAGAGCGATGCAAGAGCAAAAGCCAGAGGCGCGTTCCAAGCACGAATGAGTCGGGGGGCCTGACGAGTCACGGCACTCGGTAAATCGTAGCATATATATATATATATACACAACACACAGGCACTAGCAGCAGCAGCAGCAGCCGTTACAGAGAATCTTGAGGTCTCTGTTGAGGGGGAAGTAAAAGGGAGTCAGGGAACCGACTCACTCGAGAACTTCTCATCAGTTCAGTATAGTTTGGCATACCGATGCCGAAGGAACGAATCACAAACTCTCTCTCTCTCTCTCTCTTTCTCTTTCTCTCTCCCGGCCTGTTTGTTCCTGTTAAAGGAGGCCTCGCTCGCGCGCGTCCAAACTTAAAAAGCACAGCAGAGGCGGTCAAGAGCGAGTGATTTTAGCCTTAACGGATAAGTCATTACTAATTAGTTCCAACGTTGAAGATTATAAGGCCAACGAGTCTGAACAAACGGTTCTTTCCGTGCGGAAAAGTTAGCTCGCTTGCCATTGTCACGACTAGAAGTTTTATAGCCCGCTCTTTGGTGCTTCTTTTTTTTTTTCGTTGTTTTTCTTCTTTTTTTTGTGGACTTGGCTTGGTCGTATATAAGTACTCGAAGAGTATAGAAGAGAATCCACAGAGAAGTGCGCCGCCAACACGTTTGCAACGCGCGCATTCCCGCGTACTTGACAACCTCCGCTCTATATATTCAACGATAGAAAGCTTCGCACTGGCTGCATCAACTCGTCGTCGCCATCGTCCTCCTCCTCCTCCTTCTCTTCTTCATCCTCCTCCTCCTACTCCTTCCCTCCATACCTCGGCGTCGTCGACATCGTCGTTCGGAAATAGCCGGCCTAACCGAGATACGTGGCCACGAACCGTAATTCCCCGGACGCTTCACACTGCCTGTCGGACGAATGTCCTTTTAGTCGGATTCACTCTGCAGAGCCTTTTACATGCTCTCTCAACATAGAGAATATAGAGGAGAGAAGAGCACCCAACGATTCGGATGTACATACCCACTGTTTCATGAGTTTATTTTCTCTCGATAGAATTGCCACACTGTTCGATATCTTCCTTTTCCGCAGTTTCAACAAAACGCCTTTTTTTTTTGTTCTTTCGGGATAAGATCTCTTCGAGAACTGGATGGCACGCTTGAAAGATATACACGTCTCGATTGCATCTAGTAGCATGGAGTCGATGTAGTCGCGATATATGTTTCGCGGTGTTTTGGTCTCTGCGATCAGTCATGTGCAAAAGAATCCGACGCACGGATGCTCTAATAGTGCCGAGTGGAAATATTGCTGGCAACATTTCGGAAACACATCGGACCTACAGTTTGAGCGTAATTGGTAAAACGAGCCAAGACATACCAAGACTTTCTTCCTGTATATTTACAAGCTCAAAAAACTACGCAACGAAGTATCTCAAGTTTTCTTTTATGCACACAAACTTGTATCAATAATTATTCGCAGGTGCGAATTTAATTTGTGAACATCGTTGGAATTTGCTGTGAAAGCTTTGACGACACAAAGTGCCTAAAAAACAGGAAACCGACTGGAGTGAATAAATCCCGAATATAGAAGTCGAAACCTTCGATGTGTATTTAATAGTGTTTGGCAACATTTCGGAAATTCATCGGAAACCAACAAATTCAGCAAAATTGTTAAAACGATCCATAAACATACCAAAAACCTCCCATTTATTTCACATACTCAAGAAAAAAATAAAAGCGTCGCAACACATACATACTTGTCCCAATAATAATCGCAGTTGCGAATTTAATTTATGAACATTGTTGGAATTTGCTTTGAAGCTTCGCCTGCACAAAGGTGGACCCCGCTGGAAGTACACAAAACCGACTGAAGCGCATAAATCCGGATGCGCAGAGGTCAAAAAGCTTTCAATGTGTATTGGTGCGTGCGTGCGTGCAAAGCCAGAATCGATGAGGCATCGCGTTTACGCGAAACGCAATAATAAGTATTTTTAGGATAAAAGTGTGTTATTAAAACTGTTCGGTGCTGCGAACCAAGCCGCTCGGTGAAGGCCTACACGGAATAATAAAAAACGAATTGTCTTATCAGTGTGCAATATACCACAAGTGCTCCCTCGGCATGACTAACAAACGCCGACTTGCAATATTATAGTAAAGTGTACTGTGACGAGTTTTCAGACCGCACGGATATGATAAAAGGTGTAAATATACGCTTCTTTACCTATTGGGCTTGCGGTTGGAATTTGGTGACGTTGCGGTTCTCATCGCGAACCAGTCAGCCCGCTCTACCGAGAGATGACCGTGAATACGTACACGCCGTTTTACCAGCCTAACCAACAGCGCTCGTTATTATGACGTAACTTCAATCGCGGCTCCACTACTCTAGTCTTTTACATTGTTTTCTTCACTCGCAGCTTTAAGACTATATACGACGTGGTGTGCTCTCCCGTCTATATCGATTTCAGACGGTTCTTCGTTGGATGCGGTGCAAAGATGCGTGAGTAATATATATGTGTATATATATATATATACATAATTTAAGAAATCTAACGAAATCAACGTTGGAGTGAACTTGTCGAAACTTGTTATTCGACGTTGGATATGAATTTGCCTGGAAATTCGGAGGAATGAAGATTTGCTAGATTTGGCTTTTAGATTTTATTGTCGGAATATAAGACGGCTGAAATTTATAAATATTGTCAAAATAGTTGCAGAATGGTAACAGCGGACATACCGAGGAAATAAATGCGGGATATTCTCGGTGAAGTGGACAATATTTTTTTTTATTTTCTGAGAAACTTGACTGGTTTTGAATGTTCTGTTCACTGAAGTTCATGGAAATTTGTGGTTTTCGGACTTTTACTCATCGAAAAGTTTAGATCTTTGGAAAGATGAGGCAATCAAATCAGACCATTTTTTTTAACGGTTGATGGGCGACTGCATTTTCTAATAAATAACAATATAACTGATTTTTATTTAAAAGATTAATGACTTGTTAAATAAAATAACCGAGAAATTTTGAAAATTACTTTTCTCAAAAAGAGATTAATTTGTTTGGATGGAATTAAAAAAAAAATATTATTATTATTATTTTATATTGTATATATTATTATTTATAGATAATTTAAATTCGAACTCAATTTTTTTTGGAAAAATGGGTTTATTTTCTGTATGATCAGCAATTTGTTAAGCAAGGAATTAATTTAAAAATTACTTTTTACAAAAAGAGATAAATTTATTTCGACAAAACATTATTTTTTTTAGTTTTTCTGGGAATATCTGTGAAGGTATTCCCTGATAATTTAAGTTGGAACTCTAATTTTGGGAGAGATGGGGCTATTTTTTTTGTATAACTACCATAATAATTGTTTTGAAAAATGACTTTTCACAAAAAGACATTTATTTATTTCCATGAAACATTTTTTTTTAATTTCATGTATGAAAAACATATATAAATATTCTTTCTGTTTCCCCATAGAAAAAGCCTTGTATTTATTTTTTAAAAATCGAAATTTTCGATTTTCATGTCGGTATACTCAAAATGGTCTAAAACATCGAAAAAAGTGATTAAAAAAAAATGGATGTATGTGCGTGTGTCTGTGTGTGAGGCCGGCATAAAAAATTCAAACCTGCATATATAACTCGAGAACGGCTTCATCAATCGAGCTGAAATTTGGCACACATGTGAAACAGCTATACACCTTTATTTACAACAATTTTCAAAAAAAAAAAAAATTCACATACCTGTTCAAATTTTGGTATCAAATATAGGATTTCTGAGAAAATATTCAAATAAATAATAAAATATTAAAATATTGGGGCAAAAAAAAGTAATAAAAACAATTCACATAAAAAAAAGCTAAGAAAATTTAACAAAAATTCAAAGTGTGTTTTTTTTTCTTTTTCAGGCATATAGAATACTATAAAGAATTATGGAGCGATTTGGAATGCGTCACGGTTGAACGATTGCTGATTGGGAGTTGCTCAAGAGTACCTCATATCTATTTTATCACGTTTAATAAAGTAGACCTGATTTGTTCGCCCACGGTAACACTATTAAAATTCGAATTCTGATGGCACTCTGCGACTACTTTGGTTCGTCACTGTGTAAATGAAGCGAAAATTAAAAAAAAAAAATAAAAAAAAAAAAAAAGTGTATATTCGCAATTTCGCCTTCTCGAGCAGTATATGATTGAAATTGCGAAGCGCAGCTAAAACAACGAAAAAGAGAGAGGGAAGAAAAAAAAAAAACTGTTGAAACAGCGAAGCAATCCCTAGCAGTTCTGCTGCGGCCTGTGTTTCGTGTGTGGGACGAATCGAGAGTTTTCAAGCGCATATCCGCAAAACTCGTTCAACTTTCAACCGGTATTGGCCACTACATACATACATATATATATATATATATATATTCGCGACATTGTATATCTAACGCACGTACGATATATATACGTGATTCGTCATCCGTGTAGGTCCATGACGAGAGAGAACTCGACTGAACGCACTTGGCGCTCTTTTCACCGAAAACCCGATATCATTGGTATTTGTTACATACGAGAGAGCCTCTACGTATTTCGGTGTGCACCAATAAATTTCCATCCAATTCCAGGCCTATCGCACGGCTTCTCAATACTACAGGTATTCACGAATATTTTGGGGCTTTTTGCTTTTTTACTATATGTTAGTAAATTTCACTTTTTTTTTTGCGTGGGTGAATAATAGGATAGAGATTTTAGTTTTTTCAATTTTTGTGGGTGGGATATAAAATTTTTGAACGACTAAAATTTGGGGTGATTGATATGCAGACATTCCAGAATTGTGAAAATTACTATAACGAAAGACAAGATTTTTGAATTTTTTTTTTTTTTTGGGCAGACCACTGAGTCGAATAATTGTTTGTTTGATAATTTAATTATTCACTTATTTATTTGAATATATGAGGTATATACGTCAAGTCAGTCACCCTAATTTTTGGTGTCAACAGAACTTCCTCAAATTTTAGTGAGGATGTTGGTCTGGTTGAAGAAATAATGTAGGAATTTTTTCAAATTTTTTTATTGCATGTTCCGGGTATTAAAAAATTCGGAAAATAGTCATTATTTTTTAATGCCAATACTAAGGCTAACACACAAAAAATCGTAAGAACATCAAATTTTGGATTTTCAACGTACTTACCAATGTCATTTTTTGTAAAATTCTTCGATTTTATTTTTAAGCTATTTTTCAATTAAATAAAGTTGTCACTTTTTTTTACTCCGAAACGGCATTTCCGATTTAGCTGAAATTCTCACATTTTGGCCTTTGAAATATCTAGAATCTTCTCTAAAAAAAATCGTGGAGGCTGGAGGCAAAACTAAATTTGTTCGAAAAATTCAAAATGCCTTAAAATTTGAAGCCCTTAATGTATTCATGTCAAATTCAACCTCAAATTTTGTCTGAAAATAGTGAAATTGCAAATCAAATTTCAGCTCGACATCCAAAAAAAAAAAAAGAATTGAAGCGAAAGCAAACTTTTTTCAAAAAATTCAAAATGCCATAAAATTTGAGCCCCTTAATGTATTCATCTCAAATTCAATCTCAAATTTTGTCTGAAAATAGTGTAATTGCAAACCAAATTTCAGCTCGATATTTAAAAAAAAAAAAAAAAAAAAAAAAAATTCAAGGGAAAACACACTTTTTTCAAAAAATTCAAAATGCCATAAAATTTGAGCCCCTTAATGTATTCATCTCAAATTCAATCTCAAATTTTGTCTGAAAATAGTGTAATTGCAAACCAAATTTCAGCTCGAAATAAAAAAAAAAAAAAAAAAAAAAAAAGAATTCAAGGGAAAACACACTTTTTTTCAAAAAATTCAAAATGCCATAAAATTTGAGCCCCTTAATGGATTCGTGTCACATTCAATCTCAAGCGTTTTGAGTCCCCTTAGATGAAAATCCAGAAAAAAAAATGTACAAAACCAAAGTGTTCTTTACGGAGGAGCAAAAAAAATAATGGGAAAAAAATGGACCACCCTAGCGTGTGTGTGTCTTTATCGTAGCCGCACGTCGAGCAGCTTCGACGCTTGCCGTTACACAATTATTGTACACTGCATTTTGTTGCTGGTTTGTGATGTTGGCTGTGCGAAGTATGTATACTGGATCGGCAACACGCGTTCCACTCCAATTTCCCATGGAGCGCAACCGTGAACGGCGCGGTATTCAAGCCCAGCTGCAAAATTAGAAGTTGCCTAGTGTATGGTATACATAATGTGCGCGTTGGCTGGGAGCGCGAGTGCACCAACACCAGAGCTTTTCTCATATGTATGGCTGCGCACACACACACACATATATATATATACCTGCTACTTGGCCATTCTATTCATCAGGTTCAACCTGCCGGTCTGTATCATTATCGCAATTATTTGTTAACGCGTATATCGTAAAGCATCCACGCAGGGAAAATAACAATGCGTACTCACTGAGCGAAGCGCGAGAGAAACCAATCGACCCCGACAACGCGTTTCACGCAAACCAGTTGTATCATTGCCATGGACTATTGTTGATAGATCAATGAGTTTTGCACACATTGCAACAGTAGGGCGGAGCTGAATGATTAAATTATTTTATCATTCGTTCTTCCTCGGCAATTTAGTTGCTTTATGAAGATATTCTTCGGTGACAATGTCCGTAATTCCGAAATTTCCAACGAATACGTAGAGCCAATTTCAGCTTATTATCGCTCTAGCGGGTTTGGCCGACGTGAAAAATCAGGGTGACGACATTAAACACCATATGATGATTTGTCGTCAAAATGTAATAGAGGAAACCAGTGAAACTCACGAGACCAAATGATCCAAGGACAACCTGGGTTCTAGTGATTTTTTTTTGGATGACCATCGTCAAAAAACAATCACAGAAACAGCAGTTCGAATGAGCTTGAGTAAGATTTTTTTTGGGTGAGCGGGTTTAGCGTCGAAAGGTTTAGGGTTTTAGGTTCGAGTAATCTAAACTTACCTTGTTGGAAAAATAATGATGAACCGATTTGCAAGGCTCTGCTTTGCAGCTTTCTCTGTTTTATATATATTTTTTTATATATATTTTGTAACGACTATTTATTTATTTCTTTTTCTTTGTGATTGTTTCAGGTGAAGATCTGGTAACCGTGTCTTCGGGCGTGAGAGGCGACGATGATTGGAGGGTGCAACGAATACTGGTAAACAATGATCCAGAGAACTTAATTTTCCGTCGTCCCCAATTGCAAAACGTAACAGGACACAAACGTCCTCGTCATCCTGCTCCACCGATTCCGGCCAATTGCAAGATCAATGCAAAGGATATCAGCAAGTACTTTGACTATCCGAACAAGGAGAATAGCCCGAGAAACGGGGTGAACGAAAATGGCCGAAGCCAACGAAATGAGTCGATAGAGCAGCAGCAGCAGCAGCAGCAGGAACATCGGGAACTTGATTCAAACGAGGCTGAGATGGGTTCCAATTTAAGTAGACACAATGGCAAAGGCCTGACGGGACGCAGAACGCAATCTTCTGGAAATTTGTGCGATCCCAAAGGGAAGCTTAATCATGTTGGAAAAATTCTCGTCCCTTGCTCGAGCACCCAAAGGGACAGGTGAGTCGAGGACCTGTTTTTCGAATTGTCCATTTCTGCGAAAGAATAAAGTTTTGAAGAATTTTTTCGCTCCCATCATTCCAAACTTTAGTTTTTGACCGACAATTTTCGACCTAAAAAAATATCAGTATTTTCTAGGCAGCGAATTTTTGATCTTAGAAATAAAAAAATACGATAAAGAGTTTTTTTTTAAATGTATATATATTTAATTATTGAGATGTTTGAGACATCTGAATTTCATAAAAATTCCTCGACTTTTTATTCTCAGTAGGTATAAAATTTGTGGATCGTTGCCCAATCATTTGGATGACAAAGAAATTCTCGACGACGATGAACCAAGGGAAAACAACAACACGATATCGGACACCATGGGTGGTATTTTCGGTGGAACATTGCCGCATAAAAAACGATCGTTGGGCGTACATTTTTCGGATTCCAGTCCTACAGGCACTTTGGATCTTGTGAAGCATCGATCACAAGACTCTCTGGAAGGAGATCCCTGGAGGTACGTAAAACTAAAAAAAAACCTTAGGAAAATATCCTTGACAATCCTAAAATAAAACTATAACGCTGCCATTATTGTTAACATTAATATATAGAACACAGAATGAAAATTGAATAAAATCTGTGACGAGACCACGTTTTTGAGGTTTCTGTTTTTCTTTTGATCGCAGATACCAAGAAGGTGTAGATCTCGATTTAGTGCGTTGCAAGCACGGTAAGTTGGACGTGGTGGAAAAAACAGAGAGCGCAGACGTCGTGGACGGCGAAGCTGTGACCTCGTCGTCGAGCGAGAGATATGGAAGTATCGGGCGTTCATCGGATAGAAAATGTTTCCGGAGTGCCGAGCTAGACCTAGTTGGTACGTTACCAAAGAGAAGAACAGGAGATTCGGCTGGTGGAGCTTTCAGGCAGAATTTCGAGGCACGTCAGAATCGCTGGAGCGATAGGACGGAAAGTCATCTACCGATAAAGGTGACGCATAAGCCGGACTGCGAATTAATGAAGCATCATCAGTTTGAGCGAGTGGTTGATGTTAAGCTGAGCAGACTGGCAGGTGGCGAGCCACAGGATCAAGGCTATGCATCGGAGCGTTCGCCGGAGGATGAACATCCGCCGTCATTGCCCGGTCAACCCTTTCCCAAAGTAATCCCCGGTAAGAGTCCTCTTGAACTTTCGACTTTTCCCGTCGTTTCAACAACAAACACTGTGATAACTTGACTTCAATATCAAACTTCCATAACATTCTCTTCTTTTCTGTCAGGTGTTAAAAACGTGTCTTTTAAAATGTTTCTAAAAAAGGTGGCATTGCTTCCGATTCATACGAAGCAAAAAAAAAAAAAAGTAATAAATCAACGGATGAAATAGCGAAGTTTGGAATATGGACTGTCGAGAAATGTAATAATATAAAGCAGTGCAGGAGCAGCATGCAGTGTCGTTATTATGGAAATTTGAGACAAGCGAGAACGACACACACGGAACGGCGCCTCGAGGTCATTCTGGGAATAGTGGAATATGCAAATTAAAGGAGAAGGGGGCTTGGGAGAGATATCGTTGTAGGTCGTGCGCGTTCTACGCTTCGGTGTGTTTACCCGATAATAAGCCATTGGATGTTTGGGTGCGAAACTCGTGACATGTGCCGGACGTGTCTAGCTGCATTGTCTTCATACACGCTACAACAATATATAGATATATATTAGGGAACGTGCGCTAAACCTGTGCTTTCAATAACGTGTGTTTAGCGGCGTTTGTTGTCACTAGAACATTGCCAATGGAAACAAAAATATCCCACCATCACAAACAGAGCATTGTCTAGAATGGCCAATTTTTTGCCACGTTTTCTTTTTTACCAGGCACTCCTAAAACGCTGTTCTCTATGAAGAAAAACACAAATTCTCGTCACGCGACTGAATTTTTATTTTTCTTTCTTAATTTGATGCGTTGAAGAGTTGCTGGATATCACTGCAATAATTTGTTGTTGCGTTGCAGTTTAAGAGTCCAAAATAATTGGAAATCCGAAAAATATGTGCTAGTTCTAAGGGCTCAATCGAATGGGAATCGTTTGTTGGTCACGATTATCACGTATATCAGTATTTGACGAAAAAAAAACTGGCTAAAGGGTTCTGATTAATAAAACAGATATTTCTAACAGTTCTTTAAAATGCTAATGATAAATCCGATTAAATTAAAATGAGTAGCGTGACGCACACGATGAGAATAATTTTTTTGCTCGGACTATCGCGCAACAGCTACCTTAAGCCAATATCGTGGAATTTTCGGATCCACTTTATACAATCTCTTTTCTTCGGCGTAGCTCTCGCGTTTCGCGTCTCTGCGTCCCGACGTCCGCAAAAGCGAGCTAAGCGTCGAGAATTCTAGTCTAGTGGTAGAGAGTGCCTTAGACGGCGCACGAGATACGTGGAGAAATTCCCCGGTTGGTAATCAGAGCTCAGATCTATAATTAAAGCCCTTTATGGAAGTGGAAGGGATGCATAGCCGAGTTTGACGTAGAGACCCGTAATGAAACTACGCTAGTCCGTACGCTTACCGCCGCATGTATACATTACTGGCTATTTGCTGCAACCTGCAATCAAGTTTGCGTGCCCGACGGTTATAAAGCCCTTCAAGTACCAAAGTGCGAATAGCTGCTATACCTCCAAACTCTCACTCGGTCTACCGATCGCGAGCGTACATTATAAATCGCAAATACATTTTCAAATGGAATTAATTACTCAGGGAATGCCGGGCTGTTGAAATTGATCGATTGAAATTAACCGACGACTATTAGTGTAGCTTAAATGTATAGATATATGTGTGTATATATGCATTTAAATTCGCATTTCCCCGTGAATAGAAGCATCTCGCCTATCGCAGCCTCGCTCCGGGTCAGTAGTCAATTGTGGCTGTAGCCGACTTTCCCTATTGTATCGTATTTGCCTCTGGACTGAGCCCAGATGACAGAGAGAAACTGCAGAAAAACCTCTATCGTTACACTCGGTCTCGAAGCCCTCGCTTCGTGCTGCCGTAGCTAATCGCGTTTCGCTGATAATGTAAACGCTCGGACTACGGTCTATACATATGTACGAGCATATATGTATACACTGGAGAGTACATAGCGTCCGAATATTTTATTTTCACGCGAAAACGACGGCACCGGAACTCGAACCCTCGACCTACCGATTCTGTGGTCTAGAGGAAAGCACGCTAGCCGCTGCACCATAGAAACGGTTGTAAAGCTTGAATAATCAAGGGTGGCATGCCCGTCTATTCGTTAAGAGAATACCACCTTCAAGAAAATTCTTTTTCTTTTTCTTTCGTTATTTGCGATTTGAAATGATGTTACACAGGCAATTTTCTTTTTTAACTAAAAATCTGGATTTTTAATTTTTGAGCTTTATCGTAAAACGCATTTGTTTTTTAAACTATTTTACACATATTACAAAATTGTCACACCACGGTGAAATTTGCGAACGTAGTTCTGATTTTTCGAATTTTTGATTTTTGGACTTTAGTTCCTGCCTCATATGTTCATTGCAAAGTGATGGCAATTCTTTTCTTAATTTATTTTGTAAACTATTCAAAATAAGATGGTTTTCGCTCTGAGAGGCTGGACTTTCGCCCTTCTGATTCTAAGTGAGTGGTCTTACGTCCTTCTGATTCTGAGAGGATGAAATTTACGCCCTTCTGATTCTTGTAGAGTGGATTTACATTATTCCGATTCTGAGGGTGGACTGGGACAGACAAGCAGACAATTCAACTTTCCAAAATATATATTGTAAATATTTTCACTGAGATTCTGCACTTGCAGTGTAAATATTGTACACAAAGACGTAGGTACACTGTATAAAGTACGGTAGAGGAAGATAAATGTCAACTACATAACAGAGGCTTGCTCAGTCAAAGCGGAAATTAGATTCGCCACCGCATTAGTTTGAGAGTGTAGCGTATACGGTAACTCAAGGCCCTTTGTGCTTATGACAGGTTTCCGCGATCGCCGTTCCATCTCGAAATTTCAAAATTCGTCGTGCCAGCCAAGTGCAAGTCACTGACGTTGCTTGGTCTGTCGACGTCACTTACGATAATTCGTCATAAAATTGATTTCTCATTTTATATATACACAAGATTCATTTTGAACTTCATTTTTTTTTCTTCATTTTAATCTTTGAACTGAAAAAGCAATGCAAAATAATGGAAAAAAAACCCTCTTGATTTAGAAGGAGAGGTTTTTTTTTTAAAAAGTATTTTGCATTATTTTTTGAGTTGGGAGACGAAAAGAAAAATTGAAACTGAAAATGAACCATCCTAATATCTGTAGATAGCAATTTATAATCGTCTCGTTTTTATCCACCCCGCTGCTAATTTCGTATATCTTAATTTCTAAATGTATTTGTTGATGACTGTTTCAGAAAATGCGTTTATCGTGACCCTACAGAAAACCAGCCGTGGTCTTGGTTTCAGCTTATCCGGCGGGGGCACAGCGGGTCCCGTTAGGGTGAAAAGGCTATTCCCACAACAACCGGCGGCGCTATCGAAAAAACTTGAAACCGGTGACATTCTACTAGCGGCAAATGGGGTGCCACTCACTGGCCTCACCAACTACGTAAGTTGCTCGCGGTCGTTCGTTTAGGGTAGCTCAAAATAACTCAATGATTTTTCTTTGCCTTGATGGTAGCTCGAAACAACTCAATAATTTTTTTTTTGCTTTGGAACCTAATCTTCGTTGCGATGAATTTTTCAAATGAAGTTGAGAGAATAACGATTTAACGATATTAAAAATTAGCCGAAATCGAAAATTTCGATCGTTTCAGCGACACATTTGCACTTTTTTTGCTTACTTCAGAAACGTTATTTTGGGCCCATATGAACTCAGTTTTTTAAAAAGATATTTTTTTAATTTATACTATACAGCTATAATAGAAAGAATTTTTTAACAGGCGGCAAAAGCATGGGGGCAATGGGGGTCGCCCGCAACAATTTTTTTTCTACGCTAAACACTTTTGAAAAAAAAATAAATAAATAAATAACCTGTAGGTCAAATATTTAATTCCAGCATGAGTGTAACAATTTGCGATAGAAGTGAAATTCAAGCAAGGCCGTAGGTTTCAACGCTTATTTACAAAAGAAAAATTTGAAATAAATTACAGCTCTGCCAATTTTTACAAAAAAGAAAAAAAAAAACTAGACACATACCGTAAAGTTTAATCGCAAGCTTAACCAAGAATTATTTGGTATTTTTTGGCCTACCGATTCCCTTTCAAAAGTGTACAGATGTAAAAACAAAAAAAATTTCTGTAGGTGACCCGCATTACCCATATGACCTTACCACCAGGCAGAAAATTATTTATTTAATAGGTGAAGACTACATCATTTTTTTTTTTTTTTCAAATAATATTAGCAGTAATTGAGACATCAGTCTCAAAATATCCGTAAATTAGACCCGACACCGTTCCGTTAATCTACGTATTATGTTCACCGTTTATCTGTCAATCTTATTGAGAGCTGTATCGTTTTTCGATTTCCGTTATAATATACTTCTCAACTAGAGACCGAGGCCCGGGTAGCTTTCCGCTACAGGCGTTGTAAAGATTTCCATAAAATTAGCATAATGGGAGTTTCGCGTCGTCGCTAGACGCTCAACAGAACATTTCGGAAAAATTTATCGTGAGAAAAGGGAGGTGGAGGAAATAACAGGATAATTTTGTGTACTGTTGCTGCCATTAACGCTCCAGTTTGAGCTGCGGAGAATGAGGAAGAGGCGGCTGTTGATGGAGCAACAGCTTCTTTTGCTAATCGCGTATCTATACGATACTTGTTGCAGGAGGCTTTGGAAGTACTTCGGACTACACCGAGCACCGTCGAACTGGTTGTATGCCGAGTTCCCGGTGACACGAGTGTAACATCTCCTGGCGCACCGCCACCACCGCCTGCCAGGCGCGAACCACCGTCGTCCCTACGAATTCTCAATCCTCAGCCATCACTGCAGATTGAACCCTGTGGGGTAAATCAAACCATATATTATTATTATTATTCTTTAAAAGTTGAAACCCTTTCGTTTTTAAATTTTAGTTTGGATCATCAGTGTCGCATTCTTAATATATTTCACAATTTATTAATAATTTTATTTCACTTGACACTTGATTTATCGAAAATGATATTGCAGGAATTCGATATAGAAATGACAAAGGTTGGCGGTAGTTTGGGCTTTACATTGAGAAAAGTTGACAGTAGTGCTCTGGGGCATTATGTCCGAGCGTTGGTGCGAGAGCCTGCGTTGAGCGACGGGAGGATTCAGCCGGGCGACAAGATTGTCTCTGTTGACGGTGCACCTTTGTCACCAATGAGCCACGAAGAGGCTGTAGCTCTTCTCAGACAATGCGGCCCAAGGGTGAAACTTCGCTTGTACCGTGACTTGGCGCAAACTCCAGTCTCGGCATTGTCCCCGACAGAGCCAGATCATCCGCTACGACCACCCAGAACAAGTTTGAGGTAAGAAATATCCACCATTCATATCGTATATTCTCTCTTTGGTGCTTGGGGCTTTTATTTCTGCCTTCGAGATAAATCGATGTAAGAACAAGTAAGCAAACTTGGGAACAACTTTGCGCGTTAGCTTATCGAAGAAGCTACCTTCTTTAGCCCTTAAAATTTCAACAGTGGGAATCATGAATTGCTTTAATCTTACGATTCGAATATAGTACTCATTTTTTTTTTACCACACCAAGAGTGTCGTTTGTGTTATGGCAAAAAAAAAGTGATTCACTTGGAAAAAGCGTCGCCTTCTCCTCAGAATTTTAGCTCGTTTTATGCGAATATAGAAATATTATCTTCTAGAGCATTGATTTTATTTCCAATTTTATTATTTTCCAATTCAAGCTGCACATTTCGCGAGCCGTAATTTTCTTTCGTCTATTTATGTAGGCGCTGGTTGAGTGCCTCTGGATTTTAGTCTGTAAATGAATAAGAAGCGAGAGTTTGATTGAACGAGCTCGCCTAGCGGCAATTTCAACGCGTGTGAATGAGAAGCAATTTTCTTTTTTATGTAGAACGTGCGAGTCATGTAAAATAGTTAAACTAATGAGAAATCTTGGGTATATTCGTTAACAATGGAGATATCAGTGAACGTGGCGAAGACTCCAAGTTCTATATTTTTAGTATAACGCTGTTTTTTTATTTTTATTTATTTTTATTCTAGACAAGAAGCCGTTGACATGCTCTGCGATCTTGCGGTTCGAAAATTATCGCCCGATACCTCAAACGGCTCTAACACTCGACAGACATCCGGTGCGTCCTGCCATTCGCCGAGAAGACTTCGAAAACCACTCTCACGCACTCCGACCGCTGACAATCATCACGGTACTCGCAAGTTATTTTCAATCTGTCGGTTAAATAAAGAGGGAAGTAGTCTGGTTAAATTCACAGATGTTCAAAGACAAATATATCTCGCACTTCACTGCTACTATTATTTGAAAAAAATTATGTTCTATTGACTGATCCAATAAAGAATTTTTTGCCAAGTAGCAAGCGCATACGGGTAATCCGGGTCACTTAAAACAATTTTTTTCTGTTTTCACACTCTGCGCACTTTTGAAAGAGAAGCAGTAGGCCAAATATTTCCAAATAATTTTCGATTAAACTTGAGATAAAAGCTTATCGCATGTGTGTAGTTTTATTTATTTTATTTTCTTGTAAAAATTGGTAAAATTATCATTTATTTTAGAAAATTATTCTTTAAATAACTGTTCAAATCTATGGCCTTCTTTCTAAAAACAATAGAAATGGTTGTAGGTGACCCCCATTAGCCGCATTTTTTGCTACCTGGCAAAACATACTTTGTTTGATAGATCAATATGAAGTATTTAAAAAAAAAAAAAATTCTAGCGATCAAGTAAGTTACTCTTTGAATATCCGTAAATTTGACCCGAATCCTTCGCCTTAAATCTTATTTAACAATATTATTTTATTGACATTTTTTACATTTTTCTTTTTTTTTCTTTTAGAAAAGCATCTAACATTTCACGCAGTGCATCCGCCAACAACGAGTCAGACTGAAGCATCTGACACCGATCAGTGTTCAATAAAGACACAAACGACGAACTCTCAATCGGAAACCCCAGCGAATGACATAATCGACCCTCCGAGTCTTTATGACGTTTGCGATTCGAGCGACTCATCAAAGGCTTTGCCGCGACCAAGCTTTCTCGATCTTTCGACGCGTCCTGAAAAGCCACACTTTCGATTCAGCCTCGAGTCGGAATCCGACAACACCGGGCCGATAATCGTCACGGAGAGTGACTCGAATCTCACTGCCGAGTGCGATTACGATGATGATTTGGGAAAGGACGAAGTAGCAGTGGCAGCGGGTTTATCTAGCGAGGAACACGACAATAATTTGCCGTCGGAACCCGCCTCGATGCCACCTCTCCTCTCGGCCACTCCCGCCGCCGCAAGGACCACGAGTGCTGCCTTCAGCTACAAAAATCCGGCTTACCAGAGTGCGAATCCGACCTGTGGTGGAATCGACAATAGCGCAAAAATCAAAACCGCTCACTCGAGCGATCACGATATTCCAGGTTACTTTTTTTCACTCTTTTCGCAAAAACTTTTTGTTAATAATTCGATTCTCAGATCGTAATTTATACATACATTTTCATGTTTTCTTAGACTTTGAAATCCTTAGGAAAAGCACGTGGATTCAGGATTTCATGTGACTATATCCCAAATAAATTGAATCCTGTAAAATGATCGAAAAAAAAAATTAATCCACGCTAATTTTCTTCCGAACACTGAATAAATAATTGCACAAAATGTTAGAGGGTTCGATTTGTTTGGTATATAGTCACTCGAACCCAATTGAGGAGACGTAATCCATTCATGAACCTATTTCATCTCTAGTAATTAAAATCGATTCAATTTCTGGATGAATTCAATCAAACTTTAATGTTAATTAACCGACCAGGATTTTTTGTTTGGTGAATATTCTGAAATTTATGGTATAAATCATAAATTTATATTTTATAATTTTTATAATTTCTATAATGTTGGTAATCGATTAAAATTCGCACCGGCTTACCTTTATTTTCATTAACAGATTTGATTAAAAATTTCCTATCCGTGAGGAGCTGGTCGATAAGCATCTCTTATCAGTTTAGATATTGTTGCTGTGTTGTATCTGTATATACAGTAGATAGTAAATTAAAGTCTCCGCGACGTTTTGCTCAAACTGCAGGCAAAGTTCTGGGCGCTGAGGATCCCGCAGGAAGCAAGGGACTTCTCAAGTGGAAGGGAGTGATGTTCGCTCCCAACGACGAGGTTCAAGGAACGAACGAAAAGACGGAAACGGAAGAAGCCGAAAAAAAGAGTAGCGTAGAATTTACGCCTCGGAACGATGTCTCTGAGAATGGAAACGAGGTAAATAACAGAGGAGGTTTCTTGTTTTTTTTTTAATTTTTTTTTATGAATATTTGTGTATAATATCGAGGCTAATGGTTAAACGTTTCAAAAATCCGTGATGTGCTCAGGTGTTAACGGTGGAATTGACGCGTGGCTGGAACAGCAGACTAGGATTCAGTCTACAGCCCGAAGATAATTCCACAGTGATATCAGTCGTGCATCCTGATAGCGTTGCCGCTAAAGATGGCAGGCTTATGGAGGGTGACGTATTAATTATGGTAAGCTTTTCTCTCGCCTTTCAGATTTTTTTTCTAACTATTCTATTTTATTTGCATATGCAAGAAGTTGTAGAGTTTTAAATAAACACTGTTTTAATCATTCTGCAACAGATGTTAAGGAGGTTCGGTGATAATTACGCCAGTCGAGTCTATTTTGCACCGCAATAATATCGCGTTTTATCAGTAATTTCTAATTATTTTGCATATTTTTAAAAGATGACATTCGGTGTCAATTTTAGTGTTTAGGTACTGAAAACATTATATATTACACTCGATTCGCATAGTAAACCAAATCCTCGAGGTTTGAATCTCTAGATTTACAGTCTCTGTACGAAATGTACCAAAAAGCGATAAAATGGCACTTTAATTATTTTATTTTGTTCTTCGATTTTCCAGGTGAATGACGAAAATGTCGAGAACATACCGACTGCAGAGATAATAGACTTGTTACGGAAAATTCGCGGTTCCATAGGTATAACGGTGATAAGAAAAAAGAAGAGGAAAAACGAATCGTGATAAGAAGAGTACAATTGATAGAATGAAAAAAAAAAAAACAGCTCTTAACCTCGAGCTGAGGTTCGCAATAATAATTAAAAAATCGATATTTCTCGATTAGCCGTGATAACGGACGACAAAAAAAAAGACAGCGCGGAATTTCATCGAGAAACTAAGCTTGGATGGATCTGCAATCAGTTAAGAAGCAGAAGAACTACAAATCAAAAAACGATATATATATATATATATTATTTATCGTGGCGATGGACAATAGCACTTAAAGCGTTTCGTGTCTTGCGTATCACTAAAAAAAATATACGACAGAATTACTTATGCCTTTCCCATTCACATTCAATCAAATGGGAAGGAAAATACAGAAGATTTAAAAAAAAAAACAAAACAAAAAACTTATTAATGAAATAGTATTCAAAGAAAATAATGTAATATTTGGAAATGTCGAATTTTGCGATTCGTAGCAAATGACGAACAATTGACTAGTTGAAGATTACGCGTAAATGCGAACGGTTAGACTTGGAACGCCGAACATTGCACAGACATAAATCATTTTTTACACTTTATTCTTTTTACAATGCAAGTTAGAATCGATGCAGGAATGAATGGCCATTTTTTTATCATTCGTTTTTAACGGAATAGCGTTTTTTTTTTAATAAATAATAAACATGATAAAACTCTATTGAAGAGCTGAAGCGCGATTTCATAAAAGACCTACAATAGTTACCCTGAAAAGCATATTTTCGGCGTCCGATAGTTTAACCAATATATTACGTAAGATTCCTGAATTTCGACAACTCGTAGAAAAGAACAAAAAAAAAAAAAAAAAAAGAAATATATTTACGGGCTTGAAACATATCGTTATATCAAAAAGGCAACTAAAACTAAAGTCACATTTGATTAACGTAAATATTAAATAAAAGTTTCACCGCAAAACAAAGAAATATATATTATTATAATAATATCTTCTTCGACACAAGTTTCTACTGTTTATTAGTAAATCCTCGCGAATTGTTGAACGCTTACGATGTGTTATTTACCAGCTCCGCATTCTCAACTTAAACTCTTGCGTCTGAGAAGAATATTTTCAATTGCTCACAAAGCTGCCGTTACGTTAGAGTACTACTTTTATTGTATTAACGTGCACACATTGGCGACCAGAAACGCGTTTCATTAGTGAAATGTTAAATTTATTAATAAATAATCAATAAATGTGATAGCTAGCTCAGAATGTTAGTAATTTGAAATCTCTAATGAACGTTAGTAGTTATTAAACAAAAATATACTATACATAGAGAGAAAGAGAGAAAAAAGCGTTTTGATCGGTAAGTGATAATACCAAAGTAACGTGTAAATAAAGTCAAAGGCAGTTCGTTTTTTTATCGTTACGATTAAGCTTATTAAGTTATTGTTAATGCCGTTAACAAACAAAAAAAACGATATGTAAAATGATCTGTTGACTGTCGATTTAAATATCGAATGCACTGTTGTAATGTATTTAATAAAAATTCGATGTCTTTGATAAGTTTCTTGATTCGAGATCGTTGACTCAAGGATTTAAAAAAAAAAAAAAAAAGAAATACATTGAAAATAATGTTAATTTATTCGTCGTAGAAAAGTACAAGTAATGGTGTATTTACAAAGAGCGCAACTTATCTCTTCGGCACAGTCTTTTTTCTTTTTTTTTTTTTTTTTCTTTTCTTTCAACACGAAAAAAAGGTAAGTAGAATTACGTGCTTTGGTGAATATTGTCTTTAACAACGGAGTTTCGTTTTCGCAGAGGCCTACTCGGAGGTTTGTTCGGATTGTTCGTCGCAGTCGGAGTCTCGATTTTTCTTCTTGTTCGCCGTTTCACCGGACTCTCGACGCGACGTACGTTTTCTCTTTGAACAGAAGTGCTTCGAAGAGCTTGTTCGTCAACCGAAATTCCCGAGTCTTTAGTGCCGTTGTCTCGAGTGCTCTGCGCACGGGTAACGCAGTGTCTCTTTCTGAGCGGCCGACTAACGCTCATCGTCGAAGTGCTTGTCGCACAAAGAGCCTCATTTTCTTTGTCAACATTTGGCAAATCCAACTTAATGTCTTCAACGTGCTTGCGAGCTTCTGCTTTTGGCTTCTCTGTTGATTTCGTATGTACAGTTTCTAGAAAAGCAAATCTATTAATCTATAACACAGTGAGATGCGTCTCACGTTTTTTTTTTTTGGTTCCTCACAGAGGAAGTTTGGTTTTCGTGAAAACATTTTTTTTTCAAGATTCTGATATTGAGACACTCTGAATTGTCTAAAATATCGAAAAAAGTGGATTAAAAAAAAATGTGTGTTACGATTTTGTTCGCTCGATAACTGTCGCAATTTTTCATATATTTGACTCAAATTTGGTCTACTATTGGAGTATCATATAAAAACGTTTTGGGATTGTATTAAACGAGTATGAACTGAATCAAATTTTCTAGCATTTTTTGAAAATTTTGAAAAAAAGTGTTTCCACGCTATAATTTTTTTAAAATATATTGCTAAAAAAATTTATACACAAATGGAGTAACATTGAATCATGATTGATGTTGAATTCAACGAGGATCAGTCGAGTAGTTAAAATTATCCGTTTTTGCTTCCTCAAGAAGCTTTGTTTTCGTGAACATTTTTTTTTTTTTCGAGATTTTCGTGTAAACGTGTTCAGAATGTTCCAAAACGTCGAGAAATTACATTTAGAAAAAATCAGCGTTTTTGTCTGTAAACAGTCTAACTTTCGTAAATTCTGAAGTATCTGGCTGCAATTTTTTCGCGATATTTCCCGATAATTGATCATCTATCAAAAATGGAAATATTTCTGTGGCGAAAAGAGTCTGAATAATTTTGTACACGCAGTATATTTACGTACCATGCGTAGCTTGAGATCCTAGACTTTCGTTGCTCGACGTGTCAAAAGTGAAGTCACGAGCGATTGACTGAGCGAGCTTTTTTCCCTCCAGCTTATTTTCATTGATATTTATTTGACGAGCATTATCGGTATTCGGTGTATTTCTTGGTGAGAGTTTAGCGCGTTTTGTAAGATGGATCTTCGCGGATTTTGCGAGTTCCGAAGTCGGCACATCCCCGATATTCGTTTCGCTATCGGTAGCAACGTTAAAGATATCATCGACTTGATTCGTCGGGTTTATCGGAGCCCCATTAACGTTGTCGATCGTCACATTTCTCGCCGACGAAACAGACGTATCCAGTGAGTTTTTCTGATTGCTGTTATCGGAATTGGACATTTGAATCGATACGAAGCTCATAGGATCGTCGCTTGTGTAATGTTGCAGAGGACAGGAAGTGTCTGAGTCTGAATCGTGAAAATTAGCATCATTTGCGTTGATAGGATAGCAAGTACGATCCAAATCCTCGTCTTCACTTTGGTTAACATTATTTTCAAGCATATGTTTTTCCGATGGTTCACAGGACGGTCCATCCACGTGTTGATCAATCAAGAAATGTCCGAGGGTAGGCTTTCGCGATTTCTCGCGCTCTTTTATCGTTGCGATCAAACTATCATAGTTCTTCTTGTTCGATTCCACTGGAGAACAATCAAGTATTCATAATTCATTTATGCTTTTATGAAATATTACTTTTATTTAATATGCATATGAGGCAAAACACGTCAAGTCGGCAACTTTATTTAATTGAAAAATAGCATAAATCGGAGAATTTTACAAAAAATGTTGTTGGAAAGTACGCTGAAAATCCAAAATTTTGTTATGATTTTTTTTTGCGAGCCGTAATATTGGCGTTGAGAAATAGACAATGACTATTTTCAGCGATTTTCAATAGCTGGAATATGCAATAAAAAATCTGTAAAAATCCCTACGTTTTTTCTTCAACTAGACGAACATCCTGAAGAAATGTGAGGACGTTTTGTTGACATGAAACATTTTTGTAGCCGACTTGACGTGTTTTGCCCTATATGTGGGATATTCAATACCAACCCGTAATCGCAACTGCCTCAGATTTCATTCATGATTTTTGTATCATTCGATCAATGCCAAATGGAAACTTGGACATTTATAGACATTTTTCATTAAAATCACACTTTTCAGATAAATACGTAAAAAAGAAATTCACGAAAAAAAATCGAGGAGGTTTGCGTTAATGATGTTGGTTTCGAAATCATAATTTTTTAATAATCAAATATTTCATAATATTTTCAAAAGCGCAATTAATGAAACTTACAATATTTTTTTTGTGCCTCCTCAATAGCATTCTGCTCGGTGTTCCGGTTGACTTTTAAACGCTGCAACAATAATTTGTGTTTTAGCGAAAATTCTTAAAAAGCCGAATTAATGACGGCATTAATCGCGCGTGTACGATGTTGATATTTACATTCGAAGACTGCGATAATTTGAGCATCTTTTTCTCAAGTGCCTCCTCCTCGTCGCACTGCCTGAGCAATTGCTCGACAGATCTTGGCTCTCTTTTGTCGCACTCGGCATTGTAAAGCGTCGAGTAACGTTGAAATCGCGCTTCCAGTGTCTTTCTGTCGCCCTGCGTCGGCAAACCCAGTTCCTTAATCTTTTTTCTTAATTCAGTATCCTTCATCAAGCTTAACACCAGTTTCGGCAGCGGTTTACGTTTTAATTCGATTCTAAAACGATTATTTCACGTAAAATCTGGCAATCAGTATTTTGGCAATGTCCTTTTTTGCCTAGATTTTTTTTTTTCATATATTGCGTAAGTTATTTTGGCATAAAGATATTTTGTCGGGAAATAATTTTAAAAAAAAAGCAAAAAATAACAAAAAAATTAAACTGTATGAATTTTTTGCACCCAAAATTTTCTCGTTTGGTAATAAAAAAAAAAAATTAAACAACAAAATCTACTATTTTATATTTCGTACTTTAATACAAAAAAAAATTATTACAAAAACCGCATAATTCCAGATAGGATCCTTTCTGTTTCTATACAGTTTTACTCAATCCATTTCTACCGATTTCTAGCAGATCTTTTCAACATTGAAGGCAGCATTTATTGTACATACCTCGCTGGTTCCTGCGACGACGAGGTCTCTCGCTTCAAACAATCGTCAAGATGTTTGTTTATGTTAACTTGAGGCAGTTCAACCTTGCATACAGGACAAGGCAGAGTTTTCTTGCTCATAATATTTTTCTTGCTTTTCGGGGTAAAAATTGTCGCTATTTTTGAGACCCCACTCGTGCTAGGGCTTAAAAGTTCTTTTTCCGGTGTAGCGTCATTCTCTAACAAGGCCTGATTACGTTTTACATCCATCTTATTCGGAGTCTTTTTTTCACTCTGATTCATCCTCGCAGGCCTTACAGGCGTTAATCTCTGGCAATTTTCGTCAATATTCTCCTCAACTTGAGCTACTTCTATCTTTGCTCCTGCAACACAATCAACGAGTTTCGATCTAATTTTACCGAAGTACGATATGAGCTCATCCAATATTCTGTTCGTGCGCAAGTCCTTCTCAAATGTTTTTTCAAAACAAGCAGGACATTGCGTCTTGTAATGCAGATACTTTCTGATGCACAACGAGCAGTCTGAAAAAAAAAGATCAGAATATGATTTTTTTTTGCTTCTCCATCCTTACAGAGGAAAATCTTTTATCATGAAAAAATAATAATAATAATAATAATATATGAGAATAAACAGGAAAGACATTTTTATTTTTTCAAATAAAAAATAATATTCTTTTAAATCAAATTCAAATCCCATGAAATAATTTGGAAAAAAAAAAATTAATGAGAATAAACGGGAAAGCTATTTCTTTTATTAAAAAAATAATCTTTTGATCAAATTAAAAACCCACCAAATTTGAAAAAAATTGCTTTTTGTCTATCACAATTTAAATTTAATAAATTAGTGCCAATATTCACGACATTAAAGGCAGTGGTAATAATTATGAATTTATTGAAAATACATACATTGATCGCTGTGACATTTATATTTTGTTACAGTTTGTATTATTACGATAAAATGTAAGTATCAATTTACTAACTTTTTTTTCTTCTTTTTATTCATTGGCTAGTTTTTTGGCAAAAAGTAACATAAAAATTTTTTTTTTATTTGAAATTTAGTATCATTGTCATCTAATTTAAAATATTTTTTTTTTTAGGTGGCTGAACTGACATGGAATGCCTAATATTAAAAAAAAAAAAGCAAAAATTTGACTTACAGTTGTGAGAACACGGCGTCATCACAGATGTATCCATGTAATCGTAACATATACCGCAAAGAAGAAGTTGTTCGATTCTCTGAAATATGAACATATTAGAAAATACTGATATTGATGAGTGAATCGATTATATTGATTTAATATGTATAAAAATATTGAACATAAAATATGAATGCTTAAAGGATAATTTTACACTAAGATATACTTTAGTAAATTCAATTGAGTTTCATCATTTTTATTAATAATGATAATAATAATTTTGATAAATATTGACGAAATACCTGAAGCTCGGAATATTCCTGGGGCCACGTTATTCTCGATAGTTTTCCCATTGTTGATAATTATAACAGATCATGCAAGAGGTTAAAAAGAAAGAAAAAAAAGAAAATTCTTAATTATTTTTCTGTGCGCGTCGACGATGTTTTGTGTTATGTGTTGCAATTAATCGACAACATTTCCGAAGCTCCTAAGACGGTTTTTCCTATTAAATAGTTAAACATAAACAAACATTGAAACGTATTAAGCTAACGGAGGTTAGGCGGGACGGGGACCACAGAAAAAAATATTGGGACCTAAGAAACAAAGAATATGTGGAATATAGATGTTGAGTCAGTTGTGCAAAATGACCGTCATTTTTTTTTGCGTTAGTGACGCGTCATGTGACGTCAGTTTTATTTTTTTTGAGAAATGAAATTGGTCGGTAATGAAAACGCTGGAAACAATCGATTCTGAGAAAACAGACAGTTTTGTTACCGACAGAGTTTTTTTCCATGTTGCACTTGACCGCAAATTTCTATGTAAAATGACCGTCACTTTGAAGTTACCCGGAGATTTACTAATTTAGTTTTCAATAATTCCAGTCAAAGATAAATAATAATCGATTGTCGGTTATCAGCAGCGAAATTAGAACGTTTTGATGGTCACCGAAACATTATTAAAACTTTCCGGCTAACTTCACTTCGGTCACTCTACGACAGGTAAATTATAATAAACAACCCGCGGTTAATTAACCGAATATATTTACTCGGTGATTTACTGACACACACACACACACACACAAAGTCAGTGTCACAAAAATCCGGTTTCACAGAGTACCTAATTATGTTTTAGAAGCTATTCACTATTATACTAAAGAACATTATTTAATGCCACTTTAGCAGATGCAACCTTTGAAATGTAAACTTTGATCTTATAGAAAACCATCCGATTACGTTTTAATGACCGTCATCATTTTATATCACCAGTATTGGAAATGCAATCGTAATCGTTGCATGCATTTTCCAATCTAAAGTGTTGCATTCTCGTTAATCTTCCTCGTATCAAAAAAAAAAAACACTCGAATTCGCTGCATTTGGTTTGTCAAGCTTTATTTATTATCCCGGTTTCCGAAAAAGCGTCCCAACAACATTGACACTTGTATTTTGCTTTTGCAGGTTTCCTGGAAATACGTTAAAAAAAAAAAAAAAAAAAAAATGGGCTCAAACAGGCCGATAGAAGAAATAAAATTGCACGTACCGTGGGGACACATAACGGCAAAAGCATGGGGTTCTCCTCGAGCAACCCGAGTATTAGTCGTGCACGGAACGCTGGACAACGCCGGATCCTTCGACAGAATTATGCCAATGTTGCCGGACAATTTTTATTACGTCGTTCTGGATTTGCCGGGCCACGGTTTTTCGTCGCTGATGCCGTCAGGAATACAGCTGGATTTCATGAACTACGTTTTGGCTATAAGACTCGTGATGGACGAGCTCAAATGGGATAATTGCGTTTATTTGGGTCACAGCTTGGGCGCCCAATTGGGAATGTTTACGTGTTTTATGTATCCCGGAAGAATAACAAAGCTGGTGTGTCTCGATGGATTTGTGCCGAATCCCACTGATAAAAATCTGCTAAAAACTATGCAAGACATTCAAGAAATGGCTGTACAGGCGTTAAACGCTAAATCACCGCCTTTGTACACAAGAGACGAGATTCTTTATGCGCTGAAGAACAAAAGACAATTTCCGCTGAATTCGGCAGCCGCAGAGGCTCTTTTTCACAGAGGTACCATAAAAGTTGGCGATTTGTACAAGTACAATCGTGATTTTCGATTGAGAACTTATATGACCGCTTTACTCAACACCGGTCAGTATATCGAGCTTTTGGAACTTGTGAAAATTCCAGTTTTGATTGTTGTCGCTGAATCATCTTGGCTCAATAGCGGACCTTTTGTGACACAATCCTTCAAAAAAATGATCGAAGAGACAAAACCTAATTTTACGGTTGTCATGGTTCCCGGTAATCACGATGTTCATAATAACAATCCGGAAGTTGTGGCTCCTCATGTTAGCGCATTTCTCAATAGAACGACCAATAGCAAATTGTAATGCAGTATTAATTCATAATTATCTAGGGACAACTACAAATGTGGCGCAATTTTTCACTTATCTTTTTTTTTTATGTGATTTTGAGGCGATTATTGTATTTTAAAAACGGTTGCAAGATATCGACGTTACGGGTTCAACGAGAATTTGTATTCATATTAGAGTGTGTCTAAAAAAAAACGTTTTTTTTTTTTTATATCCGCACTAATATTAAATTATCTAGGGACGACTAGAAAAATGTGGTGGAATTTTTCACTTTTTAACATTTTTTATATGCTTTTAAGGCAATTATTGTATTCTAAAAAGGTTGTAAGAAATCAACGTTACGGGTTCAACGAGAATATGTATTCATATTAGAGTGTGTAAAAAAAAACTTTTTTTTTTAATCCGCACTAACATCAAACTTTCATTTTGGAACTCAAACGATATCAGGCAAAATTTGTTTTTACGGTTACGATTTTACAGGGATCTCATATTTTTTCCATTAAATATAAGTAATTTTGAAGAGAAAAAGTGGTTATATATTTATCGCTACGGCTTGTAGTTTCCAAGTTAAGAATTTTTTAAAAATGTTACACGTAAAACGATATTTGAAGCATTTTTCGTAATCCGAGACATTTCTTTCGAAATTTTCAGATAAATTCGTCTTCAAATTTGTTTGAATCTCCGAATTTTATAATTTTTAAATATTTGAAGACAAATTTGACAGAAAATTCCGAAAGAAACATCTGAATTTACGAAGAATGCTTCAAATTTCGTTTTACACATGTGTAAGATTTTTTTTAAATTCGTAGTTTTTAAAAAAATTCTAAAAATTTCGATTTGATAAGTCTTGCATTCATTTACGTGTTAATCAACTGTAAAATAAAAAAGGCAGTTAAGACTTAATTATTTTTTTCAGGCCTCAAATTTTAACCGATATCATTTGAGATGCAACATGAACGCTCGATGTTAGTACGAATTAAAAAAAAAGAATTTTAGACACAACCTGTTACATACATTTATGGCATAATTTAGTAAAAAGTTTTTTTAGGTAATTCAATTTATTTTTGGCCGAAAGTTTAGCTAAATCGAGCGGCAAAAGACACCTCACGTACAAATAGCAATTTCGGAGAAAAAGAATCACTAGATTATTGGGTGTTGAAACAATAAAAAATGTTTTATGACTTGAATTTTTAAAGGTCAATATGTGCATAAACTCGACTTGTATTTACAAATATATATATAGTTTTTTTTTGTATATATCAATCCCAGCGTATTTCAATCACACCGAGATGATAATACGTGTATAAATTAATAACTTGTAAGTATATAAACAGTATAACATTGTCGTCGACGCGTAAACAATTATTAAAAAAAAAAAAAAAAAAAAAAAAGTTCGGAGCAAACAATAATTCGAGTGAACGATTAACCCGCGATAATATTTTCATTGGGGCAACGAGTACGATTATCCAGAAAAGCCGGTGGGTTATATATATATATATGTATATTTGACCGACTCTAAATATCGAGATCGATGAAAAAATCGTTATCGTAAAAATCCTCGTCCTCCGAGTCCAAGTCTAGGTATACCGCTGGCAAATCAATGTCGTCGTCTTCCTCGTCGTCCTCGTCGGGAATGAGGCCGTGATAGAGCTTGTTGTAGCACTTGGATTTTGGATTTCGGTAATGCAAGTAAGGCAACTGGGGATCTAGACGTGCACCGCAAATCCAACAGAAGTACGTGTTGCAACGACCGCAGGTCATTTTGTTGCAGCCATCCGATTTCTGTGCAAGTTACATAAAAAGAATTGTTATTTTACGCAAATTATTCAAAGTATTGTTACTTTAAATGATACATTTTTCGTTTTTTTCTTCTTTAAATTGGCGAAGAGAGATTTGAAGATTCATTTTTTTTAATATCCGCTTAAATCCATTACAATTCTTTAAATTCGACAATTCTTAAAAAAAAAAAGATTTTCCAAATTTTTTTTGGAATATTCGAATGACCGTTTCTCTTGACAATGTGCGACGGATGTAAAACCCCATAAATTTCTTTCCTTCAAACGCGAGAGTCTTCACATTCTTTTTTTTCGAAAATTTAAATTGTCACAAAATTTTATTCACTCTACCGATTTTTACGAAAATTATTGTAAAAAATAGAGTGATTTCTGCTTTGGGTATCTGATAAATTTCCGTTAGATCGGTCGAATAAATCTCGAAATATAGAGTTTTGAATTTTCGGAGGTCATTAGGAACATTTTTTCTAAACCATTTTTCTCGACGCTTTGGACTATTTTGAATATTCTGACATGAATGCAAAAAAAAATGTTTCATGAGAAACAAAGCTTTCTTCATGAGGAAGAAAAATGAGGAAAAAAGAGATATTCTTTAATGAATATTCGCAATTTTCATCCGACTTCCTACTCTTTTTTAAAAAGATACGTATTCAAATTGCTTGTATTGTATCGAATTTTGTATCCAATTGGTATAAAATATAATACCTCGATGGCCGCATTGCAATGAGGGCAATGATGGCTGTTTGTAGTGATCCAATCTTCCGACATGGTGTTCTCGACGAGAATTTGCAGCTGCTTTTTGCCGTAGCGTTGCTCCATCTGAATTTTCATCTCGTGCGATGCGTTTTGATACTCTGTAACGAGTTTTTGTTTTTCGGCTGTAAAATTACAGAAATAAAAGCGTGATTATTTGACTTACAAATGGAAATATACTAATAATAATAAAATTACGAAATGCAGTACCCGAATTAACTTTGCACGGTTCGATTCCGTGATAAACCATTTTGCAATAAATGCAAAATGCGTATTGACACGCCGGACAATTGGCCATGTGTTCGTTGGGCTCTCGACTAACGGGATATTGACAATGACGGCGTGGACAGTAAACGATGTCCGTCATTGTTTCCAGCGTAACGCTCAAAAGGATGGAATCGTACTTTGCAAACAACTCCGGGCCAACGAGATCTTTGATCTGAAATTAATAATTATATAACTTAATTGAATATTTCGCTTAAGAATATTTAAAAAAAAAAAATATTTTTGAACCAAAAAAGGTTTTTTAAGGTGCTCCTTTTTGGCCATTATTTTTTTTAGCAGGGTCTCCTAAAAATTGGTCTCTATGAAAAAATCCTGGTGAATTATTGATGAGATAAAAAATGACTCAATTTGCTTTTCTTCATACAGAATAATTTCTAGGGGTGCCTGGTAAAAAAAATAATGTCAAAAAACGGAGGTATATTTTTTTCTTGAAAAATGTTGCGTTGATTGATAAAGAAGCAGAAGAAAAAAAATGACAACCTGGCCTGGAGTAGCTTCGGATGTGCACTTATCTTCGGGACATGGAATATTCTGAACGCTACCGTCCTTGATTTTTATTTCCAGATACGTCGTGATGCAATCTTTGCAAAAAACGTGCCTACACGGTGTAAATTCTGTGCTATGCTCGCCGGATTTTTCCATGAAGCAAACTTTGCAAACGTAGAAGCTCTTTTTAAATTCAATGCGCTTTCGCGTTTCGTTGTAATCGACGAGCATTTGAACGGGATTCTTACTGTTTGGCCTATCAACGACTGCTCTTTGGTCAATTGGCTTTTTGTTTCTTTGCTTTCTGCAGCGTTTTCTCTGTAACAGTTTCCTTTGAACGTGAGATTTCGTATTGTCCGGCACGAGATCGCTATTACCCTCCGTTTTTAATTTAGTTTCCTCGCTCGGCTGTTGCTCCGATTTTTCCGACGATTTCTCCAATTTCTCCAAGGCCATCGTGTGCATCGTGTAAGCGTAACTTATATCGAGATGTTGTTGAATTAAAAGATACTCAAAGGTCTCGTTTTGAAGAAAAGCCATCCACACGAAGAGTATCTCCTGCGACTCATTTTCGTCCCATAGTCGATCGAGCTTTTCGCACAATTTCGATAGCATTGAGTGACGCAACCAGGACGAGCATAGCGTAAATTTTGGTGGTGATTTTGATGGATAATCCGATGGCAACGAGACGTAAAGCGTCAACGGTGGCAAATGCGATATAGGAACTTTCGTAATTGCTTGCTCGTGAATTCTCGTGTCTTTGTAATTCAAATGATAATCGTCCGGCAAACGAATGAAGATCTTCAGGGTGCATTCGTACTTTCCGTCTATATCTTGGTACGAAAATTCTTCCTCATTGTAGATACTCTCCAGAGCAATAATTTCATCCTTTTGCTTTTCGTTATCCATCTACTGTAACAGAAATTATAAATTCGTATATTACATTAATGTTTCGTGGAGAGTTTGCCAGCTTTATTTTTATTTTTCTATGTTTATAATAGCAACAAAAAATTTCATAAAAATAGGATCACAGGTACATTTATAGGAGTTACATTTGTTTACCAAATAATTAATTAGTGGGTCAATAATTAGAAGAAGATAAGAAGAAGTAATGGAGATAAACTAAAAAAAAAATAAAAGTTTTTTCTGATGAGTGTCTAAGTAAAAAAAAATTAACTACAAATGTAAATAAATTAATAAAAATTACATAAATTACTCTGAATAATTTTGCTAAGTAAAGTAAATATTCATTTTTAAATATCAGCATCTCAGTGTTGACTGTGATTGCATGACAAAATGAGATATTACATAAGAACTTTTCCTGAAAATACTGTTCGACTTGAGGATATCATTTTTTTACTGTATTAGCAGTATTAGTTTGAACTGAAGAATTAACAATATTAATGACAATTGGAACTGTTTTATTAAAAATAAAATATGCAAATTAATATTTCTGCTTTGGATTATCAAGAGGATTTTAAATAAATTTAAATAAAATGATGTCAATGAGGAAAATGCAATTCGCAAAATTCTGCTCCATTTGAGAATGGACGTTTTTATTTTGGATTTACAATCATTGCCTTGAGCAAAGAATGAAAAATTTTAACTTAAGAAGCTGGGAGAAAAAATTAATATTCAATATATTAATATTTTTTTTTGTATTAAAACAAAAAGTTTCCTCTGCATTTAGATTAATTACACTTTAAAATATAACTTTCTTTTTTCCTTAAATAAAATTTGACAAATTTTTTCATCATTAACATCAGTCAATGATGAAAATGCATTTTTTATTATTGAAAAAAATCAGATTTTGCTTTTGAGGAAATAATTAAAAATGTTAAACGAAGAAGCTAGGAGAAAAAATTAATATTTAAAAAATTAAAAACACAAGTTTCATCTTCATTTAGATTAATTACACTTTAAAAACCAATATTTTTTTCTCCTTAAATAAAATTTGACAAATTTTTTTCTATTGTACTGAATTTTAGTCGATTATATCAACAGAATTTACAAATTGTCAAAACAGTTTGTTAAATAAACAATTGCACCAAAAAAAAAAAACAAAAAATTATTCTACAAAATACACAGCATTGCAGGTTATGATGATTCGAAATATCGTAATAACTAAACAAATAATTGCTTAAATTCGCAATTGAGCCTACCGAACGCGACAGAATCAGTGCAATTGCTTACAAAACATAATCACTCTTATTCGGGCCACAGTTAATTCCTTCGTAATTTGAATGAGGATGAAAAATTGACAAGAAATGTGTAATTCATGCCACAAGCAATTTCCAAGAGAATTCGTATTTAATCGAGAAAGAAATGTCAATGATCAATCTTAAACTTACAGAGTAAACAGGAATTCCTTCTTTTTTTGTAAATATTGTAACAGCAGAATTGGAATTAAAAATGCGTGGGTTTTCAGGTGCTAAAGAGAAGCAACACACACACACAAGTAGCTAACAGAAGCAGAGCAAAAGCTCTCCTCGTGTCTCCGCAAACGACAGTGACACCTGCATCGCGGCTATCAGCTGATAGTAAAAATCTTACGAAATACACACAGAATTTAAGTGCCGATGTATTTCTGTCCATGTGGTTACAAAATATAACAACAAAAAATCGTTGTTTCGACGAAGCAGCAGCAACAACGTGTTTAGTTACGTTTTTTCTTTTTAGTGGCTAAAAAAAAAGCTTCGGTAATTGGTTCTGTTAAAAAAATGACGACGATTACGTTATCACCGTTATCACTTTGACAGCTGTGTGCTAAAACGATATATATTGTAAGAAATTTATTTCGAGCGGCAATTCGGAGATACTTTTTTTTTTTTTTTATAAAAAGAAAACGTGAATATTTCGCTGAGAGAAAAGTAAAAATGGAAAAAACTGAGGACACGTGGAAAATCGGATTACCGATCGGTATCAATTTTTTTATGTCTATTGTTGCGTTTATCGTTACTGTGCGTTTGATACCGAAACTTCGGGACATGTTCATCAAGGCTAACCTATATGGGCTCGATATGAACAAGAAGAGTAACGACAAAGTGTAAGTTATTAATAATCAAGGATTCCGCACAAAATTTACCGCCCAATACGGATGACGCAAAAAAAATATCAATTTTTTTTTTTTTTTTTGGAACAATTGTTTTAGGATTTTTAATCTTATATTTCGATCACAATCAAATAACAGTTTTTGTGTTTTTGCTATTTTTTTTTTTTGTGAGTAAGCTTTTATTTTTTTGAAAATTTTATTTTTTTATTTTTATGTCAACATACTTTAAAATGTCTAAAACATTGAGAAAAGTTGTGTAGAAAAAATGCCTGGATGCTGAAAATGATCAAACATGTGAAGGAATTCATACTTTTTTTTTTTTTTAATTTTCAGCCCAACGTATGCAGCGATTAACATTTTGTATAATTTTGAAATTTCTTGAAAATGCTTATTCGCACGATTGACTCTTACAGTTTATGAGCTATGAGGCTAAATAGTTTGTCTAAAGTAGGCTAATATTGACTGATGTTTAGTATTTAATTTGGCAAGAATCGTTTGAGCCACTTGAATTTTGTAAGATTTTATATATTAATATTAATATGTAGATTAGATTTTGTTAAAATCTTGAATTTATTGTGTGCTTTTTCATTTTTTTCATCCAATACATGTAACTGATTCTGAGAAGTTATTAAAAAGCATATAAAAAGTCCAACATCTTATCAACAAGCTTGCAAAAGTAGAACCTTGCAAATTGCTTCCCTATTATTTTGTACCTTTGACAAAACTTCCTCTATAAAGAAGCCCATGGTGATGAAGATATTTTCTCACACAGTTTTTTTTTTTCAAAGGTACAAAATAATGAAGAAACAATTTGCAAGATTCTATTTTACAGGCTTTTTTTTTTGCAGTTTTTATACATAATAACAAATTTTTTATCAAATTTGGAGCAAAATCGAGCAAATCAAACAATTTTTTTAAAATATTTTTTTTCTCAAAAAAGCATGAAATTTATTCTACGCATCTACAATTTTTTTGTAGAGGAATCTACATCAAAATATCCAGATTTTGTCTAAAAATTTTCTTTGCACAATGAATGATTTTTTTAAATTTATATACAGACATCTGTTTATATACAAAAATCTAAAATAGTTTCTACATATTCAAAATATTCTACACCACTTTAAAAAAAAATATATACTTTTTTTTGAAACATCGCAAATCAACTAAATTGCACCAAACACAAAAAAATAGTTATTCAATTGTTGTTGAATGGAAATATCATGAGTTCCAAATTTTATTTTATTTTGTACGTTAAAAAAAGTATTTTGGATTTAAATAATTTTTTTCTTCATGCTGTAAGACAAAAAGGCAGATTTTGCTGCTCAGTAAATATACAAAGATCTTGGTTTTTCAAATTTTTAAAAATTTTTCAATTTTTTTTTTTTAAACATTCAATGTTACTAATAAAATATTTTGTTCCAGGCCGGAGGCGTTGGGAGTAGTCAGTGGATGTATATTTTTGGTAACAATGTTTGTCTTCATCCCAGTGCCATTTGCCGATTACATTGTCAAGAATGCAGAATTTCCGCACAGCGAGGTAAATATCCTGGAATAATTCTTAAGATTTCATATTTATTAGAGATCTGCGTTACTGAAAATTTTGTTCATTGGCTGATGTATTAAATCTAATATACACGTGATAGTAAAATTACAAAAGTTTATATAAAATTTCCAAATTTTTATAGAATTCAGTAAGAAAGTATTGCAATTTTACATCTCACTTGAATATCAAATTTAATGCACCAGTTTCTGTAAAAGAGCTTCCTTCACCTGTAATGGAAAATATACACAAAATATTTTTAATACCGAATCTAATATTTAAATATTTCTGTTTCAGTTTGTGGATTTTCTGGCAGCTCTCCTCTCAATTTGTTGCATGTTACTTCTGGGTTTTGCCGATGATGTATTGGATCTCAGATGGAGGCACAAATTGCTCCTTCCTACAGTTGCTTCCTTACCACTTTTAATGGTTTACTATGTAAACTTTAATTCCACGTTGATAATCGTGCCAAAACCGCTGAGAGCGTGGTTCGGTTTCTCCGTAGATTTGTGGCTCTTGTACTACCTCTACATGGGAATGTTGGCTGTATTTTGCACAAATGCTATCAACATTCTGGCTGGTATCAATGGGCTAGAGGTGGGACAGAGTTTGATAATAGCCATAAGCATAGCTATCTTCAATGTTGTTGAATTGAGGGGCGACCTGTGGAAAGCCCATCAATTTTCACTCTACTTTATGCTTCCCTACATATCCACTACTTTTGCACTCTTCAATCACAATCGGTGAGTATAGTCAACATTTTCAAGTCAATTTTATAATTTATCAACTTTTTTTCAATCATTTCTTTCGTATTTCTTTCAAGGACTTTTCCTGTTTAATGTATAAATAAATAAGTAAATAAACAAATAAATATTAAACTCAATTTCACTGACTCAGCGGTCAATTTTCTAAAAAAAAAAACACTTTGTGCATGCTATTGAATTGTCGAGCTAAAAAATACGAGTTTTTCATTATTTTTACCGAAATATTTTTAATAAAATCGGATTAATAAAGAAAGTTTTGATATTTAATTAATATTGTCTATGAAAATATTTGAAAAGTTTATAAATAATTTATATAATTTATTGGTACGTAATTGATTGAAACGTGTGAGAAATTGTTGAATTTTTCAAAAGAAAAAAAGTAAAATTCTCTAAAATATGAACTCTGTTGGTTTCTCACTAAAGTTTTACGCAGTTCTATGCAAAAATTTTAATCTGTTGAACCGTTTTCAAATTATAGTATTTTCGAAAAAAAAAATTATGAAAATCCGAATTTCTATAAAATCTGAATTACTGGAAATTTATTTGAGTTAGAGAACAGGCGTTTTTCAACATTTTTTTAATTCCATAAAATCAAAAATTTCAACCTTTTTTAATTAAATGTATACAAAAAAAAAAATTGGATTGTACTGTGTACGCCAAAAAATCCCTGATATGAAAATATATTTAAAAAAACTATTTTCACAACAAAAAATGTTCTCCATTAGCAAGCAAAAAATAATATTCTTTTTGCGTAAAAAAATTCTGTGGAAAAAAAAGAAACACCAACCGGCAAAAATGACAGTCAAATCAAGCAAGTCGGTCTGCAGCCGCTGAATATTATTTAGTAAAATTATTCAAGCATAAGCGATGTTTTTTTTATAATAATTACATTTAATATCTTCGAATGTACCAGTTCTGAGAATTGAATATTGCAGCAATGTAAGTAAATAATTTACAGAGGATTTTTTCTGGTGTAAAAACAATTTAAAAAAAATCGTATTCGAGTTAAAAAAAAAAAATGAAAGAACATATAATTTGTTTCATCAATTTAGAAAGAATGAGCACACTGCAAAAGAATTCGAACAAAATTGCTGAAAGTTGGAACAACAAACGCAGAATATTAGCGAGAAAAAAAGCCATGAAATCGGACATTCTGACGATTCGTTTATATTTTTAATATATATATGTGTATAAATGATTCAACGTTCATACTTAGAGTTCAACATATCGTTTTTAGTGTATAAATTCGTTATATAATAATAATATGTAGTTTAGTGTACATCGAGTTATCGGGAGTATGAATTAATATCACAGTCTTATTATCGCCTTAGTGTCAATAGTAATCTAGCTTGGCGTAAAAATTATCGACGAGCCAATCGTACTTCCACGTATTGGCTAGCACCGTTTTTGGAGCAAAATACTGATCCCTCGATTTGTAGGCTCTAAGAAGATTGGTTTTACCATCGAGCCAAACACCAGTGCCAATGAGATCCTCGACGTATGGAACATCGGCATTCTTTTCGTACGGAATTTTCTTGGATTTGCCAGTGTCTCGTCGCAATGAGATAATAATATTGGCTGGTGCTTGACAAAAGTGGCAGTACCATCCGCCGTAATGATTCAAGTCACCGATCACAAGACCAAGAACATCTCTCTCGCTGGTTTCACCCTGCAAGTCACCCTGAAAGTCAGTCTGAAGAAGCATGGAATTAGTGCGATATGCATCGAGAGTAAGAGCAACGGTACTCGCACCAACACTGATGATAGTCTTTGATGGATGTTGCCAAAAGAAGCCAAATACCGACCAACGCAATCTAAAGCCAATTGGTTGTGGCCAGCCGTCGTAAATTTTTAGGAACATCAACGCCCGCGAATTCAACACTTGTTCAACCTCGGTGGTCACATAAATATCGTCCTCCCTCATGTTCTTCACAATACCGCTCACTCGATCCCAAATGTACTTTGATATAACGCGATTTGGCTTACGCGCTTTGATCGCAGCATTCACGTATATTATTTTATTCTGTTGCGGACCAACGAGACCCTTCGCCAATTTATGACGAAAATTGTCCTCGGCGCTACTAAAATCGCATATTACGAAAAAATCAACTACACGATAAAGCTCCTCGACAATTACTTCGGCTATCGCTGAATTATAGTCGTTTACGTTGAACGTGTATATTATACGTCTTGCTGCACGGCGACGTTTCAATTTGATGTTTTGTTTCGATGCCATTATTGCTCTCCATACAACCTCCGGCTGGCCGCAATCGGTACCGTGCCAACCGTGTTTGCATATACATCTCTTGACTTGTCTTTCTTCGCGCATTCTACCGTCGTCCACGCCCTCCTTCCAGCAGAGCGTCGTGTTGAATGTCTCGAAGAGCTCGGATGTACGAACATAACGCAGTCTCGCTTCTCCTATCACTGTACGGTAGACTGGCGATGATTTGTTGTAACTACTTGTTGCATTTCGAGCCACCTTTTAACAGTTTAAACATTCATTTTATCACTCGATAAATTCATTCTTCTCGCAAGACACTTCAAGATTTTTTTTCGATTTTGCTTTTCATCGAAGTTTCCACTTTTTTTTTTTATTCATAATTAAAATTTCTTGGGTTTCATTACTGGGGATTAATGGCCTGGATTTTTAACAAATTTTAGATACTTGGTGCAAAAAATATTGACATTGATTTTTTTTATACTTAACAATAATTGCACGACGTTTGACTGAAGTTTGGCAAAAATTTTGTTGTTCGTTCAAATAAAACATCGATGTTTTCGATATTTTAGTCTCCATATTCTTTAAATCGGTGTTTTCGATTCTTTCATATCGGTGAGAGAAGAAAAATCATTTTTGAGGCCATTTTTTTACATTACTTTTCATCAATTTATGGAGTTTTTTATTTGTCGCACATTTTCAAGAGAATTGGTCATCCAAGTATTCTCAAAAAATTCTCAAATTTGCGTAAGATGAATCCTCACGACATGAATGTAGGTTTTTCGATTTTCATTAAAATTGGCGAAGTTGCAATGAATTTATGAAAATCTATGGCATTTCACCAATTTAAAGAAATAAATATTTGTGCGACCGGTTCACTTGGAGATGTACGGCAAACGGAAAAACAAATTTATGGTGAGCTACGATAATTGCAATCAATAATAATTAGATACTTTTGTTATAAGCCAAAAATATTCTCTATTTTAGGAGTAAATAATATGTATTTTCTAGGATGGTTCATTTTGAGCTTCATTTTTTTTTAAAGTTGAATCTTCCAGCTCAAAAAGTAAAAGCAAATACTGAAAAAATCATTCTATTCAATCATTAAAGCATAAAAAAAATACTTAGTGGTCACTACGGAATTTTAATACATCAGTATTAGGAGAATTTTATTTTGAGTAAATATGATTCAGGAGAATTGTTTTTCCGCATTTGACACTAACTTTTGGGTTCGGAAACCAAAAAAAAAAAAAAAAAAGAATTGAAGTTGAAAATCGAAATATTTTCTCTTATAAATACCATCAATCAAAAAATATTCTTCACTGAATATCAATGATTTTGATTTAATTCCCTCCCTTTAAATCCAGGGTTTTAACATGAGCCGCAAATAGCAAGAATCTCGATGATCAGCAAAATAAAAAAGAAACTCCTGTGAAAAAATATTGGAAAATGAAAATTTACGAAAAATGAAAAGTTCTCGATATTGTCTTCGTTACCTGATTAGTTTCAACATTTACGAAGCTAACTGGAGTGCCGATGGTCGTTGCAACGAATTCGGATGGGGGTGCAGATGCGACATAGATCATAACGATCAAAACTTGAAGAACAAGAAGCGTGTAGAGCACGATGAGCTTCCCATCGATACGGCTCTGCATGGCACCACTTGATTAATTTTTCATCAATTTTAATCCTCTTTCCTTTTCAGCAAAAAATCATGAAAATCGCGCGAATCATATTTCTCCAGCCTCCACGGCTCCAGGACTCTCAACGTTCATCCGATATATCTCATATATTCCTGCATGCGAACAATCTGAAATAATGACAGAATACAATTTAATACAAAAACTTCTTTTCACATTTGACAGTTTAACGTTCGACGAACCATCGCCCAAGGCCTTTTATCTAGGGCAACAATTCTTCAAGATGCTCCTATCGATTTTTCAAGTACAACTTGGAGATGGAAGGGGATGTGGAAGGAGCTGTGCTTCATCCAGCTTTACCAGTCAAGGAAGAAAAGCAAAAAGCGAAAAGTGAAGAAAAAGAAGAAGAAAAAAAAACAGCAGCCAAAAGAGAGAGGGAAGAAACCGAGGAGCCGGTGCGGCCGTCGACGTCATCATCGAGCGTCATCAACAGTCACGAATGTCTGCGTGCCAACGTGCGTGACGTCATCGGCCGACGAACCGGCTTCGCACGCTTTCAGTATTTAAATTGTAACTGAAGGTTCACGCTCACCAAACGAAGTTTAGCAGTCTCTATGCGTGCCGAGTAATTCTCCCGGCATCAAGACCTCCCACTGCCTTTCCAGGCATATTTATAGCGTTTTTTTTTTTAAAGCTATAACGACGAACTATTCTCTCACGAATCACTTAGATTCTTCACTATAATTTTTACTCTTCTTTTTTTTTCAAGGCTTGCCAAAGAATTTTTTTTTTTTTTCTTTTTTTTTTTTTGGAGCCTTTTCCAAACGCTACACCGTTCTGTCCCGGGTAGTAACTAAATGAAATACCACACCCGAGAGACCCAACGCCCCGTGCGTACTTCGCCTCGCGACGAAATGCCACCGGTATAGCCCCCGTTTTGTCGTACACGGGTAGGAAAAGACAGGCGCGTTCGCGGGTATTATAGAAGCGCATGCGTTTACTACCGAAGAAGAAACGTAGCAAGACCCACACTTCTCGATACCGAGGATTTCGTTTCTCTCCTCGTTTCTCTGACTCATCGAGCATGTACGAAGCTCGTCTAACGAACGCGAAACAATAACTCCGAATGCTTCGTTATCCGTGATTTTTATGCTTCGCTGCAGCAGAGAAATCGAGCGATTATATTAAATATTATGAGCACTTATCGGCGTATTTTATTATTAGGGTCAATCTTGAATAAACGAACTCGGGCTGGTGCTGTACGATTGAAATGGAGCGGAATATTTTGCTACGCAGTGTCATGAGTGTTGTGCTTATTTATCACATTTTTCTTAACGCTTTTTAACACTTTTTTTGGAGCACAATTGATTTTTGTAAATTCAAAAAAATTCTTTTACTCAAAATAGAAATAATATAAATTGTTATTTTTAGAAATCTCGGCTTTCGTCGTCGACCAATAAAAGCGTTTTTCAAAATTGTCTGCAGAGCTTTAAATGTATCAGAGAATTCTGTGAAAAAGATGTAAAAATTATGTTTTATCATTTTTAAGGAAAATTACAGCACTCGAGACACTGTACTTTCATATATTCTGGAGTTAGAAACTGATCGTCGTCGATAATGCGATTCTCGAGCGTATCGTTTACCATTGTTATGAATTTTTTATTAAGAGGAAGAGGGAATCAGGACAAATTTAAGGATCTTCAAAGACATTTTTAAAAACTAGATACTATTAACATATCAAACAAATAATTTTGTGCCAGGTGGTAAAAGCATGCGGGTAACTGGAGTAATCTACAAAATCTTTTTGTTTTTACACTCTACACACTTTTTAACGAAAACCAATAGGCCAAATATTCCCAAATAATTATCATTTATGCTTGAGATTAGTATTTCTTTTATGAGTATAGACAATTTGAGATAGAGTTGAAATTCAAGCAAGGTCGTATGTTTGAATTCTCCAAAAAAAAAATTCTCAAATAAATGATGACTGCAAATTTTTACAAAAAAAAAAAAAAAAAAGCTACACATACCGTAAGGTTTTAGCGAAAGCTTGACCGAGAATTATTTGGGAATATTTGGCCTACTGGATCTCTTTTAAAAGTGTGCAGAGCATAAAAACGCAAAAAAAAGTTTGTAGGTGACCGGTATTACCCAGTCACTTTTGCCGCCTGGCAAAAAATTCTTTATCTGATAGATAAATACTTTATATATATTTTTCAAATCACATTAACAAGCACATATGTGAAATATTAGTTTTTGTTTGACCAAATGTTGGCTACACTAAAATCCATATAAAATTTGCTCGATTCTCTGTTAAATAACTTACAGGAAACTATTGAGGTGTAAATAAATAATACGTTTTATTTGTAGTATTCAGTGATGACAAAATAGCAATTATCGAATTAACGAAGCTGCGTTCGCTCCATAATTTCTTCAATTTTATTGGAGATTAAGAAATTATGAGACGCTTAGAAAAATGATTTTATATTGTCACACAATATTTCGATAAATTATTTATTAATCGTGAGATAATTAAGTTTATATCGTAGAAAAATGAGGAAAAATTTCTAGACGTCTAATATAAAACTGCACTGCAGTTCGGTCGGTCTGCATTTAAACGTTAAGCCTTCCAGGTTGCATTCTTATTATAAACTCCCTCTCGGAGCGTTTTCGTTTTCCTTTTCTTTCTCTTTCTCTCCGGAATCTCAGCCTCGCATAACGAAATACGTCGAAACATCTGCTGCTCGTTACAATGGGTAGCCAAAAGTAGGTAGGAAGCTCCTTGAAAGCCGCAGGTGTCTCAGCGGTAAACGCCCCATATTGACCTGATGCTGTGGAGGCTCTTCCCCAGACTCTCATTCAAGAAGTAGCAGTATCGAGCTGGTAATATCAAAATATGTGGGATAAAATTTCTAGATGGGTGGAGTCGACGTTTGCTCCTAGTAGCACTATAGTATATGAAAATATTGGAAAATATATCTTTCCATCTCTCTTGAGTTAGCTACATGCCAAGCTCCCAAGTGTTACGTCTCGACCTGTCGAGATGTATGAATTTATCTAAAATATTTATTGAATTTTTTTGAATTATCATTTATTTATTTTTGTTTATCATTTTTTAAATTATTTATTTCATTAAATATCATTTTTTATTTTAAGGTTTGAATTTAAGTGTTAAAAAAAATGGTTTTACACGATAAAAACTTCTCATTTGTCACTGTGAAAATGACTAAGTATTGCAATTAAATATAGACAAACGCTACGCTTAAGAATTTGAAATGTATTAAATCATGATTGACTGAAGATTGAAAAGTGAATTTTTAAATAATAATAATTAATTGTATTAGAAATAATAGACTCATCGTAACACCCTGCTTCAGTTATCACTGACAGAGAGACTTGATTACTACCTCGTAAAAATTACGCTTTCCTTTAAATCTATATACAATAATAATAGCTTCATATTATTTGCTCGACATACAAATTTGATTTTATTTATTAAAAATATTTATTTATATAGTAAGATATAAAATTCGTGCTCTCGTCCAAAGCAGTTTCAACAGAATTTATCGTTTTTTAAAATTCTTTTCAGCACGTAAAGTTGCCAAAAATTTCAATGAATTTAATGTATTATTTACGAAAATATCTTTTCTTTTCAGATATCCATCCCGCGTGTTCGTCGGCGACACTTTTTGCTATTTGTCCGGAATGACGTTCGCCGTTGTTGGCATAATAGGACATTTCAGCAAGACGACACTTTTGTTCTTCATTCCGCAGATATTGAATTTCCTGTACAGCATACCTCAACTGTTTCATCTAGTTCCGTGTCCCAGACACAGATTACCAAAGTGAGCAATTTCTTTTATATAACAACTAATTATTAATGATGTAAAATTGTATTATCTTCAGAATAAAAAAAAGTATCTGGAAAAGGGAAAAGTATAAGAAAGAATATTTAGAACTCATTGAAAGACATTAATAAAAAAAATTTTTATCAGCAGAGTATAAAAACCGATAGTATCTCTAAAAATCCCTACATAAAATTTCAATGGCTTCGAGCTATTAAAATCTATTTTTTTGCATATACTTTATTTTTAAAAAGACAAAAAATATAAAATTAGATTTTCAATTTGAGAAAACTCAAACGCCGGAAAAACTCAAAGAATTTCATTCTTGCACAAAAATGCGCAATGGAAAATTGAATGAATAAATTGTTGAAAATGTCCTCAATAGTTTCGAGATATTTTTAATAACAATCGATTCTGTTTCCAGATACAACAAGCAGAATGACAAACTGATTCCAAGTAACACAGTCTTAAGAAATGCAGATCTCAATATTCTCGGTACGTTGAACGACTCCGACAATGTAAAAGAAAAAAAAAGTCAAATTATCTTTATATATCACGATATTCACGATATTTCTTATATCAATCAGGTAGGTTGATAATGTGGGTATTCCGAAGTTTGAGGATTGTCAACTGGCAAGAGGACAAGGACGGTGTGATAACGTGCAATAATTTGACGCTGATTAATTTTGTATTAATCAATATTGGTCCAACGAGGGAAGCTGATCTGACAAATATTTTACTGGCGATTCAGGTGACAATTAAACAAATGTAACTTCTATCCAGATTTCGCGGTGTAAAAGCTTTCATTTAATTGATAATCGTTTTGTTTTCAGGCTGCTTGTAGCGTATTGGCGTTCGTAATAAGATATCCCCTCGCTTCGTTGTTTTATGACGTTTGAGGAAACGTTTTCTATTTTACAACTGGTGCAGAAATCTCAATCGTTGAAATACAACGGTAGATTTTACAACGTGTGTATATTTTTCATAGCCAATATATACGAGCTTGGCAACAATACCAACACCAAAACATCTTCTAGTCCATAAAAAGGAAAACGAAAGCGAAAGAGAAAGAGTGTCGACGAGAAGACGGCTGTAACTGGACAAGACTTGACGCGAAAGCCAATTCCTATCGAATTCGTGGGTGCCAATGGAAGAAAAAAGTTAAATAACGATTGTACACATTCTTGTACTATATCAATTTTTTTTTATTTTTATCGTTCGATCAATGGCCCTTAATTCGATGAATATACTCAGGGAATGGAAAGAACGATGCCAGAATAAACGTCTATTTTGTTCTTTTTTTTTTTAAATGTAATTGGGTTAAGCTTCAACAACCGATAATACAAATAATTATAACAGGTATACGCGCGATTTATAGTGTAGACCGACGAAATTAGCAGTAGGATAAACTCCAACGATTGGTTAATGTCACATGATTTTTTTCTTTTCAAAGCAATTCCGCGGCGATTTATTCGTTCGTTTATTCTATACCGTTAATTAATTTGTCGATTATCGTTCGTACGTGTTTATACGTAATACAATTGTGTAAGAAAATTCACAAAATGAGCGGATTAAAAATGTACAACACTATGATTTTCTATTCTAGAATGGAGAAACAAAAATGCTTGCTTCTGCAAGGTTCAAGTGAAACGATCAGAAAGAGAGAAAAAAAAAAAAAAGAAAAAAAAATACCTGGTGATTGTTTAAATATCGTACATTTTGCATTTCAGCTACAATTCGACGGTAGTAGGCTACAGAATGCGACAGTAGCGGGAAATAGGCACACTCGAAATTTGTAGGTGAATGGACTGGGCCGCGATCTCGATCTATTCGCGATTAGACGAATCGTCAGCAGTTGTCCTTGACGAGCAATTCGTTAAGATAACGCGTGAAAAGAGGCGTTTACGACTCCTGTCTCAATGGATCTGTTGTGTGTTTTGTCAGTTTATATCGATACATTGTTAATTTATTGGACTCTGTCGAGAAGGCTTTTTACGACATTCCTTGAGGCATCCATATCGAATCGGCGCCCAATCTCTCCGATACCTTGAGTTGCGCTTTTGCCGCATCTTTCAGGCTGAATATGTGCGTCAACTCCATCGCCGAACGGCTCAAAGCCAAAGCTTTGTCGAAGAGGTCGATGGCTTCCTGGAGATTTCCTCTGTTGAAGAAGTGGAATATAAAAAAAAAAGTAATACTTAGGGTTTGATGACAACTATGTCAGTCTAGTAGAAATTTATGAACTTTAGAAACGCGCGTAAAATCGTAGATATATGAGGCAAAACACGTCAAGTCGGCCACCCCAATTATTCATGTCAACAAAACGTCCTCAAATTTATTCAGGGTCTTGGTCTGGTTGAAGAAAAAACGTAGGAATTTTTTCAGATTTTTTTAAGTCGGTGGCGGACTTGACGTCTTTTGCCCTATATTTAATAGATTTGGTAAAAAAAAAACGTCAACGTTGTCTGAATTTTATAAAAAATATTTTTTTACTAATAACTGTATTCAAGTTTTTTAGTTCGGAAATTTCTATATCCGACGCTAGGTAAATTCAGTAATTTAATTATTTTAATATTCATGCAATTATATGATAATTCTTTTGAATTCTGCAAAATCACCAAACGACCTTAAAATATGAATACATTTTTAAAGCGTAATATTGGGAAATACGTAAGTTTGAGAAATTGAACCAAATGAGAATACGGCGGAATTAATGAAAGAAAAGAAATGTTACCTTTGAACTTCAATAGTAGCGAGAGTTTCGAAGGCAAAACCACTCTTATCGTCAATCTCCAATGCCTTACGTATTAAATCCACGGCTTTTGAAATATCTCCAGTCCACTGGAGATGTAATAGCGCTCGATGTACGAGTACCGTTGCATTGCTCGGGTCCTTTATCAGAGCTTCAGAAAACATCTTGTCGGCCTTTTCATATTCTTGCGAATTCACCAAGACCTTTTTTTACACGAGTCAAAAAATAATGGTTATTTGTAAAACTGAATTTGTACGACATATATATATATTTTTTAAAAAGATTATCGTGTTCTGTTTTACTCTTTCTCAGACTGTCACGAAAACTTAAGAGTTTTCGTTATTGTCAGAAGAAAGAGAATCCTGAATCTTATTTGTTACTCTTTGCGAGACTCTTTTCCGAGATTCGGCATACTTTTTCGAAGATTTCAGCGACGTGTTAAAAAAGAATCGCAAATAATTGCTTGTAATATTTACCTGCGCGTACAATGTGTAGCACTCCCCGCAGTCCGGAAATTTTTCAAAAGATTTTTCAAAATTCATCATTGCCGCATTCACCATCTCGGTCGATCTTTTTGTCACCGCGTAACGATAGTCGGTGTAACACTTTTGGGCATAACCAACACCAAAATCGGGTTTGAGACTGAGCGCTTTCTCGGAGTCTTCCTTGGCCTCGTCTATTTTCTCGAGCAGAAGGTTCATCTACTCGGGACAACGTTTTTTTTGTATAAAACATTTTTTTTTTCCAATCTTTTTTGTCAAAATATTAAAAATCTCATTTTACAATTTAGCGACAATTCCAATTAGCCTTAAACACAATTGTACTTAGAAATAACTTTTTTTTTTTGACCTTTCAAAAATGCCTCAACGGTTGAATTTCGCAAACTGGATAATTTTTTTCTCTGAATTTTCAATTTCTAAAGGTTTTGCCACATTTTGAATCGATAGGCATTGAAATGAAAAAAAAATATCAGCATGTCCAAAAAGTTGTCTCCTCTACGAGGAAGCAATGATAATTTTACACTGACAAAGCTTCCAAGTAAAATCCTTTACCTGTCCCCTGTGATGATAAATATCGCTGCAGTCAGCGTCTATTTCCACCGCCAATTTGTAATCGTCGAAGCATTTCTCATGATTTTCCAGTTGCATATAAAGACTCGCTCGATTTATGAGCGCATTAACTTTGACTGCCTTGCTGGATTTGTCATTATTGATAACGGTCTCGAGATCGTTCATGGCCGTTTCGTATTGTCCGAGAAAGATGTTAAACGTAGCTCGTAGAAGATAAAGTTGCATTTTCACCGGTGTATCTCTATTATCGAAAACCGCAATCTCTTCCGTGGAAATTGGTAGAACGTCTTCGTATCTTTCCTCCTTCATTGCTTGTTTCGCCTTCTCGAGTCCGTTAAACTCGTTATTCTCGCCGTTGGACGTTTCTTTAGTATCCGTGTCGAAAGGATCGCTTTTGAAGGAACTAAAATACGTTTTGATAAAGTGCTTGCTCGGCACGACTGGTATTTTGTTGGCCAAGTATTGTTCCGCATGTTGCTTCCCTGTAAAATTTAAAAAAACACATTATATTTATTTTCTGTTTTTGTATCTTGTATTATTATTATTGCATCTTCTGAATATTTATATATATGCTGCTATAGTTATTTTAAAAGGGTTTAATCCCGTCTATTTTTACAATAAATAAATTGTCTATATTATATAAAATCTCGTGATCTGAGAGATATTTTTCTGATTGAATTTCTTTTTTGTATCTTCTTTTATTCACCAAGTTGCTTGAGGACACGATCTGCCATTAGGAGTGTTGATTGATTCTGAAATCGTTCAAGTATACATGCCGCAGTTACGTCTTCCAGCACTAATTCCAATTCGTCCATTCGTTCCATAGCGCGTGCTCGACGTAGCAGCGCTTTTGCATATTTTGGCTTTAATTCCAATGCTCTTGTACAGTCATCTTTAACTGCGCTGTATTTTTTCTGTTATTGTTAGAAAAATCTGATATTATTTTGAGAACATAAGGGAGTTGTCCGTAGAATTAAAAATTAACAATGAGTCATCTCACCAGTTGCTCATAAGCTGCTGCTCGGTTTTGATAGAAAGTTGCGAGGTCTGACTTGTTTTCCTTTGGACATGTCTCGATAGCTTGATTGTAGTAGGCTATTGCCTCGTCATACTTTCCAGCTTTGAACACAGTGTTCCCCAAGTTCTTGTATTTCTGAGCCTGTTCAGTTGGAGTCTGAAATCAAGGTTCATTAATTTAACACAAATTTTGTTTTTTTTTTTCAGAAATCAATTAGGAGACACATTTTAAGTCACCTAAAAATTGTAATCAGGCCCTAGTAGTGGGTCTCATGGAGGACTTAGACAAATCAGGCCCTGAAAGTGGGACTTAGAAAAATCAGGCCCTGAACACAGGGCCTTATGAGGGACTCCAAAAAATCAGGCCCGGTAGTGGATTTCATGGGGGACTTAGAAAAATCAGGCCCTTCAAAGGGGGTATTATGGGGGACTTAGAAAAATTAGGCCCTGAAAACGGGGCCTCATAGGGGACTTAGAAAAATTAGAGTGTTCGTGTGCCATTTGGCCCCGGTCAGCTTGATTGTCCTACACAGTGGAAGCGGCCTCGAGATTTTTATTTATGTAATGTAGAGAAATTTATTAATCTCTAATATTGTAAATAATGATAATAATAAAAATTCATTCATTCGTAAAGTTACTTTTTCAACTGCAATTAATTTCGCTACCATGTATTATGAATTAAAGAAAAAAAAATTCATAACTTTAAGGGGATCCTGGAATAGATTTTGTTACCGACTTCGATTGATAAAAATAGGCGGTTTCGTACTTTACACTATTCGTCATTAATATGCTTCAATTTGAAGATATGAAGAAATATGTTTTTTTCCCTTAATTTCCCGAAAACCAATATGGCCGCCTGAAATGTAAACATCATCTGTTTTGTAAGATACAAAAGTCGTTCGAACTCGCATTCATACAAAAGCGTGCACGTTCGTTCTTGTAGATCTTCCAAATATTCCGAAAGCCGATTGCCCAAAAGAAATCCAAGTGTGAAGTACAAAATGCACATCGAATTTTTTTTTGTGCAATTGGTTTTCTGGAGCTCGTGAAACATACGGAGGACCTCCGAGAATGGTCGTGCACTCGTTTTCGAACGTATTTGAATTCAAGAAACTTTGATATCTTACAAAACATACGGTGTTTATATTTCGGGCGGCCATATTGGTTTTCGGGAATTTCCGAAAACGATCTATTTCTTCATTTCTCAGGCGTTTTCAACCGAAACTCGAGTGCAGGATCATGAGTTTGTGTTGATATTACAATCCTGTAAAATTTGACGTATAAATGTATCATATTAACGACGAATTGTGTAAAGTACGAAATTGTCTTTTCCCCGAAAGATCAGCTGTATCAGAGAACGCTTTACAGTTTTTATTACCGACCGAGCACATCACCTCAAAGCCTTACAATCTATTTAAGTCAAATCGACTTTTAATTAATCAAAAAAATCTTGCAATATTTTTCTAGTAGTACAGTTTTTTTTAGCTAGATCATAATTTTCAAACTGCTTTGTCAATTCTCTCCAAACACAATACCAATCGACTTTGGTTGTAACTAAAAGCTTTTTGCGAAATTTTTCTAGCTCTATAGCGTGAAATTTGCTCAAGTTGGTGTATTTACGTACTTCTGCATAAAAAAAATCAAACTCCAAACGAATTTTAATGAGATAACCCTAATTTGCAGCAATGTGAAGGGTAGCTCAAACTCTTGAGGTGACAAATTTCAGCCAGATTGTTCAATCAAACCCTTCTCAAGTTATGTTAGACGATACCATTTTTTTACACACACACACACACACACACACACGCATCGAACACTTTTTCTAGACAACTTTATTCCGACGTTTTAGGCCACTTTGATTGCACTGAAATAAAAACCTCGAAAAAAAAAAAAAGAAAACAAAGTTTCGTCTACACGAGAAATGAAAAATGTAAAAAATGGCAAATCTATCAATTTATATCTCGAAAAAGAAAGAAAAGGAGATTACAGGACTGTTGGTAAAACAGCTGGAGTCGTCGTTGCGTAGTAACGACGTAAACCGGTAGACTAATAATTAAGATAATTATAATAATTTGCTACGATGTCATCAGAGATGTTTAGATAATTACGAAAATATTCCCCGACTTTAAATATAAAATGTAAAAAAATAACGATAATCATAATAATAATAACAACAATATACGCGTGAAAAGGTGTGGTAGCTAACCTGAGGTTCGGTGACTTTACTCGATGGGCATTCGCCGTCAATGGAAATTTGTTTGTCACCGGTGCCGGTGCCGTTCGCCTTTGCGGAGCCTTTGGTGCTTCCGCGATCGGACTTGGCGGTATTTCTGTAATACATATAGCCGAGACCAAGTGCAACCGGTGCACCGACCGCCAGGGCGAGTTGCCATTTCGGCAGAGGACTACCGACCGCACCGGCAGCTCCGTTTCCCATGGGCATTATACGCCCACGAAAATAATTAACAACACCACGTTAATAAAACACGTGGCTCTGTGTATTAACGTCTCGTTGTCGGCGAATAAAAGCCTTGTAAAGCCAAAAAAACAAAAACGATCAAACACACACACACACACACACTATCGGGACACACTTTTTTTCACGCAATAACAACAAAATATCTTTGAACCTCAACTGGAGGTCACGCGCGATATGCACCACGCACCACTGGAAGCTGCTCTTCGCAAAGTAGATGAAGCGGGCTCGTGCGTTGATAATTCTGAGAGAAAGATAGAGAGAGAGAGAGATATATAATAATTGAAGCGCCACACAGCGAGGTTACGGAGTCGATGAGAACCCGCTAAATCCGCGGCGCAATCTCACTGTAGAGGCGAATTTCGCACGAACTTTCGAGATTGGCGATACGCGGCTCTACAGAATCCGATTCTACACAAGAGCAAGTCTGTGCAACATCAACTCTACACAACAGTAGCACATGCAGGATTCTACACTGTGCCAACTCACGAACCAATCAACGTAAGCCGGTAAAACATTACTATCTGTCGGCACGCACGCGATTGGTCCGTGAGTTGGTACTGTGAATGCGAATTTTCATGGTGTAGAGTTTTGCCGTGTAGACTTTTGCCTGCGTAGAGAATTATCTGTGTAGAGTTTTTCTGTATTAAATTTCTGCTTGTGTAGAGTATTACCTGTGTAGAGTTTTTCTATGTTGAATTTCTATTTGTGTAGAGTATTACGTGTGTAGAGTTTTTCTATGTTAAATTTCTGCTTGTGTAGAGTATTACGTGTGTAGAGTTTTTCTACGTTGAATTTCTGCTTGCGTACTATATTACCTGTGTAGAGTTTTTCTGTGTTGAATTTCTGCTTGTGTAGAGTTTTTCTATGTTGAATTTCTGCTTGTGTAGAGTTTTTCTATGTTGAATTTCTATTTGTGTAGAGTATTACGTGTGTAGAGTTTTTCTACGTTGAATTTCTGCTTGCGTAGTGTATTACCGGTGTAGAGTTTTTCTGTGTCGTATTTCTGCTTGTGTAGAGTTGGGGTATGTTATAGAATTGCTGTTGTGTTGATTCGAGCATTGTGTAGAGTGGGTGGTGTAGAGTCGGTTTCTGTAGAATAATCGTGATCTTAAAAATAGGTCTCTGCACTTAACGTATTTGAGACACTTTCAGAAATCCTTATCTAAAGCCTTTCTTTTTTTTTTTTCTAAAACTCCATTAACTTTGTTCAATTTTTTGTTAACTTTTATTTTAGCATTCCAAATAATTTGTTATATTATCACATCATATCTGTATTTCGATCGGACACATAAAAACTAACAAAGCTGTTGTGCGCGATCGTTCGGTATGAAAATTTAAAGGGTTCCTTGAGACATTGAGCCGCCAGATGTAATGATTTTTTTTTTTTCAATGCCTACACGAGAGAGTTTAGACGACGTGTAGCTTCATCAATGCCGAGAATATAATGTGGCTCGAGGGCATATGTCACATTTGCCAGTTCATTAGAGACACAATAATAAGTGTCTCTAATGATACATACAGTTAACTCTTATCACATCTCCGTTACGACCTGACCTTCTTCCTGCAATATTTAATTACCGCCCTATTATCTCCAATTATTTCCAGAAAATCACAAACTTATTTTTGCAAAAAAAGAAAATAACCAAAATAACTTTTGTACGTGTTCGCACAAATTTTGATAGAACTACAAACAATTCTAGTTCTTTTTTAGTGTTCAGTACCAACTGAAATCGGAAATATACTTCTGACCCCAGGTAAGATATAACAAGTGTCAGCGGTTAATTAACCGCACATTCAGCCGGTAATTTACCGACTCACATCACCTACTTCCACGTGGACGAAAGAAAAGAAACAGAATATATCTCCAGTCTCTTTTCATCACGCTCATCGTGGACATTCGTGGTTCGTGGTTAGTCGTAAGGTCGTTTCGTCGCTGTCGCGCGTATGGAAACTTGACAGAAGTGTGTGAGATGCACAGATGCACATAATACGCGACACATCGGCTCGAAGAATTTACGAACGCTTTTGCGTCACATGTCCCCTCTTGTAATATGCTGACGAGCACGTATCTCCCATGACAATCGTTTTCGTGGTCAACATTGTCCGTCACTCACATCTCTCTCTCGCACAGAACCGAAAATGTTCAACGCAGGTTAGAAGAACGCAGAAGAGTAAACTGCGTAACGAAAAAAAAAAAAAAAAAAAAAAAACACACACCTCAAAAGTCAACATGATTCGATCGTAACTCCGAAAATAAAAAGAAAAGAAGAAAAAAAAAAAAAAAAAAAAAAAAAAAAGTGAAGCAACAGTTAATGAAAAATTGTCAAAACAAATGTGAGAAAAAATATTTGTCTCGTTCGAGATTTCGAAAAAATATCCGCAACATCGGAGATTTCTCGCTGAGGATCAACGTGTAAATATCGTTTAAAAGAACGAAAAAAAATGCCTCTCGTAGCGAGAAATTGTCCACATATTTGCAATCACGGTGATCTCACGATTATCGAAGCCGTGTTTGCGCAAAAAGAGAAATTTGTTAAATGCAGCCAGTGCGATAGTGAGGGTCCCAATTTGTGGCTCTGCCTATTTCCCGATTGTCGATGGGTCGGTTGCGCCGAAACTCATCAGGATCACAGCACAATGCACAACACTATTTATCCGGATCACTGCGCTCACATGAACCTTTCGACCAATCGAATATGGTGCTACGCATGCGAGAGAGAAGTCATCGCTAGACACATTCCATCACCGCCGCTTTCTCCTAATCAGCTCGATATGAAAATCAGCGGCAACAAGTATTCGGGCGACGCTTCCGTCAACATTGACTTTAAGTCGGAGGAGGGCGACTACGAAGCCATGAAATTTCTCATAGACAGGTGAGAAATGTAAAGCAGCATTCGCGCTATTTATATTTCTGTCGATTCTCAGTTTTTGTTTTTTCATTGCCGCAATATGCGTATTTGAAAAATTGGATAATATTTCGATGAAATTCTGTAATTTTTTGCCATAGAGGAAGGCTTGCTTCGCGATTTGGTGTTTTGTTACTTATTTTTGGCTTGAAATTCATTCTGGCTTTGTTCATAAAGGAGGCTTTGTCCTGTGATTAGTCACTCTGTTACTTATTTTCAATCGTGTCTGATTTTATACCAAATTATGACCATTTTTCAGCTATCAACAATGGCCAAAAATATTCAGAATTTCAAAACATTTGAATCCTTCGATGAATTCACGTCCAATTCAATCTCAATTGTTGTTCGATAACAATCTATGTGTGGTCCAAATATGAGCATGAAATTTTGAAAATTATAATCGCTGTCTTGAAACTACTGGAAACCATTTTTCTCAATGTTTTAGAGCATTTTATGCGCAGATGAAAATCATGAAATTTTTGTTTTTTTTTTTTCAAAAACAAAATTTCCTTTGCAGGGAAACGAAAAGGATGCAAAGTAGAACTTTGCACACTACTTTTGAATCTTTACCTCTGTGAGAAAGTATGTCGATCAATTTTGGCTTGCTCATTAAAGGAGCTTTGTATAAAAGACAAAAATTTCAAAGAAATTCATGTATTGACTTGAATTCTTTGTTGGATTCTTACCAAATTCAGTATCAAGTAACAACACATTCTGTTCAAGTTTTAGGCAAAAGTTTGCATCGGTTGGTTGAACCATTCTCAAGTTATAATGTATGAAAAAAAAAAAAAAAAATTATGAGAATGTGAATTTTTATAAAATTTGAACTATTTTATCAATTTTGCCCAAATTTAGTAACAAAGGTTGCATCACTCTTATAAAGTTTTATGCCACACTTCAGCAAAAATTGCCTTCTTTTTTAAATTCGTTTTTCAAGGTCTAAAGTGTGCTGTAAATATTCTTATAGGTTCTAATATTTTGCACAATTTTTTTTATTATTTTATTATTTTTCATTTTTATGCCAAAAGCAAGTAAATTCCAAAACATATAGCAACACATAATTAGATTATTTACAAAATTGTTTACAGAATGAGTTGAAAATACTTTTGAGATAAAATAGCATAAAAGTTGAATAATAAAAAATCACCCAGTATTACAATAAGAATAAAAGTTTCTTTTTTTGTTCAACAGAGTGTACTCGACCCAGAATTCAAAAGTGGAGAAACCGGTGTTGAGTGAAGAAAAATCGGGCGATTCACCGGAAAGTACCGACTCCGAGGACGGGAAAGATTTATCGGGAAAGCCGCGAGGTTTGGTAGGGCTCCAAAACATAGGAAACACATGTTACATGAATGCAGCGTTACAGGCACTCTCGAACGTATTGCCGTTGACGCAATTTTTTCTCGATTGCGGTGACATGGTGAGTTACATAGCGCGAGACAGAAAGCCCGGTTTGTGTATGAGCTACATGAATCTGGTGAAAGATATGTGGAAGAGAAAAACGCGTGGATACGTTGTGCCGCACGGTATACTCTCGGGAATTCGAACGGTGCATCCGATGTTTCGTGGTTATCATCAGCACGATACACAAGAATTTCTTCGTTGTTTTATGGACCAACTGCACGAAGAATTGAAGGAACATCTCGAGGAAGAGCGTGATCTTCCTGTGGGATTGTTAAAAGGCCTAGGTGGCGAACATTCCGGCGTTGCCGAGGACGGCGACGAAGACGACGATGACGAAGAAACCGAGCTGGAAGGCAACGGTTCGAGTCAATCGGACGGCGAATACGAAACCTGCGATTCCGGAGTTAGCGAACAAAGTTCACTGTCGGACGAGGGTGAGCGGGGCACGAAAAGGCGCTATTCTCGTGTTTCACAGTCCGAAAAGCTTCGCAACAAATTCACCAACAGAAGCGTGAAAAAAAGCTCGGGCGACGATGGCTTCGGCCAACAGCAAAGATCAATTCAAAACTCGCCGGCGAAACACCGAACGAAGAAACAAACGAAAACACGTAGTATAATAAGCGACATATTCGATGGTAAATTATTGAGCAGCGTTCAATGTTTAACTTGCGATCGTGTGTCGACGAGAGTCGAGACTTTCCAAGATTTGTCGTTACCCATTCCAAGCAGAGATCACATTGATATGCTACATCAGGGATCTCTGACACCTCAAAAAGCTGGACCATGTTCCGATGTTGTTTACGTGACCAATCAGTCTGGCTGGATTTCATGGCTCGTACAGTGGATGCGATCCTGGTTTTGGGGACCAGTTGTCAGTCTTCACGACTGTCTATCAGCATTTTTTAGCGCCGACGAGCTCAAAGGCGACAATATGTATAGCTGCGAGAAATGCAACAAACTTCGTAACGGTATTAAGTTCTCAAAGGTTCTCGAATTACCGGAAATTCTATGTATTCACCTGAAGAGATTTCGTCACGAGCTTATGTTCAGCTCGAAAATAGCTAATTACGTGTCATTCCCCCTCGAAGGATTGGACATGAGACCGTATCTTCATAAAGATTGCGTCTCGAGAGTCACCACTTATCATCTAATATCGGTTATTTGCCATCATGGCACCGCCGGTGGTGGACATTACACCTGTTACGCACTCAATCCAATTATAAATCAGTGGTTTGAGTTCGATGATCAGTGCGTGACACAAGTATCACCGGAAACGGTGAAAAATTGCGAGGCTTATGTTCTTTTTTACAAGAAACGATCACCCGAGATGCTTCAATTACGTGATAAAACGGTGCAACTCTTGGAGATATCGTCGCGCGAACCGTCGGAACTTAATTTCTATGTTTCGCGACAGTGGGTCAATAGATTTAACACCTTTTCCGAACCTGGGCCAATCGTAAATTCGGACTTTTTGTGCCCCCACGGCGGCGTTAATCCCGTTAGGGCGGCTTTTGTCGACAAAATCAGCTTACCTCTTCCACAACCCGTTTGGGAATTTATGTACAACACGTGAGTAACGTTCATTCGCGCATATTCTTAGCGTTTTTTTTTTCTTTTTCAATTCTCATTTTACTTTCATATTAAAATAATCTTTCAAAGGCGGTATCTACATTTTTTTCATCAACAATAATCAAATTTTAATTTAATTTAATTAATTAATTTTTTATGTTTTATTTAATTAATTGTCTCAAACTTTTGGAGTATTATATTTGATATTAAAATAATAACAATTAATCGCCGAAGGAGTTGCAAATTTGCGGGAATTTTCGAGCCTCCAATTCGCGTTTGGAAAAATTAAACCAAGGATTTGTTTTCTCTCATCCAATTAAATAATCGATAAACCGAAAAAATGAGAAGCAAAAGTAAAACATTGAAAAAGTTGTGGTAGTTAAAAAAAGTAATTCCGACTAAAATTTTTGGTGCTATTTATGCAAAAATCAATGGATTCATAACATTATTTAAGTCAATTGAATCAAAAATTATCTTTCTCTTGTTGCCACAAATTTCAAAAAAGTGCTTTTATGCAAAATTGCTTCGTATTCTGATCTGTAACTTTTGGAATTAATTCTAACAGACCTATTTATTGTAGCAAAAAGATCGATTTTCAAAAATTGACAAACCAGGATTCCCCTTTAATGCAATTATCGATTTGTGCAACAGATTTGGCGGTGGAGCCGCCTGTACACACCTCTACGAGTGCCCGGTTTGCGAGGAGAAGCACGAATCGTTGCAGAAACGTAGACTGTACGAGATGGATATATTCCAACGATATAATGCTGATAATCCCTCGGCTATCTATGCTCTGGCCATGGCTTGGCTTCGTCAGTGGCAAAGTTTCGTCAAAGGCAAAGAGATACAGCCACCCGGTCCCATAGACAATACGCCTATCGTTGTAAATAAAAACGGGCAGACCGTCTTGAAAGCAGGTCAGTCTTGAACGTATATGTTATCTTTAAATTTTGCAAAATGCGTTCTTTAAAAAAAAAAAAACGCACACACACAAAGGACAAAATCAGTGTTATTAAAATGGTAATGAGTAAATATATATTTTTTAAAAATAAAGAATGGAAATGAAACCCATAAATTATTTTAAAACTCATAATAGATTAGACTTTCAATATCCATTTTCAGAAGTGTGAATAATATAAATTATTTCCATAAGTAATTTTTGATAAATAATCGATGATGAGGATTAATATCATCATTTTTTTTTTTAAATGCTTAATTAATTCGACAATGCATTAAAAATGTTTCCAAGAATATTTTCATGAAAGGTTAAAAAAAAAAAAATGTCAAGCCAGAATTAACGAAAGATTGAGGACTAATGATTTTCTATTTGTCTTTCAGGTTCAGATTACGGGCAAATATCCGAAGAAGTATGGCAATTTTTCTACAGCACATACGGCGGCGGTCCCGAATTGATGCTGCACTCTGGTCAACGATCTGCTCCGACTCAGCCAAATATTTCGATACATTCCTCGTCGACTCCAAATCTCGTGGAACAAAGTGCAAAACCAAATCGTACGGAGATAACGAATCCGTGTATAACTAAGAGTTCGGAAACAATATCGTTGCAGGACAGCGCTATCGACAGTATAGCATCCGACAGCGATTCTCTCCACACGCAAAAAGACGCTAGTGGATAAAAAAAAAAAAAAAAAACATTCAGCCGTGTTCCTTGTTCAATAAATTATTTGTAAAAAAAAAAGAAAAAAAATCGAAAAGAGAGGTCACAAATGACTCCTGAATTCTGCGACGCTGTGTGGTTCGCTGTTATATCGAAAGAAAAAAAAAGAAAGAAAAACCCAATTGCAATAATTATTAGATAAAATACTGTTCAAGTTTTCATTGTCACATTCGATTAATAATTATTTAATCCAATAAAACGAAAAAAAAAAAAAAAGAAAAATTGATAGACCGAATTCCGTTGCTCGACGGAATGGGGAAAAAAATGGCTATGCGTCCTTGGAATCAAATTCCGAGTATTATTATTTCTATGTCTCTTAATGCTTTATTCTTTTTATTTTCAACTCTCTTTTTTTCTTCTTCTTTTTCCGTATATTCGTTCTCGTCGTCACGCGGAATTATGTATGATTTTGTTGAAGCGCGGATAAATATGTAGAGTCAATTGTTGATTATTCGTTTAGTTTTTTTTTTTGTAGAATTCTTGGACATTCTATTGAAATGGGCAATACACACTACTCGTTACTAGTGCAAGATTCTGGGTTTACGTTACAATTACCCCCACGATTCGTAAATGTTTATTATTATTATTATCCCGTTTTTTTTTCTCTTCTCTTTTTTCTTTGTTTTTTGACACGAAAGTTTTATTAATGTACTTTTATCATTGTTTGTATGTCACACCTACATGTACAAAGGCATTTCACAGAGAGAACCGCTAATTTCGTTACCATAGCGAGGTCTAATAGTTGAGGAAAAGATTATTTTTTTTTTACCAAAAAAAAAAAAAGGATAGACGATTAATTTAGAGAGATTTACCAACTTAAACGCGGTGACGTGACGTGAAATGCCGAGATCACGTAAATTAGTTGTAAGCCAAGTTTATTCGTTGAAATACCCGAAGCTAAGCAGTGTTTGTACGCAACTTTTCAATGGTTTTATTGAAAATACCGGTTGTTGTCATGTTTATCTATGGTTCGATTAGTTAATTTATTAAAAAAAAAATTACATGTGCTTTTCGTCGGGATTAAAGATCTCCGCGACGCGGAGATAAATCTCGCGCTCTAATATGTCATATGGCGCTAACGACTATTATTGCAATTCATGGTTCTGCCGTTTGACTGATGTATACTTGTGTATTTCTATAATAACTCAGTAATACGGTGTTTAAATAACGCGCGCGAGCATCGGAAGAAAAAAAACACACACACACACACAAACAAAAAAAGGACAAATTAAAAAAAAAACTATTTTGTGAGTCTTTGATAATCTCACAATGTTTTTGGGTCACAAGGAGATGTAAATTCTAATGTTTAAATGTGCATAATTCTTTTTGAAATGTAACATACCTAAGGTAAATAAATAAATAAATTGGTTTTCATTATTTATTGAAATCTTGTGTTACGTTATTTGTTCAAAATCCTATAGGGACATTTCTCGAATTCTACCATATCGGTAGAATGGTAGAATTCCTCATGGGGATTTGGAGTTTTTTTGGAAGGAGGTCTCATGAGGACTTGGAAAAATCGGGGTCTCATGGGGAATTTAGACGAATCGATCCCAAAGAAGGGTGTCTCATGGGGGCCTTAAAAAAAATCAGGCCCTGGGAGGAGGCCTCATGAGCATTTAAAAAAATAATAATTCTAAATAATTCCCGGGCCTTATAAAAATAAGGCCAGGGAAGAGGGTCTCATGGGGACTTAGAAAAATAGGGGCCTCATGGGGTTTAAGAAAAATTAACCCCTGAAAGTGGCCTCACGGGGACTTAGAAAATTAACCCTTGAAAGTGGGCCTCACGGGGACTTATAAAAATTAAACCCTGAAAGTGGGCCTTATGGGGACTTATAAAAATTAACCCTTGAAAGTGGGCCTTATGGGGACTTATAAAAATTAACCCTTGAAAGTGGGCCTCACGGGGACTTATAAAAATTAAACCCTGAAAGTGGGCCTTATGGGGACTTAGAAAAATTAACCCCCGAAAGTGGGCCTCATGGGGACTTAGGGGGGAAACCCCTGAAACTGGGCCTTATGGGGTCTCATTGTCAGAAAAAAGATCCCGGATGGGGGTCGCATCGGGGACTTAGAAAAATAAGGCCCAGGAAGGGGGTCTCATGGGACGTCTTAGAAAAATCCGGGCCTTGTTGTGTTTTATTGAACACCGGCCAGCTCTATTTTCCTACACGGCAGCGGCAAGATATTTTTATAATATACAGAAAGATAAATACAATGTATTGAAAAGAAAAGACCTATTGAAATGGCTTTGATGCGATTTGTACATATCTACACCGATGCGCCTGCTTGATGCGATTCGGTGTGCGCAAGGCTGCTGGGGTGTCGATCTCTGTCCTCTCATGGAGCACATTGATCGAGTGTTGCGCGTAGGGCTGCTGCTGCTGCTGCTGCTGCTACTGCTGCTAGCCATTCTGATCCCAACCCCCAAACACCGCCTCCAGCCAATGTCGCGAATAACATTTTTCTCTTAAAAAGACACTCGAAATTATTTCGCGGCATAGATTGTAGTGAAGAGTCATGCGGTTTCGTAGTCCGCTTAGCAATTAGAATCTTGTTAAAAAAATATATATATATATATTTATTGATGAAGATCAACCGCACAAGTGCCTCAGAAACTTTTTTAGTCTAGCGGAATAATCCTAAGTGCGGCGGGTGAACAAAGTACCGTTTTCTTTTCCTTCAACTCTCGAGCAAGTGAATCTTCTTTGTTCTCATCTCTTCTCGACAATCGAGTGTTTCGTCGCGACGCTTCAAACCTTCGCCACACATTTCGTAAGTTCAATTTTCTTTCTTTTTAATCTATAGTAATTAATTCGTTATAGACAAATTGAAACATTTTTTATTTATCAATAATAATAAAATGTACACATATTAATACAAAAAATTGAAAAAAAAAAAAAGAATTATGTTAAAGGAATTAATTAAATATTGACTAAACTATTGCGTATAATATATGAAAAAAAATATCGATTGATTTTTGGGTTCAATGATTGAGAGGAATCGAAAAAAAATTATATAAAACTCTGCACTGTATAATATTAAAAAAATAATCGATTCAGTGATATATGACGATATTCCTGCTGGCGCATTATTCTTGTAGAGCTGATGTAACTTCTTCTTCTCCCCTTTTCCGACACAGACAAAGAGCTGTGAGAATGGCGAATTTTCGAGGCTTCAATCTGCCGTCGCTCGGAGCTTCGATGAGCGTCGCCTGGGAGACTGTCAAAGCCAAATGGCCCGAAAACAGTCCCTGCATGGAATTGATACGCGGACCGGCGGGTCCTGGTTATGGTCATCAGGCACCGCCACAGGAAGGCATGAGCGGCTTTCAGGCGTTTGGCGAAGGCGGCGAACACACCGAAATGACGACCATGGCTGGAGAGCAGGAGTTTGGGGCTCAGAATAATGCTGCAATGGCTGAAGATTCTTTCAGCTACCAAAGAAATGGGTAAAAAAAATTTGAATCTTTTTGCAAAATAAATATTTTCGAATTTTTTTTTTTTTTTTTTTTGCAAAATAAATGTTATCAAAATATTTTTCTTTTTTGCAAAATAAATGTTAGAATATTTTTTCTTTTTGCAAAATAAATGTAATATTTTTTTTTTTTTGCAAAATAAATGTAATATTTTTTTTTTGCAAAATAAATGTTAGAATATTTTTTTTTTTGCAAAATAAATCTTATCAAAATATTTTTTTTGCACCGAAATATTATAAAACGTTGCGAGAATATTTTGAAACTATTTAGCAATATTTTAGAGCTGTAATAATTTAACGATTTTCCTTTTTTGTTAATACGAAAATTCTAGTGTTTTATACCAAAAAAAAAAAAAAAACTGAATTATTTTCAAAGTTCCATATTCAATTCTGAATTAATATTCAGGTATAAGTTCTAATAGAATGTTGTAGTTTAATAAATTATTATAGCATTCCATAAGTGGGCTTTAGATTTTTTTGACTATGAAATTTTGTTTAAATTTTTATTGATTTGCCTTTTTTTTTAATTACAAGATTGTAGTGTTTTATTTTTGAAAAAATCTAAAAACAGAAATACATCCTGAATTTCATATTTTTTCTTTAAGTAAATTATGTTAGATTATGGTAATATTCCACAAATAAGTGGGGGCTTTCCTTTAAATTTTTCTTGCTTTTCAAGCTTTGTTATTGATTTTAATTTTTTTTTACGCACATAATTCAAGTGTTTTGAACAAAAATTCAAAATTCTACTAGATTATTTTAGTTTAACAAATTATTGGTGGTATTACAAAAGTAAGAGGGTTTTCCTGTACATTTTTTTTGCCTTTTTTTCTATAAATTTTCTATAAAATTCTAGAGATCTCGACTTCGGAGAATTATTCGATTTTTTTAAATTCTTATTTCTGCCAATGATTCTCATAGATATTTTTACAAACAAATATGAATTTCTAGAAATTTGTATTTTCATGAAAATATTGTGTAGTAATGTTTCAAAATTTTGTTCCTCATTGTTGAAAAATTCTAGCAAAGTTAATTTTAAGTCTCGAAGAATTTCCAAAATTAAAAAAAATTAAATACATTTTTCACAGTTTTTACTATAGAAATATATATTAAGATATATATTTCTTGTTGAAATATTAGGAAAATCGATAATGATTTAATAGAAACATTGAAAACTATGAAAATTTCTTAACTATATAGAATATCAAGAAATCATTGCGCGGATAGTTTAGAGTGAATCCCGCGATATTTGCAGAGAATTAATTGTGCAATGAAATTTTTTTACAGGGATAAAGTGAGAACGGGCAGTATGAGCAGCGGTGGATTTAGCGAGTACGACGAGGGCGGTGAGTTCGGTACACCAGGAGTCAAGATAAACGAATGGCAGGCAGCTTGGAATGTCACTAACGCGATACAGGTATAAAATACATTCAATTATAATATCGAATTCCCCACTGAAAAGCAATTGTTGCAAAAAGCTTCAATTCAAGACTTTTCTTGAAAATCTCTAAAATTTTTCTTTGATTTTTCGCGTCTTTTTGTACTTTTCAGAGATACTATTTTTAAAAAAAATCTAAACCTAAAGATTCCTAATTATTCGGAAATTACTTTAACACTGGAACTTGATTTTTTTCTCAATTTCTCAAATAAGTTTTTCATAGTAACAGAAAAAACAAAATATTCGAATAGCCAAAGTAGCGATACACAAGCAAATGACTGTTAGCGCAAAAACTAAAACAGTGATAGAAAATGATAATCGATGCGTTCTGAAGGTATACGGCGAAGCAGATAGCCGTTTAAAATTTTTGATAAATATATTACATTTAAAAAAACTCAAACTTTAGTGTTTAGAATTTTTTATAGATATTTATTGCGTCATAGAAATAATTAAAGCGGGTTGACGAGAAATTTGCTAATAACAATAATAGTGATAAATGAAGCGTTCCTCACAAATTAGATCTAAAAAAGAAAATCCATTTCCAAAATGAGTGAAATAAAAAATCAGAAAAAGAATAAAATCACAGAAAGTACCTCAAAGTAGTACTACTAATCAATTATGTAACAGATCCGAGAGTCTCAAAAAATAAAAGTCCTGAAATTAGTTGGATAACGCCCTCATACAAGTAATTGAACATTAATATAAATGTGTTATTGCTTTTAAACAGGGAATGTTCATCGTGTCATTACCGTTCGCCGTTCTACGTGGCGGTTATTGGGCGATAGCTGCGATGATCGGTGTGGCTCACATCTGTTGTTACACCGGGAAAATTTTAGTCGAGTGCCTTTACGAGTTGGACACCGTCACAGGACAAAGAGTGAGAGTACGCGATTCATACGTATCAATAGCAAAAGAATGTTTCGGACCAAGATGGGGCGCCCGTGCGGTCAACATAGCACAAATAATCGAGTTACTGATGACCTGTATTCTGTACGTCGTTGTGTGCGGCGATCTGATGATCGGTTGTTTTCCGGAAGGCGCAATTGACACCAGAAGTTGGATGATGCTCGTTGGAATATTTCTCATACCATTGGCATTTCTAAAATCATTGCATCACGTTTCCGTCTTGTCTTTCTGGTGTACGATGGCTCATCTCTTCATAAACGCAGTGATCCTTGGCTACTGCGTACTCGAGATTAGCGACTGGGGTTGGTCCAAAGTCAAATGGACAATTGACATGGAAACCTTTCCAATATCATTAGGCGTTATTGTCTTCAGTTACACCTCGCAAATATTTCTTCCAACCCTCGAGGGCAATTTAATCGATCGCTCGAAATTCGACTGGATGTTGAATTGGAGTCACATAGCTGCTGCGGCTTTCAAGTCACTTTTTGGCTGGATGTGCTTTCTCACTTTTCAGAGTGATACGCAGCAAGTTATAACGAATAATCTTCACTCGGCGGGCTTCAAAGGTTTGGTGAACTTTTGTTTGGTCGTAAAAGCAATGCTCTCGTATCCTCTGCCGTATTACGCTGCTTGTGAACTTTTGGAAAGAGCCTTTTTCCGCGGACGTCCAAAGACTATTTTTCCAACTATTTGGACGGTCGATCGTGAGCTCAAAGTATGGGGTTTGGCTTGGCGTGTTGCCGTTATCACGTTCACCATAATGATGGCAATATTCATACCTCATTTCAGTATTCTCATGGGTTTCATCGGATCTTTTACCGGCACTATGCTGTCCTTTATTTGGCCTTGCTATTTTCATTTGAAACTCAAGAGAAACTCAATGGACTCCGGTGAAGTCGCCTACGATTGCTTCATCATATTTCTTGGTGTACTTTTCGGCGTCATTGGGGTTTATGACTCCGGAAAAGCTCTCATCACAGCTTTCCAAATTGGACTGCCGTTCTAAATCTGCTTTTGAGATTCAGAGAGACCTTTTAATTATATGCAGCCAAACATAGTCAAGAAATTTGTCTTCCAATATGATAATTATTACTATTTAAACGAGAGCAGTTGAGAAAAAAGAAAACGGAAGTTAAGGATATCCTTATCGGAAACGCAAAGGGATTAGCAGAAAATTATTCTGAAGGCAAAAGAGAAAAAAGTACTAAACGCACGATTTAAACAGTGGCTTTCTTTTATTCGATTATGCTCAAAAACTAGATCGTTAATCATTATCAAATTTAGACACAATCTGTATTGTTTCGTTACTTTTTTTTTAAATACGAATCGAATAGAAATTGACGGAGAAAATCACTACATTGTTTTGCCTCAGCTTTCCTCATTTTTCCATGTAAAATCGAGCAGATCTGAGCACAAAAGGCAGCTAAAAAATGTATCTGAAATACAAAAAGTAAGCCCTGGATTTAAAATACTAAAATACTTATTCAGTATTCAAAACAGAATAAAATATACGTATTTTAAAACATCTGAAATACAAATTATAATTGAAAATGCAAGAAGAATTAAACAATTATTTGAAATAATTTTCCTTAAGAACTAAAATCTTCGGTATAAATTATATTTTATATAGTAAATTTTATTATATTATTTCTACCGTTCAATGCTATTTTATTATTTTTACGTGTTATTATATTTAACAGTATTTCTCAGTACGTATCTCACGCAAGCTCTTAAAAATGCAAAATGCTTTTTAAAAAAATGTATTCCAGATACAAAATGAAAAATGCAATAACGAATCGTATTTGAAATATCAGATACAAGTACAAATGTATCGCAAATAGGTATTTAAAAAAAATAGAAAGAAATTCGTGGTTTCTTTTAAAAATTAGCAGAGCTGAAACGCAAAAAAAAAAACCGAAACGAGTTTTTTTGGTATGGATATCCTTAATTCTAAGAGAAATATTTGTTATTAATGAAGCTCTTCCACCAGCAGTAGCATTAAATAATTGTTTTTTTAAGTATATTTTAAAATATATTTTACAGTCAGTGAAAAAGTCACTCAGTTCCGAAGGACTTAATATTCTAGCTGCAATTTTCCGCCTCTTTATCGGCTGATTTTGTCGCAAGTCTCTGATAATAAGAAAAGTGCATACATTGGCCTATCGCAATAAATCTTTTTGCTAGAAATGATATTTTATCGCAGGCTCCTAAGGTCAAGCTTCGTTGCTAATCTGTCGAAAAAAAAATCTTATTCTTCTTCGTTGATTTTGCAAAAGCTTCGAAAAACAAACAAAAATAATATTCCAAATCCAAGTGTCTTCCATATTATACACAAATATATACATACAAGATAACATCGAGATTAACATGAGATTATTGGCAGTGCAGATTTTACTGTTGAATTGATATGCATTTATGCAACTATCATTTCTGCTTCATGCTTTTCAAAAAGAGAATCTCTCTCAGTGAGATTTCTGATTTTTTTTTTTTCCATCACTTTATTGTGAGAATCAGTGATGAAATCTTCACACAAGTGAAACGAAAAGTAAAGATAAATTTACTCCAGCTTCATTATAGAATTTCTTGCACACACTGATCGTGATAATAATTCGTGAAATCTGTGTGGGAATCAATGTCTTCCAAAAAAAAGAAAAATACTCATTAATGATGGGAAAGATGAATATAATGATGTACAAGATATATTTGACTATTATACTGTTGCCTAGGTCCCCGGATTTTATAAGTGTATTATTAACGAAACGAAAATGATTTTTCTGTGCATTACGTCGAAGGCCAGACGTGTACTGCACAATATATATATACCTCTGAAAAAAAAACCAATAGTATTATCATCTGTGGCAGCGATATATCAAATCGGGGATATATTATTGAATTTGTCAGGCAAGAAAATGTTCAGACACATATTTTCTCGCTATATCTGAGGGATATATTATAAATATTATACATATTATATATACGTATATATACATATATATGGGGCAGTCCAAGTCAATTCACTTGGTCATCGGTCTGACCCCTTCGGATTTAGTTGATGAATTTTTTTTTTCAAATTTTTTTCAATTTTATCCTATAGAATAATTTTTTTTATCATATCTTTTGAGTAAAATGAATGAAATCAGGTTTAAAATTCTAAATTTTTTGTCCATAAAATCTGGGATTAAAAACAAGTACTTCCATCACAGTTTGAGAGTGAGCCGAGAATAATTTATATTTTTTTTTAATTTAAGAAAAAAACATTTTTCCATATTTTGAAAATTAAAAATTTCAATGATGGTGTCTTGAAGGAAAAAAAAATCGTGGTAAAAAAAATAATTTTGCCATATTTTGAGAGCAAAACGCTGAAAATTCAGCCAATAATTACAATAAATTTGAAAAAAGCCATTTCAATTAGAAGAAAAAATAGGAAATTTTTTTTTAATTAAAATTTGAAAAAATTGTAATTATGGAAATACTTGTTTTTAGTCCTAGATTTATGGGAAATATTCAGAAATTTAAACCTGTTAAAAATTATCGGAAAAAACAATTATTTTATACAGTAAAACAAATGATAAATCCGAAAAAAAAAATTGACCAAAATATGCAAAAAAAAAAATTCGCCGACTGATCCTCGAGTGGATAATCAGGCCGATTACGAAATGAGTTGACTTGGAATGACCCATATATATACATATATATGATCCAGACGATTGTGTGCAATTATGTAATTTCTAGGAATAATCTAATGTCTTCCAAGATCCTCGAAAATTGGATCATATAGGTCATCGGCAATGAGAGTATAAACTGAGATGAGTTACATTATACATAAAAATAGGAACTCATATAGTTATACTAAAACATAGTAGCTTTATAGCGCAGAATTTTTCTGTCGTTCTTGACCTATGTTTGTTGATGATGATGATGATAATGACGATAATTATATATAATAATATCAACAATAATATTGTATAGGTAGTGAGTGACACTGCGTCACGTCTGAAAGAATCTTAAGGCGTTTTATGAATAAATGTGGCGAAATTTTAGGTGAAAAAAAGAAATGTACGTATGTCGAGAGTGTCTGTTTGAGAGAATGCAGCATAAAATGTGTGTTTAGATAAATATAATTGATGAAACGAAAATGTTAAATCATTTGATAAAAGCGATGGATGGAATTTCGCGAGCATATCAAACTGTGTTTTCGACGAAATTGCGTGTATTCGACGAAGTTACGTCCTCTAATTTGTCATGTAACATCTTTCGATAAAAGTCGCAGAGTGGTTTTGCGATTTAAAATCATTGTAATGCACAATCGGCGTCTGATTGAATTTCTGTAATTTAAAATTCAAACTCGTGGCTTATTTTTATTTTTAACATATGGTTTGAGTTTCTTTTTTTTTTCAGATGTATATAATGATGGAAATTTAGGCAACTGAACCATTAAAATAAATTTAAAAACTTAACTTAATAAATGGAAACAAATTGGGAATATTTTATTAATTTATTTTATATTAGCAAAGTTGTGAGTTAAATTGCAGGAAGATAAAAAATTATAATTTTTTATTACAAGTAATAATGTGCAATTGTAAATTTATATTGTTGTGCAATTTAGTTTCTAGTTTTTTTTTTTTTTGAGACATCAGACGCCGAGTGTATAAAAATGGTAGATTGAAAATATTTGAGGTGAATATATAATAGTCTTCCAAAAAAAAAAATGTCTTCCAGAATGACGAATAATGGCGTATTATAAATATATAAATATATATACAAATAAATATATGCTATACACAGACACCGTTTAAATTTACAAAAAGCGCCGTATCGAAGAAAAAAAAAGAGCAAAAACATTCATGTCGATATAATATCATTGCGTTACAGATATTGATTGTTAAGACAGAAAATAATAGATATAAAAATTAAGAGTTTAAAAGCTGTATATGTTTATGTTAAGATGGTATGCGAGATGAGTGTTGATCTGCAGCTTGATAAAAAGAAAAAAAAAAAAGAAAAAACTTATCATTAAATGTCTTTATCACCACACGCGATCCATCAAAAATTGATGTCGAAAAAAAAAAAAATATTAATTGACATGATTTCGAGTGACACGAATATATTGTGAAGGATGAAAAAAAAAAATTAAGTGTATTTATAGTAAACGAAGAATAAACGCCGTGACTATTATTTAATTTATTTTATTTTTTTCTTTAGAGGAAAATTCAATAAAAAGAATATAGTTCGATGATGTAATGTATTATCAAAAAATTGATGATAATCACAACTGTTTTTTTTTTCTGGTAAATTTTTTCTGGTAAAACGCGTACATTAATTTATTCGCGATTGAAGTCACGAGATGCGATCACGAATTAAAGTTTCGTCGAATATTATACATGGTTGGAAAAGTATAGACGCCAGTAGTCGTTGATGAAAAAAAAAAAAAAAAAAAAAAAAAAAACACAAAAATGTAAGGGCTTCCAATTGTAATGAAAAATGAAAAAAATACATTGAGGAAATTTGTCATGGCGTGATTCATTGACTTCCATTCCTTCGTTGAAGGCGTCAGAGGTGCGGCCACTTTTATTCTTATTCTTATTGCATAATTTCCTCAACGACGGATGAAGCAAAAACGAAAAATCACGAAGCGACGAAGAGAAAATACTTTCACGTGAAATAAGGTGGCATTTCTTCTGAGCAGCCTCAATATAGAAACCTCTATTTTGTTGCCGCAGTCATGCTCCAGATATTTTTCGATCGACGAATAAAAGCTGTTAAACCACCTTACGGAGATGACAAACGATCCAGTTTATAGTCGAAGTTACGAGACGATGAAGCAGTTATCATCGGTAATGAAACGTGTATATCTTACGATAATGCATTATAATTTCAACATAATTTTTGCGAATTTATCATTCAAATTATATTCTTGCAGGTTGCAATTTTTGTCACGATTATGTCGCTGTGTTTGGCGATGAGGATTGCCGATGCGGAAAGTCAAAGTGATGTCGAACATTTTCGAAAGCAGATCAACGACGATGATTCTGGTGAGATTTTACGTTTTTTTTTAAATTTAGTGTTAAATATTTGTCTTTATTAATTCAACGCACTGTAAACTAATTTTATGTTGCAAAATATTGAAAGAAAAAAAAGCATTTGATTATTGATAATTTTTTTTACCAACATTATGTAATATTTTTCGATTAACAAAAAAAAAGAGGAAATTTTTTAACGTTTTGTTTCTTTTTTTTATTGGAAAGAAATTGGACCAATTTTTTTTTCCATTATTTAATTTCTTTTTTCTTGATTTTGCTACAAATGACAACATTTTTGTTATTATGTAGACGATTTACAAAAAATAAAAATCGGTAGAATGGCAAATTCATATCTTCGATAGATTTAGTCGGGATAATTGCTAAAAAAAAATTGAATCGTTCTAATTATAATGATTATAAAAAAAATAACTCCATTTCACGTGTTTGAAACTGTGAGAACATTTTGACGCCTTTCTTCTTTTTTTTTTTAAGTCCCATTGCCTTTATTTAATTTGTTTATCTTCTATTTTTTGCATTGTAAATATTATTTTAGATTAAAAAAAAGTTACGTCTTCATTTCGATTAATTCAACTTTTTTGCTTTTTAATAAAATAATTTCCATACAGTACAAAAAATAAAATTATTTAGAAGCACCTGAAAAGTGCAATGTCTTGAAAAAAATCCAAAATATACATATTTTTTAAAATTAAATTAAAGCAAATGAAAATGAGAAGAAAATAATAAAAAAAAGTATTTAGAACGCAAAAAACAAGTTAAAAAAAATTTAATAAAGAGCTTTAGAAGAAAAAAAGGATTTATATAACACTTGAAATGCAAAGAATTTTTATAATCATTGTCATACGGTCAATTCATTTTCTTTTTTCGCGAAATTTTTGTATACATAAAAAAATGTTGATCCAATTTGAAGTCAAATAAAAAGATGGTTCTCCAATGTTTGTTTCCCTCTCACCTTGATTCTTTTTAAAAAATGCATATTGATTCGCTGCAGCTATGTAAATTTTCGAGTATAAACTGCATTGAAAAATCTACATTTTGTTTGTAAAATGGATTGTTTTTATGTACAGCAAAGCGGAAAAAAAATTAAAATAATTTTTTTTTTCATCTAAAATTATAAATCGGTATAAAAAAAAAGATAAGTATGATTGATTTGTTTCAGATGTATCGCGTGTGAGTATCAAAGTCTTTCGAGGCGCCGATCGGCAAGAAAATGGCAAACTTTACGCTCCATGGGGTTTTTGGATAAAACAACCGAGTGCAACACAATAGACACAGATCGTTGCTGGAAGAGGAAAATTGGATCGGATCAAAATACTCGCTTTTTTTCTGTTCCCGTCAAGGACTCATCAATTTCTTTATTTGATGTTATATATGATGTTGATGAAATACAGCATTTTTGCTACGGAACATTTTGTTTAAGTTGAATATAGAAAAAGAAAATAACATTTTGGTTTGATGAGCTGTTCTTTGGAATGGTAACAACCTTTTTTTTACTTCTTACGTCCTTGAAACTTCGGGTTGTTGGGATTCATTTGATTCGCTCGGTTGTCCAAATTGGTCGGGGCTCCACCATAGCCTGCATTGTGTCCAGGCCCAGTTTTTTCATGATTCGGGTTGCATTGCTTGGAATAATTATCTGTAGCCTTCTGGTCCATCTGAAATAAACGAAATAATTCCAGTTGATTAGTGTCAAATTTTGTTCAAAATTCAACACGTTTCCAAATATGTATGTATGTATATGGGGCATTCCACCCCGTTTCGACCTGGATTTGATCTCGACCTGTTCGATTTGGCTCAACTGCACACATTTAAATTTTTTTTTTATTGCCTTTTCTGTTTTTTTTAATATACTTTTAAAGTGACATAAAACACCATAATTTAAAAATCTGATAAAATTCTGAAAAATACTTTGTTCAATAACAAAATAATCTAGCTTATAGCCAAAGTGGAGAAGATTTTTCTTACAGTTTTGAAGCTTTTTTTATTTTAAAAATTATTAAAATTATGAAATAGAAAAAATAATTAATCTACTAGAGGCGATTGGTCAAATGTTTATTTATGTAAAATCGGATTTCTCAGAAGTTTATCAGATTTTTAAATTATAGTGTTTTGTACGTCACTTTAAAAATATATTAAAAAAAAAAAAGAAATGGTAATAAAAAAAAATACAAAATTGTGCAGTTGAGAGTCCAACAAAGCCTATAAAAAATAATGAGCCAAATCGGAGAGGTTGAGGTCAAATCCAGATCGAAACGGGGTGGAATGCCCCATATATACATATATAAGCTAAAATTTTTCTTATTCACAAATACTTTTTTTTTCATGAAGTATTGAAGATGCGATGGATACAAATATGCAGTTACAAAATTAAAAAAAAAAAATTTTAATGGATTTAAATTGCAAAAGGGATATATAGAATTATAAAGTAATGTTTCTTTTTATTCTGGAAAACAGAATATCCGGATTTTCATGAGGAAGCTTTGATAGCAAACGTTACAAAAATTTATTTCACTCACGGAAGAAATGTCAAAAGTTATCAGTATGTGGATGAGCTTGAAAATATTCTCTATGTAAATGTGGTTGAGAATTAATAAAAAAAAATTATTTCGCAAAAGAAATGCTTTTTTAATTACGATGCCACAAATTTGCAGTTTTTTGTGAATTATGTTCATATCTGTTGTTTTTGTTTTATGGCTTTAAATCACAAAATTAATACATTTTTTTCTTGTCCTTGAAAATAGAATTTCCAAATTTTTACGCAAAGTTTTTATAAAAACGCTACAAATGTTTATTTAATTTATGAAAGAATTGTCAAAACTAACGTTTTGAGTTACAACTTGAAAATATTTTGAATGTAAAAAATTGTTAAAATTAAAAAAAAAAAAAAACTGATTCATGATATATTTTGCGAGAAATACTAAAAGTTTTCAATGTATAGGGATTTGAAATTTTTTTTTGTACGTTTATTTGAAGAAATAAAAATAATGTATATTTTTATCATCTAAAATCGTTCTCATTCATACTTTTTGAAAAAAGATTCAAGATATTATATACTTTTTGCATTATGCAAAAAGTTCGCAGTTCCACATGAATTATGTTTATTTTTTGGAAATAATTTTAAGTAACGAAATTATTACATAGAATTATAAAGAAAAATCTTTAATCCTGAAAAATTGAATTTTCTGATTTGTATGCAAATATTTTTCAAAAGAAATGCTAAAAGCAACAATTTTCAATATTGTATAGATTTAACATTTTTTTTGTATCTATGCAACTTATTAGAAAAAAAAATTAATTCGCAGAAATGCAAATATTACCGATTTTAATGTGTCCCGAATTTGAAACTTTTTTCAAAGGTATTATATATACATTGTTGAGATAAAAATACATTTCAAGATTATTTATTTATGAAGGTACTTACGTTTTTTTTTTTTTATTTCAATGAACTTGGAAAACTTGAATTCACAATTCAGAATGATGCTGATAAATTGGTTTGGCGAAATGCAAGTAGATGCGAACGAGCGAATGTTCCACAGCAAATGTAATTCGGCGTAATGTGGGACCCTTTGACTTTTGTTCCTTATATAAGCTTTTACCCTTCTCCTTTGTAAAAGCAAGAGTAGGGATGTGCCACCATCGTATGTCTGAAAACAAAAGAAATATCTGACGGGACTCCAAGAATTTTCTACCGGGATTCCCATTTCCTGCGCGGGGATTCCCAGCGGCAAACTGCGCAAAATGTTATCATGGAGCGATGGAGCGTTGAGTTTGCGCACGGCGTAAATTGCGCAGCCAATCGCGTGTCCGCAATTCCGTTTTGCAATCTATCGGAAAACTAATGACGATTTGTGATTGGCTGAAGCAAGTTAAGCGATAAAATAAAGAGAGTAGGAATGTAAACGCAACGATGCACATAAAACTCCCTTACTTATGATTAAATTTTTGTTTTGGACGATAAATAATAATCATAGAGGAACTACTGGATTGTTGAATTTAATTTTACTAAATAAACATAAAAAAAATCTGGTTTTTTAAAATAAACAAATGAGTTGATATATTAATTATGACATTAATGTACAATATGTATTCCTTGTCCGAGTCACGTTATTTTTACTTTAACTACGCACAAAAGAAAACTTTTTTCGTCTATGAATATTACGTATTATAAACTTATTTTTATTAATTTTTATAAAAATAAGTTTGAACGTTGCTAATTTCCGAAAAAATAAAAATAATTTCTTACAAATTTGTATTACCATTATTTTAAAAAAAACTATAAATTATACATTTTTATTAACTTTCAATTCTAGTTTAACAAAAAAATATTATAAACTCGAAAAATGAAAAAACTTTTTTCCAGCACTTATCTAATTCAACATAAAAAGAATCTGTTATCTTAAACAAACAAATTTGAGAATGACTGGCGCTCCCGTCAATTGACCGGGTTATTTAATACCCGGTAAATTGTCGGTAACGTGACGGTCAATTGACCGTTACATTTCCATGCGAGGACCGCGAGAGTATCAAACAGCTGATACTTAAAGCAAAAAAGATAACCTGCGACTCGAGAGATTCACGGTAAACCGAAGTAAAATAATTTCGAAGCAGCGATTCAAGAAATTCAGAAAGAAAAGGAAAACAAAGAAGTATCGTTGTCCGCGTGAAATGTGGCAAGATCCAACGAATGAAGCAAAAAGAAAGCCCCGTCGATTGAGAGGAACGCCGGCTAATAAATTCGTAACCATCGTGTCCCTAGCGTTTGTTGGGACGTTTTGCTCGTTCTTCTACTGGTACAGTCGCTCGTGAGTATTTAAATGCAAAAAAAAAAAAAAATTAATCAACGATCGTGCAATTTTGATAACTCTTCTTTTTCTTTTCTTTTTTTTTTTTTTTGCTTCTACAGAGAGGCCGAATGGGTTATGCGAAACAGAGCGCGTGTCTTGGAAAGAATAAAGCCAAAAGAGAGAGAAGCGATTAGGAGGCAAATGTTCGAAGATCCGCATATGGGAGCAATTATTAGACAGGTTCAAGAGAGAGGAATGGAAAGGGAATACATCAACAATGAGGCTGGCGAGAAATAATCAACAGTTTTTTCATTCCTTCGATACTTTGCGTTGCTTCAAATTGGTTAGAAGAAAAGGAATTTTTCACTTAGACCCTAGGTAGAGGCTTTTAAACTTTTGTGTATGGAGAAATTGCTCAAAGAGACTCAATTTCTTGGACAATGTTTCTCTAATTGATAAAATGAAAAATGAGGTTTTTTGGAATTTTTTTTTTTTTTTTTTGCTCAGGCGGTTTGAGAAGTTTGGGAACTGCAGTCGGTATCCAAAAACTGTTATCAAAAGTATTTGAAGCTAACTAATATTTTAGATAAAAGCAAATTTGGTTTTACATCGTTTTTTTATGTTGGATACAAATTTGCTTTTGTCTGAGAAATGAGCTGGTTTTCAGTAAATTGGATTACAGTTTTTGATACCGACTGAGCAGCATTGCAAATCATTGCACAATGATAAGCAGCGTTGATGATTAAAACGTATTGAAATTGAATTTTAAAGAATAATCGTCTGTAGTTACCTTTATTAATTAGAGGAAAAGATTAATAATTTTTATGCGCTGTTATGCCTAGTTATTCAAACGACTAAGTATTTTTAGTACATTTATATAAATTGTAATAATATCAAGTTCATTATATTTATCACGCCCTCAAAAAATTTTCGCATTGTCCTAAGAAATATCTTGATTATGAAGACAAATTTTCTCTCCGTATGTGGAGATGATAAGAATCTACTCTCGACCATGTAGAATTATCGTTTGATTAAAGGAAAGATTGAAAGCCACATATTGTTTTCTTATTGTGTTCTCAGAACGTGTAAGGATAAGTTAATTCAAGATAAACGAAAGAGGAAGCTTGAGAAAAGCTTAAAATGGATCAAGCGGGAAAGAAAGAAAGCGCCGTTGGGAATGGAAGCCGAAAAAGTTTGTCGCCCAACAAAGACGATAGTTTGACGGATTTTAAATCGCCGAGACTCGAGCAAGCGGCCCCGATTAAAATCACGGTAGTGAATGATAAGAGAGGGAAAAAATCGAGCTCGAAAAATAAAAGTTCGGGCAAGAAAAAGAAGGAAGCTGTCGGAAAGGAAGTCGCGCAACAATCCATAGAGTCGTCGTTTTTTAAGGCAGCTAATAATGGGAAAAAAGATGGATACACGTGCCCGTTGTGTATGAAATATTTCGCCGATAAGAGCGCGGGAAGTAATCATGTTAAAAGTTGCGCCGCGAGGAATAAAGTTTCAACTAAGAAATTGTTAGCTGCGGTGGCGTTGCAAGAACGACAGGGCGATGAAAGGCTTGCGATTGGTTTGCCGGCTGGACCGATCGTGCAATCGAAGGATAAGACAACTCCAAAGAGATCCCGAGAACCGGTAATTTCATCGCTTGATTTTCAACAATTCTCACAATATTTTACACAATCTCAATATTTTTAATTTTTTTTTTTTTAATTTATCTAACGATTCACCTTTGAAGAAAAACTTGTGTCATGAAATCGTGGCAAAGAACACAATTATAAAATTATTGTCATTTTTATTTATTGTTTTATTCTTTTTAGATAAAACAGAAAATTGGAAAGTGTTGTAAACAGTCAACAAGGTCTACAAATTAATTCAGATTTTTTAAATCTTATACTTAAATTAATAAATTATCGCACTGAATCTAAAATTTTTAGTTATTTTCTCTTTTTTTTCGGTTTAGTGTGTATTAAAATCAATTTATTATGCAAAAATACACAATTGTGACACAAAATATAGGTCTTTGTACTTTCTAATAAAAATGTTCGTTGATATAAATATTTTGCTCGTATTATATAATCTGATGGTTAACATTTTTTTATTCAAACTTTTGCGTCAGAGTATTTGAAACATCTGAAATAGTCATAAAATCAAATCTAAAAAAAAAAATTTTGAACATACTTTTAAATAACGAAGAAATAATTAATAACGTTCTACTTTTTTCTTCGTTTCTGAAATATCCTTAAAATTTTAATGAAGATTCGTTGATATTATATGAATAATAATGTTGCTAGGCTTCGAAGGGAGATCCCGATTTGCAGTTGGCTCTCGCGTTATCGAGATCTCTTCAAGAGAGACAATTGGAACAAGAATTTGAAGAAGCTCTACTGCTCGCCGGTGAACATCGAGGTGACGGACAAATCGTAGGTTTTTCCACCGATTCCGAGCGTAGAAAGACGTTGAAAAATTTTGGTTTTCTTACAAACAAGCCTGCTGGAAATTTGGAGGGTCCGGTGAAAACGAGAAGAAGTAAGTCTGCAGTTGGGCTTTTTTTTTTAGATAAATAGTAATTTGTGTATAATTAATATTTTCGTTGATTTTTGTCTGTAGAAAAGCATCTGGGTCCTACAATTCTACAAACGCGTAGCCAAGAGACAAGAGATCGTATTCTCACTGAGAGAATAGCGGAGATTCTTATGGGAAACGAAGCAATAACTCAAGTTTGCCAACAGGAAAGCACTGCCGAATCAAAAGCCGTTAAAAAACGAGAAGTTGTTCTGAAAAGTTGTCTTTTGAAGAAAATTCATCGAACTGTAAGCAAAATTTCAATATATTTTCATGCATATTTTTTTTAAGAAAAAAAAAAAGAATTGAAAAGTTTGAAGCTGCAAATCCTCATGTTTAACTTTGTTCCAAAATTCCGTTGCTCAAAAATTGTTATTAATGCTTTCACACGATTTTAACACGCCTTTCCGAACTAGCGTAAATGGGCGCGTAATTTAATAAACTGTAATTAAACTTTTTCAATGATTCCGATCGTAAATTTATGGAAAATCAATGTTCCGTAGCTCCAACTTCTAGATTCTTGTAACTAGATTCTCGATAAGCGTGAAATTTATGGCACATCAAAAATCTGTTCCACTTCTCGTCGAATACTAGACACTAATTTACATTTTTTTTTCCTGGTGTCATTATTCAAAGACGCAAAGACTGTGGGACATAGCTCAATTATCCACATCGGCTACAAATTACTATGTGGAAGATCTCGGCCCCATTATCGTGGCTCCCATCGCAGAGAAACAAGAAACTCCCGAAAATTCTGCTTCAAATTCTACCAACGTCGAACCAATTGACGATGACAAAAAAAATATCGAAGATTCTGCAATTTCTGATGAATCTCCGCTCGCAGACGATGTCTCGAATATAGTCTCGAAGGATCGTTTGAAAAGTCCGGAATACAAAGATATCCACATTACAGACAGACAATATCGAAATACCCTTCCAATTGATTGGGCAAATACGCTTAACGTAAGTTCCATGAGCGACGTCGTTGTTCTCGTCGAAAACGGTCATATATGGGCTCACAAATTAGTTCTATACGTGCGTTCGTCAGATATTTTACTCGATTGCGAGACAAATACCGACGAAAGATTCTCACACGTTAAAGAAAAGATTTGCTGGCTCGACGTCGACTTATCGACTGGCCTTGCCTTCCTCGAATTCGTTTACAGCGGCTTGATAGAAAAAAATATTCTTGTCTTTAGCGACAATCGAGTGGCCAGCGGGGTGAGACGTTTGGCGAGAAAATATCGAATCAAAGCCTTGTTCGATTATCTGCGACAAAAACAGACTGAATTTGATAAAATTTGCAATGTTAACAATGATATTCAAGATCGAAGATCGGGATTACTCTCACCGATTGTAATCGAATTGAATCAAGAGCCTAACGAGATTGAACCAATCCAAGAAAATTTTGTATCTGAAGTAGAAATCAAAGATGCAGAAGAAAACCGTGAATTGTCGGAATTTACGTCCAGTCAAAACACGGACGCATCTTCTGATACGGAAAAAAATGTTTTCGTGGCTAAAACTCCAGAAGACAATTTACCGAAACGTGATAATGACGCAATGAGCGTAATTTCAATTGTCAGCAGTCGCAGTTGCGTTTCAATGTCGCCAGATCTTTTTGACGAAACTGCGGAAGAAACGACAGTGGAAATTGAGACAAATAGACAGATCGAAGGAAATCCCGATTTATCGGATAACGAGAATTCGAATCTCAATGCATTGGCAGATTTAATAGCTCAAGAGGATTTTTCATCTTCAAACGAGGCAAACAAATTAACCGCAGAAACGACTGTACTTGAAAATAGAATTTCCGACGAATCTCATTCTGTTAACGACACCAAGCAACTTACTTCCTTGTCGCAGTGTCAAATGGAAACTCCGAAGTCTCGCGGAAATTTCAGCCTCGCAGGAGCGGCAAAATATGGAGATACATCGCGATCGCAGCCATTGATGGAAAAGCCAAAGAGTAATTTGAGTTTGTTGATTGAAAAGGTGAAAAGAATCAACGCAATGGGACCTCTTGATTCTTACACAGAGGAGGAATCTTTGGCCGAGCTTGCCGGCCAAAAGAAACGCAGAAATCCCTTCTATGTGAACAACGACAGGAGCGACTTATCGATTTCTGATTCTACCGAGAAAATAAAGAAGAAACAAGGCCAAGGCAGGCAAGGAAAACGAGGTCTCAGCGTCTTTGATGAACCAATAAAATTGACAAACCGTACAAAAGACATTTCTGACGGAATTACGCGAGCGGATGATTCTATAGATGCAAATAAAACATCGCAAACAAAAGAATCCAGCGTGATTGACGACACTGCAGTCACAGAAGATGAGGACATTTCTATGTACTCGAAGTATCGAAAAACACACAAGCACAACAATAGCATAAGCAACTACAGAAATATACTGAAAACATTGGCAAACGCGACAGCGACGTCGGTGAACGATGAGAAAAGTGATTGCTCAAATTCGCTGAATGACAATGCGATTGATTTGACTCAGGAGTCTGATTCTGAAGTCGATATGCCTCCCACTCCAATGTCGGATGCTTCGATTTCGAATCGAGGAAAGAGCGTTGCTTATGCTTCGGATAGCGAATCGATTCATTCAGCGTCGACCGACGTTGTGCAATATAATCATTCGAAAGATTTAACAGACGAGGAAGGACCGAAAGATGATGACTCAAATAAGAATCAAGATAATGTGCCTCAATATTCTGTAGACACTTCGCCAGAAAGTGTCAAGAATTCTTCTCGATATTGTGAAAAAAATTTATTGAAAAATGACGACGAAATATTTTCGCAAAGCTGGAAAAACAAAACATCGCTTTCGCCAAACACTCGCGGTCTTCCAGACGAAAACGCGTCCACGAAACGTAAACGAAAGAGCAAAGATATGAAATACGATTGTTTAAACGGTAATCCGGAGATTTGCGAAAAGAATGCGGAATTTTGCGCTGCCAAAAAATCGTTGGGCACTGCTAAGAGTCCGGGAATCTCGCCGGAATATTCGAGCCTCGATGTTTTCGAAATAGACGAGGAAATGTTTGCGCGGAGCTTGAAGAAATCTCAAGTTTCTCGAAGAAAGTCTTTTACACCTTCGCCTAAAAGTAGCTTCGATTATTCGGATAAATCATCGTCTTCTGGACGAAAACGAAGGATAGAGAGAAGGACAAAAGACACGAGCTTCGTCGATGATTTTGCGAGTAAAAGTCCTGCAGATACTTCTGTTGAATATCCTCATTTCGATGTTGACGATTTAATTACGCAGAGTCTGAGAAATACCGATGAAATGGCTTATAGATCGCCGACACCTGAGGAAAATCGTTGTGCCGATAGTCCTGAAAAGCCTACTTCTTCTACTTGCAAAAGAAGAAATAACGAAGAAGAGAGAAGAACACCGCAGAAGTTTATCGATGATTTAGAGAACGATAAAACGGATGAATCGTCGGTGAATGCGAAGAGTCCGAGAAATTCTTCGGATTATCATTTTGAGGTTTTCGAACCGGACGATCATGTATTTACGCAGAGCTTCAATACCTCGCCGAATGAAAAAAATCGTGAACGCTCGATGCTCAAAATTCCAAGCCCAATTGTTATATCATCGAGTCCAGAATATAATCCTGATACCGAAATGAACGACCGCGATAATGAGCGAGATTGCAACAAGGAGAATTTATTTACAAGTGATCGAAGCTGTCCGCTATTGTCGCGAAAAAGTCTTGAAATTCCTGCGCAAGCAATTTCTCCAGCGAATCATGAGAAATCGACGCGATTCTCGAGATCGAGTTTCGAGAATCTTGGAGAGAGAATTTTTCCGGCGAGTCCCGAGAGACCGACGTCACCTCAGCCTGGAACAAGCCGGAAATACACGTCCGGCAATCGAGGAGAATTAAATAATCACTCGAAGACTTCTTTGGTGCGATGGAACTCGATGCCTACCAATTCATCGAACGTTCATATTGGCCGCAAGAGATCGAGAACTCCACAGCCGGAATCTTCGATGCACGTTATGTCGCAGGCAGTTACACCTCCTGTTAATTACAACAGTATGGACACGCCAGAGTTGAAGGTACGGAATCAATTTTTGCTCATAGAAAAAAAAATGTTGAAGTCAACTCGAAGACGGAATTCTTCGTGGACGACCAAAAACAAATGAAACGGGCTTTTCGGAGACATTTATTCTGCATTTTCAAATAAATCTTGAAACTTGGTTTCGAGATATGACGACAAAAAATTGACATTTTTTTTATATTTATGTAGTGTCTAGAATATGTAAAAATTAGTTTAGATTTTTTAATCTTATATTTTGCCCAGAATTAAATACTGACTTTTTATTTTTGTGTTTTTTTTTATTCGCTGTTTATAAAAAATTATCCATTGTACAAAGAAAATGCTGTAACATAAAATCTAGGTCTTCAAATGCAGTTCCCGTTGAAATTTTTTTAAAGTCCCGCGAAATAAATTTCATAGATTTTTCAGAGGGATATTGCTTTTTTTTTTTTTTAAATGGACGATCTTGATTTTGCTTCAAAATTGACAGAAATTTTTCCCCTATTTGACAAAAATTTCACCCTTATTTTTTGTTTCCTTATTTTGGGGCTCTACAATGTTCAAAAAAGTTTAAAAAATATATATATCAGGGTCACGACAATTTTGTTTTTTTATCTTTATCCAGCTTAATCTTAAAGCTTCAAGATTTTGTAATATTTCATTACTAATATTAAAAAGTGATTTTTTTAAAAAAATATCATCGATATTTATTATTTATTTAAATTATTATTTACTTAAAAGGAGCTATCTATTTATTTTCTTTGTAAGTCAATAATTATTTGATATATTTACTTTTGCAGAAAGAATTAGCCAAGTACGGGATAAAGCCGCAGTCGCGAAATAGAGCGAGGAAACTGTTGACTCACATATACAACGAATTACATCGCACTGTTCCGGCATCAACGTTGGAAAAGAATTCAGATGATCGACCCGCATTGAGCGACCTCGACGAGCCACCTGTAAAAAAAATCGGCAAATCTTGTGAGCGTATTTCCGAGGACTCGGATACCGATCAGGAAGCGCCTTTATCACAGGATAGGTAATTTTGATCAATATCTTTATTGTCGTATGATAAAGATAAAGAGAGTTGAGAAGGTCACGTCACGTTAAAAAGATCAATATATAACAAATAAGCCCCTACTTTTTGTTATACTTTCTAAGTTTAAGCGTATAATCTCTTAGCGTAACGAGTGCAGCATCTGTAATTCCAGAAGAAATGGATTTTCCTGATGGCAATGCCTCGCCGTCCAACGACAGCGACGATTCAACGAGTACAAGTTGCATTAAAAAAACTTTTAATGCACTTATCAAAGAGGACAAAGAGATACACAATAAAGTTTTAACTTACAAGCCTCTGCCACTCGATTTGTTGCACGTAATGCTCAGAGCTCGAGGCTTGAAATGTAAAATCAAAGATCTCATGGATTTCTTGGATGAAGAGGTAACTCTTCTTTATCTTCCATTATTATTATTATTATTATTCGACAAATTGTTAATTACAAATGTGATTTTCAGTGCATCACGTTTCAAGTTCAAGCATCGAGAAATAGGAAGAAGACATCCCGAGGGAAGAATAGTGCTCGGGGTGGAAAGAGAAAATAGACGATTTCCCAAAAAAAAAGAAAAGTTGATATCCGCTAAAAGCGAACGATCGATTCACTTCCGGTTTTAGAACAATTTTGCAATTCTTTTTTTTCTTCATTCAAAGAAATATATGCGCCTATAGAATTACTCGTATTCTGGATTTCAAGTAAATATATTTTTCGTCCCTGTAGTTTTTCTTGAATAAAAAATAAGCTTGCATTTTCTAACAAAGGATTATTTTTCATGCGAATTCTACTGAGTGATTTATCGTCACGATAATCTGGAAATAGTATCGTGCGACAAAATAACTCGGTGAAAATAATTAGCCGAATTTAATTTGTAAATATTTTCGAATAAAATTAGCATACGCAAAATTAATTCGCCGTTTAACCCAAGAGCCCCTGGCGATTGTTGAGTTGCGCGGAAAAAGGACGCAAAAGATCTCGATTTCCTTCCCCTACTCTTAATAATTGCTTTTATCGTTGCCGCTTCTCTTTGTCTTCAAGTAGCTTAAAAATTCAATAAATCCTTTGTTCTCAATTTCCTTGGTGAGGTTGTAAAAATAATAAAAATATTCTGGGAAAAGTTGAGAGGACATTCGGGGAGAAAATGTCTGAGCGGCAAAACTTGAAAAACGACGCGATAATCTACATTAGAGAAATGAAAATACTGGAAAAACTTCGACCATTGGCTGTTGTGCAAGTGATCGAGAATTTACGAGAATCGCCTTATAAACCATTGATACTCGACTTTGAAATTGATCTGGTTCTTTTGGGAGTTTCTTCGAGTAAGTATCATTACTATTATTATTATTATTATTGGACGATTAAAAATAAAAATTTTTTTCGAAATCGATTTTTTAAGATACTTTGGGACGTCCAAACATTTCTAAAATTCTCATTTTTTTTTCATTTTCAATGATAATAATAATTATTATTATTGAAAATTAAAAAATATCTAAACGTTATAAAGATCCTTAAAAAATTATGTTTTCGAAAAAATGCCACAAATTCACTTCATAATTTTTTGAAACTCCTAAAAATGTGTTATTTAACTTATTATTATTCTTTAAAAATAATCATTATTATTATTATTGAAAATTTCATAAAAATTTCACGAAAAATTGAAAAGTGACTGAACATTAGAAAGTTTTTTAAAAAATTATGTTTTCGAAAAAACACAACGAATTCATTTAAGAAAAAAAAAATGTTTTAAAAACTTCTAAAAATGTACTAAACCATATACACATATTTTTTACAAACTGATTTATTAATGGTTTATTATTATTATTATTATTATTATGAAATATGCGTAAGTAATTGTTCTCAAGAATGAATAAGTAAAAAATAAAAATTGAAGAAAAAATAATTAATATGTTTGATTTGCAGCGTCCCTGTTCACGCACTTGGTTGAGCATCCGTCGGACGCTCGTTGGATATTTCAAGAAGCGTTAGTCGATTTACTGAAAAGCGATTTCGCCGATAATAATCGTCGGCTTTGTTCGTGTATTCAGTTGATTTTGCGCTTGAAATATTTTGACAAACTCGAAGATATAAATTCCGTATACGCAAAAAGCTACGGTTGTCTCAGTGGCGCGAGTCACTGTATCCTCACGAGTTTAACATTCTCGCCACCTGATAAATCTAAACACGCCACGTAAGTTTTAGAATAAAATTTCCGTTTTGAGAGATTTAATAAATGATTTCTTTAGATTTATCTTTATGAAATTGCCATCAGTATCTGCGTGATGTACCGCTGTCCTGATTCCAACTGCAGCGGCCACGCTGGAAAATATAGATCTATGGAAGAGCTTGAAAATATAGATCGTCACGAGAATTGCGATTGCTGCGGTAAAAGATGTATCGAGGAATCGGCTGGAAGAGGACAAATTCGCAAAATCATGGCCAAATTTATGGTTGCCAAAGCGTTCGGCCAATCGAAATTAAAAGTGGCTTATCGAGCAGTCACTTGCTCGATCACAGGTTTTTTTTTTCTTTATTTTTCAAATATTTTGTTCAACTTCTTTGACAAATATTTTTATGAAGAAAATATTTTTTTTACCGAAGATATGCCAATTGTGGATTCTCAAATTTTCGCAATGTTTTTAAATTGGGTTAAGAGATTTTATATATGTTTCTCGTTATAATTTAATTATAAATTTAATCAATAAAAATCTTGTAAATTTATTGATTAAATACCGAAATGTTTGTATTAAATTAATTTTTTTTCTTCCTCTTAGAAGTAGCTTTGAAAAAATACAAAAATAATGAGGAAGCAATGTGCAAAATTGTAATTTCTACCCTTTTTCTTTTTAAAGATCCTTTGGCAAAGGAATTGGAACTCGGCGAATTGTACACAATATGCGGTCGTTACAACGATTCCATCTACGATATATGGGGCTTGAAACGTGTCAGCTTCTTTAAAGTATCAGCACCAATATTATCTTTTTCCTTTTGTCCTTCGAGTATTCGCACTCTACAGGCATCTCTCAGGTAACATAAAAAGATTAACAGAGTCCGTTTTCCTGGAATCGTTAAACAATTGTTAATACAATAATTTTTTTTTTAAGCAGCCAAACGGAACCAAACAATCCATGGAATTTTGTAAGGAAACTTTCTTTGGAATTTGGTACTAGAGTGTATCGAAAAAATGCAGCCGCATCTCTAAAAGTGGCATTACTTTTGAGTTTAGCTTCTCTGGTAATCTGAATTTTTTCTGCCATACTTTAAAAGCAATTCGCTTTTTTTTTTATAAAACATAAATCAGTCTTTTACTCGCATAGCTTTTTCGATTTAAGTTTTAAAAAACGCGTTTTATTTTTCTTGTTATAAAATCCTATAAAAAATGTCGAGCGATTAAAAAAAAATTCAGATCGAAATGTTACAAAATTTGAATAGAAATAGGACGTATTAAAAAAGATAAAAAATGAAGAACACCAAATTATGTTGAGTAAAAAATAAGCGCATCAAAATGAACAGAAAAGAAGTTCCGAGGTCGAAAACCCTCGACAATTTATCACGACAAAAAAGATGAAATTTGTTGTACGCTTCCTTATATTTTTTTTAAATAAGCTCTCCAACGATTCCAAGTTTTGAAAAATATTGCTTGTTAGCTATATTTTTTTTATTTAATAAAAACGTATTAAAGTAAAACTGCGAATAAATTAAAGTTGATAATATTATTTTTAAAGGGAAGCGATAGATGCGCACCAATTCTCTGCGTGGGTCCCAGTGTCGATATCCTCGAAGAAGACGTAATCTCGTACGCAGCTAAATGCGCGGATAGAAACGTTCCCGTGAGCTTTCCTGCTCGTGGTACAATCGAGAAAAAGGGCGAAGATACATGGCAGCACAGTGGATCTCTCGTGTTGGCCAAAACGGGAGTTTGCAACATAGGCAATTGGAAAATTTTAAAAGCTGCTCAGAGAAACGAAATTCTCGAAGGTAGAGTTTCTATCTACAATCCTTGAACTCACGAAAAATTGGAAATATTTTTGAAACGAAATTATATTCTGAAATTAAAAAGGTTTCTGTATCATTTCACAAATATGTAGATAATTTCACATATATTTAAGAAATTCGGTAAGAAAATCCTGTTTTTTTTCCTCCCGAAAATATTGTCCGTTGATTCACATGCGAGAAACGTCCTGGCTGTGTTCGCCATCTGGCGACATTTTTTTTTAGTTAAAGATTGAGAATAAGTTGAAATATTTATGGCAAGATTTTCATAATTTTCATAAATTTTCAAAGATATTTCAGATGTAATGAAATATTCAATTCTGAATATATAATCAACAATTGGAATCTTTTTAAAAAAATATTTTAGTTCTTGAAGACGGACATATCGCGATAGGGAGAAAAAATGCGAAAGTCACTACCAGCGAAGAGATGGCGTCTCTTCCACAGCCGCTGCCTCTGAGAACGGCCCTCTGGACTTATTACAGATGCAAAAAAAATTGCGGCCGGGATAAATCCGACTGTCCGGAGACACTCATCAAGTAATTATATTAAAAACTCTGGAAATTTTGATACATTTTGAAAGAAATGCATTATTGATAGAGTGGTCTTAAAAATGAATAATTATTATTGATAAATAATAATAATGTTTAAAAATATATATATATATCTTTGCAGTTTATTTGGAATACCCATCTACACCGATGGTAATGAACATACTCCGGAAACAATTCGCGAATGCGTTCGGTTGATGGCAATCGCAATCACTAAACCAGAACAAGTACCACAGAATAAAGTCTCACGTATCGAAATAATCGAGGTTATTACACTTATTTATATACGGGGCATTCCATATTAATTAGAGCTGGGTCTGAGCTCTCGAGCTTTCCGATCAGATCCACGATTTTTTAAATTTTATTCTGACTCCAAAAGGCATTCAATTTTTTTTGGAGTCTAAGCTCAACATTTTTTATATTTGACACACGAATTTTTGAGAATTTTTAAATAACGCCCTTCGATATTTTCGTTTAAAAAATTATAAATCTGTCAAATGAATTATTTTAAATCTTACACAAAAGAAATCGGTTTTTTAGAGTTAGAAAAATCGATAGTCAGACCGATGTTGAATTGACATGGAATGGCCCCATAAATATTAGGATGGTCCATTTTTTGCCACTATTTTTTTTACTTACCAGAAACCCCCAAAAACTGTCCTCTGTGAAAAAAGACAAACGAATCCTTATAAATTGTCGATGAGATCTAAAAATATTCAGACAAATATTTCTAGTCCAAAATATTTTACAGATTTCTTTTGCGAGAAAGAAATCTGCAAAATCAGTTATTCGAGAACACTTTTTGAGGGTTCCTGGTAAATAATAATAATAATAATGGCAAAAAATGGATCACTCCAATATTTAAATATACGCAATCCTCTGCATAATAAAGACAAGATCTGGAATATATTTAAAATAATTCAGTCTTGACATTTAAATGAATAATTGATATAATAAGTCATAAATAAGTAAGTAATTGTATGGAATAATGATTTGCAACTTGACTTAAGAAATATCAATCTTATCTGGAAGACAATTTTGCCCACTACTGATGTACTTGAGCTCTCAAATTTATAATATTTCATATTTACTTAGTTTCTTAGAATCGTCAATGGAATTAAAGTTACGCTCAACGAGGATGCCATTAAATTAATGAAAGATTACTTCGTTGCCTCGAGAAGGGTTAGAGGCGACATTTTCCCAGCTCAGTCAATCACACACATGTAAGTCGAGTAATCAATTAAAAAACAAATTCTATTCATTTCAGGTAGAAAAAAGTGTCTCAATAATTATTTCCGTAAAGACGATAAATCTGTCGATCTTTGGATAGAATATTGTTTGTTTGTTTTTTTTAATTTTCAGGACGACGCTGGCAGAAGCTCACTCAAGATTGTGTTTGAGGAGCGAAGTAACGTACGACGACGTAATCGCTATAATTTATCTCTACGAAGAATCGATGTGCTATTTATACGGTTTTTCCTTCTCAACCCCTCCGCCGTTTATGAAACAGGGAGCCGATAAGATCGGTGAAAAAATGAAAACCTTCAAGAATTGGCTGAGAAACTACCTGAAATGCTTCGTCTGACAAAAGCGAAGATAATCATAATGGCTATTTATTCATACGCTTCATAACAACGCAAAATAACAAGTTAGCGATTATCAGTAGTACAGCCGACATTCCTAAAACTACTTTTTTTCTTTTCTTTTTCATACACTATTAACTCGTCAAACAACAGAAATTAACCGTTGACATTCCGATGGTAAATTGATGCGCATAATATTTAAAAAAAAAAAACTAAAAAAAAAAAGAACAAGTTATCAGATTGTAGTGCCAATTTTTTAGGACCTTATCATTTATTCCTCGCGTTTCTCTCGTGTTTTGAAAAACAAGACTTTCAGTCGATGAATTCAAGAGCTTCGAGCTATAAGCCCGTTCTTTTCGGGCTCCAAAAATTCGCTCACAATCGCGGCTACCATTTCCCGCAGCGTTTCTTTCAGCTCTTCCAAGTCTCTGAAAAGAATGAAATAAACATTGATAATCAGCGTTTCCGCATGGCGAATTATAAAACGATTGAAAAAGATCGTCTCGATAAGAATCGCGTGTTGCACTAGATAAGATTAAGAGATAAAGATTTTGCTTGGAGATACGATAGAGACGCGTAATATTGGCACGATAAAAAGCCGATTCAATCGTAAGGAGACAGTAAAGTTTAAGTATAGCAAAGTGACTCACTGCTGGCTGGGCGATGCGCACAATTCGCTATAGTATTTTATCTTTGGTTCTGTGCCGCTAGTTCTCAAAGTTGTCACTAAACCATTATCGAATGTGAATGTTATCATTTGGCTGGATTTTGAGACCGGAAGTACAGCCTTCTTGTCCGGTTTTGTGTTATCATAACCGCTCGTCAAATCCCTCACTCCGTTTATCACATATCTGCCGTCGACGATGCTGGATGGGTACTGAAATTATAGGGCAAACAATCTGTTATTTGTATGTACTGAGACGAGGAAACATTCACGTGTCAACGGCTTTTTTTTTTTAAGGTATGTTAATTTTGAGTTAAGTTTTGCGTTAATAAAAAAAAAACGTATTTGTTTAGGCAAAAAGATCGACATATGGGTTAAAAATTGTCTCCTCTATTTATTTCAGAGTTGTGTAAGAAGTTAGTTTTCAACCTGTTGCACATGTATTACAAAATTTAATTGTAATTCTTAACAAAAAAAAAACAAACTCAGCTAAAAATTAAAAAATTACAATTGCATATTCTAATTACAATTTGTAAACTGTTTTCGAGATACAAATGTTTTTCGTGAAAAGTAATAAATAAATTCAAAAGACCATCCAAATTTTTTTTTTTTTTTTAAATTTAAAATTTCGTGTCTGTTGGAATTTATGTCGGATTATATGAAAGCGTAAATGGAATGTCTCATTCATATTTTGTTCTATTAAATTTTCTGTCCTCGACGAAGCTTACGACTTTGGTAGCGGCGAGACTTCCGTGAAAAACGGTGTTAGAAAGTAGAGAGATTGTATGACCGGCACCGCTAGTACGACAAACAGTAGCGGCGGCAAAAGTGTCAAAGAAGTGAGAAGCATATCCGTGAATTTATTCAGCCAAACAGCATTCTTCGACATCGTTGATCTTGAAAAAAAGAGTTTTTCGATACAAGACCAAAGTATCGCGTTAATTTATCGTCTTTTTCTTCACTTGCACTACTCCAGTGTTTTGCTACTAAACACACTAAATAATTCTTTTATCAACAATGCAATTTAGTAATCTACTTTTCACTCGCTTGTAACATGAAATTGCGGTGAATCGTGGAGAAAAAGTATTGAAAGCCAAGCATAAATACTTTTGTCGATTTGTAGAGAAAAAGAAAAAAAAAAAAAAGAGCGCGTCAAGTCATACCGAAGACGAATGCAATACTAAACACCTATGCTTCGTCATCGTCGCTTTGCGTGTTCATTCGACGTGCAGGTAATTTCACAAGATAACGAATTGTCGTGGCGTCAGGTACAACATTGTGTTGGTGCACACACCTTCTTCCGACTGCGTTATCATCACGAGAAGAGTCGTTGCGTTTTTTTTTTTTCATTTTTTTTTTTTTTTTCCTATGTCATGTGATGTTACCGGTTAAGCGGTTGACCTTGCAATTACGCGATCTGGCGAACCGTTCACCGGTTCGCGTTGGAAACACGCGAGTCGTTCGAGAAATAGAAACTTAAAAAAAAAAATAAGCAGGCTACACATACTGTGTTTGGAGCTCCATTGTAATTTCGCAATCTTTGAAAAATGGCTTTAATGGTCTCGGGTTCGTGGCATATCCAGTACGAATTTTCGCTTATATGACGTCCGTATCTGAAAACAACGTAATTTAGCGATTATTCGACAATTGCATTTTTATCTATCTCCTGGTTGAACGTTTAAAGACAACAACTCACTGGATATAAATTTCCTCTAATTTATCGAGGAGCGTTAAACCCATCGTTTCGAGATATGCTGCCATTTCAGCGACACGCACGCCCGCGCTTATTCCATCCTTGTCGAGCACGCACGGGCCGCACATAAAACCGATAGCTTCCTCGAATGCAAACAGCACAGTTTTGCCAGTTTTTATCAATTCCACGGCTCTGTTACCCATCCACTTGAAACCTGTTAGCGTTTCCTTTAAACATTCAAATTTTTCGCTATTGCCTTCAATTTTTATAATTTCAGTTTCAGGGATTCAATTAAACATCATTCCGGTTATCATAATGACGAAAAAGTAAATATGAATACCTATTAAAAGAATAAAATTGAAATAATTTAATGTAACAATTATTAGAGTGAAAAAAGGTTTTTTTTTTTAAACGTGATTCTTCATCGAGACTTTTGCATATTTTCACTGAATTCACTGAATTCACTGAGTAATTGCTTAGCAGCCGGTACTTGAAAATTGATTGCCATCGATTTTTCGATTTCGAATAAAATCGCACAAAAAATTCTGTTCAGACAAAAAACAAACAAATACACTGAGAAATGTTATTTTTGAGTTAAAAGGCGCTTTAATCTCGATGAAGAGCAAAATATTTGAATTCCTAATGATTATCTTTACTACTGTTTGCTAGGAAAATAAATATCGTAAATTTTGTTACTCACAAATAATGCAAACTGCTATCCTGATGAAATTTAGTACGATTATCTATTCTAAAAGCAAAAACTGCTATTTTTTTTTTTCTACAATTAAGAATAATTTGATATAACAATTCGGTTTGAAAATATTATTCTTATGGAAAATCTAGAATTTCTTTAGTCAGAATAGTATTTTCTCGTTATTAAGTTTATTCAACGAACCTCAAATTTGAAGCCCTCTTTTTTGGCCATGGATGAGAGAATTTTGGTAGACACCGTTGAGCCTAACATATAAGCGTTGCTTACATCGGCATCGGGATTTCTAACTCGATATGTGTGCAACATCCACCAGCCTAACAGTCCTCCGAGTTCATTGCCACTCAGTACATACCACTCGTTCCTTAACCATATTTACCATCAGTAAAATTTCGCGTTTCTATCTATAAAACCATTTTTTTTTTAAATTAAGGTAATCGCAGAGACGTACTTGGGATTTTTAACGGCACACGCGAGTCGATCAGCGTCGGGATCGTTGGCGAGAATAATAATCGAACCGTTTGCCTCGGCTGTTTTAATACTCAGATCAAGCGCACTTTTGCCTTCTTCCGGATTCGGAAATTTCACCGTCGGGAACTCTGGATCTGGATCCTTCTGCTCCTCGACAACTACGAAGGGCTAAATTAACGAAAAATCATAATGTTTATTAAATATTTGAGGTACTAAAAATTCAGGTGTTATTGAATAGTAAAAAGATATTCGTCAAATATGTACGAAATTCTGGACAACTAGACTGTGCACTGTGCTTTGATTTTTAATTAACTTCAAAAGTGAGTCTATATTTTAATCTGTAAATAGGAATATGTTTTTTTCATAGGCCAAAATATTAATTTTTTGTTGTTGCGATTAACGGCTGCCTAAAAACAACAACAAAATCCATTTTTTTTCCGGAATCTGGAATTTGTAGAGACATAAAAATGTTTTTCTGTCCGTTACACAGTGAGATGATCAAATCCTGTGCGAGTAATCAATAATAATTAAAAAATAACGAGATGCTGCAGTTATTTTCTACCTTAAAATTGGCAGTTTCGAATGCAGCAACCATGTAATTATATCCAACGCCATGCATAGCTGAGTAGGTAAACTTCAGTATGGTATTTTGATTGACCTCGGGATAAAGTGTATTATCCATGAGAATAGGATAGTACGATTGCATTACAGCATCCAAGGGATCCTCGTGAATGGAGCTCTTGTATATCGTCTCGATATTCCACGAGCTTTCGAGTGGTTCGAGATTCGCAAAAATGCATTTTTGAATAGCCTTGTCGTGAGGCGATATTATTTGCGCTCCGTTTTCCCAATAGACCTTGTAACCGTTGTCCTCTTTCGGATTGTGCGATGCCGTCACCATAATACCGGCCGCGCACTTGTACTTTATTACCCCAAATGGCACAAAAGGCGTCGGGCATACTTTCGAATACATGTAAACTCGGATTCCTCGATTTATAAATATAGCGGCTGTTAGTTCGGCAAACCTATGGATAGTGCAGCGACAAATACTTTTTTTTTTTTTTTTTTTTTTTTTAGAGAAACTAATTATTTTCTACTATCTTCAAAATTTCCAAGCTTTTTTTTTCTTTTTTTTTTTTTCAGAATTTTAATCTGTTATTCATTGCCATGAAGTTGCTGTACATAGCAGTAGAATGTGGCTCACCTTTTGCTATTGTAACGACCATCGTATCCTATTATTATTCCTTTATTAGTTAGATTCAAGACACTGTCGTTCAAGTGCTCCAAAAGACCCTGGGCTGTTTGCACAATCACCAAATCATTCATTCTATTGTAGCCCGGTCCCATTCTTCCTCTTAGGCCAGCCGTACCAAATTCCAATCTCTTCAAGAAGAGATTCGACAGCACTTTTTCATCTCCATTGGCGACAAGTTCTTTCACCTCCTCCTCCGCTTTTGAGTCCTGCAATATATAGTCTTCAAACTTCATTTGCAATTCACATTTACACAAGGAAAAAAAACGGTAATGGCATTTACTATATTTCTTTTCTTTTTTACCTTAGATTAATAATCTAAGAAAAAAATTCTGAATAAAATTTTTCAGATTTTATTTGTCGAGATTTTTCGTCTCTGTTAAACATTTTGTTGGTAGTTATACTCGATATTGTTATAATTATATTGTTTTTTCTATAATTTGATATTTATTATTTTCTTTATAATAATATTCAACGATATTGTTAAAAAAAAAAATAGATTTGTTTAAAAATACTCAAAAAGAGAAATAATTAAAAAATGGATTAAAAAAGGGGAAATTTGGTTTGTGAAAAAAAAATGTATTAATTATTAATGAAAAGTTTAAACATTTTTTTTTATCGATACAAGAAGTCTAAAAAGAATTAACAACAAATTAACAAGAAAAATATTTTTATAATTATATTGTTTGTTTTGTAATTCGAAATATTATTATTTTCTTTATAAGAATATCCAACCATATTGTTAAAAAAAAATGGATTTGTTGAAAAATACTCAAAAAGAGAAATAATTAAAAAATGGATTAAAAAAAGGGAAATTTGGTTTGTGAAGAAAAAATTTGTATTAATTATTAATTAAAAGTTTAAATATTTTTTTTACCGATACAAGTCTAAGAAAATGAGCAACAAATTGACAAGAGAAATGTTATATTGTTTATTTTTCAAGCAATAAAATTTTGAAGTTCATGAAAAAACTTCAGAAAAATGCAGATTTATAAATAAATTTTTTTACCCTGTTCCAAGCGAGCCATTCTTTGATCTTGTCATCTAGAGCAGCATTCCCAGTGTTGATATTCTCCAGAGTCATTTCCAATGTTTCCGCAAGAATCTACAATAAACAATACAAATTATTGAATACACGTAGAGCTGCACTCCGCTATCACTTTCCTCTACAACTCTAAACTGGTCGTACGAAAAATTTCTATACACATTACCAGTGAGTTATAAAGCTGGCACGGAGCTTGATTATGAAAGCTTGTCTTATCAGAAGATGAGAAGAAAAAAATGAGCGAAGGGGAGCCTGGTTATCAATAGTTTCGTGAGATCTGACCTCTGAAATATATTTGTCAGTCTTCGTGTTTAAACATCTGTGCTGTGAAAAAAAAAAAGATTACAGCCTCGAGAGTACGATCAAAAATACGAAAAACACTTGCTTACAATTTATGGCGCTATTTCGTGGATCGATGACGTACGACTAATGATCAGTGTCATTTAAAAACCGAGACATAACCTCACAAATGCAAATTCCTCGTAAACATTAACAAATCGTAAACATCCGTTCAGTGACATTGACACTTATCTATGTATAGTAGGTATATAAATGAGCTGTCAAATGTGTCGTTGCATATTGTCCGTTTTAACTCACGTTTTACGAATTTTAAGGTGGGGGAGATTGTGTCACAACTGGATCTCGCGATTTTCACGCTCTTCAAAACGGAACTAACGGCGGGAGATTTGCAGTTTGCCGGTAACACTCGATCTTCGCTTATTTTATTTCACTTAACAGAAGAAAATAGTCTTCTAGATATGTAAGGATATTTCGTTAGGTATTAGTGTTAAAAGAAATTTGGGAGCTAAACATACAATATTGAAAAATTGTTTTTATTGGCTAACTGAAATAACTGTTTAATATTCGCGGGCGTATTAAGAGGGTTTTGGAGTGGAATTTTGTAACCGATTTTGGGCGGTAAAAATAGCAGAAATCGACTGTTTTACCGGTAGAAATAATTAAATGATTTCGACTATTTTATCGGTAAAAATAATTAATCGATTTCGACTATTTTGCCGGTAAAAATAATTAATCGATATTGACTATTTTACCGGTAAAAATAATTAATCGATATCGACTATTTTACCGGTAAAAATAATAAATCGATTTGGACTATTTTATCGGTAAAAATAATTAATCGATTTCGACTATTTTACCGCTAAAAATAATTAATTGATTTCAACTATTTTATTGGTAAAAATATTTAATCGATTTCGACTATTTTACCGGTAAAAATAATTAATCGATATCGACTATTTTACCGGTAAAAATAATTAATCGATATCGACTATTTTACCGGTAAAAAAAATTAATCGATATTGACTATTTTACCGGTAAAAATAATTAATCGATTTTGACTATTTTACCGGTAAAAATAATTAATCGATTTCGACTATTTTACCGGTAAAAATAATTAATCGATTTCGACTATTTTACCGGTAAAAATAATTAATCGACTTCGACTATTTTAATTATTATAAATTATTATAAAAACTTTAGTGAAACATAACTTTTTTCTCTTTTTCACAAAAAAAAAAAAATGCCTATAATTTGTAAACGGTGAATATCATCATAAATATTTAAATGAAAAAAAAAAGAAATCTTCAATTAAAATTACAATATTTCGTCTTCACAAAAACAGCATAAAAAGCATGCCCATTTTTTATCGGCGTAAATTTACAAAATTTCTGTAAATTTATTGTTATATCTTTGTATTGCATTAAGTAGGAATTCTTTAATCCAGATATCCACCCCCATTTCAATCTACTTTCTCAATTGAAGCACGTATACAAAAAAACTTTGGAACTTTAGTGTCCCACTTTACTTGACTGTACCGCAGGGACTACTTCTTTTAAACACTCTTTACGAAATTGACGCGCAGGAAACACGCGCGCGAGTTTGACAATCGCTCCCTCTCTCTCTCTCTCTCTCTCTCTCTCTCTCTCTCTCTCTCTCTCTCTCTCTCTCTCTCTCTCTCTCTCTCTCTCTCTCTCTCTCTCTCTCTCTCTCTCTCTCTCTCTCTCTCTCTCTCTCTGTTCTGCTCCCTTCTTTTGTCGACAGCAGGTGGTGGTAGGTTGCCGCTGCTTTTTCCGCTGGAGTTTCCCCTGTGGCTTTGCAAGCGAAGCTAGTCGCGGCCAGCCAAAAAGCAGACAGCAGGCATTTCTTGACCTCTTGTCAAGTGAGAGCCATGAATCTCTCGAGTGTATTATCGTCGAATTTTAATTCGTCAGAGACTCGTCGATACTCATCCAAAAACATATTACCTTACTGAAATATTATATATATATATATATATATATATTACGTATATATAAAATCGTTTTTATTTACGCGACATGAGTCGGTCAACGTTTATCTGATAAGAAACGAAACGTCGTACGCACGTACGTAATTGAGAACACCGCGACGATTGCGGGGGTGTTTTGTCGAGTCCCGCGGACGTCGCTTATTATTATTATTATCATCAACGGTTTGTAATGAAATTTCAATTTTTTCATGTTGTTTTTTATTTCTCTGCACGATGTCGATATTTCCGCTGACTTCGAAATTCAATAATAGTGCGTGAATGTTGTGCTCTGCAGGAGTGATTGTGTACTTAAAACCACGAATCGTCTACCATCTGTGCATTTTTTTGTGTTACGCGCTAACAGATTAGATAAATTGTCATTTATTCGATAATTGGTTGTAACGTTGATACTCGAATGGAGGATTTGAAGCATTAATCACGTTAACGGAGCAAAGAAAATTTATCGAAAATTCTTCAAAAATTAATTTTTCCATTTTTAGGGAACTATTATTTTATCTTGTAAATTGAGTTGTAATATTTATTAATGGAATTGAAGAGAAAGTGTTGATGATTAAAAGAAAATTTCAGTTAATATTTTGTAAAAGTTTGGGTTTTAAATTGTAAGCAATTGTTATGTTATCTGAAAAATTGAGTAGTAACATTTTACTTATTGAATAGAAGGGAAGCTTTAAGGAATAACAGAAAATTTCAGTTGCTAATAATTAGTAAAATAACTAGTAAAATTGGTAAATAACTGAAAAAATGAATTTTTCAAATTTTAAGGAATTTTATCTAATAAAATTGAGTTATAATATTACTAATGGAATACAGGAGAAAGTTTTAATGAATAAAACAAAATTTCTATTGTAAATAATTAATAAAAAAAATTAGCAAAATTAGTAAATAATTGCAAAAATGAATTTATCAAATTTTAAGGAATCTTATCTAATAAAATTGAGTTGTAATAGTAATAATAATAGTGGAATAGAAGCAAAAAGTTTTAATGAATAAAAGAAAATTTCTGTTGCAAATAATTAGTAAAATAAGTTAAAAAATTGGAATATGATTGCAAAAATGAATTTTTCATATTCTAATGAATTATAATTTTATCCGATAAAATTAAGTTATAACATTACTAATCATATAGAAGTGAAATTTTTAACGAATAAAAAAAGATTTTAGTTGTAAATAATTAGTAAAAAAAAATAGTAAAATTACTTAAAAAATGAGTAAATAATTGCAAAAATGAATTTTTTCAAATTTTAAACAATTCCATTTTCACTTATCCAAATAGTGCCAAAATATTTCAACAATATTTTAGAAATGTTACTTTGAAACATAAGCAATATTGCCAGAATATGTTTTAGAATCTATTGACAATATTATTGAAATATTGTAGCAATATTGCAACCTCAGTACAAAAAAATTGCAAATATAATATTCTGACAACATTGCAAAATATTGCAAAAACATTTCAAGAAAATAAACATAATTTCCACCATTAAACTTTACCATTAATTAAAAATACACATTAAATGCAAATTGCATTATTGTATTATACAATTTTTTTAAAAGTCTGTAAAAAAAAAATGCAATAAACATTTAAAATAATTTTAATTTTATCTAATTAATCATGAAACAATATTATATTTGTTAGCATATTTTTTTAATTTTTATTTATTTTTTTTCTTACATTTCCAATTTGTATGAAATTACTAAAAGAAAAATAATTTGTCATTGAAATCTTTCAGACTCGCAAGTACCATGGATATTGGAGTGATAAAGATAGCTGAGGACAACGACTTTGAAAAATTGAAGCGTTTGTACGACGACAACAATGACTGGAAATTGGATTACAACAAGCCTGATCTGTCTGTTTGGACTAAATCAGTACCAGGCATTAGCTTCAGGATGGTCAAGGTAACATAATTTTTCATTGCTTCAAAATTTTTATTTTTGAAAAAATTTTCATTTTATTTTATTTTGCAGATAAGAACAAGATTTGCGGACGTTATGCCGGAGACATTGTACGACGTTTTGCACGATCCAGAGTACAGAAAAGTCTGGGACACGCATATGATTGAATCCAAAGACATAGGCTTCTTCAATCCTAATAATGACATTGGTTATTATTCCAGTGAGTTCTTTTTATTTTTCATTAAACATTGAATTTAATTTCCACGTATTTCTACTTTTTATGTATATTATTGTTGGATTAATTAGCAAGGAAAAAATTAAATTGATTTATATGGATTATTGATTGTAGGAATAAAAATGTAATGATTTTTTTTCTTTTCAGTGGCCTGTCCGTCTCCTTTGAAAAATCGCGACTTTGTTCTGCAACGCTCGTGGCTCGACACAGGAATGGAACAGCTCATTCTAAATCATTCGGTGTTTCACAAAGATTATCCACCGAGAAAGCATTATGTGAGAGCGACGTCTTACCTCACAGGTGAGACGAAAAAATTGAAATTTCTCTTATTGAAAATTCGACAATTTCCCACGAAAAACAGAGAATACCTCGTTTTTTTAATCGCTGATATTTATGGGAGAAAATATACGAGGTATTCTTGGCGAAATCGCTAAAAGCTTGACTCTGAACATCTCCAATTTGACCAATTATTTTTTATGTTATTGTACCTGTTAAAAAACACACACTGCATTTTTTTTTAAATTATTTTTGTTAGCCAATATTTTTTTATGAATTTTTTAAGATTTTATATTTTGGCCCTAATTTAAAAAAATGAAAAAGTTCTCAAAAATCCTGTAGCAGATATGAACATTTTTAAACCTTATCCCAGAGTGGCGCAGCATCTGCTTCTATTTTTTTTGCGAGTGATTTTCGTCAACAAACATGGAACAAAAAAATTAGAACCAGAAGTCATTTCCATATGATAAGTTTGTGAATTTTTTTTTATTATAGGATGATAATATATTATCAATTTTCGATACTAATAATTATTTTAAAAATCTTTTTCAAGGCTACATCGTTCGGCCTTCCCGTAACGGCGATGGCTCCGAATTGGGTTACGTATCGCACACGGATCCGCACGGGAAGCTTCCTGTTTGGCTAGTCAACAAAGTCACGCAAATATTTGCACCAAAGGTTTTACAATCCAGCCCAATTTATTCGACGTTAGTGGTCAAAAATGTATCATTTATTGCTAGAAAAAATGTGTTTTAGATGGTTAAAAAATTGCACAAAGCTTCGGTAGGCTATCCGGAGTGGAAAGAACGAAATAATCCGCATCATAGACCCTGGCACTCGCCGGAACAGATAACTGCTCCCCGAATACGGGTGGAGGATGTGAGTTACGCCGTTAGAAAAAAAAAAGAAATAGCATTGCCAACGAGCCTTATCTACCCGCATTTCTTTTCTTTTTTTTTTCAGTGTATCAAATCGGTGGAGGAGAAAAACATGAAGAATCATTATGTCGACGAATCGGATTTCAGAGAATCATCGCATAAGGAAATAATGAGCATGGACAGTGATTAATCTAGACGCGTAGAATTTAAGAGTTTTCGATAATAGATTTTTCACTAGGGATGCTTTGTACGCCGCAGAATTATTAATTGGATTCGTGAGGAATGCGCGAGGATAGCGGAGGCGGCAGCGGGCGGCGATTCATTTTATTACGGCCATCAAGTTCGATCGATTTAGAATTTTATGTTTATGTCAGTTAGCGATCTTGTCATAAACGTAAAAAAAAAAAGAGAAGAAATGAAAGAAAAGTAACGGTTTGAAAATACGGCTTTTGTGTAAGATTATATGATATTCTATTGTAAGGCTCATCGGCATATCTACTTTTTCACGGCTCTTTCACGCCGGTTTTAATATTGCTACTTTAGGGCGGCTAAAAAACGTACAATTTTTTTTTATTTAGCTGCTCATCGAGATTTTTGTTCCGCTTCATAAAAAACAAAATTATTTACGCAAAAAGGACAATCTTATATTTTTAAAAAATTATTAACACACGATTTTCTGTAATTTAAAAAACGTTTTTTTTTTTTTTTGGTAGATTAAAAAATATGCTACGACAAGAAATGATGTTTATGTGAAATTTGAAGAGGCTGTTTTTCCTCTATTTTTTTAAACAGAGTTCACAAGCTTCGGGAGATATAAGGACAAAACCAAGTTTAATGTGTATAATCTGCACTTTTCTGTTGTAATTTAAAAAAAAAAACAAAAAAAGTACAACGCACTTTCTTAAGATTTTGCATAAACATTAATTTTATCATACATAATCTATTCAAAAAATTTCGACCACAAATGTTTTTTTGTTTCAAAGATGAATGTCAAAAATGTTTCAAGAAATGCTCTTCTGCGTACATTTGTCTTCTTGTGATTACCAAAAATCTCGATGAGCTCTGATAAAAAAATAACGCGTCCTTTTTAACCGTCCTATAGTTAAATAATGTACATCAGGAGTAAAAATAACGTAAACGAAGTGGCCTGCGCATTACCAAATAATAATACTTAATTATATTGTATTCTGCCGTTGATTCCGTGGCAATCGGTCGTTTGATAATTTTAAGGAGGCAAAAAAGCGAGTGAAAATTCGAGAGGCATTTCATACATTTGGTGTCTTCCTACGTAATTATTGTCTCTCTCTCTCTCACTTTTTCTCTCTCTCTCTCTCTCTCTGCGTTTAGTATTATTATTCTATGATGCCCGTCGGTGCTTCACCGTATTATCCAAGCCAATTTTACACTGTCATAGAAAATTATCGATTTAAAACGGTTTCATTGATAAGTATTTAAATTAATATAAGGGTCCAAAATGGTCCTACGAGAGCACAAATTTCATATCCGCCATCAATTCCGATATTAATCGGAATATAGTCTAAATGATTCCGTCGCTCTTTTTTATTAATTCTGTACAGAAAAATTAATCGTCATTTTTCTCCTTTCACGTAGACGCCTTTTTTTTCGCAATATTTAGTATTTATTATTTTGTTAAAGTGACTTGCGGTATTTCATTTCTGAGCCAAAGCTTGCATTTTTATAATTGTATTCTTTACAATTATTTTGTAATTAATTTCATGAAATTAATCTATTTTTTATTGCGAATGAATAGGAAATTCAGCGAATGCCAACGTAGAGGCTCGTTTACGTTTCTATACGGAGCTTTTCATAGCAAATCGAGAGGTTCATATAAACTCTCGGATTCTTAATTTTCTTTTTCATCCGGTGTCTTGCTATGTGGTATAAAAAACACGCCTAACATTTTTTTTTCTCACAATTCACCAAAATTGAGAATTACGACTTTTCCCAATTTCAAGTAAGATTACATATCATTTTTATGTAAAGCGTTTTGAAAAACAAAAACTTCATCCTTTTTTTAAAGTTTTTTTTTCAAGCATTTTGTAGAATGGGACGAAAAATACAGGTTTAATGAAAAAAAAAAATATTGGAATTTAAAAATGTTAAATTTTGAAAAAGAAAAAAAAACCTAAAAATATCGCGTAAAATAGAAAAATGATATGACGATATTTTTGAAAACCATATCCTAGTGTTTATTAACACTGCCAAAGAAAAACAGTCCCGAATCTTGAAAATTGGGAAAAGATCTTTTATTCGTATTTTTTTTTTACACTTTGGAATAGTCTATAAAATGCAAGTTTCACGGTCCTGTTGATTTGTCCTGGAATGCTCCGTATATAATATTAAATAAATTGTAGAGAAAACAACAAAAAGAAAGCCCAATTTCAAAGCAATTGTGACTTTTTGTAGATCCTGTAAAGTTTATATTTCGAACGATTAAGTAGCTCTTTTTTCGAGCCTCACTCTTTATCTATATACATGACACGGATTTTACGTAAGACTTAATCTTAAATATAATAATGAGCTTCACTGTACAATCTACCTATGTACAGTTTCGTGACGCTGAATTTGCAAATAAGGGCTGTGCATACAATAACAAACGGATCAAGTTTGACTGTTCGATAAAAAAAAAAGAAAAAAAAAAAAAAAAAAAAATACGTGCAGTTCCTCTAAATTCGTTGTTTCCATTGTCTCTGAAAGTAAAAAATTGCGAGAGCTACAAGTCGTCTCTTCATGAATATTAAGAGCGACGAAAATTCGTCTGTCCCATCTTAAATGACTGCACAAAAACTGCATCAGGTCGGTTAGTCTATTAGTTGTTGAAAAAATTTACTAAATATATTGGCTTTGCTCGTGCGTTTGAAAAAAAAAAAAAAAAAAAAAAAAAAACGATGTTTAATAATTACAGAAAACACACACGTGATGCTTGTTGATGCATTTTAACGGATTGTATACGCGATGCACATATGTTTTCTTTTGTCAATTATAATATTATATATTGCCGAGATTTAAGGCTTCGTGTTATGCACTAAAAATGCATTAAAACGTATACCTCTGTGTAATGAACCGGTGCAAAAAGAAGATGAAGTTGAAGTATAGCAGCTGAAAAAAAAAAAAAAAATATCTCGCGGCTCGCCTTAATAGCCATTTGTTCTTGTTACACGCGCATTTATAAACTCTGTACACCGCTGTACAGTATACAATTATGCCTAAAATGATCTCAATTACAGACTACAGCTATCTTATATAGAGAGAAAGAAAATACACATCAATAATCTTGCTACCAATTGTCCACCTGTAATCCACTGAGTATATAGTCTGCAATTCTATATTAACTAGATATTCCACGCTAATTCGGCAAACCTTTTACTCAGAAACTTTTCTATTTCTCCCAATATTTTTTATCTTATATTCTCGCTAAATGAAGCAATCGAACTTTTGAAGATTTTGAAAATGCGAAATAACTTTTACTTTTTTTCAAAATTCAATGAAATTTGGAAATTTTCAAATTTTTGTTTCAAGATTTTTAAATTTCAATTTTATAAAATTACGAAATTGCGAAATTACAAAATTACGAAATTGCGAAATTACAAAATTTCAGAATTACGAAATTTCAACATTACGAAATTGCAAAATTACAAAATTCCAACATTACAAAATTGCGAAATTACAAATTGCAAAATTACAAAATTACAAAATTACAAAATTACAAAATTACAAAATTACAAAATTACAAAATTACAAAATTACAAAATTACAAAATTACAAAATTACAAAATTACAAAATTACAAAATTACAAAATTACAAAATTACAAAATTACAAAATTTCAAAATTTCAAAATTGGTGGTTGGATTTCAAAATTCATAGAAAAACGTTGGTATAAAAAAATGGACAGAGTACGTTTTTGAATAGATATAATTAATAAGAAGATAAAAAAAATGCTAGGATAAATCGTAAATGATTTGGGTGAATGGTTTTTCGAGTTGGCCGGAAATACTGCGTGTTTGTATATGTATTATACACAGACACGCCTCTTCCGTCTTTGAGAATAAGACTTTCGAATCGGAGCGCAACATCAAACATTATTGCAAATGTATTTTATTGTGATTCCTCAATTTTTGTGGGGGGCAGTATTCGCCGCGTATGCCGGCCATTTTATAAATTAATCGTCGCACATTGTATATACTAACGATAGTATTATTTATGAAATATATTGCATTGTTAAAAGTTTAATATATTTAACTATATTATTTTTTTTTTTTGCCACTATATCAACTATTTTTTTTTTTTATTTTTAAACATTTCCAATAGATTTAGGACATTATACGACGAATATCTAATAATATAATAATAATACAATTTGTATTAACAAAACATGCATTGTTAATTAATGGAAAAATTCAATAGCAGAAAAGAAAAGTTTTTTTTTTAAATTTTTGCAATACTTTTGCAATTATTCTGGAATGTTAGAATATTACATATATAATCTTTTGAGCGAAAATTGTATTATTTCAAATCGTTGCAATATTTCAACGACATTGTTAATAGATTTTTAATTATTCTCGAAATATTGAAATATATTCACGTAAATATTTCTATAATATTTTCGTAAACTTAAAACTCTAAATTATTATATAATTATAGCGCAAATAGCGGCTCAACGTATTTTAAAAAATCTACAAACTCTCGATCCATTGCAAAAATGCAAAATTTTAAAATTACAAAATTTCATAATTACAAAATTATAAAATTTTAAAATTACAAAATTTTAAAATTACAAAATTTCATAATTACAAAATTACAAAATTACAAAATTACAAAATTACAAAATTACAAAATTACGAAATTACAAAATTACAAAATTACAAAATTACAAAATTACAAAATTACAAAATTACAAAATTACAAAATTACAAAATTACAAAATTACAAAATTACAAAATTACAAAATTACAAAATTACAAAATTACAAAATTACAAAATTACAAAATTACAAAATTTATCAACGAATTTTTAAAAATCTACAAAGTATCGATTCATCTTGAGAGGCTGAAAAACAGTAATTCCTCATCGCTTGGAATGCGAAAATTATTAGAATTTGAAATTACTGGTGCGGAATGTCGTCGTGCTCGATTCCATGGAAAGCGATACTTCACTCCTGCAACATATCAGCAAGATAAGAACGAATTTATGGTAAATTTATATAGAAAGACGAGAAGATCTCGATGGTATATTTCCAGTATTGTAATTAAGTGATGTTATCAACAATCTTTGCAAGGTGTACACCTGCAGAAAATTAATTAAGGAAATAACTGCACGTATTTAATTATTATAATTGGCAGAAAATGTGTAGACATATGCAACTCATCAGGTTCTTCAAAAGACTGGTATATACATCATCACGTTAGCCAAACAAACCAAACATATGATTTTCCTGGTTTTGTGCAAAATCCAACAATGTTTCCCCTCTCTTTATCTTCCACAATTTTGCATGCAACATTTACGACGATAACAACCAATATTAGCAATTTTTAATTTCTTCTTTTTATTTCAGCCAATTAATCTGCTTATTTGTATAATCGTCTCGCAAAGAGCTATTGCTAGAAAAATATACTTCCGAGATATATTTAGTTACTATAGTCGTGACGTGACTGTGCGATTTAATACACGTGAATCTTGTCCACAGATTACTTCACGTGTAGGATTATAAGTTTATTACGTCTGGCTTAGGTATTAAGTGGATTCAACCTCGTTTTCAAGCGCAAATATGCAAATATGCATATATGGGGTCGTTAAACCTAATTAATAGAGGTTTTATTTTATTAGTTGCATTCAAATTTTGTTATTTGTTATTCTATTTTTAAATTTAGATCGTATCTTATAGAGATCCTTACCAACCAAAATTACCACAGATACTTTTTCTCAATTTGACAGAATTTTGTTTTTCGGTTTTACAACAGAGTACAAAAATAATTTATCAATTTTTTTTAGTTTTATTTTACGAAATATTTTGCAAATGATAAGTAAATGGTCCACTAAGCTTCCTCTATGAGGATGCTAAGTATGACCATCTTTCTCATAGGCGAAACTTTTTGGATGCAAGGTTTTACTTTGCAAATTTTTTCAAGGCTTGTTTAGGCCTGGGAAGACATTCTTTTTGCATTGGAACAATGTTTTTCACTTCGCTGAACTTACATTAAAAAATCACATGATTCCCTGTGCAACAAATTAACCAGGTCCCCTGTTGAAATGACACATTAAAATCCATGATAAAAATGACTACAGTATTTAAGCACGTAAAGTGTGTTGAAACGACACACCTGGAGTGATACATTTATGATAATGATAGGCTCTAAGCTTAGAGAAGCGAAGAAGAAAGAAGAAGAAGAAGAAGAAGAAGAAGAAGAAGAAGAAGAAGAAGAAGAAGAAGAAGAAGAAGAAGAAGAAGAAGAAGAAGAAGAAGAAGAAGAAGAAGAAGAAGAAGAAGAAGAAGAAGAAGAAGAAGAAGAAGAAGAAGAAGAAGAAGAAGAAGAAGAAGAAGAAGAAGAAGAAGAAGAAGAAGAAGAAGAAGAAGAAGAAGAAGAAGAAGAAGAAGAAGAAGAAGAAGAAGAAGAAGAAGAAGAAGAAGAAGAAGAAGAAGAAGAAGAAGAAGAAGAAGAAGAAGAAGAAGAAGAAGAAGAAGAAGAAGAAGAAGAAGAAGAAGAAGAAGAAGAAGAAGAAGAAGAAGAAGAAGAAGAAGAAGAAGAAGAAGAAGAAGAAGAAGAAGAAGAAGAAGAAGAAGAAGAAGAGAAGAAGAAGAAGAAGAAGAAGAAGAAGAAGAAGAAGAAGAAGAAGAAGAAGAAGAAGAAGAAGAAGAAGAAGAAGAAGAAGAAGAAGAAGAAGAAGAAGAAGAAGAAGAAGAAAGAAG